>OZ005695.1:2886514-4329772 GCA_963930775.1 Cliona cf. orientalis
AAAATTTGCTCTCCTCCCCCTGTGATGGCAAATTGAATTAACCAACTATTAAGCATGCCATAGTAAGTCACGCACATGCAAGACCCCGAATTTTATTGGTAGCGGTACAAGTGCTAACGCAAAGCTTACCTGGGAAAGAATGGCTCGTACGTAGCTCTTCGTCTCGAGCCTCTTCGATCGGTGAACTGCGAAGAATCCACAGTAACGCTGCGACAAAATACGTCCTTACGGAAATTGTGTGGGATGCATGTTAGAAAAACCACAAGAATTCTGATTTAGCGCATGCGCGATAAGTTTGTATAGGTTTGCAGTAGGACATCCACAAGTACATAAATAATTGTCTATTTTTGCATACCAGTTAATCTAAACTTTTTAATAGTAGTAAATAGCTACCCCGAGCACATGGCATTGTGCAAGGGATAAACAGGCGTTGATCCAGAAATTTTGCATGGAAGGTGGCTCAGATGGGGTGGCTACCCATAGTAAACTACACTGGTGCAAGGGGGTGGCTGGTTAATAATGCTGGACATCTCCTATACTACGTTGCATAAAAGAATTAGTGTAGGGGGGTGGCTAACCACCCTATCCACCCCCCCCCCCCCCCCCCCCCCCCCCCCCCCCCCCCCCCCCCCCCCCCCAGAATCAGCCCCTGATAAAGCAATCAGTTCTATCTGTGAGCATAAATACGAGTATGATGGAAGAATCATGAACCAAATTGATATCAGGTCGATTAGTATTATAATATCTATGGTATTATTTACTCTGTATGCTGCTGTATGTATTAAATAATGAAATAATTTTAAGTGGAGGTTGCATCATTAATGCTCAGGTGAGTGACAGTTACTAGAGCCTGCGTTCCTGGAGTGGACGTCAACTGTAACTTGATCCGTGTGCAATGGAGCCTAATATCCTTTTCAGCGTGGCTGGTACACTGTTTGACCATCCTCTTCCACACCTCCTTCATATCATCACAAAACTCAGCCCTAGTTTTGATAGACCCCGTACCAGGATTTGAGAAGGCAATTGTGATGGGATGAGCTTCACCTTGACCTGGTACTTGTAGATAAAACAGGGCAGCACCAGACACTCCATGGTGACCAGCTGCACCCCAGTATGTGCTACATCCTGAGTAAGCTGAATGACTGAATTTAGCAACGTTGCAAGGTGCATCCCAGAATCGTCCCACATCGAACCACTCCTTGGTGTATTTAATATTAAACTGTGTCTCGTTGGCGATATTGACAATGATCCACCTGCATGATCATATAATAATATGCAATGTTTCACTGAAGAATTATTAAAAAAAACTAGCTTTCTCACCTAAACTTGTCCCTGAGCTCTTTAGATGGCTCATAAAACTTGAACTGTTGAGATTCCTTTCGTGCATCATTCAACTCAGTATAAGAGAGAAGTTTTATAGACGACGCCGAGGAATTGCTTAAACTTTCATCAACCTAATCATAGCAATGTAATACTGTATCACCTATGACTTATTCATGCACAGAGATCATGATAGGAAATAGCATAATTATCATAAAAATTATTATACTTAGCTAATAATTTTGCCCGCCAACAGCCAGTAAATATGACGGTACAATATTACGTCACTAGCTGCTACATGGATGACTCAGCAACATCACACAAGATAAAAGCGCTATTTTGAAAGTCTTTTAATATACTAGCTTACCTGAGTGAGTGATACAACTGCTTGATTTCCTGGAGTAGAGGTCAGCGAGAATCTGATAGAATGCCCGCCTATAGATGTAATAGTGTCATCACTGTGTGTGATCTGCTTGTCCATAACCTTCCAAACTTCCTTTAGGTCGCAAGAAAACTCGGCTCTTGTTTTAATGGAGCCAATAGAGGGATTTGATAATGCTATTGTGATGGGATAGTCTTCATCTTGACTTGGTATATGTAGATAGAATAAGGCAGCACCAGACACTCCATGGTGACCAGCTGCACCCCAGTATGTACTGGATACCGAAAATGCCGAGTGGCTGAATGCCGCCATGTTGCAAGGTGCACTCCAGAATCGTCCCACATCGAACCACTCCTGAGCGTATCTAATGCTAAACTGTGTTTCATTGATGATATTGATGACCATCCATCTGTGAGTAGAGTAATGAGCTTATAAGTAGGTACTAGCTTATAAGTAGGTACTTTCTATTTATATTTAATGCTACACAGTGCCATGGGTGACGCTCTTCTTGGCACATTCACTTAGGGAAAGCAGTATAGCTCATACAACCAGACCCATCATCACGTAGTGTATCTACTTTTGGAGTATATAGTAGTCAGTGGAACCCCTCTATACAGACACCCCTGAAATGAGGACATCATCTCCTTTAATCAGGACACCGTCTGCTACATAGTGAAGTATATACAAAACTATCCCTGAAATGAGGACTCTCAGTACGGTGGCATTAATTTTTAGACAGTAGCTATAAGTCTTTTTATAGCTATCTAGCTACAGGACATGTAGTTACACCTCACTAGCTACGTAATTAATGAGGATGTCTTGTGCAGCACATGTATAGCTATGCATATCATGTCCCAAGGACATCGATATCAGCAATACAGACCCAGGTAGGATTCCACTGCATTTATAGCATATTCTATAATTATTATTATTAATTTTTATAATGACATTATTATACCTGTACTTGTCTTTAAGGTCTTTCTCTGGGTCACCTCTCCTGAATGTTCTTTGACAGTCACTTACGGCAGCTAGTAGCTGCCTTTCATCCATAACTACACCACTAGCATCTGTGGTGCTTTCACTCGTGTTTTGGTATATTGGTTCAAACATGAGCTATTCTTTGATAAAGAGTACTGGTAGCTAATTGTCCACAGCAAGTTTCAGTTAATTTTCAGTTCAGACTACATGTAGCTAGCTAGCTATAGTAGCTAGCACTAAAAAAATCAGCTGGCTATCACTGCCAGGTATCCTCATTTAGACCCTGTCCCTCTGGTGTACTGCTGTGGGTTACAGGAAGCTCATGGTTGTGACTTTGTACCTATACAATCCATATAAATCAATAATATTATTACTATACAATCCATTATTGATGCATTTTTCATGGCATCATAGCGCATGCAGCACGCATGCGCGATAAGCCTCAAGGTTGTGGGTGTGGCTCACTAGGCTTGATGTTCTAATTATGCGAAAGCAATAAATCGAAAAGGGACATCTTTGAGTGCAAATGAGGAGGTAAAAAGCAAGCTCCATTTCCTCGCTTCAGTCTCCGTTAGAGATTTGGTAGAACGGCGCCAAAACAATGACAGAACAAGAGGAGTATTTCGACGATAGTTTTGAGGACAGTTTCGATGAGGATTCCGACAGTGCGGAGTTCGTCGACTACGCGGAAGATGCTGCGAGCGCCGACCCACTTCGAAGCCACAGCGATACAGCAATAGCTGTACCGAGCACTGTAACAGCGCTTCCAGCGTTGCGCAGAGAGATACAGCTGCCTCCTACGTTCTCTGGTGCCAACTACAGCACTTCGCAGACTAATTCTGGTGAACACGAAGATCAGTCTATCAGATTCTCCAGGTGAGTAGAGATAGAGAGGGGGGGAGGGAGAGAGAGTATGTGCGTAAGTGAGTGTGTGCATGTCTGCACATGCGTTCATGCAGTGTGTACATACGTTTTGTCTTGAGCGTATGCATATGGTATCTTGCACGTGTTGAGGAAGCGAAAGCCTGTAGGCTTATGTACTGGTATGTAGCATAATCATGGCTGCAATTGACTTGCAGTGTGCAGGGGAGAGGGATGGAGGGAGTGAGTAAGTGATACCATGGTTATCACTACCTCTATGCGTGTACATACCAAATTATTATTAGAGCACAGGGAATTTTATGGCTGTAGTTTGATGATAGCTAGTGAAGTTAGCGGGGAGAAAGATGTAATTCTTGCATTGCATTAATTTTGGTCGGTTATTGTGCATGTTCCTGTACTGTAGTAAACGTGCACTTGTTTAATGGAAACACTCAGTGTGTGTGTGTGTGTGTGTTTGGTTCTAGTACACAGAGACGGTACTTACTTTGAAGTATGTATTTGTATGTGAGTGTACATGTACAGTGTATTTTACTGTTAAGGACGTGTATAGTTTTGCAGCAACAGCGAGCGCACGTTGTGTATGCGTGCCACCCGACTCGTGATCGATGTTATAAAACTGATAGTGCTAGTTTGGAAAACGTTCTGAGTTGGAGAACTGTTTTCGGTGCCATATGGCACAGCATGTTTGTGGCTTGTTCTGTTTTTTGTAACCCATAAACCATAAACAAAAAATTTACGAGATAACATACATGTACATGTACCTTGTGGCATGTCATACTGAAGGTAGTGCATAATACATTCATTTGCGTTATGCCTTCAATGAAATCGGTCCATGTTTTTAGCCAGTCTCAATCGTTAAAATTTTCATCGTGAATTAGTGTTGTGTCTATCCTACTGCCTTGTGTCTTCGTTGTCTCTCCTTGTGCATGAGGTGCCTATCAAAAGAATTTTACAAGTAAGAGAGTCACTACCTACATCTGTAGCTTCATCCCCAATCCCCCCAGTTTGAAGCTCAAAGAGCAGGGAATGAGCCTGAGCACGAGGCTAGTGGCTATCCCTAGTAAATGAAGCGGATTTGTAAGCGCGATGGTTGGCTAGTAAAGGCAACCCACTGCTATAGTAATGTGCAGCTAGTGAAGGAGAGAGTGCATGGCTAGTACCCTCACCCCCCTCTCCCCCCTCCCCCACCTATCCTGGATCAGCTCCTGATTCTTGTATATTTACATGTACATGATGTAACAATTAATACAAAATTTGCTTGAGCGGGGTACTAAGATGGTTCTGAGATTGCTCGTGACCTCTAGGTGACCCTCTGAGAGATGTCGCCTTTAATTGGTACATTATGAAATATTAGGCACCATTCTATAATATTATAATGTACTATTCGTGCTAAATTGGCAGCACCAATAGACTATAATATACTCCTCACTGAATGCACCTATTATGCTTACGAATTGTTGCTACCGTAGAGCCCTCTTATTGGATTAGCGAAGGTGACTAGTACGTGCTACATTACGAGATGAAGTGCCAAGTTCAACAGTGTTGCTGGTTGTATATGTAGCTAATGCGCTGTAAGTACCCATGTAGGCTGCTCTGAAAAAGGATGTTACTGATGAGCCAGTCCTGACGCAAAACGGATAATTTTTGTGTGATTTCTGAGAGATGCCAAATTGTTATATAAATAAGTCCCTGAGGATAGAAAGTACCTATTTTGTATAATAATAAATATTATCATTCATTGTTTTGCCTGTATCTTGGGTGAGAACCTACTGTGCTAAAAAATAAATTTTCTGAGTGGACACATCCTCAAGACTGTGTTTGCAAATAGGATTAATTAGCTAGCCACATACAGACAACCCTCCCTCTCCCTTTATCTTCCCCCTTCTCCCCCTCCCTTCCTCTCCCGTCTCCTCTCGTCCTCTCTCTCTCTCTCTCTCTCTCTCTCTCTCTCTCTCTCTCTCTCTCTCTCTCTCTCTCTCTCTCTCTCTCTCTCTCTCTCTCTCTCAGCGTCTGCTCTCTTTCTCTTTCCCCCTCTTATCATATCTTTGTATATATATGAAAGCATTTTCAATTATTTTTTTCTGGCTTTGTTTGCTGTTTCTACATATCCTTCATATCTGGAGGCCTCATAAGTCTATTGCTCAGAAAGTACTTCTTGCGAAAGCACGAATATCTACATATATATACATGTAGCTTATACATGCTCCTGTACATGTACATGTACGTGTACACGAGTGCTGTGCTTATTTGTTATCGGGTACACTTCCGTGTTTGAGTGAGCGAGGTGAAGTTGCTAAGTTCCTGCCAGTTTGTCTCTATAAGGCCTGAGATTCACTTCATGTACGAGTTTGGCATTATTGCACCTTTTGGTGTATGCGGTTATCGATGAAGCTTCATGCATGTACCGGTGCATGACAGCAGGGGTTCCCTACACACCAGCCTAATCACCCGTTTGCTACTGTAGCTATCACTTTGTCCACTAGTCCATGGGATTAAGTTGCCGTTTTCAACATTGCTTCCTTCACAAGCTACATGTAGCTGCCTCTATGAATCAATCAATCAGGCAATATCTTTGAGAAATGGCTACAACATTTTATAAGCTAACTTCAGGAACCCCAGCACCATGTGTATGAATTAGTGTGGCATCTCAACAACAATATTACTGTCAGCTACATGTAGACAGCCGTGAAGTGTATAATTTGAGCTGTGGTACAACCTCCCTCTCCCCTCCCTCCCCTCCCTCCCTTCTTGCTCTCTAAAGTGTGTTTGTGTGTAAGTCATAATATGTCATGTCCTTGTGTGTGTGTACATGTAGATCTGGTCTGTGTGTGTATGATGCTTGATGAGTGTGCTTTGGGCAGAGCAGGTGTTGATGGGGGTAGTATGGTTTTCCTCCTCTAAGTGCTGGGATTGGTTGTGGGCAATTAGCCGTGGGAAGGGTTTATGATGTGTTCATGGTGTGTACAGTTTATGCATGTGATTGTATTCCCAAACGCCCCACACCCAGTCCTATTGAGTTGTGCTATTATTTTGATTTTCAATATTTTGAGTTACATGTATATACATGTATACATACATGTATAGTTTGCTATTGCAGGTGGCCATCAAAAACTACCCTTGATATTGGTACTTGCGCTAATGTAAATACCTTTTGTGTAGTTTTTGAAAATCATCGCAGTATGCCTACACCTTGAATGGGTAGATATCACAACAGAAGTGCCTTGTGGCTAGAAGCATTGAGTGTGAAGCACATCATTAAAACCTCACTTTGTTTTTTATCTGGGGGATTGAGAGTAAATAATTGAGGCGTGCTCCTACTATTGATAGTGTGTGTATATTTGTATCCAATGTATGCATGTACATGTACATGTACGTACATGTGTATCTGTGGATTGGTTTGGAATGCCAGGGCCCCTCCCTTTGAGTGCAATCTTATACAGTGTACATGCACCTTGGCTGTCTACTTGTACTGCACCCAACATGGCTGTCCATTAAAAACTGCCCATTTTTGTTTTGAGCTCTAATGCACCTTTGTGGCTTTGCCTTTGTGAAGTGCACCTGAGCTGAGCACCAGGCAGTTGAGATGGCTTCCCTGCCTGAGGTTTAAACTTGGATGCTGTGGTATTGTGAAAAATTTTCCACATATTCCATACATGAAATCTCCTGCTATCAATCCCAAACATAAGGGGCAACCACCCCTTGGCCCATTGGCTGCTCAGGCAAACCTAATACCAGTAAGGGCAGAGTCACTACTTACATGTACATGTAGGGGTGACATGCAGAGTGGGGGACACCCAAGTTGGGACCACATAAACTGAAGATGTGTCCTTACTTCAGGGGTTGTTTGCAATGGTTTGTCCACAGTTGTTGTATTATACTGCCTGGTACTTCAGTCAGTGTGCCTAGCAGAGCGCTATGAATCTGGGCCTGCATTTTGTACACAATTCACTTATTTTGATATACCAAATGGCAAAAAAGGCCCTTGCTTTTTATGATGCAATATTCCACCTAATTTTCTGAAATATCAAGAAAATTCACTTTCTATAACAGAGCCAGGCTCTACCATACCCTTTGAATGCACATGTATATTGTGTTTAGAGTACACACTATAAAAATTTGTAATATCAAGCTACATGTAGATTGATGGGAGAAACAATTATTGAAAATAACAAAAAAAAGTTGTTCTTATAGAGAATCTTTCCCCTTTTGTACTATGCAAGTGCTCCACAACATTGTTTAATGTACTTGTACGTGTAAATTTTATACACTAGAGTGATCGAAGTGAGTGTAATGGAGTAATGATCTTGTGTTTAGTTATGTACGTGTAATTCACTTGCTTGTTTTTCCAGTGGCAATTGACCGACACCCTCTATCGTTGTGTGTTTCTTTTTCACTGCAGTTTTTTAAAGGAGCAAGGTCCCAAATTTAAGAAGATGTTTACCAAGCCAACGTACAAAAAGACCAAGAAACAGATCGGAAATATCCGAGACAGAATCAAAAGAAAACTAGGCAAAGGTAGGGAGAGAGTGTGTGAGAGAGAGGAGAGAGAAAGGAGAGAGGGGGGGGGGGGAGAGGGAGGCAGGTCAGATTCTGTAACAGAAGGAGAAGAATATTATGATAGAAGGTGAAACGAATGTAAGGCCATTAAATAAGACGTCAGCGTAAAAAAGGTGAAGTAGATGTAGGAGGATTTGAGGATGGAGGTTGGGAGAGGGAGGGAGGGAGCGGAAGGTGATAGGGTGTGTGTGTACGATGCTACCATGCCAATACCAACATGTTTGTCGTAAGGCTGCCTAATTGTGTCCTCGTATTAGGGATGGGGTGACCCAGGTCAACACCAATAATGCCAATTAAACGACACACCATCATCATCAAACAGTCCCTACAAGGCCCTCTGAATTATTGATACAATTAGGGGAGCAATGTTTAAGCTACATGTATGCTAATTTAAGCCGTGTGTGTGTGTGTGTGTGTTAGCTGCGGTGTGTCTCTTTCGTCTAAAGTTAGCATTTGGGCTTTTTCTGTAGATACAAGTAAATAGGGAAGGTTTATTTGCCTTACGTGTGCGTGTGCTCGTGTGTGTGCGTATGGTGGTAATGTAGACTGTAAGCATCAGTTACGCAAACACGCCTCGTATTATTTTGGTCACATCGACATGGTAATGTTGACGTTGACATGGTAATGATGTCTGATTGCCTTGTAGTACAGCATACAGCATGTCTTGGAGTATTGTGTATGCAGGTATTTTTATTGGGACGCGACGCGTTGTCACCGATAACATGTTAGTTGAGTACAGTGCTTCTCTTCACTTTGCTATCCCCCATATAAGGATCGAGACAATACGTATATATACATGTACATGTGTGTACATGTGACTGCATGCATGCCTCAAGGTCAGCAGACATACATGTACTGTACTTTTGTAGAACAGTTATGATAGCACCTTGTTAAGCTACACTGTAATTTGCAAAGAGAGCTTGATTTGCTCGAGTTAAATAACTATTCTTGTGTACTTGGACTTCAGGACTAGATCTAATATGCATGTACTTGTACTTGTATGAAAATTGATGGTATATTTTTATTCCCTATCAGATTTGACAGTATTTGGCGTGACTCTGGAGCTGGCTATCCAGAGGAGCTTGATAGGAACTGATGGAATTGAACTACCGACAGTCTTCAGACTCTGCATTGACTATCTAGAGGAAAATGGTAAATCATAACACACTATACAGTGTAGCTGTAACCAGTAAAACTTGAATGACTGGTAGAAATTCTATTATTTGTTATCTATTATCGTCTACTCCCAAAGTTTGTGTGCTTGTTATCGAACGACCGTTAAGATAAATCTATTCCAGAATCGTCTTGCTAAAACATGACCTCTAGGGTGTACTTCCTTTATGCACAGTATCATAGTAGCTGAGCTGCGTTGCAAACAGTTTGGAAAAACCACCATATCCCCCCCCCCCCCCCCCCCCCCAAAAACACACTCACGTGCACAAAATGCTCCATACATGACACAACATACCCTAATACTCCGTACATGAAATGATATCTTCCTTTTGTGATTTCAGCCCTGGATCATGAAGGTCTGTATCGTTTGGCTGGTGTGAAGAGCAGGGTGGAGGACGCTAAGACTAGATTTGACAGAGGTACAATACTTTTACATACACACGTACATAATAATGTCGCTCACTCGCTCATGGCTGGTTGGGTGTGTTTGTGTTCATCTGTGATGTTATTGTGGGGGTTGTATTGTCCATCAGCCAAACGATATATGGCTATGAATGGATACCTCTTTTGGGGGGTACAGTTGGGTGGTGATTATTTCTCAAGGGTTGCTTTGAATATGAACATTAGCTACGTAGGCCAAGTGGAACGACTTGGGAATAGGCCACTAGGCTAAGGTACATGTACTTCAGGGCTAGGAAAACCACAATGCTGTAGATTCTAGTACAATAATTATACACATGCATGCATGTACATTGTGGTTCAGCTCCACATGTACATGCACATGCACATGTACATGCACATGTAAAGCTGCCCTGGGTTTTTTTTCATTCACTAATATACATTATTTTAGATGGGATGTGATGATCTACTACTGTTTGGCTGCTATCAACATAGCCATAAAAAGTTAATGAATATTATGGCCTCCATCCATATAATGTATTAGCCTGAACTATCATGAAGTGCACTGTACATGCATGATGCTGTTATGTGTGGGAATTGATTTTTGAAAGATAAACTATACGCATGTGCGCATGTAGTTTAATTTACCGTATATTATTCTGTTGTGCTCTGTTTTTCCTCCACGTTGTGTCCAGGCGAGGTTGTTGATCTGTCAGACTACGACTACAACGCAGTGGCTAGTTTGCTGAAGCTCTACCTGAGAGAGCTGCCCGAGCCACTCATACCTCAAAGACTCCTCACAAAGATGGAAGCCGCTACGCAATGTGAGTCGACCATGTGTGTCCAGTTACATATGTGCATACATGTATACATGTACATGTGAATGTGTGTGTATTTGAAGTATTTAGCTTAATTTACAACATTATGGTCGTTAGCAGCTTCGTACTGCAATAACGAAAATTCTGAAATCTATTTGGAGCCAATTACTGCTTACATGTGTAGTTTGAGCTCCGAGTGGCAAAGCTCCACACACTGACCTCTAGCTACATATAGCCACTGAGTTTGGTGCATGTGTGAGCGTTTTAGCCAGCATTAGCCCATTATATCAACAGTGGACATGTGTACCTGTATCCACTCTTGGTACCACTTAGTACAGTGTACTTTTTTCTTAATGACATGTTAATAGCATGTTCAAATACAAGTACACATGTAGGCACATGTTATACATGTACATGTACATGCATGTCACATCGTGTCACTACACGTTTTGTCTACTCTACATGTTGTAACCTGACCACATGTTTGCTGCTTTTAAAAATAATATACAGCCACACTACCATTATTTGGTTAGCCTGTGACTCATTGT
Organism: Cliona cf. orientalis; assembly: GCA_963930775.1. Taxonomy (NCBI): domain Eukaryota; kingdom Metazoa; phylum Porifera; class Demospongiae; order Clionaida; family Clionaidae; genus Cliona; species Cliona cf. orientalis. The sequence continues at coordinate 2,897,572 of OZ005695.1, forward strand.
TTCCAAACTGCTCATTGGTGGTACTCTCCCATTATCGTAAATGTGATCACAATTAAGTAAATTTTAGGGGCAAAATTGGCAGATAATAGATGACATCATAGTAAATATTTACTACATCTATTTCAACACAGTTTGTTGGGACTAGTGATAACATAATTTTTATGACTGATTAACGATGAATATTTCTGGGGTGATTTCCTCAGGGATTTATGGAAGATAGGATTTTTGAACTTTATGTATACTCTGTCCCCCCCCTCCCCCTCTCTCTCCTCCAGCCCCCTCCCCAGCGGACCAGGTGTCTGTACTGGAAGACGCTTTTGAAGAAGTACCCTTAGCTAACACGCTACTTCTGTCGTGGCTGTTTAAGCACTTAAGTCACTTGGCTGATAAGGTGAGCACTTGTGCTTCACTGTTTATAATAAAGAGAGAGGGTGAGTACTGTAACAGCTATTAGGAAAGCTCTTGGTTGAATGGTGAAAGTGGTTTCTAAAAGGAAATCATAGCATTTCATTGTTATGGCATATCCAGTCCATCACTATAATATACACTTGCAGAGTCTACTGGCTCTAATGATACTCTTAGCAGAATGGTGAAAGTGGTTTCATCATAACTTTGCCTTGTTGTGCTGATTATCATGCTGATTTATTGGAACTTGGTGCAGGGTGCAAGTATCTGTTATTTCCTTTATGGACTAAATCATCAGTAGTTGCATACATTAAAAATGCATAACTGGGTTGTAGATGCTGAATGGGGCAGGATGGGTGAGGTCTGAGGTCAATATGTACATACATAGAAAATTTGTTGATTAAACGATTACATCATAATTATACCCATGTTGATTCCGAAGTATTTCCATAAGATTGGAAAGGGAGAGAGACTATGTTGTTATACAGCACCGTGAACTGTGACGCACAGTATGGTCTAGAGTACCTGGCACCCACTTGAATGTTGACACTTCGTTACTTTTCGGTACTTTACATCACCCTTCCTTGTTTTCCATTTCGCACGCAGTCTGATGTCAACAAGATGCACATGAGCAACATTGCGATAGTGTTCTGTCCCACCCTCCAACTCTCCGCTCCTCTCTTTCACCTCATCTACAACAACTCACAGGTACTCTTCGAAGAAGTAGAACTCAAGAAGTAAGTCATCACTCACAGCATCAAGAGAGTATAATGCATATACTATGTCATGTATGTAGCTCTATGCTATGGACACCCTTGGGACTGCTTGAAGTGTTAAGGGGTATCCTTACCTTAGGGCTACTATTATTTGCGGGTACAAATTTTAGCGGATTTCGGAAATAGTGTATTTAGCGGGTACTCATTTTAAATAGCGATTTTTCAATTTATTTGAAAAATTTAATATTCGTGGATACAATTCTTAGCGAAAATTGGGGCAAATCGCTAATCTCACTAAATTTAGTACCTGCAAACAAAAGTGTCCTTAAGGTATTTCAGGGGTTGGTTAGTGTCCTAATTAGTGATGTACGTATCCTTATTTTGGAGGTTTCTGATGGAAGAGTTCCACTGTATATTGAGTGTGCCCTGTGCCCCATGTTAGTGTGTAATAATATTGATGCAGGACATTTCCTTGATACAAAATGCGCGGGGGTGGCGGGGGTGAGGGAAACTCTTTCCTTATTGCCATTTCTACCCACAAGTTTTGCCATCTCCACTTTGCCTCCCTCTCCTTGTACATTTAGCTGAGCTCTTATTGATGTTCATTGATAGTTCCTTATGGTCCCTGTTGTTTGTAGAGAATCACGTGCAATATTTTCATCATTAATGTGTTAGGTATACAAAGCCGATGATTGAAAAGAAGGAAGGAAGAAGTAAAGTGTCAAATCTTCAACAGTTGGAAGATCTAGAGACAGAAGAGTAAGGACTGTATAGTAGCCTATAAAACTAGCCACGTCTGCCAGCCGTTTTCAATATTGTACACTGAAGTGCTTAAAAACCTGGGAGAGGGACGAGGCTACTAGCTTAAGATGTCTTACATGTACATGTACATTAAATTGTATTCGTGTGTGTATTACAATAATCGGAGTATGCATTACATAGTATGTATAATGTACATCTACAGTCACATGAATCATTAATAAAATTGCCCATAAAAGTACAATATATATACACGTACATAATAACATTGAGCATGTTACAACAGAACCTATTGCATGCTATTGTGTACACGGTGTGCACCTGTACCTTGTACAATGTACTAATTGTCTTGTTGTCTTGTTTCCAGGGAGATTACTGCTGAGCTCGACAGATTGACAGGAATCCTTGACAACTTACACTCCAAAATGGCAGGAAAATATGGCGAGGTGAGCCCTGCTGATCAAGTGGGAGAGCTTCTAAAAATAGAATGATAGCCTTTTATGGAGGAAGGCTTAATGATAGCCTTATATGGAGGAAGATTTAATGTCTGGTTGCCAGGCTTGTCCTTCCTTTTAAGGAATTCTGATGCTGCTGTACATACTTGTGATCATTTTTGTGTTTTTGTGCAGAGAGATGAGAACATGTGGGAGATACAGAGAGCTATTACAGTATTACGAAGAAAGGTACGCTTATACTTATACAGTAGATCCAGTAACATCGCTAGATAGTTCCATGAAGTTTGTTCAGTCGAGCCTAGCATGACGTCTTCAGCAGATACATGTAGGATGGGGGTTCCGTGTAGTGGGAAGCAACTCATGCCTGCATTTATTCTCTGTACAGAAAAAGAAAGCAACTAAGATGTCTGCTCATCTGAACAACTCTCAACATGGAAGCGAGATGGGTAAGGTTTAAGCTCGCTTTGAAGTAGCTTTGTGTTTAAATTACATGCGCAGATTACAAACATACCTTTTACTGTATTCATGTTTTCTCTCTTATCCTAGAGTTCATGAAGACCCTGACTTTAATGGAGGCAACCTTAGAGGCAGAAAATGAGGTAAGTAAAGTACCCTTACCCTGGACACAAAGATATACCCTCCCTTAGTAGTTTGGGTATTAAGTGTTGGAATGCGAACTGTGGTTTGATGGTCAATGTGCTTTCCTAGGAACTGCAAGCCAGAAAAGAAGACCTCCAGTTGGCAATTAGGAGGGAACAGGAACTCATAGATCAATACCAGGTATTTCTATTGCGTCATAAGTTGGTACATGTGTAGCTACATCAAACATTATTAGGTAATGCTGTGAGCTGTACTGATATTAATGTGTAATGATATAGACTCTACTTTTCGGGTGGATTACGGTATTACTGTGATTTGTTCTATTACATGGCTGTACAGAGAGAGCTTGAGAAGTGCCGGAAAGCGATAAATGGAGTGGATCCGCTTGCTTCACAGTCTGACGATGACCTATCAGTGGTAAGTTATGTGTACATGTACGTGGATTATAAGACTCGTATAAGATAATATTGCTATTTGAAACTGATGAGACTGTATCTTACAGCATTGGCCGAGTGTATGTGCATGCATGCCTAATAACTCCCTATAAAATAAATACTGGCGGTGGTGACGTCCCTTTACCTATTTTGTCATTTGTGATATAATAATTTACTCTGCCCTCCGTTTGCTACAGGAGGATGATGCTGAACTGGCTAAAAAGTTAGCTGCTTTGAAATGGCATGGGAAGGAGCTTGAGGTGAGATATGCATGTACTATAATGTGTAGTATTGGAAACACACTCATAGTGTTTTCTGATACTTTGCTAATAATCAGTTTAATTGATGTCTTGTATTGTGGGTTTAAATGACATTTCTTAAGTTAAATATTGGGGTTGGTAAGGACAGATGTGGACAAGGCTTACTGATTGTTTTTGTGTACTATTTTTAGCTTCGGAACAAGACTCTGGTGCAGGGCATCAGAGATGAGGAGGAGGAGATTATGCAAATCAAAGTCAAATTAAAAGTACTGCCACTAAAACAAAAATTAAACGTTGATGAATAGTTTGGGCACAACAGTTACTGTCTCATTCATAATAATTATTTTTATGTCATATCACCTCACTTAAAAAATTTAATAAGAATTATTGTTTTCGCTTTCGCCTGTTGCGTTTTAATGATACAAAATGCACTCCTTGTCACATGCAGGTGTTAACAGAATTAATATTATTATGTAATTCCAATTCAATGATGATACTTTCACACAAATTTTTTTCTATTATAGTATATGTAATGAAGGGGGTGCAAACAGGATTAGGTTACAAGGGTGCAAGTGGTCAATATTAAATTTTGCTGGGGAGGGGGGTGGCTATAGGCATGGATCTGGCAATGTTTATACTAGCTAACAATATTAATGGTAGATGTTATACTATAATATGCAGGGGTCAAGAGCTAGAACATGCAGCCCTATATTATTACAAAAGAGTTCATGCTACAAGTACACGTATACGTATACCCATAGTCATCACTGTGATCATAGGCCTAATGGTTATGGTGCATACGTATACAGGACATTGTGTGTACATTATTTGCATAAAATTTGTGTTGCACATTCAGTACAGTGTCTCTTGAATTGATCCAACAATCAAGCTCCAGAAGTAGTATGCTGCTTGTGATGAAACAACATTCCATGCGCTGCCCCACTCTACTGAGAGAGCAGAACAACGTATGGGGCCCTCAGGCACACCCCCGTCATCCACTAAGCACTCGTACTGAGTGACTGCGTGGTCGCTGTTGACAGAGGTAGCCTTTGAGCCAAAGAAGGTGGCGGGACGGGTGCCTCAAAGCATTACTGCTGAGAGAACGAAGGAAGCGAAGTAAGCGTTACGGCTGTGTCCATGCGGTAGGCCATGGACGAAGGAAGCGTAGGGCACTCAGTCCACCAGAGAGTTTTGCCATCAGGGTAGACTCTCGGGCTGTTCTGGACCGGGTAGGGGCGATCCACTGCTGTTTCGGTCAACTGTGAATGACTGGACATCTGCATCGGGCTCCCTTTTATACACTAAATTTGCTGATTCAGCTCAGATCATCTGGGCGCGCGCGCGCGCGATCGAAGCCATGGCCAAGTCATAGTTCCGAATCTATATTTAGCTTAGATTCATTACGAAATAGTGACGTAAGTAGTCGGTTATGTGCGCATGCGTACTTTTCTGGCGGGAATTTGTAATCAGCTGCTTGGCTACAGCTGATCCATGACCTGATGTGAAAAGATGTCCAAAGCCCAGCCACTGGACAGAGAATGTCTTCTCTTCACGTCGAGGCACGCTCACCACAGTGCCGTGTGGTGTATTGAAGGTTTCTCTCTTCCCAAGCTTTGTGTAGCTTGTGCTACAGAAAGGCTGGAAGCTAAAGATGAACTCCAGATACACGTCAAGAAGGTTCTCTCCGAGTTTCAAGCCCTGCTGAGCGCGTCTAGTGAGGGTGACAGAGGTGGTTGTAGGCTATGTGGCGTTCTCACTAGGGACAGAAGGGTTCTGGAGCACCTATGTGGACTCCTCTTTGGTATGTTGTAGCAGGAGAACTTCATGTGCTCCTGGTTGTAGCTATGCTAGTCAACACCCCTGAGCGATATTTAACCAAGTGTTCACATACAGGGCTGCTGTTATCAAAAGATGTATCCACTGCCCAGCTCTCATTGGGAGGTAATAAAATACCTTTTCATATAATTTATGGCATTTTCGTACAGACACAAATTTATTGCTTGGTTTCCAGTGCTGATGTTGTTACTTGAAAAGACCATGACGCCGGATTTGAGTGTGCCTAGAAAACTGATGGAGAGAACTATACGCACTGTAAGTTGTGTATGGTAGTGACTCTATAGGCACGGTCAATTCTTTATTGCTTTTTTGTAGACAATGACATCTCATAACTTCCAGACTTCGCTCCCTCTTTTGGTGTTCCTGGGTAAGCTACTTCAGTCAAGTGACCAACTTTGTTTAGAAATCACCAGCGCCTTTAGTAAGTATAGTGTGTCTATCTTTCTGTGTATGTACATGTGCACGTGTATGTTACTTGTTACCCCGCGCGCATGCGCAAGGGGTAAAGTAATCGGTCGTGTCGTTATCGTTGTCGTCGTTGTGAGCACAAAAATCGCCATATCTCGAGATGTAGACGTCTAAGTGACTCGTAAGCACAACAAATCAATCAAATTCGGCGAAAAATTGGCTTCAGTGTGCGTCAAATCGATGGACACGGTCCATGGGCGTCACAAATAGTGCCTTTTTGTTAGCTAACGTAGCCACGCCTATCGACAGTGCCTACCAATGCATAATGCATGGCCATTATATTGTCTGCTCATGCGCACAACAAAGTAGCCAAGAATAATATTATGACTGGTAAAGATCGTCGAAATTAATAATGTTCTTGAAATCTGTAATACTATTTTAGTCCATCCGAATCCGCTGACGGAGCTGAAATCTGCAGCCTTATGGAACCAAAACATAATGTAAGACGGCTATACTATTACAACAGAGTATTGGACGTATCAGTTCATATCTCCTAGTAGCGATGCGATATCCAACCTCCAAGGGCCTCCAGTAAATCGAAAATAGCTCAGTTCTGACTAGAAGTACACTCACGGAAAAAAAATGCGCTGGATAGCTCACTAAATGAGCTATCTACTGACGCCTTAACCGTGCAAATCGGTTCCGCGGAACCGCTGCTAGCTTCGTTTTTGTTTGTATTAAGTTTCTATGGGGGAAGTTTAGGTGAGCGTGGCTACGTAACGGTTTTATCTACGGACACGTTACAAGCACCGTTGGATAGAGCTCGTGGAGAGCTACCTTCTGATACTCGAACATTGATATTCCACTGAAAGATATAAATCCGCGGAAAAATCAGTGAAATTTGGAGGTTGAATATCGCTACTCCTAGTAGTCTAGATCTAATGCAGAGAGAGTGCTTTTGTCACCAGGACCTCTGGTAGCTATGACATTGTACAATTAAGCAGCATTTCCACCAATTGAAGTTCACAAAATTATAGTCATGGCATACAAAGAAATTCTATAGATTGCGCAATGTGCGCGCGGGGTATGTGCTCTACAGAGCTCTAGTTGTGACATGAATTTAAGATTAATTGAACTTTTTGATTTGACATAATTATCACTTGATTGTTCGTAGGTAGCTTTTTTGAGTTCCTAATTGGAGGGTTGACCTATCCCGATGAGAGTGTCAAGTCAGCAGTTGTTCACATACTGGCACGAGTATGCAGCCACTCACCTCCCAACAGCATGCCTCTTCCAATGATGCAGAATATCTGCAAACATGTATCCACTAATCTGGCCAACTCCAAATCTAAGAAGCTGACAGCCAAACTATTAGGTAAAGTAATATCAATAGCTATATTTTATGAGATGAGTCTTTTATTGGCATGTATAATATATTCAGATTTTGTTCAGAACATTTTGAAGAATAGTGTCTATACCCAGTGCTTACTTCAGGCGGATCGACTCAATTCCGAAGCAAAAGGTGCGTACCCTCTGCCCTCGATCTATCTTCATTGCTGTATCAGTGATATGGTCTGGCAAGCTAGCCCCTTGGGCTTTGCATAATAATACTATGCAAGGGGCTATTGCTACCAGACTATCACTCTGTATGCATTGATTCATCACATTATTTGTTGTCTATCAAGGTTCGACTTTGGCATCAGCTTTCAAACGAGTGAGTGAAGGATTGCAGTAATTGTTATTGTATTAATTAAATTTTCACCGAATGTTCAGGTATTGTTGAGTCATGATGAACTTCTTCAGCTATCTGGTGCTCAATGTATAGCCGAGGTCCTTACACACCATTCTGAGTATGGAAGGGTGCTTCTGAAGTCAGATATTGCAGGTAGAATAATCTGTGTACATGTACATAATATTATAACGTGCTGATTCTATAAGTAGGGATGGCCCAGATGTTACATATGTATGCCCCTTCTTTGTATTTCTAGAGTTCATGTTTGAAGCATTGTCCAGTAAAAATGAACCACTACTGAAGTTAGTTGAACGTCAATGAATTTTTAATGCTCGATACTTCAAGATAATATTGATTTTCAGCTCCCTTTTCTCTTGTCTCAACTCTCTGGCCAGCATTGATGACTTCTACTCCAGATGTCACACCATTTATGGTATGTTCTTCTGTGTGATGATGATGGAAGTGTGTCCCACTACTACAGTCAATATACATTTATCCACCAAAATCGTACATATACATGTAATCCTTTTCAGGCATTGATCCAGTCATCACTGGCCTAACCACAGCTTTAAGACAGAGGAACTACAATGCAACGCAGCTAGGGTCAGTTGACAAACACTCCTATTTTTGTATTCCTAATTCTCCTATTCAGCTGCATTCATGACCAGGGGTTCCATGCACACTAGCTAAATTAGCCATTAATTTTGCTACTGTATCTCTCATTTTGGCTACTAGAAGCCATTTCTGCCATTGTTTGCTGCAGTACTGATTGATAATATCTATGGGAAATGGCTACAAGATTTTGTAACCTTCGATTCACACCGCCACTACAGGTTTAGTCTGCTGAGTCAGATGCTGTCCCAACAGCCCAGTGGGATGCCTCTTCTCACTAGTCCACAATCTCTCCCTGGCTTCATTGAGCTCACTGGCACAGCTCTGCAGGTCCCATCACCACCAGTGGTTCTGCACGTCACTCTGGCGCTTTCCAGTCTCTTCAGGTACTTATTACCATAATCCCATACTTAATATTCAACTGCTTTTCAGCCGTTTATACTTTATCTAACAAATAGCCTAGGCCTGTGTTGGGTAATGAAGGAAAATCGGTACATGTATTACACCACAGGTACCACTCCAAAGAGCCTAAATTTTTTAGTTATGTCTTGCTTTAGGCTGAGCTGCTAATGATAGGAATTTACTTACTCGTGCACCTGACGGTTTCCACCACACATGCAGTATTCAGCATGTCCCTCCTACGTTTGCACTGAATCAGTTTCTTCCTTTGCTGGCGCTTCTCCTGCATCAGATAGAGCTGCTCATGCCACAGGATGACCCAGGAGGAGCTGATGGAGATGCCTCCATGGGACTCTCACACTCACCACTCACTGAACACTCAAAGAAACAAATGGCTGCATCATACATGACTATGGAGAAATTCAATAAGTAAGTAAGTGTATAAATTGTGCTCTTTCTGATACCTCCACGGATCACCCACATGATTAATACATTTATATGACATTGTATGACATTGTACATATGCATTAGTGGTTGCCTAGCAACCGGTAAACTGCCAACTACCAGAGGGGTGTGGATGATCATAGGGTAGGCTGAAGGTGAAAGGGGTCATGGGCTAATAAACATTGGGGTGCATTCGAACTACACTTTTCTACCCCAGCTTAGTGGATGAGTGCTCCAAGCAGCCTCAGTACAAGCCACTAGTGACTGAAGAAGTCACCACTTTCTTATACAAGACATACGAAGAGTCAATCATTCCACCAATACTGGTACACATCCTATTGTAACATATTATGGCATTGTGTGTTACTACTGTGCATGGGCAGTTCTACATAGATGAGCTACAGCAGCCTGAGCCTTTCATCTCCACACTGAATATTGCATCATGTCTATTTGATGTAATTAGTAAGGATCAAGCTCAGGAGATGGCAAAAAAATTAGGTGAGGTACATTGTCAATGATTTACTAATGTGTGAATGATAAATTATTTACAACATTCAGCACATTCGGGCTTTATTCAGCTAACCTTCGACCTGAGGATGAAGTTTTATCCCACACCACAGTACATACAAATTTCAAGTTTATGTCTCCGGGTTGATTTCCATGTATATGAATTTATCATCCGTATAGATACAGAATTCTTTGTGAGTGTATCCATCGGTTTCTAGTTGGCCTCTGCTTTCACTTGGAGTGGAATAGGGAGTCAGCTGCCTATGTCAGGGATGTGCTTCAAGCAGCCATGCCTCAGATAAACTGTAAATCTTATTCTACTAATGAATATTTTGCCTCTATACATGTACCTGTAGGTAGTGCCACTGACTGTTTGCAGTTCTTATCCCAAAGGACTGCTGGGCTTGCTAATTTACAGACACTCCAAAGTGCTGTGCTGGCTCTCTTCTACTATGCATATACAAATGTACAAGATGAAGAGTAAGCAACGTTTCAATACATGATCATCATAATAATATGATTGTATCCATGTACGTGTACAGGCTGAGTATGGTGCCGAGAAGTGATCTACAGAAAGCTCTGTCCACTTTTCTCTCCTTGAATCCCAACGTTCATCTGCTACCTCCAACTACTCTCACTCATCTCACAGTGCTCTATGTACAGGTTCGTAATTAATTTAGAATACATACAAAGAGTATTCTTGTCCATATGTTAACAATGATTAGTTTTTATTATTAATTTTGTTCTGCAGATATTTTCGGAAAATCAGTACCCACATGGTGAGAGTGAATGCAGCAGTAGCTAGCTCTGATAAAGTATGAAGTTGCAGTTACAAGAAGAATCCCATCCTGTTTGTGTCCCTGCAGGCTCACAGTTGTTAATCAGGGGACTGCAGATCATCTCCAAACCTGAAATGGTCTTTGTTCCCCACTCTGCCTTAATCAAGTGGGCGTTCTCCCAACAACCGCTGCTTCAGTGTGGCCTGGCTAGGAAATGGGTTGGTCAAAATCATCATTGGCATACTATGGCATGAAATTAACTATACTTATGTATGCAGCTGATTCAATGGGTGAAGATATTATCCACTGAACCAAGTAATGCTAGTGCAAGTACTCTCATTGACACTCTGTGTAGTGCTCCACATGTGTTAACAAACTTATTGGTAAGCATAATGTCAAGTGGAAGAGGCTCGGTCTGAATCACTCTATTCACTCGTGTGCTTAACTACAGGATATCCTGGCTGACGATTTCGATGATGTGTTGACAGTAGTTGATTTGCTTGAATCAGTTATTTCCTCCTCAGCCCAACACAAGGAGGTTGTCGCCAATCACATACAAACTATTCTTCTGGCTAAGCACCTAGAGCCAGTGTCAGGTATATAGTACGGTATTGTTATAATAGCACTTACACTGCAAAATAAGATAATATTATGTAGATTCAGCCATGACTGTTCTACTTCAGCTGTTAGTAAAGACTCGGAGATCACCATTCGACATCAAAATTGTTTATCAACGTAAAAATAATTCATATCTTGCGTATTAATACTATTATACCACTCCAATTTTCACAGTTGCCAACATGGTGACCAAAGTGGATACTGATGACTTCAATAGCACGCCCTCTAAGCTGACACAGTATACTATGGAACTCCTCACCTCTACTTTAGCTCACTCTGACACACAAACACAAGGCAAGGTTTACTAATCAATCACTGTTGGTGTGGTATCTGCTCGATTATTGTATTACATTGTACAGTGCCTCTTTTCTTGTTGAGCAATACGGCATTGATTAAAAAGATAGCCAACCTGTCATGTCCTCCCAAGGTATATGTATGCACATTCAAGTCTAGTCTATAGTTACAAAATGGCATGGTACGGCACATACGTACAGAAGGTGCACACTGAACTCTCAACTGCTGCATTGCAACTGGTAGTGAAGCTCATTGAGGCTCATTTCAGATGGAATATTAAGGTAGACCTGTGCATTTGAGATATTATCCAGATAGTGCACATTGTATGTACATGTAGGCTCCTTCAATTGTGGGGCAGATTGAGTTGAGCAAACCTTCAATGATATCAGCTCTATCGTCACCTCTCATGGTTGCTCAAGGTTCGTCTATGGTACACATGTCCAATTGTATATCGTGATTTTTTATTGCACCACAGTTGCTGGGCTGAACTTTTGGAGAGTGGTGTTCATGCACAGTGGCGAAATAGGCTGTTTCACTTTGAAGGATCAAGATGGGGACAAACCCAGAAAGCAGTCTTCAGAATGGGACTGTGTGAAGGTGGTGCTCTTTCTTGTCCAAAATCTCCTTACAAAGGCAATTATTACGTGAATACAATGTTACCCCCCTAAGTGTCAGTATACATGTTTGCATAGGATGTTAGACTCGTGTGTGAGTGTGCTGCATCATGCTTCATTGAAGTAATGAGGTATATATCAGAGAGAGCTCCAACTGGTTAGTGCTGGGTGATATATAATAATAATTACACAATGTGATGCATGTGTGACTGGTGCACACGACATTGTAGAAGTATTTGAGAAGGATCGTCTCTGGCACACATCTCTGGTCAACCATGTTACAGACATGAGCCACACATCAACCATCCCTCTCTACTACCTCCCTTGCTTGGCTGCTGTGAGTTTAATAATACACTCGTGATTACACTATCAAGTATCGGTATAATAGTTTGCTGCTACATAATATTAATTTTGATATTTAGCCCCAAAGCAAACTTATACTTGAACTGGAGCATTAGAATTCGTCGACCCCGTGCCATTTCCATAGGGTATGTGGTAAAGGGTTGCAAAACTCAAATGTTAAAAATTTCTACCAATCCTCGAATGTTAGTGCCCACAGTATTCTGCACTATCAATCTTGATCTGCCATGGTATTTAGTTGTGGTATGTGTTGGGTGCAGGTGATGGAAGTGGTATCCATGGCAACCAGTCTTAGCAGTGAGGAGCAGCAAAACAAGTTTGCCCAGCTTTTATTTAAGACCCACATGAGCTACTCAGATACAGAGGAAAATCAAACAAGTTTAATCAATCCATATTTTCAGAAATGTTTACAAAAGGTAAATTTAACACAAGCCATAAATCCAGGATTCTACGTAATAATAACTATTCAAGCTTCACAGCTCAATACCAAATGCCCTAAGTGTCAGTCAGTGGTCATCAATAGCAGAGAAATTGAAGTTGTCCTAAATCTTGACTATGACTGGCTTATTGTGTGATTAATGTTTTGTCCATCATATCATATTGACAACTATTATCGTTTGTATCAACTTCATTGTTCTTTCCACATGGGACTCTCCCCCACTGCTTGGTACTTAAACTTCTGACCTGTGATAAAATTTATTTCTATAATTATCTCTATAATGCCCAAGTATAGTAGCCATCAGGAAATGCCAGCTAGGCTGCCACACAGTTATAATATAGTGGCTGGGATTGCAGGCACACCCCAAAATTCCCTGCCAGCTGTACCTATGTGCTAAGTCATCTAAGGACTCTATAATGTTGATTTTTCCGAATTATTACAACCAATCATCAAAATTAATAATTATTACACATATTTTGATTCTGAGCATGGCCTTGAGTGCAGGCAGCATGGTGGTGAGCACTCTTACTTCCCTCTCTCCTATTTATGTTGAAGTTGCTGTACTTATTTTTTATCTTGGATCATTCTAAATTTCATAGCCAAGAGCTGATTAATTTTGTACTTGAAATGGAGTCATGATCCCATGATTTTGTAGATACATAACATTACATTTCTTTAGGGACTGCTATTTTTGACACCTGTTATACCCAAGTATTATCAACTCAAACCGCTATCTTGGATCAAGGAAACCCCAGTCAAAACCACTCCTACCACAACAAATCTGAGCTACATAGAAGCCAAGCTTATCATTGTGGCTTGCAGGGAAATTCCTGACAAGACTGAGCCCTTACATGAAATTCAGTATTTTTGCTACACCCCACTTAGTTCCTTAGGTTTGGGATTGGTAGAAAAGTTATATAAACCTATACAGTAACTGAATTTCAACCTTGTCCTCACCCCCCAAAAGGAAGATAAGTCAATCAGGTTGTGCACTAACCAATCAGAATGTAGAGTAGCAACCTGCATAGATATTTCCTGTTAGGGCTCAGTCTTGCCAGGCAATTCCCCTGCAAGCCACAATGATAAGGATAACCAGGTTGCTCTTATATTCCTAAGTTAGCTACACAACCATAATATTATGTAGCACCAATATAGGGCTACTAAGGTAGAAGCCTCCAATTTCAACTAAATCCCCTCCCCCAGTACTTGTGTACTTTTTGCAACCAATTTGTTGCTGTTTGCTTTATAGATCCATACAAGGAAATTTAGGGGTCCATGCTCTAGGGTACATTAGATAAATCCCCAAAGTTTATATATTATGTCCAGTCTGATCTCCTAACTTTATGTAAGATGAGTCAAAATAGGTAAAAAAAACCATTCAAAATTGAAAATTTAGAATGGTGGATAATTAGGGTGGGTATATATGTGAGCTTGACCTTGGATGTCATCCTAGAAGGACACCCAATCTAAAAAGTTTGCTCTCTTTGTTTGGAGCACTGTACTAGTAATTATCTTGGACCGTTAACCACCAGTACAAACCAAAGTGGGATAGCAAATAGTTATAGAGGCCAACCTGGTTTTCCTTATCTTGCATGAACCCTTACAAAAAAATTTTAGTACCTAAAGAGGCAACTATTCCATTGCCTGCTCAGGCAAACCTAACCTAATCCCACTAAAAGGCAGAGCCACTTAAGTGCCTAGTCTAGAGAACTATAGGGGTGACACAAGTAGGTTAAAAAGCTCTTTCCTCCAAACATGAATACTTGTACATGTACATGTACATAGTATAATATAATACACCCTCAATATGGATACATGCTCAGTGCACTTAAGGACTGTCTCAGCTCTTCTAGCGCGCGCCCGACTAGCGGCCACTTATCGTGCATGTTTGTGGTCAATTAGAGCTTGTACCGTGACGTCACCCCATATCAACCACATACAAGCCACGGCAGCAAAGCCGCACAGCTGCAAAATTCGTTGGTCAGCGAGTTCCAACATTGTTCTCGGAGGAATTTTGCAAGTTAAACGACGAAAAGCTAACCTTAGGGATGATTGTCGACGATCTGCCGCAGCGATTGTTCGTACCTGCCTTGGTCTTTCAGCTACATGCGAGAGATCGTGCCGTCAGAAGTGCTGAAATGCCGTTTTTTGCGATTATCTACTTACTACAAAGTTGTTTACAAATTCGCCGCGGGGAGAATTAAGAGTATCATCCTAAGTTTCATTTGCCCCTGTTAAGGTCAGCTACATCTGGCTGGAACAATGTTGGAAAACTTGAAATAGTGCTTAAGAGGGCGTGGCTAATCGCGGTTGTACCGCCTAATTAGATAATTAGTTGCGGTTTATTTTCTGAAATTCTTGAAGTACTAGAGTTATAGTTTCATTTCATCACTATGATAAGCTTCTCATATCTTGTTTAGGTACCTGTATCAGTGGTTGAAAATGTATAAATTTTATGCTTAATAATTGTATCTGAGACTGTCCTTAACTACACTGAGTGTAGATGTATGCATGCATACTGTCTATACTACAACTTACATGTACATTGTGTGGAATATTCTTATTCACAGTACTTCTTCCTTAGTACTTTGGCTAGTGACTTGTGTTGGAGAATACGTATAGCCTCAATGATGGCAGACCATGTGGGAGGTGGTTCAACTTGATTCAGCCATAGTTTCAACATCTCCCTGAAACACTTGTTCGACTTGCGATGATCACTTCTTATAGCACTCAGTTGCCCTTGCTCGAGGTCAAGAGCAAGACCAATATCTTCCCAGTCAGCTGACACTTTGCTGAGGAGTTCTCTCAATAAGGCGCTAAATTTTGGTGGTGATGTCACCTCTGGTTGCCTGGGTACACCGTCGGTCATTCTTGAACGTTTTGGATTTGATGGTCCTGTTTTATAAAAATTAATACAGTTTCACTGACAGAAGTACCAGCTTATAGCTGCTAACTTTCCTATACTATCTCATGTAGATAGAATTGTATGTATATACAGGCGGGCAATATTCCTCTCCCTGTCTATAAGTTAGCAATTACCATATAGCTGGAAATTAGGTGGAAAAATTTAAATATTGCAGCATTTCTTTGTCACTCACATAGCTATACATATGGCATCCCTAGCCTCGTACCCCTCATATACACTGCACGCATGTGCCAGGGTCTCCATAGCAACTGGTCGTGTTACCATAGTGATCGTTTGCAGGTTTAGCATGATGTGCAGTTTTATGGACGATAAATGGAGAATATACGATAGTATCCGATCACCCCACATTTTTCTGGGGTCTTCCGGCACATGCGTGTGCAGTGTATACCAGGCACTTTCTCCTCTTGGGGCCTGGGAACAAGGCTAGGCAATTCCTTACCACCCACCATTTTAGACCATAAAATCTAATCCCCACCAATACTTCCAGTTATATGTATACAATTTCATCATAATAATGCATGGTGTAGTTATTCATTCACATAGTCAAGTATGGTTCTCAATACACACGGCTAACTATGACTGTTAATCTTATGATGAGCTACTGATATTAACTGACACTTACTTGGTTCCGAATCTGCACCTTCAGGATCACTGTGTCCTCGTTTCCTTCCAGTACCTTGTGGTTCTGTAGTGGTCATATCTGTACAAACAAGGAAAATTGTACCACAGATAATCAACTTTGATGATCTAACTTACATAGTATGTCCTATGCATACTTGACTAGTTTTTCAATACTATGTACCTGAGTCATAGTGTCTGTAAATTGTGAAGGTGTTGTAGGGATTTTTAGCACCATGTAATGTCACTAAATGTTTCAGGGTGGTAGGTTGCTCTGTTTCACACTCAGCTATCAGCTGACATGATGGAATGCGTTTTCCTTTTTTGAAGGTATCTATCTCCGTTCTCTTAATCTGTAATGTATACAAAACAAAAATCATGGACCATAATATTATGAAGAGTATTCTCCTCTCCCTACTGTAGCACACATACAATAAACTCTTTGCACATCTTGATACTATAAGAGGGGAGTATCACCCATTTTACTGTACTCTCTGCACTCTCATGCAGTATGTGTATGCAAGGAAGTGGTAACCTACCACAGGAGGTCCCAGTGCTGTGATTGTCCATGCATTATCCCTTGTTGTGATTCCTGCTGTGGGAATATCCAATGTGATCAAATTTTGATCTCTTTCAAATTCAAATAGTTGATCATGTCCCAGGGTGGCACACATTTTCTTGTAATATCTGCGGATAGTCTATATATAGGTATGATAAAGTATTATAAGGAGGATACCGATATTATTGTCTGTCATTCTTGCACCATAGTGCATGCATGTGTCAATGCCATGCAATAACATTACAATGTGGTATTACTTAAGTTTCTACTTCAATGGATAACTAGTCTGAAACTCCCTACCTGGCCACAATGTACATTAGTATTACCACAATTACTAATGGTAGCACCATTAATAGGGTATAATACATACTTTGTTATGCACTTCAGTATTCCAAAATACAGTGAAATGAATGTTGTGCCTCTTGCGCTCTTCACTGTAGTAACAGCTAGCACAGTATTGTCTTTCCTCTGCACCTTTCTTGCCGACTCCATATAGACAAAAGCGGTCTAGTTCAATAAATCCATAGGAGCTATGACGTGGAAAATTTCCCACTACAATTTCAAAATTAATCCTTTCTTTACCACGATCCATGGAGCTGGCTTTAACGAAGCATAACTGTGATGTACTTTCTGGTTTAGCACAGTGTTGAATTTCAAGAGTCAGTGGTCGAGAGAATTGGCATTTGGGAACACATTTAATCCAATAAACTGCACTAACGAGATGGGTATCCTGGGGTAATTGATAATCTCCCATAATGGTGGCTTTAATGTGGATGCTACACTGCTGTAGGTTGGCGGGTAGAGAGTTCTCAGGGATGTAAAGATTCAGACCACATTCATCCCAGGAGAAGAGCTGCTCAGAGTTTGTCACTAGTACTGATGTCTCTACTACAAGATGTTCTGTGCACATAGCAACAAATAGAATAGCTACAAGTACATGAACTATAGTCTCTAGCACATACTCCATGCACACTAGCAGTCGACCTCAGCTTGTATTGGAATGTACAGTATACGCACACTGAGGGATTAATCATTCACTCTCAGTGACACAAGAACAATGAATGTACCGTAGAATCCCATAATTATGCCCCTAGCATTGGACTAAACCGTAGCCTTGTATCTAGGCTCTAGGGCAGGGGAAAAGAGGGCCTGATATCAATTGCGTTTAAGTCATGTGACTTAACAAAAGTTATGTAATGGACATTTTAAGTAGCATTGGATCTCGATAGTGAAGCAATGTTGTTCAATGGCATTGGTCAGAGTAGTTTTACAAATTCAAGCAAACCTCATTGGGCGTCAAGATCAATGCCTACCACCGACTCATACAAGCAGAGAAAAACATTGAATGAGGCCAAGAATGCTCAGTAAGCCCCTCACATGTTGCTTCAAAAATCTGTCCTTCTTGTAGTTCTGCAGAACGTTTGCATGGGTTGAAGGGCAAATACATGGACAGGATACGGAAAATATCCAATTCTCCCCAGAACCTGGGGAAATTAAGTGCATGCACACACAATTGATACCAGGCTTTCCTTTCTCCTCCCACTAGAGCCTGTGTACGAGGCTAGGCTAGCTAAACCAGGAAGGGGACAGTCAGAGAGGGAGATTATATGCAAGACAAAAGTACCTATGTAGGAACTTGGAGCTAAAGTGCAAGGGGCTTATCCCCGAGGGGGGGGCAACTAAAGGATTCTATGGTATTATAAAATGCATGCATCATACCTGTAATATCCTGGTCACTGGTCTGTTG
This sequence comes from Cliona cf. orientalis, assembly GCA_963930775.1. NCBI lineage: Eukaryota > Metazoa > Porifera > Demospongiae > Clionaida > Clionaidae > Cliona > Cliona cf. orientalis. The sequence goes on from OZ005695.1 coordinate 2,916,093, forward strand.
TCCAATAGACACTGACGATGACATCTGCTTGAATGCAGTATATTTGGGAGGATAAGGACTTTTGGGTGGGAGTGGGGATGGCTGAGCTGGACTGGGAGGGAGGCCAAACTCACTACCAGCAGGACTGAGGACACCCGATGATGGAGCAGGGCTCAGAGCAGATCCTGGACTGGGGGCACTCATCCAGCTAGGAGCAGGGCTGGGTCCAGAAGCATATCCACTATCCACAGAGCTAGGGCCAGGAGTAGGGGCATAGGGACTTGGAGGCTGAAGAGTTTTACCAGCAGACCTTGTTATTTGAGTGGTTGATGTTTGTGCGGCTGACGGTTTACTTTCTTGACTCACTACAATCCTCTTTCTTTCTTCACTTTGAAGGAGTTCAATTATTTCATTATGGCCACCAAACTGTGCAAACAATAAAGCATTCCATCCATCTCTATCTTGCAGTTTTGGATTGGCTCCATGTTCTAACAGAATCTTAGCTACTTCTGTATGGCCATTTTGACATGCTATGATCAAAGGTGATAGACCATCATTCATTTGATGGTTTATTTGAGCTTCATAAGTTATCAAATCTACTATAATATCTACACTTCCACTTAGACTTGCACTCATTAGTGCCGACCATCCATTAATCCTCCGAGCATTCACATTAGCTCCACTATTTAACAAAAATTTTGCTATTTCCGTATGTCTGTACTGACTTGCACACATCAAAGCAGACAATCCATCCGTAAGACAAAGGTTCACATCTGCTCCGTATTGAATCAACATCTCAATAGTTTCTATGAATCCATTCTGCACCGCATACATAAGAGCTGACCATCCATCAGTGGTTTGCATGTTTACATCAGCTCCTAGTTGAAGCAAATGCCTGGCTGTTTCAGTACGTCCTTTTTGACAAGCGATCATTAGAGGTGACATGTTTAGGTTTAGCATAAATACTTGGTGTTCTGATATGAGTTTAGCTATTTCAAAATGTCCATACTGATTTGCAAACATAAATGCCGATCTTCCGCTGTTGTGTTGCAGATTAATGTCTGCTCCATGATTTAACAAGAGACGGACTATTTCAGAGTGCCCCTTCTCACTTGATACGGTTAAAGCTGATGATCCATCATAACATTGCAGGTTAACAATAGCTCTGGATTCTAGCAATAATTTGGTTGTTTCTATGTGCCCATTATGACTAGAAAAATATAAAGCTGAAGCTCCATATTTGTTTTGCATATTTATATTAGCTCCACGGTTTAACAATGACTTTACTGTATGCGTATGTCCCTTACCACTTGACGCCATTAAAGCTGATTTCCCTTCATCGCTACTCTGCTTATTGATATCAGTTCCATGGTCTAATAATAAATTGGCTATTAGTGTGTGTCCGTTGTGACTTGAAATCATAAAAGCTGATACTCCAATATTGTTTTGCATGTCAACATTAGCTCCATGGTCAAGCAATAATTTGGCTGTTTCTGTATGTCCGTTTTGACTTGAAATGTACAAAGCTGAAACCCCTTCGTTATTTTGCATGTTAACATTGGCTCCATGGTTGAGCAATAATTTGGCTGTTTCTGTATGTCCGTTTTGACTTGAAATGTGCAAAGCTGAAAACCCTTTATTATCTTGCATTTTAACATTGGCTCCATGGTTGAGCAATAATTTGACTGTTTCTGTGTGTCCGTTTTGACTTGAAATGTACAAAGCTGAACTCCCTTTATTACTTTGCATGTTAACATTAGCTCCATGGTCAAGTAATAATCTGGCTGTTTCTGTATGTCCCATTGCACTGGACACTCGCAAAGCTGAAAACCCTTTATTACTTTGCATGTTAACATTAGCACCATGATCAAGCAATAATTTGGCTGTTTCTGTGTGTCCCTTTTGACTTGAAATGTACAAAGCTGAATACCTTTCATTACTTTGCATGTTAACATTAGCACCATGGTCAAGCAATAATTTGGCTGTTTCTGTATGTCCATTTTGACTTGAAATGTATAAAGCTGAACCCCCTTCAATACTTTGCATGTTAACATTAGCACCATGATCAAGCAATAATTTTACCGTTTCCACATGTCCCTCTTGACTTGAATGCATTAAAGCAAACCATCCATCGTTTTTTTGTATGTTAACATTAGCTCCATGGTCAAGCAATAACTTTGCTATTTCTGTGTGTCCAGTAAGACTTGAAATCATTAAAGCCGACCATCCTTCATTTTGTTGCATGTTAACATTAGCACCATAGTCCAACAGTATTCTAGCAACATTTATGTGGCCCGTCTCACAGGCTGCCATTAATGCAGAGAAATTGCGTAGTTCATTACCTGAATTAACTTGTGCTTGATACTGTAGTAGCAACTTGGTGACTTGAAAGTGTCCATGCCATGCTGCTCTATATAGAGCGCACTGCAGATTTTCATCTTTCTGGTCGATATCTGCTCCCTGTTCCAGTAGCCTCTTCACTGTTTCAAAGTCTCCTCGATCGCTTGCCGAGACCAACGGAGACGACGATCGATACATGAACGCCATAACTAAATCTAGTCTCGCGGAGCCAGACCCTATTAAAATCACTGAGTGATAGGAAAGGCTGGCTGATCAGGTCAGTGCACTCAAGCGGGTGGCGCACTGGCCTACAGTCTGTCGATCCGGTGTCATGCCGTATAGCGTCCCCCGTAGAATCGCGTCCGGGGGACGTAAAATAATACGTCCTGGGGACGCAATCAATTAACGATATCCGTCCCGCGCGCTGGAATAACGTCCGCCCGCCGCCGCGAGCGCCCCAATGAAAAAGGCGCCAAAGGGCTAATTAGGCACTGATGGAGAGGAAGATGATGGAGAGAAGACAGGCACTGATGGGATTCCCAGCCCCTTCCTCCCTCTTGTGAAGGGGCTGGCACCCAGACTAGATGGGAAGCAGGATGATGAGAATGATGGAGAGAAGAGCACGGTATGTAATAAATAATATGACCGTGAAATACCTAGTACATGTCAGTATACTTCCATGCACAGTACCACTTGACAGATGAGAAATCACCTATTGCAGTGCATGTTTACAGGACTTGTGCGGTTTCCAACCACAAGAAAGTGCAGCCAAATGCCAGAATCACTGTATAGAGACATGATTCAATGCGACAAGTGTGAGCATTGGTATCATATAGCTATGCTGTGTTGGATTCTTCTCTGTTCCTTGAGACGTACACTGAACTATGGCACTGCCATTCTTGTTGTTGATATGTGTATAGCTAATATCTTTGATTCATAGATCATGATAAGTAATTTTTGTTCATTATAAAGTATTATTATACTAAGATAGTATTCAACAACATTATCTTACTAGCTACTGTCAAGACCATACTCTTGCTATTGTTTGTTACGAGTACGGCAGCCGCGAGCAGCGGAAGTCTGTGAAGGGGACGACATTCTACGCTGTGGGACGCAGTTCAATGGTGAATCGCGTCCCACCGGACAATATTCGATGGCGACATGCGTCCCCCCGGACGTAGCTCGTTAACCCGTTTACGTCCCCCGGACGTAATTTGGACGGGACGTTTACCGTTAGGACACCGGTCTCTCAGTCCTAACTATCACTTCGTTCTTCTAGATAGCGCAAATAGTGGTTGATCGATGTACGAGGTCCGTGTATAAAATTAATGTGTGCGTGTACTTAGCACCTTAAATCACATGATATTCACAAACTGAAAACAGTTACACTAAAAATAGAAAATCTGATACTATCTTCTCTTCAATGCTCAATAGTTCTTCAATCTACATGATAATAGAGAAGGGTAAAATTAATAATAAACACACAGCCTACAAATTCCTTACCTGTTGTCTGTACATTGTTTTCAAGTCGTCGATGTCTAGTTTCAGTTCCTCTGCCTCTTCTGCCTTCTCTCCATACATCTGAAGCATGGCCTCGTGCTTCCTCTCCACTTCCTGGAAATGACAATAACCTGGTAATAAGAACTCAATAAATCCCTCTACAATGACAATCCTGAAATGAGAACACCTTGGGGGGGGGGGGGGGGGGGGGGGGGGGGCGCCTATGCCATGTATGCTAAACTACCATGTTTTTTCTGATGATTAACTATTGACAGGCTATATATATCATGGGCTCTCTGGCTAGCACATTGGAGTTTTAAGTGGAAAGGCTGCAACTTTAATAAACCTCTGTCTTGTACTATTGTGTACCTGTAATTTTTGCTTCAGAGATGGGATTGGGTTGACTTCATTTTTGAGTGTTTTATTCCGAGCTGATAGGTTTATAGCCAAGTCCTCTGCCATGGCAGCTCGAGAACGCTCCAGTGTACCAACCAAATTCTGAAATAACAAATACTCAATCAACATACACGCACTGATAAAAATCCCATTGCAGGTTGTACATGTATGTATCCATAATATTATAATATATAGCTCCATCCAGTCAATATCTCAGGCCTTCCTACTTTGTAACATGCATTATTAAAAGGCTGATATGTGCCTGGGGACAAATGAGGCTAGTCATGCACAGGCACATCACCGATAGTTTGGTGTTACTGGTATACCTGACACTGGCGTAAGAACCAGGGGGGCTGGGGGGGCAATTGCCCCCCCCCCCAGTCATAAGATTGGGGGGGGGGGGGGGGCAGAGCCCCTCTGATTTTTATACTGCTGTACAAGCCAGGGGGTGGGGCTCACCCTCTGAGGTTTGCACTTTTCTTTTTCATCTGTTGCCACAATCAGGGTTGAGTTATTCATGATTGTGGTGTATCTTAGCCCCACGTGTGTAGATATCAATAATTGTCACATGTGAACGCAGATCAGTAGTCACTACTGATCTGTGTTCACATGTGACAAGCTAAGAGTCCAGAATGTCCTCAAAAATGCACTAGAAAAGCTCTCAGAAGGTCTAAAACTCCAAAATTTTCCTGGGGGAGCATGCCCCCAGACCCCCCCTAGCTTTCGCATGCTACGCGCGCGTAAAGTGAGTCTTTACCTGCTTACTTTCAGCCCCCCTGCTCAAAAACATCTTCCTACGCCACTGCCTGACTGTTTGCCAGCTCTCCTTCCTTCTGTTTGAGTAGAGACTGGAGCTGCTGTGCCACGCCCCCTCGACCGGTGTGTACCCACCCTCACTGGCAGCATGGAGGGACTCTCAAGAATATCACTCTACAAAAATTAATAGGGACATAAATTCTGGGAAATATTCCTCAACATCTGGGGAGAAGCCATCCCACCTGTAATGCCTGATACTACTGTGCTTGACTGCCGAGAGACTGTGCGATTCAGTGACAGGGAACTGGCCAGCTGTGCTCTTAGTCTCTCGTGTGGAAAAGAGTTCATGACCATACACTACTATGGTTGCAGCTAACATCTACATGTACCTTCTCTTGTGATTCCAGACAAGCCTTTCTACTCTTGGCCTCCAATCTGACTCGCTCATACTCCAACTGACGTTCCAACATCTTCTATAGACGAAGGGTAATCATGTGAAGTGTGCTTGACCAACTTAGCTTAGCTTGACACAGAATATGAGTGCAGTAAGTTGTAAAATGACTGTACCTTTTCTTTCCTTAGTTCATCCATGGATTGTTAATATTATGATGTTCGAAGTGCTTCTGTCTTTGCAGACTCTCTATCATTACAAAATAACAGTAAGATGCACAAGTTCACTCCTACATGGAAATATCGTAAGTTTAGCTTGCCTGTGTTGACTTTCCTCTAATGTCTGTAGTTTAGTTCTTTCCAGCTCCAATGTAGCCAGCAGCTGTGACTTCTCTTACTTTATGCTACTCAGCAGAGTCTCAAGAGCTCTCACTCTAGACTGCAGAGTCATCTCTTTCTCTACTGCTCTTTCTCAGAAGACTGCTACATAACAGAGTGGCTACATAATGTTTGATATTTCTGTACACGCACTATATTATATAGAACATTAGAATTTGTTGACCCTGTATCATTTCCACATGCTATTAAACTTTGGTACTCTAAAAGGAGGTTGCTGGAGCCAAGAGCGCATGATAAAGAACGCGCAATCTTTATTATGTGGTCTTGCTGGATGGAGCCTTAGGGTATGTGGTAAAGGGTTGCACAACTCTAATGTTCAAAATTTCATTTCGGGACCAATCCTCAAACACAAGTCTCAGAACAGCCCACCTTAAGAGATACTATTCTGCACTATTGATCTGCCATGGTATTCAGTTGTGGTATGTGTTGAGTGCAGGTGATGGAAGTGGTATCCATGATAATTCTGAGCATGCCATGGCCTTGAGTGCAGGCAAACGTGACAAGTGAGCTGAGGCATATGGGCTGTGACTGGCTTAGACTATTACTTCTGATCCCTCCCTCTCTCCTATAATACTATGTAGGCTGAATTTGCTATAATTTTCAATTTTTGTTGTCTTGTTTAATTTTTCTGTAGTTGATATTGCATTTTTAGGTCTAATGTGCTTTTACCAACTCAAACCACTTATCTTGGACCATAAACCACCTAGTGCAAACCACTCCAACCAAAGTATGGACAGCAAATCTACCAATCTACTCATTGTGGCTTGCAGGGGAATTGCCTGAGGAGACTGCCCTTGCATCTAGGCAATCCCAAACTTGGGGGGAAACCATACCATTACATGGTTTTGTGCCAACATGTGCATGCATACACACTCAACTCAGATACATGTAGATGTGCTCAATGCCTATAGAAACCATTGCTGCTCAGATTTGTGTTACATAAGTATAAAGCAAAACCTCACCATGTACTTGTGGATCTTGCTGGTTGATCCAGCCCATGACTGTCCAACGTGGCAGGATCCTCATATCACGTTCTCAAATAGACTTTGAACAAATCTGCAAAGATGGAATAGTTTCAAAAACAAGTATTGTCATTCTCTGTGTTAGTCTTGTAAGCCAGACACTCACACTCGAAACTATTATCTGTGTAGAGTAACTTTTACACCTCTCCCTCTCCTGTGTATGTATTTTTTCTCTTATTCCCTCCCTAGTTCTCCCTCCCTAGCTCTCCCTCCCTATCTGTTCTATTTGTATGTTGAGTTCTGCAGTAGTTGTCTTGGCTCATTCTTAAATTTTCACAACTCATACTTTTACTGTAGTGGACATTGCATTTTAGGTCCACATGATTTGATGCATCTCATATAGGTAAGGACTTATTTTTACAACAGCTAAACAAACTCATGTCCAAGTATGGGTAAGCAACTCAAACCACTATCTTGAACACACAAATAGCTACACAAGCCAATCCATCATCCTTATCATTGTGGCTTGCATGGAAATTGCCTGACAAAACTGTGCCCTAGCTTACATGAAAGTTCAGTAGGCTTATACGTTTCACTACCAATCCCAAACCTAAGGGCAACCTTCCCATTGCCTGCTCGGGCAAGGCAGAGCCACTTAGGGGCCTAGACTTGAGAATTATAGGGGTGGTACATGTATAGCATGCTAAAAAGCTCATCCCAACATGTACATACACTCTATAGATTACATGTGTGCATGCATGTACCTCTTTTCTACACTACAACTCACATGTGCAATTTTGTGGAGTATTTTTATTCACAGTACTTCTTCCTTAGTTCTTTGGCTAGTGACTTGTATTCCAGAACATCTATTAATAGTGTCAATGATGGCAGACCATGTGGGAGGTGGTTCAACTTGTTTCAGCCATAGTTTCAACATCTCCCTGAAACACCGTTTTGAATTATGATAATCACTCTTTATGGCACTCAGGTCCCTTCTTTGAGTTCTAGAATAAGACCAATACCTTCCCAGTCAGCTGACACTTTGCTGAGGAGTTCCTTCAACAAGATGCTAAATTTGGTGGTGATGTCACCTCTGGTTGCCTGGGTCTACCGTCAGTCATTCTGTACAGATAAGGAAATTGTACTGCATTGTGACAGATCTTGGATGCATCATGCACACACTCAGCTACGTCCACCAGTCTCATTCCCAGGCCCCATTCCCATGCTGGCATTGAATGTCAGGGACCAGGGAGAAGGCTAGCTAATTTTCAGTGCACTTCTTCAAATGGCAGATCATGATAATTATTTCTACTGCCTCTCTGGATGACTGAGCTAGAATGCATCCTACATAATACAAGTATAAAAACAATTGAATAAAATTGAAGAATGAAGTAGGGATGGCAGGATCAAAAAGTACACAAACAAGAGATAGCTAATTGCATCTACTATACATCCCTACGCTTACTTTTCTCGACTATTGTGCACATGGTTGATGTGTTTGTTGAGTGCAGTATGTGGGAGACATTCGTGCAGGTTGTTCCCTAGTTGTCACGATGGTTTGGGTTTATCAGTTTTGATTCAATCACATTATTACTGGCCATGGTCATTTTTGCACCTCTCAAAAAGCAAGCGTAGGGATGTATAGTAGATGCAATTAGCTATCTCTTGTTTGTGTACTTTTTGATCCTGCCATCCCTACTTCATTCTTCAATTTTATTCAATTGTTTTTATACTTGTTTCTGTTCTTTTTTATTGCACTTAGTGAAATTTATCAATGTCATCTTACATGGTTTGCTCACAATTTCTGATTAAGTGGAAGATGGGAGATGCACAAAATTCTTTGCCACGCCCCTCATTAACTTGCGTTCATAATTATTATGACGATAAACAGGATGACCAAGAAGGCTCAGTGCTTTAGGCGGCCCAAGTAGTGATGAGACTTAACGCTTAGGGAGAAAACCAAGTTATAAGTTTTACTGTCGGCACTGAGCAGCTAGCTACCTTCGTATCGCGATGCCGGTATGATATCTATGATCGATCCAGCATAGCACTAGCGCTGCAAGCGCTAGCGAGTAGCTCGCCTATGCCTAGCACCTTACCGCTCCTCGAACCTTGAACCTTCATATCCGTGATTGGTCCAGCGCGCCATTGCACGCGCTAGCGATGTACGAAATAGCTACGTAGCTCGCCTATGCGCCTAGGGCCTAGGGCCAGGCGCTGTCACATGACTTCACCATGGCAACATATTATTCCGAGCATGCGCATTATATCACAAAAATGGCGTATCAGACACACCCATTCGATAATGCGCCGTACACGCCCACTATTACGTCCTGTCGAGATAACGACAAACTAGCGTGCCACTGCACTGCGCGCTACAAAATAGAGTGGATTTATACTCAAAAGTAAGGTGAGCGGTGGAGGCTATCTTGAGCTAGCCCAAGAAACTAGAAAGAAAGAAAGAAGAAAGAAAGAATGAGAAATGGCCTATTTTTTGAACATCTGGTTCTGACGTGTACAACTGTTTTGATGAATGATCTTGGTCTTGTTAGATGCACAATTTGCTGGAGATTCTGATTTTCACACTTAGAAATTTCACAAAATTACCGATTTTGAGATATTTGGGTATTTGTAATGTATTATATATATGGCATATCCGGGCCATCCCTACTTATAGAGTCTACCGACTCTATGATAGTGCTCACCTCCTCAATCTTCCCGATCAGATCGCTCTGGGGTAGTTTTTCCAGCTCATCTCCGGAGAGGAAGTGACTGGTCGGTCGCCACAGACCTGGCTGATGGGCTGAGGGAAAATGCATGCAGGGTATACCAAGTGATCATCATACCACTGTGTAACAATTACATGTATTACTATTGTATTATGTGGGCCAACCAGCAAAGCTGGATACAGCCTTCCAAAAATTGGTGTTTCATAACTAACTATGTAACCAACCAGCCCTTGGCATTAGGCTTCAGCCTTATATAGGGCAACTGGTGCCTCAGTACTTGTGGGTTTGAACTCTGCTATGTAGCTAGCTAGTACAGGAAGCTGAGGGAGGAAGGGACTCTCAACTATAATCTTTTGTAGCCAGGTGGTTAGTAGGTACTTGAGAGTCTCCCCCCCCCTCTGCTTCCTGTACTAGCTAGCTATATACATAACAGAGTTGAAACCCACAAGTACTGAGGCAAGTATAAAAACAATGAAATTTAAAGTCGAAGTAGGGTGGGAGGGTCAAAATGTACACAAACAAGATTTGTAGGGATGATCATATCCACTATAAATCCCTACGCTTGCTTTTCTCGATTGTCATGTGTATACTGATGGTGACCCATTTGTGCTATCATTATCCATCGGAGGTGGGGGGGGGGGATAATCAGCTTTGATTGTCGCATTGTACTTTTTGACCCTGCCATCCCTACTTCATCCTTCAATTTCTATACTTGGACATTGCATTTTAGGTCTAAATACTAACAATTTTATCCCATATTATTGTTATTATTCTAGATATGGACTCTTTTTACAACAGCTTGTCCAAATAATATGGGTAATCAATTCATCTTGGACCACATAAATAGCTACACAAGCCAATTGATTATCCTTACCATTGTGGCTTGCATGGGAATTGCCTGACAGGACAGCCCTTAGCTACATGAAAATTCAGAAGATTCTGCTAACAGTCCCAAACCTAAGGGCAACCTTTCCATCTTGCCTGCTCAGGTAAACCTACATGTAATCCCAGCAAAAGGCAGAGCCACTTGGCTAGGTGCCTAGCCTTGAGAACTATAGGGGTGGTACATGCATAAAGCTCTATTGTCCCAACTTGTACACTTGTACATGTACATACACCCTCAACATGGATAGATGTGTGTGCACATGCATATGTGCATGCACCTCTAGCTCTTCTCTAGTACACCTCACATGCACAATTGTGTGGAATATTCTTATTCACAGTACTTCTTCCTCAGTTCTTCAGCTAGTGACTCATATTGGAGAATATGTATAGCGTCAATGATCGCAGACCATGTGGGAGGTGGTTCAACTTGTTTCAGCCATAGTCTCAACATCTCCCTGAAACATCGTTTTGAATCATGATGATCACTCTTTACGGCACTCAGGTCCCCTTCTTTGAGTTCTAGAATAACACCAATATGTTCCCAGTCAGCTGACACTTTGCTGAGGAGTTCCTTCAACAAGATGCTAAATTTTGGTGGTGAGGTCATGTCTGGTTGCCTGGGTCCACTGTCAGTCATTCTTGAACGTTTTGGATTAGATGGTCCTGTATTTATAAATACACAGTTTCATTAGAGTACTAGTATAATATACATAGCTTTCCCTATGACATACTATCTCATATAGCATGTTATAATTATATGGCAGGCACTGTATTGGCCCGTCACTGTGCACACTGAACCTGTTTGATATTGATGTTCCTCTGTATTGGAGAATATTCTGTCACTTGTAGAAGAATAGGTACTAATTAAATTCCTATGTCAACATCTAACAAGTCAGTTACCGTAGGACGGGTTTTAATTGCGTAGTTTAATAATTGCGTTGTAGTCAAGTCAGGCCACATTGCAAATCCAATAATTGCGATGGACGACCCTGTACCGTACTGTAGTATACGTGCACGTTTTATATTTGCGAATCTATTAATTGCGAAACGTAGAAATACTCGCAATTAAAACCCGACCTACAGTATGGCAGGCAAGACAGATGCTTGCCATATAACTATCATAACTATAAAACTTATAGTATGCAGTTCAACACTCCTATCCCCTTATCTACTCCTGGGTATACATCATAAAAATGCATAGTGTAGATATTCATTTACATAGTCATATTGTTTGGAAAATGTAGCCTCCTCCCCAGGCTCCCTGATCTTTCTCAATGATAACTATGACTATTAATCTTATGAAAGTTGGAGATGAGCTGCTGAATTAACTGATACTTACCTGGTTCTGAATCTGCACCTTCAGGATCACTGTGTCCTCGTTTCCTTCCAGTACCTTGTGGTTCTGTAGTGGTCATATCTGTACAAACAAGGAAAATTGTACTATAGATGGATCATGTATAACCTATGGCCTATGCATAACTTGCTAGCTTTCAATACTATGTACATGTACCTGAGTCACAGGATCTGTAAATTGTGAAGGTGTTGTGGGGAGCTTTAGCACCACGTAATTTCACTAAATGCTCCAAGGTGGTAGGTCGCTCCGTCTTACTCGTTGCCATCAGTTGACATGATGGAATGCGTTTTCCTTTTTCAAATTCATCCACCTCCTTTTTCTCAATCTGTAATTCAAAAAATTCACACCGAAAAACCCACCTCCCTTACACACATGCTGGACATCTTGATACTAAAGAGGGGAGTACCATAGTGTCCTGGGAAAGTGCTCACTCCCAGGTAAGCACCTATGTACCTCATTTCAAGGGGTGAATGTAGTAGCTTCTATACAAACGTATGGAAGTTATGTCCTGGGTAAGCACCCATGCGGGCAAAAATCGCAATGTATGTTTAAGTGCCCATGGGCGCTTACTCGGGACACTACGGTACCCCCATTTTTCTATACATGTAATTATAGATTATCAGTATGTGCATACAGTCTTGTCAAGGAAGTGGTAGTAGCTGAACATACCACAGAAGGTCCCAGTGCTGTGATTCTCCATGCCTCATCCCTTGTTGTGGTTCCTTCTGGAGGAATATCCAGTCTAATTAAATTCTGATTTCTTTTAAATACAAATCGTTGATCATGTCCCAGGGTAGCGTTCATTTTTTGATAATATTTGCAGATAATCTGTAGGTATATAATAAAAAACATACATTATAGGGACTTTCAGGATATCTTCGGTACTTCTAAAAAATTGGAGAGAGAGCAAAACTTTTGATTTTCCTATGTAAGCAGATTTATTTAGTCAAATGTTGCTATTTTAGCAATAAAAGGTCATTTCAGGCAAAAAATTTGAAAATAGTCTCTAATTTCTGGCAAAGGTCGTCACATGTATATTCTAAAAATGGGAATAGAATGTTAAACATTAACCTCTAAAAATTCAGCGAAGCTCAATAACATTATTATCTTCATGCCGATATTTTAAAAAGAAATATGGTATCATTCTTCAGTATGGCATGTGCATAAGGAAAATGTCATGCCATATCATTGTATGCACACATTTGGATAGCGAGCATACATGTGTCACTGTGGTACTAAGCTTGTACTTCAATGGATAATCAACCCAAAAATACCTATAACACTATACAATTTCTAAGTGAGTATTATTAATAATTATTAGCACTCATAAATAGGCTATAATCATGTATATTATATTATACATACCTTGTTATGCACTTTGGTATTCCAAAATATGGTGAAGTGAATCTTGTGGTTCTTGTTCTCTTCACTGTAATAAATTTTAGCAGTGTAGTCTCTGTCCTCTGCACCTTTCTTCCCAACTCCATATCTACAAAAGCTGTCTAATTCAATAAATCCATAGGAGCTATGACGTGAAAAATTTCCTGGCACAGTTTCAAATTTAACCCTTTCTTCACCACGATCCATGGAGCTGGCTTTAACGAAGCACAGCTGTGATGCACCTTCTGGTTTAGCACAGTGTTGAATTTCAAGAGTCAGCGGTTGAGAAAATCGACATTTGGGAACACATTTAATCCAATAAACTGCACTAACGAGATGGGTATCCTGGGGTAATTGATAATCTCCCATAATGGTGGCTTTAATGTGGATGCTACACTGCTGTAGGTTGGCGGGTAGAGAGTTCTCAGGGATGTAAAGATTCAGACCACATTCATCCCAGGAGAAGAGCTGCTCAGAGTTTGTCACTAGTACTGACGTCTCAGCTACAAGATGCTCTGTGCACATAAGAACAAATAGAATAGCTACAAGTACATCAGCTATAGTCTCTAGCACATACTCCATGCACACTAGCAGTTGACCTCAGCTTGTATTGGAATGTACAGTATACACACACTGAGGGATTAATCATTCACTCTCAGTGACACAAGAACAATGAATGTACTGTAGAATCCCACCATTATGCCCCTAGCATTGGACCAAACCGTAGCCTTGTATCTACATGTAGGCTTTAGGGGGAGGGGAAAGGAGGGCCTGATATCAATTGCGTGTGCATGCACTTAATTAAGGCATGTGACTTCATAAAGTTATGTAATCAACATTTGGATCTCGATAATGAAACAATGTTGTTCAATGGCATTGGCCAGAGTAGTTTTACAAATTCATTGGGCGTCAAGATCAATGCCTACTGCCGACTCATACGAGCAGAAAAAACATCGAATGAGGTCAAGAATGCTCAGTAAGCCCCTCACTTATTGCTTCAAAAATCTGTCCTCCTTGTAGTTCTGCAGAATATATTTAAAGGGCAAGTACATGGACAGTGTACAGAAAATATCCGGTTCCCCCCAGAACCTGGGGAAATTAAGTGCATGTACACACAATTGATACCAGGCTTTCCTTTAACCTCCCACTAGAGCCTGTGTACGAGGCTAGCTAAACCAGCAAGGGGACAGTCAGAGAGGGAGATTATACACAAGACAAAAGTACCTATGTAGGAACTTGGAGCTAAAGTGCAAGGGGCTTATTCCCGAGGGGGGGGGGGCAACTAAAGGATTCTATGGTATTAAAAAAATGCATGCAACATACCCGTAATATCCTGGTCACTGATCTGTTGTGCAATAGACACTGATGATGACATCTGCTTGAATGCAGTATATTTGGCAGGATAAGGGCTTTTGGGTGGGAGTGGGGATGGCTGAGCTGGACTGGGAGGGAGGCCAAGTTCACTACCAGCAGGACTGAAGACACCCAATGATGGAGCAGGGCTGAGAGCAGATTCTGGACTGGGGACACTCATCCAGCTAGGAGCAGGGCTGGGTCCAGAAGCATATCCACTATCCACAGAGCTAGGGCCAGGAGTAGGAGCGTAGGGACTTGGAGGCTGAAGAGTTTTACCAGCAGATCTTGTCATTTGAGTGGTTGATGTTTGTGCGGCTGACGGTTTACTTTCTTGACTCACTACAAGCCTCTTTCTTTCTTCACTTTGAAGGAGCTCAATTATTTCATTATGGCCACCAAACTGTGCAAACAATAAAGCATTCCATCCATCTCTATCTTGCAGTTTTGGATTGGCTCCATGTTCCAACAGAATCTTAGCCACTTCTGTGTGGCCATTTTGACATGCTATGATCAAAGGTGATAGTCCGTCATTCATTTGATGATTTATTTGAGCTCCGTAAGTTATTAGAATTTTTACAATATCTACACTTCCACTGAGACTTGCACTCATTAGTGCCGACCATCCATTATTCTTCAAAGCATTTACATTAGCTCCACTGTTCAACAAAAGTGTTGCTATTTCCATATGTCTGTACTGACTTGCACACATCAAAGCAGATAATCCATCTTTCAGGCGAATGTTCACATCTGCTTTGTATTGAATCAACATTTTAACAGTTTCTACGAATCCATTCTGAACTGCATACATAAGAGCTGACCATCCATCAGTGGTTTGCATGTTTATATCAGCTCCTTGTTGAAGCAAATGCCTGGCTGTTTCAGTATGTCCTTTTTGACAAGCGATCATCAGAGGTGACATGTTTAGGTTTAGCATAAATGCTTCGTGTTCTGATATGAGTTTAGCTATTTCAAAATGTCCATACTGATTTGCAAAATTAAATGCTGACGTTCCACTGTTGTGTCGTAGATTAATGTCTGCTCCATGATTTAGCAAATAATTAACTGTTTCTGAGTGTCCTTTCTCACTTGAAATGGTTAAAGCTGAAGATCCATCATTACACTGCATATTAATAATAGCTCCATATTCTAGTAACAGTTTGGCTATTTCCGTCTGCCCTTTTAGACATGCACCATATAATGCTGAAGCTCCATCCTTTCGTTGCACGTTAACATTAGCTCCATGGTCGAGCAATAATTTGGCTATTGCTGTGTGTCCGTCTTGACTTGAAATGTACAAAGCTGAAACCCCTTTGTTACCTTGCATGTTAATATTAGCTCCATGGTCGAGCAATAATTTGGCTGTTTCTATATGTCCGTTTTGACTTGAAATGTGTAAAGCTGCAAACCCTTCATTACTTTGCATGTTAACATTAGCACCACGGTCAAGCAATAATTTGGCTGTTTCTGTATGTCCATTTTGACTTGAAACGTACAAAGCTGAAAACCCTTCGTTACTTTGCATGTTAACATTAGCTCCACGGTCAAGCAATAATTTGGCTGTTTCTGTATGGCCCTCTTGACTTGAATGCATTAAAGCCGACCATCCATTATTTTTTTGCATGTTGACATTAGCTCCATGATCAAGCAATAATTTTGTTATTTGTGTGTGTCCAGTTTCACTTGAAATCATTAAAGCCGACGATCCTTCACTTTGTTGCATGTTAACATCAGCACCATAGTCTAACAATAGTCGAGCAATAGTTATGTGGCCTGTCTCACAGGCTTCCATTAATGCAGAGAAATTGCGTCGTCCATTACCTGAATTAACTTGTGCTTGATACTGTAGTAGCAACTGGGCGACTTGAAAGCGTCCACGACATGCTGCTCTATATAGAGCGCACTGCAGATTTTCATCTTTCTGGTCGACACCTGCTCCTTGTTCCAGTAGCCTCTTCACTGTTTCAAGGTCTCCTCGATCGCTTGCAGAGACCAACGGAGACGACGATCGATACATAAACGCCATATTAAGGTACCATTTAATTGCGTGGGCGTGAGCGTCAGGAATGGCTAATTCAATTAGCGAATCGTGAAGGGGCGTGGCCGAAGAGGCCATACGAGTGCTTTTGGTCGAAGGTGGGCGTGTCCAGAATCGGCCAGGGATGATTATGCGCGTGTAATTAGCGACCGGAAGTGGCCCCTGAAGAAAAGGCCGGTAATTGCCCACATCAAAGCAAGATCAAAGCATTCTTGCTTAACTATTAACCGCAACGACTTAAAAAAAAAAAAAAAAAAAAAAAAAAAAAGCTAAATAGGCCTAATTAAGCGTGTGGGCGTGTTCCTGGCACTGTGTGGAGTGTGTGCGTGTGCGTTAATGCAGGTTTTATTGCTTCCGATTGGGCGTGGCTTCACGGGCCAGTGCTTGGACATCGGCGCCTGGGACTTGGCCTCGGCGATAGGTGGGCGTGTCCCGGAAGCGGTGGTGACCTTTGAACCCCGCGAGGAGGCTTTGGGGGCGTGGCAGGAGGTCAAAGGTGAGGCCATGTCTGTTAATGAGGCACTGTACGGCGGTGCGATCGAGGGGCCTGTACGGCTGGACGGAAGCTGACGATGGTTTGAAGCGGATGTGGTTGCGATGACGTGTTGTTGCCCCGCCCACACAGGAAATGAGGTGAGCTCTTGCGTGGGCGGTGTGGCAGAACGGCCTCCAAGTGTTTGTGTGTGTTTTGGCCTTGAGGAAGCTGTGTGTTTTAATTGGGATTGATTGTGGGCTTCCGGTGGACATCCGGTGGTTAGTAGGCACTTGATTGAGAATGGTGGTCCTTGGGGAACAGGGTGGGGCTGTTTTGGGCGTGGTCTGGCCCCTCCCTTCCGGCTCGGCTTCCGGTCCATGGAGGATATTAAATGAACACTTCCGGCTCTAGCAGCCACACCCCTGAGACCTGTGCAATTAAAAGGGCGTGGTTACACAGCATGCACCTCACTAATGACTTTGATGTGGTTTAGGTGTCATATCCCCCACCTCACGCCCACGCAATTTAATGGTACCTTAAACTATCAAGTATTAAATCAGTGACTCTGATGGGAAAGGCTGGCTGCCATGGCAGGATTAGGTCAGTGCAAGCGGGCGGCTAGATCCGGTCTTAGTCTTCACGTGCAGTGATTGATCAATGTGCAATGTACATAATATTATTATACCGTACATAATAATAATTATATGCATAATACGTAGTTTAATATAAATTGCGTTCTAGTCAAGTCAGACCAAATTGCGAATCCAATAATTGCGATGGACGACCCGTACCGTACTCTCGTACATGTACAAGTGTTTATGTTTGCGAATCTATAAATTGCGAAACGTAGAAAAACTCGCAATTAGCAATTAATACATACTCGCAATTAAAACCCGACCTACGGTATATAATTAATACCTTAAATTACATGATATTCACAAACTGAAAACAGTTGCTAAAAATAGAAAATCTGATACTATCTTCTCTTGCCCAGTAATTCTTCAATCTAAATGATAACAGAGAAGGGTAAAGTTATTATCTGCACAGTCCACAAATACCTTCCTTACCTGTTGTCTGTACATTGTTTTCAAATCGTTGATGTCTAGTTTCAGTTCCTCTGCCTCTTCTGCCTTCTCTCCATACATCTGAAGCATGGCCTCATGCTTCCTCTCCACTTCCTGGAAACGACAATAAAAATTACTTTATCTGTGATTCTCTACCGTACAAAGCCCTGAATAAGTACATCACAGGGGGCCAACAGAAGGAGGGAGGGGTCATCCCTCCACCTCCCTCCCCCCTCCATAGGTGTTGAGAATGCAACTCAGAGATACATCTAATTTTCTTTATAGAGTATAGCATGTGTCCACACCTTCTTATAATACAATAAGTAGCACGGGGATTTTTTTTTATTAGCTTTCCCATTAGCCCGGGCAGTATGTCAAATTGTTAACCTTTAATTGGTAGCTGGTCTATGTTCTTCTCTAGGGCAATTATTATCATGCATTTCCTGGCCCTCCCCCTTAGACACCTCTATCAGGATACTTATCACTCATAAAGGAAGATCAATATGCATTCATGCAGAAGCTCTGTCTATGGACCTAGGCAAGAGTAGGTACTCTTGGCCTAGGGCAATGTCACAGCAGGCCCTAATGTATTTCAGCATTACTGTACCATTAAATCGCTGATATTGGCCTTTATTGGCCATCACCTAGCAACCAAAGTTTTTATAGGCAAATTGCCAGCCACCACAGGGGTGTGGGTAACATAGGCTCCAACTGTCCCTGAATCTCCGGGACAGTCCCGGATTTTTAGCAACTGTCCCGCGTCCCGGAAGGCTCTATATACTACAATTGCATTATTGGTCCCGGAAGAGGTCCAGACACTGGCATAAACACTGTAGTAGTAGTGCAACTAGTCACTTACTTGTGGTAAAATGAACAAGCTGCTTGTGGTAGTGCCTTACAAACTTTGGTTTTTGCAGTAGCAACACTACAAGAGGTCTACTATAGGCTTGCAAATTCATGCTCTAGAAAGTATATTCTGGCCATTGTTGTCAGCAAATTCAATCATATTGGGTGTGATATGGGTGGAGTTTTAATTAATGATGGGCGTATCTAGTGGGTGTGGTCTATGTCCCTGGAGCTGTTCAGGAAAAGTTGGAGCTTATGGGGTAATCGTAGGGTAGGCCAATGATGAGAGGGGGTCATGGGCCAATAAGACAGTTACAAGACCTTAATTGGGGTGCATTCGATCATGCATCTTATGCACCCCAATTAAGGTCTTGTAACTATAACATATAGGGATGAGGCTAGCCATGCACTGACAGTGACAGTTCAGTGTTACCTACCTGACTGTTTGCCAGCTCTCCTTCCTTCTGTTTGAGTAGAGACTGGAGCTGCTCTATCAGTGAGGCAGATGGTGCCACGCCCCCTCGACCGGTGTGTAGGGACATGTCAGACACACTCCCCCCACCCTCACTGGCAGCATGGAGGGACTTCTCAAGAATATCACTCTACAAATAAAGATATAAATTGTGAGTACTGGTATATATATAGTGCTGCAACGTTCTCATGGAACATCAGTAAGTATATCACTCAATAACCATAATATTATTATGAATGTACCTGACTTCCAGCGCTTGACTGTCGAGAACCTGTGCGATTCAGTGACAGGGAACTGGCCAGCTGTGCTCTTAGTCTCTCCTGTAGAAAAGAATTTATGATCATACACCATAATACATCCATACGTACCTTCTCTTGTGATTCCAGACAAGCCTTTCTACTCTCGGCCTCCAATTTGACTCACTCATACTCCAACTGATGTTCCAACATCTACAATGTCATGTGAACAGTGTGCTTGATAACTTTGCTTACCGTGAGGCACAATGTGTGCAGCTGTAAACTTAACAATTGTATATACATGTACCTTTTCTTTCCTTAGTTCATCCATGGATTGTTGATATGACGCTCACAGTGCTTCTGTCTTTGCAGACTCTCTATCATTACCAAATGACAGTAAGGTGCACAAGTTCACCACTAATGTTCAGCTTACCTGTGTTAACTTTCCTCTAATGTCTGTAGTTTAGCTCCTTCCAGCTCCAATGTAGCCAGCAGCTGTGACTTCTCTTGCTTTGTGCTACTCAGCTGAGTCTCAAGAGCTCTCACTCTAGACTGCAGAGTCATCTCTTTCTCTACTGCTCTTTCTCAGAAGACTGCTACATAACAGAGTGGCTACATAATGTTTGATATTTCTGTACTCACACTATATATGGAACATTAGAATTTGTTGACCCTGCATCATTTCCACATGCTATTAAATTTTGATACTCAAAAAGGAGGTTGCTGGAGCCAAGAGCGCATAATAAAGCAATCTTTATTATTATTATTATTATTATATTGTGAAACACACCACTTAAGGTGCAAACAGCAGAACATATTGAATATAGATTAATAGAGTTATTACACAGAACACATATACAGTATCGCAAGGGGTAAAGTAATCGGTTGTGTCGTCGTCGTCGTCATTAGCACAAAAATCGCCATATCTCGAGATGTAGGCGTCTAAGCGACTCGCAATCTTTATTACCCCGCGCGCATGCGCAAGGGGTAAAGTAATCGGTTGTGTCGTCGTCGTCGTCGTTAGCACAAAAATCGCCATATCTCGAGATGTAGGCGTCTAAGCGACTTGTAAGCACAACGAATCAATCGAATTCGGCGAAAAAATGGCTTCAGTGTGCGTCAAATCGAGGGATACGGTCCACGAGCGTCACAAATAGTGCATGTTTGTTGGCCACCGTAGCCACGCCTATCGACAGTGCCCATCAATGCATAATACTTGCCATTATGCTTTCTGCTCATGCGCACAACTAACAAGTGTATGACTGGTAAAGGTCGTCGATGTTCTAAATACATGTAATTCTCGTGAAGTGACTGAAATCTGAAGCCCCATGGAATCAATCAGTATGTAAGATAGCTATACTATTATTATAACAAAATATAGGTACAAGTTCATGTCTTCCTAGTCTGGGTGCAGAGAGGGCTGTTTCAAGTGTCACCAGAACAATTAAGCAGCATTTCCATTATTACTCTCAAGTTCACAAAAGTATAGCCATGCACCGAAAATAAATCTATAGATTGCACAATGTGCGCGCGGGGTATGTGCTCTACAGAGCTCTAGTTATATATGCGCTCTTGCTGGATGGAGCCTTAGGGTATGTGGTAAAGGGTTGCACAACTCTAATGTTCAAAATTTCATTTCGGGACCAATTCTCAAACACTAGTCTTAGAACAGTCCACCTTAAGAGATACTATTCTGCACTATCGATCTGCCATGGTATTCAGTTGTGGTATGTGTTGAGTGCAGGTGATGGAAGTGGTATCCATGATAATTCTGAGCATTGCCATGGCCTTGAGTGCAGGCAAACGTGACAAGTGAGCTGAGGCATATGGGCTGTGACTGGCTTAGACTATTACTTCCGATCCCTCCCTCTCTCCTATAATACTATGTAGGTTGAATGTGCTATAGTTTTCAATTTTTGTTGCCTTGTTTAAGTTTTCTGTAGTTGGTATTGAAGAAACACATACATGCCATAAGGTTTCTAGGGACTGTTGCTTTTATCAACTCAAACCACTTATCTTGGACCATAAACCACTCAGTACAACCCACTCTAACCAAAGTACATGTATAGACAGCAAATCAGCTACAGAAGCCAATCTTATCATTGTGGCTTGCAGGGGAATTGCCTTGCATGGTCAAGAACTTCCTTTGTCCCAACATAAGTACATAATTATATACACTTGTACATGTACCTACACACTCAACTCAGATACATGTAGATGCATGTGCTCAATGCCTATAGAAACCATTGCTGCTCAGATTTGTGTTACATAAGTATACTCACTGGATCTTGCTGGTTGATCCAAGCTGCCAGAAAGATTGTAAACCCATGACTGTCCAACTTGGCAGGATCCTCATATCATGTCCTCAATTTGAACAAATCTGCAAAGATGGAGTATTCCAAAAAATTAATAAGCATTGTCATTCTCTGTGTTAGTCTTGCAAGCCAGACCCTCACATTCAAGACTATCTCTGTGTAAAGAGTATAATTTTTTCTCAATTTCACCTCTCTCTCTCTTTCTCTTCTGCATACATTGAATTTTGTTATCTCTTATTCCCTCCCTAGCTCTACCTCTCTCTCTCTTATTTGTACGTTGAGTTCTGCAGTAGTTGTCTTGGCTCATTCTTGACTCATAATTTATCTGTAGTGCATATTGCATTTTAGATATAAATATCAACATGACTTTCTATGCATTCCATAATAGGTAAGGACTTGTTTTTACAACAGCTAAACAAACTCAACTCAAACCACAATCTTGGACCACATAAATAGCTACACAAGCCAATTGATTATCCTTATCATTGTGGCTTGTAGGGAAATTGCAGACAAGATAGCCCTTGCATAAAAATTTAGTAGGCCTACCTTCTGCTAACAATCCCAAATCTAAGGGCAACCTTTCCATCTTGCCTGCTCAGGCAACCTAATCCCTGCAAATGGCAGAGCCACTTGGCTAGGTGCCTGGCCTTGAGAACTATAGGGGTGGTACATGTGTAAAAGCCCTATTGTCCTAACTTGTACACTTGTACATGTACATACACCCTCAACATGGATAGATGTGTGGGCACATGAATGCACCTCTAGCTCTTCTCTAGTACAACTCACGTGTACAATTGTGTGGAATCTTCTTATTAACAGTACTTCTTCCTTAGCTCTTCAGCTAGTGACTTGTATCTGGGGTAAGTATCTATAGCGTCAATGATGGCAGACCATGTGGGAGGTGGTTCAACTTGATTCAGCCATAGTTTCAGCATCTCCCTGAAACACTTCTCTGACTCGTCATGATCACTTCTTATATTTCTCAGCTCTCCTTCTTTGAGCTCAAGAATAAGACCAATATTCTCCCAGTCAGCTGACACTTTGCTGAGGAGTTCTCTCAATAACACGCTAATTTTTGGTGGTGATGTCGTCTCTGGTTGCTTGGGTCTACCGTTAATCATTTTTGAGCGTTTTGGATTTGATGGTCCTGTATGTTTATAATGATTAACGTACGGGTTTCATTAGTCTAAAAATGAGATATTCCTGTATACACCCTTAAAAATGTACTCGATTGATCCCTCTTCTCTTTGGCCTACCCTATGATCACCCATACCCTCCGATAGCCAGAAATTATAAATTTTGGTTGCTAGGCGATGGCCAACAAAATAATTACAATTCATGGCCAAAAATTGTGAGCTTGTATAGTACACACTCAGACCAATCAGCATATCTGCAAATCAACACTAGTATTCAGGGAGCAGGTATATATTCACAATGTTATGTTGAGGGAGAAACTGTGGTTGTTAGTGAAAGGTGGAGATAAGGCTCCTGAGGATAGCTACACAGTCACTTACCTGGTTCTGAATCTGCACCTTTAGGATCACTACATGTATGTCCTCGTTTCCTTCCAGTATCTTCAAGTTGTGGTTCTGTAGTGGTGATATCTGTACATCTTGGATGAATCATGCATGCGAGCTAGAGCATATCATGCACAAGAAGAAAAGAAAGCATTGAACATGCTATAATTATGCTCCATGTTTAAATACTTTCAGAGTGGCAGACTGTAGAAAGAGTTTAGCTACTTGGCTCAATCACACATGCAAAATTTCAAACTATTTTTCGAACTGAGCCTGGTCAAACAATGCATATCTGCTGTCACGGTTCAAACTGTTGCTAGGTATGTATGTGCTTGAGCCTTTTATGGCTGACATTATTGTTGCTAGGTTGTACATGTGTTGTCACAAGCACATAGCCTACGGTACAGGTTGGTTGTATCACTTGGTATCAGATACACACAGCCTTGCGCCTTCAGCCCTCAGTAAGTAAACTCGTACCTTGTGATATAACCCACACATATTATTATTATGTACCTGAGTCATAGGATCTGTAGATTGTGAAGGTGTTGTGGGGAGCTTTAGCACCGCTTAATTTTACGGAATGCTCCAGGGTGGTAGGTTGCTCTGTTTTACACCTGGCTACGAGTTGACATGATGGAATGCGTTTTCCTCTTCTGAACTTGTCTACCTCCTTTTTCTTAATCTGTAATGCAAATCCATAATGAAAATTTAATGCACTCCCTACACATAATATATTCTTTGCACATCTTCTATGGGGAGTTTATACCACCCCCCCCCCCCCCCATTATTGTGCATGTGCATTATCAGTGTGAGTATCTTGATAAGAAAGCTAAACATACCACAGGAGGTCCCAGTGCTATGATTCTCCATGCCTCATCACTTGTTGTCGTTCCCGCTGGAGGAATGTCCAATGTGATCAAATTCTGATTCCTTTCAAATTCAAGTAGCTGATCATGTCCCAGGGTGGCATTCATTTTTTCGTAATATTTGCTGATAATCTGTAGGTGTAATAAACGCCATAATTTACATTTTATAGGGACTTTTTTGTATGTAGAACATTTTGCAATCAGGCTAAATACCAGTATACATACTTCGTTATGCACTTTGGTATTCCAAAATATGGTGAAGTGAACCTTGTGGCCTTTGTTCTCTCCACTGTAATAAATGTTAGCAGTGTAGTCTCTGTCCTCTGCACCTTTCTTGCCAACTCCATATCCAGAGAAACTGTCTAGTTCAATAAATCCGTAGGAGCTATGACGTGAAAAATTTCCCGGCACAGTTTCAAATTTAACACTATCTTCACCACGATCCATGGAACTGGCTTTAACGAAGCACAACTGCGATATACCTTCTGGTTTAGCGCAGTGTTGAATTTCAAAAGTCAGTGGCTGAGAGAATCGGCATTTAGGAACACATTCTATCCAATAAACCGCGCTAACGAGATGGGTATCCTGGGGTAATTGATAATCTCCCATAATGGTGGCTTTAATGTGGATGCTACACTGCTGTAGGTTGGCGGGTAGAGAATTCTCAGGGATGTAAAGATTCAGACCACATTCATCCCAGGAGAAGAGTTGTTCCGAGTTTGTCACTAGTACTGACGTCTCAGCTACAAGATGTTCTGTGCATGCACATAGGAACAAACAAAATACGGTATTACCCACAATGTCATGTACATGTATATGTACCTCTATAAACCTCAATGCATACTAGCATGATACAGCCAACGTACCACAGCTGTTATACCGTGTATTATTACACAGTATTGGAATGTACATGAATGTGCATTATTATGTATACAGGATCGATGCATAGAAGACGACCAACTTCACACAAACCCCTCCTTGTGGCATCTCTTGGACTAATTTGTGAAGTAAGAGACTAGTATGGGTGACCAGCTTCCTCATGCATGCACTGCTACGCCACATAGCCAAGCACACATGCATAAAATACGCTCTTTCGTGAAGTATAGATGTGACTCTACCACAACAACTCAGCTGTTTGCTGTGGATAGGCTAGCTGGGATAATGCACTGTCAACCATGCCTTTGGCTTTGAATGCATATTCAGTGGAATGTATCCCTCAATGCCAAGCGCTCCCAAGTTCAGCGTGCAAAATTGCTTTGGCACTTGCCATACTGTAGTTAGCAAGGATCTGGCCTGGGTGCTATCCTGGGAGTGGGCACTCTCACAAACTGCACTTGGGTGCTTGCCGGGGATATATACTACGGTATGTGCGTGTTGGACGATTCACTGTTCACTCTAAGATGGCATTGATGAATTACACTGAGAGCAAGAACAGAAACAAGTATAAGAACAATTGAAGGGTGAAGTAGGGATGGCAGGGTCAAAAAGTACACAAATAAGATTTGTATATTATGTAGGGATTTCACCCTACTTCATCCTTCAATTGTTCTTATATTAATTTTGTTATAGTTAAAGTGTATGGAACATACCCTGATCACTGGTCTGTTGTGCAATAGACATTGATGATGACATTTGCTTGAATGCAGTATGTTTGGCAGGATAAGGGCTTTTGGGTGGGAGTGGGGATGGTTGAGCTGGACTGGGAGGGAGGCCAAACTCACTACCAGCAGGACTGAGGACACCCAAGGATGGAGCAGGGCTGAGAGCAGATCCTGGACTGGGGACACTAGGAGCAGGGCTGGGTCCACTACCCCAGCTAGAAGCATATCCACTATCCACAGAGCTAGGGCCAGGAGTAGGGGCATAATAGGGACTTGGAGGCTGAAGAGTTTTACCAGCAGATTTTGTCATTTGAGTGGTTGATATTTGTACGGCTGACGGTTTACTTTCTTGACTCACTGCAATCCTCTTTCTTTCTTCACTTTGAAGGAGTTCAATGATTTCATTATGGCCACCAAACTGTGCAAACAATAAAGCATTCCATCTATTTCTATTTTGCAGTTGTGGATTGGCTCCATGTTCTAACAGAATCTTCGCTACTTCTGTGTGGCCGTTTTGACATGCTAGAATCAAAGGGGATAATCCATTGTTTGTTTGATGATTTATTTGAGCTCCGTAACTTATTAATTTTTTTACAATATCTACACTTCCACTTAGACTTGCACTCATTAGTGCCGACCATCCATTATTCTTCAAAGCATTCACATTAGCTCCACTATTTAACAAAAGTTTGACTATTTCAGAGTGCCCCTTCTCACTTGAAATGGTTAAAGCTGATGATCCATCATGACTTTGCATGTTAACATTAGCACCATGGTCGAGCAATAATTTGACTGTTTCAGGACATCTATTAAAACTTGATGCCATTAAAGCTGAACGTCCTTCATTATCTTGCATGTTAACATTAGCTCCATGATCAAGCAATAATTTGGCTGATTCTGTATTACTTGAAATGTGCAAAGCTGAAACCCCTTCATTACTTTGCATGTTAACATTAGCTCCGTAGTCAAGCAATAATTTGGCTGTTTCTGTATGTCTGTTTTGACTTGAAATGTGCAAAGCTGAACCCCCTTCATTACTTTGCATGTTAACATTAGCTCCATAGTCAAGTAATAATTTGGCCGTTTGTGTATGTCCATTTTGACTTGATTTGTACAAAGCTGAAATCCCTTTATTATTTTGCATGTTAACATTAGCTCCATGGTCAAGTAATAATTTGGCTGTTTCTGTATGTCCGCTTTGACTTGAAATAGACAAAGCTGAACCCCCTTTATTACTTAGCATGTTGACTTTAGCTCCACGGCCAAGCAATAATTTGGCTGCTTCCACGTGGCCCTCTTGACTTGAATGCATTAAAGCCGAACATTCATCATTTTTTTGCATGTTAACATTTGCTCCATGGTCAAGCAATAATTTGGCTGTTTCTGTGTGTCCATTAAGACTTGAAAACATTAAGGTACCATTAAATTGCGTGGGCGTGAGGTGGGGGATATGACACCTAAACCACATCAAAGTCATTAGTGAGGTGCATGTTGTGTAACCACGCCCTTTTAATTGCACAGGTCTCAGGGGTGTGGCTGCTAGAGCCGGAAGTGTTCATTTAATATCCTCCATGGACCGGAAGCCGAGCCGGAAGGGAGGGGCCAGGCCACGCCCAAAACAGCCCCACCCCGTTCCCCAAGGACCACCATTCTCAATCAAGTGCCTACTAACCACCGGATGTCCACCGGAAGCCCACAATCAATCCCAATTAAAACACACAGCTTCCTCAAGGCCAAAACACACACAAACACTTGGAGGCCGTTCTGCCACACCGCCCACGCAAGAGCTCACCTCATTTCCTGTGTGGGCGGAGTAACAACACGTCATCGCAACCACATCCGCTTCAAACCACCGTCAGCTTCCGTCCAGCCGTACAGGCCCCTCGATCGCACCGCCGTACAGTGCCTCATTAAAAGACATGGCCTCACCTTTGACCTCCTGCCACGCCCCCAAAGCCTCCTCGTGGGGTTCAAAGGTCACCACCGCTTCCGGGACACGCCCACCTATCGCCGAGGCCAAGTCCCAGGCGCCGATGTCCAAGCACTGGCCCGTGAAGCCACGCCCAATCGGAAGCAATAAAACCTGCATTAACGCACACGCACACACTCCACACAGTGCCAGGAACACGCCCACACGCTTAATTAGGCCTAATAAGCTTTTTTTTTTTTTTTTTTTTCAAGGAGACCACACAACAAGCAGAAAAAAAATTGTCCGGAAACCATGATATAGTTGAGCTGGATGCTTAGTAGAGCCATACAATGCAAGCAGGCAGCCTATACTCCAATTTTGGCCAAATTGGGTAAAGGTCGACACGTCTATGTGCGCGCGTAGCCCCGCCCCTCACGTAGCGCGTGGGCGGAAACATTGCAAATGCATGGCTTCCTATACAAACATATGGGGAAACTTCAAAGGGCCATAACTTTAATTGTAAGGTGTGAATCAAAATTTCCCGCCATCAAAATTCTAGTTTTGACCCATTCTGCGTGTCCATGTAAAAATTATCCCCCAAGTGCTCCCAAACCCCCCATGAATTAGATTATTTAATTATTTAATTATTTAAATTTGCTTTTTTTTTCTACTTGTTGTGTAATAATTTTTTTAAGTCGTTGCGGTTAATAGTTAAGAAAGAATGCTTTGATCTTGCTTTGATGTGGGCAATTACCGGCCTTTTCTTCAGGGGCCACTTCCGGTCGCTAATTACACGCGCATAATCATCCCTGGCCGATTCTGGACACGCCCACCTTCGACCAAAAGCACTCGTATGGCCTCTTCGGCCACGCCCCTTCACGATTCGCTAATTGAATTAGCCATTCCTGACGCTCACGCCCACGCAATTAAATGGTACCTTAAAGCCGACCATCCTTCAGGGCTTTGTTGCATGTTAACATTAGCACCATAGTCCAATAATAGTCTAGCAATATTTATGTGGCCTGTCTCACAGGCTGCCATTAATGCAGAGAAATTGTGTAGTTCACTACTTAAATCAACTTGTGCTTGATACTGTAGTAGCAACTGGGCGACTTGAAAGTGCCCACGCCATGCTGCTCGATACAGAGCACACTGCAGATTTTCATCTTTCTGGTTGACATCTGCTCCTTGTTCCAGTAGCCTCTTCACTGTTTCAAAATCTCCTCGATCGCTTGCTGAGACCAAAGGAGATGATGAACGATACGTGAACGCCATATTATTACGCTGTGTCTACAGTGCCGGTACCGGCACCGCAATTTAAGCGTTATAGTGCCGGTAAGTCCATATAAAATACTGTACTCTTACGTAGCCCTAGTCCCCGCCCCCTCCTACATATGGCAATATAAATTTGTACATAAATTTGCCGGCACTCTAGACACTGCGATATTTATTATGATAAAATTTAAAATAGCTATTTCAGAGATCAGCATGCTCATCACTGAGGTCAGTGCGCACACATGCACCACCAAGGTACGTCGTAGTAAGGCCGGATACGATCCGAACCTGCAGTTGCTTGTGGTGGCCACACTTCAATTGTGGTCGATCTGTTGTGGCAACCCGCTTCGCGTCAGCTGTTTACACGCACACATTAATCCAGATTCAATCCGGACACGCAGTATTTCAATCGGATTGGAACGCGATTAACTCGCATACGCGCTAAGGAAACTGGATTACGCAACCCACCTCAGGATGTGGGCTCGAGCTGCTAGCCACCACAGATCGACCACAACTGAAGTATGGCCACCACAAGCAACTGCACCCCTAGACAATGCACTTGTTAGTGGTACGATGAATGATAAACCGGGATCTGGGGATAAAACAGGTGTGCATGTGTCAATGCCAGGACACGTCTTGTTATACATGTATGCACACACACACATAATTAATTTTATTTCTGGAGAGCAAACGCCAACATGTATTCTTAGTACTACTTTGGGTTTTTTCTTCGTGTACATAATAATTATGCACATGTAGTGTAATGTACATGATCATGCATGCACGTGCACACGGGCCACTAGCTACCCCACCAAGGAAGAAGCCTAGACTTAACCCCTCAAAGAAGAGCAAAGCCTAAAAGACACTCGAAAAGGCAATGGAGTCTTTCATGAAGTACCAGTATGATGCACACCAAGAATATAATAATTATACAACTAAGAAAAGAATTAGAAAAACGAAGAAGACGTGAAAATAGGGAGCATGACATGAGGATGATGCAGATGTTAGGCACTATAATATTATGTTCCAAGGTGGCAGCTACAACAGCTATACATAACTCTGAGCAGTACGAGTTAGACTATTAAAATTATTACAACATATGTCATGATACACAACACTAGTTCTATACAGCATACTTTATTATTATTATTAGGTGTTCAGCTAGCTGTTGTTATAATTATACCTACTTCTACAATAAATTTGTTATCTTGAATAGAATTCCATAGAGAAGGGACTGCTATACCTGAACTACTCACTTGACTCTCAACTCCTAACCAACTGTCATTAAAATCTTCTCCATGGACTTCACATGTTGTGAAGGACACAACATGCAGTGACCCAAAAATGTTATGAAAACCCTTATTTTTATGTAGGCCTTCCAAAATCAAATTATTGCCATGATATTCACAAACTGAAAACAGTAACTGTTACTAAAAAATAGAAAATCTGATACTATCTTCTCTTGCTCAGTAATTTCTCAATCTAAATTAATGATAACAGAGAAGGGTAAAATTATTATCTCGCAGTCTACAGATTCCTTACCTGTTGTCTGTACATTATTTTTCAAGTTGTCGATGTCTGGTTTCAGTTCCTCTGCCTCTTCTGCCTTCTCTCCATACATCTGAAGCATGGCCTCGTGCTTCCTCTCCACTTCCATTTGAATTCTCTGCCGTAGAAAGATAATACTGACATAAGGACATCATAGGAGGCCAAGAACCCCCACCCCCTGCATAGGTTTTCTTTATCTGAGAATGCACCTCAGAGTACCTAATTTTCTTTATAGAGCAGTATGTTATGTGTCCATACCCTCTTATATAGAACACCACAAGTAGCACGGGAACTCTTTTAGCTTGTCTGCTATATTCCATTTCCTGGCCCTCCCCTTGGATACATTTACATGTGGATTATACATGTACCTGTAAGTTTGGTTCAGAGATGGGATTGTGTAGATTTCATTCTTGAGTGTGTCATTCTGAGCTGATACATGTAGGTTAGCTAAGTCCTCCGCCATATGGCAGCCCGAGAACGCTCCAACGAATCAATCACATTCTGAAGCAACAAATATTCATTGTCACACACTCATAAAGGAAGATCAACATGTATCCTTACAGAAGCTTTGTCCATGACCTCACTGGCAGCATGGAGGGACTTCTCAAGAATATCACTCTACAAAAATTAAATATAAGTACATGTACATGTAAGTGCTGGTAGTGCTGAGATGTTCTCATGAAAGGTTAGGCGGGACATCAGCGTACATCTACACTCCTCAATAGCCAAGAAGAAGCTATCCACTGCCTGACAATGCCACCCCAGGTAAGTATATGTACCTGACTTCCAGTGCTTGACTGTCAAGAGATTGTGCGATTCAGTGACAGCCAGCTGTGCTCTTAGTCTCTCCTGTAGAAATGACCATACACTATATACTATGGTTGCAGCTACTATATATGTCATGTACAATGTACCTTCTCTTGTGATTCCAGACAAGCCTTTCTACTCTCGGCCTCCAATCTGACTCGCTCATACTCCAACTGACGTTCCAACATCTCCTACATGTGAACAGTGTGCTTGACAACTTAGCTTACTGTGAGGCACAATGTGTGTGTATGCAGTTGTAGACTTAACGATTGTACACGTACCTTTTCTTTCCTTAGTTCATCCATGGATTGTTGATATGATGTTCGAAGTGCTTCTGTCTTTGCAGACTCTCTATCATTACAAAATGACAGTAAGGTACACAAGTTCACTCCAAACATGGAAATATCATAAGTTTAGCTTGCCTGTGTTGACTTTCTTCTAATGTCTGTAGTTTAGCTTTTTCCAGCTCCAATGTAGCCAGCAGCTGTGACTTCTCTTGCTTTGTGCTACTCAGCTGAGTCTCAAGAGCTCTCACTCTAGACTGCAGAGTCATCTCTTTCTCTACTGCTCTTCCTCAGAAGACTGCTACATAACAGAGTGGCTACATGTTTGATGTTTCTGTACTTGCACTATATTATAATAATTATTATAGAACATTAGAATTTGTCGACCCTGTATCATTTCCACATGCTATTAAATTTTGGTACTCCAAAAGGAGGTTGCTGGAGCCAAGAGTGCATAATAAAGAACGCGCAATCTTTATCATGCGCTCTTGCTGGATGGAGCCTTAGGGTATGTGGTAAAGGGTTGCACAACTCTAATGCTCAAAATTTAATTTCGGGACCAATCCTCAAACACAAGTCTTAGAACAGTCCACCTTAAGAGATACTATTCTGCACTATTGATCTGCCATGGTATTCAGTTGTGGTATGTGTTGAGTGCAGGTGATGGAAGTGGTATCCATGATAATTCTGAGCATGCCATGGCCTTGAGTGCAGGCAAACGTGACAAGTGAGCTGAGGCATATGGGCTGTGACTGGCTTAGACTATTACTTCCGATCCCTCCCTCTCTCCTATAATACTATATATGTAGGTTGAATTTGCTGTACTTTTTAACTTTTTGCTGTCTTGTTTGAGTGGATTAATAATTATTTTTCTGTAGTTGATATTGCATTTTTAGGTCTAATAGAAATGGAGTATCGACATGATAGTTAGAGGTTGGTTTTACATATTCTACAAAGCGAGCAAGTAGAATTGCAAAATCGATATCTAATTATATTGGTAGCAGTCACTAACTGACCCTCTGACATACTAAGACCCTCTATTATACCTCTAACTACCGTAAATCGCGAATATTTCGATGTTAAAATATTTTCAGACAGCATGGCTTGTGCGAAAATTAAACGCACGAAATACATGCGCAATATTAACGATAATGCGGTACAGGGTCGTTTGTCCAAAAATTATTTAACGCGAAAAATAATCGCATGAAATATTTTAGACACGAAATATTCGTGATTTACGGTATCCCACAATTTGGTTGAAAATCATGTTGCCATGGAAACTGCTACCAAACTACATGCCATTAACAGGGACTGTTGCTTTTACAGCAGCCTGAAACCACTTATCTTGGACCATAAACCACCTAGTACAAACCACTCCAACCAAGTATGGACAGCAAATCAGCTACAGAAGCCAATCTTATCATTGTGGCTTGCAGGGAAATTGCCTGAGAAGACTGCCCTTGCATGTAGGCAATCCCAAACTTGAGAGGAAACCATCCCATTGCATGGTCAAGAACTTCTTTTGTCCCAACATGTACATTTGTATACTTGTACATGTACCTACACACTCAACTCAGATACATGTAGATGTGCTCAAAGCCTATAGAAACCATTGCTGTTCAGATTTGTGTTACATAAGTATAAAGAAAAACCTCACCATGTATTTATGAATCTTGCTGGTTGATCCAGCCTATGACTGTCCAACGTGGCAGGATCCTCATATCACGTTCTCAAATAGACTTTGAACAAATCTGCAAAGATGGAATAGTTTCAAAACAAGTATTGTCATTCTCTGTGTTAGTCTTGTAAGCTAGACACTCACACTTGAGACTATATCCAGGGTTCTATCTGGTTTGGGGTGGAAGGGGGCGTGGCACCTTCACGTACAGTCCCCTCCTCCAAACCATTAAATATTAGTTAGACACTGTTTAGGAGGTTTCTGTGTGATCTAGAGTACTGAAGGACTTCATAATATAGAATCCCGAGCGAAGCGAGGGTTCTATGAGAGCCCTGAGGTCTTCTAAATCACATAGAAACTGACTAAACAGTGTCTAACAAGTTTAGATCATATAGCTTTGTATTGCTAGAGCCAAAATAGTATACGTTCCCCACCTCCTCCCTCTCCCTTCCTCTATCTTTTTTGTCTTGCTACTCTTCTTTGGGGGAGAAGCTGGGTGCTTTGGGGGGGAAGCTTCCCCCGTGCCCCCCCCTATGGATAGAACCCTGATATCTGTATAGAGTAACTTTTGCACCTCTCTCTCTCTCCTGTGTATGTTGAATTTTTTCTCTTATTCTCTCCCTTGCTCTCCCTCCCTCTCTGTTCTATTTGTATGTTGAGTTCTGCAGTAGTTGTCTTGGCTCGTTCTTAAATTTTTACAACTCATACTTTTGCTGTAGTGGATATTGCATTTTAGGTCCACATGATTTGATGCATCTTATAATATAGGTAAGGACTTGTTTTTACAATAGCTAAACAAACTCATGTCCAAATATGGGTAATCAATTCAAACCACTATCTTGAACCACACAAATAGCTACACAAGCCAATCCATCATCCTTATCATTGTGGCTTGCATGGAAATTGCCTCACAAAACTGTGCCCTTACATGAAAGTTTAGTAGGCTTATACGTTTCACTACCAATCCCAAACCTAAGGGCAACCTTCCCATTGCCTGCTTGGGCAAGGCAGAGCCACTTAGGGGCCTAGACTTGAGAACTATAGGGGTGGTACATGTATAGCATGCTAAAAAGCTCATCCCAACATCTGTACATACACTCTATAGATTACATGTGTGCATGCATGTACCTCTTTTCTCACATGTGCAATTTTGTGGAGTATTCTTATTCACAGTACTTCTTCCTTAGTTCTTCGGCTAGTGACTCGTATTCCATAGCGTCAATGATGGCAGACCATGTGGGAGGTGGTTCAATTTGTTTCAGCCATAGTCTCAACATCTCCCTGAAACACCGTTTTGCATCGTGATGATCACTTTTTATAGCACTCAAGTCCCCTTCTTTGAGTCCAAGAATAAGACCAATGTATTTCCAGTTAGCTGACACTTTGCTGAGGAGTTCCTTCAATAAGACGCCAAATTTTGGTGGTGACGTCATCTCTGGTTGCCTGGGTCCACCGTCAGTCATTCTTGAGCGTTTTGGATTTGATGGTCCTGTTTATAATGACAATTTTATTAGTCTAAATGAGATTTCTCTGCAGGATACCTCCATAAAAAGTACTTAATTGAGATAAAATTTGCAAATTTTTGACCATGCCTACATTGCTACGGTAACGTAGACTTACATCATATGTATTAAATTCTTAACATAGCAATTCATTGTACAGTACACACTCAGACCAATCAGTGTATAGATCAACACTAGTATTCAGGGAATAGGTACACATAGTTACTGCTATCAGTGAAAGGTGGAGATAAGGCTGCTGAAACTAGCTGATAGCTACACTTACCTGGTTCTGAGTCTGCACCTTCAGGATCACTGTGTCCTCGTTTCCTTCCAGTACCTTGTGGTTCTGTAGTGGTCATATCTGTACAAACAAAAAAAACTGTACTAGCTGCAGTGTGATAGACAATCATCTTGGATGCATCATGCATGCCAGAAAGAGCATATCACACAAATAGAGAGGATTGAACATGCTATAATTATGCTCCATGTGCTACACAACACAATGTGATGCAAGGGGTGGGTGCACTGACATACCCACATGAATTAAATTTAGTCAGGGTTTCATCCAGAATTTTCATCAAGAGGGAGCAAATGCAGAGATCACTAGGAGGGGCAAGGACCTTATTGTGGTTTTATGCAAGATTTGTTGGAGAGGGAATCTTATGGTACAATAGTTATTGATTTTGAAATTTATGATCGCTGTAAGTGTTTCTAGTGGTTTCTGAGACCACATGCAGGCATATGAAAGAAATATAAAATGTACCCTGCCCTCCACCACCTTTAATTAGGTAATTATTTTGTGAAAGCATGCACCCCAGGAATTGATTATGTAATTTTGACAAGGTACACGTGTGCATATAGGGTGCATTTATGTATTGGAAGATAAGTACACATGTAGAGTATTGAAGCCAGAAACAATTTTATTAGCTAAAAATATCTAGACAGATTGGCCATTAATGCAGTTGAAACTTTTACATAATGTATCCATTGTGCATATGAATGGTGGCTATTCCCAGGGGGGCAGCTAGCTTCGGGGGGGGGGGGGGGGTGTGCATGCGGGGGTTGGGTTTATCTCCAAATGAAACCCTAATAGTGGTTGGGTCCTAAATTGCTATCACAAAAATTTTGGTGGATTTAAATTTGGTGGTTTGGTACCATGGGATCTTGATAATATGTGTATAACGTGCATATACATGTTACTTCAAGGCTTAGCCTAATATAGATGGGGCTTGAATTCATTCACTTCTATTTGTGTTGATATCAGCCGAAAGTAGAGCACTACAAACCCTTCCATTCATATCTATGCTGATAGTAGCCGAACTGTACTAGAGCACCATAGATCTTTCCATTCATATCTGTACTGTGTGTTGATAGCAGCCGAACTGTACTAGAGCACCACAGATCCTTCATCCCATCAACATTAGTAAGCCAGCTGGAAGAGAAAAAAAAAAACCCAGGGCAGCCACCAGGAATTGAACCCAGGTCCCTCCTGCTTCAGCCACAGGTGCTCTGGCCACTGAGCCACATCTCCCCACAGCCACTCAGGCATTTTCACTCCAGCTTGCTCAACTACCAACATGCAAGTGTTAGATCATGGATATTGTATGATGTTTGCTGTAGTACTTAGGAAGTTTCCCTTACATTGACACATAGCTGTTGACATTCTCATGTATGTACGTGTATTATTTGACTGAGCAGGGAAAATAATACCAAAGAAAGTGCACTACATAACAAAAAGTGTACTCCAATCCATCAGAGGTGTGTTGTACAATCCTATCAGATTCTACAGATAATCGTAGGTTAGCTATGATTTGCTTTTGTCTTGGAATGCTGTTCTCAGAGAAATAAGAAAAGCACACATATTATACAGCCACAGCCAAACCCGTAGCCAGTAGTAAACACCATCTTGATGATGTGCAAAGGTAGCTCATTCCATGGTACCCCTTGTTCAAAGTGGCAGTAGAGTAGACAGGCGATGAGTAGAACGACTGCTGTTATCTTTCCTAGCATTTTAACAGCTTTCTCCCGGTAGCTTGATAGCTGTTTGTCTGTCTTGTCTTCTCAATTTTCAGTGGTACTGAACTTTGGTCCAATGAATATTGCAATGGGTGAGCCCCTTTGTAATTAATGAATTACAGTGATGCTGATATATAGTGTAAGCGTGTATATGGACATGTAAATTCCTGTGTAGATATGTGCATGCAAGCGTATACTCTTGGTACATACAATGACCCAGAGTGACACTGTGCAGTACATTGCCATACTGTTTACTAATATAGTGTCCCATGCAGAAATAATAATCACTTTGACAATATCCAGAGGATTACATAACATAAGCCTTTCACAGGAAAACTGTGATTCTGCCTTGCTGAGAGTACTCCATGAAATTCGAAAGAACCCCATGGTGGAATCAGAATCTGACCACATTGCTCCTTCCAAGGGAAAGACCACAGAACACTTGCCAGGAAAAGAGAATTCCAGTCCTAACATTGAGAATTCAGAGGCATTGAGCAGTCCATTCTCACTAAGTCCAGAGCACCCACAACATCATGTTTCCCAAGCAGCTAGATCAAGTGAATGGAGTAATCATCACTCCACTGGCTCCACGCCCAGTGAGCATACTAGTAAGGAGCTACATGTAGCTCTACACAATAACATGCACTGTACTATTCCTCAAATACTAGCTGATCTGTACTCCAGGCTATTGTGCAGTTACCGTATCCGATCTAATTAACGCGCCTCTCTAATAGATGCGCCATCTCGGCCTGAAGTGCAATTTTCACGCTCTATTTAAATGCACCCACCCACGCGTCCCTATACTTTTGTATACAAATTTTGCACGCCACCTGGTCGCGAAGGATAATTTTCACGCTCTAATGGCGCGCCACCCAGCACTCGTAATTATTTTTTCATGGCGCGTTAATTAGATCGGATACGGTAGTAGATTACTGAGAATATAATTGTACATTTAGCTTGTTCCAATCTGTGTGTAGATATCAAAGTGAAGGCAAAGCTGGGTGTGAGGTATGGAGGCTTTAAACCACCCACCAAGTCCAGGTCACCCCATAGCCATCACATGCATGGGCATTGTGAACAGGAGCAAAACTCAGCAAGTCAAAGCTCTGCAGTGGAGAGCACTAACACAGGGAGTAACACTGCTACAAAGTACTATAACGTGATGTGGTGAGTCATATGTACACAAAATTATTGTGATTGCCTCTCTCCATTTCCCAAGGCCCCATGCATATAAGAGGTTTGATATCAGAAATAGGCTGACTCCTTGTAATAAATGCATATTGTTGCAAATATAACTTTTGGCATACATGTACATGTACCTGGACTTGAGAATCACACCATTAATTTGGATTAATTGATCCATATTATGTAAGGTATTGCTTCTCTGTATCAGGTGCAAGTATACTCCAAAAAGAAGCACAAAAATGGGAAGGAGATGGTAATTATAATACTTCAGTATTGTGGTGTTCATCTCAGTCCACCTACATGTATATGTACATTCTGTATCAATTCTGCTTGTGAGTGGAGGAAGTGTCTCTCTGAAGGACATGGATGGAAAGGAGTAAGTTGCTGCACTATATTATTGTATTGTGCTGTTCCCTCTTCATTCACGGTATTATGCAGCATTGGTAAGGGAGCTGGCTACAAGCGGAGGGAGCTATCTGCATTGAGTGATGGAAGTACTTTAGTTGTTGGTGGAAAGGTACATGTATGCCAGTGTGTGTGTGTGTGTGTGTGTGTGTGTGCATGTGTATGAGAGTATGTGTAACCTGAATATATGCTGTGCATTTGACATAATGCTATGAAAATCTTTGATTAAAATATAGAGAGTCAATGCTAGAGGGGTAAAGTGATTGGTTCTGTCGTCCTTCTTGTTGTCGTCGTGGACACAAGACTCGCCATCTAGCTAGGCACCTGAGCGACTTGTAAGCACAACAAATATGTCGAATTTGGTGAAAAAGCTGGCTTTAGTATGCTCAGAATCGAGTGGCACGGCCTACAAGCATCACAAATAGTGCATTTTAGTTGGTCATCGTAGCCACAGCCATCGAGCGTGTTCACTATGCATTATGCATGTGCTTTCTGCTCATGCACACAACTGCATGGACGTGTTGGTAAAGGTCATCAACATCGTATGTCCGAGTTGCACAATAATGCAGATGGAAGGTGCATGCGGGGTATGTGCTCTTAGAGCTCTAGCTTAACCATGCAATACTTATATACCCCCCATCCCTCCACACACCTCCTGTATGTAAAAGTTCAATTTTCCATCACATCTGTACCTTATCAATCACATTAAGCAAAAGGCATGCAGAGCTGTGAATGTATCTAGCCTAGATAGCTACATGTGCATACCGTATATATAGCCGGAAATATTGGCGGGAATTAAGTTTGGTAGTTCAGTAAGGGATTGCCATATGCAGGGGTTTATCTGCATAGAGCCCAGCAGGGTGTGTTTCCCCCCCAAGAGGTTCTGTTTCCCCCCCCCCCCCCCCCCAAAATTTACAAAAAATTAATTAAAATTCATGAGATTTCACAATTAAATGCATACATATCACCTGGACTAATTATGTTGAAGTGTTACTTAGGTGCCTTTATGGGAACATTAATATTAATTTATGCTTTAGCTTCCCGCGCTTCGCGCGGGAGGGGGCACATCCCCCTCCCACACCCACCCCCTTGGGCCGCCAAGGCGGCCCATTACTTCAACTTCTCCCATGTTTCCCCCGCTAAATTTTTGGGCCAGATAAAACCCTGCATATGTATATATGCAAGTATGAAATATTGGTGGATTTTTAATTTGGCAGTCACAAACTAGACTGCCAAACCACCAAATTTAATTCACCGCCAGATTTTCCAGCTATACGGTATAGCCATAGATCATGGAGACTATACATAATTATACTCCCCCCACCCTCACTGGCAGCATGGAGGGATTTCTCAAGAATATCACTCTACAAAAATTAATAGGGACATAAATTCTGGTATGATATTCCTCAACAACTGGGGAGAAGCCATCCCACCTGTAATGCCTGATACTACTAGCCCAGTGCCTGATTCGGGGCGGGCCTGAGCGAGCCCCGAATACACGAGGTACAGGAAACGGTTTTATATGTATATATACTTAACTTGTATGTATGTTTGTTGGGGTGATCATTTCAGTGAGGAGAGTTAAATTTTGAACGTGTAAGGTAATGGTCGTCATGCGCATGCGCATATGCCTGCGCACTGATGTGAAAGAGACAAGGCATAAAACTGGAAACGTGAGTGCTGTACCACTCTGGCAAGGTTCAGGTCCACGATTAACATCACTGATAGACTCCACTTTCCTGAGCATGAAGATGACTGCATGGAGGCTTATCCTCTCAGGGCCTGGCTACAGGTACTTGGACTCATGGTCATGGCATGTAGACTACTGAATGATAGTATAGGTGATCCACATTACTGGACTATAGCTATTATACTAGGAAGATGATATCATCAGGCGGGGCGAGCCTTCGCTCGTGGATCAGCTGTACTCCATGGTTTTATTTGTAAAGAGTGTTAATACTAAATACCTTGGTTTTGAGTCACTAATTGGGCACAACCAAACGACTGAATTGGAGCAGCCAGGCTCTCAGTTTGGCCATCATTCTTGCTGAAGAAAGGTACAGCTCTACCTGCTGAGCTATACAGCACAACTGAAACAGTGCCAACCATGAATGACTGCCACTGCCATGGCTACAACTTAAGATGAGTGAGGTCGAAAGTTACCCAATAGCACACTCCACGATGCAGATTTGTATCCGCCTAAGGCCCTTGAGCTCGAGCGACCATACTGCACTGCCACGATTCCGCGGATTCCACCGTCGATCTGCGTTGATGACGACCTTTACCTGTAACGGTAGGTCTACCACGTGGTGTCTGAGCATGCGCATTGAGTCGTTGCCATGCAAGATCACGCACAAATAAATAATATCATAGAGTCGGTAGACTCTATAAGTAGGGATGGCCCGGATATGCCATATATGTAATACATTACAAATATCAAAATATCTCAAAATTGGTAATTTTGTGAAATTTCTAAGTGTGAAAATCAGAATCTCCAGCAAATTATCTATCTAACAAGACCAAGATCATTAATCAAATCAATTGTATATGCCAGAACCAGATGTTCAAAAAAATGGCCATTTCTCAATCTTTCTTTCTTTCTTTCTTTTTCATTATCAGGGCTAGCTCAAGACTGCCTTAATCGCTCATCTTGGTTTAAGTATAAATCCACTCCATTTTGTAGCGCGCAGTGCAGTGGCACACAAGTGTGGCATTATCTATATCTCGACAATACAGTTGTGGGTGTGCACGGCGCATTGATTATTGGGTGTGTCTGATACGCCATTTTTGTGATATAATGCGCATACTCGGAATGTGTTGCCATGGTGAAGTCATGTGACAGCGCCCCCTGCCGCGCCCCTCGAGCGCTCGGAGCTAGCTACTCGCTAGCGCGTGCAGCAGCGCCCTGGATCGATCATGGATAAGAAGGTGCAAAGGTTCGGGGAGTGGTAAGGCGCTAGGCATAGGCGAGCTACTCGCTAGCGCGTGTAGCGCTAATGCTCAGCTGGGACGATTATAGCCTGATATCACACGAAGGCACAAGGCTCGACGGGACTCGAGGTCACGAACGTACAGATCATAGAATTAGCTATGCCGAGTAGATGCTGCTAACAATAAACTTTAGAACTTGGTTTTCTACCTAAACAGAAGAGTCTCATCACTACTTGGGCCGCCTAAAACAGCCTTCTTTATCAGCCTGCTTCATTATGAATGCAAGTTATAAACGAGAGGCATGGCTAAGAAACTTTGGCACCTCCCATCATCCGCTTAATTACACTGGACAGAAGTTGTGAACAAGCCATGTAAGATGGCATTAATAAAAAGCACTGTGTGCGATAAAAAAAGAATAGGAACAAGTATAAAAACAATTGAATAAAATTGAAGGATGAAGTAGGGATGGCAGGATCAAAAAGTACTCAAACAAGATTTGTAGGGGATAATCGCATCTACTATACATCCCTACACTTGCTTTCAAGTTGAGGGATGCAAAAATAATCAGTAATAATGCATATGATTGAATCAAACTGACCATCCCACCATCGTGACAACTAGGAATAACCTGAATGTCTTCCACTTACATGTACTTCACTCGATATTAAAGTATGTTGACGTTAATAGGTGTGTAATAATAAAGAAAAGCAAGCGTAGGGATGTATAGTAGATGCGATTATCCCTTACAAATCTTGTTTGAGTACTTTTTGATCCTGCCATCCCTACTTCATCCTTCAATTTTATTCAATTGTTTTTATACTTGTATAAATATATATATATATACCGCTTCCGGTTTCTCGTGTATTCGGGGCTCGCTCAGGCTCGCCCCGAACTAGCAATCTTTGATGTTTTCACTGTCGTGGTAGCTTCTCAGGCCTAGCTATTGGGGTACCAACCCCATGTGCGCATGCTAGTCTCGCAAGCCACACCCTTCAATCTCCGCACGCGAGAAAGAGGGTCTGGTAACTTCGCGTACATCGAGTTGTACACGCTCCAAGATCCTGGAGCGACCAATCAGATTGCAGCTTTTCAGCGTTACCATAGCGCAATAACCGCGCATTGTTATTAAACATCGCGCGCCTATATGAATGCTAGGCCAGCGCGCTGCGCAATCCAAACTTAACGTGACGTCACGTAAAACGGTCCATTATTGCATTCCAGCAGCACAACTCTATGTACGCGAGGTTACCAGACCCTCTTTCTCTCGGAGATTGAAGGGTGTGGCTTGCGAGACTATGCGCATGCGTGCCTGCGTGAAATTGTGCGATTTTTGCGAAGGCTCGCCCCGCACAGATGATTTTCATCACCACTAGTACTACCTGTATATACATGTACCTGACTTCCAGTGCTTGACTGTCGAGAGACTGTGTGATTCAGTGACAGGGAACTGGCCAGCTGTGCTCTTAGTCTCTCCTGTAGAAAAGAATTTATGACCATACACTACTATGGTTGCAGCTAACACCTACATGTACCTTCTCTTGTGATTCCAGACAAGCCTTTCTACTCTCGGCCTCCAATCTGACTCGCTCATACTCCAACTGACGTTCCAACATCTCCTATAGACAAAGGGTAATCATGTGAAGTGTGCTTGATAACTTAGCTTAGAGATTGACACAGAATTAATGTGAGTACAGTAAGTTGTAAAATGATTGTACCTTTTCTTTCCTTAGTTCATCCATGGATTGTTGATATGATGTTCGAAGTGCTTCTGTTTTTGCAGACTCTCTATCATTACAAAACGACAGTGAGGAACACAAGTTCACTCCTACATGGAAATATCGTAAGTTTAGCTTGCCTGTGCTGACTTTCCTCTAATGTCTGTAGTTTAGCTCTTTCCAGCTCCAATGTAGCCAGCAGCTGTGATTTCTCTTGCTTTGTGCTACTCAGCTGAGTCTCAAGAGCTCTCACTCTAGACTGCAGAGTCATCTCTTTCTCTACTGCTCTTTCTCAGAAGACTGCTACATAACAGAGTGGCTACATAATGTTTGATATTTCTGTACTTGCACTATATATAGAACATTAGAATTTGTTGACCCTGTATCATTTCCACATGCTATTAAATTTTGGTACTCAAAAAGGAGGTTACTGGAGCCAAGAGTGCATAATAAAGTACACACAATCTTTATTATGTGCTCTTGCTGGATGGAGCCTTAGGGTATGTGGTAAAAGGTTGCACGACTCTAATAATCAAAATTTCATTTCAGGACCAATCCTCAAACACAAGTCTTAGAACAGTCCACCTTAAGAGATACTATTCTGCACTATTGATCTGCCATGGTATTCAGTTGTGGTATGTGTTGAGTGCAGGTGATGGAAGTGGTATCCATGATAATTCTGAGCATGCCATGGCCTTGAGTGCAGGCAAACGTGACAAGTGAGCTGAGGCATATGGGCTGTGACTGGCTTAGACTATTACTTCCGATCCCTCCCTCTCTCCTATAATACTATGTAGGTTGAATTTGCTGTACTTTTCAATTTTTGTTGTCTTATTTAAGTGGATTAATTTTTCTGTAGTTTATATTGCATTTTTAGGTCTATACATGCCATAAGGTTTCTAGGGACTGCTATTACCAACTCAA
Organism: Cliona cf. orientalis; assembly: GCA_963930775.1. Classification (NCBI taxonomy): domain Eukaryota; kingdom Metazoa; phylum Porifera; class Demospongiae; order Clionaida; family Clionaidae; genus Cliona; species Cliona cf. orientalis. The sequence goes on from OZ005695.1 coordinate 2,960,125, forward strand.
ACCACTTATCTTGGACCATAAACCACCTAGTACAAACCACTCCAGCCAAAGTATGGACAGCAAATCAGCTACAGAAGCCAATCTACTTATCCTTATCATTGTGGCTTGCAGGGGAATTGCCTGAGGAGACTGCCCTTGCATGTAGGCAATCCCAAACTTGAAGGGAAACCATCCCATTGCATGCTCAAGAACTTCTTTTGTCCCAACATGTACATTTGTACACTTGTACATGTACCTACACACTCAACTCAGATACATGTAGATGTGCTCAATACCTATAGAAACCATTGCTGCTCAGATTTGTGTTACATAAGTATAAAGCAAAACCTCACTGTGTATTTGTGGATCTTGCTGGTTGATCCAAGCTGCCAGAGAGATTGTAAACCCATGCATCATGACTGTCCAACTTTGCAGGATCCTCACATCACATCCTTCAATAGATTTTGAATAAATCTGCAAAGATGGAATAGCTCAAAAAATAATCATTGTCATTCTGTGTTAGTCTCACAAGCCGGATCCTCACACTCGAGACTATATCCATGTAAAGAGTAACTTTTGCACCTTTTTGCTCGTCTCTCACCTGTGTATGTACATGTATGTTGAATTTCGTTGTATTTTTTCTCTTATTCCCTCCCTAGCCCTCCCTCTCTCTCTCTCCTATTTGTATGTTGAGTTCTGTCTTGGCTCATTCTTGACTCATAATTCTTCTGTAGTGCATATTGCATTTTAGATCTAAATATCAACATGACTTTCTATGCATTCCAAAGTAATATTATTCTAGGTAAGGACTTGTTTTTACAACAGCTAAACAAACCAACAAACCATGTCCAACCAACTCAAACCACTATCTGGGACCACAAAAGCAGCTACACAAGCCAATTGATTATCCTTATCATTGTGGCTTGCATGGGAATTGCCTGACAAGACAGCCCTTGCATGAAAATTTAGTAGGCCTACCTTCTGCTAACCATCCCAAACCTAAGGGAAACCTTTCCATCTTGCCTACTCAGGCAAACCTAATCCCAGCAAAAGGCAGAGCCACTTGGCTAGGTGCCTAGCCTTGAGAATTATAGGGGTAGTACATGTATAAAAGCTCTATTGTCCCAACTTGTACACTTGTACATGTACATATACCCTCAACATGGATAAATGTGTGGGCACGTGCATGCACCTCTAGCTCTTCTCTAGTACAACTCACATGTACAATTGTGTGGAATATTCTTATTCACAGTACTTCTTCCTTAGTTCTTTGGCTAGTGACTCGTATTCGAGAACATCTATAGCGTCAATGATGGCAGACCATGTGGGAGGTGATGTAATTTGTTTCAGCCATAGTTTCAACATCTCCCTGAAACACTTCTTCGACTCGTGATGATCACTTCTTATAGTATTCAGTTGCCCTTGCTCAAGGTCTAGAGCAAGACCAATATCTTCCCAGTCAGCTGACACTTTGCTGAGGAGTTCCTTCAATAAGGTACTAAATTTTGGTGGCAAGATCACCTCTGGTTGCCTGGGTCCATCGTCAGTAATTTTTGAGCGTTTTGGATTTGATGGTCCTGTTTTATAATCATACAGTTTCAAAAGGAGATTTCCCTGTATACCCCCTTAAAATATACTTGGCTGAGATGAAATTCACACTATGTATGCATAGCTACAGTAGTGTAGACTTACACCATGAATATGTATGTTATAGTTACAAGACCTAGATGCAGTGGTTGAATTAATGCACCCAAATTAAGGTTTTGCAACTGTCTTGTTGGTCCGTCATCCCTCTTCTCATTGGCTTACCCTATCATCACCCACACCCCTCTGATAGCTGGTAATTTGCCTATATTACCGTATAGCCAGAAATACTGGTGGGAATTAAAGTTGGCAGTTGAGCCCAAAATCACTATTACAAGAATATTGGCGAATTTAAATTTGGCGGTTCGGTACAGGATCGCCATATGTATATATGCGAGTATGAAATTTTGGTGGATTTTAATTTGGCAGTTGTATTTAATTCCCCACCAAATCTTCTAGCTATACGGTATCAAATTTGGTTGCTAGGCAATGGCCAACAAATAGCAATTCATGGCCAAAAAGTGTGAGCTTGTATAGTACACACTCAGACCAATCAGCATTCAACACTAGTATTCAGGGAGCAGTTCACACACACAATGTTACCATATTTATGCAAATAAAATGCAAGATCTAATTAGCGCAAGAAAATTCGCATTCTAGGGCTAAAATTGTAATTATTTTTTTAGCTTGCATTCTATTAGCATAAACATGGTATGTTGAGTGAGAAGCTTTAGTTGTCAGTGAAATGTGGAGATAAGGCTGCTGGAACTAATGGATAGCTACACTTACCTGGTTCTGAATCTGCACCTTCAGGATCACTGTGTCCTCGTTTCCTTCCAGTACCTTGTGGTTCTGTAGTGGTCATATCTGTACAAACAAGGAAAATTGTACTGCAGTGTGATAGATAATCATCTTGGATGCATCATGCATGCCAGCAAGACAACAAAGAAAAGAGAACATCAAACATGCTATAATTATGCTCCATACTTTCAGAGTGGCAGACTGTAGAAAGAGTTAGCTAATTGGTTCAATCACATGTGCAAAATTTCAAGTTCTCTTCTGAACTGAGCCTGGTGGTTAGAAGTCAAATCATGTCTGCTGTGAGGGTTCAAACTGTTGCTAGGTATGTATGTGCTTGAGCCTTTTATGGCAGGTTGGTTGTAACACTTGGTATCAGATACACACAGCCTTGGGCCTCCAGCCTTCAGTATGTAAACTACTAGTAGCTACTTCGTGATATAACCAAAGCATACTTTACTACTAATAATTATGTACCTGAGTCATAGGATCTGTAGATTGTGAAGGTATTGTGGGGAACTTTAGCACCACTTAATTTTACGGAATGCTCCAGGGTGGTAGGTCGCTCCGTTTCACACCTAGCTACAAGTTGACACGATGGAATGCGTTTTCCTTTTCTGAACTTGTCTACCTCTTTTTTCTCAATCTGTAATGCATACACAAATTCATAATGAAAATTAATGTGCTCCCTACACACAATCATAAGTGGGGAGTATATACCACCCCCACCATTTCTGTGCATGTGTATATATTAGTATGTGTCTTGATAATTAAGAAAGTGGTAAAAGCTAAACCTACCACAGGAGGTCCCAGTGCTATGATTCTCCAGGCCTCATCCCTTGTTATGGTGCCCGCTGGAGGAATATCCAATGTGATCAAATTTTGATCACTTTCAAATTCAAATCGTTGATCATGTCCCAGGGTGGCACGCATCTTTTCATAATACTTGCTGATAATCTGTAGGTGTAATAAAAGCCATAATTACGTTTATAGGGACTTCCAGGGTGTATCATTCTTGCAACATGGCTAGTGTCAAAGTCAGGAAAATATTATGTAATGCAATAAAATTACTACGTGGTAATAAGTTTGTACTTCAATGGAAAGTAGCCTGAATTCCCTATAATACTGACATGTGGCCATAACTGTACAATTTCTAAGTGAGTATTTTAATAGTAGCACTTGGGTTAAATACCAGTATACTTACTTCGTTATGCACTTTGGTATTCCAAAATATGGTGAAGTGAATCTTGTGCCCTTTATTCTCTTCACTGTAATAAATCTTAGCAGTGTATTCTCTGTCCTCTGGATCTTTCTTTCCAACTCCATACCCAGAGAAGCCGTCTAGTTCAATAAATCCGTAGGAGCTATGACGCGAAAAATTGCCCGGTATGGTCTCAAAATAAACACTATCTTCACCACGATCCATGGAACTGGCTTTAACGAAACACAGCTGTGATGCACCTTCTGGTTTAGCACAGTGTTGAATTTCAAGAGTCAGTGGTCGAAAGAATCGGCATTTAGGAACACAATCTATCCAATAAACTGCACTAACGAGATGGGTATCCTGGGGTAATTGATAATCTCCCATGATGGTGGCTTTAATGTGGATGCTACACTGCTGTAGGTTGGCGGGTAGAGAGTTCTCAGGGATGTAAAGATTCAGACCACATTCATCCCAGGAGAAGAGCTGCTCAGAGTTTGTCACTAGTACTGATGTCTCAGCTACTAGATGCTCTGTGCACATAAGAACAATCACAACACATTTATATAAACTATTATAATAGCTCTATAGAGACAATAATATGCCACATCTCCATGTGACTAGCACGATACAGTCAACCTCAGCTGTATTGGAACGTACATGCCTGAATGTACGATATACATGCATTGGGTGATTACAACAATGAAAGTACTGTAGAATCCCACAATTACTCCCTCCACTCCTTTCTGCATGCTAGTACTGAGCTAAACCGTAGCCTCCCCCTAGAGTCTGGATACGAGGCTAAATCGGGGAGGGTGCTTATACACAGGACCATTATAGTTCCTATTTGATGGCCATTCATTACTAACCAAAGAATGCCACGTGGGTGCACGATTTCTGGCTGTTTGATGGGCAAAACTTGAGAAGTAAGGCATAATATGACATGAATGGTTAGTGTGCTAGCTGTAGGTTCTTGCTTTTGGACTCAAATATCTACCTTTTACAGTCAAAAGGGGCAGGGGGGGTTATGAGACAAAAATACCGAGGGAGGGGAGGCAATTGTGGGATTCTACGGTATTATGAAACATACCTGTAATATCCTGTTGTGCAATAGACACTGATGATGACATCTGCTTGAATGCAGTATATTTGGCAGGATAAGGGCTTTTGGGTGGGAGTGGGGATGGTTGAGCTGGACTGGGAGGGAGGCCAAACTCACTACCAGCAGGACTGAGGACACCCGATGATGGAGCAGGGCTGAGAGCAGATCCTGGACTGGGGACACTCATCCAGCTAGGAGCAGGGCTGGGTCCACTACCCCAGCTAGAAGCATATCCACTATCCACAGAGCTAGGGCCAGGAGTAGGGGCATAATAGGGACTTGGAGGCTGAAGAGTTTTACCAGCAGATCTTGTCGTTTGAGTGGTTGATGTTTGTGTGGCTGACGGTTTACTTTCTTGACTCACTACAATCCTCTTTCTTTCTTCACTTTGAAGGAGTTCAATTATTTCATTATGGCCACCAAACTGTGCAAACAATAAAGCATTCCATCCATCTCTATCTTGCAGTTTTGGATTGGCTCCGTGTTCTAGCAGAATCTTAGCTACTTCTGTGTGGCCGTTTTGACACGCTATAATCAAAGGTGATAGGCTGTCATTCATTTGATGGTTTATTTGAGCTCCGTAAGTTATTAGAATTTTTACAATATCTACACTTCCACTGAGACTTGCACTCATTAGTGCCGACCATCCATTATTCTTCAAAGCATTCACATTAGCTCCACTATTCAACAAAAGTTTTGCTATTTCCGTATGTCTGTACTGACTAGCACACATCAAAGCAGAAAATCCATCCTTCAAGCGAATGTTCACATCTGCTTTGTATTGAATCAACATTTTAACAGTTTCTACGAATCCATTCTGCACTGCATACATAAGAGCTGACCATCCATCAGTGGTTTGCATATTCACATTAACTCTTTGTTGAAGTAAACACTTGGCTGTTTCGATAAGCCCATTTTGACATGCCATCATTAGTTTTAGCTTGAGAGTTTCATGTTCTGATATGAGTTTAGCTATTTCAAAATGTCCGTACTGATTTGCAAACATAAATGCTGACCATCCGTTGTTGTGTCGCAGATTAATGTCTGCTCCATGGTTTAATAAGAAACGGACTATTTCAGAGTGTCCCTTCTGACTTGAAATGGTTAAAGCTGATGCTCCATCACTTCGTTGCATATTAACATTTGCACCATGGTTCAGCAATAATTTAGCTATTTCTGTATGTCCGTTTCCACTTGAAGCGTACAAAGCTGAAATCCCTTCGTCACTTTTTATGTTAACGTTAGCTCCATGGTCGAGCAATAATTTGGCTGTTTCTGTATGTCCGTTTTGACTTGAAATGTACAAAGCTGAAATCCCTTCGTCACTTTGCATGTTAACGTTAGCTCCATGGTCGAGCAATAATTTGGCTATTTCTGTATGCCCGTTTTGACTTGAAATCATTAAAGCCGACCATCCTTTAATTTGCATGTTAACATTAGCTCCATGGTTGAGCAATAATTTGGCTGTTTCTGTGTGTCCATTTTGACTTGAAATGTACAAAGCTGAAAACCCTTCGTTATCTTGCATGTTAACATTAGCACCATGGTCAAGCAATAATTTGGCTGTTTCTGTGTGTCCATTTTGACTTGAAATCACTAAAGCAGACCATCCTTCATTATCTTGTATGTTAACATTAGCTCCATGGTCGAGCAATAATTTGGCTGTTTCTGTATGTCCGTTTTGACTTGAAATGTACAAAGCTGAACTCCCTTCATTATCTTGTATGTTAACATTAGCTCCATGGTCGAGCAATAATTTGGCTGTTTCTGTGTGTCCGTTTTGACTTGAAATGTACAAAGCTGATAACCCTTCGTTATCTTGTATGTTAACATGAGCTCCATGGTCGAGCAATAATTTGGCTGTTTCTGTGTGTCCGTTTTGACTTGACATGTACAAAGCTGAACTCCTTTCCTTATCTTGTATGTTAACATTAGCTCCATGGTTGAGCAATAATTTTGCTATTTCTGTGTGTCCATTAAAACTTGAAATCATTAAAGCCGACCATCCCTCACGGCTTTCTTGCATGTGGACATCAGCACCATTGTCCAACAGTAGTCTAGCAACATTTGTGTGACCTTCATTACTGGTTACCATTAATGCAGAGTTACTGTGTAGTCCATTAGTTGAATTAACTTGTGCCCGATACTGTAGTAGCAACTTGGCGACTTGAAAGTGTCCACGCCATGCTGCTCTATATAGAGCGCACTGCAGATTTTCATCTTTCTGGTTGACATCTGCCGCTCTTTGTTCCAGTAGCCTCTTCACTGTTTTAAAGTCTCCTTGATCGCTTGCTGAGACCAATAAAGACGACGATCGATACGTGAACACCATAATAGTTACAATTTATAGTGATCGGCAAACTAGCCGAAGGGCCTCAGATGAGGCCACTGAGTCAGGTCAGTGCACCTCCAAGGTAAACCCGGGCACACTGGCCCACAGTCTATGATCCGGTCTCTTAGCTATTTAAGTCCTCACTATCACTTTCTTCTCCCAGATAGCGCGAATATTGGTTGATCGACACGAGAGCGAATTTTATATATCGCTCTTGCCCACGAATTAAAATTAATGTGGGCGTGTAAATCACAATGATAATCAGTTACTAAAAATATAAAATACTATCTTCTCTTGCTCAGTAATTCTTCAATCTAAATGATAATAGAGAAGGGTAAATAGTAATAATATTATTATTATCTATGCAGACTACAAGTTCCTTAATACCTGTTGTCTGTACATTGTTTTCAAGTCATCGATGTCTAGTTTGAGTTCCTCTGCCTCTTCTGCCTTCTCTCCATACATATACATCTGAAGCATGGCCTCATGCTTCCTCTCCACTTCCTGGAATAAACAATGAAATAACAACTCAGTAAATCCCTCTGTATATAAGGACAATCCTGAAATAAGGACACCTGTGGGGAGGCCCTCTACAATTTTACCGGTATTCTTTATCTGTTTCAGAACACCTTAGAGGGCACCAAAATTTTATACAATGTCATAGAGGAGCTTGCATCGACACCATAAGTACTACTAGCACGGGTACATTGTATGCCATACTATATACCTAGTCTCGCGAGCCAGCCCCTCCTAGCTGGCTCGCGAGACTACTACCGTATAGCGGGAAGTTTTCGTTGGTGCTAATTTTCGTATGATTGACCAAAACACCCTTAGAATAAATTTTCGTAATTTTTAATTTCGTATGCTTACTGTGGGAGATTGCGCGCATGCGCAATTGGTAGCATTCGCACTTACATGCAGCCTACGGTAACGCTAGCATCACCGGCTTCCTCGCGGGGCTAATCGATGCTGATAGCAGTGAAGCTTGTTTTGAGCTATCTGATTCAGGATTTGAGGATTTAGCATTGTCCTAACTAAATAGGTGATGTTTTCCCCCAGGAGGACCCACTCTGTTTTCACGTGGTAGAAAATGATGCCTCTACTGGCTAGAGACTATTGATAGGCTTCAAGAGTTGATGTCTGGTATACAGTCGAGCCTCCGAACAAAGGACCCTTTGGGAACGGGCCTCTTGTCCTTTGTTCGGAGGTTGTCCCTATCTCGGAGGTTCATGATTTCTCAACCCATTTTGATTGTATTATCCTTAACAAGTTAGTAAATGCATGATAAGAGCAGTAGAGATGATAATCAAGTGATTGGTATGTTCAGTCTTCAGTATCAACATAGCACAGACTGAATTTTTTTGTTTCTGAAGTACTGGCTACTCCAAATCGTTATCTGGATTCAAGGCTAATATTATTATCGCGCATGCAGCACAATATCGCGACCACCTAGATTGCGGCAAAGGTGGGCGTGGCATCGTTAATTTAAGGGCGTGGTTTCCGGATGTCCGCTATTTAGAGGCAGTTTTGCATTGAAAAGTCACGTTGGGAGCTTGGATCTTGTCCGCTGTCCGGAATCGAGAAGTGTCCGCTTCTCGGAGGTTGCTAATGTACTATAACTATGCTAAATTCAATCGGTAACACGGCACTTGTCCGCTGTAGAGAGGTTGTCCGCTTCTCGGAGGGTCCGTTATCGGAGGCTCGACTGTATTTAAATTTTCTGTGTTATCTGTTAGATCCCTTAGCTAGTTACAAAATAGCTGTCAAGCAGAGTTTTTGAACGATTTGCTTTCACAAAATGGGCGGAGTTCAAACATTGATTGCATTCCTCAGACATGTACTGGGTGTGGCTTTACTTCCTGTCATACCTCCAGGAGCTTTTCAATGTTGCACACTGAAAAGTGGGAGGTGATATCACATAATAGTGCACTACATATATCAGTTGACATGTAGGCTGTATCATCATCGATTCATGGGCTCTCTGGCTAGCAGGTTGAGAGTTATATATAGAAAGGCTGCAATTTAAACTCTATCTTGAACTATCGTACTTGTGACTTTTGCTTCAGAGATGGGATTGTGTCAACTTCATTCTTGAGTGTTTCATTCTGAGCTGATAAATTAGCCAAGTCCTCTGCCATGGCAGCTCGAGAACGCTCCAATGAACCAACCAAATTCTGAAACAACAAATACTCAGTCAACATACATGTACATGCACTGATAAAGAAACCCATTGCAGGTTGTACATGTACAAGTATGTATCCTTGTACCATGGTTGTAAATTCTGACCAATCAGATTTCTCTATGAGGTTGATAAATCACTTATCAAACCTTGTATTTATTTATATACAAGATCTGATAACTACCTCAGGGCACACTAGTAGGACTGTACTGCTACTATGCAATTGTGTTGTGATATATAGTACTATGCGTATGTACTATGGTGAGATTGAAGGTTAATTGCCATAAGTGGGCGGAGTAATTAAATGCTGAGTTGGCAAATCTTGGAGCTCGAGGAAGATACTGGCTAGGAAGGCACATTTTGTGAAGTTTAGTACTGCACTGGCCAACAAGAAAGCCATCGCTGTGAAAGTTCGAAGCATCTTAGCTTTCTTGAAGGCCTGGCCATGAGCTGATGGTAGCCTGAGGTGTATTAAATACTAGACGGCTTTCACGGTCATGACGATTCGAAATTTTAATTTTGCTGTGTTGCTGGGTGCTGCTCGAGCTGACTTTTATAGCCAGTGCTGTCGTCACTACCATGAGGATGCGTCGTCAGGGCAACGTAGCCCATGGTACAAGTCCGTTATATACCTCGGTTCGGTCTCTATGCGATTTACACAGCCTCGGAGCTTCGGCCCTCGGTTGTGCAAATAGCGTAGAGACCTGCACCTCAGTATATAGCCTATACTTAGATCCTACTTGTAACATATACTGTGATCTGATTGGTCAGGAGCAGGTAAGGTATTTCCCATATAAACTTGTAAAAGCCTGTAAATATAAACCTGTACAAAATTGTTGCCTATGGGTAGAATTGTTGCTAGGCAGCAGTTTATACATGTGTAGTGCGTACATTTATATACTGAACTAACTATATCATTGGGGCGAGCCAAAGCGAGCCCCACACAAGTGATGTCAATCGAGATTTTCCATTTGTTATATATATACAACGAAAAATATTTTTCAGACGATCAATTTTCTTATATAGTCCGTGTCCTAACCTGGAGGGCATAAAAGATGCACTCTCCTACAAGTTCAGAAGACTCACGATTGGTCAGAATTGTTGTGCCGTGTGCACAAACAAGGTTGCCAAGGCCTAGGGGCCATAGAGATGCATTCTCGACTACTCTTGGCCTCCAGTGAGGGGTGTGGTCTTCATCTGCGCATGCGCGCTATACTAACTGGCACTCGATTGTACTGTGACATCAAACATACTTGTATATATATACATGTATCTGCCATCCATCATTCCGTATATACCTGTCTTCTATTTCAACGATATGCAATATTTCTTCCGTTACGCGCATGCGCATACGACGAGCCAAGCACGAGAGTGGAGCGAACACTTCAACGTAGAGCTAGAGAAAGAGGGCAAGCTCTGAGACATTGAACGGCTAAAAAGGAAGAAAGACTGAGAAAACGCAGAAACAAATATCAGAAATTTCAAAAGGAGAGCTGCAGAGACTCAGACTGAGAGGGGCAAGGCTATACAGAGAAAATAGGTGTTTCTAGGCAGGCAGAGCGAAACATTTTGAGTGCAGAGGGTCCATGTGAGACTCCAAATTCAAGGCCCTAAAATGATCAAGAACAAGTGACTTTCGCTAGCAAAATAACCATCGCTGAACTATGAGTAGCTAGAGACATGTTCCGAGCTATATAGGCTAACCATAGTTTCCACTCCCTCGAGTCAATCATAAAATTAATTCCGATCTGTATACTAAATCATTTGTACTTGTGTGGGGTTCGCGGAGGCTCGCCCCATTGATGTAAAATATCGTCTCTAGTTATACTGAGATTATAGTTGTCCGTGCGTCCGTCCCAGCAGGAGGTGACCGGAAGTGATTTGACCCGAGCTAAAAAGTTTTCTTTCTGGGCGTCACTGGACTTGGGACGATACAGCAGACAGCCAACTAACGGCGGTTGGCTATGGCCCAGCAGCCACTAAAGTGAGCTGCTTAAAAAAAACGGCAGGAGAGTATTAGACTGAACTGTACACTTACATATGGCGGCCTGGAAAATGCGAAAGAGTGACATTCTTGAGTCGATGTTGCCCATAGGTGCTTTCCAGAGGGAGGCGATTCTATTCTAAGCGTCTTTTCTTGGGACCCCTTGCGAGCAAAGCTGCAAGACAAGCTTAGTAACGAATGCTTTAGCTAATTAGCTAGGTGATTGACAAAGTCACATGATTAGGCAGGATGTGCACGTTCGCTAGCTTGCTCTCTGCGCATGCGCACAAATACGTAGGTAAAGGTCGTCGACCACACATGCACAGGAGTGAGCGAGCGAAGCGAGCCCACTCCTTGTAATTATTATGTATTAGGCCAATGTATTTTTACTTGAGTTGTGCACTTAAGTTGGTTATGTTGTGTATCTGAGCATGCTGTTGGTATATTATTATTCTGATGTCATCTTCCAGAACATTCTGATCACGTGTGGAAGATCTTCAGTTTTTGAGTTGTGTGTCATTTTGATCTGATCTCGATTTTGTCAATAAACATTGAAATACATACTACTAAGTGTGAACAGCTCTTTACACATGTATATGTCAAGCCTATGGGCATTGTTGCTAGGATCTGAAGTTGTTAGACACTGTTTAGTCGGTTTCTGCGTGATTTAGAAGACCTCAGGGCTCTCATAGAATCCTCGCTTCGCTTGGAATTCTACATAGAGCCCTTTGGTCTTCTAAATCACGTAGAAACCTCTTAAACAGTGTTCAACTATTATCTCCATCCAGTCAATATCCCAGGCCCTCCTACTTTGTAACATGCATCATTAAAAGGCTGATATGTGCCTGGTGGGGACAAACAAGGCTAGTCATGCATAGACACATCACTAATGGTTCGGTGTTACTGGTATACCTGACTGTTTACCAGCTCTCCTTCCTTCTGTTTGAGTAGAGACTGGAGCTGCTCTATCAGTGAGGCAGATGGTGCCACACCCCCTCGACCAGTGTGTAGCGACATGTCAGACACACTCCCCCCACCCTCACTGGCAGCATGGAGGGACTTCTCAAGAATATCACTCTACAAAAATTAATAGGGACATAAATTCTGGTATAATATTCCTCAACAACCGGGGAGAAGCCATCCCACCTGTAATGCCTGATACTACCTGTATATACATGTACATGTACCTGACTTCCAGTGCTTGACTGTTGAGAGACTGTGCGATTCAGTGACAGGGAACTGGCCAGCTGTGCTCTTAGTCTCTCCTATAGAATAAATTTATGACCATATACAACTATGGTTGCAGCTGACATCTACATGTACCTTCTCTTGTGATTCCAGACAAGCCTTTCTACTCTCGGCCTCCAATCTGACTCGCTCATACTCCAACTGACGTTCCAACATCTCCTACAGACAAGGGGTAATCATGTGAAGTGTGCTTGACAACTTAGCTTAGCAGACAAGAAATGTTAGTGCAATAATTAAGTTGTAAAATGATTGTACTTTTTCAGTTCATCCATGAATTGTTGATATGATGTTCGAAGCGCTTCTGTCTTTGCACTCTCTATCATTACAAACAACAGCAAGGAACGTAAGATCACTCCTTCATGGAAATATCATAAGTTTAGCTTGCCTGTGTTGACTTTCCTCTAATGTCTGTAGTTTAGCTCTTTCCAGCTCCAATGTACCCAGCAGCTGTGACTTCTCTTGCTTTGTGCTACTCAGCTGAGTCTCAAGAGCTCTCACTCTAGACCGCAGAGTCATCTCTTTCTCTCCTGCTCTCTCTCAGAAGACTGCTACATAACAGAGTGGCTACATAATGTTTGATATTTCTGTACTCGCACTATATAATACAGAACAATAGAATTTGTTGACCCTGTATCATTTCCACATGCTATTAAACTTTGGTACTCAAAAAGGAGGTTGCTGGAGCCAAGAGTGCATAATAAAGTATGCACAATCTTTATTATGCACTCTTGCTGGATGGAGCCTTAGGGTATGTGGTAAAGGGTTACACAACTCTAATGTTCAAAATTTCATTTCGGGACCAATCCTCAAACAAAAGTCTTAGAACAGTCCACCTTAAGAGATACTATTCTGCACTATCAATCTGCCATGGTATTCAGTTGTGGTATGTGTTGAGTGCAGGTGATGGAAGTGGTATCCATGATAATTCTGGCCTTGAGTGCAGGCAAACGTGACAAGTGAGCTGAGGCATATGGGCTGTGACTGGCTTAGACTATTACTTCCTATCCCTCCCTCTCTCCTATAATACTCTATAGGTTGAATTTGCTGTACTTTCCAATTTTTGTTGTCTTGTTTAATTTTCTGTAGTTGACATTGCATTTTTAGGTCTAAGAAATACAGTACATGCCATAAGGTTTCTAGGGACTGATGATTTACCAACTCAAACCACCTATCTTGGACCATAAACCACCAAGCACAAACCACTCCAACCAAAGTATGGACAGCTAATCAGCTACAGAAGCCAATCTACTTATCCTTATCATTGTGGCTTGCAGGGGAATTGCCTGAGGAGACTGCCCTTGCATGTAGGCAATCCCAAACTTGAGGGGAAACCATCCCATTGCATGGTCAAGAACTTCTTTTGTCCTAACATGTACATTTGTACACTTGTACATGTACCTACACACTCAACTCAGATACATGTAGATGTGCTCAGTGCCTATAGAAACCATTGCTGCTCAGATTTGTGTTACATAAGTATAAAGTAAAACCTCACCATGTATTTGTGGATCTTGCTGGTTGATCCAAGCTGCCAGAGAGATTATAAATCCACGATTGTCCAACTTGGCAGGATCCTCATATCATGTCCTCAAATAAATTTTGAATAAATCTGCAAAGATGGAATATAGTTCCAAAAATAATCATTGCCATTCTGTGTTAGTCTTGCAAGCCAGACCCTCACATTTAAGACTATCTCTGTGTAATGAGTAATTTTTTCACCACTTTTGTTCAATTAATTTTCACCTGTGTAAGTTAAATTTTATTATCTCTTATTCCCTCCCTTGCTCTCCCTCTCTCCTTCTCCCATTTGTATTTTGAGTTCTGCAGTAGTTGTCTTGGCTCATTCTTGACTCCCAATTTATCTGTAGTGGACATTGCATTTTAGGTCTAATGATGTTATGCATCCCATATTGATACTACTCTAGGTAAGGACTTGTTTTTATAACAGTTAAAACAAACACATGTCAAAGTATAGGAAGAAGTACTGTTCATAAGAAGATTCCACTCAATTGTACATGTGAGTTGTACTAGAGAAGAGCTAGAGGTGCATGCATGTGCCCACACATCTATCCATGTTGAGGGTGTATGTACATGTGCAAGTGTACAAGTTGGGACAATAGAGCTTTTATACATGTACCACCCTTATAGTTCTCAAGGCTAGGCACCTAGCCAAGTGGCTCTGCCTTTTGTTGGGATTAGGTTTGTCTAAGCAGGCAAGATGGAAAGGTTGCCCTTAGGTTTGGGATGGTTAGCAGAAGTTAAGCCTACTGAATTTTCATACAAGGGCTGTCTTGTCAGGCATTTCTCCTGCAAGCCACAATGATAAGGATAATCAATTGGCTTGTGTAGCTATTTGTGTGGTCCAAGATAGTGGTTTGAGTTGATTACCCATACTTAGTTCTTTGACTAGTGACTTGTATCTGGGGTAAGTATCTATAGCGTCAATGATGGCAGACCATGTGGGAGGTGGTTCAACTTGATTCAGCCATAGTTTCAACATCTCCCTGAAACACTTCTCTGACTCGTCATGATCACTTCTTATATTTCTCAGGTCCCCTTCTTTGAGTTCAAGAATAAGACCAATATTCTCCCAGTCAGCTGACACTTTGCTGAGGAGTTCTCTCAATAACACACTAATTTTTGGTGGTGAGGTCACCTCTGGTTGCCTGGGTCCACTGTCAGTCATTCTTGAACGTTTTGGATTTGATGGTCCTGTTTATAATGATTAACGTAATCTCTGGATATACTCCCTTAAAAATATACTAGGCTGAGATCGAATTTACAAATTTTGACTATGCACGTATTGCTACAGTAATTTAGACTTACGTCATATAAATGCTTAGCATGTTATATAGTTACAAGACCTTAATTGGGGTGCATGAGATGTATTGGTTGAAGGTACCCCAAATAAGGTCTTGGCAACAGTCTTGTCGTCCCCTCTTCTCATTGGCCTAACCTAAACTAATAGATAGCTTTACTTACCTGGTTCTGAGTCTGCACCTTCAGGATCACTGTGTCCTCGTTTCCTTCCAGTACCTTGTGGTTCTGTAGTGGTCATATCTGTACAGACAAGGAAAATTGTACTGCATTGTGACAGATAATCATCTTGCATTGGATGCATCATGCATGCCATGGCCAGCAAGAGCATACCACACAAATAGAGAGGATTGAACATGCTATAATTATGTTCCATGTGTTTTTTTTTTTCAGTTTCATGCACCTGTTGATGGTGTCCCATTGGAGCTCTATCCTTAGTTTGAATCTTATATGCACTTCACTTTGATAAGAATAAACAACAAACCTACACAATGTGATGCAAGGGGTGGGTGCACTGGCATACCCACATGCACCACTCCTCCCCCCCCCCTCAGCCCTACCTGGTGACGTCATTGATATCCATAATATTTATAATTATACAAATCTTTTGGTTTCCACTCACTGAGTTTTGTATCCAGCCCATTGGCTGCAGATGGTGGATGCACCAGAAGCAGATGGATCCAGTCTACTTCTTTTACTGGGAGGGGGACCTGGACAATCTATAGCTGTTACACAACACAGTGAGAGTCATGTTAGCAGATTGTAAGTTTGTCTGGTATACATGTACCTGCTGCAGCCAAGTCTCTAAATCTCTCTTCAGGTTGAGAATTAGGATCTGGAAAAAATAAAGAGTGGGTAGGAGAAAGAAGTATGTACAAAGTGATCACAACTGTCATGGTTGGTGTATAGCTAATAATATTATGTTGGTTCATACCTTCAGCTAGTCTCGTGAACCAGACCACTCCCTCAGCAGCGCTGGGTGTATTGCATCACCAGCACGCAGGGTGGTGATGCAATACACCTAGCGCTGTGGAGGGAGTGGTCTGGTTCACAAGACTAACCTTCAGCAGGGAGGTTGATGACAAAGAGATCATTACGATACTTTGCTCCTCTCAGATTGATTTGATGTTTCAGAGTTGGGACCTTTTTCTTCTTCTCTGGACCAGCTGTGGATGCACCAGAAGCAGATGGATCCAGTCTACTTCTTTTACTGGGAAGGGGACCTGGACGATCTATAGCTGTTACACAACACAGTGAGAGTCATGTTAGCAGATTGTAACTTAGTCTGGTATGTATACCTGCTGCAGCCAAGTCTCCAAATGTCTCTGCAGGTTGAGAATTAGGATCTGGAAAATTAAATAAAAAACGTGGGCAGGAGAAAAGAGTATGTACAAAGTGATCACAATGGCATGGTTGGTGTATAGCTAATATGTTGGTTCATACATGTACCTTCGGCTAGTCTCATGAACCAGACAACTCTCTCAGCAGTGTTGGGTGTATTGCATCACCAGCACGCCGGAGGGTGATGCAATACACCCGCACCCAAGCGCTGTGGAGGGAGTGGTCTGGTTCACAAAACTAACCTTCAGCAGGGAGGTTGATGACAAAGAAATCATTAGGATACTTTGCTCCTCTCATATTGACTTGATGTTTCAGAGTTGGGACCTTTTCCTTCTCTCCAGAAACTTCAGCTAATAACTGGCAGCATGGAGTCAACTTGCCCCCTCTAAAGTTGTCCACCTGCTTCTTGGTTATCTGAGGTTGTAGCCAGTGAGGAAAGTTGGTTGCTATGCTGGGTGGATATGGTGTACACAAGAACTCACCACAGGGCGCATCAGTGGTGTGATCTCCCAGCCCTTGAGAGAGAGACCCTCCACAGGAATGTCCAGGGAGATGACATCTGCCTCGAATTCTACTGGTAGGTGTACACCAAGTATAGCACCTTTTTCTTTGTACTTCTTTTCTATCTCCTAGAGGGAACAATAGCTAACTACAGTTGTGTTGCATTGACGACTAACTCACAGTGAGATGTGCTTCAACATTCCATGACACTACAAAATGAATTTTGCACAAATTTGGGCGTCCAGTATAGAAGATTTGTGAACAGTATTCCTTGTCCTCTGATCCCTCTTGTGTTGCTCCCACTCCAGAGAAACTATTCAGTTCAATGACACCATAAGAGTTGTGGCTGGTGAAGTTACCCCTCGGCAGCTGTTTGAAGGTGTAGGGGAGCTGTTTCTGACTGCAAACAGCTCGAACAAAGCTTAACTTAAGATTAGTAACATTCTCTGACTTAGCACAGTGCTGGATTTCCACTGTGATTGGTTTAGTGAACTTGCGCACATCCTCACAGCGCAGCCAGAAGATGGCACTGACCAGATGGGAGTTCTCAGGGAACTCATACTGGCCCGCTAGAGAGGCCTTGATGTTGATGGTGCAATGCTCCATGTCTGCTGGCAGACAGCCCTTAGGGATGTTGAGCTTCAGGCCATAGCCAGGCCATGTAATTTGCTGGTCATGATCAGAGTAGACTACCACAGTCATTTCTCCACACACTTCTACACCACGCAAGTTCCAGGTGGCTGTGGACATGTAGGTAGCTAGCTCCACAAACTATTGCAGTTATAAAATGAGATGACATACCAGTAGTGGATTGAGCAGACATTGTCTCAGCTTTGGTCATTGTGACAGCTTCTTCCTTGATCTCCCTCTTCACTGAAAGGAGAGCATGTGGCTCTCCTTCAAGAGTAAGTGGTTCCTCTTTGAGCTCTGTCTTCACACCAGGACGGAGAGCAACTGGCTTCTCTTCATGCAAGAACGGTTTAGTGTCTCTCCGATCATCTTCTACAAGTACACACACATTGTTATGCATACACATTACACCAAACAAGCAAGCAGAGGCTATTGTTGGTACAATATAATATATACTCTAACAGTGTTACACAAAAGCAGGCGTATTTGTTTCATCCGGGTTACCTTGTGATACATGTATAACTTACATGTATGCATACTATACTCGTTTTCAATATGTACCTGAGTCACAGGGTCTGTAAATGGTGAAGGTGTCATGGGGATATTTGGCACCACTTAATGTCACTAAATGTTTCAGGGTGGTAGGTCGCTCTGTTTCACACGTGGCCATCAGTTGACACGATGGAATAGGTTTTCCTTTTTTGAAGTCATCTACCTCCTTTCTCTCAATCTGTAAAAAAAATTTCCACATGAAAATGTGCACCCCACTCCTCTACACAGACGCAATAAAAATTATATAAGAGGGGAGTATCACCCATCTTTCTATCAAAACTGTAGGTGTATGCAGTCTTGTCAAGGAAGTGGTACAGCTGAACATACCACAGCAGACCCCAGTGGTGTGATTCTATATGCCTCATCACTTGTTGTGGTTCCTTCTGGAGGAATATCCAGTCTGATCAAATTCTGATCACTTTCAAATTCAAGTCGCTGATCATGTCCCAGGGTGGCATTCATTTTTCGATAATATTTGCTGATAATCTGTTGGTGTAAAGGATATGTATACTTACACATTAGGCCACACAGAATAAATTGGGCAGATAACAATTTAACCAAAGAATTTAAATTACATGTCAAGGAGTACATATGATGCAAATAGTGCCAAAGAATGAGTGAGCATGCATGCATGAGCTACTCTTCATAGCAGGCACAAACTCTGTATAAGCACTACACCTGTGAAGGCTATAGTCTGCATGTAATTTTCAGACTTGGGTACATATCAGAAGGTGAGACTGCTGCTGCTACTACATAATTTTCCAGTATGGGCCCATCAGGGCCAGTGTCATTATGATTCTTCAGAAAGGTAGGCTCTTTTTAGACAGATGATGAGGAGGAGAAGAAAGGGTCTGGGGACGACCAGAGAAGACAGAGGCAAGGGGACGAGGCTAAATCTTATCTTAAATGACTGGACATCCTCAAATTATTCTTCCAAAACTGCTTCAGAGTCTCTTTGGTTTACTTAGCTTCCTGATTGCCACTCTAGCATGAAAGTACATCCTCCAAGTCTCCACTTGAAGTCCTCTGTGCCACATTTTCGAGCGCAACATGGCACGCGTTTCTGAACCCCGAGCGATCTTTTCCAGATAGAAGAATAATCTTTACCAAACATTAATTGCACTCCAAAAGCGTGACGGACATACATACATACATACATACATACATACAACGCTAGCTGCCAATCCCTGGTTCACTATCCAATCCAATCCAATGCCTCGCGCTAATGTGCTCGGCAACAAGTGCATAGCATTTGTATGTATTCCAGCTATGTAGTGTGTGGTAGCTTAAAAACAATCCTACTATTATAAGTCCAGGTCGGTATACATGCCTGTAATAAAACTCAGCTATTGGATGCCTTAAATTCTACAGTTCATCGGGTTAGTTCAAACAAACATTTAATTCTGAGTGGCCTTATAGGGACTTTCAGGGTGGTTACTAATATCCATCATTCATACAGATTTGTAAGGAAAATGTCATGCCATGTATGTACATGTATCTGGAGAGAGAAAATTGTACATGTACATGTGTCACTATGGTACTAAGCTGACAACTAACCTAAAAATCCCTATTATGGCCATACTATACAATTTCTAAGAGAGTATCATTATGTACAACTTAATATTAGCACTCGTTAATAAGCTATGTTATATACATACCTTGTTATGCACTTTGGTATTCCAAAATATGGTGAAGTGAATCTTGTGGCCTTTGGGCTCTTCACTGTAATGAGTGCTAGCACAGTATTGTCTTTCCTTTGCACCTTTCTTCCCAACTCCATATCCACCAAAGAAGCTATCTAGTTCAATAAATCTGTAGGAGCTATGACATGAAAAATTGCCTGGTATAGTCTCAAAATTAACCCTTTCTTCACCATGATCCATGGAACTGGCTTTAACGAAGCACAACTGTGATGCACCTTCTGGTTTACCACAGTGTTGAATTTCAAGAGTCAGCGGTTGAGAGAATTGGCATTTGGGAACACACTCTATCCAATAAACTGCGCTAACGAGATGGGTATCCTGGGGTAATTGATAATCTCCCATGATGGTGGCTTTAATGTGGATGCTACACTGCTGTAGGTTGGTGGGTAGAGAGTTCTCAGGGATGTAAAGATTCAGACCACATTCATCCCAGGAGAAGAGCTGCTCAGAGTTTGTCACTAGTACTGATGTCTCAGCTACAAGATGCTCTGTGCACATAGCAACAAATAGAATAGCTACATTGTACAAGTACACGAACTATAGTCTCTAGCACATACTCCAACAAATAGAATAGCTATATTGTACAAGTACACGAACTATAGTCTCTAGCACAAACTCCATGCACACTAGCAGTCGACCTCAGCTTGCATTGGAATGTACAGTATACGCACATTGAGGGATTAATCATTCACTCTCAGTGACACAAGAACAATGAATGTACCGTAGAGCCCCTAGAATTGGACTAAACCGTAGCCTTGTATCTAGGCTCTAGGGGTATGCATTTAATTAAGCCATGTGACTTCACAAAGTTATGTAATCAACATTTGAGTAGCGTTGGATCTCGATAGTGAAGCAATGTTGTTCAATGGTATTGGCCGGAGTAGTTTTACAAATTCAAGCAAGCCTCATTGGGCGTCAATATCAATGCCTACCGCCAACTCATACGAGCAGAGAAAAACATCGAATGAGGCCAAGAATGCTCAGTAAGCATTGGGTTTGGGTTTGGGTTTGGACTTGTTGCTTCAAAAATCTGTCCTTGTAGTTCTGCAGAACGTTTGCATGGGTTAAAGGGCAAGTACATGGACAGTATACGGAAAATATCCAATTCCCCCCAAAACCTGGGGAAATTAAGTGCATGCACACACAATTGATGCCAGGCTTTCCTTTCCCCTCTAGAGCCTGTGTACGAGGCTAGCTAAACCAGGAAGGGGACAGTCAGAGAGGGAGATTATATGCAAGACAAAAGTACTTATGTAGGAACTTGGAGCTGAAGTGCAAGGGGCTTATGCCTAAGGGGAGAGGGCAACTAAAGGATTCTATCATATTATAAAATTCATGCAACATACCTGTAATATCCTGGTCACTGGTCTGTTGCATAGTAGACACTGATGATGACATCTGCTTGAATGCAGTATATTTGGCAGGATAAGGGCTTTTGGGTGGGAGTGGGGATGGCTGAGCTGGACTGGGAGGGAGGCCAAACTCACTACCAGCAGGACTGAGGACACCCGATGATGGAGCAGGGCTGAGAGCAGATCCTGGACTGGGGACACTCATCCAGCTAGGAGCAGGGCTGGATCCACTACCCCAGCTAGAAGCATATCCACTATCCACAGAGCCAGGGCCAGGAGTAGGGGCATAATAGGGACTTGGAGGCTGAAGAGTTTTTTTACCTGCAGATCTTGTCATTTGAGTGGTTGATGTTTGTGCGGCTGACTGTTTGCTTTCTTGACTCACTACAATCCTCTTTCTTTCTTCACTTTGAAGGAGTTCAATTATTTCATTATGGCCACCAAACTGTGCAAACAATAAAGCATTCCATCCATCTCTATCTTGCAGTTTTGGATTGGCTCCATGTTCTAACAGAATCTTCGCTACTTCTGTGTGGCCATTTTGACATGCTATGATCAAAGGTGATAGTCCGTCATTCATTTGATGGTTTATTTGAGCTTCATGAGTTATTAGAATTCTTAAAATATCTACACTTCCACTGAGACTTGCACTCATTAGTGCTGACCATCCATTATTCTTCAAAGCATTCACATTAGCTCCACTATTTAACAAAAGTTTTGTTATTTCCGTATGTCTGTACTGACTTGCACACATCAAAGCAGAAAATCCATCCTTCAAATGAATATTCACATCTGCTTTGTACTGAATCAACATTTCAACAGTTTCTATGAATCCATTCTGCACTGCATGCATAAGAGCTGACCATCCATCAGTGGTTAGCATATTCACATTAACTCCTTGTTGAAGTAAATGCTTGGCTGTTTCGGTGTTCCCATGTTGACATGCTATCAACAGTTTTTGCATGAGAGTTTCATGTTCTGATATGAGTTTAGCTATTTCAAAATGCCCATACTGATTTGCAAATATAAATGCTGACCTTCCGCTGTTGTGTCGCAGATTAATGTCTGCTCCATGGTTTAACAAGAGACGGACTATTTCAGAGTGCCCGTTCTGACTTGAAATGGTTAAAGCTGATGCTCCATCATCACGTTGCATGTTGACATTAGCTCCAGATTCAAGCATTAAGCTAGTTGTTTCTATGTGCCCATTTTGACTAGAAATAAATAAAGCTGAGGCTCCAGATATGCTTTGCATGTTAACATTAGCACCATGGTCGAGCAATAATTTGGCTGTTTCTGTATGTCCGTTTTGACTTGAACCGTACAAAGCTGATAATCCTTTGTTACTTTGTATGTTAACATTAGCTCCATGGTCGAGCAATAATTTGGCTGTTTCTGTATGTCCGTTCTGACTTGAAATGTACAAAGCTGAAACCCCTTCGTTACTTTGCATGTTAACATTAGCTCCACGGTCGAGCAATAATTTGGCTGTTTCTGTATGTCCGTTTAGACTTGAACTGTACAAAGCTGATAATCCTTTGTTACTTTGCATGTTAACATTACCTCCATGGTCGAGCAATAATTTGGCTGTTTCTGTATGTCCGTTTAGACTTGAACCGTACAAAGCTGATAATCCTTTGTTACTTTGCATGTTAACATTACCTCCACGGTCGAGCAATAATTTGGCTGTTTCTGTATGTCCGTTTTGACTTGAAATGTACAAAGCTGAAACCCCTTCGTTATTTTGCATGTTAACATTAGCTCCACGGTCGAGCAATAATTTGGCTGTTTCTGTATGTCCATTTTGACTTGAAATGTGCAAAGCTGAACCCCCTTCGTTACTTTGCATGTTAATATTAGCTCCACGGTCGAGCAATAATTTGGCCGTTTCTGCATGTCCGTTCAGACTTGAACTGTACAAAGCTGATAATCCTTTGCTACTTTGCATGTTAACATTAGCTCCACGGTCGAGCAATAATTTGGCTGTTTCTGTATGTCCGTTTTGACTTGAACCGTACAAAGCTGATAATCCTTTGTTACTTTGTATGTTAACATTAGCTCCATGGTCGAGCAATAATTTGGCTGTTTCTGTATGTCCGTTTTGACTTGAAATGTACAAAGCTGAAACCCCTTCGTTACTTTGCATGTTAACATTAGCTCCACGGTCGAGCAATAATTTGGCTGTTTCTGTATGTCCATTTTGACTTGAAATGTGCAAAGCTGAACCCCCTTCGTTACTTTGCATGTTAATATTAGCTCCACGGTCGAGCAATAATTTGGCCGTTTCTGCATGTCCGTTCAGACTTGAACTGTACAAAGCTGATAATCCTTTGCTACTTTGCATGTTAACATTAGCTCCACGGTCGAG
Organism: Cliona cf. orientalis; assembly: GCA_963930775.1. Classification (NCBI taxonomy): domain Eukaryota; kingdom Metazoa; phylum Porifera; class Demospongiae; order Clionaida; family Clionaidae; genus Cliona; species Cliona cf. orientalis. The sequence continues at coordinate 2,983,796 of OZ005695.1, forward strand.
CAATAATTTGGCTGTTTCTGTATGTCCATTTTGACTTGAAATGTGCAAAGCTGAACCCCCTTCGTTACTTTGCATGTTAATATTAGCTCCACGGTCGAGCAATAATTTGGTCGTTTCTGTATGTCCGTTTAGACTTGAACCGTACAAAGCTGATATTCCTTCGTTACTTTGCATGTTAACATTAGCTCCACGGTCGAGCAATAATTTGGCCGTTTCTGTATGTCCGTTTAGACTTGAACCGTACAAAGCTAATAATCCTTTGTTACTTTGCATGTTAACATTAGCTCCACGGTCGAGCAATAATTTGGCTGTTTCTGTATGTCCGTATTGACTTGAAATGTGCAAAGCTGAAAACCCTTTATTATCTAGCATGTTAATATTAGCACCGTGGTCAAGTAACAATTTGGCTGTTTCTGTACGTCCCTCTTCACTTGAAAAGTACAAAGCTGCATTCCCTTCATTATCTGGCATGTCAACATTAGCACCATGGTCAAGCAATAGTTTGGCTGTTTCTGTGTGTCCATTAAGGCTTGAAATCATTAAAGCCGAGTATCCTCTATTATCTTGCATGTTAATATTAGCACCATGGTCGAGTAATAATTTTACTGTTTTTGTGTGTCCATTTTGACTTGAAAGGAACAAACCTGAATACCCTTCATTACCGAGGCTTTGCATGTTAACATCAGCACCATAGTTCAACAATAGCCTAGCAACATTTATGTGGCCTGTCTCACAGGCTGCCATTAATGCAGACTCACTGTATGATCCATTAGTTGAATTAACTTGTGCTTGATACTGTAGTAGCAACTTGGCGACTTGAAGGTGTCCACGGTATGCTGCTCTATATAGAGCGCACTGCTGATTTTCATCCTTCTCGTCGACATTTGCTCCTTGTTCCAGTAGCCTCTTCACTGTTTCAAAATCTCTTCGATTACTTGCTGAGACCAACGGAGACGACGATCGATATATGGACGCCATAATAAGGCTTTTAATCAGTGATCAGTGAAGCTGGCTGACCAGACCAGGTCAGTGCATCTCCAAGCGGGCGGTGTATCGGCCCACATGCAATCTATGGACGCGGTCTCTTAGCTTAGTCCTCACTATGATATCACTTTCTTCTCCCAGACAGCGCCACCGAAAGTGGGTGTGTACTTAATACACGATATTTACGAACCACCAAAATGAAAACAGTTAGAAAATCTGCAGCTGCAATACTCTTGCTCAGTAATTCTTTAATAGTCCTAACTATCACTTTCTTCTCTCAGACAGCGCGAATATTGGTTGATCGAAGTAGGTAGGTGCTTTGAAAAGATCGGGGCTCTTGGAGATGAGGACACAGGACTCCCTCATAACAATCAGGTAATGTGGGCGTGTCAGTACTTAATCCAAAATCACATGATAATAATAATTATTTACAAACCGAAAACAGTTACTAAAAATAGAAAATTAAATCTGATACTATCTTCTCTTGCTCAGTAACTCTTCAATCTAAATGATAACAGAGAAGGGTAAAATTATTATCTATGCAGTCCACAAAATCCTTACCTGTTGTCTGTACATTGTTTTCAAGTCGTCGATGTCTAGTTTCAGTTCCTCTGCCTCTTCTGCCTTCTCTCCATACATCTGAAGCATGGCCTCATGCTTCCTCTCCACTTCCTGCAAATGACAATGAAAATTAATTAATAACAACTCTGTAAACCCCTCTATATACAAGGATAATCCTGAAATAAGGACACCTGGGGGGAGGCCCTCGACAATTTATTCTTTATCTGTTTCAGAATACCTGAGAATGCACCTTAGAGGGCACCAAAATTTGTACAATGTTATAGAGGAGCTTGCATCCACACCTTAGAATGCCATAAGTACTACTCGCATGGGTACAGGTCTCACTTCATCACACATTGCATATCACGCTATATACCCAATTCAAACTCTGTCTTGTACTATCGTACCTGTAACTTTTGCTTCAGAGATGGGATTGTGTCGACTTCATTCTTGAGTGTTTCATTTTGAGCTGATAGGTTAGCCAAGTCCTCTGCCATGGCAGCTCGAGAACGCTCCAGTGAACCAACCAAATTCTGAAACAACAAAATTACTCACAGTCAATATACACGGACTGATAAAAAAAATCATTGCAGGTTGTATGTATCCTTAATACTACAAGATAATGTCACAGGTCCTAGGTTCGGTATTACTGATGTACCTGACTATTTGCCAGCTCTCCTTCTTTCTGTTTGAGTAGAGACTGGAGCTGCTCTATCAGTGAGGCAGATGGTGCCACGCCCCCTCGACCGGTGTGTAGTGACATGTCAGACACACTCCCCCCACCCTCACTGGCAGCTTCTCAAGAATATCACTCTACAAAAATGAATAGAGACATAAATTCTGGTATAATATTCCTCAATAACCGGGGAGAAGCCATCCCACCTGTAATGCCTGATATATACTACTAGCCAAGTGCCTGATACTACCTGTATATACCTGACTTCCAGTGCTTGACTGCCGAGAGACTGTGCGATTCAGTGACAGGGAACTGGCCAGCTGTGCTCTTAGTCTCTCCTGAAGAAGATAACTTATGAACATACACTACTATGGTTGCAGCTAACATCTACATGTACCTTCTCTTGTGATTCCAGACAAGCCTTTCTACTCTCGGCCTCCAATCTGACTCGCTCATACTCCAACTGACGTTCCAATATCTCCTACATGTGAACAGTGTATTTGACAACTTAGCTTACCGTGAGGCACAATGTGTGTGTGTGTGTGTGTGTGCAATTGTAGGCTTAATGATTGTACATGTACCTTTCTTTTCTTAGTTCATCCATAGATTGTTGATATGATGTTCGAAGTGCTTCTGTCTTTGCAGACTCTCTATCATTACCATATGACAGTAAGGTGCACAAGTTCACCACTAATGTTCAGCTTGCCTGTGTTGACTTTCCTCTAATGTCTGTAGTTTAGCTCTTTCCAGCTCCAATGTAGCCAGCAGCTGTGATTTCTCTTGCTTTGTGCTACTCAGCTGAGTCTCAACAGCTCTCACTCTAGACTGCAGAGTCATCTCTTTCTCTACTGCTCCTTCTCAGAAGACTGCTACATAACAGAGTGGCTACATAATGTTTGATATTTCTGGACACGCACTATATAGAACATTAGAATTGTTGACCCTGTATCATTTCCACATGCTATTAAATTTTGGTACTCCAAAAGGAGGTTGCTGGAGCCAAGAGTGCATAATAAAGTACGCACAATCTTTATTATGCACTCTTGCTGGATGGAGCCTTAGGGTATGTGGTAAAGGGTTGCACAACTCTAATGTTCAAAATTTCATTTCGGGACCAATCCTCAAACACAAGTCTTAGAACAGTCCACCTTAAGAGATACTATTCTGCACTATTGATCTGCCATGGTATTCGGTTGTGGTATGTGTTGAGTGCAGGTGATGGAAGTGGTATCCATGATAATTCTGAGCATGCCATGGCCTTGAGTGCAGGCAAACGTGACAAGTGAGCTGAGGCATATGGGCTGTGACTGGCTTAGACTATTATTTCCGATCCCTCCCTCTCTCCTATAATACTATGTAGGTTGAATTTGCTGTACTTTTTAATTTTTGTTGTCTTATTTAAGTTTTGATATTGCATTTTTAGGTCTAATAGAAATGGAGTGTCTACATGATAACTAGATATTGGATTTGCATATTCTAGGAAGCAGGGAGTAGAATTGCAAAATCAACATGAATTATTTTGGTAGCAGTCACTTCTGACCCACTGACATACTAATGACCCTCTACTACCTCTAAGTATCCCACAATGTGGGGTTGAAATCTTGTTGCTATGGCAACTGCTACCAAAATTTTTTTCCTACATGCAGGAGAATATGAGGTTTCTGGTTTCTAGGGCAGCTACACTAACCAACTCCCACCCAAGTATGGGCAATCAACTTATCTTGGACCATAAACCACCTAGTACAAACCACCCCAACCAAAGTATGGACAGCAAATCAGCTACAGAAGCCAATCTACTTATCCTCATCATTGTGGCTTGCAGGGGAATTGCCTGAGGAGACTGCCCTTGCATGTAGACAATCCCAAACTTGAGGGGAAACCATCCCATTGCATGGTCAAGAACTTCTTTTGTCATATACATTTGTACACTTGTACATGTACCTACACACTCAACTCAGATACATGTAGATGTGCTCAATGCCTATAGAAACCATTGCTGCTCAGATTTGTGTTACATTAGTATAAAGAAAAACCTCACTGTGTATTTGTGGATCTTGCTGGTTAATCCAAGCTGCCAGAGAGATTATAAACCCACGACTGTCCAACTTGGCAGGATCCTCATATCATGTCCTCAACTTGATCAAATCTGCAAGATGGAATAGCTCCAAAATAATTATTGTCATTCTCTGTGTTAGTCTCGCAAGTTGGGCCCTCACACTCGATCGAGACTATCTCTGTGTAAGGATAACTTTTCACCTTTTCGCTCATTTCTCACCTGTGTATACATGTTGAATATGTTGAATTTTGTTATATTTAGCTCTTGTTCCCTTTACTCTACCTCTCTCTCTCCTATTTGTATGTTGAGTTCTGCAGTAGTTGTCTTGGCTCATTCTTGACTCATAATATATCTGTATAGGTAGTGGACATTGCATTTTAGGTCTAATGATTTTATGCATGCCATGCCATATTGATATTACTCTAGTAAGTACTTGTTTTTAAACAAACTCATGTCCAAGTATGGGTAATCAACTCAAACCACTATCTGGAACCACACAAATAGCTACACAAGCCAATAATTGATTATAGTTATCATTGTGGCTTGCATGAGAATTGCCTGACAAGATAGCTAGCCCTTGTATGAAAATTCAGTACAATCCCAAACCTAAGGGCATGCAACCTTTCCATCTTACCTGCTCGGGCAAACCTAATCCCAGCAAAAGGCAGAGCCACTTGGCTAGGTGCCTTAGCCTTGAGAACTATAGGGGTGGTACATGTGTAAAAGCTCTATTGTCCTAACTTGTACACTTGTACATGTACATACACCCTCAACATGGATAGATGTGTGGGCACATGTGCATGCACCTCTAGCTCTTCTCTAGTACAACTCACATGTACAATTGTGTGGAATCTTCTTATTCATAGTACTTCTTCCTTAGTTCTTTGGCTAGTGACTTGTATCTGGGGTAAGTATCTATAGCGTCAATGATGGCAGACCATGTGGGAGGTGGTTCAACTTGATTCAGCCATAGTTTCAGCATCTCCCTGAAACACTTCTCTGACTCGTCATGATCACTTCTTATATTTCTCAGGTCCCCTTCTTTGAGTTCAAGAATAAGACCAATATTCTCCCAGTCAGCTGACACTTTGCTGAGGAGTTCTCTCAATAACACGCTAATTTTTGGTGGTGAGGTCACTTCTGGTAGCCTGGGTCCACTGTCAGTTATTCTTGAACGTTTGGGACTTGATGGTCCTGTTTTTGTAAAAATTACAGTTTCAGCATATAGCTGCTAACTTTCCTATACTATCTCATATAGATAGAATTGCATGCACAGGCAGGCAATATTCCATGTCGTATCTCTCCCTGTCTAAGTTAGCAATTACCGTGTAGCAGAAAATTAGGTGGAAAAATTAAATATTGCAACATTCATGTAGCTATAGCTATACAAGAGGAGGAGGAAGGGCCTGGTATACACTGCACGCATGCGCCGTTTTCTCCAACCAGTCGTGCTACCATAATGATCGTTCACAGGTTTAGCATGACATGCAGTTTTATGGACGATAAATAACAGTATCCATTTAAGATCCGGAATATTTTTTTTCCGGATTCTGTAAAAATTTACACTTTAATGAACCGAGGGTAGCTTAGGATCTAAGCCACCCTCGGCTTAGGATCTAAGCCAACCTCCACTTAGCTTAGAATCTAAGCCAGTACCATCAGCTTAGGATCTAAGCCACCCTCCGCTTAGCTTAGAATCTAAGCCAGTACCATCAGCTTAGGATCTAAGCCACCCTCCGCTTAGCTTAGAATCTAAGCCAGTACCATCAGCTTAGGATCTAAGCCAACCTCCGCTTAGCTTAGAATCTAAGCCAGTACCATCAGCTTAGAATCTAAGCCACCCTCCGCTTAGGATCTAAGCCAACCTCCGCTTAGCTTAGAATCTAAGCCACCCTCCGCTTAGGATCTAAGCCAACCTCCGCTTAGGATCTAAGCCAACCTCCGCTTAGCTTAGAATCTAAGCCAGTGCCATCAGCTTAGGATCTAAGCCAACCTCCGCTTAGCTTAGCCAGTACCATCAGCTTAGGATCTAAGCCACTAGTATCTAAGCCACCCTCCGCTTAGGATCTAAGCCAACCTCCGCTTAGGATCTAAGCCACTAGTATCTAAGACAACCTTGGTTTAGAATCTAAGCCAACCTCAGCTGCTTAGGATCTAAGCCACTGATATCTAAGACAACCTTGGCTTAGAATCTAAGCCAACCTCAGCTGCTTAGGATCTAAGCCACTAGTATCTAAGACAACCTCAGCTTAGGATCTAAGCCATTCTCAGCTTAGCATTTAAGCCAGTTCCATCAGCTTAGGGTCTAAGCCAGTCATGACTTGGGAATTACAGCTGAGGATCTAAGTCACCCCCAATGTTGGCACAATAGCTTATTGCCTTATAATTAAGCCACAAACTACTTGAGCATAACCACTAGCCTACTTGAGATACAAACCACGTGACGTGGTCAGCGGCTCATCACCAAGACCATTAATTAAAGTATGTACCTCAGTGTACCTGAGCACTATTGTTACATTGTATGCTGTTGACTTCTATGCAGGGATTTTTTTTGTTCATTTGCATTTACTATAATGTATTTTCAAGTTATGTTATGAACATACACCTATTTTGGTGAATTTTAATAAAATCCCTTTTCTTGAAATCAGTCAATTGGCAATGCATGATGATACAATAGGGGACAATTATGATAACTACCATAATAATATTAAAACTTGCAAGATTTAGTGTGTTGAATGATGCTAATCAATAACTAGGAATAAATCCAGTGCTTATTAAATCTGTTCAATGTACACATATAGATGAGGATTTTGAGTGTAACTATTTCGGTATAGTACACATCTTGCAGCATTCTTGGTCTCATTTGTACACCCCACACTTTTTAGGTACCAAACCCATACCAGTACATTTGTTCTTGTGTCTATAACCATAGTCTAGAGTGGTGTAAACAGTAGGCATGGCATTGGTGGCTTCTGTGTGTGTGAGGATGAGCATTTTGTGTGCATTTCATATTAATCGGTACTGTACACATCTTGTAGCTTTTTGGTCTCATTTGTACACCGCACACTTTCCAGGCACCAAAATTATAAGAGTACATTTGTTCTTGTGTCTATAGTCATAACCTAGAGTGGTATAAACAGTAGGCATGGCATTGGTGACTTCTGTGTGTGTGAGGATGAGCATTTGTATATACTTCAATGTTATTTGTACACATCTTGTAGCTTTCTTGGTCTAATTTGTATACCCCACACTTTCTAGGTACCAAAGCCATACCAGTACATTTGTTCCTGTGTCTGTAACCATAATCTAGAGTGGTGTAAACAGTGGGCATGGCATTGGTGACTTTTGAGTGTGTGAGGATGAGCATTTTGTGTATACTTCATGTCAATCGATACTGTACACATTTTGTAGCTTTTGGTCTCATTTGTACACCCAACAGTTTCTGGGCACCAATATCAAATCAGTACCTTTCTTCTTGTGTCTATAACCATAATCTAGAGTGGTGTAAATAGTGGACATGGTATTGGTGACTTCTGCGTGTGTGCATTCTGAGAATTTTCCATGCAATCATCTACATGTATACATAGTACACATTTCGAAGCATTTTAGCTCTCAATTCTTCACATAGCATCCCTTAAGTTCCAAACTTGATCAGCACCCTTATCTTGATGTTAGCAATCATACTTCTGAGTTATATTGACTGGCGATGTGGTTGAGGCATGTTCTGTGCATGTGAGTATGAGAATATCTTGTGCACATGCATTCACAGTAATCGGTACAATTATTATAGCTTTTTAGCTCTCAATTTCACATACTACATCTCTGGAGTGCCAGACTTGATCAGTATCTTTATTTTGATGTCTTTTATCATAACCTAGAGTGGTGTAAACAGTAGGCATGGCATTGGTGACTTTTGAGTGTGTGAGGATGAATATTTTGTGTGTACTTCAAGTTAATCGATACTGTACACATCTAGTAGCTTTTTTGGTTTTATTTGTACACCCCACACTTTCCAAGTATCAAAACCAGACCAGTACCTTTATTTTGATGTCTATATTCATAATCTATAGTGGTGTAAACATTGGACATGGTATTGGTGACTTCTGTGTGTGTGAGGATGAGCATTTTGTGTGTACTTCATGTCAATCGATGCTGTACACATCTTCTAGCTTTTATGGTCAAATTTGTACACCCCACACTTTCCTAGTATCAAAACCAGACCAGTATCTTTATTTTGATGTCTATAACCATAATCTAGAGTGGTGTAAACAGTGGACATGGTATTGGTGACTTCTGTGTTTGTGAGGATGAGCATTATTTTAGTGTGTACTTCATGTCAATCGATGCCGTACACATCTTGTAGCTTTTTTGGTCAAATTTGTACACCCCACACTTTCCTAGTATCAAAACCAGACCAGTACCTTTATTTTGATGTCTATATTCATAATCTATAGTGGTGTAAACAGTGGAAATGGTATTGGTGATTTCTGTGTGTGTGTATTCTAAGTTTCCATATTATGTGCATACATCAGTATTTGGTACAATTTTCATAGCTTTTAAGCTCTAAGATTTTCACACATCATTTCTGAAGTTCCAAATTTGATCAGTACCTTTGTCTTGATGTTAAAAATCATATTTCTGAGTTTCGTCATCTGGCGATGTGGTTGAGGCATGTTCTGTACATGTGAGTATGAGAATTTCCTGTGTACCTGCATGCATTCACAGTAATAGGTCCGATTTTCACAGCATTTCAGCTCTAATATCTTAGTATAACATCCCTGAAGTTCCAAACTTGGTGAGTACCATTGATTTGATGTTAATAATCATATTTCTGACTTTCGTTAACTAGCGACGTGGTTGAAGCATGTTATGCACATGTGAGTATGAGAATTACCTATAGCACATGCATGCATTCACAGTTACTGTAATCGATGCAATTTTAGTAGCTTTTTAGCTCTCAATTCAACATACAACATCTCTGGAGTACCAGACTTGATCAGTACCTTTGTTCTTGTGTCTATAACCTTAATCTAGAATGGTGTAAACAGTGGACATGACATTGGTGACTTACTCTGCGTGTGTATTCTAAGAATTTTCCATGTGTGTACACACATTCACAGTAACCAAGGTACAATTAACCTTCATAGCTTTTTAGCTTCACATATCATCTATAAATTTCCAAACTTGAACAGTACCTTTATCTTCATGTCAACAATCATATTTCTGAGTTTCGTGAACTGGCGATGTGGTTGATGATTGTTCTGTACATCTGAGTATGAGAATATCCTGTTCACATGCATTCACGGTACTCGGTACAATTTTTATAGCTTTTTAGCTCTCAATTCCACATACAACATCTCTGGAGTGCCAGACTTGATCAGTATCTTTATTTTGATGTCTATAACCATAATCTAGAGTGGTGTAAACAGTGGACATGGTATTGGTGACTTCTGTGTGTGTGAGGATGAGCATTTAGTGTGTACTTCATGTCAATCGATACTGTACACATCTTGTAGCTTTTTTGGTCTAATTTGTACACCCCATACTTTCTAGGTACCAAAACCTGACCAGTACCTTCGTTTTTATGTCTGTATTCATAATCTAAAGTGGTGTAAACAGTAGTCAAAAGGAAAGATGGTTTATGTATGAGAATTCTAATCAATGGAGAATTTTTTTGTCAGTATGTTACGAGATAGGAAACACAAGCAACCTCATACAACTCAAAATCAAATTAATAAATCTTTGAACCTTAAATTATAATACGTGTATTATTATAATATGGTAGGTCCAGCGTTAGATCATACACTATTGTGATTGAGCATCTATACATTATGTGGTTTTACTAGTGTGTACTTCACCTAATTGTATAAGGCACTTGAACTACACCATGTGTGTGCATCAATGTGTACTCTGTGGTGACCACAATATCATAATCATAGTATTAAGAGGGGAATATGCTCTGTGGAATTATGAAGTACTGCACAGAGGAAAACTACTACCAATCACTAGCTCAGTACCACCATACATGCTATTATTATGGCTGGTTCATTTTCCCTATCACTTACTTCTTAGTATGCCTACCTTTTGGTTACATGTAGGTGTTAATTAGAGGGCATTGATCGTTTACATGATCATGTAAATATGTATACATGTGTATATGTACACATGTAGTGTATCTATAGACAGAATTACATGTGCATGTGCACAGCACATGCCATGCGCCATGTAATATACATGCATATGATATGAGTGTGAAAGTAAGGTATGTGTGTACATGTACATACCTTAAATCAAATCCAAACCTAACCCAAACCTAACCCAAAGCCAACCCAAACCCAACCCAAACCCAAACCCACTCACGTCACACACACACACAAACACACTCACACACACGTGCACGCACTTCATAGCTTAATTGGAAATTAACATCCTCTCTCACAGCCTATTTAGCACAACATGTGAGCACATACAGAGGTAAAGTAAAAATGTGGCGTGTACAAATGAGACTAAGAAAGCTACAATGATAATATTATGTGTACAGTACCGATTAATAATATTATATGAAGTACACACAAAATACTCATCCTCACACACACAGAAGTCACCAATGCCATGTCTACTGTTTACACCACTCTAGACTATGGTTATAGACATAACACCAAAGTTACTGATCAAGTCTGGTGCTCCAGAGATGTTGTATGTGGAACTGACACCTAAAAAGCTATAAAAATTGTACTAATTATACTGTGAATGCATGTGTACAGGAAACTCTCATACTCACATGTGCAGAACATGCCTCAACCACATCGCCAGTCAATGAAACTCAGAAATAATAAGATGATTAACATTAAAATAAAGATACTGATCAAGTTTGGAACTTCAGGGATGTTGTGTGAAGAATTGAGAGCTAAAGAGCTACAAAAATTGTAGGATTACTGTGAATGTGTGTACACATGGAAAATTCTTAGAATACATACACACAGAAGTCACCAATGTCATGTCCACTGTTTACACCACTCTAGATTATGAATATAGACACAAGAATAAAGGTACTGGTATTGCGTTGGTACCTAAAAAGTGTGGGGTGTACAAATGAGACCATAAGAAAGCTACAAGATTTGTACATGTACATGCAGTATCGATTGATATGAAGTACACACAAAATGCTCATCCTCTCACACACAGAAGTAACCAATACAATGTCTACTGTTTATACCACCCTAGATTATGAATATAGACATCAAAACAAAGTTACTTGCATGGTTTAAATGCTTAAAAAGTATGGGGTGCACAAATGAGACCAAGAGAGCTACAAGATGTGTATAGTATCGATTAATATGAAGTACACACAAAATGCTCATCCTCACACACACAGAAGTCACCAATATCATGTCCACTGTTTACACCACCCTAGATATGGTTATAGACACAAGAACAAAGGTACTGATCAAGTCTGGTACTCCAGAGATGTTGTATGTGGAATTGAGAGCTAAAAAGCTACTAAAATTGCATCGATTACAGTAACTGTGAATGCATGCATGTGCTATAGGTAATTCTCATACTCACATGTGCATAACATGCTTCAACCACATCGCTAGTTAACGAAAGTCAGAAATATGATTATTAACATCAAATCAATGGTACTGATCAAGTTTGGAACTTCAGGAATGTTATATGAAGATTTTAGAGCTGAAGTGCTATAAAAATAGTACCGATTACTGTGAATGTATGCATGCAGGTGCATAAGATATTCTCATACTCAGATGTACAAAACAATCCTCAATCACATCGCCAGTTGACTAAACTCAGAAATATGATTTTTAACATCAAGACAAAGGTACTGATCAAATTTGGAACTTCAGAGATGATGTGTGAAGAATAAAAGCTTTGAAAATTGTACCAAATACTGATGTATGCACATAATATGGAAACTTAGAATACACACGCAGAGTAAGTCACCAATACCATGCCCACTGTTTACACCACTACAGATTATGAATATAGACATCAAAATAAAGGTACTGATCTGGTTTTGATACTAGGAAAGTGTGGGGTGTACAAATTTGACCAAAAAAGCTACAAGATGTGTACGGTATCGATTGACATGAAGTACACACAAAATGCTCATCCTCACACACACAGAAGTCACCAATACCATGTCCACTGTTTACACCACTCTAGATTATGAATATAGACATCAAAATAAAGGTACTGGTCTGGTTTTGATACTAGGAAAGTGTGGGGTGTACAAATTAGACCAAAAAAGCTAGAAGATGTGTACAGCATCAATTGACATGAAGTACACACTAAAATAATGCTCATCCTCACAAACACAGAAGTCACCAATACCATGTCCACTGTTTACACCACTCTAGATTATGAATATAGACATCAAAATAAAGGTACTGATCTGGTTTTGATACTTGGAAAGTGTGGGGTGTACAAATAAAACCAAAAAAGCTACTAGATGTGTACAGTATCGATTAACTTGAAGTACACACAAAATGTTCATCCTCACACACTCAAAAGTCACCAATGCCATGCCTACTGTTTACACCACTCTAGGTTATGATAAAAGACATCAAAATAAAGATACTGATCAAGTCTGGCACTCCAGAGATATTGCATGTGGAATTGAGAGCTAAAAAGCTATAAAAATTGTACCGATTACTGTGATTGCATGTGCACAGGATATTCTCATACTCACATGTACAGAACATACCTCAATCACATCGCGAGTCAACGAAACTCACAAGTATGATTGTTAACATCAAGACAAAGGTACTGTTCAAGTTTGAAGTTTAGAGATGATGTTGAAAGAATTAAGAGCTAAAAAGCTATGAAAGTTGTATTTTGGTTACTGTGAATGTGTGTACACACAATGTCATGGAAAATTCTTAGAATACACATGCAGAGTAAGTCACCAATATCATGTACACTGTTTACACCATTCTAGATTAAGGTTATAGACACAAGAACAACTGTACTGGTATGGTTCTAGTACCTAGAAAGTGTGGAGTGTACAAACGAGACCAAGAAAGCTACAAGATATGCACAGTACCGATTGACATGAAGTACACACAAAATGCTCATCCTCACACACACAGAAGTCACCAATACCATGTCCATTGTTTACACCACTCTAGATTATGAATATAGACACAAAAACAAATGTACTGATCTGATTTTGGTACCTAGAAAAAGTAGGGTGTACAAATAAGACCAAGAAAGCTACAAGATGTGTACGGTATCGATTAAGTAAACATGAAGTATGTACACAAATGCTCATCCTCACACACACAGAAGTCACCAATGTCATGTCCACTGTTTACACCACTCTAGATTAAGGTTATAGACACAAGAACAAATGTACTGGTATGGTTTTGGTACCTAGAAAGTGTGGGGTGTACAAGTGAAACCAAAAAGCTACAATATGTGTACATGTAGTACCGATTAATATGAAATAGTATACACACAAAATGCTCATCCTCACACACACAGAAGTCACCAACACCATGTCCACTGTTTACACCACTCTAGATTATAATTATAGACACAAGAACAAAGGTACTGATCAAGTCTGGTACTCCAGAGATGTTGTATGTGGAATTGAGAGCTAAAAAACTATGAAAATTTTACCGAATAATATACATACATGTGCACATGAATTCTCATACTTGCATGTGCAGAACATGCTTCAACCACATCGCCAGTCAATGAAACTTAGAATTATGATTGTTAACATCAAGACAAAGGTACTGTTCAAGTTTGGAACTTCAGAGATCATGTGTGAAGAATTGAGGGCTAAAAAGCTATAAAAATTGTACCGATTACTGTGAATGTACGTATATGTACGTACATAGAAATTTAGAATACACAGACACAGAAGTCACCAATGCCATGTCTACTGTTTACACCACTCTAGATTATGAATATAGACACAAAAACAAAGGTACTGGTCTAATTTTGTTACCTAGAAAGTGTTGGGTGTATAAATGAGACCAAAAAGTTACCATAACAAAGGTGTGTACTAGCTGTACTGGACTGATTTCAAGAAAGGGGATTTAATTATTAAAACGTACCAAAATATGTGTATGTTTAATACAACATAACTTGAAAATATTTAATATTATCATAATAAATGCAAATGAACAAAAAAATGGATTGAAACAAGATGATTTGTGACAAAATTGTCTCACAAACACGAATAATAATAGTTTAATGGTCTTGGTGGTGAGCTGCTGACCACGTGGCTTGTATCTCAAGTAGGCAAAGTGGTTATGCTCAAGTAGTTTGTGGCTTATAAGGTAAGCTATTGTGCCAACATCAGTGGCGGCTTAGATCCTAAGCTGTAATTCCTACTCAAAGGATCTGAGCCACTCTCCACTTACATGTAGCGCTATTCTGAGCTTAAAATCTAAGCCAGAGCCATCAGCTTAGGATCTAAGCCAACCTCGGCTTAGGATCTAAGCCACCATCAAGCCAGCGCCATAAATAGGATCTAAGTTACCCTCTGCTTAGGATCTAAGCCAATCATGATTTAATTCTAAGCAGAGGTTGGCTTAGATTCTACGCTGAGGGTGGCTTAGATCCTAAGCTGATGGCACTGGCTTAGATTCTAAGCTGAAAATGGCTAAGCGGATTGAGAGTGGCTTAGATCCTAAGCGGAGGGTGGCTTAGATCCTAAGCTGATGGTGCTGGCTTAGATTCTAAGCTAAGCGAAGGTTGGCTTAGATCCTAAGCGGAGGGTGGCTTAGATCCTAAGCTGATGGTACTGGCTTAGATTCTAAGCTAAGCGGAGGTTGGCTTAGATCCTAAGCCGAGGGTGGCTTAGATCCTAAGCTGATGGCACTGGCTTAGATTCTAAGCTGAAAATGGCTAAGCGGAGAGTGGCTTAGATCCTAAGCCAAGTGTGGCTTAGATCCTAAGCGGAGGGTGGCTTAGATTCTAAGCTGATGGTACTGGCTTAGATTCTAAGCTAAGCGGAGGTTGGCTTAGATCCTAAGCTGATGGTACTGGCTTAGATTCTAAGCTAAGCGGAGATTGGCTTAGATCCTAAGCTGATGGTACTGGCTTAGATTCTAAGCTAAGCGCAGGTTGGCTTAGATCCTAAGCCACCCTCGGTTCTTTAAAGTGTAAATTTTTACAGAATCCGGAAAAAAAATATTCCGGATCTTAAATGGATACTGTTAAATGGAGAGTATACAATAGTATCCAATCACCCCACATTTTTCTGAGGTCTCCCGGCACATGTGTGTGCAGTGTGTACCAGGCCCTTTCTCCTCCTGGGGCCTGGGAACAAGGCTAGGCAATTCCTTACCAACCACCAATTTAGACCATCAAATCTAATCCCCATCAATACTTCCAGCCACTGTATACAATGTCATAATAATAATGCATGGTGTAGTTATTCATTAATTTTACAAATCAAGTATGGAAGAAGCAGCCTCCTCTCCAGGCTCCCCAAGCTTTCTCAATGAACGCGGCTAACTATGACTATTCATCTTATGAAGGTTGGAGATGAGCTACTGAAATTAACTGACACTTACCTGGTTCTGAATCTGCACCTTCAGGATCACTGTGTCCTCGTTTCCTTCCAGTACCTTGTGGTTCTGTAGTGGTCATATCTGCAAATTGTACTGTAGATAATCGCATCCTGACATGATATTGTATAGCCTATGTCCTATGCATACTTGACTAGTTTTTCAATACTATATACCTGAGTCATAGTGTCTGTAAATGGTGAAGGTGTTGTGGAGATCTTTAGCACCACTTAATGTCACTAAATGTTTCAGGGTGGTAGGTTGCTCTGTTTCACACCTGGCCATCAGTTGACACGATGGAATGCGTTTTCCTTTTTCAAAGTTATCTACCTCCTTTTTCTCAATCTGTAAAAGTTTTCCATATAAAAATGTACACATACC
Organism: Cliona cf. orientalis; assembly: GCA_963930775.1. Taxonomy (NCBI): domain Eukaryota; kingdom Metazoa; phylum Porifera; class Demospongiae; order Clionaida; family Clionaidae; genus Cliona; species Cliona cf. orientalis. The sequence goes on from OZ005695.1 coordinate 2,999,997, forward strand.
CACTCCCCTACATAGATTGATATTATAACAAAAATCTATAATCTATCCCTATCAAAACTGTAGGTGTATGCAGTTTTATCAACAGAATTGGTAACAGCTGAACATACCACAGGAGGTCCCAGTGCTGTGATTCTCCAGGCCTCATCACTTGTTGTGATTCCCTCTGGAGGAATATCCAGTCTGATCAAATTCTGATCTCTTTCAAATTCAAGTCGCTGATCATGTCCCAGGGTGGCATTTATTTTTCGATAATATTTGCGGATAATCTGTAGGTGTAAAAGATATATTTACACATTAGGCCACACAAAATAAATTTAAGTTAACTATCATGACCACAAAATAGTAGGATTGGTCCGTCGGTCGGGCAGATGATAATTTAACCAAAGAATTTGATTACAAATGCCTAGTATGTATTCCAGCTAGAGGAGGTTGGTCACTATACCTTGTTATGTACTTTGGTATTCCAAACTATGGTGAAGTGAATCTTGTGGCTTTTGTTCTCTTCACTATAATGAGTGCTAGCACTGTATTCTCTGTCTTCTGCACCTTCCTCACCGACTCCATATCCAGAAAAGCTATCTAGTTCAATAAATCCGTAGGAGCTATGACATGAAAAATTGCCCGCCACAGTTTCAAAATTAATCCTTTCTTCACCACGATCCATGGAGCTGGCTTTCACAAAACACAACTGTGATGCACCTTCTGGTTTAGCACAGTGTTGAACTTCGAGAGTCAGCGGTCGAGAGAACCGGCATTCAGGAACACACTCCATCCAATAAACTGCACTAACGAGATGGGTATCCTGGGGTAATTGATAATCTCCCATAATGGTGGCTTTAATGTGGATGCTACACTGCTGTAGGTTGGTGGGTAGAGAGTTCTCAGGGATGTAAAGATTCAGACCACATTCATCCCAGGAGAAGAGCTGCTCAGAGTTTGTCACTAGTACTGATGTCTCAGCTACGAGATGTTCTGTGCACAAAAGAACAAACACAATAATGTATATAATAATATTATAGCTCTCTAGACCATGTCACATACTATAATAATATATGCACACTATATAGCACGACCTCTGCTATAATGGAATGTCCATGAATGTATGGTATACAAGCATTGGGTGATTATTAATCAATTCACGACAATGAAAGTACCACAGAATCCCGCAAAAACCTTTTTGCATGCCAGCATTGGGCTAAACTGTTGCCTTCCCCTCGCCCTAGAGCCTGGGTATACGAGGCTAGCTAAACTGGGGAGGGGCATATGTGCGAGACTGTGACATTTCTTATTAATTTGATGACAATTATCAACCAAAAAATGCCACGTGGCGTGCATTTTGTGGCTGTTTGATGGGCAAAACTCAAGAAAATAATATTATGACATGAATGGTTAGTGTGCAAGCTGTAGATTCAGGCTTTTGGACTCAAATATATACCTTTTGCAATCAGATGGGGTGGGGGAAGGTATGAGACATAACTACAGGGGGGGGGGCAATTGTGGGATTCTATGGTATTATAAAATGTGCGCAACATACCTGTAATATCCTGGTCACTGGTCTGTTGCACAATAGACACTGATGATGACATCTGCTTGAATGCAGTATATTTGGTAGGATAAGGGCTTTTGGGTGGGAGTGGGGATGGCTGAGCTGGACTGGGAGGGAGGCTAAACTCACTACCAGCAGGACTGAGGACACCCGGTGATGGAGCAGGGCTGAGAGCAGATCCTGGACTGGGGGCACTCATCCAGCTAGGAGCAGGGCTGGGTCCACTACCCCAGCTAGCATATCCGCTCTCCACAGAGCTAGGGCCAGGAGTAGGGGCATAATAGGGACTTGGAGGCTGAAGAGTTTTACCAGCAGATCTTGTCATTTGAGTGGTTGATGTTTGTGCAGCTGATGGTTTACTTTCTTGACTCACTACCATCCTCTTTCTTTCTTCACTTTGAAGGAGTTCAATTATTTCATTATGGCCACCAAACTGTGCAAACAATAAAGCATTCCATCCATCTCTGTCTTGCAGTTTTGGATTGGCTCCGTGTTCTAACAGAATCTTAGCTACTTCCATGTCGCCATTTTGACATGCTATAATCAAAGATGATAGGCCATCATTCATTTGATGGTTTATTTGAGCTCCATAAGTTATTAGATTTTTTACAATGTCTACACTTCCACTGAGACTTGCACTCATTAGTGCTGACCATCCATTAATCTTCAAAGCATTCACATTAGCTCCACTATTTAACAATAGTTTTGCTATTTCCGTATGTCTGTACTGACTTGCACACATCAAAGCAGAAAATCCATCCTTCAAGCGAATGTTCACATCTGCTTTGTATTGAATCAACATTTTAACAGTTTCTACGAATCCATTCTGCACTGCATACATAAGAGCTGACCATCCATCAGTGGTTTGCATATTCATATTAAGTCTTTGTTGAAGCAAGTGCCTGGCTGTTTCAGTATGTCCTTTTTGACAAGCGATCATTAGAGGTGACATGTTTTGTCTCAGCATAAATGCTTCGTGTTCTGATATGAGTTTAGCTATTTCAAAATGCCCATACTGATTTGCAAACATAAATGCTGATCTTCCACTGTTGTGTCGCAGATTAATGTCTGCTCCATGATTTAGCAAATAATTAACTGTTTCTGAGTGTCCTTTCTCACTTGAAATGGTTAAAGCTGAAGCTCCATCATCACACTGCATATTAATAATAGCTCCATATTCTAGTAACAGTTTGGCTGTTTCCGTCTGCCCTTTTAGACACGCAACATATAAAGCTGAAGCTCCATCCTTTCGTTGCATGTTAACATTAGCTCCATGATCGAGCAATAATTTGGCTGTTTCTGTATGTCCGTTTTGACTTGAAATGTTCAAAGCTGAAGCCCCTTCATTACTTTGCATGTTGACATTAGCTCCACAGTCAAGCAATAATTTGGCTATTTCTGAATATCCATATGCACTTGAAGTGTACAAAGCTGAAAACCCTTTGATACTTTGGATGTTAACATTGGCTCCATGGTCGAGCAATAATTTGGCTGTTTCTGTATGCCCCTCTTGACTTGAATGCATTAAAGCCAACCATCCATTATTTTTTTGCATGTTGACATTAGCTCCATTGTCTAGCAATAACTTTACTATTTCTGTGTGTCCATTAAGACTTGAAAGCATTAAAGCCGACCATCCTTCACTTTGTTGCATGTTAACATTAGCACCATCTGAGTCCAACAGTAGCCTAGCAATAGTTATGTGGCCTTTCCTACAGGCTACCATTAATGCAGACTCACTGCAGCTGTCTAGTCCATTACATAAATTAACTTGTGCTTGATACTGTAGTAGCAACTGGGCGACTCGAAAGTGTCCACGCCATGCTGCTCTATATAGAGCGCACTGCAGATTTTCATCTTTCTGGTCGACATCTGCTCCTCGTTCCAGTAGCCTCTTCACTGTTTCAAAGTCTCCTCGATCGCTTGCTGAGACCAACAGAGACGACGATCGATACATGGACGCCATAATTATAAATAATTTAATCCGTGATGAAGCTAGCTGGCTGACCAGACCTGTCTGACCAGGTCAGTGCACCTCCAAGCGGGCGGTGTATTGGCCCACAATCTATCGACGCGGTCTCTTAGATTAGTCCTCACTATGATATATATATATCTCTTTCTTCTTCCAGACAGCGCAAGTATTGGTCATGCGGATCACTCTGACACAACTATCATGAACAATTAACCAGGTACAAATATGAGCGTGTACTAGTAGGGATAATCCAATAAAAAATGAAACCTTATAAATGCTGTGGTTTTTAAATATTACATAAATCTATAACTTATTCTGAGCACACTGGTGCAAGTTTTAGCTTCATATCTTATTCCTAGCTGGAGTTATGAACAAATAAAAAAAGTTGAGTATGCTTTTTTACTTTACGGAAATAATAGCAAATTCCAATATATACATTGCATGGCACCGAAGGTGGTAAAAAATCATGAAATTTTGTTTTCCCATAACTTTTGATAGGAATTACATATGAAGATGAAACTTGCACCAGTGTGAATGAGATATAGAAGCCTATTTGATGGCACCAAAGAGAACAAGAAAGCATTCATACATAATGTAATTTACACAACTAATAATTCAAGGCTCATAGAGTATACGTAAGTCAGAAAATACTGTAACTGTCATAAAAAAGGAGCAGCTGTTCACGTAGTTATCCAATGATGTCAAGGTCACCATTATCAATATCAGTATACAAGTTAAGTGACAATACTTCCTGCTCACCATCATACTGCACATTGAACCACTCGGTTGTGCCCGGAACAACACTCAGTATACGACCAGTATACCATTGCTCAGTACCATCTGGATTGCACCATCTGTGCCTTATCCTCCTTCCAACTAGACTTTCTTGATTTAAGGATGTAAGTAGATTGGTAGGTACTTGAGTACAGTGTTGAAGCAATACGTATGCAGCATCCAGAGCTGATGACAATTCTATGATTTTACCATTCAAATGTTTACTCTGAGCATCAAAATCACTTTCAATTTTTGTCACAGACAATTTCAGTTGTTCCATATCAGATTGAAGATCATGTAAGCGTTTGTTTGCATTGAACAAATTCACTCGATTTCGCTCGGCACCCTTATGAGACTCAGTGAGTTTGTCTTCCAGCTGTACTATCTTGTCTGTTTTTTCTTGCACTTCCTCTTGAAGAAGTGACAGTTGAGACTGTGATTCTTCAAGCTTCTTGTCTCTACGGCTCAATTTCTTGTTAATATTACGGATGCTTAACTGGCGAAGTTTGTCTGTCAGTAGATCTGTTTTTGTTTGTTGATCATCCAGTTGCTGTTTGGCAACATGTAATTCTTGAGCATGCAAGCTCACTATTGACTGTTGTAAGCACTTCTAGTTCAAGGGCCTGGGAGCCACTCCTACTTGATTCAGCAGATAAATCAGAAGTAAATTTCCCACATTCAGTCACATGACATTGTGATGAAGAAAAATGTTCCTTGCTCATTAATTCCTCTATTAAACTTGGAGTGCTCCTTGTTTCTTTTCAGCTCAGCTCGCTTCTTATCCAATCGAGAAAGGCTTACTTTTAGGGATGCAAGGTTTATGTCATCTTCTCCCTTCAGTTGTACAATCCACTGGTGAAAAATATCCCAAGATATATCATTCTCCTTACGAAAGTCATTGAGCTCTGAGAGTACACCTTTTGTCAGAGCTCCTTTGGTAAGCTTCTTTAGCTTTAGCTTACGTGAAGAGAGAAGCGTATCACAAAAAATACCCACTTGTTTACAGTGTGGACCAGGATATGCAAACGCTGCCATCTATAGTAAACAATCTGACATAAAATGCTGTACTGCACACATTCATGCATGGAATATGGCCCTATCATGTGGTGCATGACGTCACACACTGACGCACATATGCCCCATAATAAATTGCTACACATACTCAGCCATGCACTAGACTATGCATGATGCAGGGTACTAGTTGTCTGTTCTGAGTATCAGTGCTATTTCCGGGAGGGGAAAGCCAAATTTCATAACAAATGCAGAGTGCTACTTTATGAAGTTGAGGCTGCTGATTCGATCTGTGAGTGTTTCACAGCTCGATCTCGTCACTCTACCATCAAAACAACTGTATATCTCCCCATATTTAAGCGCAAACATTGTCATCGGTACATTTTTACACAAAACAGATGGAAAATTCAAATTCAGCTACTCAACTTACCCTAGAAAGCACTCACATGCAGTAGAAGCACGCGGGTTCACAAACGCAAACTGGTAATGGTCGGTGCCACGCATTCCCATAGACGCGCGCGTAAAAATTTTTCCCCCTAGTAAATATATTGCGTTTTCGCGTTGCAAAGATTGAAACAGCTCTATATCAGGAAATACTTGACCGATTTTCGCGGAACAAAATTTATACAGATCTGCGTACACTCTACCTTCTTTAAATCGCTGAGGTGAAGGTACTGCTATAATTTTTTTATACAAGTACGCCTGCACACAAAAGGAGCATGAAAACTGGAGGTTGGATATCGCTAGTAGCTACTAGACCTAAATCACATGCATAATTATGATATTCATAAACCACAGACCAAACTGAAAGTTGTTACTAAAAATAGAAAATCATGCCGATTATTGTTCAGTACAGTAGTCTTCACTGAATCTAAATGATAACAAAGAAGGATAAATTGATTATCTATGCAGACTACAAAATCCTTACCTGTTGTCTATACATTGTTTTCAAGTCGTTGATGTCTAGTTTGAGTTCCTCTGCCTCTTCTGCCTTCTCTCCATACATCTGAAGCATGGCCTCGTGCTTCCTCTCCACTTCCTGGAAATGACAATGAAAATTCATAATAACAGCAAATCCCTCTATAAGGACAATCCTGAAACCAGCGTGCCACCGGACCGAACTGAAACTGTACTGCGCTATCGAATTCTTCTCTGTGATTGAAGAAACTTGTCACTATGGAGGTCGAGAACCACCCTCGGACGTAGACTGTGTACCGAACTATAATGACGATCTTTACCACATACACCACTTTCACTATGCAGCTACTGAGGGCATGGTCAAGTTTTCATACTGAGCCCTTGATACTACTGTATCCGATCTAATTAACGCGCCTCTCTAATAGATGCGCCACCTTGGCCTGAAGTGCAATTTTCACGCTCTATTTAAATGCTCCCACCCACGCGTCCCTATACTTTTGTACAAATTTTGCGTGCCACCTGGTCGTGAAGGATATTTTTCACACTCTAATGGCGCGCCACCCAGCACTCGTAATTATTTTTTCATGGCGCGTTAATTAGATCGTATACGGTATATATATATATATTATACTAGCACGGGTATAGGTCTCACTTTGGCACACATTGTATATCACGCTACCCTAGAAACCAGGAGCTTTCAATGTTGCACAATGAACGAGGGACTGGAAGGTGACATCACATGCAGTGTTCTAAATTCAAGGCATGATGAGAGGGCATAGTTTGGGTGGAGCCTGTGGCCACATCAAAGCACATGGATTATCCCTATTCCCACATCAAAGGAAACTCTGTACTGAAGCGACGTGCCTTAGGTATGTTAGGGAGAACACTGACATGATATAATAGTGGCTTTGCTAAACTACATGTATCAGTTAAATGGCTGTATCGTGGACTCTCTGACTAGCAGGTTGGGAGTTATACTGTATAGCCGGAAAAAATTGGCAGGGAATTAAATTTGGCAGTTTGGCGGTCTATATTACAACCGCCAAATTTCCTACTCACATATATGTGTATGGTGATCCCGTACCGAACCGCCAAATTTATATCCGCCAATATTCTTGTAATAGCGATTTTGGGCTCAACCGCCAAATTTTAATTCCCGCCAATATTTCTGGCTAGAATAGAAAAGCTACAACTGTCTTGCATAATTGTACATACGTGTAACTTTTGCTTCAGAGATGGGATATTTGTGTCGACTTCATTCTTGAGTGTTTCATTCTGAGCTGATAGGTTAGCCAAGTCCTCTGCCATGGCAGCTCGAGAACGCTCCAGCGAACCAACCAAATTCTGAAACAACAAATACTCTCAGTTAGCACACTCATAAAGGAAGATCAATAAAATATTACACATTCATGCAGAAGCTTTGTCCATGGACCTAGGCCAAGAGTAGGTACTCTTGGCCTAGGGCAATGTCACACCAGGCCCTAATTAATGTATTTCAGCATTATGTACACCATTAAAGCTCTGATATTGGGATGAGGCTAGCCATGCACTGACAGTGACAGTTCAGTGTTACCTACCTGACTATTTGCCAGCTCTCCTTCCTTCTGTTAGAGTAGAGACTGGAGCTGCTCTACCAGTGAGGCAGATGGTGCCACGCCCCCTCGGCTGGTATGTAGTGACATGTCAGACACACTCCTCCCACCCTCACTGGCAGTATGGAGGGACTTCTCAAGAATATCACTCTACAAAAACAGAGACATAAATGGCAGTGCTGCAACGTTCCTATGGAAGGTCAGGCTGGACACTAGTATGACATTTGTACATGCAATGTACCTTCTCTTGTGATTCCAGACAAGCCTTTCTACTCTCGGCCTCCAATCTGACTCGCTCATACTCCAACTGATGTTCCAACATCTCCTACATGTGAACAGAGTGCTTGACAACTTAGCTTACCGTGAGGCACAATGTGTGTGTGTGTGTGTGTGTGTGCAATTGTAGGCTTAACAATTGTACATGTACCTTTTCTTTCCTTAGTTCATCCATGGATGGTTGATATGATGTTCAATGTGCTTCTGTCTTTATAGACTCCTGTATTATTATAAAATAACAGTAAGGAGCACAAGTTCACTCCTACATGGAAATATCGTAAGTTTAGCTTACCTGTGTTGACTTTCCTCTAATGTCTGTAGTTTAGCTCTTTCCAGCTCCAATGTAGCCAGCAGCTGTGACTTCTCTTGCTTTGTGCTACTCAGCTGAGTCTCAAGAGCTCTCACTCTGGACTGCAGAGTCATATCTTTCTCCACTGCTCTTTCTCAGAAGACTGCAACATAACAGAGTGGCTACATAATGTTTGATATTTCTGTACTCGCACTAATTTTTACAGAACATTAAAATTTGTTGACCCTGTATCATTTCCACATGCTACTAAATTTTGTTACTCAAAAAGGAGGTTGCTGGAGCCAAGAGTGCATAATAAAGTACACATAATTTTTATTATGTGCTCTTGCTGGATGGAGCCTTAGGGTATGTGGTAAAGGGTTGCACAACTCTAATGTTCAAAATTTCATTTCGGGACCAATCCTCAAACACAAGTCTTAGAACAGCCCACCTTAAGAGATACTATTCTGCACTATTGATCTGCCATGGTATTCAGTTGTGGTATGTGTTGAGTGCAGGTGATGGAAGTGGTATCCATGATAATTCTGAGCATGCCATGGCCTTGAGTGCAGGCAAATGTGACAAGTGAGCTGACATGTTGGGACAAAAGAAGTTCTTGACCATGCAATGGGATGGTTTCCCCTCAAGTTTGGGATTGCCTACATGCAAGGGCAGTCTCCTCAGGCAATTCCCCTGCAAGCCACAATGATAAGGATAAGTAGATTGGCTTCTGTAGCTGATTAGCTGTCCATACTTTGGTTGGAGTGGTTTGTACTAGGTGGTTTATGGTCCAAGATAAGTGGTTTGAGTTGATAAAAGCAACAGTCCCTAGAAACCTTATGGCATGTATGTATTTCTTAGACCTAAAAATGCAATGTCAACTAGCTACAGAAAAAATTATTAAACTAGACAACAAAAATTGGAAAGTACAGCAAATTCAACCTGTATAGTGTTATAGGAGAGAGGGAGGGATCGAAAGTAATAGTCTAAGCCAGTCACAGCCCATATGCCTACATTTGTACACTTGTACATGTACCTACACACTCAACTCAGACACATGTAGATGTTCTCAATGCATTGTAGTATGTTACCTAGGAGATAGGTATACCTATATGTTATAGTTACAAGACCTTAATTGGGGTGCATGAGATGCATGGTCCAATGCACCCCAATTAAGGTCTTGTAACTGTCTTATTGGCCCATGACCCCCTCTCATCATTGGCCTACCCTATGATCACCCACACCCCTGTGGTGGCCGGCAATTTGCCTATAAAAACTATGGTTGCTAGGTGATGGCCAATAATCCCTGGTACAGTATAGCTGTGTACTGTTGACACAGAGCAGTACACACAAGCTATACTATATCAACCACAAAATGTTAGTTGGGTGTGCTTTCACATTTTGAATTCAGAAAAGCAGCAGGCAAGTTAGGCTGGCTTTGAGCTACCCTTTTGTACGACAAAAGGTGAGGAATATTATCTGAGTACTAGCCTAGCTGTTCAGGTTAACATTTTTGCATGCCGGCAGTAATTTTCTATGGATGACTTTTGAGCTAAAAATGTGGATGAATGTCAGTATACTGGCCTAGCTGTTTGACTTCAGCATTTTGCATGCTGCCAGTGACTCCCTGGTCCAGTGGAAAATTAATGCTTATGCATGCATAAACCTGGAAGAAGCAGTAAAATACAGCCTTATAATAATAATATTATGGTGCAGAATATCCTAGTAGGAGCAGTGCCTAGCGTAGTGATGCCAGTACCAGGGTTAGCTAGCAGTTCCTTAGAGGATCTTAAAGCCAACTGCCAGCATTTTAATGTTGCATACCACCCAATTTTTGTGTGCAATATTAAACAGCTGGGAGAGAGGACCTGGGGAGTACCGTAGTTAATCGAATACAATGCATGATTCAATTTAACGCAAGAAATTTTTACGAATTCTCATAACGTTTATATATGCAGTGATTGACGACCTTTACCAGAAAAAATGCACGTTTTCAAAATTGAAATTATTTTTTTTCCATACGTAGTATTAGACTAAGTACGGTAGCTACAGTGAGGTACATGATGCATTAGAATATGGATAGTTACCAAACTATACGATAGTTAGATGTTGTTTTTGCATATATTCTACAAAGCGGCGAAGCCACGAGTAGAATTGCAAAAATAACATCTAACTATTTTGGTAGTGACCCGTTAACCTACTAATGACCCTCTATCACCTTTAACTATACTACAATCTGAGATTGAAAATTATGTTGCTATGGTAACTGCTACCAAAACTTGTTGCTCAGATTTGTGCTACATAAGTACCAAGCAAAACCTCACTGTGTATTTGTGGATCTTGCTGGTTGATCCAAGCTGCTAGAGAGATTGTACACCCACCACAGTCCAACTTGGCAGGATCCTCATATCACGCCCTCAAATAGATTTTGAACAAATCTGCAGATGGAATATTCCAAAAATAATCGTTGTCATTCTCTGTACATGTGTTAGTCTCTCACACTCAAGACTACATTAAAGAGTAAATTTGCACCTTTTTGCTCATTTCTCACCTGTGTATGTATATACATGTATGTTGAACTTTGTTGAATTTTTTCTCTTATTCCCTCCCTTACTCTCCCTCCCTCTCTCCTATTTGTATATTGAGTTCTGCAGTAGTTGTCTTGGCTCATTCTTGACTCATAATTTTTCTGTAGTGGACATTGCACTTTAGGTCTAAATATTAACAAGATTTTATGCATCCCATATTGATATTCCTCTAGGTAAGCATTTGATTTTACAACAGCTAAACAAACTCATGTCCAAGTATGGGTAATCAACTCAAACCGCTATCTTGGACCACACAAATAGCTACACAAGCCAATTGATTATCCTTATCATTGTGGCTTGCATGGGAATTGCCTGACAAGACAGCCCTTGCATGAAAATTCTGCTAACAATTCCAAACCTAAGGCCATTGCCTGCTCAGGAAACCTAATCCCAGCAAAAGGCAGAGCCACTTAGCTACATATATGTGGAGAATTATAGAGGGGTACATATATAAAAGCTCTATTGTCCCAACTTGTACACTTGTACATGTACATACACCCTCAACATGGATAGATGTGTGGGCACATGCATGCACCTCTAGCTCTTCTCTACTACAACTCACATGTACAATTGTGTGGAATATTCTTATTAACAGTACTTCTTCCTTAGTTCTTCAGCTAGTGACTTGTATCTGGGGTAAGTATCTATAGCGTCAATGATGGCAGACCATGTGGGAGGTGGTTCAACTTGATTCAGCCATAGTTTCAGCATCTCCCTGAAATACTTCTCTGACTCGTCATGATCACTTCTTATATTTCTCAGCTCTCCTTCTTTGAGTTCAAGAATAAGACCAATATTCTCCCAGTCAGCTGACACTTTGCTGAGGAGTTCTCTCAATAATACGCTAATTTTTGGTGGTGAGGTCATCTCTGGTTGCCTGGGTCCACCATCAGTCATTCTTGAGCGTTTTGGATTTGATGGTCCTGTTTATAATGATTAACATACAGTTTCACGAGATTTCCCTGGATGTACCCCCTTAAAAATGTATTCAGTTGAGATCACACTCACATTTTTGACTATGCATGCATTGCTATAGTAATTTAGACTTGCACCATAAAAATCCTTAACATGTTATAGTTACAAGACCTTAATTGGGGTGCATGAAATGCATGGTTGAATGTGTCCCAACTAGGGTTGCAACTGTCTTGTTGGTCTGTTGTCCCCTCTTCTCATTGGCCTACCCTATGATCACATACCCATACCCCTTTGATAGCCAGCAATTTGCCTATAATATCAACTTTGGTTGCTAGGCAATAGCCAACAAATAGCTAGCAATTCAAAATTGTGAGCTTGTATAGTACACACTCAGACCACTCAGCATATCTATAGATCAACACTAGTACTCCGGTACACATAGTTATTGTTATGTTGAGTGAGAAACTGGCTAGTAGTGAAAGATGGAGATAGGCTGCTGGAACTAATGGACAGCTACACTTACCTGTTTCTGAATCTGCACCTTCAGGATCACTGTGTCCTCGTTTCCTTCCAGTGCCTTGTGGTTCTGTAGTGGTGATATCTATACGAACAAGGAAAATTGTATTGCACTGAGACAGATAATCATCTTGGATGCATCATGCATGCTGGCAAGATTAAGAACATATCACACAAGGAAAAGAGCCTTGTACAATGTCATGCTATAACTATGCTGCGTGTGTAAATGCTTTCAGAGTGGAAAGAGTCCAGCTACTTGGCTCAATCATGTGTGCAAAATGTCAAGTTATTTCCCGAAAACTATGCACATCTGCTGTGATGGTTCAAACTGTTACTAGGTATGTGCTCAAGCCTGACACTATTGTTGCTAGGTTGTAGATGTGTTGTCACATGCAAGCACATAGGTTGTACATTCGGTATCGGATGTACATAGCCTCGGGCCTCCAACGATCGATACACGGATGCCATGTTCAATAATTATATTTCAGGTGATCAGCGAACAGGTCAGTGCCGGTGTCACAGGGTAGGACCTCCGGGTGAAATCTTCTCCCCCGGAGGGTCTAAGGAAATTTTCTCCGCCCGGAGACTCGTACCAGAGGAGGTAGGACACGCTTGACCTTTGGCTAATAGTTCACTAATGGTTTTTGGAGAATATCGTTGTGATTTTCGAACTCAGCGCTATTGATTTAGTGGGGGAGCCCCTCTTAGTTAGCACTATAGAGCAATTTTTAGGTCTTTGGAATGTCAATTAGCCGACCTAAAAATTGCTCTATAGTGCTAACTAAGAGGGGCTCCCCCACTAAATCAATAGCGCTGAGTTCGAAAATCACAACGATATCCTCTTAAAATCTTCATGAAAGCCTATAATAGCGATTTAATTAGTGAACTATTAGCCAAAGGTCAAGCGTGTCCTACCTCCTCTGGACTCGTACGTTCGTACTTCCAGGGCTTGGGCTCCGCCCCCTAGGGCAAAACCTCCGGGCATGCGTACGCGGGTGCGCGCGCTGTGTGCGGACATTACGCGCCAACATTTGACCTTCCAATTAACCTGGCTACTCAGTAGGTGTCAAGGATTCTATAAAAGCAGGGTGGCAGCATGAGCAACACACGGTATTCATATGAACTTCAAAGCATCCAACTACCACTTCAACTCATCAAGGACATCAACTCTTCAAGGACTTCAAAGGACTATATCTTCTCAACTCTTCAAGGACTTCAAAGGACTACATCACTCTTCGCTGCAATCAAGGACATCAACTCTTCAAGGACATCGATTCATCAAGGACATAGACTCTTCAAGGACATCGACACTACTACAAGGACTACATCACTTCACTGCAATCAGCATAATATTATTATGGCCACAGTACAGGAGTACGATGACATTTTGCGATACAAAACGAGCACTTCAAACAAATACCGATCTGGCCTTAGCGAGAATGAAAAAAGAAATATAAGAGATAAGGCTTCGAGGTAGGTCCTGCCGCAACGGGCTACACTATGCATTATTTACAGTATCCGACGTCATTTGAAGAGCAATAATTATACCTATATGCAGGTACATTGTTGAGAACAACCTACTCTATGTTGAGGTTATCGACAAAAAAGTTGACCTGGTGCGAAAGCGTTGAGTGATTGTGAAGGAGGAGGAAAAAAAGCGGATTTTAAGAATGTGCCACGATGGCATTGACGGAATGCACTTTGGTAGGGACAAAACCTATGGCAAGGTATATCATTGTTTAGAAACTTACTTATATCATCATACACATGATAATATGTTTCTTCTCCCCATTCCAGATTGTAGACGAGTTCTACTGGAAAGGAGTCCATGGAGATGTGCAAGAATTTTGCAAGCGGTGTGAAAAGTGCCAACGCACCAATCGTGTCCTGCAGAAGCCACGTGCAGAGCTTCATCCGATACCCGTGACCAAGGTCTGGCACAGAGTTGGCATAGATCTTGTTGGTCCTCTACCTGAAACTAAGAAGGGCAACAAATACATAATCACTCTTAGTGATTATTTTTGAAAGTGGCCAGAGGCTGCACCTATTCCATCAAAAGAGGCGACATGTGTTGCTCACTTTTTGTTGGAAACGTTTTGCAGACACGGATGGCCCAAGTATGTCCTCTCAGACCAAGGCTGAGAGTTTGTAAATGGGATCAACTCCACCCTTTTTGAGTTGACGGGAGTTAAGCAATGCGTGAGCAGTGCTTACCATCCCCAAACGAATGGCCTGGATGAGAGGCTAAATCAAACCCTTGTGACGACTTTGAAGAAGGTGGTGGACGCTTGCAGTGCAGATTGGGATGAGCATATTTCTGCAGCTTTATATGCTTATCGGATATCCCCACAAGATTCCAGCAAATTCTCTCCCTTCTTCCTCATGTACAACCGCCAGCCTCGAAAAGCAGTCAGCCTAACAATGACTGAGCGGGAAGATTGTGAAGAGTCTGAGGAGGAAGACTCTGAGGATACAGAGGCCGTGATCGAGAAGCTCCTTGCAATAAGAGAAAATTGCCACCTTAAAGCCAAGGCAAATATTGATGCTGCCCAGGAAAAGCAGAAGAAGCAATACGATAGCAAGCACAATGCACTGAAGGTAAGTTAATGTGCATATAACTATGTCATAATTCTCATTCATGGATAAAATTATTACGTGCAGGTGTATCCTGTTGGGTCCAAGGTATGGCTGAAGAACATGGCTAACTCCCACCGAATGGGTGGCAAGATGGACCCAGTTTATATTGGGCCATACACAGTCGCTGAAACCTTGGACAAAGGGCGCTACCGCTTGCAGAGGGCTGATGGAACAATACTGAAGAAACTCTATAATGGAGTTTTGCTGAAAGAGAAGTTGGATCCAGTCTCACCTGCAGAGGAGTCAACTTTACCTACCAAGCGATGCCATCAGAAGAGCAAGAAGTCGAACCCTGCTTCTAAACGGAGAAAAGTATATACATGACATTGTACAATATTACAATCAAATTTACTCATTAGATGCTAATATTAAATTGCAGATTAACCATGGATCATGGGTGCCATCCTTAGACTTAACCGTCTATGACAAGGGCTGCATTGAGATGGAAGAAGGTCTTCTAACCGACAAACATATGTTGGCTGCCAGCAAGCTATTGAAGAGGGAATTTCCTGGCTTGCAAGGTCTGCAGTCAATCTTACTGTCTGAGACTGATGGATTTTCTCCAATATCTTTGGAGCAAAATGCTGGCTTTGTGCTGGAAGGTGAGTAATTTATAATCATATCAGTCAATGTGTTGTAATCCTGTGCCCTATCTAAAGCCCTGCAGTTTCATTTTGAGTCCGAATGGGAGCACTGGATAGCAACCTCATATATCAATGGTGAAGTACTGTTGTACGACAGTAAATTCACTGGAGAGCTGTCAAGAAGCCTGGAACAGCAAATCTGCCAGATTTATCAAAGTGCAGTGGTGAATGAAAGGCTTCAAGTTGCAGTAGTTGCAGTGCAGCAGCAAACTGGATCTACGGAATGTGGAGTGATGGCTATTGCCAATGCTTACCATGGAATTTGTGGTGATGACTTGGCTAAAGTACGCTTTGCAGAAGTGGACTCCATGAGGAACCATCTTTCTAGGTATGATGATAGCTATTGATTATTCTGCTGAAACGATCCATGACATCTCTGTGATTCATGACATTGTGAT
The DNA here is from genome assembly GCA_963930775.1 of Cliona cf. orientalis. Taxonomy (NCBI): domain Eukaryota; kingdom Metazoa; phylum Porifera; class Demospongiae; order Clionaida; family Clionaidae; genus Cliona; species Cliona cf. orientalis. Next base: position 3,016,073 of record OZ005695.1, read on the forward strand.
TACCCAGGTGCTTTGAGAACTGTCGCCTCACTCCTTTTCCGCTAGCCTCTAGTAGACGGCAAACAGTGGGCAGGACGCTCAAATACATCAATATTGATGTAAGCTGTGTTTGTGGGCGCCTGGATTCGTATCAAGATATGATATATTGTGACGAGTGTGATAACTGGAGTCACATGGACTGAACAATGTTCCTCATGGAGACTGGTTTTGTAATAAATGTTGTAAATGTTGATATTTCATGATCATGTAATGACTGATATCTACCGTATTTCTCTTCATAATTATTTATTATTTCAATATTCCACATTATAGTTGTTACAACTTAAGTGCAGACACACAGGGTAGATGCCTTGTGAAGTTTGGTAGGGAGGAGGTTTTACCCTGGAGGGGGAGATAATTTACTAGGATACTCTCTCTCCGGAGGAAATTTCCAGGGGAAGGTTCTACCCTGTGACACCGGTCTCTTAGTCCTCACTACCACTTCTTTCTTCTAGATAGCGCAAGTAGTGGTTGATCGCTGTATATTAAACATGTACGAGGCCCACTCACGTACGTACATGTACAAATGTGGGCGTGTACTTAACACCTTAAATTTTAATCACATGATATAAATGAAAACAGTTACTAAAAATAGAAAATCTGATACTATCTTCTCTTGCTCAGTAATTCTTCAATCTACATGATAACAGAGAAGGGTAAAATTAATAATAAATATAGCCTATATACAAATTCCTTACCTGTTGTCTGTACATTGTTTTCAAGTCGTGGATGTCTAGTTTCAGTTCCTCTGCCTTCTCTCCATACATCTGAAGCATGGCCTCATGCTTCCTCTCCACTTCCTGGAAATGATAATAACCTGGTAATCGAATTTTCTTTCACTAATTAGATCTTGCACTTTATTATAGAGTACATGTATAAACACGGTATCTATTGACAGGCTACATCATGGGCTCTCTGGCCAGCAGGTTGGAATTTCAAGTGGAAAGGCTGCAACTAATAAACCTCTGTCTTGTACTATTGTGTACCTGTAACTTTTGCTTCAAAGATGGGATTGTGTCGACTTCATTCTTGAGTGTTTCATTCTGAGCTGATAGGTTAGCCAAGTCCTCTGCCATGGCAGCTCGAGAACGCTCCAACGAACCAACCAAATTCTGAAACAACAAATACTCAGTCAACGTACATGAGCTGATATTGCAGGTTGTACATGTATGTATCCATATAATATTATTATATTAGCTCTATCCAGTTAATATCCCAGGCCTTACTTTGTAACATGCATCATTAAAAGGCTGATATGTGCTAGTCTGGAGAGCTAGCCCCTCTGCTCTCCTTTTGCGCATGCAAGAAGAGAGGAGGGGCTAGCTCGCCAGACTAGATATGTGCCTAATGGGGACAAACAAGGCTAGTCATGCACAGGCACATCACTGATGGTTTGGTGTTACTGGTATACCTGACTGTTTGCCAGCTCTCCTTCCTTCTGTTTGAGTAGAGACTGGAGCTGCTCTATCAGTGAGGCAGATGGTGCCACGCCCCCTCGACCGGTGTGTAGGGACATGTCAGACACACTCCCCCCACCCTCACTGGCAGCATGGAGGGACTTCTCAAGAATATCACTCTACAAAAATTAATAGGGACATAAATTCTGGTATAATATTCCTCAACAACCGTAGAGAAGCCATCCCACCTGTAATGCCTGATACTACTAGCCCAGTGCCTGATACTACCTGTACCTGACTTCCAGTACTTGACTGTCGAGAGACTGTGCGATTCAGTGACAGGGAACTGGCCAGCTGTGCTCTTAGTCTCTCCTGTAGAAAAAAATTTATGACCATACACTACTATGGTTGCAGCTATCATCTACATGTACCTTCTCTTGTGATTCCAGACAAGCCTTTCTACTCTCGGCCTCCAATCTGACTCGCTCATACTCCAACTGACGTTCCAATATCTCCTACGCCAGTAGTTCTCATAGGAAACATAGTAAAATTATAGGAAGTGATGAAACTACAGATCGCAAATATTTTTTTGCATTAAGCATGTACAATTTTGCAGTTTTTGTGGCTAATGACCCCTGCCATCTACATGTATACATGTACATGTCACCTAATGAACTATTAAATGTTTTGCTGCCTGCAAATTCTTGCCATATGGTACAGGGTCAACAACAATGTATGTCCAATGTATGCACATGTGCATTATACTAGGAAGATGATATCATCAGGCGGGGCGAGCCTTTGCTCGTGGTATCAGCTGTACTCCAGGGTTTTTATTTGTAAAGATTGTCATAGTTTTGAGGCACTAACTGGGCAGGCTATAAAGCACAACCAAATGACTGAATTGGAGCAGCCAGGCTCTCATCATTCTTGACATCCTTGAGTACACACTATTAAAGCTGGAGAAAGGTACAGCTCTACCTATAGCTGAAAACAGTGCCAACCGTGAATGACTGCCACTGCCATGGCTACAATTCGAGATGAATAAGTTCGAAAGTTACCCAATAGCATGCTCCACGACGCAGATTTGTATCCGCCTAAGGCCCTTGAGCTCGAGCCACACAGCACTGCCACGATTCCGCTGTTGATGACGACCTTTACCTGTCATGGTAAGGTCTACCATGTGGTGTCTGAGCATGTGCATTGAGTCGTTGCCATGCAAGATCACGCACAAATAAATAAATAAATAAATAAATATTTATATATATATTTTTATACACTGCTTCCGGTTTCTCGTGTATTCGGGGCTCGCTCAGGCTCGCCCCAAAATATGCATGTAACAGGCTTATTATCAAAGCTGTGTGCTTGTGGAATATTAGATGCCACCCTCAAAATTTGTATTGTTCACTATAGACAGGTTCGACTCACATGTACATAATATGTATGCAGTAGTCGTGACTTAGAAATGCAATGGTTTTTTCCATGCTGGCCACAGCTGGAGCCTGGGGTGGTCGATCCATAGCACTACCGTCCAACTGGGGGAGCTTGTGACCCAACAGTGCTCTCATACAACCCTCGGCGGAGGCACACAGCGACATCAGCTCGTAGCTGTGTGCATATATACAAGTGTGTGTATGTGTGTGATTGTAGTCACCTAGCAACCTATATTTAAGTTTTATAGGTAAATATTATTATTATCGACTATGGGATGATCAAGCGTGCTAGATGATCATAGGGTAACCCGATGGTGAAAGAGGGTTACGAATAATAATACCGTAGAATCCCGCGATTACGCCCCCCGCCCTTTGTGTATGCTAGGATTGGGCAAAAGTGGGGAGGGGGCTCATACGCGGGATCCTTACATTTCTGTGTGACGACCATTACCGACCATCGAATGCAACGTGGGCGCACGATCTCTGTACTTTCTCTGGCTGTTTGGTGGGCAATACTCGAGAAAAACGACAAAGTAAAGCATGATATGACACAAATAGCTAGTTTGCTAGCTGTAGCTACTGTTTCTATTGACTTATGGTCTCCATTTTATAGTCAGGGAGAGGGGTTGGGGATAGGGGTTTGGGGACGTCCTAGGACTGTCGTTGGCAATCCTAGATAACCCTCGGGAGGGGAGGGGGGCTTATACGTGAGATAAAACTACCTATGCAGGAACTTGAGCTAAAAATGCAGGGGGGGCTTATGCGCGAGGGGGGGGCGTAATCACGGGATTCTACGGTACATTAATTGGGATCATTTGACCATGTATATAATGCATCCCAATCAATGTACATGAGTTAAGGCTTAGTACATGCACACAAGCTAAAGCTACATGTGAAGATGGGACTACAAATTTGTACCATTTTTGTTTACAAGCAAAACATTTCCACCTCAGCTAGCTGACAAACCTCTAAGCAGTGAACAAAATTACACCACATAGACACTTGATTAGCACAGTTGCACATCATGATAAGCATTCCAATGTCCAATGTCACAACTAGGAAGCATTAAAAAATTTTTGCATAGGGGATCTGGCACTTTAGCACCAAGGACACCTTCTATAGACCATCACTTCCAAGTGCTCAGAGAAACTGGTAAAACTGGTATAGCCAGGACACTTGCATGCACAATTAACTACCAGTTAGTTTCCTAGCAGTCATGGTAACCTGCCCTATGGCACTTCAAGCTAATACTCCAGCGTTCCAAACATTCCAATGCCTATTATGCATAAGTGTATATTGGCCACCAGACTGACTGTTGCTTTTACCAACTCAAACCACTAATCTTGGACCATAAACCACCTAGTACAAACCACTCCAACCAAAGTATGGACAGCTAATCAGCTACAGAAGCCAATCTACTTATCCTTATCATTGTGGCTTGCAGGGGAATTGCCTGAGGAGACTGCCCTTGCATGTAGGCAATCCCAAACTTGAGGGGAAACCATCCCATTGCATGGTCAAGAACTTCTTTCGTCCCAACGTGTACACACTTGTACATGTACCTACACACTCAACTCAGATACATGTAGATGTGCTCAATGCCTATAGAAACCATTGCTGCTCAGATTTGTGTTACATAAGTATAAAGCAAAACCTCACTGTGTATATATTTGTGGATCTTGCTGGTTGATCCAGCCCATGACTGTCCAACGTGGCAGGATCCTCATATCACGTTCTCAAATAGACTTTGAACAAATCTGCAAAGATGGAATAGTTTCAAAAATAAGTATTGTCATTCTCTGTGTTAGTCTTGTAAGCCAGACATTCACACTCGAGACTATTATCTGTGTAGAGTAGCTTTTGCACCTCTCTCTCTCTCCTGTGTATGTTGAATTTTTTTCTCTTATTCTCTCCCTAGCTCTCCCTCCCTCCCTCTCTGTTCTATTTGTATGTTGAGTTCTGCATGCAGTAGTTGTCTTGGCTCATTCTTAAATTTTTACAACTCATACTTTTGCTGTAGTGGATATTGCATTTTAGGTCCACATGATTTGATGCATCTCATAATATAGGTAAGACTTGTTTTTACAACAGCTAAACCATAGATTATATATAATCTATGGTTTAAACAAACTCATGTCCAAATATGGGTAATCAACTCAAACCACTATCTGGAACCACACAAATAGCTACACAAGCCAATCCATCATCTTTATCATTGTGGCTTGCATGGAAATTGCCTGACAAACTGTGCCCTTACATGCAAGTTCAGTAGGCTTATACCTTTCACTACCAATCCCAAACCTAAGGGCAACCTTCCCATTGCCTGCTCGGCAAGGCAGAACCACTTAGGGGCCTAGACTTGAGAATTATAGGGGTGGTACATGTATAGCATGCTAAAAAGCTCATCCCAACATGTACATTCACTCTATAAATTACATGTGTGCATGCATGTGCCTCTTTTCTATACTACAACTCACATGTGCAATTTTGTGGAGTATTTTTATTCACAGTACTTCTTCCTTAGTTCTTCAGCTAGTGACTCGTATTCCAGAACACCTATAGCCTCAATGATGGCAGACCATGTGGGAGGTGGTTCAACTTGTTTCAGCCATAGTTTCAACATCTCCCTGAAACACCTTTTTGAATTGTGATAATCACTCTTTATGGCACTCAGGTCCCTTCTTTGAGTTCTAGAATAAGACCAATATCTTCCCAGTCAGCTGACACTTTGCTGAGGAGTTCCTTCAACAAGATGCTAAATTTGGTGGTGATGTCACCTCTGGCTGCCTGGGTCCACTTGTCAGTCATTCTGTACAGATAAGGAAATTGTACTGCATTGTGACAGATCTTGGATGCATCATGCACACACTCAGCTATTTCCACCAGTCTCATTCCCAGGCCCCATTCCCATGCTGACATTGAATGTCAGGGACCAGGTAGAAGGCTAGCTAATTTTCAGTGCAGTTCTTCAAATGGCAGATCATAATAATTATTTCCACTGCCTCTCTGGATGACTGAGCTAGAATGCATCCTACATAATATAGTGCTCACCTCCTCAATCTTCCCGATCAGATTGCTCTGGGGTAGTTTTTCCAGCTCATCTCCGGAGAGGAAGTGACTGGTCGGTCGCCACAGACCTGGCTGATGGGCTGAGGGAAAATGCATGCAGGGTACACCAAGTGATCATCATACCACTGGGTAACAATTATTACTATTGTATTATGTGGGCCAACCAGCAAAGCTGGATACAGCCTTCCAAAAATTGGTGTTTCATAACTAACCAACCAACCAGCGCTTGGCACTAGGCTTCAGCCTTATATAGGGCAACTGGTGCCTCAGTACTTGTGGGTTTCAACTCTGCTATGTAGCTAGCTACTACAGGAAGCTGAGGGAGGGAGGGACTCTCAACTATAATATTTTGTAGCCAGGTGGTTAAGCAGGTACTTGAGAGTCCCCCCCCCTCTGCTTCCTGTACTAGCTAGCTACATAACAGAGTTGAAACCCACAAGTATTGAGGCAAGTATAAAAACAATGAAATTTAAAGACGAAGTAGGGATGGGAGGGTCAAAAAGTACACAAACAAGATTTGTAGGGATGATCACATCCACTATAAATCCCTACGCTTGCTTTTCTTGATTGTCATGTGTACGTTGATGGTGACCCATTTGTGCTACCGTTATCCATTGGAGGTGGAGGGATAATCAACTTTGATTGTCGCATTCCTGCCTGATTACCTTCACCCAAAAAGCAAGCGTAGGGATGTACAGTGGATGTGATCATCCCTACAAATCTTGTTTGTGTACTTTTTGACCCTACCATCCCTACTTCATCCTTCAATTTCGTTGTTTTTATAGTCTAAAATCACATAATTACTAGGTAAGGATTTATTTTTACAACAGTATGTCCAAGCATGGGTAATTAACTCAAACCACTATCTGGGACCACACAAAGAGCTACACAAGCCAACTGATTATTCTTATCATTGTGGCTTGCATGGGAATTGCCTGCAGAAAATTCAGTAGGCTTATCTTCTGCTAATAATCCCAAATCTATAAGGGCAATCTTTCCATCGATCTTGCCTGCTCAATCCCAGTAAAGGGGGGGGGGGGGGGGCGGTGTATAAAAGCTCAGATGTGTGGGCACATGCATGCACCTCTAGCTCTTCTCTACTACAACTCACATGTACAATTGTGGAATATTCTTATTAACAGCACTTCTTCCTTAGTTCTTCGGCTAGTGACTTGTATTGGAGAACATCTATAGCCTCAATGATGGCAGACCATGTGGGAGGTGGTTCAACTTGTTTCAGCCATAGTTTCAACATCTCTCTGAAACACTTGTTCGACTCGCGATGATCACTTTTTATAGCACTCAGTTGCCCTTGCTCGAGGTCAAGAGCAAGACCAATATCTTCCCAGTCAGCTGACACTTTGCTGCGGAGTTCCTTCAATAAGACACTAAATTTTGGTGGTGATGTCACCTCTGGTTGCCTGGGTCCACCGTCAGTCATTCTTGAGCGTTTGGGATTTGATGGTCCTGTTTTATAATCGCACAGTTTCTATAAATGAGATTTCTCTGGATACCCCCATAAAAATGCAATTGGTTGAGATAGAATTCGCAAATTTGCATTGCTATGGTAATGTAGACTTACATCATATGTATTAAAATAATTCTTAACATAGCAATTCATGGTCAAAAATTGTGAGCTTGTACAGTATATACACAGACCAATCAGCATATCTACAGGTCAACACTAGTATTCAGGGAGCAGGTACACATAATTATTGTCATGTTGAGTGAGAAACTGGCTATTAGTGAAAAATGGAGATAAGGCTGCTGGAACTAATGGATAGCTACACTAACCTTGTTTTGAATCTGTACTTTCAGGATCACTGCGTCTTCGTTTCCTTCCAGTACCTTGTGGTTCTGTATCTGCACAGGAAAATTATGACTTACAATCATCTTGGATGCATCATGCTATAATTATGCTCCAAGTGCTTTTTTTGATTATCATGTGTCTGTTGATGGTGACCCATTGGTGCTCTATCCTTACATGTAGTTTGAATCTTCTATGCATGTGGGAGAAATTCATCTTATCCACTATGGGTGGGGGGATAATCAGCTTCGATCATCGCATTCCCGCCTGGTTAGTTAATTCCTGCACCTACTCAAAAAGCAAGCGAAGGGATGTATAGTGGATGTGATTATCACTACAAATCTTAATTGTTTGTGCTCTTTTTTATCCGGCCATCCCTACAGTGTACTTCATCCTTCAATTTTATTCTTCTTTTAGTCAATGCCATCTCGTTTTGTTGGTGATATAGTGCTATCTTTCCTTAGCTGTTTGAAATATGCCAACTCCACTATCTTGGTTCCCGGATGACGAGTGCGTAACAGTCGTAGCCACGCCCTAATTAGTTTGTCATTTAACTAGCCTTACTGCAGCTCCTCAGCTCTAGAACAGTCAGCTCAGTGACTATCCTCGTTCCCAGACCCAGAGAAGCTACGTTTACTACCAACAATAAACATACTGGCTTCTAAAACTTGCTCCCTAAACAGAAGTTCTTCATGACCTAGCACCTTCTGTCAGCTCCGCTAGCGCACATGGGGCTTGCTAGATAGATATTCTGGCATAGATTATGAAAGTTAAAAATGTTAAAGTTTTAAGTTGCTCTGAGTTGATAATATTTTTGTAATGTATTACGTATATGGCATATCCGGGCCATCCCTACTTATAGAGTCTAGCAACCCTATGATAGAAGAGTGGGTTTACTGTACTTGTGTGATAGTGTACGTAGTAAAATATGCGTACTTCACTTTGATAGGAATAAACAACAAACCTACGCAATGTGATGCAAATAGTGGATGCACTGGCATACCCACAATGTCATGCATCCCACTCCCACCCCCCCCCCCCCCCCCCCCCGGGCCCCCAGCCCTAGCTACTGACATCATTGATGTCCATAATATTTATCATGATAATATCTTTTGGTTTCCACTCACTGAGTTTTGTATCCAGTTCATTGGCTGCAGATGAACCAGCTGTGGATGTACCAGAAGCAGATGGATCCAGTCTACTTCTTTTACTGGGAGGGAGACCTGGACGATCTATAGCTATTACACAATACAGTGAGAGTCTTGTCAGCAGATTGTAACTTAGTCAGGTATATATACCTGCTGCAGCCAAGTCTCCAAATGTCTCTGCAGGTTGAGAATTAGGATCTGGAAAAAATAAGGAGTGCGTAGGAGAAAGAAGTATGTACAAAGTGATCACAATGTCATGGTAGGTGTATATAGCTAATAATCATACCTTCAGCTAGTCTCGTGAACCAGACCACTCCCTCAGCAGCGCTGGGTGTATTGCATCACCAGCACGCAGGATGGTGATGCAGTACACCCAGCGGTGTGGAGGGAGTGGTCTGGTTCATAAGACTAACCTTCAGCAGGGAGGTTGATGACAAAGACATCATTAGGATACTTTGCTCCTTTCAGATTGACTTGATGTTCCAGGGTTGGGACCTCTCTTTTCTTTCCAGAAACTTTAGCTAATAACTGGCAGCATGGAGTCAACTTGCCCTCTCTAAAGTTGTCCACCTGCTTCTTTGTTATCTGAGGTTGTAGCCAGTGAGGGAAGTTGGTTGCTATGCCGGGTGGATATGGTGTACACAAGAACTCACCACAGGGCGCATCAGTGGTGTGATCTTCCAGCCCTTGATAGAGAGACCCGTCATGGGAATGTCCAGGGAGATGGCATCTTTCTTGAATTCTACGAGTTGGTGTACACCACGTATAGCGCCTTCTTCTTTATACTTCTTTTTTACCTCCTAGAGGGTAACAGTAGCTAACTACAGTTGTGTTGCATTGACAACTAACTCACAGTGAGATGTGCTTCAACATTCCATGACACTACAAAGTGAATTTTGCACAGATATGGGTATCCAATATAGAAGAGTTGTGAACAGTATTCCCTGTCCTCTGACCCCTCTTGTGTTACTCCCACTCCAGAGAAACTGTTCAGTTCAATGACTCCATAGGAGCTGTGGCTGGTGAAGTTACCCCCCGGCAGCTGTTTGAAGGTGTAGGGGAGCTGTTTCTGACTGCAAATAGCTCGAACAAAGCTTAACTTAAGATTAGTAACATTCTCTGACTTAGCGCAGTGCTGGATTTCCACTGTGATTGGTTTAGTGAACTTGTCCACATCCAAACAGCGCAGCCAGAAGATGGCACTGACCAGATGGGAGTTCTCAGGGAACTCATACTGGCCGGCTAGAGAGGCCTTGATGTTGATGGTGCAATGCTTCATTTCTGCTGGCAGACAGCCCTTAGGGATGTTGAGCTTCAGGCCATAGCCAGGCCATGTGATTTGCTGGTCATGATCAGAGTAGACCACCACAGTCATTTCTCCACACACTTCTACACCACGCAAGTTCCAGGTGGCTGTGGACATGTAGCTAGCTCCACAAACTATTGCAGTGAAAAAATGAGATGACATACCAGTAGTGGATTGACCAGATATTGTCTCAGCTTTGGTCATTGAGCCAGCTTCTTCCTTGATCTCCCTCTTCACTGAAAGGAAAGCATGTGGCTCTCCTTCAAGAGTAAGTGGTTCCTCTTTGAGCTCTGTCTTCACACCAGGAGGGAGAGCAACTGGCTTCTCTTCATGCAAGAATGGTTTAGTGTCTCTCTGATCATCTTCTACAAGCACACACACATTGTTATGCATACACATTACACCAAATAAGCAAGCAGAGGCTATATATTGTTGGTACAATGGACATACCTAGTACTTCCTCCTTGATTGGTATTTGTGATAGTTCGTTAACTATATGCTCAAGGTCAGCAATCCTCTGCTGTTGTGAAGCCACTTGTTGCTTCAACTGAAAAATCACGTCATCTCTCAACCGTATCTGCTCATCCACTTCTTCATCTCCTAGAATACAGCACACACGCATATGCAATGAGAGTAGCTACACTACCCTCCCCCCCAGCACACCTTATTTTCGTTGCATGATATATACTCTAACCGTGTTTCATAAAAGCAGGTACACCAAGGGCTTATCGAGCCATGTAAGCGGTGAGAGGGCATGTAACGTACGTAGACAGCAAAATCCTAAATTTTACTAAAATAGATTTCTAGACTGCCATGAAATTTGTGTTGAGCCCGTTCTTTTTTTAACTTGTCGAAGACTGGAGGCTACCATGGCCCTTCCAGGTGGTTCTCAATGCTCAGAGCTAGAAATAAGGATTTAAAAGTATTCAGACATAATGTCCGTACATAATCAGTTTTGTTCGGACATTTTCAAATTTTGTACAGACATTTCAGATTCTGTTCTATGAACTGATCATGAGCTGCAGCTACATTTCAGTTTGTATTGTAGTAAAATGTAGCTGCAGCTCATAATCTTTATAGTACTATCTGCAGACTTAGCAGATTCCACAGACCACCAAACATGACTGTGGTTTGACAGGTAGTAGTACTAGTGTAAACTGTTATTCCCCATATGCACTGTGGCTGTAGGCAACCACAGTGCTGAGCTATTGCTCTAGGCTATGTCTGGACATTATGTCCGCACAAAGGCTGCTATATATGCTCGGACATTTGGGCAATATGCACGGAAAATGTCCGATGTCCGACCGTTATTTCTAGCTCTGAATGCTACCAAGTGTCAGTAAGCAATTCACACAAAATTGAGACAAAATGTCAGCTCCCGCTCACTTTATCACCCAACGAGGAAGACAGACAAAGGACCTATCCAGTTTGTTAGCGATGGCAAGCTGATCATCATAAATTTAGTCAGCCAGCCATTTGTCACCGCCACTATCTCTGATTGACTTGAGTACAGGCTCATTTTACTTGTCCCGACGATTGGTGATGCCTTGTAGACCTTTAGCGCTGCCAACAAAGGCTTGGAGTGGCAGCAGGTCGCCATTAAACCAGGTATAAATGTGCCTGTACTAACTTATTCATTGAATGTTAGTGCTATTTTTAGTAACAATTAGGATTTTACTGCCTAAGCCCTTGGGGTACACACAATGTTATGTTCAAGTAGCAACTGTGAGTGGAGATGAGGGTACTGAAATTAGCTGATAGCTACACTTACCTGGCTCTGATGAATCTTCACCTTCAGGATCACTGTGTCCTCGTTTCCTTCCAGTGCCTTGTGGTTCTGTAGTGGTCATATCTGTACAAACAAGGAAAATAATATTACTGTACTGTATTGTGACAGATAATCATCTTGGATGCATCATGCATATCAGTAAGAGATTCAAATATGCTATAATATTATTATGCTCAGATCCATGTGCAAATGTTTTCAGAGTGGCAGATTGTAGAAAAAGAGTTAGCTACTTGGATTGCACCGGTGTGATCAGACATTGAATGGTCAATAATATTATTTAACGTATATCTGCAGATGTCTGCATTGTATGCCCTCTCCCCCTTTGGGGTCTATAAGCCCTTGGTTGTACCCGTACCCACCAACGCTTGTACTAATCACATAATATTTGCGTGGTCCTTTTCACCCAGGTTATCTTGTGATATAATCTACATGTACATGTATGCATACTTTCTAGTCCATTTGCCATGTGGTTGCTAAGGTATACAAAGTACTGTATATGGACCCTTGTAGGGTACATGTCCATATATTTACTATTATGCAGTTCCTGAGGGCCAGGGCAAACATTCATACAGTTCTTGAGAGCTAAAAACATGATTAATGTAGTCATGGAAATAATTCAATGGGCTAGAAAATAGCAAGAGTAAATAATAAGGAGAGGAAGAGAGTATCGAATGCACTACATACTCTGTACAAGATATTTTCGGAAAGTCACGCGCCAGGAATCCAAAAAGTGACCAATCAGAGCGCTCAATTCAAATGATACTTAGTGAGCATGGCCTCGAGTGCAAGCTAACGCAAGTGCGATTTTGACCGAAAGCACAAGCAGATCAAAATATAAAACGAGCGTTAATGAAGAATCTAGCATAAAACTCATGAAAAATGCCTCTATTCTTCTCAGTTCTACAAAAAATCAAGTGTTTAGCCCCTTGGGCTAGTCACGTGCACACGGCTACAAGTCACGTTACTCGCCAAAAACATATTACACTGGGTATATAGCATGTTCGACGCTCTCTTCCCCTCCTTATAATTCACTCTTGAAAATAGTTATTGACCAGTCCCTTGCTTTGTATGCAGTATAGAAGCACTCATCCCTCGGGCTTTTACCCTCAGAAATTATACTTTGGCCTTGGGAATTCTGCTTCTATATAAACCTCGGGAGTTGGTCAATAACTATAATATACTTATTTTCAATATGTACCTGAGTCATAGTGTCTGTAAATGGTGAAGGTGTTGTGGGGAGCTTTAGCACCACTTAATGTCACTAAATGCTCCAGGGTGGTACGTCGCTCTGTTTCACACCTGGCTACAAGTTGACATGATGGAATGCGTTCTCCTTTTTTGAAGTCATCTACCTCCTTTTTCTTAATCTGTAAAAATTTTCCATGTGAAAATGTGCACTCCACTCCCCTACACAGACACAACAAAATTGTATAGGAGGGAGTATCCCTATCAAAACTGTAGGCGTAAGCAGTTTTTATCAATGAAGTGGTAATAGCTGAACATACCACAGGAGGTCCCAGTGCTGTGATTCTCCATGCTTTATCACTTGTTGTGGTTCCTTCTGGAGGAATATCCAGTCTGATCGAATTCTGATCACTTTCAAATTCAAGTCGCTGATCATGTCCCAGGGTTGCATTCATTTTTTGATAATATTTGCTGATAATCTGTAGGTGTGAAGGACATGCTATTATATTATACTTACACATTAGGCCACACAGAATAAATTTAATTATCATGACCACAAAATAGTAGGGTGCATCTGGCAAGTAATAATTTAACCAAAGAATTTTTAATTACCAGGAGTACATATGGTGCAAATAGTGCCTTGCGTGAGCAAAGGAATGAGTTCTTCATAGCAGGCACAGACTATCTACGTACAAGTACTAAGCCTCTAAAGGCTACAGTCTATAATTTCAGACTTGAGTACATGTCAGAAGGTGAGACTACTGCTGCTACTACATAATTTTCCCATCAGGGCCAGTGTCACTATAATTCTTCAGAAAAGAAGGCTCTTTTCAGACAGACTTTGAGGAGGAGAAGAAAGGGCCTGAGCACGACCAGAGAAGGCGATGAGGCTAAATCTTATCTTAAATGACTGGATATCCTCAAATTATTCTTCCAAAACTGCTTCAGAGTCTCTTTGGCTTCCTGGCTGCCGCTCTAGCACAAAAGTACGTCCTCCAAGTCTCCACTTGAAGTCCTCACGTCTTCTGTGCCACATTTTCGAGTGCAATGTGGCACACGTTTCTGAACCCCAAGCAATCTTTACCAGAAATTAATTGCACTCCAAAAGCGTGACAGACATCCATACATACAACGCTAGCTGCCAATCCCTGGCCCACTATCCACAATCCAATGCCTCGCACTAATGTACTCGACAATAAGTGCAAAGCATTTGTACATGTATGTATTCCAGCTATGTAGTGTGTGGTAGATTAAAAACAGTCCAATTATTATAAGTCTAGGTCGGTATACTCAGCTATTGGATGCCTTAGGTATTACCACAATAAAATTCTAATAGTAGCATTCATTATTTATATATTATACATACTTCGTTATGCACTTTGGTATTCCAAAATATGGTGAAATGAATCTTGTGGCTCTTGTGCTCTTCACTGTAATAACTGCTAGCACAGTACTGTCTTTCCTTTGCACCTTTCTTCCCAACTCCATATCCAGAGAAGCTGTCTAGTTCAATAAATCCGTAGGAGCTATGACATGAAAAATTGCCCGGTATGGTCTCAAAATTAACCCTTTCTTCACCATGATCCATGGAGCTGACTTTAACAAAACACAGCTGTGATGCACTTTCTGGTTTAGCACAGTGTTGAATTTCAAGAGTCAGCGGTTGAGAAAATTGGCATTTGGGAACACATTCTATCCAATAAACTGCACTAACGAGATGGGTATCCTGGGATAATTGATAATCTCCCATAATGGTGGCTTTAATGTGGATGCTACACTGCTGTAGGTTGGTGGGTAGAGAGTTCTCAGGAATGTAAAGATTCAGACCACATTCGTCCCAGGAGAAGAGCTGCTCAGAGTTTGTCACTAGTACTGATGCCTCAGCTACAAGATGCTCTGTGCACATAAGAACAAATATGATAGCTACATGAGGGTTGAGGATAATAAATGCCATGCATCCGAGTGCGCGTGATATAACTACTTTACCATAGTTAATTGAATACAACGCATGATCCAACTTAGCACAATAAATTAGCATTTTACGAATTCTCATAACGTCTATATATGGAGCGATTGACTACCTTTGCCAGAAAAACGCGTTTTTCCTTTCATTGTATTAGATTAAGTATATCCTGTGGGCATAGCTACCATATGGATACGCATAGAATACAAGAAAACAGGCTCATTTTACTCAAAAGAGACACACAAAGCCGCTCTCCAAGTCGAGCTCTCGAATGTCAGTTGAACTTCTGATAGTATCGTGATCGAGGGGTGTGATCAAATCGACACGACCATCAATGTTAGTGTGTCCAAGCATCATCAATTTCAGAAGCCAAAAAATAAAGCTTGAGCTGTTGCTTATCCTAGAAACTCTATGCATTTCCATACTGCTAAAGTGGCTACGTAGTAAGCGTACATGTACCTGGCAATCGATCGACGACTTCGCGAGCTGGACTCCGCCCTTTGCATCAAATCACTTAGTACTTTGATGTCCTGCCGCCATACGCTCCTTTGAAACAGTTTCACAGAGCCTTGAGTCGCTGAGGAACTCTGATCCTGGAACCGTTTCGCTTAGAGTACTTCGTATTGCACTATGGTTGCCTGTAGCTATTCTATGGGTTTTAATGCACATAGCAACAATGTAGTAACGGGATATAAAGCTCTCTAGACCATGAGTCAGTGCACTCCTTCCTTGTACCCTTGACATACTTTATTCTCACAGTACGTCATTACATATACTGGATCAGTATATAGGAGATGACCAATTTTTCACAAATGCCTCCTAGTGGTTCCCTTGGACTAATTATTTATGAATGATTAATAAACTAGTTAGTATATGGCTTCTTTGTGTACTGCATGCAATGCGGCCAAGCACATGCACGTAAAACTTTTTTGTGAAGTATACAACTCTGCTGTTTGCTGTGGATGGGCTATAGCCCAATACACTGTCAATTATGCCTTTGATTTTAATGCCGTGTTCGGTGGATATGTCCCTTGATGCCAAGTCCTCCAAGTTTGGCACACCATTTGCCATACTCAGCTGTAAGAATGTGCTAACCTTAGAGTGGGCACTCTCTATTTGCTAAAAGACTGCATCTGAGTGCTTAACTCCCCCCCCCCCCCCCCCCCCCCCAGTGGGTGCTTGCCTGGGATACTAAGGTACATGTATATGCGCATTGGGTGATTCATTGTTCACTTTCAGTGACACAGGAACAATGTAAGTATTACAAAAAGGTGACTGGATTTGGGAAAACCCTTCGTATGGGATTTTTTTTCCCTCAAAATTGAGTATGGTTGATAAGCTCTACCATAGAGCTAACCCGCGTTCAAGTTTCAGGTCGATCATGTGCTTTGTTGTGGAGATACAGTGCTTTGTTTGCGATCGCGCCACACCACAGTAATCAAGAAATTACGATCCAAAGGTGTTGCTATGCACGCGTATGGCTTTTCCGCATACTACGTGTGAACCGGAAATCAATTAAATGGCCCTGGGTGGGGCGATTCGAAATGAACATAAAAATCAAGCAAGGGTCGAATTTCGTCATCCAAAACGACAGCCGAATGTTCTTTGATGCCCAAGAAGCTTAAAAGGTGAGCGAACTTATAGTAGTTCGATGAATGTAGCTGTATCTAGGTAGCCTGCTGGCGGGAATTCTAATTAGCGCCCATAGCAACGGACTCCGGGTATGGCAGTTGTGGGGTCAAAATGAAGGCTTATTTCGCCTTTGTATAGCATAATTAGCCTCCGTAGACGACAGCAACAGTTAGAAGAAGGGTTGTTCAACTTTTATTCGGGGCGAGCCTGAGCGAGCCCCGAATACACGAGGTACAGGAAGCGGTTTTATATGTATATATATATATATACTTGTATGTTTGTATGTTTGTGGGGTGATCATTTCAGTGAGGAGAGAGTTAAATTATTTTGAACGTGTAAGGTAATGGTCGTCATGCGCATGCGCTTACGCCCGCACTGAACCAGCGATCTGAGAGACAACTGGAGTAGGCAAGGCCTAAAACTTGAAAGGTGAGTGCTGTACCACTCTGGCAAGGCTCAGGTCCACGATTAACATCACTGGTAGACTCCACTTTTCTGAGCATGAAGATGACTGCATGGAGGCTTATCCTCTCAGGGCCTGGCTACAGGTACTTGGACTCATGATCATGGCATGTAGACTACTGAATAATATAGTATAGGTGGTCAACATTTATACTGGACTAAAGCTATTTATATACTAGCAATCTGTGATACTTTCACTGTCGTGGTAGCTTCTCAGGCCTAGCTATTGTGGTACCAACCCCATGTGCGCACGCATACCTGTGTGCTTTCAAAGAAATCTTGTGACTTTTGTGAAGGCTCGCCCCGCACAGATGATTTTCATCACCACTAGTATGATAAAATCTGGACTTCAGCGATTTTCGATCTGAGCTACTAAAAACATGCATTGTGTGTATCACACACAGATCCCTTACAAAGGGTTTTCCCAAATTAAATGCATGCAATATACTTGGTACCTGTAATATCCTGGTCACTGGTCTGTTGTGCAATAGATACTGATGATGACATCTGCTTGAATGCAGTATATTTGGCAGGATAAGGGCTTTTGGGTGGGAGTGGGGATGGTTGAGCTGGACTGGGAGGGAGGCCATACTCACTACCAGCAGGACTGAGGACACCCGATAATGGAGCAGGGCTGAGAGCAGATCCTGGACTGGGGGTACTCATCAAGCTAGGAGCAGGGCTGGGTCCACTACCCCAGCTAGAAGCATATCCACTATCCACAGAGCTAGGGTCAGGAGTAGGGGTATAATAGGGACTTGGAGGCTGAAGAGTTTTGCCAGCAGATCTTGTCATTTGAGTGGTTGATGTTTGTGCGGCTGATGGTTTACTTTCTTGACTCACTACAATCCTCTTTCTTTCTTCACTTTGAAGGAGTTCAATTATTTCATTATGGCCACCAAACTGTGCAAATAATAAAGCATTCCATCCATCTCTATCTTGCAGTTTTGGATTGGCTCCATGTTCTAACAGAATCTTAGCTACTTCTGTATGGCCGTTTTGACACGCTATGATCAAAGATGATAGTCCGTCATTCATTTGATGGTCTATTTGAGCTCCGTAAGTTATTAGAATTTTTAAAATATCTACACTTCCACTGAGACTTGCACTCATTAGTGCTGACCATCCATTATTCTTCAAAGCATTCACATTAGCTCCACTATTTAACAAAAGTTGTACTATTTCCGTGTGTCTGTACTGACTAGCGCACATTAAAGCAGAAAATCCACCCTTCAAATGAATGTTCACATCTGCTTTGTACTGAATCAACATTTTAACAGTTTCTACGAATCCGTTCTGCACTGCATACATAAGAGCTGACCAGCCATCAGTGGTTTGCATATTCACGTCAATTCCCTGTTGAAGTAAATGCCTGGCTGTTTCGGTGAGTCCTTTTTGACATGCCAGCATTAAAGGGGAAATATTTAGTTTTAGTACAAGATCGTTGTGTTCTGATATGAGTTTAGCTATTTTAAAATGGCCATACTGATTTGCAAACATAAATGCTGACCATCCACTGTTGTGTAGCAGATTAATGTCTGCTCCATGGTTTAACAAAAGACGGACTATTTCAGAGTGTCCCACCTGACTTGAAATGGTTAAAGCTGATGCTCCATCATGACACTGCATGTTAACATTAGCTCCAGATTCTAGCATTAAGTTAGTTGTTTCTGTATGCCCATTTTGACTAGAAATATATAAAGCTGAAGCTCCAGATATGCTTTGCATGTTAACATCAGCTCCATGGTCGAGCAATAATTTGGCTGTTTCTGTATGTCCGTTTTGACTTGATTTGTACAAAGCTGAAATCCCTTTATTATTTTGCATATTAACATTAACTCCACAGTCGAGCAATAATTTGGCTGTTTTTGTATGTCCGTTTTGACTTGAAATGTCCAAAGCTGATAATCCTTTGTTACTTTGCATGTTAATATTAGCTCCACGATCGAGCAATAATTTGGCTGTTTTTGTATGTCCGTTTTGACTTGAAATGTGCAAAGCTGAACCCCCTTCGTTACTTTGCATGTTAACATTAGCTCCATGGTCGATCAATAATTTGGCTGTTTCTGTATGTCCATTTTGACTTGAAATGTACAAAGCTGATAATCCTTCGTTACTTTGCATGTTAATATTAGCTCCACGATTGAGCAATAATTTGGCTGTTTTTGTATGTCCGTTTAGACTTGAAATGTGCAAAGCTGAACCCCCTTCGTTACTTTGCATGTTAACATTAGCTCCACAGTCAAGCAATAATTTGGCTGTTTCTGTATGTCCATTTTGACTGGAAATGTACAAAGCTGAAAATCCTTCATTACTTGGCATGTTAATATTAGCTCCACGGTCAAGCAATAATTTGGCTGTTTCTGTATGTCCGTTTAGACTTGAAATGTGCAAAGCTGAGTCCCCTTCATTACTTTGCATGTTAACATTAGCTCCACGGTTGAGCAATAATTTGGTCGTTTCCACATGTCCCTCTTGACTTGAATGCATTTAATTTAAAGCAAACCATCCATCATTTTTTTGCACGTTAACATTAGCTCTGTGGTCAAGCAATAACTCTGCTATTTCTGTGTGCCCATTAAGACTTGAAATCATTAAAACTGACCATCCTTCACTTTGGTTCATGTTAACATTAGCACCATAGTCCAACAATAGTCTAGCAATAGTTATGTGGCCTGTCTCACAGGCTGCCATTAACGCAGAGAAATTGCGTAGTCCATTACCTGAATTAACTTGTGCTTGACACTGTAGTAGCAACTTGGCGACTTGAAAGTGTCCACGCCATGCTGCTCTATATAGAGCGCACTGCAGATTTTCATCTTTCTGGTTGACATCTGCTCCTTGTTCCAGTAGCCTCTTCACTGTTTCAAAGTCTCCTCGATCGCTTGCTGAGACCAACAAAGACGATGATCGATACATGAACGCCATATTAAACTAAACTGAGTCTCACATGGCACCGGCGGAGCCAGACTCCGACCCTAATTCAGTGAACAGGTCAGTGCGGTACTATACTATGCCAGAGGAGGTAGGACACGCTTGACCTTTGGCTAATAGTTCACTAATTAAATCGCTAGTATAGGCTTTTGTGAAGGTTTTTGGAGAATATCGTTGTGATTTTCGAACTCGGCGCTATTGATTTAGTGGGGGAGCCCCTCTTAGTTAGCACTGTAGAGCAATTTTTAGGTCCTTGGAATGTTAATCAAAGCAGCTAATTGACATTCCAAAGACCTAAAAATTGCTCTATAGTGCTAACTAAGAGGGGCTCCCCCACTAAATCAATAGCGCTGAGTTCGAAAATCACAACGATATCCTCTTAAAATCTTCACGAAAGCCTATAATAGCAATTTAATTAGTGAACTATTAGCCAAAGGTCAAGCGTGTCCTACCTCCTCTGATACTATGCACCCAAGCGAGCGGCGCACTGGCCTGCTTTAGTCTCGTAAACCAGACCCCTATTCCGCAGCGCTGGGTGTATTTCATCACGGGATCGACTAAGTTCACCCCGTTTGAAACGGTTACGTCATTGGTCCCACCCATTTCACGCGGCGCAGCGCATCGTTGGCCGCGCCGCCGCTAGTACTTAACTACTTGCACTCTGAACCACCCATAACACCAAAATTAATTTTGCCATCAACCAATCTATGCATCAACAAAGAAGTCAAAGCTAGAGCTAGGGAAGATTGTGTCTGTCTGTTTGTGCCATGGCCTGAAGAAGAGGTAGTAGTACAGCAGGGATGTTCACGCCTGGAGGAGCTTGGATTGTTCCCATGTAGCAGACCTACTGCAAAGGTACGTGCACTCATCTTTGGGCTATTCCAGATAATGAGGATACACTCCTATGGAGGAAGGTTGATTAGTATTGTAGGATCAAGATTTAAGGAAGTATTGAGGGCATTTTTATGGATTTTAATGAGGTATTGTAGGCACCATTGTAGATTGTAATAAAGTATTGAGGGGGCATGGCAGTGAATGATTAGTATAATTTGATGGAGTACGTAGCTGGTCAGGGTATGGAGGAATTACTATTAGTTTTGTAGGGTGAAATCGAGATTATTGGTTAGTTTTATAGGGTAAAATGAGCAAATTGATTAGTCTTCATGGTATTTTTGCACTTTCTGGTCCCAGCTGCATTATGGAAAACGTACCCACGTTATGAAAAACGTAAGTACACGGGTTACATGTACATGTACATGTACCACTCCAATCCCCTCTCATAATATAGCCCTTCACATATCTACTGAACAGTAGCGGTATACTTGATTGGCTTAGTACCATTCCTGACCACTTTAGGTACTCTGTAATTGGATAATAACTGTATGTATGTATTTGTGTATGTGTATGTGTATGTGTGTGTTGTACATGTAGCAATTGGCTATTCAGAATGTTTGTCCTTAGTTCCCAATGTTTTAATTAATTTTAACGCACCTTCCATAAGCAAAATTGAATTCTGTATTGTATAGAGGAATATTTCCCCTTTGTACAGGACATATTTGGCAAAGAGTGAACATCAAAGTGACTCTTTTCTATTTATATAACTGTATTTTTACATTATTTTAATTTGTGTGTCTGTACTGATAAGATTATTCTCTTTTCTACGGACAATGTATTTCTAGACCTAGCCTTGTGAATTGACCTGGGTACAAGGTTATTCCTGACCAGGATTTTGATGGTCTACCGTATGTGTGTACCATAGCTACTCACGTTGCCTTTGCATGTGATGAGAGCAGCTCATCAAGGTATCCCATCCATCATAGCAGGTACCATTCCTTTAAAGTCCCTTGACACAGTGACATATTATGTAACTACCAGTCATACCAATTAGTATAATAAACTTAGTGTTTCTATATAGCTTCAACGTTCCATAGTTTTGTACAGTGAAGATGTGTGCACAAGGGAGAGCTTGATGTCGATAGGCAATTGCGGATTTGTGGACTACAAAGTTAATTAAGTTATTAGTAATTTTCACCATTGATTTATGATCAACTGACTAACAGAGCAAGCTGCTACTGTAGAATCTGCACCTCTACAAGTACCTTTACTATTAAGTTTAATAAAGATGACTCAGCTCTTGAGCCTGGGTATGAGGCTAATGAGTGCACGTACCTTTGCAGTAGGTCTGCTACATGGGAACAATCCAAGCTCCTCCAGGCGTGAACATCCCTGCTGTACTACTACCTCTTCTTCAGGCCATGGCACAAACAGATAGACACAACCTTCCCTAGCTCTAGCTTTGACTTCTTTGTAGATGGCAAAATTGTTATGGGTGGTTCAGAGTGCAAGTACTAGCGGCGGCCAACGATGCGCTGCGCCGTGTGAAGTGGGTGGGACCAATGACGTAACCGTTTCAAACAGGGTGAACTTAGTCGATCCCATTTCATCACCAGCACGCGGAAAGAAGGTCTGGGGATTCTGGGCACCACACCTACTGGAACGTCGGCAGAGCCAATGAGATCGCTCAGAATGGTCACATGACCATGCTGCGCCCGCAAATATGCCATTAACGAGCTGCTCGATTCACCGCTCAGTGTCCGAATTTTACCAAAATCTTGCCAGAAGACCGCTTTGAGGACGTCTATGCACAGATATGAGGACTGCTACTTAAACAGCGATGGTTTGGCTACTTTTTTCTGACTTTTCAGGTATTTTTATAGTGAAAAGACACAGAAATAGACTCAAGCACGGGCTAAGGAGCCGCGCTGACTTAGTATTCCAGATTTTGCTACATTTAGGTACTTTATTGATAGCTTTTAACCACTATAGTCCAAACGAGTAGTTCAGGATCATAAATAGCACGTAGAACTCGAAGGAGGTGCTACAAAAAGTTTTGCGGCAAAATATTGCATTCCGTTTACGTGACGTAAAAATTCCACTGTGCCACGGATTGGTGCCCACTATGCCAGAATCAATAATAAGTAGTACAAAAATGCAGACATTGCTATGACTGAGGTAAAGTGTGAGATAAAAAACAAATTTTATAAGACAAAGTAATGATTATGAGTTTAAATAAAGGCCAATTCAGAGTTAACCAAGTCCATTGGTGGAACAGGAGACTTGGTGGCGTGTCCAATGCTGGAACGAGCACCCCTGATGCATTGTATAGAATCCCCAGACCTTTCCGCGTGCTGGTGATGAAATACACCCAGCGCTGCGGAATAGGGGTCTGGTTTACGAGACTATGGCCTGCTTCTAAATACCGTATAGCCGGAAAATTTGGCGGGGAATTAAATTTGGCGGTTTGGCGGTCTATATTACAACCGCCAAATTAAAATCCGCCAAAATTTCCTACTCGCATATATACGTATGGCGATCCCGTACCGAACCGCCAAATTTAAATCCGCCAATATTCCTGCAATAGCGATTTTGGGCTCAACCGCCAAATTTAATGCCCGCCAATATTTCCGGCTATACGGTAGTCTGGTGTAAGCCGACCTCGCAGGAAGAGGAGGGTCTAGGCTGCCACTTTGGTCTAAAGCTATACTTAGCCTCGAACCCAGTACGAGCATAGTATAGCTTTAGCCTCGAACCCAGGCTCACTTTCCCCTCCCCCCGAAAGTAGTTCGAGGCTAAAGCTATACTATGCTCGTACAGAAGGAATGTAATTAGTCAGTAAGTACCCGCCGTGTGTCATATAGTCTCGTTCCCAGACCCCGCCCCAAAAAGAAGCATTTTGGGGCGGGGTTTGGGGACGAGACTATGTGTCATCAGAGGAGGTTCGACAGGGTCAAAAGGTCACAATTAGCTAATCACGTGCTCCCATATGTTTGTATGGGAGTATTAATTTCTCCGCTGTACCCCAGCTATCTTGCTACGAAAGTATCTCTATCATGTTTTTCGTCGTATCTAATACTAGTTCGAGCCCTGTACCCTTCGTGAACGATTTTCTAGTCTACCATATGGCTCAGTGACCTTTGTGACATTGAACCAGCAAGGCAAGCTGCTGTAGCGAGAATGATGGCATAGAAAAGCCGCCGATTACTTCTAAAATGTCTATCATCCGCCTTGGAGAAAGCAGCGCCTGTCACCATGATAAATCAAGACTGTCTAAATTCGGGGTCAAAGTACAAGAATGCTCGTTAACGGAGGGTTATTGCTGACCTTTTGACCCTGTCGAACCTCCTCTGATGTGTCATACGTACTACATACATCATGTATATGTACGTATACACATTATTGCCATGCGCAAGTACGTGCACAGGGCAAGCGCGTGCATATTATAAATTTTTATTATTATAGGGATTTACTCTCGTCATGCTAGTCTCGTGCCCAGACCCCAGGGGTCCGGGTGAGGGGTTGTCTCGTCCCCAGACCCCGGGTAGTTATAAAAAGGGGAACGGGAAATGAGGAAATGGGAAACGGAGAAACGTGGAAATGAAGAAATGAACTGGAAATGGTCGTCAAAATGCTGGAGAGGCTAGACAGATACTGTTTATAATGCTACTCAGATCAACTTGTTTACTTCCCCTATATTTATTCTAGCCGCCAAAATGATCGATGCCTATGGTATCTGAGTGATAGTAATATGAGAGTCACTCCTGCTATTAAAACTTATAGCTCCAGAGTGTATGTAAGACCTCACTGGGCTTATTGAATAGCTGATACAAGCAAGTCATGACATAGTCTTGCAGGCCAGCCCAGAGAATAGAATATTGAATGTAACATGTCGAATCAAGTCATTGAGGCCCGGTTTCCAAGTCAGTACAAAATTAATAACAAAAATCGTAGCCTCCTTGGGTAATGATGAAGTAGGGATTGCAGTATCAAAATGTACACTAGAATCAGCAGATTTGTAGGGACAATCATATCCACCAGAGTCAGTAATATAGCTATTAGTATTATGTATAGCCTCCCATTAGTTTTTAGTATACATACTTTGCTATCCCATCACCAATTATGACGGTTGCCCTGTGCATGTACTAGATAGATAGACTGGAATCTTCATCAAATAATTGAAGATGACTGATAGGGTACATTCATAGTAATATGTGTATCAAATTAACTACAGCTGGATTCAAGTTCTAGGTGTGCACTCATGTCTCGAGTCTCGCAAGCCAGGCTGGGTTAGGCAGACCCTCACACTCTGCAGGGTTTACCAGAAGTTCTTTCTGAGGATAAACCTGCTGAGGGAGGGTCTGGTTTGTGACACTAGGTGTGCACAAGCCCTATCTATAGCCTGGGCCCACTTGCCCATAAATTTGAGACAGGATTCTAGCTAAGTACCATCACTGATGAAGAGGCAGGATCATCATTCGGGTCAGTGGTGTATCACTATCAGTACCACGGTGTGCAGGTAGAGCTGTCAAAATCCTTAATACCAGATCAAGTTTACTTCAAATGGCGTGCCTGGATAGTATAGCTAGCTCGCAGATCAGGACAGTTTGTGAGTCTCTAATAGTTTCAAGTCTTAGAGATCAAATGACGACCATTTCCAGTTCATTTCTTCATTTCCACGTTTCTCCGTTTCCCATTTCCTCATTTCCCGTTCCCCTTTTTATAACTACCCCCAGACCCCACCCTCGAGGAGGAAAAGGGTCTGGTGACTTTGGGCAAAAAGCTTGGTCCAGTTGACGACCCGCGGAGGAATTTGCGCGTCCCAATCAGATTGCAGCTTTAGCCCGGTCATATGACTCGCCTGGGCGCTCTTTCGCGTATAAATGCAATACTGATAGCTCGAATATCAGCCCACCCCCCAATCTTGGCCCAATGTAAGGTGCACCGCCCATAGGCCCTCTTTCGCCAGGGTACGGTAATATTAAAAGCAAGCTACACTATAGTCTAGCGAAGCCACGCTGACTGATTTTGTGCCAAACTCTGACATTACGGCTACCTGTTAAAGCTACATGTATGCTAATTTAAGCTCTGTGCGTGTATGTGGTAGTGTAGTGTTATGTGGTTTTGGTTTTGTATCTTTGGTTATGATGTAATGCTATATCATTCTAGTTAGGCCAGTCAGACCGGTTTTGTGTATTGAGTTCAGTTGCTAATCTTTGTCAGTCATGAAGTAACTGTCTTTTTGTAAGTGTAGCCTGTATGTATCTTTGCTAAGTTTACTAAATAAGTATTTGCTAATAACATCAGGAGACCCTGGTCGTTACAGTTGGCGACCCTCTGACAGGATTGAACAGGACTTATGACAAGCAGAGAACTCAGAGCACGGCTGATGGCACATTTAGGGGAGTACTGAAATGACGTCATCATAATAATATATGTATAATACTATTATGTATGTACATGTATTATATCACTATGTACATGGATATTATATGTAGTGCACATGAGTGATACTAAGACAGTGGGACAGTATGACAGTGAGACGGTGGGACAGTGGGACACTAAGACAGTGAAGACAGTGTGACAGTATGACAGTGGGACAGTGGGACAGAGGGACAGTAAGACAGTCACGCCGGGGACAGTGGGACACTAAGACAGTGTGACAGCATGACAGTGGGACAGTGGGACACTAAGACAGTGTGACAGTTTGACAGTGGGACACTAAGACAGTATGACAGCATGACAGTGGGACACTAAGACAGTAGGACAGTATGACAGTGGGACACTAAGACAGTGTGACAGCATGACAGTGGGACACTAGGACAGTAGGACAGTATGACAGTGAGACCGTGGCTAAGACAGTGTGCCGATAGTGGGCCCGACATCGGACACTAAGACAGTGGGACAGCATGACAGTAAGGTGGTGGGACAGTAAGACAGTGGGACAGTATGACAGTTGGACAGTATGACATGCTGGCCCACTGGCTATCATTGTAATAGGCCTACTGTCCCACTGTCATACTGTCTTAGTGTCTCACTGTCATACTGTCCCACTGTCTTAGTGTCCCGGCACTATCCCACTGTCGTGCTGTCACACTGTCTTAGTGTCCCACTGTCCCACTGTCATGCTGTCACACTGTCTTAGTGTCCCACTGTCCCACTGTCTTACTGTCCCACTGTGATGCTGTCACACTGTCTTAGTGTCCCGCTGTCACACTGTCTTAGTGTCCCACTGTCCCACTGTCTTAGTGTTACACTGTCTTAGTGTCCCACTGTCTTAGTGTCACACTGTCTTAGTGTCCCACTGTCTTAGTGTCCCACTGTCCCACTGTCTTACTGTCTTACTATCTTAGTGTCCCACTGTCATACTGTCATACTGTCCCACTGTCTTAGTGTCCCACTGTCCCACCGTCCCACTGTCATACTATCACACTGTCTTAGTGTCTCACTGTCATACTGTCACACTGTCTTAGTATCACTCCTGTGCACTACATATACATGTACGTAGTGATATATACATGTACATACATAATAGCATATATTATTATGATGACGTCATTTCAGTACTCCCCTAAATGTGCCATCAGCCCAGAGCACTCAACCCAACGATCAGCAACACTGACAGCATTTCAGGAAGCCGAACGATAATCACCCGTCAAAGAGCTAAAATGGGCACTGAAGCGGAGCAACTCAAAGCAAAACTCGAGAAACTAGAGAGAGCACTGACCCAACTCCAAACCCAGAAGGATGAGGAGATCCAGCAGCTGCGTGACGTAGCCGAAGAGGCTCTAAAGCTAGAGCAAGAGCGTAGTGCCAACTTGGAGCGGGAGCTCAAAAGCGCTGCGCTGGAGGCTGAACTCGACAGGCACAAAGCTCTGGACGCACTCCGAGCAGAGCATCAGAGAGCCATTGAGAGGGAGCAGAAGAGAAAAGGCGCGCTCATGACTGGATCAACGACCTCAAATCCGGGTTCGAGCTGGAAAAGAACACTCTCCAGGAGAAAATCTCCGTGCTCGAGGAAAAGCTGAAGACCCCCGAGTCAAAGTCTGCAGACCCCGCAGGTACTACTGCGCATGTGCCGCCGCCGCCGCCTGACGTCGGGTCGGGTGAAAGGTCAACGGAATCCAGCGGTGCTAGCGGGACTCCGCCTTCCGATCCTACTCCGCCCACAGACCCTGCCGCGCCTACGGACGCGTCGCGAGGAGCTACGGACCCAGCTACTGCCAGCGCTGGTGATGGTGGTGCTACAGTGACAGATGCTACTAGCAGTGATACACTTATGAAATCAATGACTGAACTTATTAAGGCACAGGTGCAAGCTATGACCAAGGCTGCTTCTGTTCAGAGCCTTCCACCATTGGAAAGGTATACTGGTGAAGGAAGTCAAGCCGAAGATGACGGCATTGACAGATGGTTAGAACAGTTCGAGGAGAGAGCCCACTTAGCCGAGTGGTCAGATGAAGTCAAGCTGTATCAGTTGAAGGTGCACCTCGACAAAACTGCCTCACACGTGTTTAGGATGTTCTCCGCCGATGAGAAGTCTGGCTACAAGAAAGCCGCAGACGCTCTCCGCAAAAGATTCCGTCCTGTAGACATAGAGGAATTGCGAGGGCTGGAGTTTCATCGCAAGGTCCAAGAGAACGAGTCTGTGGAGCAACTTGGACTTGAACTACAGCGTCTAGGCAGGAAAGCCTTCCCCTCCACAGATGGCAAGGATTTTGATCGCATGCTCAAGGGTCGCTTCTTCCAGGCCCTACTGACGAAGTGGCAGAGGAAGCTTGGCGCCCCCAAGACTTCCGAGACTTTTCAAGAACTTTACGATCGGGCGAGAACACTAGAGCAACACGAGAAACAGTATAATGCTGCTTCAGTAACAGTCCATGGTGAGAAGAAGAGCGAGAAACCTGCACAGCCGAAACAAACCAGATTCGCCAAGCCCCCTCATAGCAAGGAGCAACCTGCTTCGAGTCCGAATGCAAAGCAGAAGGATGACTCAGAAGCTCGAGCAGAACGAAGCCCTTCAGCTTCTGGAGGATACAGTCTACGAGCTTACTGTCACAGGTGTGGTCACAAAGGTCACCTTGCTCATAATTGCCGAAATCCTCGACTGAAGCATGAGGCCCCAGGTCGTAGTGACAATTCAAAAGCAGCAGCCGTTAAGACAATCGAAGCAGAGAGTGAGTTCACGGAGGCCCAGCTAGAAGAAATGCTAGCCCGGTGCAGGCTTCGTAACGAACGTGAACATCTCGGAGATGCGTATGCGAACACTTGCACAGTCACAACCGAGTCTCAGGAGAGTAACCCAGTCGTGGGACCCACGCTATTTCTCGACCTAGAGATCGAAGGGATTCCAGTGGAGGCAGTCGTGGATTGCGGATCTCCAGCGACAATTATCTCCCGGAGGATGCTACACGAGATTGCGAGGAACCTCCGCCGCACAGGCAAGCCACTTCCAGAAATGAGTAAGCCCTCAATTAAAGTGTATGGTAAAGATGGGAAGAGAGGTGGGCATGAGCTTGTGTGTACTGCCCAGCTTGAGGTTAATATCCAAGCTGATGGGAAGAGAGCCTGTGTACCTGTGATTGTACAACCGGATAGTGAGCAGGGATGCTTATTGGGTACTAATGCTACTTCCTTGCTAGGACTCCAGTTTTTGAGAGCAAATAACAAGCCTTTACGCATGGGTACTGAATCAAAAGAGAGTGTCACTCGCGTTCGCTTGGTGAGAACCATATCTGTCCCGAGCCAAGCTAGTAAGATTGTCAAAGCCGAGATTGAAAGTATTAATAGAAAGGGTGAGGATTGCATCTTTGAGCCAGATATGAATGTAGTGGCGTCGAGTGGCCTGAGTATTCCTGAAACGGTGTTGACAATTGGCGAGAAGGGAAGAGTGTATATTCCATTGCAAAACATGCAAGACACTAGAGTGAAGCTTTCTAGAGGAGCTGAACTTGGCGTTATTGAGCCTTTTGTAGCCGTGTCTCCCAGTGACCATGCAACTCGCATGAGTGAGGAGAGTCAGCTAGTCGAGAGCAGTTGTGCTAAAGTCATGGTTGATAAGAAGTTTGACGATGAGCGTAACCGAAAGTTGTTGGGAGCCCTTAAGCTGAATCAGGGTGATCTCACGAACAAGCAGTTTAATAGCCTCAAAACACTTATGTTAGGAGCATCAGATGTTTTTGCTCTTGATAATTCTGAGCTTGGTTGCACCAATCTAGTCAGGCACACCATAGACACTGGTGATAGTCAGCCGATAAAACAACAGCCCTACCGCACTCCGATGATTTATCGTGAGCAGATGGCAGAAATGATAGAGGATATGCAAGCACAGGGGATAGTACAGCCATCCTCAAGCCCCTGGGCAAGCCCAGTAGTCCTCGTGCCGAAGAAGGATGGTACAGCTAGATTCTGCATCGATTACAGGCGCTTGAATGCGGTTTCGAGGAAGGATGTTTATCCATTGCCACGGATTGAAGATATTTTGTCCACTTTAGGAGAAGCCAGATATTTCACGACTCTAGATTTAGCCACTGGATTTTGGCACATTGAGCTTGACGAGTCTTCTAGACCTAAGTCAGCTTTCACCACGCACAAAAGACTCTACGAGTTCGTTCGCATGCCTTTTGGATTATGCAACGCTCCTGCTACATTCCAAAGGTTAATGCAGGTGGTGTTAGCAGGGCTAGAATGGAGCAGTTGTTTTGTATACATCGATGATATTTTGGTGGCATCGAAGACTTTCGACGAGCATTTGGTTCATCTCAAAGAAGTTTTTAGCCGACTCAGGAGAGCAGAATTGCGCCTGAAGCCCAAAAAGTGTTCCTTTCTTTGTGATCAGGTCGTTTATTTGGGCCATGTCATATCCAAGGAAGGCATAGCTCCAGACCCAGCCAAAGTTCAAAAGGTTCGAGACTTCCCAGTGCCTACCGATGTCAGCAAGCTTCGACAGTTTTTGGGACTAGCGTCTTATTATAGGAGATTTGTTCCAGCCTTTGCTAAGATAGCGGCACCTTTGCACTCACTGACTAAGAAGAACTCGCCTTTGTGCTGGACGAGCGCATGCGACAATGCCTTCTGTGAGCTAAAGGAATTACTGTGTGATGCTCCCGTGTTAGCCTATCCACGTTTTGGCCCGAGCGAGGAGTTTGTGATCGAGACTGACGCTAGCACAGTTGATTTAGGAGCAGTGCTTGCACAGAAGCAACCTGACGGTACTGTGCATCCCATTGCCTATGCGTCACGCTCTCTACAGCCTGCAGAACGGAACTATGGGATATCCGAGTTAGAAACCTTGGGACTGGTATGGGCTGTCAAACACTTCCGTCCGTACATCCTCGGTTATCCATGTACTGTGTACACAGACCATGCAGCCTGTCTATCTCTCCTCAGTTCCCGCAATCCATCCACCAAACTTGCAAGATGGGCACTGACTATACAGGAAATGAACCTCACTATCAGACATCGATCTGGAAAGAAAAATGCCAATGCCGATGCGTTGTCGAGGAATCCGACAATCGAAGAAACCACAGTGTTATCAGTCACTACTGAACACTCAGACGATTCGTGTGATGACACTTCGCCCCCAGAAGTGCAACGACAGTTTGACGACATCAAACGAGAACAACGAAGTGATTCTGATCTCTTACCTCTCATTGAGTACCTAGAAACTGGTAATCTCCCTCCCGAGGAGCAGACTTCTAAGAAGATAGTGGCCGAGAGTCCGAAGTTCGACCTGATCGACGGAGTTCTGTACTTCGAGTATCCGAGCTCTCCCCACCAATGGTGCATTGTTGTTCCGAAGCACCTGCAGCAGACGATGTTGGAGGAAGCGCACTCAGGTCAATTTGCCGGTCACTTTTCAGAGAAGAAAGTCTACGACCGTCTCCGCCGCTACTACTGGTGGAAGGGAATTCGCTCCGATGTTCGTCCACACTGCCGAGTGTGTCTCACTTGTGTGACCAGGAAGGGTGGACGGAAGCCTACACGACCCCCACTACACCCTATCCCGGTAGGCGGACCCTTTCATCGTCTTGGGGTAGACGTACTCCAACTTCCATTGACAAGGAACGGTAATCGATATGTTGTAGTATTTGCCGACTACTTAACCAAGTGGATCGAAGCATTTCCAGTTCCAGACCAGACTGCAGAAACCATAGCGAAGCTGTTAGTTGAGAAGATTGTTTGTGTTCATGGAGTACCGGAACAGTTACTCTCTGACCGTGGAGCTAACTTTTTATCAGACTTAGTTCTCGAAGTATGTTCCCTCCTCGGTATAGAAAAGTTGAATACGTCTGGCTACCATCCTCAGACCGATGGTCTTGTCGAGAAATTTAATTCCACTCTCATCAGTATGATCTCCAAGAGCTCCACCAGGAGTGATGACTGGGACGAACGACTGCCGTTTCTACTTTTCGCCTATAGAGTATCTGCCCAAGAGAGTACTAAAGAGTCCCCCTTCTACCTTCTATTTGGCAGAAATCCGCGTCTTCCTACGGAAACTACCCTAACTCAGCCGAGATCTATTTACACTATCGACCTTGAAGACTACAAAACAGCACTTGTTTCACATCTTGGAAGTGCTTGGGAAGCTGCAAAAGCTAACATTCAGTCCGCCCAGAAGAAACAAAAGCTCTATTACGACCAAAAATCAAAGGAGACGTCTTTTAATGTCGGAGATCGTGTACTCTTGTACATGCCGAACGAAGTAAAAGGAAAGGACTGGAAATTGAGTCGACCATTTCACGGCCCTTATCGTATCATCAATTTAACTGATTGTAACGCTGAAGTCCAACTTGTCGATGGTCAGGAAGAACCAATATTTGTATCACTAGATCGGATCCGGCCATGCCCTAGTGAACTAAGCGATGATGTATGTTGGACAGGTTGCGGCAAGAAACGTTCTAAGCGACAAAAACCACGGAAACAGTCGAGCCAAGTTAAAGATAAAGCTCCTGTTCGTACTATCGGACCAGTTACGAGGTCCATGACCCGCAATGCAAGTCAGTAACTGTAAGTACAATGTCATGCATTTTCTGAATTGTCGTGTATTGACTGAATAATAGTATAATATTATTATTATTGTTTATTGATTTGTGTTAGGTCATTGATTTAATTATCTTTTGTTAGCTTATTGATTTGTGCTATGATGTCGAGGACGACCTCCCATCTTGGCCGGGGGAGATGTAGTGTTATGTGGTTTTGGTTTTGTATATGCTTGTATCTTTGGTTATGATGTAATGCTATATCATTCTAGTTAGGCCAGTCAGACCGGTTTTGTGTATTGAGTTCAGTAGCCTGTATGTATCTTTGCTAAGTTTACTAAATAAGTATTTGCTAATAACATCAGGAGACCCTGGTCGTTACAGTAGCTGCGGTGTGTCTCTTTCGTCTCAAGTTAGCTTTAGGCTTTTCTGTGGATAGAAGTAAATAGGGAAGGTTTATTTGCCTTGCGTGTGCTGGTGTACGTGTGTGTGCATATGGTGGTGATGTAGGCTGTAGGCATCAGTTACGCAAACACGCCTCGTATTATTTTGGTCACGTTGACATGGTAATGATGTCTGATTGCCTTGTAGTACAGCATACAGCATGCCTTGTAGTATTGTGTACATGGGTATTTTTGTTGGGACGCGATGCGTTGTCACCGATAACATGTTAGTTGAGTACAATGCTTCTCTTCACTTTGCTACCCCCATATAAGGAGACAATACATGTATGTATATATACATGTACATGTGTGTGTACATGTGACTGCATGCTTAAAGGTCAGCAGACATACATGTACCGGTACTGTACTGTTGTAGAACAGTTATGATAGCACCTTGTTGAGCTACATGTACACTGAGAGAGAGCTTGATTTGCTGGTATTAAATAACTATTCTTGTGTATAGTGGTGGGACTCACCTTGCACTTCAGGACTAGATCTAATGTACTTGTGCATGTACATGTACTGTACATGTACTCATTTTGGTATATTTTTTATCCCCTGTCAGATTTGACAGTATTTGGTGTGACTCTGGAGCTGGCTATCCAGAGGAGCTTGTTAGGAACTGATGGAATTGAACTACCGACAGTTTTCAGACTCTGCATTGACTATCTAGAGGAAAATGGTAAATCACAACACTATAATATTACAGCTATAGCTGTAACCAGTAAAACTTGAATGACTGGTAGAAATTCTATTATTTGTTATCTATTATCGTCTACTCCCAAAGTTTGTGTGCTTGTTATCGAACGATCGTTATGATAAATCTATTCCAGAATCGTCTTGCTAAAACACGACCTCTTGGGTACACTTCCTTTATGTACAGTATCATAGTAGCTGAGCTGTGTTACAAACAGTTTGGAAACGCCACAATATTCCCCCCCCCCCCCCCCCCCCCCCAAAAACACACATGCGTGCTCCATACATAACATGACATACCCTAATACTCCGTACATGAAATGAGATCTTCCTTTTGTGATTTTCAGCCCTGGATCATGAAGGTCTGTATCGTTTGGCTGGTGTGAAGAGCAGGGTGGAGGACGCTAAGACTAGATTTGACAGAGGTACAATACTTTTACATACACACACGTACATATATAAAATATTGTAATGACATCACTTGCTTGCTCATGGCTGGTTGGGTGTGTTTGTGTTCATCTGTGATGTTATTGTGGGGGTTGTATTGTCCATGCGCCAAAAGATATGGCTATGAATGGATACCTCTTTTGGGGGTACAGTTGGGTGGTGATTATTTCTCAAGGGTTGCTTTGAATATGAACATTAGCTGCGTAGGCCAAGTGGAACGACTTGGGAATAGGCCACTAGGGGGTATAGGCTAAGCTACTTCAGGGCTCCAAAGAAAAACCACTATGCTGTACATTCTAGTACAGTGTACATGTACATTGTGGTCCAGCTCCACATGTACATGTACATGCACATGCACATGCACATGTTAAGCTGCCCTGGGTTTTTTTTCATTCACTAATATACATTATTTTAGATGGGATGTGATGCTCTAGTACTGTTTGGCTGCTATCAACATAGCCATAAAAAAATTAATGAATGTTAAGGCCTCCATCCATATTAGCCTGAACTATCATGATGTACACATGATGCTGTTGTATATGGGAATTGATTTTTGGAAGATAAACTACATGTATGTGCATGTAATTTGGCCGTATATTATTCTGTTGTGCTCTGTTTTCCTCCACGTTGTGTCCAGGTGAGGTTGTTGATCTGTCAGACTACGACTACAACGCAGTGGCTAGTCTGCTGAAGCTCTACCTGAGAGAGCTGCCCGAGCCACTCATACCTCAAAGACTCCTCACAAAGATGGAAGCAGCTACACAATGTGAGTCGACCATGTGTGTCCAGTTACATATGTACACTGTACATGTACATGTGTGTGTGTGCGTTTGAAGTATTCAGGTCATTAGCAGCTGCACACTGCAATAACCAAAGTTTTGAAATCTATTTCCAGCCACTTACTGCTTACATGTACATGTAGTTCAAGCTCCGCTCACTGACCTCTAGCTACATATAGCCACTGAGTTTGGCGCATGTGTGACCGTTTTAGCCAGCATTAGCCCATTATATCAACAGTGTACGTGCGTACCTGTATCCACTCTTGGTACCACTTAGTACAGTGTACTTTTTCTTAATGACATGTTAATAGCATGTTCAAATACAAGTACACATGTAGGCACACGTCATACATGTACATGCATGTCACGTCATATCACTGCACATTTTGTCTACTCTGTATGCATAACCTGACCACATGTTTGCTGCTTTTAAATAATAATAATTATACAGCCACACTGCCGTTATTTCGTTAGCCTGTGACTCATTGTTTCCAAACTGCTCATTGGTGGTACTCTCCCATTATCGTAAATGAGATCACAATTAAGTGAATTTCGGGAGCAAAATTGGCAGTATAATAGATGACATCATAGTAAATATTTACTAGTGTGTTTCAACATAGTTTGTTGGGACTAGTGATAATATAATTTTTATGACTGATTAATGACAAATATTTCTGGGGTGATTTCCTCGGGGATTTATGGAAGAAAGGATTTTTGAACTTTATGTACTCTGTCCCCCCCCCCTCCCCCTCTCTCTCCTCCAGCCCCCTCCCCAGCAGACCAGGTGTCTGTACTGGAAGATACTTTCGAAGAAGTACCCTTAGCAAACACGCTACTTTTATCATGGCTGTTTAAGCACTTAAGTCACTTGGCTGATAAGGTAAGCACTTGTGCTTCACTAATTTAAAATAGAGAGGGTGAGTACTGTAACAGTTATTAGGAAAGCTCTTGGGTGAATGGTGAAAGTGGTTTCTAATAGGAAATCGTAGCATTTCATTGTTATGGCATATCCAGTCCATCCCTATACTTACAGAGTCTACTGGCTCTAATGATAATCTTAGTCGAATGGTGAAAGTGGTTTCATCATAACTTTGCCTTGTCATGCTGATTATCATGCCGATTTATTGGAACTTGGTGCAGGGTGCAAGTACCTGTTATTTCCTTTATGGACTAAATTATCAGTAGCTACATACATGTACATTTATGCATAACTGGGTTGTAGATGGTGAATGTGGCAGGATGGGTGAGGTCTGAGGTCAATATGTACATACATAGAAAATTTGTTGATTAAATGATTACATCATAATTATACCCATGTTGATTCCAAAGTATTTCCATAAGATTGGAAAGGGAGAGAGAGACTATGTTATTATACAGCACTGTGAACTATGACGCACAGTATGGTCTAGAGTACCTGGCACCCACTTGAATGTTGACACTTCATTACCTTTCGGTACTTTACATCATCTTTCCTTGTTTTCCATTTCGCACGCAGTCTGATGTCAACAAGATGCACATGAGCAACATTGCGATAGTGTTCTGTCCCACCCTCCAACTCTCCGCTCCTCTCTTTCACCTCATCTACAACAACTCACAGGTACTCTTCGAAGAAGTAGAACTCAAAAAGTAAGTCATCACTTGCAGCATCAAGAGTACCAGTGTTTCCCCCAGCATACCTGAATCAGGGTGGGCCACCCGGTTTGACTTTGGGATAATTATAAACATCAAAGAAATGGGTGGAATTTAAAGCCACAACTTAATTAAAAGCCTATGAATATCATTAAGCACCCAGATTGGATTCTGTTCTGGGGGAATCCCTGGAGTAGTATAGTATATGTACATGTACATGTATGTAGCTGCTCAGTGGAACAACTCTATGCTATGGACATGTCACCCTTGGGACTGCATGAAGTGTTAAAGGCACTGTGTCACGATATAAGGGCCGCGCGTTACTATTTTTAAAAACATTTGAAATCAACCGCAAAACGTGACGTTGAATCACGTCACGCGCGCGACCGCATGCCATGTGTCACGCCCATAGCTATCGATCGAGCGAGCCTAGGGCACCTTATGATGGTAGCTAATCCTAAAAAAGAAGGCTAAACATAGAAAGAAGAGTTAAACTAACCTTCTTGCTTCGTTTAGTATCATCGCGAAGTCGATTTCATCGAGGGACGCGGCCGATCGCTTAAACCAGCCGGCCAGGCACGGGCGCCCCGAGCAAGTGGCGTGATCGCAACGTCACAAAACCGCATCGCCCACGTTC
Organism: Cliona cf. orientalis; assembly: GCA_963930775.1. NCBI lineage: Eukaryota > Metazoa > Porifera > Demospongiae > Clionaida > Clionaidae > Cliona > Cliona cf. orientalis. The sequence continues at coordinate 3,053,680 of OZ005695.1, forward strand.
TTGATTAAATATTGGGGATCCTCATCCGGCTTCCGTTACTAAAAATACGCTTATACCGTGACACAGTTCCTTTAAGGGGTGTCTTTTCCTTAGGGCTACCATTATTTGTGGGTACAAATTTTAGCGGATTTCGGAAACAGTGTCTTTAGTGGGTACTCATTTTAGCACTATTTATTCGAAAATGTTGAATAATTTAATATTCGTGGGTACAATTCTTAGGCAAATCGCTCATTTCGCTAAATTTAGTACCTGCAAACAAAAGTATCCTTAAGGTATTTTATTGCCATTTCTACCCACAAGTTTTGCCATCTCCACTTTGCCTCCCTCTTCTTGTACATTTAGCAGTGCTGTTATTGATGTTCACTGACAGTTCTAAGATATTGAGGTTCTTGGTTGGGTAAATAGATACTAATACGCATAGCAAGTACGCTCGTTCTTGTTACACCAACACTGGCAGAATTGAATAATAATATTCTTGGCAAGAATATTATTATTCAATTCTGCCAGTGTTGGTGTAACAAGAACGAGCGTACTTGCTATGCGTATTAGCACTGACAGTTCCTTATGGTCTTGTTGTTTATAGAGAATCAGAGAATCACATGTAGTATTTTTATCATTTGTGTTAGGTATACAAAGCCGGTAATTGAAAAGAAGGAGGGAAGAAGTAAAGTGTCAAATCTTCAACAGTTGGAAGATCTAGAGACAGAAGAGTAAGGACTGTATAGTAACCTATAAAACTAGCCTCATCTGCCAGCCATTTTCAATATTGTACACTGAAGTGCTTAAAAAGCTGGGAGGGAGACGAGGCTACTAGCTTAAGATGTCTTTTACAATGTACACATACATAAAATTGTGTGCGTGTGTGTATTACAATAATCGGAGTATGCATTACATAGTATGTACAATGTACATGTACAGTCACATGAATCATTAATAAAATTGCCCATAAAAGTATATTATAATATACATGTACATAATAATAATATTGAGCATGTTACAGCAGAACCTATTGCATAATATGCTATTGTGTACACAGTGTGCACCTGTACCTTGTACAATGTACTAATTGTCTTGTTGTCTTGTTTCCAGGGAGATTACTGCTGAGCTCGACAGATTGACAGGAATCCTCGACAACTTACACTCCAAAATGGCAGGAAAATATGGCGAGGTGAGCCCTACTGATCAGCTGGGAGGGGTTCTAAAAATAGAATGATAGCCTTATATGGAGGAAGGTTTAATGTCGGGTTGCCAGACTTGTCCTCCCTTTTAAGGAATTCTGATGCTACTATTCATGCTTGTGATCATTTTTGCGTCTTTGTGCAGAGAGATGAGAACATATGGGAGATACAGAGAGCTATTACAGTATTACGAAGAAAGGTACACTAAGTAGATCCAGTAACATTGCTAGATAATTTCATAGACTTTGTTTAGTCGAGCCTAGCATGAAATCTTCAATAGATACATATAGGATGGGGGTTCCATACTGTGTAGTGGGAAGCAACTCATGCCTGCATTCTTCTCTGTACAGAAAAAGAAAGCAACTAAGATGTCTGCTCATCTGAACAACTCTCAGCATGGAAGTGAGATGGGTAAGGTTTAAGCTCACTTTGAAGTAGCTTTGTATTTAAATTACATGCACAGATTACAAACATACCTTTTACTGTATTTGTGTCTTTCTCTCTTATCCTAGAGTTCATGAAGACCCTGACTTTAATGGAGGCAACCTTAGAGGCAGAAAACGAGGTAAGTAAAGTACCCTCACCCTGGACACAAAGATATACCCTCCCTTATTGGTTAGGGTATTAAGTGTTGGAATGTGAACTGTGGTTTGATGGTCAATGTGCTTTTCCTAGGAACTGCAAGCCAGAAAAGAAGACCTCCAGTTGGCAATTAGGAGGGAACAGGAACTCATAGATCAATACCAGGTACTGCCTATTGCGTCATAAGTACATGTGTAGCTACATCAAACTTACTACTGTGAGCTGTACCGATATCAATGTGTAATAATATAGACTCTACTTGTTGGGTGGATTATGGTATTACTGTGATTTGTTCTTTTACATGGCTATACAGAGAGAGCTTGAGAAGTGCAAGAAAGCGATAAATGGAGTGGATCCGCTTGCTTCACAGTCTGACGATGACCTATCAGTGGTAAGTTATGTGTACATGTACGTACCGGATTACTAGACTCATATAAGATAATGTTGCTATCTGAAACTGAAGACTGTGTCTTACAGCGTTAAGTGTGTGTGCATGCATGCCTAATGACTGTACCTATTGATACTGGCGGAAGTGACGACCCTTTACCTATTTGTCATTTGTGATAATATACCCTCCGTTTGCTACAGGAGGATGATGCTGAACTGGCTAAAAAGTTAGCTGCTTTGAAATGGCATGGGAAGGAGCTTGAGGTGAGCTGCATACTATAATGTGTAATATCAGAAACACTGTCTGTTTGAAAGTAATGCTTTAAGTTAAATATACTGGAGGGGGGTTGATAAGGACAGATGTGGACAAGGCTTACTGATTGTTTTTGTGTACTACTTTTAGCTTCGGAACAAGACTCTGGTGCAGGGCATCAGAGATGAGGAGGAAGAGATTATGCAAATCAAAGTCAAATTAAAAGTACTGCCACTAAAACAAAAGTTAAACGTTGATGAATAGTTTGGGCACAACAGTTACTGTCTCATTCATAATAATTATTTTTATGTCATATCACCTCACTTAAATTTAATAAGAATTATTGTTTTCGCTTTCGCCTGTTGCGTTTTAATGATACAAAATGCACTCCTTGTCACATGCAGGTGTTAACAGAATTAAAATTATTATGTAATTCCAATTCAATGATGATATTTTCATACAAAAATTGTTCTATAATAATATATTATTACAGTAATGAAGGGGGTGCAAACAGGATTAGATTACAAGGGTATAGCATGGTGCAAGTGGTCAATATGAAGTTCGGAGTGGCTATTGATCCGGCAGTCGACGGCAAGCGAAGCCGGGTAGGTCTAGGGTTTGGGGTAGGTTTGGGGGTTCTTCTAGGGTAAAATTATGGGTTTAGGCTAACCGTTGGGGTCTAGAACTTGCCTCGCTGCTCACAAAACGAGATACAAGCGAATCGTGATTGCGCATGCGTCGACGATCTCCATAGGCAATGTATTAGGCCACACAAATAAAATTACTTGTTTCTCAGGCCCGCCCGCCTCGTTTTTTCCTACCCGCATGGGCCTTTTTATTTCGCATTCTGAAGCTTTTCCGGTAAAGGTCGTCAGCACTAAAAGTGTTGGCTATTAGGTAAGAGGCCAGTTTACATAGGAACCTGACCAATTTACATAGAAACTGACCAATATACATAGGAAATTGACCTATATACATAGAAACTGGCCATTTGCATAGGAAACTGACCAAAATAAAGCTTATTGTCTTATTTTTCAATATGTTTGCTACGTATTATACTTTGCCTTAAAAAAAAAAAGAAATTTAATTAAAAAAAAGCCTCATCCCCTCATCGATTTGAGAAGAAATATGCCTGAGAAACAAGTAATTTTTTTTGTTCGGCCTTACGGACTGCCGGATCAATAGCCACGGCGTATTAAGTTTTGCTGGGGGGAGGGCTGGGGTGGCTATAGGCATAGGTCTGGCGATGTTTATGCTAGCTACGGTAGTACCAGTATAAAGGTCGATGTTATAGGATATGCAGGGGTCAAGAGATTTGTATAATAACAGCGCCCTATTATTATGTGTTCATGCTACATGTACACATAATACCAAGCTTGATAATACGTATACCCACAATCATCGCTGTGATCATATATTATAGGCCTAATGGTTATGGTGCATACGTACAGGATATTGTGTGTACATTATTTGCATAAAATTTATTCAGTACAGTGTCTCTTGAATCGATCCAACAATCAAGCTCCAGAAGTAGTATGCTGCTTGTGATGAAACCATTCCATGCGCTGCCCCACTCTACTGAGAGAGCAGAACAACGTATGGGGCCCTCGGGCACACCCCCGTCATCCACTAAGCACTCGTACTGAGTGACTGCGTGGTCGCTGTTGACAGAGGTAGCCTTTGAGCCAAAGAAGGTGGCGGGACGGGTGCCTCAAAGCATTACTGCTGAGAGAACGAAGGAAGCGAAGTAAGCGTTACGGCTGTGTCCATGCAGTAGGCCATGGACGAAGGAAGCGTAGGGCACTCAGTCCACCAGAGAGTTTTGCCATCAGGGTAGACTCTCGGGCTGTTCTGGACCGGGTAGGGGCGATCCACTGCTGTTTCGGTCTAGCCTCGTCCCCAGGCCACTCCCACGTTTTCAATGTTTCTGCGTGTAACATTGAAAACGTGGGAGTGGCCTGGGGACGAGGCTAGTTTCGGTCAACTGTGAATGACTGGGCATCTGCATCGGGCTCCCTTTTATACACTAAATTTGCTGATTCAGATCATCTGATCTGGGCGCGCGCGTATGGCACGCCAAATGTAACAAAATTAAACGACGACTTCTTCCCGTTATATGACGACTTCCTCCCGTTATATGACGACTTTCGGGGAAGTCGTCGTATTCCATCAGGAAGTAGCAATATGACGCCAGACTCAAAATCGTGATTTTGGAGTGGGACATGTGACCCTTTTACGCATGCGCACTTGAGCATCTCGAGCACCGCATTCCTTGGCATAAATGGAGCAAGAGCAAGGACTCAGTGTAGTGGATATTCTCTTTGAATTCAGTTACGGTGGCTGATTCACTGCTGTTCAAACTACTCTCTGCAACTGTTGTGCGCAGTTGATAGAGTACGCTTTCTAGACTTCCACACGCAATCTCAATCCGTTCGAGGGCATAGTGGCTGAAAGATTCATTGGCAGTGCCGTGTTGACGATTCAATGAACGCAGAAATGAAGATAATTCCTCAAAAAATAGCTCCCATCCCCACATAGGTCCTCTTGTGGTCATATTAAATGTATCTCGGACTATAACGGCCACGCCCCACAAGCCGCACCCCATACGCGCACCCATGTGGTTCCCGGTAACCCGCCATGTTCGTTCGACCTTTGTACGCGCACGCGCATATCGCATACGTCCCTGGCGCCGCGCCGCGATATCACATTCACATTCCATGGCCAGACTCCGGTGTCTGAAAACACCGTTGCGACTTTAAGACGTAAAATAGCGACTTCTGGAAAAGTCGTATTATTACGGCAGGAAGTTGCAATATTACGTCAAGAAGTCGCGAAATTACGTCTTTAATTTTGTTACGTTTGGCGTGCCATACGCGCGCGCGCGAAGCCAAGTCATAGTTCCGTTCTATATTTAGCTTAGATTCATTACGAAATAGTGACGTAAATGGTCGGTTATGTGCGCATGCGTACTTTTCTGGCGGGAATTTGTAATCAGCTGCTAGGTACGTTGCCATAAATCCCTGGCAACCGTGCTGTAAGTACTATATATCCCACTAGCCTCGTACCCTATGGAACGCCATAGTGGACAAAATTCATGTTTGTACAATCGCATCGATGTTTCCATACATCTCGATCACTGATGTTCATGTATCGATCATCGATATCGATGTTTCGATCATCGATATCAATGTTTCGATCACTGATGTTCATGTATCGATCATCGATGTCGATGTTTCGATCCATCTTCGGAGGTCTGGGGTCAGAATGCGCGCGCATGACATGACACACCCTAGTCTCGCGCGCCACACCCCCCAAGCCCTTGTTCGTGCATGTGCGATATATACGCGGTACGCGGTTAGTCGCGCCAGCCCCTCCTACGAAGTTGGAAACATAGACACTAGTGATAGCGATAGCAAACGTATATCACAGGAGCCAACATCCACATCAATAGAAGAGATCGAATCATAGCTATCCAAGATCGAAACGTCGACATCGATGATCGATACATGAACATCAGTGATCGAAACATCTATCTATGACCAAGAGATACTCCCTACAAACTACAACATATATCGCAGGGACAGACCCTCACGTGAAGGTGGAGTACTGATTGCCATCAAAGACACCATCCCTGCCTCAGTTATTCCTTCCCACCTGACTAACAATGCTCCAGAAATCATAACAGTTATGTTAAATCTTCGCAAATCCACTATCCTCAGTTGTGTATATCTTCCACCCTGTCCGAGCGACTCCCTCATGACTAACACAATTTCAAGCCTGACACAAGTCATCCAATCAAACCCATCAACTGACACCATAATCGTCGGTGACTTCAACTTACCAGATATCCAATGGGACACACTCTCCTCCGCCTCCTCCTCATCAAATGCCTTCTGTGACTTTGTCTTTGACAACTCACTGACCCAATTAATTGACCAACCAACACATATTAAAGGCAATATCCTTGACCTAATACTCTGTAACTCATGCGACTGTGTCACTAACATAATTTTGGCCTCTGATAACAACTGGATATCCTCGGATCATTTTGCAGTTACTTTCCACCTTTCCCAACTCATCCACCCAACTCCAACTACAACTCCCAAATATGTATTTGACTTCCCCAAAGCCAATTACAATGGCATTCTGTCATATTTGTTCGACTTCGACTACTCCTCATGCTTACACAGTCAGGATGTTGACTCCATATGGGACATAATAAAGAATTCTATCTACACTGCGATGAATACCTTCATACCCAAGGTTCGACTTAGACGTCACCAGTTTCCCTGTTGGTATACACCCGAACTGAGACACCTCTCAAAATGCCTGCAATCCTCTAAAAAAAGGTTCTCTAAACACCCCACAACTCACCTCCATCTCAAAATAAACAATCTGGAATTGGAATACCGCAACAAAATCCTACAGGCTAAATCCAGCTATGAATCACACCTAGTTCATTCATTTGCTGGGTCACACAATGCCAGAATATATGACTACATTCGCTCCTTAAGCAAGAAAAGTACCATCCCTTCTACTGTATCTCTTGATAACTGCAGTGCAACCTTGGACTCAGGAAAGGCTGAACTCTTCAATACTTTCTTTCATTCAGTCTTTACTAGAAGCTCTTTCTCTCTACCAAATATGAGTTCTCTTCCCCTGCCTTCCTCTTGCATTTGTTCTTTAACCTTCTCTGACACGGAGGTATTTGAAGCCATTTCATCACTTGATCCTACAAAATCCAGTGGATGTGACGGCATTGGCCCCAAACTATTAAAACACTGTGCCTTAGCTCTTTATGAGCCCTTACATCATCTCTTTTCAGTAAGTCTATCCAAGCACTCCATTCCTTACGAGTGGAAATGCCACTCAATAACCCCAATCTTTAAATCAGGAGATAAATCCCAGGTCAAAAACTATCGACCCATATCATTGCTATGCATAGTGTCTAAAGTTCTTGAACACCTCATCTACAGCAAAGTCTGCAAATTCATTACTGACAACAATATTCTCTACCACCACCAATTTGGTTTTCGACAGCACCACTCCACGACTCAGCAGCTACTAATTTTTCTAAGTAACATCCTCGGTGCTCTTAACAACTGCTCCCGATGTGACATTGTCTACCTCGACTTCAAAAAAGCATTCGATAGTGTTCCACACCAAGAACTGCTGCTGAAATTGTGGGAGGTTGGTGTAGTGGGAAGCCTGTGGAGATGGTTCCGTGAATACCTAACCAACAGATATCAGTGTGTATGCATTAATAATTGTAACTCTTCAACTCTGCCAGTAATCTCAGGTGTTCCCCAGGGAAGTCTGCTTGGTCCTCTCCTCTTTCTTATATACATTAATGATTTACCATCCTCTTTGAACCACTCTGACACTTTTCTTTTCGCTGATGATACCAAATGTCTCCGACCAGTATGCTCCCCTCATGACTGTTCTCTATTGCAATCTGATCTTGATGCTTTATCCTCTTGGAGTACCCACTGGAAACTGATGTTCAACGAGACTAAGTGTTTTCTCCTTTCTATTGATTCTGGACATACATCTACTGATCAAAGTGACCATCAATATCACATCAATGGACTATCCATCTCCTCAAGTAGCCAGCAGAAAGATCTCGGCATCATAATATCCTCTGACCTATCATGGTCTGACCACATATCCAAAATAGTATCAAATGCTTACAAAATACTAGGCCTGCTTCGCCGATCATTCTGTTCTCCAAACAATACTACCACCAAGAAAAGACTGTACATCTCTCTTGTTAGATCGCAGCTTCTCTATGGGTCCCAAATGTGGAGACCCCTGCAGCGGAAAGATATGAACAAAATCGAATCAGTACAACATCGAGCCACAAAGTTCATACTCAATGACTATACGTCCGACTATAGATCAAGATTAATCGACCTCCATATTTTACCGCTCTCAATGCTGCTTGAACTCTGTGATATCTGTTTTTTTGTAAAGTCGCTAAAACTCACTTCATCCAACATCTCATTCAACATCTTAAACTACACCTCATTCAGCCAGAATTCAACCAGATCTAAAAGCTACAGCAAACTAGTACAGCCCCTTATCAAGAACAACAGAGACAAGCAATTTTATTTCAACAGATTGCCTTATCTATGGAACTCATTGCCACCGATTGATCTAAGTCTCTCCTTCACTACCATTAAAAGTAAACTAATGGTCATCTTTTGGGATACATTCATTTCAAAGTTCAATCCTAATAATTATTGCACATACTTCTTCTCATGTCCTTGCCCTAGGTGTTTTTCCCATCCAAAGTCATGCTTCTCTATATAAATTATTCATCAAGCTTAATTCTATGTATCATTTATTATTGTTTTTGTCAGGCTGTTACAGTATTCTTTGTAGCAGGCCTTCAGCTCAGCTGTAAAGTATTAATAATAATAATAATAATAATAATAATAATAATAATAATAATAATAATAATATCGATGATCGATACACTGATCGAAACATCGACATCGATGATCGATACACGAACATCAGTGATCGAGATGTATGGAAACATCGATGCGATTGTACAAACATGAATTTTGTCCACTATGGCGCTCCATAGTACCCAGGCCCGGAAGGAGGAGGAAAGAGGGCCTGGTACCTATTGCACGCGCATGCGCCAACTACCCCAAGAAAACCTGGGGTGTCGCGAACGACTGTATGCTTGTTCGCCGTCCTCTCGCGGCCTAGAGCACGAGGCTACACCGATATGACATCGCTTCGTACCCTACGCGCGAGAGGAGAGCGAAAAGGCGTACAGTCGTTCGTCGCACCCCAGGTTTTCTTGGGGTAGTTGGCGCATGCGCGTGCAATTGGTACCAGGCCCTTTCTCCTCCCCCTCGATCAAAGGGCCTGGATGCGAGGCTAATATCCCACCTGATTGGCCGAAAGTCACATGCGCACCATAGTGTACTGTACTACATGCATAGCAACAGAATGAGGTGAAACAAGAATAAATAACAACTCTTGGGTGAACCATGGCTATTTGAGTCAACCAGTGTCGAGCCAGACCAGTGCTTCAGCTTTCCGTGAGTGGAAGACAGCCAGAGTTGGGGGGATGGGGGAACAGTTTCCCTTATTCCACATTTTAATAAGGGATCATATAGCCCCATCCCCCAGTTCGTTTGTTTTGAATGCATATGATTGAGTCAATTATCCGATGTTTGGGTTTTGTCTTCTACCTGCCTTATACACCACTGGCATGATATATAATACTAGCAGGGCATTTGGGGGCGAGCCTGAGCGAGCGCCGAATTCTGTCAAATTTTACTTTGAGGTGTGGCTGTATACATAGCTGCCATGCGATAGCCCCCTCCGCCTAGTGTCTATTCTATGCCGTAAGTGTATGCCAACAGTGAGCCTCGTCCCCAGGTCGCCAAGTTAGCTAGCTCGTGCGCGCATGCGTATACCATCACGTGATTTCATAGATACGCCCTTAGCGATGATGGAGTTCGTCTGCGAAATTTGCACTTGTTCATTCTCCTGCAATTCTAAGTTGGAAAGACACCGCAGAAGTAAAAGCCATATTTCATTTTTGGAAAGCCTATCGTTGCCCGTTCCTACAGTTGAACAAAATGGTCCTACTGTCAGCTATGAAACTCCGAATCCGATGCAAACAGATTTATCTTCTAATGTCCGTGTTGAGGTGAGGAAACATTACCTTCATCTTGAATCTAATAATTTAATATCATAATTTTTCATATTTATTAATAGGTTGTTCTGGGTGTGAATTACAACTCCTTGGACACAGTTAACGTTAACTCTGCTGCCCAACATCAATCTGATGATGATACTACTAGTACTGTCGATTCAGATTGTTCACACACTCTTGAAGATACAGGTATATTATCATGTCAAGCTTATTATGGTATGTATGACTATACCGGTATATATTAATAGATTATGATGGTATTATGACGGTAATGATGACTCATAATCACGCAGGTGGAAAGGACTACTACCCATTTCCCAACAAAATTTTTGCTCTTCTGTACATGCTGGTTCACAGCCCTAGAAGAATAGTATGATCAATATCATGACGCTACAAATAATATTGTCACATTATTGTATATACTTGAATTGTAGGGTGATGTCAGCTTAGAGTACTTACTATCCGTTGTAAGGCTCTGTGGAATTTCAGCACCAAGTTTGAAAACATTGAAAGCCTTTAATCTGCCTGGATTCCTTCCTCCTCGAAGGGTACAATCTTATACAAAGCTTGATTAAAATCATTGAACTAGCTATCCATTGACAGTGTGTTGCTGTTTCTGGACTACCTTTCTATGTCAACAACTTGTCAAACATCATAAAACAAAACATGGGAAATCCCGAAGTAGCAAAACAACTGGCTAGATATCCAATTGAGCCTCAAAACTGCTACAAGTACGTAGTGAATCACAAGATACTGAGTCATTAATAATGCAATATCGTAAAATATTAGGGAACTATTCCATGGTGAAAGGTGGAGAGAAGATCCAAGATTTGCGGCACCAATGGCAATTCTGGAAAATGGCGATAATGTTTTTCTGCACGATTGTGTATACCTTCACCACCCAATAGGAGTCGTAATGGCAATAGTGTGTCATTTCTTTCAAAGGGTATATATTAATAACTAACACAATCACGTATACTATAAAATAAAATTTTGTATATTATATATAGGAAGGACAAACGGATGTGTTTGCTGAGGTTGACATTATTTTAGACATGGCAACCTTTAAGGCTATGGTCCCTGAAAGTGTCCTTTACTATCTGCAACCAGGAACAATGATCTTATTTGACCACATCACTGTGTCTACATCATCATTCATATGCTGTGTTGCTGATCATGAGCGGCCAGTTTCACTTGTAATCTGACCAACAAAGTTTGAATCAGATGCAGCCCGAGGTATTAATTTTGATAATTCTAATGCGTGTGTGTGTACATAGCATAGGCCAACTCTATAACCAACCCCCATGCAATCAATTAGTTCACCAAGGCATATATATGCACATCAGCGGGGTTCCCCATACCCCTAAAATCGCTAGTGAAATAGGGACATTGTGGTGTCATTTCACTGGCTTCTGTAGAATTGTATCAATGGAGCTCCCTCTTCTTGTCATACTCAGTAATTAGAGTCTTAACCACCTACCTGCCCACATGTACTTGAGATAAGAGATACTAATTAACTTGTGGTGGTCTACTATACTAACAAAACAGGAATGTAGAGCCAAACTTGTACCCAATAAATGGAAGACAGCATCTATGGGCAAACCTGTGGTGATGCTACCACTGTGTCTATTCTCAGATGACACTAGCGGCAACAGGTACCATCTATTTCAACATCTCCGTATAATATTATATACAATGTTCTTTTACTGAAACAGGTCAAAAAAGTGGCACAAATTTGACTTGTGGGCTCTCTTGTTTGCTGGGTTACCACGACATGAAAACAGCAAACTGGAGAATATTCACCTGATATGTTGCTCAGATAAAATTTCGGCTCTTGAGATGTCCCAACCAATATCAGATGAACTTCTTCAACTTGAGTTGGAGGGAGTAGAGGTGTACGACTCCTACCTCAAGCAGAATGTCCTCGTTGTGGCACCGCTGTTGTTATTAATGGCTGACAATCCAAGGGCATCTGAGTTAATAAACCACATGGGAAGCAGTGCAAACTATTTCTGCAGAATATGTCTGGTACAAGATACACATTTTATAAAGTTTGTACAATTATACCATGGAATTGATGCAGGTTAACAAAGATGAGGATCCAACAACAAGTGGAGCACTTCGAACATCTGGTAACTCACTGAGACAGATCATTGATATCCGTTCTCAAACCCTAGAGGTGGAAAAGAATTCTCGTAGGAAAAGCAGTGGACTACGGGAATGTGAAAACCCTCTTCTGATGCTACCTGCTGATTTATTCCAGTAAGTATAGTCATCTTGTACACATGTGGTTTTACCTTTTTAACCACAACGTTCTCTTTGTACAGAAGTTCACCAATTGAAGTACTGCATACTGTTTTGCTAGGGCCATACAAGTACCTGCTTCAAATAGTCATGCCAAAATTGACTGCTCTGCAGAAAAGGGAGATTAATGCCCGCATAAGTGCCTTCACTTTCTCTGGATTTAGAACAAAGTTGAAGGGCAACATCTGCCGGTAGGAAATATTAGATAAAGGAAATAACAATAATGATGTAATAAATATTATATATAGATACTACAACTCGTACTTTGGAAGGGATTACAAAGCATGGGCACAGATGGCACCGTTTATCATCATGCCCTATCTCAGTGATGTGGAAAAGAAAGCTTGGATGGCATTGACCAAGGTATTTAAAGTGATTCACGAAAGTTTACTATATAGCATCAGATTCTATACTTATATATATGCATACCTTTAAACGACTCCAAACAGGTGTTTCAGCTCTGCTATTGTAACTACTTTGAACCTGACTGTGAGGAGGAATGGAGAGCAATGTGCAAGGACTTTGTAGACAGTGTTACAACTGCATATCCAGAGCTGTCAAGGAAGCAGAAGTATTTTTACACGTTGTTGACAGCATGAAGGCATTTGGACCTACCTCTTCCTATTGCACAGAAAGGTACAATACAAAATCCACAAACCATGCACAACTTCAATGGACACTGTCCTACATACAGGTGTGAAACTTTCAACGGACTGATGAGGGAGCAAAACATCTATGGAAACCATCAGGCACCAAGCCGAGACATCGCCACTAGATTCGCTCTCATGGATCATGTGAGATATCTGTGTGATGGGGGACTTTCTGAGAATAAAATGATGTAAGATTCACTATTACTTTTAACATAATTATGTGATAAACCTATAATGCACAGTGTTGGGAGAGACCTAAAGGAATTGTTCACAACAAAACAAGTGCAGAGATTCTTCAATGGCACACCAGCTTGTATGGCCGAGGACAAAGGCATATACCAACATGGTGCAATGCGTATGGTACGTCTACCATTGCTAATTCAATTCAAGTATGTGCACATAATTTATAGATCTGTTACCGCTACATGTAGCAAGGCAAACCCAAGGTGCTCAAAGATATTCTTATCCATTGGGATGAACATGGAGACGTTGACATTGGATCGCTAATGGAACTGGACAATGCAGAGGAGAGGGTGATTCCATTCAAGGCCATCAACTTGATGTTATCGAATGGTAGGACAGCCCTGGTTCATAATGGAGAATTTATTCAACATCAACTTGATGTGAGTTTGTACCATGGTTGTTATAACGATGAAATCAACTACTTTTCTACGCAGGATGGGTTTGCTCTGGGCCAACTTTTGATGAGCTATCGCAGTCCATCGGAAGGTGATTGCTGTCTTGTGAGGCCATATGATCCAGTCACGATACCTGACGGCACCATTATAAGAAACGAGTTGGACTGCCCTCTTGTCGAACGCGACAACCATATCATATCCCTGCCACCACAAAGTATCTTGAGATCAGTCTCCATCGTCCATGAATGCCTAAGTACGTGTGTGTTCAGGGAGATGGAAAAGATCCAAACTGTTGAAAGAGAGTGCGTAAAATTAATTTTTGAACATGACTGGAGCAATCCCCATTACTGTTGGAACAAATATTGCATCAGTTAACTTTCTATTTATCACTGCATGCACACTTCATCATCCACTTGTTTATTCTCACCTTCATATGCCATAATATTATTATGTCACAGGATTCATCTGTGTGTAGTAAATTTCGGGATCGTGTCGACATCTCATATTGCAGTATCAAATCGGTATCATCATAAATTCTTGTCGTTCCGAGATCGAGATTCTGTATTGAATCGGGAACGGGGATTCGACATCGATACAGTCTTGCGCCGCAGATTCCCGAACCGATACATATGGTACAGGGTCGATTCAATACAGTTTTCGATCCCGAATCGAGAATTGGTTTCTGGGTGTGTAGGTTCAGCTGGTCCATGGCCTGATGTGAAAAGATGTCCAAAGCCCAGCCACTGGACAAAGAATGTCTTCTCTTCACGTCGAGGCACGCTCACCACAGTGCCGTGTGGTGTATAGAAGGCTTCTCTCTTCCCAAGCTTTGTGTAGCTTGTGCTACAGAAAGACTAGAAACTAAAGATGAACTCCAGATACACGTCAAGAAGGTTCTCTCCGAGTTCCAAGCCCTGCTGAGTGCGTCTAGTGAGGGTGACAGAAGTGGCTGTAGGCTATGTGGCGTTTCTGGAGCACCTATGTGGACTCCTCTTTGGTATGTTCTTATTGTACTAGTCAACACCCCTGAGCGATATCTAACCAAGCCTTCACATACAGGGCTGCTGTTATCAAAAGATGTATCCATTGCCCAACTCTCATTGGGAGGTAATAAACTACCTTTTCATATGGCATATTTGTACATGGTACAGACACAAATTTATTGCTTGGTTTCCAGTGCTGATGTTGTTACTTAAAATGACCATGACGCCGGATTTGAATATACCTAGAAAACTGATGGAGAGAACTATACACACTGTAAGCTGTGCATGATATTGAGTCTATAGGCACGGCCAATTCTTTATTATATTTTTTGTAGACGATGACATCTCATAACTTCCAAACTTCACTCCCTCTTCTGGTGTTCCTGGGTCAGCTACTTCAGTCAAGTGACCAACTTTGTTCAGAAATCACCAGTGCCTTTAGTAAGTATAGTGTGTCGTGCACGTGCATGTGACATGAATTAAAGATTAATTGAATCTTGATTAGACACTATTTGACATAATTATCACTTGATTGTTTATTTACAGGTAGCTTTTTTGAGTTCTTAATTGGAGGGTTGACCTATCCCGATGAGAGTGTCAAGTCAGCAGTTGTTCACATACTGGCACGAGTGTGCAGCCACTCACCTCCCAACAGCCTGCCTCTTCCAATGATGCAGAATATCTGTAAACATGTATCCACTAATTTGGCCAACTCCAAATTTAAGGAACTGACAGCCAATTTGTTAGGTATAGTAGTAATATCAATAGCTGTAATTTATGAGATGAGTCTTTTGTTGGCATGTATGTATTCAGATTTTGTTCAGAACATGTTGAAGAATAGTGTCTATACCCAGTGCTTACTTCAGGCGGATCGACTCAATTCCGAAGCAAAAGGTGCATACTCCCTGCCCTCATAATCTATCTTCATTGCTGTATCAGTGATATAGTCTATAATATTATAGCCCCTTGGGCTTTGCATAATACTATATGAGGGGCTACTACTACCAGACTATCACTCTGTATGCATTGATTCATCACATAACAATCATATAACAATAGTCTCCACTAAAACAAAATGAAGTATTGGGCCACAGTATTGTAGCAGTACCTAAATTTAGGTTGTGGCTGGCCACCACAGGTGCCATTGTGGTACCTAAATTTAGGTATCTACCCCTATAGCGTGCTCCAAACTGTGAATATTGGGCCCTAGTATTGTAGTATAGTGCCTAAATTTAGGTAGTAACTAGCAATCACTGATGGATTTTACTGTGGTGCCTAAATTTTTGGCGTCTGGCTGCCTCATATTCAGGACCTCTAATAATTTTGCTTTCATTTGGACAAAAATTGTTGTCATCTGTACATCTTTGACGACCATGCTTACGTTAATGTCAGTATTCTCTCTTCTGTAGGACACCTATAATAATATTAACCTGAGCTGTCTTTGCACTTAAATTCAACTCACTGTCTGATATTTCAAGCAGTGATGCTCAAGGGAGGACATGGAGTGTGGAAACTAATAGATGTTTTTAAATATGTTTCCTTTTGAGAAATATTTTGTTGATCTTTTAGGTGCCATACTAAAAATTTAAGAAATTTTTTGTATTCTCTTAGATTGTAGTGTTCCTGAAAGAATTGAGAAGAATCATTCCTATTTTGACAATTTGTTGAATTACTATCACTTTACATCATTTTTTCAGCATCCATGCTAAAGAAATAAATGATTTTTACTACCTTTATTAAAAAATGCTAAGAAAATAGATAATTTTGGCCCAGATCTTGCAAAAGAGAATTGGATGAAATAAAAGAGAACGTGTTTAATCAGGATTAGGTTAATACGGTACTACATATACTTGCATGGTACCAATGTCCTACTTCTTTTTTAATACCACTTAGACTATGATCTAATAGAGCCAGCTATATACAAGTCAGCAAGTGAGTCTCTGATTGATAGCAGCCTCATTCTTACATCATGACTAGCTAGGTAGACCAAGTGATGTTTTTAATTCATCAATCCTCTGCCAGCCTTTTAGCATTTAAAAATCACATTTGTAGCCATGAAAGTTGGACAAAAATTGAATCATGCTTATTGTGCATTTGGGGGCGTGGCACTCCAGTAATCCTCCACTCCAGTAGTCTACTCCACCGTTCCATTCCACCATTCCAGTCCACCGAATTCACATACCCATTTCATCCTCTAATATCTACAGAAATAGCGTGCTATTTCTTCTATTATGCTATTTCTTCCCTTAACTCCTACTTAGAAATAGTGTGCTAATTCTGCTATTATGAATTATGCTATTTCTTCCCCTAACTCCTACTTAGAAATAGTGTGCTATTTCTGCTATTATGCTATTTCATCCACTAATATCTACAGAAATAGCGTGCTATTTCTGCTACATAGAAATGGCTTACCTTTTCTGCTATTCATCCCCTAACATCCTGGAGACTAACACTGCCATATAAACCTTGCAGACTAACCATGCTGCTATATATACAAACCTTGCAAACCAACCCTGTCATACAGACTCTGGAGACTAACCCTGCCACACAAACCTTGCAGACTAACCCTGTCATACAGACCCTGGAGACTAACCCTGCCACACAAACCTTGCAGACTAACCCTGTCATACAGACCCTGGAGACTAACCCTGCCACACAAACCTTGCAGACTAACCCTGTCATACAGACATACAGACACTGGAAACTAACCCTGCCATACAAACCTTGCAGACTAACCCTGCCATACAGACTCTGGAGACTAACCCTACTAACCATTTATACCCGGAACCCAGTCCCTGACCCTCCAGAACTAATGTACCGTACTACTCTATACTATTCTAGTTGACTATGGTGGGTGGCATAGATCTACTTTATTATTATGGCGCAGGTGGTCCAGGTAATTTGGGTACTGTTATCAGTACACAGTACACTGGCCACAGCGCAAAAAATATGAGAAATAGCATAATAGCAAAAATTTCACGGTACACATCACTGTATTGCATAAAAAAAAATTAATAGCAAATTAAGTGATATTTCTACTATTGCGCTATTTCATTGATCATGTGCTATTACTGGTATTTCACCCTCTGAGAAATAGCATAATAGCAGAAATAGCATGGTGTCTCTAGTGGATCGATGAAGATATTTATTAAATAAAAAAATCGAGTGCTATTTCTGCTATTATACTAGTTCATTGATTCCCTAACCTATACTTAGAAATAGCATGCTATTATGCTATTTCATCTGCTGAGAAATAGCAAAAATGGCACGATGTCTCTAGTTTCTGCGGGTTGGCCCCAAAACACAAAATTATATGCTTGCATAGAACATTAGAATTTGTCGATCCTGTACCATTTCTATAAGGTATGTGGTAAAGGGTTGCAAAACTCTAACGTTAAAAATTGCATCTTGGAACCAATCCTCAAACGTGAAATGGAGTCCATGGTATTTAGTTGTGGTATGTGTTGGGTGCAGGTGATGGAAGTGGTATCCATGGCAACCAGTCTTAGCAGCAAGGAGCAACAGAACAAGTTTTCCCAGCTTTTATTTAAGACCCACATGAGCTACTCAGACACAGAGGAAAATCAAACAAGTTTGATCAATCCGGCTACACTTTCAGAAGGTAAATAAACCATAAATCTAGGATTCTATGTAGCTAATAACTTTATTCAAGCTTCACAGTTCAATACCAAATGCCCTAAGTATCAGTCAGTGGTCATCAATGGCGGAAAAATTGAAGTTCTATATCTTCACTGACTGGTTTACTGTGTAATTCAATGATAATAATTTGTCCATCATATAAAGTTTAATATCATGATGCATGGTATGTTACAATTTTCCTTTGTGTCAACTTCATTGCTCTTTTCATGTGGGACTCCTCAGCAATGAAATTGAAGGATGAAGTAGGGATGGGAGGCCCAACAAGTACACAAACAAGATTTGTAGGGATCATTATGTCCACTATACATCCCTGCACTTGCTTTTTGAGTAGGTGCAGAAATAACTAACCAGGCAGTAATGTGATGGTCATCCCCCCACCTGTACGAGCCATAATAATAGCTATATATAGGGAAAAACATGAATTTCTCTTGGTTAAGGATAGCACTAACGAATCACTATCAGCAGGCACATGATAGCTAATCAAGAAAGAAAGCGTAGGGATGTTTAGTGACATGATTATCCCTACAAATCTTGTTTGTGATTTTTTGGCCCTCCCATCCATACTTCATCCTTCAATTTCATTGTTTTTTTATACTTGCATCAATTTCAACAATATCATGCTACAAATCTCTCATTAGTCTAGAGCCATATATCAGAGGTACAGTCCCCTCCAGGATAGCGTATCTCGCGTGCCATTGACGGACCGTCTGGCTCCTGACCAAAGTCAATAAAGAAATCAGTGTTGAGCTTCAGACCTCCTTTCTCAGTGTCCACATTGCAACATAGTAGGAAAGACCCAGACCTGTATTTTGTAAAATTTCTGATTATATTATTATTATGAAGCACCCCAGCCATATTATAGCGAATAGCTTGCAACACTATTCATGTGTAAACTGGTGTAAGTGGTTTCCACAGAAGTTTAGCCCAGCTTGCAATAATTTTGAACATGCAAATGTAGATACAGTGGAACCTCTGCCTTAGCGGTCACCTGGATAAGGTTGTCACCTCCTCAGGTCCCAAACAGCCACAATACAAAACAGCCACAATGCATGTACTATGGAATGCAACCTGGATAAGACGGCCACCTGCCTATTGCGTATGCCAAGCAGTTAGCCAGGTCCCAAGGTGTTTAAACTATATAGTACAAATTTAATTAGCCTGCCTATGGTGGCCACTGTAGGACAGCCCCCAGGGAAACCCCACTTGGCTGCCAGGTACAACTTGTGGCTATGTTAGACCACCTGCTAATCGCGCTTGCAGGCATTCCCAGCACTTGATAGCGGCTGTATTGCAGCCCACAGTTGCGTTTGCAACCACTTAGGCCTCACTTCTCCTACAAGCCACACCCCCTCTGTTTTGCACAATATTGCAGCCACCTCTCTAATGCAGCCACAGATATTTGGCCTAGTGGTGACTGCTTTAGACAGGTTCCACTGTAATGATACCAGATCAAAGTTTTATAGGAGGTTTATATTATAGCTATAAATATTAGCTATAGCTCATTAATTCCTCTCACTTGACAAGGTTGGGGTAGAACTGGTTATCCCATGGGCTGAAGAGGGAGGTGGTAACATAGAGCCTCTTGCCGTCCAGGGACAGCTGTATCATCTGGGGTCCTCCCTCCACCCTCTTCCTGTTGATGAAGATGGGGTCTGGCTGCTCTGAGAGCTCCTTGTCCTCTATCACCTTCACACTGCTATCCTTGCAGATTTGACCTCCCAGAAATATCTATCAAAATAATTACCAAGGTAATCTCCCTCTCTTTCTCTTTTCTGCCTCCTTTCATCCCTTACTTCTGCCCTTACTCATTTCCTCCCTCCCCTTTGTCTTAACAGTTTATCTTTTTCTTTAACAGTTTATCTTTTTCCGGGAGACCATTCAATACCTACTTAGTCTACTCAATCAATTAACTTAACGAGATTACTTATTGAGATCGTGATGGCCACAATCGACCCAAGTGTTGGAGTAGCCTTGTTTTCTGCCACAATACGTGCAGTACAGACATATCGTTAAGCATACAGTTAGACTAGTCTATGTCTACCTTACTATTTAGACGAGGGTGAGATAAAGAGTTCTACTAACCATGGATCGACTTGAGATGGCGATGGTTTGGAGGTAAGTAAGCTTTTAAGCTTTCATGAGAAATAGCATACTATATGTACATGCGAAGCTAAAGTAATGAACTACGAAGGTTGTACAATGACTCTTTTGTGTGAATAAAGCATCCATATATCTATATATGACAACCGTTCTAGGACGCTGTATAAATGGGTGTGGCATACCAAAAATTTTGTGGAGAAACTTTCGTCGGTGGCTATAAAATAGCAAAATTCATGAAGGTTTTCTCCCTCGAAAGTTTCCCACTATATGGTAGCTGCTCACCTGTCCAATTAGCTTTGGATTGGCACGGTCAGAAACGTCATACTGTCGGATGTCTCCATGTAGCCAGTTGCTGAAGTAGCAGAACCTGTCATCCAGTGAGAGAATGATGTCTGTGATGAGCCCTGGCATCTCCGGCAGTGCCCAGCCCTCCACCTTCTTGTTAGGAACATCAATCACTTTATCGGCTTTCCATGTTCCCCCATTCTCCTGCGTAATCATTAATCATGTTAGGTTACTAACAGTATGCCCAGACAGGACTATCTATCTAGTATTAATGTATGTTTATGGTGTTACACAATGTAGTTTAAATTTCCTCCAGCAACTACAGCTCTGAAGAGCACATACCCCATACCCTCTGTAGCCACTGTTGAATAGCATTGCGACACTACTTCAGAGCTGTTTTATGACTTGATGACCCTTTCCAACAGTGAGCTTGAGCATGCGCAGTCACATAAGCACTTGCCTGTGGAGTGGGTTGGTCAATAAACCACTGGAATGCTAAACAGAAAATGCACGACCTGTAGCACTAGTATGCCTTTTCGAGCAATTCAAAGCATGTATAAACCAGTTTTTCACCGATATCTACCAATGCTTATAGCACGCACAGATGCCTAGAATGCAACATCTGGCGATTTTCGTGCCAACGATGACAATGAATGACGACGACAGACATACAAACCGATTGCTTTACCCCTTGCGCAAATACATGCACTAACAGCTAGCATGGCCTCTCCACCCCCACCTCTCTCCCTCCAATTTCGTAACTTTTATGTTGAACATACAGCCAACAATGCTGACCAACCTGTGTTTTATAGAATCTGAAGATATTGGATGAGAGTGCAACGCCGATGTAGCCCTGAGTCTCATTGGGGTCGTGAAGGAACCTCAGCTCCAGAGGAATCATACCCTCCTCTCCCAGATCAATATCCTGAATCACCTTGTGCTCATTCCAGTCCCACACATGCAACTGACGACCATATTTGTCTGAAATGAAACATTTCTAATATTACACAATCATATTAATTTTAACGTCGTGCAATACTAAAGGTAGCTAAGCTGTAATTCAGTTGTTTGAGGAGTTTGTCACAATATCACGTGCATAGGGATGGGCCATTGTGTGTCAGTAGCAAAACCCTGTAATCACAAATCTGGGTTAGCTTATGTAAAACTCTAGAAACAAGAGCTCTGTAGAGCACATACCCCGCGCGCTCTGTAGCCACTATAGCGTAGTATTGCAACACTCTGAGATATACATGTAGCTGTTTCATGATGTGACGACCCTTTCCAACACAGTGCTTGAGCATGCGCAATCGCATCCGCATACTAAAATAGTGGGTGTGGTCGATAAACCACAGGCATGCTGAACAGAAAATGCACAATTTGTAGCACTAGTAAGCCTTTTTGAGAAATTCGAAGCGCGTACAAACCAGTTTTTCACCGATATTTACCGATTGATTGTGCTTACAGCACGCACAGATGCCTAGAACTCGAGATCTGGCGATTTTCGTGCAGACAACAGACGGACAAACCGATTGCTTTACCCCTTGCGCATGCGCGCGGGGTAATTAGATTATCACATATTACTATCCATTTCACCTTCTGCAACATGTGCTGGATTGAATCCTTTAAAGAAGATATTGCTCCCACTGCTGACCATCACATTGTGTCGAGGCTGGTACCAGAAGTCATAGCCAGGGGTGGAGTTACCATCAGCCTCCCAGTTACCCTTCACCATGAATGTGTCCCCATCCACCAGCACAAAGCCCCCTACAGAATAAACAAGGAACTGAGGTCATGATCATTAATGCATGTTATCCCTACCCACCAGTGACTAGTAGCACAAAATCATATATTATAAAAAGGTCAAATAATAACTCATAATGGTCATATTATGCATAGAAGATTGGGTATCTAGTGGTTACGTAGAGAGATTACTGGTAATGATATTCACCAGTCACTCATGGGTTACAGACAGCCCATTCCAGGCCTACATGACCAGACTGAGTATGTCTCCACCCAGATCATAATATAATTTAAACCACATCAATCATTAGTACTTTGTAAGTGTAGTGCTGTGATTGCAGTAATAATATTAAATTTTAGTGCATCAGTCAGATAGCGATCAATAGTAATTTAGCATAGTGCAATAAATGTGGTGCAGCTGCCAATTAAACACACTCTGGCGTTTGATCTATAGCTAAGACCACAAAATTTTTACCCTAAAAGCAGCAACTGATTCAGGGGCGGATCCAGGGGGAGGGAACAGGGGGCCAATCCCCCCCCCCCTCAGCTGTGAGCTTTTCATTCAACACAATTGATCCATAAACTTCAACATTCTATAGTGTACACTTGTTCTGTCATAAAACATACCAAGCTCTGCTTAAAAGTTCAAATCTTCGTCGAAACAGAGCATTTTGCTGCCAGAAAGCAAGTGGTCGCGGCAAATAGGAGGCGTGGTTTATCGATTTTTGGGGGTGTGGCCTAAAATTTTGCGCGTGCACTTTGCGCGCGTCTTCATTGTGCCACCCCTTCCTCAAAATCCTGGATCCACCCCTGCTGATTCCATCAACTTGTCTACTCCAATGGGACACTCTCAAAATAGTACCCCCTTATACACATCTCTACTCCATTCTTCTCTCTCTCCATCCTTCAAGCATTAAGATTCCCACTCTCTATCTCTCTCTTACATACCCTTAGTATTTTCATCTGGGTCTCCCATAGCCGAGATCATGATCTCTCCCGAGCCAAGGCAATGAGTTTTGTGTAGAATAGAGAGCTTAGTCTTAGTTTTCACCTCATCGGGCTCAATCACGTTGGCGAAGGTAGGGGCCTTTGGATTTGTCTCTGTGTCGATGACATAAATTCTTGACGACACCATGCTCGGCAGAATAAGCCTGTTACGTTTCTTGCTAGCATCTCCAAAGCAGCTATGATAATAACATTATGAGGGATGATGATAGGATAGGGATACATCTTGATAGCAGTTTTTGATGCCAAAAAATGCTACAATGCATGTAGTAATAGCAGTTAAATTAATCAAAAGCCTCAACATTTGAGTGACCATTAAGAAGTGGGTGTGCACTCCTTAATTAACTAAAGGATCATTATACTAGGTAATGTTCTCTTGGTGATCTCTTCCTTCTCAGGTCTGTTAAGGCATGATCAGTAGTGTACTATATATAACACAAGAATGGGTAAACATGCTGATACAAAGTATTGAAGGAAACAACAAAATAATAAACTTTGTTCATTATAATACCACAAGTACACATCCACAAGGATGCATAATGAACAAAGTTCATTAGAAACATAGTTGCCATGGTTGCACCGTTTAATTAATTAGATTGGTGGGGGTCAAAAGTTGACTGCTGTAACTACATTTTTGCATTTTCTGGATACGAAAATGCTCGAGTACACCGTTGAAATGGACATCAGCAAGGTCCTAGCAATGTAAAGAATTCAAAATCACCTGGAAACACTGCACAGATCAAAGTGCATTGGAGTTACACAAGAGGTGCACCTAGACGTATCTACGAACTAATTATGCATTCATGAAGGTACTGTCAATGGTAGGTTGAAACAGAATACAGTTTCCACCCTCTTCTGAGCTCAGTTATCTACAAGAGGCCTTCGTCCAGTTTCATTTTTGTACCCGGAAAGTTGCTCATACCGTACATCGGGAAATTTTCGTGTAAAGAAACTTTCGTATGATAAATTTTTGTGTAAAAAATTTTTCGTAGGAACGACCCCTTACCGCATTAGCGTTAATAGTGCATGCTAATTTTCGTAAGATTAATTTTCGTAGCCACCATCGACTACGAAAATATTTTTACAACGAAAATTTCCAGATTTACGGTAGCTCCCAATCTCCACTATGCACGGCAGCTTCTATACAAAGTATATAGGGATTGCTTGGGATTCATGATCATGTAATTGACTGATACAAGCTGATAAACCTATGTCTGGTGTCCATGCCTTAACTGTCCTGAACTGGAATATGATTGTTAAGGATAAATTAGGTGGAAGCTAATAAATAAACAACCTGGTGTTAAGAGTACACGATGAGAAGAGGAGGGAGAGGGGAGGAGCGTGACACAACCACGTACTTAATTAAAATATAACTATTACCCACGCTAGTTGTGTTACTAAATTTAGCATGTTTATTTTCAAGACGAAAGCAGAGAAGCTTGGAGTTATGACTTGTATGGCCAGATGACAAGGCTTTGGGAGCCTTTCCTTGGATCTGGTATATATCGTGTCGAAGTTGACCGAAGGTCTGAACAACAGATCTGAAGGGAGCCTTGAGATTGTCTGTAAGTTATTCTAGCCGTGCCGATTCAGCCATTGGCGTCGATCGGCCAGAAACGATGCTTGATTGTTCTTCTCTCATAGCCTCAACTCTAGGCTCCCTTGAAAGAGAGCTTAGAATCGCCAAAGCTACTAGAATTCACCATCAAGCATCGTTTCTGGCCAATCAACACGAATGGCTGAACCGGCACAGCTAGAATAGCTTACAGATGATCTCAAGGCTCCACAAAAAACTTCGGGTCTGTTCCTTGGACCTTTGGTAAGCTTCCAAAAGCCTTGTCATCTGGTCATACAAGTTGAAACTCCAAGCTTCTCTGCTTTCATCTTGAAAATAAACATGCTAAATTTAGCAACACACCTAGCATCAGCATGGGTAAAAAATTTAATTAAGTGCATGGTCGCATCACACTCCTACCCTCTCCCTCCTCTTCTCATTATGCACTCCTGCTGGTGTACCGTAGTTAATCGAATACAACACATGATCCAATTTAACATAATAAATACCACAAATTCTCGTAACGTTTTATATGGAGCGATTGACGACCTTTACCAGAGAAACGCGCATTTTTCAAAATTGAAATTATATTTTCCATGCGTAGTATTAGATTAAGTACGGTATAATAATAACTATATAGACTGCTCAGATGCACTTGGCTACATATCACTTGTATCAGGAGTAGATAAGGTTTAGGAGCGTTAAACTATTGTAGGTAGTATACTTAGAATAGCATTCCGGAAACTTGACGTCACTAGTGCAGTACTTGCAGCAGTTATTGCTGTCACTTTCATAACAAGTACATGGTGCTAAATAAGCACTAACTGAGTTTCTAGTCACCGAACGGTCTGAAACCTATGCTACATGTGCTAACGTGGTCTGCCCACATGATCCTTAGGTAGTACAACATTATGATACGACTACAGCTATCAGTAGTTTATAGATACAGTACCTGCTGCAGGTGTTCCATCCACTGTGGTGTAGCTCATCATTAACATAGGTCATAGGTAGCCTGTGTATCACCTATACACAGGTGCATGTACAGATTATAATTGTTAACATCAACTCAATTAGCAAGATAGTTCATGGCATTGCATGTAGTGCTGCATTATACAGCATGCATCGAACATGTGTGCTTCCAGATACAGCTAGCATCAGAACCCACACTGACTAGTTTGGCTGTAAGGGCAATTTGCGTACTAGCTTCACTGGTAGCTATACGGAAATCTTTGACTAACTGTTAGTACCGGTACTACCGAGTGGATGATCCACCGTTTTAATAATTATTATAATCAGTATCGACTTTACACATCTTAAGCACTCTTTATTGCATGCATCCTCCCACAGATACCGTATAGCCGGAAATTTTCGCCTGGAGAAAATTTTCGCCTTTTTCGCCCAGACGCGTCGTGGGCGAAAATTTTTTCGGCGAATTATTTTACCCAGTGAAAATTTTGTCACACTGAATTTTTTTACACGTGGCTGCCAAGCAGTACTAGTAGTGCCTCATGATCATCGATCAGCTGTTTTACCTGGTATTCAAAACCTCTTGAGACTTCTTTCTCGATCTGCAGCCTAGCTTGATGTCGCTACTGTCGTACTGTACACCTCGGGTTTGTCTGATCCTGCGGGACCCCTATCGTCGAAGCTATAGCCTTCCGCCATCGCAGAGGCCAATACTGTTGTGAACGGTGTGTAGCAAGCTAAGACCAAGGAAACAAAGAAGCGAGAGATCGATCGTGCCGAGGATCGTACGCGATATTCGGGCCCGTGCGTGGCGTGTTTATTCGAGAGCTCCACCCACTACTTCCTGGTGAGCAACCCGCGCTGTGGGCGAAATTAAATTCGGCGAAATTTTTGTGCCAATACAAAGTATGAGCATTGAGCGAAATTTTTATCCAGCGAAAATTTGTGCTATACGGTATTATGGATACTTGTACATGTACACATCATGCACCCAACAAAGGCTCTTTATTAGTCTCACTAGCCAGCTATTATGGCTCATGCAGGGAGTCTGCATGGTTGATACTGCTTTGCATCATGAATTGAAGTTACAGCATGTTGTAAGCATTGATTATGGTTAATGGGAAACTGCACTATGTGATATTTACAACCTGTGGTGTTACTGTAGCTATGTCAATCATTAACGTGCAGTGAAAATTACCACAACATCTCTCTCCCTCCCCCTCCTCTCTTTCTCTCTTGTATACAACTTTGTAAAATTAGCTCTGTCTACTAGCAAGCATCCATATAATAATATTATAGTACACTTCCCAGCCCACCTGGCCAAACTGAGGAGAAATGGGGTCACAGTCGATAGTAGCGAGATAGTCAGGCTTCTCGGTGGCAGTGCCATGGTAGATGCAGAGAATGTAGAGCAGCTTCTCCCTGGGACCCTTCATGGCCTCCAGAGGACTGGAGTAGCCAGGCCCACACCCAGAATAGTGGCTGGAAGCTGTAGTATACACCCACGTACGGAACAGAAATTAAAATTAAATCCAAGAATCTACATAATTATTTTACTATCAAGGGGAATGATTACATACACCAAGGTTGTGGGAACACGACAGGGAAAGTTGTGGGATCAATCATTCAATAAGATTTCTGCCACTACTCACAGTCCAAAGGTGAGAGTGTTAGTAACTTCATTAGATGATTGAAATGAACGTTCAGACTGTCCTATGGGCATGATGAAAATTTAATAATGGGTGAATTACGAGATGCCCTATTCCATGGACAACTCTAGGAGGGCCATCAGCACTGATTGATGGAAGCCCCTTCCGTGTCTAGCACCAGTTATGTCAAGCAGCCAAGACGGAGGAGCGATGGTAGGCCGAGTTGAAGTAGTGGCATCAGTACTAGTACCAGTGTGATTGCACCAATCAATCATCAACGATGCCCTCCAACCAGTTTGCTACAACTAGTCATAAGCCACCACAAGCCAACAGTATTACCAAATCTCCTGATAAGAAGCTAATCAAATTTAAAGGCATTATGCCCACATATAAGGCGTAATTGCTTCTGAATGAGCTCATTAGTTCAAAAATTCAATTAAACTGGGCACAGAAAGTATCACAGTATAGTCCACGGAAGTACGTGGAGATCGAATGCATGCAGTGCAAAAAATGTTTGTGACAGTTGAGTTGAGAAGCTTGCAATCTTCGGTTAGGGTAAAGGGTAAAAATACCATAGGGTGACAATTACTTACAGGTACATTTTTCTGTGGTTTTGGCTTAAATGTGTTGTGTGATTACTAAATTTGCGAATTATATGCGAAAATGGTACAAGGTCGATACATTCTAATGCAGGGGCGGATCTGGGGGGGGGGTTGCTGGGGTTGCAACCCCCCCAAACGATTTTGAGCAGCCCCTCCCACTTATATACTATAGCTTAGCACAGTAGTTGCCACTGTATGGTTAGCAGCAGACAAGCTGTGTAGTAACATAATTGGCCTCAAACCAACAGGTGGTGCACGGTGGTTAGTGGTATATACATCCTGAACATGGCTTCAGCTATGAATAATCTACTGTAGACCACAAGAGTCAGCTGTGGTGCTAGGCGTGGTAAAGCTCTATATTTAATACAGTGCCTTACTAGGTCACAGTCACACTCTGGGGCACGAGAGGGTGATTAAAAGTGGGCGTGGTCGCAAATTTTTCACGCGCAATTATACCTACAACCCCACCATACTAAAAATCCTAGATCTGCCCCTGTAATGTCCTATAGTGCGTATAACTAATGTTAGAGGGTACAAAATTTGGGCCAATATACCAAAATAATTATCAAACATTAGTACCCACAAAAAGTCACCTTATGGTACTAATAGCTTACAAGATACTAGAAAGTTGAACGCCTAGCAGAGCGAGCCTCAGCGAGCAGATTTGAATATACACGCAATTGCAGGGACTATACATTATCTTTCAGATGGATTGGAAACGCGCATGCCGCCCTATTACAAACTACACATTTCTGTTTCTGCAATCATCGTTACGGGTAAAAATATCGCGAGCGGTAAGAAGCTACAAAGGTTGCTTGGAAACACCAGGGACTATCAGTCTCAGTCTGCACGAAGGGGTCAAATTTCTTATTCGCGCGGAAGTGAATCACGCACCCAGAAGTTAATTTACACTATGGGGATTTTGTATGGGCGAATTCCAACATGGCTGACAGAACAGGCGGTCTACTCCTATGCATGTCATAGAGGGGGGGGGGGTTAATCAGCTTCGATTGTCGTATTACTTCCTGCATGGTTAGTTAATTCCTGCACCTACTAAAAAAACTAGCGTAGGGATGTATAGTGAATGTAATTATCACTACAAATCTTGTTTGTGTACTTTTTGAGCCTGCTATCCCTACTTCATCCTTCAATTTCATTGTTTTTTATACTTGTTTCTGTTCCCTTTTTTATTCCGGATCCTCTTTTAAATTAGGATAATTCATTAGTGCCATCTGACATGATTTTCCCATTAACTCATATAGTTATGTAGAAACTGAGTAGGGTTGGGTATTTTCATGACAGAGGCTGTTATTAATGAATGCCTCGCACATAATTGCATTTATGATCAATAGTATTGTAGTCTTTCACAATGCAGGGTACGAGGCCGCAACTGCATCTCATTTTTGGTGGGGTGCATCCACACAGAAGCTGCACAGCACCACTCTCAACATTTCCCACTTTTGTTTCATTGTAGTCCAAAAGCTGTTTTCCAATATTGGCTAAGATTTCTCGGACCACACCAAGCCATCAATGTTTTCTCAATATTCAAGAATGCATGGAGTATTTTTTTAGGAAAGAGCTTCTGCAGGTAGTTTCCGAGTGAATATTGCATTACTTTACATATTCACCACTCAAAGTCAATCATTAGTTTCTGGTCACACCAGTTGTCTCAAGTACATGCGGGCGGGCGGATGGTTAGGACTATGGGACTAACTAATTGAATTAAGACGATCACCATCATGGAATGTGCAGCAGGCAATGAACTGCTCGAGATGTATGATCTTGAGAGTATATCATGTGGCTCAATACGTCGTTCTACATCATTTTATTATGAATATTATCATTATAGTAATTGGCTCTTCAAAATATCATGTGGGTGGGTGACCAGAAACTAATGATTTTGGAGTGGCCTTAGCTATTGTTTCACAATTTTTAGATGGATCTTCCAATCTATAAGTAGGATGCAAGAATGCCTTCTATATTATTGCATTTGATGCCATTTACGTGTCATGTATTCATGATAGTAGCAATTTTTTTTCACCCTCATCTGGTAATGACACGCACCATTGTCTGCTCTGAACCAGCAGTACTTGCACCCTGCACAATCGGAGGTGGGTGGAGCCACATGCAGGTAGGCTACTTGCTGCTATAGATTCTATGATTCTATGTTGCTGCATGATAGCGCATATTAATTAGCGATCTAGTGCTGCTTGTTTTGTTGGTGATCAAAGTATTATAGCGCTACCTTGGGCCACGCGCGACCTCATCGATCGTGTGCGCGCAAGCGGAGCTGACAGAAGGCACTCAGGCTCACACTAGGCCATGAAAAACTTCTGTTTAGGGAGCAAATCTTAGAAGCCAGTAAGTTTATTGCCTGGTAGTAACTTCACTGGGCCTGGGATAGAGTTGAGTTGGCATATTTCGAACAGCTAAGCCCAGAGTGCGAGTAGCTAGCTAGAACGATCGATGCGGTCGCACACGGCGCCATGCCAGTATCACATGACTTTACCATGGTTACCAACACAATATTATGAGCATGCGCATTATAATATTATGATAAAATGGCAATTCAGACACACCCACTCGCAAAATGTGCTGAACACACCCACAATTAAATTGCTATCCTGATAACACAAAACGAGCATGCCACATACGTGCGCGCTCCAAAACGGAAAGGATTTATACTCGGAATCAAGGTGAACGATTCAGGGAGTCTTGAGTTAGCCCTGGAAAAACAAAGATTGAGATTTTAGCACTTTTTGTGATTTCTTTACACAGCTTGTTCTGGTATACCTGATTGTTTCCATGGATGTTTTGGGGCTTTCTAGATAGATACTCAGACGTAGATTACAGTCTACTGATAGCTACCAGCGCAGCCAAACGTGTGCCACTAGCATTATTGACGCCCTTTACCAGTCCATAATATTCATGTTATGTGCATGAGCTGAAAGCGCAAGGCCTGCATGCATAATGCATTGAGTGGGCACTGTTGATAGGTGTGGTTATGAAGGCAAACCAAAAGGCACTATTTGTGACGCTCGTGGACCATATCCCTTGATTCGAAGCACACTGAAGCCCGTTTCGCCAAATGCGACTGATTCATTGTGCTTACTAGTCGCTCAGGTGCCTTGACCTCGAGATATGGCAATTTTTGTGCTAACAACTACAACAACGACAATGACAACAATGATGACACAACCGATTACTTTACCCCCTTGCGCATGCGTGCGGGGTAACTAGGGTTTATAGACCCCAAAGGGGGAGAGGGCATGTAGCTGCCATAGTGTCCTATGTACTTAGCAAAATTCAGATCAGATACTATTAGTGGTTTGTAACTAATTATAGTAACAGCTGCAGTCTGGCTTTCACTGTGCATATTGAGGAGTTTTACTGTTTTTTAGCTTACATATGAATTTTGCCAGGTGCCTACTTACATCAGTGCTCTCTTCTCCTTTAGGAGTCTATATAAGCCCTTGATAATAACTATTATAGCGCAAAGCTGGCTTTATTAATTTTATCCATGGGATTATGTATGCAAGCCAAGAGAGCACATGATACCCTTTTTAATACTTCGTGAATAAATCATCAAGAAACTAGAGCTCTGTAGAGCACATGCACATACCGTAAAGTCTGGTTAATAAGCGCACATGCTTATTAAGCGCATATATTTTTTTAATTAGCGCATATTTCCTTCCTGTTGTTAATAAGCACATGCGCCCAATAAAGACGGCAGTAATATCCACTGTTTGATCAAGAGTATTCCATGGTCTACATGGCTAGAACTATTTTCCCAAGCTATTTTCGGATAGCCAGATGCATGAGATCGGCTATACTCAACACTGCGATGTCCCACTGAGACGGATTCAGACTCTTGACCTTGACTTTGAAGCGAGTCTCGCCAAAGAAGTCGGCTATTTTCCATGATTTTCTTTCAGTGATGGCTTCCAATCATATATACTCCCATGAACTATTACTTAGCTTATTCCAAGAATTGCTGTATTCATAATTTGCTAGCTTTATGATTGAGCACTCAAACGTGCTGGCAGTGGGCAGGGCCAAAAATTCACTCTCTATTAAGCGCATATCGTCTAATAGGTGCACGTTTCCTTACCACCGAGAGTGATAAGCACATGCACTTATTAACCAGACTTTACGGTACCCCACACGCACATTGTCCAATTTATAGATAAACTTTGTGTGTATGGTCATAATTAGTGGAAATTTTGGTGGGTGGCAGAGGTCACAGTGATCCGTGGTCAGCCAAGATACCACTCAGCGCTGATTCCCTCTCTGTAGTTACCAGAAGATATGGACTGCTACTACCTACATTTATTAATAGCTATCTTACATTCTGATTCGGTTCCATAGGGCTTTACATTTCAGTTTGCTATATGTAGCAGCCAAACAGTACGTCATGAGCATATTTAGAACATTTCAACGATCTTTATATACCAGTTCAGCACTTAGTTGTGCGCATGAGCAGAAAGTATATATATGCATTATGCATTGAATGGATATGTACAAACACTGTCGATAGGCGTGGCTACGATGGCTAACAAAAAGGCACTATTTGACACTCATGGATCGTGCTCTTCGATTTGAAATACACTGAAGCCAGTTTTTTGCCAAATGTGACTGATTCATTGTGCTTACGAGTCGCTTAGGTGCCTAGGTCTCGAGATAAGGCAATTTTTGTGCTCATGACAACAACAATGATACGACCAATTACTTTCTTCCCTTGCGCATGCACGTGGGGTAATAAGCTTAGAACATCAGACGCTAGTCTGTGTATTATCTCTACCTGTGAAATATTTTCCCTTCGGAGTAACTTTTTTCATATATATATGTTCACTTGGCACTGAATCCGAGCCACTATGCAAACTTTTATTAGCAGTCGGTTGACCAGCCTCCAGGTTGCCTTTTTTCAATGAAACATTGTCACTCTCTAGTGAACTGGACTGTTTGTTGTCAGGTTGAGTTCCACCTCCCAGTTTCAGTGAATCATCCTTTCTCTCCAGTGAGCTAGGCAGTTTGCTGTCTAGCTCACTTTGCTTCAATGAAGCATCATCACTCTCCAATGAGCCAGACAATTTGTTGTCAGGTTGAAGTCCACCTCCTAGCTTGCTTTGTTTCAAAGAATCATCCTCTGTCTCCATTGAGCCAGACAGTTTGTTGTCAGACAAAGCCCCATCTTCTAGCTTGCTTTGTTTCAACAAAGCAATCTCGCTTTCAATTGAGCCAAATGGTTTGTAATTGGACAGAGCATGGTTTTCCAGGTCGCTTTCAGATTGAGCCTCAGTACTATCTTCATTGCTTTGTTGTTTCAATACATTTTGATGTGCAGGGTTAGAATTCAGCCAGCGTCCTTGAGCAGACTTCATTGTTGAGCTAACAGATTCATCATATAAATCAGCAGAGTCTTGCACATTTTCAATCTCTGATTTCTCAGATAATTTATCATCGTCAGATAACTCCTATACGTATAACAATGCAATATAATTATCGCAGAATATTAATCCCGCAATTATGTCCTCCCCTCATCATGCGTAGCCCCCTTGCAACTTTTATCTCGAGTACCTTTTTGTCTCGCATATAAGCCTCCCTTCTAACTGTAACATTAGGGTCCAAGAGCCAATTAATGAATGCACTGGTGCACAGAACCCTCACCCCTACATGGATTTATGACTCATGCATGTGTATAGCATGGCTCACTGTGTATGGGGTAAAAACATACCCTGCACCTGAACAGGGTTCTGGTACTATTGAGTCAGTGTATGATCTAGCAGTAGAGGGAAGGTTCCTGGTTATGTTACTACAGTGGTTTATGATAATAGCCAGTAATATAGTAATATTTTATACAAGTATGTTTGATGTCACAATCACTGGATAATGTGGCAGATATGCATATATGAGCTATTTAATAACGACGTACTCAGAGTAAATTTAAAGTTAAAACGGCATCATCTCATTAACAGTGCCTGGTTAGTACAGTGGGCAAGTGTTTATGAGAGCTGTATGAACTCCATACCACAAAGAAGTTCGCAAAGGTGACGTTCTCACTCTTCTCAAGTGTCGAATCTATCACCAGACTATTGACAGGTGTGACAAAGAACAGACCCTGCCTCTCGCTTCGCTTTAGACTCTGTGGCCTGCTCAGGAGGCCTCTTAAAATGTACAGCACTTTGTGCTATTCATTCAAGAATGCATCTCTATGGCCACCCTCGTTTGTGCTCATGGACACTACAATTCTGACGACACATGAGCCTTCTGAACTTGTAGCAAAGTGTATCTTTTGTGCCCTCAAGGATGACACGGACTATAAACAAACATGTCACTCTGAAAATATTTTTCATTATATAATACAACAAGTATGTTTGATGTTATAATCACAGGATAACTTGATGAGGCTAATAATATTATGCATGAGATACTAGTAGTATGCTAGGAGAAAATCTAATGTAATCTCATAGCTAGCAGCATGTCAAGATAGCCTGTTAGAATAGTGATAGTGCGCACATGCAGATGAGAGCTGCATGAACTTTGAACCTATTATTGCATAGACCATACCACCAACAGCAGCTACTCAAATCTCATCACTAAGGAGGCGATGTTCTCACTCTTTTCAAGCATCGAATCTACCACCACACTATTGATAGGTGTGTGTATGCCCCATTGGTCGATTAGTAATTTCTTATCAGAAAGAGTCCCAATACATAATGCGGGTGGGCGGGTATTACCCTAATTACTGCAAACCACAGATATACAAACACTAGAGAGCCATCCAGTCACTTAAAACTCTAATATTACTGACCAGGCAGCTGAAAAATGTTTGAAACCTGCTGATGAGTATTGTCAGAAAAACTACTGTAATAGTTCAGCTTGCGGGATATCATGCTTGAATCTTAAAACTCAAACAGAACTTGACAACAATGGATCACATGACAAGATACACCCCTTTATTGCGTCATTGGCATACAGTAGTTGATAAATTGTACCTAAAGAATTGATGCGCGCAGCTGATGAGAAACTAGCAATCATTGAATTTGGACCTCACGTCATACGCAAGCGAACACTCGCCCCCATGATGAAATATATCACACTAGTTATAGCAACTAACCATGACTCCTTGATGCTCCACTTCCATATTACTGGACTGTGACAGTGAGGATGTGTCATTATCACTAAGTAATTCTTTAACTTTGAGTCGGGGATTACTTCCTGGATCACGCCCTGAATAATCATGTATAATCACTGATTTAGTATTTTTAGTAACAATTATACAGATACATAGCACCAAATACAATCTTGCTAGTGCCACCAAAGTAATACAGTGGAACTTCTCATAACGGACCCTCCCAGGAGCGACCACCCACTATATAACGGACAATCGCTATGGAACGGATTGAATTTGCCATAGACTTAGTACATTACGAACCTCCGAGGAGCAGACAACCTCTCAATTCACTATAACGGACGGATTGTTCGGATCCGATTGAATCTCTCAGTATCATTTTACTTCTAAATAGCGGACGGCCAGCAAGCCACACCCCTTTTCGCGGCCAGTGACGTAATTGCTGGCGCCATGATCCTGGCCAGGCCTTCCCCCTTCGTAGGAGGGGCGCTATCTTGAAGAAGTAGACTCATATCCAGCTCATATCCTGCTTTCCTGTTGATTCTTTCTCCAGTCACCTCAAGAACTATCTATGACTCTACATAGGCAAGCTCTAGATCTTGGCATAGCCTCGTTCCCAGACCCAGAGAAGCTGCTACCAACATTGAACTTACTAACCTTTTAGGTTTGCTTCCGACTAAATAGAAGTTTTTCACGGCCTAGCTCGTTCTCCAGGTCCAGTCTGCCCGCGCCCGCGTGATCGATGTGGTGGCGCGCAGCGGCAGCGCTTAAATCCTGTCACATGACTTCACCATGGTAACACATTATGAGCATGCGCATAATATAACAAAATGGCGAATAAGACACGCCCAATCGTACAATGCGCTGACCAAACCCACCATTTAGGCCACTATTGGTTGAAAATTAGTTTCTCATCCCCCGCCTGCATGGAATTTTGCCCCCGCTTCAATCTCGTCATTATGCCATTATATGCTACTACGCATGCGCAGATCTGTCGCGTGTGGATAGAGTGGGTAAAGGTCGTCGGGCAAAAAAGGGGATAGACTATATCTGACCGCGCTAGTATTGCTTCTTTGTGTGTACATTTTGTTATTTTAAGGATCAAGAAGTGTTTACATAGCACATTTCCTGGAATGCACTAATGTAAATAATGGCATAATGGTAATGTACCGCCCGCCCGCATACAATTCTGGGAAAGTCCCTGATGAGAAACTATTATTCAACAAATAGTGGCCTTAGTAACGGTGTCATGATAACACAAAACTAGTGTGACACTGCACTGCGCGCTACAAAATAGAGTGGATTTATATGTGAACTAAGGTGAGCGGTCCAGAGAGTCTTGAGTTAGCCCTGGTAATGAAAAAGAAAGAAAGATTGACAATTGGCTATTTTTTACATGGCTGGTTCAGGCATACCTGATCGTTTCCATGGATGTGTGGGGGCTTAATAGATAGATATTCTGGCGTAGATGATGAATATGAGAGTTAAAAACCTTAAAATTTAAGTTGCACTGAGTTATTCAAGTTTTTGTAATGTATTACATATATGGCAATATCCGGGCCATCCTTACTTATAGAGTCGGTATTATTATTGTGTATATAAAGTGTCTCCGCTTCTGTAAAAGGACAACTACCTCCATATAAAGGACAAACGGCCTGCTCCCAATGTGTCCGTTATTCGGAAGTTCTACTGTAATGGAATATTATGCTCTTCATATTTGAAAAGTAACCGTAGTTACTACTAATTTCAGCGTCGCTGGAGTGCGGCTACTAGTCGAGGGCGGCTTTAACTATACTTTAATAGTAATCCTCTGTGTGTTATTTGTTACATGATAGACTATTTTTTTAGGGCTGCTTTTGCATTAGAGACATGATCAAAGGATAAGCAAAAGAACCAAAGCCAAGTGCATCATCTACCATCCTCTTGCCTCACACTATCATTCATGGCCTAGGATGCGGCTTCACCTGTTGAATAAATTGACTGCATGCTTCTTTAGTAACCAGGGGCGGATCTAGGGGGGGGGGTTGCTGGGATTGCAACCCCCCTAAACGATTTTGAGCAGCCCCTCCCACTTATATACAAGGCCTACTATAGCTTGGCACAGTATCTGCCACTGTATGGTTAGCAACAGACAAGCTGTGTAGTACATAATTGGCCTCAAGCCAACAGGTAGTGCACGGTGGTTAGTGGTACACCCTGAACATGGCTTCAGCTATGAATAATCTACTGTAGACCACAAGAGTCAGCTGTGGTGCTAGGCGTGGTAAAGCTCTATACCTACAGTCATATGCATGCTACAGTGTTACAGTACCTTACTAGGGTCACAGTCACTCTCTGGGGCGAGATATGATGATTAAAAGTGGGCGTGGCTCATTAAAAGGGGGCGTGGTCGCAAAACATTTCGCTCGCTTCGTGCGCAATTATACCTACAACCCCACCATACTAAAAATCCTAGATCCGCCCCTGAGTACCTAGTTTGTAGTCCTCTTCTAGAAGCCTAACCACACCAGTAGCAGCATATAATGATGATTCTGAACACTCAGATGGAAAGATTGGTAATTGAGGTGATGGTTGTTCTGAAGGAGGGGAAGAAGTATTAATTGTATTCCTATTGGATTCTCCAGTATCTGTTCGCATGTTAATCACCAGATCTTTCACATTTTCTGCATAACTTTTGTAGCCAGCTTTTTCAAACACTTTGATCAGATTGTTATAAGTGGCAGCAGAACCACGCTTTTGTTTCCACATCTCTAATGCTTTTCTCCTATATAAATGAAGGGAAAATACATTAAAATTCATATCCAATTATATTATGAGAAACGTTGTTATGCATGGTCCAATAACATGCACTGTCATGGTTCTTGAAGTGGGATCCAGGCCACCCCTTCAAGTCATCCCCTCTCTGTTGTGCACAGACGTAGCTACAAAGGCATGCAAATATCATTCACCAACATTTAACTTACGTTTGTAATTTTAAATCTGTAGGATACTGTGTGTTGATAGCCGCAATATCAGCTGGTGTCAGACCCAGGTGGTCGGCAATAGATCCCTTCCAGTCACACATTTTATCAGCTATTTGTCCAAGGTGTAGAGAAACTCCATCATTATTAATATCCAATACTTGATCCCCAAGTACTGGATACACAAAATATAAATTTGGTGAATAACATACCAGTGGTATAAATTTAAAATAATAAAGTTTTGTTTCTAGGTAGTAGGCAACTAGGGTCAGATAAGTCTTAACTTAAGTGTGCAACCATTGATCTGCCTTGCAGGATCAGCTACAGTATAATATTATTTTAGATATGAGCTCTTTGATCATAAAGGCACAAGTTAGAATTAAAGTAATAATAATAGTGGGCAGACAATAATAATAGTCATACAACTATGCCAGTGGTCCCAACCATAATACAGTAATTATTGTTGCACCTAGTTGCTCAACCCATGATCTGCTTTTTGATTCAGGCTGAGCATCATCAACAATAATTTTCAAAAGACAACGAGTTATTAAACCTTGGCGCATGTGCGAGGGGTACGGTAGTCGTTCTGTGTGTGAGTGTGTGTGACATGTGTGTCTGTCTGTTACCATGCCAGCTGCTACTGGTTTATACGATGCAAACAAGGTGCCATTAGGCTTCTTACGGCATTTTCAAGGTGTGTATTGTGTGGATTTTGTTGAAAACGCTTCATTCAATAGTTTTTGGCGACATTTGCTGACCACCATGGCCTTCTTTGCTTCTTGACGAGCTCTCGATCGATGAAAGAGACAGTGATGGCTTCATTTCGATGTTAGTAGTGTGTAGCTCTAGCGATAGCTCATATAACTCATCATAACTCAGTGGCTATCAAGTATCATGACTACGCTTCTTGGCTTTACTTTACTAGATCTGCTGATCCACGTAGTACTATTACATAATACTGTGCAATCTGTATAATTATTAGTGCATTCTTGTAACTACATAGCTATTGCTATTGCACTGAGGGTTTTGTACTCTATAGTGCTTCATTGCCATCTGATAATGGCAAGCTTGAGACTAATTTTATCATTTAACTAATTCATTTCAGATTGCCCAATACGTGTGTACAGTAGCAAGAAACATGCACATATTATACATAGCGGCCTCGTACCTTGGTTGTTTTTGTGATTAGGAAAACCGGGTGTCTGACACATATTAATAAAACAGCTTACATACATATCAGAGGTGCACAGACAATCTCAATCCTAAGGTCACTAGAACTATTATCCTGCTGTATACTATAGAGTATAATAATATTATTATACAGATGCATGATCATAGTTACCTTGTTGACTTTCAGTCCATAATTTATAACCATCTGGTAAGTGACTGTCTTCACCTGTTATTTTGCAATAAAGTGTATTTGTATCCCAGTCAATCTTAGCTGGATGTGGACGTCCTTTGCATTCAGATCGTGTGCAGTTGAAGGCAAAAACAAAATAATCACGGAATGAACCATGAAATTTCATATTTATGTCCCTAATAATCCTCTTGATCCGTTTGAAAACTTTTTCACAGGTAACAGTAAATCTATCCCTCAGACTCGATTCATGATCAGCCATTGCTGATTCAGGACAAAAGCAATGAACTTCAATATGAGTGGATCGAATCTTGAGGATAATACGAGCCACCCCAACACTAAAAGAAACTTGATTTCTAAATACCCCCCTTTGATTAAGTTTCCAAGAAAACGATTTTATTTTATTATCCATGAGAGATTTTATAAGTATTCCAGAAATGGCTCTTGGACAAAATCCATCTTTACATGTGATTGATATGGGTGGTGGTGCCTTGATTGAGCAATTTGAAATATTTGATCCTTGCTTCTCATCAGGAGCATGACAAAGCACACATGGAAAAAAATATTTCTCTTCTCCATTTTGATCTTTGAAACAAACAGCTATTCCAAGATATTTAAGAATTTCTAGAGTCCACTGAAATGGAAGCTGTGAGTCAGAATAATTCTTTAAACTAATCGTTCTCATGGCTTCTATTGAGAATATGCCCCTTTTTTGAAGATCGTCAATTTCTCTTACACTGGCATGATCACTAATAAACGTTTCTACTATCAGTTTAGTGATTGTATCAAACAAAAGATGAGGATCAATAATCACACTATCATTAAGTCCTTTGACAGGGAAATATCGTATTAGGCCAAGTCTATGGTGAATGAAAAGTAGTGCTTTATTGAAGTCTTCTTTGTTTGATATTCCACAGCTCTGTGCTACAGTACGACAGTCATAATAAGTCAAGACTCGACTTGATTTATGCTTTGCTTGAAGGACAAGGCTGAAAACTAGCCAGGAGCAAGGGCATGGTATTGTGAATTCTTGTTGCCTTTCAATCATTCTTTGCAAGGCTGAACGGATCTTTTGAAAATCATAATCCTCTTCATCAAGATTGTTAACTGTAAACATAAGCTGATCACTACCCTCAGCACATTGAATCGAATCTTGCTGAAGTGATGCTTGCTTGACAATATCTTGAAGTTGCTTGTCGATCTCCTGGATCATATCATTAGCTGAGGACTCTGGCAGTTGATCTTTATAAGTACCAATAAAAAATACTTTAGGCTTAATACGCTTATGGTCAACCTGCTCTAATTGAGGTCCAGTGCATTCTAAAGCTGCTATAGTGGCAAGAGTCTGAAGTATCTCATCCTTTAAAGTGAAGGAAGACAAATAGGTTTTCTCAGTACCATTGGGATATTGATACCGTACAGTGTAAGGCTCATCGAGCTTACTGTTTAGAGGAAACGTAACAAAAAATGCAGAGGGTCCACAGACAAGGAGCGGTAAAAGTTCCTGAAATTCCAATTGACCTCCTGTGTTTGTCAGGTAGAGGGACCATGATGACTCAAGGTGTTCACGAAGTGCATGCATGTGTCGCAATTCAATAGCACGTTTGAAGATATCCATAGGTCCTTCACGTAAGCTGAACTCTCTTAAGTACAATGGGTTTGGCATTCCTGATGATGGTATATCATCATAGTGAGGATAAGTTATAGCTCCCTTAGCTACTTCTGGAATTGCTTGATGACTGTCAATTTTGCTTTCACTTTCTGTTTCATTTTCACTTTCTCCGTCACTTTCACCTGTAATAAGTATTACTGCAGACTGATAATTAACGGATCCAACTATTGGAGTAATTAAATCTGGTATAGGCTTGGTTTTTCTTCCTTCGTCAGTGAGTGAAGCAATATGAGTTAGTACAGTGGTCATCATTAATTCAAGGGCTTCTTGATCATACTCTAACTTTGTCCATTTCAAATTAGTTGTAGCTGCATCCATTGTACACACTTTCTTCACCTCCACTTTAATTACGTTCTCTAAAACACCAGTACTAGGTGAGATTGAGCCATGATCAGGAGGACCTTTGCCCATTAAGCGATCCATGAGAGAATTTTTTCCAGATCGTCCAGGACCAATAATTACACCGTGAACTACAGTGTGACCGATTTCCTTCTCCTGTCTTACTAAGTCTTCCATTGTTTCTACAAAAGTTTTGTCAACTTCTGACTCATATTCTTTGTCCACATGAAGGTTCAAGCCAGTAAAAATGCCGACAAGAGCACAGACAAATAGAGACCCTGGTTCTCCTAAATCATTTCTAGAAATGTCTAATTCCCGTAATTTACGGCAATGACTCAAAAGAGATGATGCGAAAGTCTTAAGAAATTCAATGTTTTCTTTTGCACTACAAGTAAGTGATGCTTGCAAGAGCAATACCTCCAACTGCGCCAAAGAACCACATTCAACAGTATCTTGCAATGCTTCCAAACCAGAGAGTTTCAAAGGATTAAAAGACAAGTCTAGCTGAGTCAAACACTTCAAAAAGCATAGTGCTTTCATGGTGTACGAGGCTTCTCCAATCTTTTTGCCAATCTTATTATTACGGAGAGAAAGTTTTTCTAACGTCTGAAAGGCCGTCAATGCCTTGTTTGTTTTGTTGAAAAGGTCAGCTACTTTCTTTTTTGGTAGGTTAAATTTGTTACTCAAATCTAAAGATTTAACTTCAATTTTGTTATCCTTTGTCAGTATTTTTGCTAAGTCACAAAGCTGCTGTTCTTTGAAATTACAATCCTTGAAGTTTAGCTCTAGT
Organism: Cliona cf. orientalis; assembly: GCA_963930775.1. Classification (NCBI taxonomy): domain Eukaryota; kingdom Metazoa; phylum Porifera; class Demospongiae; order Clionaida; family Clionaidae; genus Cliona; species Cliona cf. orientalis. The sequence continues at coordinate 3,096,148 of OZ005695.1, forward strand.
TTGGAATCAGATTCTATCTTTCTCACTTGTTCAATAACATACAGAATAGCTTCACAATCATGAGTAGTTTTGGGATCACCGAAATGTTTGGAGTCTGATAGGGTACTAAGTACTTTGATAGCTTTTTTATCGACAATAGACATTTTGGCTTCGAATGCACAGTGACAAATTAGACATCGAAGATGATTAAATTCTGATAATGATTGAATGGCACGCTCCAGCAGTGCTAAATTACTTCTATTCTGTCCACAAATTCCGAACAGAAATCTCCAAAAGTTGGTCGATGATTTCTTTGCACCCAATGTCAGAATCCACTGATCTTGCAAGCACGTATCGGAACTGTGACACTGGTTTGCAACATGGAGGGCAGCAAGATATTCTTGAATTACTGGATGAAGAAAATGACACTTTGCTTCATTTATGATCTCAACTAATCCAAATATTACTAACATATCAAACTTAGACAATTGTGATAAACTGATCTGCTGAGATTTTTGAACTGTTTGGAAAGCAAGCTGACACAGATTCCACCATGAACTTCTCAATTCCTCCGGCAGGCTTTCAACATTGGGTAGGTGTGAAATGCGCCCATATTTATCTACTTTCTTGATGCTATGAAGAACAACGTTCAAAATCATCTTGGTGCAGAGCTCTGTCATGGTGGTTAAAAGTTTTCGTTTTCGAGATTCAGTGCGCCACAAATGACAAAGAGTGGCACAGTTCAAGGGAATACGACACATGCTCTTTATTAGTGGATTGCAGTCCACTGTCTCCAAAAGGTGATCTGACTCTTGTTGATCGTCGATAAATTCAAGCCGAATGTATTGCCTGATACTTTTATCATCAAAGCCATGTATGCTCAATAATCTGTCAAAGCATCCATTTTTGCATAGCCAATCAGAATACGATGGCCTGGAGGTCACAATAATTGAAGCAAGCTTAAAAGTATGACCAAATAAAAGATTGCACAAGAAGGACTTTGAACATTCTGGTGCATGAAGTTCATTCCATCCATCAGCGATAACAAGTACACCTTCTCCATTAGTCTTCTTTATACTGTCAGCTATGGAAGCTGATAAACTTTCAGTCCCTTGCAAAATTTCTATCAATTCAGCAAGTGAGCTGGTGGCTGCTATTCTCTTTTCATGAAGATGTAATAAGAGAAGCACTTTAAATTCTTGAAAAAGATTTTCCTTCGCCCATTCTTCCGAGATTGTTGAACAGAAAGTAGTTTTACCAATTCCAGCGCCACCCTCAATAAGCACCTTTCTAACTACCTGTTCTCTCTCTTTCTTAAATATGTCACTGTAAGTCACTAGTTGAGTGTCTGAACATGTACTAGTGGGTTTGTGTTCTCCTCTTTTACTAGTGGGCTTGTGTTCTCCTTTCTTCATAACAAATTCTAACTTGACCGGCTCACTTGAGTAATGAGGCGGGTATTGTTTCTGGTCATGACTATTAGTAGAGTATTTAGTCTTGATAGTGGTCAAAAATTGATCCATTCTTGTTTGGTTAAAATAATTTCTAACCTGTGAGAATTTACATTACAACCACCGATCATTGCCTTACTTTTTTTCTATACACATAATTATACAAGTAGCCTTGTATCCAGGCCATCCCATGTTTTTCAACGTCGCGTGCAACGTTGAAAAACATGGGATGGCCTGGATACAAGGCTATATACAAGTATGTTTGATGTCACAATCATGGGATAATGTGATTGAACACTACTAACAGCATGCTATATATGTACAATCGAGTGCCAGTTAGTACAGTGCGCATGCGCAGATGAAAGCAGCATGGTGTAGACCACACCCCTCACTGCAGGCCAAGAGCAACCGCTCAAACTCACCATGTAATGGCGACATTCTAGATCTCACTCCGCTCGAACGTCGAATCTACCACCAGACCATGAAAAAGAGCAGACATCACTTCTCGCTTCGCTCGAGGCTCGGTGGCCTGCCGAGCAGGCCTGTCGAAATGCGTGGCACTTGCGCTGCTCATTCAAGCTCGAGAATGGATCTCCAGTGATCTCTATGGTCCCTAGGCCCTGGCAACCTTGTTTGTGCACACAGCCCAACAATTCTGACCAATTGTGAGTCTTCTGAACTTGTAGAAGAGCGCATCTTTTATGCATGCCCTCCAGATTAGGACACAGACTATAAAATTATTATTATAAGAAAATTGATCGTCTAAAAAATATTCTAGTTTTGTTGTGTATAGTATAACAATTATATATCAGCCGGTGGTAAAATACGAGCTGGCGCTCTTTATTAGACAGTGAGAAGTGGCTTTTGGGTGCAGACTCTGTTCATACCAGCGCTATCTGAGATCACGCCAAAGCAAACTAGCATGTGCATGCAATGAATCTGTTGAAAAGAGAACATGCCAGAGAGAGTGGCAGTGATCCCTGTTCCTATGCACCCATTGCAAGCCCTACACAGGATTTCTGACTTTGAAAAAGACCAGCTACGACACAGATTTGACATAATTTATTGCCTACTTCACAGCCATCGAAGAAATTTCATTTAATACAACTGTGCAAGTTGGAAACTCGTCACAGAGTTGCCATTGGAAGTACGTACACAAATGAAATTGCTGGAAAAACCTTCACAGACTATGTAGCTGAGTCGCGCCATCAGCAGCTATTTCTAAAGCTCTAGCACACCAAGTTTGTCTCACTGTTGATGGACAGCTCGAGGGAATACCTACATCGGACACGCCCACCTAGTACCTTATGAAGTCTATTGCACATGATCGAGCTTCCGGAGTCTACTGCGCATGCTCGAACTTTATTCTTCTAATGTCATTAATTTTGTGATTGTGAGTAGCAAGAGATTAAAATTCAAAGAATAAAGGCCTCTATGAAGAGGCATGGCCATGGGTGATATTGCCAGGGCACGCGGGGTACGTGCTCTATGAGCTCTAGTTCTACACAGTAACTCTTTATACACAATACTTTTTGCCCCGCGCGCATGTGCAAGGGGATAAAGTAATCGGTCGTGTCATCGTCGTTGTTGTTGTAGTTACCCCGCGCGCATGCGCAAGGGGTAAAGTAATCGGTCGTGTCGTTGTTGTTGTCATCGTGAGCACAAAAATCGCCATATCTCGAGATGTAGACGTCTAAGCGACTCGTAAGCACAACGAATCAATCGAATTCGGCGAAAAACCGGCTTCAGTGTCCGTCAAATCGATGGATACGGTCCAGGTCGTACATTAGAATACTTAAAATTAGAGGAAATTCCATGGGTTATACATGGGATTGATTTAAGTCAAGGATCCCATGGGTTATACATGGGACTGAATTAAGTCATTTACTCCATGTGTTATACATGGGATTGTTTTAAGTCAACTTAGTTTGACTTAAATTGCCGATATAATACGTGTACCTTAACTATTATCAGGGCAGATTTTAAGTCAACCTTCAAAAACACTAAAAACAGTACAAAACGTCTTAATTTGAACTTTGACTTAAAATGCTCCCAATAGCAAAGATAACGTCACACCTTTGTGAGTAAATGCCAAGCATTTATAAGCCTTGCACAGCAGACGAGTGTGCGGACAATTACAGTGTATATGCACGCTGATTAGCTCCACCCACTCATCTCAAGGTACGGCTCCCGAACCCAAATACACCACCACTGCTGCCGCTGCTGTAGATCTAACCTATTTTGTCACGATTATAATATACACGTGCACCAAACAGCAATGATACTAACCCTGCTAACCATACGATACCCAAAACCCAATCCTACCTAGCCACTCTGCCGAACTAACCCTGCTAACCATACGATAGCCGAAACCCAACCCTACCTAGCTACCCTGCCGAACTACGATACCCAAAACCCAACCCTACTTAGCTACCCTGCTAACCATACGATACCCAAAACCCAACCCTACCTAGCTACTCTGTCGAACTAACAAACCCAACTCTACCTAGCTACCCTGCCGAACTAACCCGGGCCTGCATACCATAGCCGAAACCCAACCCTTCCTACCTATATACCCTACAGAATCTATAATCTATGGCCGAATTAACCCCGCTAACCATACAAATTATAGCCAAAACCCGGCTGCTACCACAGCACATTTTAATAGCAATTACTCGTTGCCATGAACTAGTAATTATTATACGTAATTATTAGAATCTGCTGTTTAATATGTAGCTATAGCTGAAAATATCCCCAGAATTTGCAGTGTAAAATTTAATAATGATACTAGCTATAGTTTCATGTGCCACATAAAAATTTAATTATATAGCTATATAGCTGGCTAGCTACTTCAGTGGCAATTATATTATTATGATCAATTGCAAGTGGACCTATATAGTATAAAATATAGTGGTGGCCAGACAAAGTCTACATATATAAGATATCTTATTGGCAACATTACTTATTTTAAGTCAGAGTTCAAATTTTGACGTTTTATACACTTTTTGGAGTTTATGAAAGTTGACTTAAAATCTTCCCTGATATAAGTCAAGGTATACGTCTAATAAATCGGCAATTTAAGTCAAACTAAGCTGACTTAAAACAATCCCATGTATAACACATGGAGTAGATGACTTAATTCAGTCCCATGTATAACCCATGGGATCCTTGACTTAAATCAATCCCATGTATAACCCATGGTATTTTCCCATCCTTTAAGTAAAGTTGTGCATGACGTACGGTCCATGGGCGTCACAAATAGTGCCTTTTTGTTAGCGAACGTAGCCACACCTATCGATAGTGCCTACTCAATGCATAATGCATGTTATTGTAATGTAAGACGGCTATACTATTACAACAGACTATTGGACGTATCAGTTCATATCTTCTAGTAGTCTAGATCTACCGTAATTGATCTAATTAACGCGCCTCTCTAATGAACGCGCCACCTACGCTGGAGTCCTAATTTTCGGGCTCTATTAAAGCGCCATGTGGCCATGCTAATTATTTTTTCAGGCGTGTTCTAATTAGAGCGGTACCGGCATACTTACAGCTGACAATACCTCGATAGTACTGAATATCTCGTACGGAGTACTGGAAGCTATGTTCTCCACACTTTCGCTCTAATTACAACGCGCCTCTCTAAAAGATGCGCCACCTGGACCTGAACGTTAATTTCCGGGCTCTAATTGTGCGCCACCCAAGATCGGTAATTATTTTTTAGTGGCGCGTTAATTAGATCAAGTACAGTAGTACAGATAGAGTGCTTTTGTCACCGGGACCTCCGGTAGCTATGACATTGTACATGATTAGCTAAGCAGCATTTCCACTAATTTTCTGAAGTTCGCAAAATTATAGCCATGCACACAAAGCAATTCTATAGATTGTGCAATGTGCGCACGGGGTATGTGCTCTACAGAGCTCTAGTTGTTAATTGTTAGCAGAAAAATCGCCATATCTCGAGGTCTAGGCACCTGAGCGACTAGTAAGCACAATGAATCAGTCGCATTTGGCGAAAAACGGGCTTTAGTATGCTTCGAATCAAGGGATATGGTTCACAAGCGTCACAAATGGTGCCTTTTTGTTAGCCTTCGTAACCACGCCTATCGACAGTGCCCACTCACTGCATTCATGCAGGCCTTGTGCTTTCTGCTCATGTGCATAACTTATGGAAGGTAAAGGTCGTCAATAATGCTAGCAGCATACGCTTGGCTGGTAAGCTATCCGCAGACTGGAATGCAAAGCCCCATCGAATCAGAATGTAAGATACCTATATGTACCTAGTTTAGATCTGGTGCAGAGAGAGAGTCAGTGGTGTTTTTGCTGATATCACCAAGAGCCCTATATTATACAACCAAGAGCTTATGGGGGTCTAAAGGCCCTTGATACAACCAAGCAGCAACAAAAGCAGTTCTATAGGTTGCGCAATGTGCGTGCGGGGTATGTGCTCTATAGAGCTCTAGTTTATACAATGTGATTGTATAATGTTCTAATAATGAAATTTCACAGGTGCGAACAATTTGTAGCTAATAGTGGCCAATCAAAACTTGATGGTGTTTGATTAGACAAAGTGTCCTAGCATAAGTATGTAACAAGGTCTCGCGCCGATTTGGTAGGATTTGTCACAGCATGCTATATTTTATATTCTTTCTTGTTGAGAACAGTACATACACTCACTATGCACATGCATGCACTCATATATTAATATCCAACGACAACAAAATACAATGGAGTAGAGGCTCATTGCTACGTGATTCAGATAAGATTGCAAGTTAGTTAGCTTGTCGTAGCATGGATTAACAACTTGATAGAATCGGACGTTTCGGTCCGAGGACCTTCATCAGCGATTAACAAAATTATGCACGTACCAGAGTATAAATACCTACACGTACCATGACGCATGCGTGATAGAATAAGTGGGTGGAGTTTGTGATCGACTATATATGTTTCTACGGGCTTCTTATCCGATCTAGGAATTGCAGCCACACGGGGTCCAACGTAAGTCCGCAGTCCAAATTGCTCGTGCTTCCAACACTCTGTATCCTCAGTGCTTCCCGCATCCTTCTCTTCCAGTAGGATGGTTCTACAGTCACGACTCTGGCCTCTTGCCAGTTTACTCTGTGGTCCTCATCCCATGCATGGGTTGCAATGCCGTTCTTTCTGTCTTCCCTTCTGACTGCTCCTTTGTGTTCCATCAATCTCTGTTTCAAGTTTCTTTTCGTCTCGCCAACATATACCTTCTCACAGTCAAGGCAGGGTACTTCGTACACTACGCTCCTCTTCAATAGGTCCGGTCTGGGTGTCTTCACTCTTGTCAGCTTCTCCCGTAGGGTGTGGTGTGACTTAAAGACTGCTTTAACACCGATGCGACCGCACACCCTTTGGATCCGTTCTGACAGTCCGTGGCAGTATGGGAGAGATAAGATCTTTGGTCTTTCCGAGTTTTCTTCCTCTGGAGTCTCAGTTGGTTGTGTTGGATTCTGGAGGGCTCTTGTGATGAACTTGTCGGGGTAGCCATTGTTCCGGAAGGCTTTTCTGATGTGGTTTATCTCTTCTTGCTTGGATTTTGCATTACAAATCTTGTCCATTCTGTACTTCAGGCACTTTATTGTTCCTGACTTCGCTCTGTGATGGTGGTGTGAGGTGTAGTGGATATACTGGTCGGTGTGAGTCTTCCCGCACAGTTGTCAAGAATTTGAGCAGCAGACAACTCTCGGAGTGTGAAGAGAAGGTGTTAGCACTGGGATTGAACTTTGCAGTGGCCCCCAAGAAGATCCCTTATCAAGAGATCATAGCAGCGACGGAGGAAACCGCGAGAAGAGTGGACGCAAACACGGCACAGCTCCTTCGGAAGGGAGTCAGTGAAGAGCTACGCAAGGCCAAACCACCTGAGAACAATATCGACAAGCATATGCAGCGAGCCATCAGTTCTCTACGGAAAGACGACAATATTATAATCCTACCGGCGGACAAGGGCAAGGCTACCGTGGTACTAGACAAGGCTGAATACACCAGGAAGATCCAGGAAATGCTTGACGATCCCACGTACAAAGCTGTGAAGAAAGATCCCACCATCAAGGTTGAGAAGAGGATAGCAGACGCCCTGAACAGACTGGAAAGGGAGGGCAGCATCACGAAAGAGCTAAGGAGAAGACTAACACCTCAATTCTCCTCACCTCCACAGCTCTATGGCTTGCCAAAGGTGCACAAGGAGAGCGTCCCCCTCAGGCCCATCGTTTCCACTATAGGTTCGCCCACATATGACCTAGCCAAGGAACTAGCAAGGATCCTCTCACCGCTTGCTGGAAGCTCGGAGACATCGATTATCAACACAGGTGAGTTCATTGAAAGACTGAAGAAGGTGGACATCAGCAGTGGTGACATGATGGTTAGTTTCGATGTTGTTAGTCTTTTCACACGGGTCCCACTGAAAGAAGCTATGGAGGTTATCTTTGCACGCCTTGAACATGATGAGACACTTGAAGAACGCACCAACATCCCAGCACACGACATCTGCCACCTCACGGAGATCTGCCTAACATCCACCTATTTCCAGTTCCAGGATGCCTTTTATGAGCAAGTGGATGGGGCGGCAATGGGATCACCACTATCACCCATAGTGGCTAACATATACATGGAGTCTATGGAGACGAGAGCACTGTGCCAAGCCAAAGCTCTGGGTGCGCTATGTTGACGATACGTTTGTTCTATGGCAACATGGTGAGGAAAAGCTTGAAACTTTCCATGAGCACTTGAACTCTCAACACCCATCAATCCAGTTCACCAAAGAGGTAGAATGCGACAACAAGATCCCATTCCTAGATGTGCTGATAGAGAGAACCGGGACCAGAGTCACCACCAGAGTCTACAGAAAGAAGACTCACACCGACCAGTATATCCACTACACCTCACACCACCATCACAGAGCGAAGTCAGGAACAGTAAAGTGCCTGAAGTACAGAATGGACAAGATTTGTAATTCAAAATCCAAGCAAGAAGAGATAAACCACATCAGAAAAGCCTTCCGGAACAATGGCTACCCCGACAAGTTCATCACAAGAGCCCTCCAGAATCCAACACAACCAACTGAGACTCCAGAGGAAGAAAACTCGGAAAGACCAAAGATCTTATCTCTCCCATACTGCCACGGACTGTCAGAACGGATCCAAAGGGTGTGCGGTCGCATCGGTGTTAAAGCAGTCTTTAAGTCACACCACACCCTACGGGAGAAGCTGACAAGAGTGAAGACACCCAGACCGGACCTATTGAAGAGGAGCGTAGTGTACGAAGTACCCTGCCTTGACTGTGAGAAGGTATATGTTGGCGAGACGAAAAGAAACTTGAAACAGAGATTGATGGAACACAAAGGAGCAGTCAGAAGGGAAGACAGAAAGAACGGCATTGCAACCCATGCATGGGATGAGGACCACAGAGTAAACTGGCAAGAGGCCAGAGTCGTGACTGTAGAACCATCCTACTGGAAGAGAAGGATGCGGGAAGCACTGAGGATACAGAGTGTTGGAAGCACGAGCAATTTGGACTGCGGACTTACGTTGGACCCCGTGTGGCTGCAATTCCTAGATCGGATAAGAAGCCCGTAGAAACATATATAGTCGATCACAAACTCCACCCACTTATTCTATCACGCATGCGTCATGGTACGTGTAGGTATTTATACTCTGGTACGTGCATAATTTTGTTAATCGCTGATGAAGGTCCTCGGACCGAAACGTCCGATTCTATCAAGTTGTTAATCCATGCTACGACAAGCTAACTAACTTGCAATCTTAACAAAATACAATATCAATCTTCGGTTCATAGTTTAAGGCTCAAGGTTCATACGTGTCTGTTACATCACTCTCCCCTCCAGAGGAGCTCGTCCTGAGCTCAAGAACATCAGCCGGGAAGGAGCCGTCAGTCCAGACCGGGCGTGCAGTCCGTACTTGCTCTGTTTCCTCTCCAGAGTTGATACTGGACTCGATGCAGCTTCAGAAGGCGTACAGTCCTTGATACAGTCAGTGGAGGTGTCCTCCTGATTAGATTTTGCCTCCGGTTCATTTGAGGGCAGTGGTGCTCGAGCAGCGTCTACTACCAGTGGTGGGTCTTGCACTAGCTCTCTAGCTTGGGTATCATCCTGTAGCAGCTGATCCACCCACTTAGGGGGGCGTGCAGGACCGGATCTCCTTCCACCATACCAGAAGAATCCAGCGGGGAATCCCGGCGGGCAATGCGAGACTCTCGACTGGTGCACTTGTATCTGCCCATCCTGAGGAGCATACACCTTTACCACGGTGACATCAGGGTCCCTCTTCTCGACGACACGGTAGGGTCCATGCCAAGGGCGTGAAAGCTTGCGGTTCCGCCCTGTTTCGTCTTGCGGAAACTTGACTAGTACCCAGTCACCAAGGCCATAGATCGCTGGAGAACTTTTCTTGTCGTATGCAGCCTTGTACTTCTTTTGTGCATCCTGGATGGACAGCGCAGCCAGATTCCTTGCAGTGGATAAGGTTTGAATGACGTTTTCCCGGTAGTCTTCTACAAACGTTTCCTCCACGGGATGAGGGGGCAGTAGGGCAGCTTCTGAGGGAGTTCGACAGTCAGTTCCAAACAACAGGAATGATGGTTTCTCCCCAGTGCTGTCATGTGGGGTGTTTCGATAAGCCCAGACTACTCCAAGGAGGTGACGATCCCACTGCTTTCCATACTTGGAGACGTGCTTGCGGAGCATGGTTTTTAGTGTTCAATTGAACCTTTCAACCATCCCATCGCATTCGGGATGGTGGGCAGTGGTATTCAGCTTTTTAGTGCCCAGTAGCTTGCAGATGTCCAGCATCAGATGCGACAACAAGTTTGTGCCACGGTCGGAAAGAAGCGCCCCCGGAACTCCAAACAGTGGTACCACCTCCTGAACAAGAATCTTTTCAATCCGAATAGATTTCTGGTCTGGCATCGGGAAGACATGGAATACCAGGACATAGCTGTTTCCTTGGTCTGTGAGAGGAAGCTTCATAACATCGACCCCCACGATCTGAAACAGTCGGCTCACTGGGATTGGATGCAGTGGCGGTCGAGACGGTTTACTCCCACTGCTGACTATGGCGCATTGCGGACAGGCACGAGCATACCTCAGAGTATTCGAGTACATCCCATCCCACCACCAATGACGAACTAGGGGTCCATACATCTTCTTCCCAGCAAAGTGCCCTCCCATCAGAGACGAGTGGTTCTCTTGGAGGAGTTGCTCGCGTAAGTGACTGGGAACAACAGCTCGTTTCCAGTGTTCCTGCTTGGGATCGAGGTAGAACAGCACTCCATCCACCAGGGTAAACAGTGATGCCTGTAGGGCAATCCGACGTGCTCGCTTCTCATTCAAGGGGAGTTCTCCCTTCTCTAAGAACATCACAATCTCCAGGACTTCCGGATCTTTCTGCTGTTCCGATGCAAGGGACTGTTGGCTTTGGAGAGGGGTGCACTCTGCAAAAGGGACTGAATGGTAGACTGCTCTGTTTGTATAGTAGCCACTTGCACCTCTTGTTCAGCCACTCCTTCGTCAGTAACTTCTGGTTGTGGGCTCCGAGAGAGGGCATCAGGAGCGGCATTGAGCCGTCCGGAGCGGTACACGATTTGGATGTCTTTGATCCCTGTGCCATAGACCTTGGTCCACCACCTGGCATGTTTCCCCGAGGTGTTTTGGTGTCTCCAAGACTGCCTTGACAGCCGTGTGATCCGTGAGGATAGTAACTGAGTGTCCGTACAGGTAGGAATGGAAGTGGGTCACGGCCCAGACGACTGCAAGTGTCTCCAACTCGGTAATACTGTAGTTGTGCTCTGCTGCCGACAGCGACCTGCTGGCATACGCTATAGGGTGCAGCCGGCGATCATCCTGCTCCTGTGATAGCACTGCCCCTATGCCATTGATACTGGCGTCAGTTTCTAGTGTGAATGGTTTACCAAAGGACAGATATGCCAGCACTGGAGCCTTGATCAGCCTTTCCTTCAATCGTTCCATCGCAGCTTGAGCTTCTGTCATCCACATGAAGGTGGCTCCCTTGCACATCATGGCATGCAGTGGTTGAGCAATCTTAGAGAATTGGGGAACGAATCGCCGGTAATATGATGCCAGCCCCAGGAAACGGCGTACTTCTGATACGCTCTGTGGCTGTGGAAAGTTAGTAACCGCTTCCATTAGCCTCGAATTGACTTTTAGTCCCTCGGGGGTCAGCACATGTCCGAGGTAATCGACCTCCTTGCAGATAAACTGGCACTTCACAGGCTTCAGCTTCAGCTGGGCTTCCTCGAGCCGCTCGATCACCATTCGCAAATGCTCCAAGTGTTCCTCCAGTGTACGTGAGAACACCAGGATGTCATCTATGTAGACGATCACAAAGTCCGGTCCATCCTCGGGGTTCAGCCCAGCCAGCACCTTCGCATCAATCGCTGGAACACTGATGGAGCATTCGTCAGTCCAAAGGGCATTACCCGAAATTCAAATAACCCTTGGGGGGTGACAAAGGCAGTCTTCTTCCGCGAATCAGGGTGGACTCGAATCTGCCAATACCCCGATGCAAGGTCTAGTGTTGAAAAGAATCTGGACTGCCCCAGTTGGTCCAACAGATCATCAATCTGGGGGAGAGGGAAAGTATCTGGCACAGTAACTGCATTAAGGTCACGATAGTCAATACAGAATCGGTGCGTCCCGTCTTTTTTTCGTACCATCACTACCGGGCTCGCCCAAGGGCTACTAGATGGCTGAACAACTCCAGCTTGTTGCATTTCCCTTATCTGACGGGCCACCTCCTGACGCACAGCAAACGGCATGTGCCGGGCGTTCCCTCCTCCAAGTAGCGGGCTGACTCTGCATCCGGCTTACAGTAGGCTGACCTGAGGGGGGAGTTTCATGTACACATGGTACCTGGCCTTCTATTATATTAACAACAGAGGCATTTCCAATTAAGGATCCCCCTCCCATGCAACACACTTGCCCAGTATAATTAGAAACAACTATCTGAGCAGTACCTTCAGCCGTTGTCCTGAGAAGAGCCATATCAACATCCAATGACACCTCATTACGTAATGGGATGGGGAGGGGCTCCAGCAGGAGTGGCTGATCCAGATTGGTAGCAGGGGTCATCTGTACTTCCACCACTTTGCTTTGGTGTGGGAGAAGGCGAACTGATTGGACTAGGTTCACTCGGACAGTTGGGACTTGAGATTGGGGTGATTTCCCTTAACGGCTACCCCCACGCCAACGCTCCACACTAGAGTGGTAGCTGACAATACCAAGTTGTCGGCAGACCCCTTCAGAGAGTAGCAGCTGATCAAGAGCGTCCACTTTCACATAGACTGGGGTGCGCATGGTGTGTTCCCCGAAGCTGATGTCAAGATCCAGGCACCCATCAAGCTGGAACGGTCGCTGATCATAGTTCCTGGGGGTTTTATCAGCTGGATGGAAATCCCTCCTTTTCAACTTGGCAATGGTGGCCACCTTCTTAAACAGGCTTCCACCCAGAATGGTGATATCGGCTCCTGTGTCAATCACTCCATACATGGGTACTCCTTGCAGCTGTACTGGAACGCACTGAGGCATACTCCCCTTGTCATCTATTTGTACTATGCGGATGTCAGCCTCCTCATCAGAGGAGGACAGCAGAAAGTCCCACACATCCGTTGACTCGGTCTGGGAGGAGAAGGTAATGTCGGGGCAATCAGTCTGGATTTGCTTCAGTCCACCACCAGGGTTCACCGGCCGACCCCGGCTTTCTGTTTTCAACTTTTTACAGTTCCGGGCTAGGTGCCCAACCTCACCACAGTTGTGGCATTTCCAGGTTTCTGGTATAGGAGATGGTCTGTGAATATTAGCCGAAGATTGGGCGGCAGGGGTAGCTCATCTTGGCTGCCCTCCCGGACTACCACTGGACGGCGAGGGGCTGCTAAGTTTGGTAGAGTTACTGCGGCCAAGTTTATCATACTGCTGGCACTTTCTGAGGGCAGCCAGTCGACGCTCTTCACTCTTAGCAGCCGTACATAGCTCCTTGTATGTCTGTGCACCCGATACAGAAGGTCCCCTGACTAGCTCATACTTCAGCCCCTCCATCAATTGCCCGTACAGGAGGATGTATCGCGTCTCTGTCTTCAACTTATCCCGGCCATAGGCTATCTGGAACGTCTTCTCCAGCCTTCGGATGAAGTCAGCCACACCCTTATTCTCCAGCTGTGCCGCATGGTGGAAATCTTGGGCTGCCATGGTCTTGCTTCCGGGGTCTAGGCAAGCACGCAACGCTTCAATGGCATTGGAAAATGTGTCCTTTTCATCACTGTCCAGGAGATTCCATTCTTGTAGGGCTCGGCCTGTCAGGTGACCAGCAAACTGCAACAACTTATCTCCATCTGACCAACCGTTCCATGTAGACGCTCGCTCTAGTGAAGGGAGCCAGTCATCCAGTTGCATATCAAAGCTTTCACCAGAAAACGGTAGAATGGGTGGGGCCTTACCACGCCTGGTCTCCCCAGAGGGTACATTCGTTCGTGTCGTTCGTTCACTAGAGCGGGAGGAAGGAGGTGGGTGCGGGGAGGTAGGGACCGAAGTAGTATATTCAGTAGCTGCATGGTCTCCCACCCCTCCCCATAATTCCTCAAGCTGCCGTCGGAGCGTTTCAATTTCTCCATCCTTCGTAGTGAGTAGTGCATCTTGCTCTGCGACATGCTCACAATTTAGCTTCCATGCCTGGCGGAAGCGCTCCTTCTCTTTCTTAAGTTCACTTCTAAGGTCCTCAACACTTCCTTTACATGTTGACTCTTCCAGCTTAGTTTGCAGCTCTTGCACCAAACGCTCCTGCTCCGCTAAGGCGGTCACTGTGAGTGCTTGCTGCGTCTCCTCCAGAGCCTTCTGAGTAGCTCCAGAATCCTCCGTCCCAGAGCCACGCTCACCATGCTGAGCTCGATAGGTAGCCTCAGTTTCAAGGAATACGCCTCCGGAATCCGCGAGGGAGAGCACTGTTGATATCATGGTGCTTTCAGTCAGAATTACCAGGGTACTGCTGATGTCCCTGTCCTTATCTGTCTGCAGGTTGCCCTCTATTCCCTGTCTGACTTAATCGGCAGACCCTGTCGTTGGGAGGTCCATTGCTTTGGCAATTGCTCGCAGATGGACTGCTGTTAGCCGCTTTGAATTCAGAGGCAAGCGTAATCCCCGGGGCAGTTCGGGATCGCGAGGATCATCACTCTCCAACCCCGACCCACTCATCTTTTATATAGCTCTCAGTCTGTCGAGTACTCTCTCTCTCTTTGGTAGCTGTCAGTGAGGTATTCACTCACAGGCTCTCTAACTGCATTTCGCTGTGTACTGACTGTTTTACAGCGAACACCGCAGCCGAGCCGTTTCCCCCACGTGCTACCAAAGTCAACCAAATCGGCGTGACCTTTTGATATAGACTCACTTCGTTGATGACTGCTGTTTCCTCTCAATAGTCTCGGTGGTGCCTCCACTGTAACAAGGTCTCGCCGATTTGGTAGGAATTGTCACAGCACGCTATATTTTATATTCTTTCTTGTTGAGAACAGTACATACACTCACTATGCACATGCACTCATATATTAATATCCAGCAACAACAAATCAATCTTCGGTTCATAGTTTAAGGTTCAAGGTTCATACGTGTCTGTTACAAGTATTTAATAATTTTGTGCTCTGTTCCCCTAGGGGAATATGTTATAGTTATTGGCCAGTTGCCCGGGATTTGTGGCAGTAAATCAACCCGAATCCAAGGGTGTAGCCTGAGGACAAGGGCAGTTTATGTTGCCATAAATCCCTGGCAACTGGGCAATAAGTGTTATATCCCATCTGATTGGTCCACAGTGCAGCGTGCGCACTTTCTTCCATCACAACACATATAGTAAACAAACTGATATATCCAACAGCAAGCCTTCAACAGCTGACTCGGCTTCCTTGAATAGCGCGGGATTTATTTTGATGCACAACAGTGACCATCAAGTTAGTTTCTATCTACGAAGGCAAGAGTTAATAATAAGGAGGGGAAGAGAGTATTGAACATGCTATACTCCACATAAGATGTTTTCGGAGAGTCACACGCCAGAAATTCAAAAATTGACCAATGAGAGTGCTCGATTCAAATGGTACATTGTGTGGCGTGGCCTCAAGTGCAAGTTAACGCAAGCGTCATTTCAACCGAAAGCGCGACCAGATCACAATATAAAACGAGTGTTCATAAAGAATCTAGCATAAAACTTATGAAATATGCCTCTACTCTTCTAGAAAAATCAAGTGTTTAGCCCTTGGAGCAGTCACGTGTGCACAGCTGCAAGTCACGTTACTCGCTGAAAACGTAATTACATGGGGTATATAGAGCGTTCGACACTCTTCCCCTCCTTATTATTTACTCCTGATGAAGGTAAGTCACAGCTACATGTAGCTAGCCAGCTATTCCTTTGGAATTGGGCTTCTTTAGGACTTGAATCAAGGGGTGGTCACATATATACTTGCTGCACTGACACCTGCGACCGGGATCAAAATTTGATCAGGGCCATTTTTGGACCTTGATCGCTTGATCGCACCGCTAAAAGAGCCTTGACCGTTGATTGCCAACCGGGGGTGGGTGGGGCATGGGTGGAGTCAAAGGACAGGACCCATCAGTGCAAATGGACATCTTGATTGCTTGATTGTCTCCGATTTTACAGCTTGACCGCTTGATCTCACTTTGATCCCAGTCGCGGGTGTCAGTACAGCAGGTATACATGTGACCACCCCTTGTTGAATGCCACGTGGCTGTAGAGCGTGCACATGCACCAATACATGTAGCTTCCTATTAAATTTTTTAGTATCAAACTTGATTAGTGCATCTGTTTCCTGTGTCTATGTAAACAATGCAGTACCCAAGGGTGTAGCCAGAAATTTTTTATACTGAGGCAAGTAATAAAGATTGCGTGCGAAGCGTGCGCGAATTTTTAGCCACGCCCCTTTGTGGACAAACCACGCCCATTTTCGGGTGTCTACCGCGATCGTAACAATGTAGAAAGTCTTTTCGAGTCTAGAACGGTGCGCAAAGCCGTTTTGTCGACGTTACTTACATCATCACAGAGAGAGACATCCGTCTTGCTCTCATAGAGATGGAGCTATACTGCGAAAATTCGAGTGCCGCAAGTTAGTCAGCAAACAAACTTGTCATGGCATGCACGTGGCACGGTGAAGTATATAGCTGGCTGAATTGATGACCGAGGCAGCTGCCTCGGTTGCCTCAATGATAGCTACGCCCTTGAGTAGCTACCAGTGGTATGTATGATTGCACTATATTATGTGCAACACTACAGTAGCACTTTATGCAGAGGATACTGATTTTATGCAAAGTGAAATAATGATTCTGGTTGGTTGGATTCAATGCCAGGGCCGGGAGGGAAATATGGCTCATGCACACCCTATGGGATTAGTATACTAGGTGGGATATACACTATAATCTATGGTCATACACCCAGAATATCGGGAAAGAACGCAGCGGAAGAGTGGTCTGTTATGTAAAATTTCAACTTGAAATTTTTTACTTACAAAGTTACATAGGTCGCCTGACGTCTTACTTCACAGTACTAAGTCGAGACACAAAGGCTACTCTTCTTGAATTCGGAGCGAGCACTGTAATAGTCTCGCGCACCGCACCAGCCCCTCCTACACAAAGGCTCGTGACTGTCTCGGAATGGACGTACTGGACTGGAACGGTGGAATGGAATGGAATGGAATGGAGAAAGCGACGGAGTATTAAGGCGCATGCGCATATGATACCATCCTTTATCATAATGAAAAGTTTTATGTTTGTGGTGCTGTATCATTAGGATATTGTCTCGGAACATGGTGCAGTACATGTACAAATGTGGGTGTGTACGTAAGCTTAACATACCTAAATCACATCATAGACAAGGGCAGAGAACAGGTAACAAAAGTGGTGGGGGGAGGGGGTGCTCAGACCTTTGACTGTGTACTGTGACAAACTAGAGCTCTCTAGAGCCCAGAACCCTCGGCGCGTTGCATGGTGTTTGTTGCACGTACAAGCTGGCAATGATAACTACATTGATCTCCTGCAGTGAGTCCCCAGATCATGCTTCTCAAGCTCAAGTTGAGGGGTGTCGTACCAGTTTTGGAGGTGGAGTATGTCATCTCTGGTCTGGTGACTAGACTAAGCTGTATTCTGTGTAGGCTCGCTTTCAAGTTGTGCTTTTCTGGTGCCGCTATTTTTCACTAGCCTCAATGCAATATCATCTGCTGATTCTGATGCTATTGCCTCTATTCTCTTCCTTTCCTTAGGCTAGTGGAATAAACTGGAAGTCACACACATACACAGATTTCTGCCATGGAACAATATTTAGCACACTGCTTGCGGACCGGAGGCATGATTTATACTCTTACTTGAAATCAAATCACAAAATAGCTACAATAACTCTGCACAGAATAGCTATGTTGCATGTGAACTGGGTGGTAGAGAACCAAACATGCTATAGCCTTGTACCCTCCAAGGGCCTGGGTGCAAGGCTACAAGAACATTCATAATATTCAGTGGCGTAAGAAGATGTTTTTGAACGGGGGGGGGGCTGTAAATAAAATTGCGCGCAAAGCGCGCAAATTTTTTTTGGATCACACAATATGCCTTCAAACCATATATGCCCATTATTATGCTAATTTAGCTGTAAAGTAGACTTTACATCACTAATCTGAAGATGTCAAGGCCTAGGTTAAGGCCTACTTGGTTGACAAGATCAGCACCCCTGCTTCTTACGCCAGTGATATTAGTACCTTACCAGCTGCTTCAACTGAAAAACAGCTGGCGAGAGAGTGCAGTACAATGTATACGATAGCATGACTTGCGTGTAAATAGAGACAAGTGCATTGGGTGTGGCTTGCAGGAAAGTCAAGAAGCTAACTTTATACTTCGCTGACTATATTGGCAGGCAGGCAGTAGCTTTACAGGAGTTGTAGCTGGAACTAGCTACTTAGTTGTATCTTGAAAGAAGTCTACTGTTGTTCATTCTGTCCATCCGGAAAAGCTCCAAGGTGAGTGGAAGGATGGACCTATGGTGGAAGGTAGCGTCCTGAGCAGTGGCGTATCTAGACTTGTAACGTTACCCAGGCACTCGGCGGACCCAGTAGTGACTTGAGAATTTGAGACTCCTATCGACCTCGATCTCTCCCAACCCAATGAAAAAATCTTATTACATTTGTAACAGCTAGCTATATACCTCACAGCCAAAACAAGTGGGTTGTTAACATAAGGGTTGCCTAAGTTGCATGCATACATGCACTAAATTCTCCCATGATGGTTCTCAAAATAACTCGGCTAATCGTAGTGATTAATGAGCATTCACTCCACTATACATAACTATGTCAAACATGCGAGTTTGTCAATAACAAGCTGGCATAATATTACTTGCACTTACTACTTAATTGTCCCATAATATAGTTTTCAGAACTGGACAAGAAGTACGTGCAATATGCCAGACTGGCATGCATACTTGGTGTTGTGGAATGAACACTGTGTTAATAACTATCATTAACTGGATTATGTTGAGAACTAGCTATCATGAGAGAATTAAAAGTGGGTGCAACTCTCATGCATTATAGGTTAACGCAGGTTAACATGATCCACTTATTTTTGCTTTGAGGTACTTGATCTTTGAATTGGCTATTTTACCAGGGCACAGGCCAGTTTGGCCTGGGCCTGTGCCCTGGTAGGCCCTGGTGTAGCTACGCCACTGGTCCTGAGTAAATGTCACCAGAACTAGAGAACAAAGCGTTTTCAGCAAAATCCACACAATACATGGCTTTGAAACGCCATAAGGAATCATATAACACCGAGGTTGAGACTCACAAACGAGGTATGTAGCAGACAGATCGACAGACAGACTGACAGACACGCAGAACGACTACAGTAACCCTCGCGCATGCGCCAAGGGTTAATGAAAAACAAGTTCAGACACGTGCTCTAGTATAGCTATATATATTATAGTACAGTACATGTACCCAGTACGCATGCAGAGGAGGTAGGACACGCTTGACCTTTGGCTAATAGTTCACTAATTAAATCGCTGGTATAGGCTTTTGTGAAGGTTTTTAGAGAATATCGTTGTGATTTTCGAACTCAGCGCTATTGATTTAGTGGGGGAGCCCCTCTTTGTTAGCACTGTAGAGCAATTTTTAGGTCCTTGGAATGTTAATCAAAGCGGCTAATTGACATTCCAAAGACCTAAAAATTGCTCTATAGTGTTAACTAAGAGGGGCTCCCCCACTAAATCAATAGCGCTGAGTTCGAAAATCGCAACGATATCCTCTAAAAATCTTCACGAAAGCCTCTACTAGCGATTTAATTAGTGAACTATTAGCCAAAGGTCAAGCGTGTCCTACCTCCTCTGGTACGCATGCATGCATGTATACGGTAGCATGATTTTCGTGTAAATAGAAACGAGTGCATTGGGTGTGGCTTGAAGGCCAGGAAAGTCAAGAAGCTTGGTAATTACACTAAATACCGTATTTATTCGAATAGTAGCCGCGGCTACTATTAATTTCAGCCTTGCTGGAGTGCGGCTACTAATCGAGGGCGGCTCTTATTCGAGGACGGCTTTTATTTATTTCGGAGGGATACCTTTGCGCCGATCCGGTGGTATCTTGTTGTGATAGACTAGTTTTTCAGGACTATTTTTCGAATAGACGAGTTATTATGATCAAAAAACAGCAGCAGAACCAAGCCAGGGACGTCTTCTGTCATGCTTTTGCCTCGAACTGACGATCGTTTATGGCGTGCGAACGTGGCCACACCCACTTAATTGTGTTCGGTTTGGGTTTGGGTTTGGGTTTGGGAAGTGGAACACGCCTCTTTCACTCCTTTAGTGATTTCTGCCACAGGAGGTCTCGCTAACGAAGCTAGCACTTTCTACAAGAGATTGGCCTCTATGCTTGCCTCCAAATGGGATCACCCCTACAGTAGCACACTGTGCTGGCTGCGTTGCCGTCTCGGGTTTTCTCTGCTACGATCTGCGATCCAGTCTATCAGAGGAGCAAGATCTTCATGTGGGCATGCCATCAGGATCTCCACCGCGGTCGACCTTGTAAACATCGAGTCAAACATCTCATCCACTGTTTAACTCTGAAACTCATTGTACCTTTTTCTTCATTCTTTATACATGTATAAACCATTGTATGATGTGTTATTGTGTCTTAATTGTGTTCACGAATGCGTGCGGCTGTGCGGCTTCTATTCGAATAAATACGGTACTTCGAGACAGTAACTTTGCAGGAGTTATTATCACTTTGTATCTTGAAAGAAGTCCAGTGTTGTTCATTTTGTCCATCGAAAAGCTGCAACGGTGCGTGGAAGGATGATCTATGGTGAAAGGTAGCGGTCCTGAACAAATGTCGCCAGAACTGGAGAACAAAGCGTTTTCAGCGAAATCCACACAATACATGGCTTTGAAACGCCATAAGGAATCATATAATACCGAACTTGAGACTCGCAAACGAAGTATGAAGCAGTTAGAGAGTTAACAGACAGACAGACGGACAGACAGACACACAGAACGACTACCGTAACCCTACGGCGCATGCGCCGAGGGTTAATTAGGCTGTGGGCATATGCCCACAGCCCACCTAGGGGGGTCTGGGGGCATGCTCCCCCAGAAAATTTTGGAAATTTCAACACTCCGAGAGCGTTTCTGATGCATTCTGGCAGCAGTTTTTGGACTGATTTAGTAGCTATTTCTACTCGAGCTCTCTTTTGTAAACACCCGGAACTATCACGGTTGCTGTAATTTTATAGTATGTGCATGGGGGGGGGGGGGGGGGGGCTCAGTCTGGCCAGCAGGTCCTCATCCTTCTCTAAATATTCAATCCAAAGTTTTCAGTAGATCGTGGTGATTGGTATTCTTGCTTATGTATTAACAGGAGCTTGTGAGCGCCGCGTAGTAGCTATGAGTATTATTAAAGATCTCACAGTAGCAATTTGAAACTTATAATCCTTAAGCATGATCATGTTGCAATCTAGCTGATCAATGTATGTATGGTGTGTGTGTGTGTGTGTGTGTTTACTTCCTGTGATTTGGGTTGAATAGACACCCCTAGAGCTATTGTTTTAATACATAATTCAGAGTCAGAAAGGTGTGAGAGAAGAATAGGTCAGGGATGTAGACTCGGAGATAGACAGAGGCAAAAGCCACAGAGGAGGATTTGAGAATGGAGGTTGGGAGGAGAGAGAAGGGGAGAGGGAGAGAGGGAGCGGAAGGTGATAGGGTGTGTGTGTACGATTCTACCCATGCCAATATCAGCATGTTTGTCATAAGGCTGCCTAATTGTGTCCTCGTATTAGGGATGGGGTTACCCAGGTCAACACCAATAATGCCAACTAAACGACACACCATCATCATTAAACAGTCCCTACAAGGCCCTCTGTATTATTGATACAATTAGAGGGGCAATGTTTAAGCTACATGTATGCTAATTTAAGCTGTGTGTGTATGTGTGTGTTAGCTGCAGTGTGTCTCTTTCATCTAAAGTTAGCTTTGGGCTTTTTCTGTAGATACAAGTAAATATAGGGAAGGTTTACTTGCCTTACGTGTTCGTGTGTCTCGTGTGTCTCGTGTGTGTGCATATATGGTGGTGATATAGGCTGTAGGCATCAGTTATGCAAACACGCCTCGTATTATTTTGGTCACGTTGACATGGTAATGTTGACGTTGACATGGTAATGATGTCTGATTGCCTTGTAGTACAGCATACAGCATGTATTGTGTATGCAGGTATTTTTTGTTGGGACGCGACGCGTTGTCACCAATAATATGTTAGTTGAGTACAATGCTTCTCTTCACTTTGCTACCCCCCATATAAGGAGACAATATGTATATATACATGTACATGTGTGTACATGTGACTGCATGCTTAAAGGTCAGCAGACATACATGTACCGGTACTGTACTGTTGTAGAACAGTTATGATAGCACCTTGTTAAGCTACACTGAGAGAGAGAGAGCGAGCTTGATTTGCTGGTGTTAAATAACTATTCTTGTGTATAGTGGTAGGGCTCACCTTGCACTTCAGGACTAGATCTAATGTACTTGTGCATGTACATGTACATGTACATGTACTCATTTTGGTATATTTTTTATCCCTTATCAGATTTGACAGTATTTGGCGTGACTCTGGAGCTGGCTATCCAGAGGAGCTTGTTAGGAACTGATGGAATTGAACTACCGACAGTTTTCAGACTCTGCATTGACTATCTAGAGGAAAATGGTAAATCACAACACTGTAATATTACAGCTATAGCTGCAACCAGTAAAACTTGAATGACTGGTAGAAATTCTATTATTTGTTATCTATTATCGTCTACTCCCAAAGTTTGTGTGCTTGTTATCGAACGACCGTTATGATAAATGTATTCCAGAATCGTCTTGCTAAAACACAACCTCTTGGGTACACTTCCTTTATGTACAGTATCATAGTAGCTGAGCTGTGTTACAAACAGTTTGGAAACACCACAATATTCCCCCCCCCCCCCCCCCCCCCCCCCCAAAAAAACACACATGCGTGCTCCTCACAAAAAAAACAAAACAAATTGGGCTACCTAGTCAACGTTGACTAGGTAGCCCAATTTGTTTTGTTTTTTTGTCTCATTTCATTGAGACTTTCGTCTCTCTTTTTTTGAGCCCTGTTTTTTTGAGCCCTTGTGCCTTTTATTTAAAGTTGTGTGATTTCTCTGTTTGCTATCCTGATGAGTCACATCACTTGTGACGAAAAGCTTAGATGATTAATTTTTACAGTTGAAGTCACCCGTCTTTCTGTTGCTTAAGCCTAAGTAAGCCAGCACACAGTTGTTCTACATTCATAGTTCATGTCATAAACAGCTGCACACTGCAATAACCAAAGTTTTGAAATCTATTTCCAGCCACTTACTGCTTGCATGTAGTTCAAGCTCCGCTCACTGACCTCTAGCTATTGGCCACTAAGTTTGGCGCATGTGTGACCATTTTAGCCTTCATTAGCCCATTATATCAACAGTGTACGTGCGTACCTGTATCCACTCTTGGTACCACTTAGTACAGTGTACTTTTTCTTAATGACATGTTAATAGCATGTTCAAATACAAGTACACATTAGGCACATGTCGTACATGTACATGTACATGCATGTCACATCGTGTCACTACACGTTTTGTCTACTCTACATGTGCAACCCTGACCACATGTTTGCTGCTTTAATTATTTTGTTTTAGCCTGTGACTCATTGTTTCCAAACTGCTCATTGGTGGTACTCTCCCATTATCGTAAATGTAATCACATTTCAGTGAATTTCAGGAGCAAAATTGGCAGTATAATGGATGACATCATAGTAAATATTTACTAGTATGTTTCAACAAAGTTTATTGGGACTAGTGATAATATAATTTTTATGACTGATTAATGACAAATATTTCTGGGGTGATTTCCTCGGGGATTAATTATGGAAGAAAGGATTTTTGAACTTTATGTACTCTGACTCTCTCTCTCTCCTCCAGCCCCCTCCCCGGCGGACCAGGTGTCTGTACTGGAAGACGCTTTTGAAGAAGTACCCTTAGCTAACACGCTACTTCTGTCATGGCTGTTTAAGCACTTAAGTCACTTGGCCGATAAGGTGAGCACTTACGTAGGAAAGCTCTTGGGTGAATGGTGAAAGTGGTTTCTAATAGGAAATCGTAACATTTCATTGTTATGGCATATCCAGTCCATCCCTATACTTACAGAGTCTACTGGCTCTAATGATAATCTTAGTGGAATAGTGAAAGTGGTTTCATCATAACTTTGCCTTGTCATGCTGATTATCATGCCGATTTATTGGAACTTGGTGCAGGGTGCAAGTACCTGTTATTTCCTTTATGGACTAAATTATCAGTAGCTACATATATTTATGCATAACTGGGTTGTAGATGGTGAATGGGGCAGGATGGGTGAGGTCTGAGGTCAATATGTACATACATAGAAAATTTGTTGATTAAACGATTACATCATAATCATACCCATGTTAATTCCAAAGTATTTCCATAAAAATTGGAAAAGGAGAGAGACTATGTTATTATACAGCACTGTGAACTGTGATGCACAGTATGGTCTAGAGTACCTTGCACCCACTTGAATGTTGACACTTCATTACTTTTCGGTGCTTTACATCATCTTTCCTTGTTTAACATTTCGCACACAGTCTGATGTCAACAAGATGCACATGAGCAACATTGCGATAGTGTTCTGCCCCACCCTCCAACTCTCCGCTCCTCTCTTTCACCTCATCTACAACAACTCACAGGTACTCTTCGGAGAAGTAGAGCTCAACAAGTAAGCCATCACTTGCAGCATCAAGAGTAGCAGTGTTTCCCCCAGCATACCTGAATCAGGGTGGGCCACCCGGTTTGACTTTGGGATGATTATAAACATCAAAGAAATGGGTGGAATTTAAAGCCACAACTTAATTAAAAGCCTATGAATATCATTAAGCACCCAGATTGGATTCTGTTCTGGGGGAATCCCTGGAGTAGTATAGTATATGTACATGTACATGTATGTAGCTGCTCAGTGGAACAACTCTATGCTATGGACATGTCACCCTTGGGACTGCATGAAGTGTTAAGGGGTGTCTTTTCCTTAGGGCTACCATTATTTGTGGGTACAAATTTTAGCGGATTTCGGAAACAGTGTCTTTAGTGGGTACTCATTTTAGCACTATTTATTCGAAAATGTTCAATAATTTAATATTCGTGGGTACAATTCTTAGGCAAATCGCTCATTTCGCTAAATTTAGTACCTGCAAACAAAAGTATCCTTAAGGTATTTCAGGGTTTGGTTAGTGTCCTAATTAGTGATGTACGTATCCTTATTTTGGAGGTTTCTGATAGAAGAGTTCCACTGTACATGTATGTGCAGGGTTCTCCCCAGAAATTTTGAGAGGTGGTAAATCTTGAGATGTGTATGCAGACAAGCCTATAGTGGTGGCTGTAGTAATGTACTTGTAAACTGTGGTTACTATGAAATTAGTGGTTATAGCATGCCCAAAGCATGACCAAGAGTTTATGTAGCCATTTGTAGTGCACCACAGCTAGGTGAATGGTGGTAAACTTAAGTAATTTTGAGTTAGCAACTGGTCGGCCCTTTACCAGAAGTGGTCGTCCCTGTACCAGAACTGGTCGTCCCTTTACCAGAACCGACCAGTGTGGGGAGAACCCTGATGTGGAGTGTGCCCCATGTTAGTGTGCGATATAATATTGATGCAGGACATTTCCTTGATACTGAAGTGCTTAAAAAGCTGGGAGGGAGACGAGGCTACTAGCTTAAGATGTCTTTTACAATGTACACATACATAAAATTGTGTGCGTGTGTGTATTACAATAATCGGAGTATGAACTACATAGTATGTACAATGTACATGTACATGTACAGTCACATGAATCATTAATAAAATTGCCCATAAAAGTATATTATAATATACATGTACATAATAATAATATTGAGCATATTACTATTGCATAATATGCTATTGTGTACACAGTGTGCACCTGTACCTTGTACAATGTACTAATTGTCTTGTTGTCTTGTTTCCAGGGAGATTACTGCTGAGCTCGACAGATTGACAGGAATCCTCGACAACTTACACTCCAAAATGGCAGGAAAATATGGCGAGGTGAGCCCTGCTGATCAGCTGGGAGGAGTTCTAAAAATAGAATGATAGCCTTATATGGAGGAAGGTTTAATGTCGGGTTGCCAGACTTGTCCTCCCTTTTAAGGAATTCTGATGCTACTATTCATGTTTGTGATCATTTTTGCGTCTTTGTGCAGAGAGATGAGAACATATGGGAGATACAGAGAGCTATTACAGTATTACGAAGAAAGGTACACTTATACTTATTAAGTAGATCCAGTAACATTGCTAGATAATTTCATAGACTTTGATCAGTCGAGCCTAGCATGAAATCTTCAATAGATACATATAGGACGGGGGTTCCATACTGTGTGGTGGGAAGCAACTCATGCCTGCATTCTTCTCTGTACAGAAAAAGAAAGCAACTAAGATGTCTGCTCATCTGAACAACTCTCAGCATGGAAGTGAGATGGGTAAGGTTTGAAGTAGCTTTGTATTTAAATTACATGCACAGATCGCAAACATACCTTTTTACTGTATTCATGTTTTCTCTCTTATCCTAGAGTTCATGAAGACCCTGACTTTAATGGAGGCAACCTTAGAGGCAGAAAATGAGGTAAGTAAAGTACCCTTACCCTGGACACAAAGATATACCCTCCCTTAGAAGTTTGGATATTAAATGTTGGAATGTGAACTGTGGTTTGATGGTCAATGTGCTTTTCCTAGGAACTGCAAGCCAGAAAAGAAGACCTCCAGTTGGCAATTAGGAGGGAACAGGAACTCATAGATCAATACCAGGTACTGCCTATTGCGTCATAAGTACATGTGTAGCTACATCAAACTTACTACTGTGAGCTGTACCGATATCAATGTGTAATAATATAGACTCTACTTGTTGGGTGGATTATGGTATTACTGTGATTTGTTCTTTTACATGGCTATACAGAGAGAGCTTGAAAAGTGCAAGAAAGCGATAAATGGAGTGGATCCGCTTGCTTCACAGTCTGACGATGACCTATCAGTGGTAAGTTATGTGTACAAATACATGGATTATAATGTAAGACTCGTATAAGATAATGTCGCTATCTGAAACTGAAGACTGTATCTTACAGCGTTGAACGACATTAAGTGTGTGTGCATACATGCCTAATGACTACCTATTGTTACTGGCGGAAGTGACGACCCTTTACCTATTTTGTCATTGGTGATATGTACCCTCCATTTGCTACAGGAGGATGATGCTGAACTGGCTAAAAAGTTAGCTGCTTTGAAGTGGCATGGGAAGGAGCTTGAGGTGAGATATGCATGTACTATAATGATTGTGTATAATAATAGTATTGGAAACACATTCATAGTGTTTTCTGAGACTTTGCTATTAATCATATTAGTGGATGTCTATTATACACTTTTATCGCGGCTTTAAATGAGATTTTTTAAAGTTTAATATTGGGGTTGGTAAGGACAGATGTGGACAAAGCTTACTGATTGTTTTTGTATACTATTTTTAGCTTCGGAACAAGACTCTGGTGCGGGGCATCAGAGATGAGGAGGAGGAGATTATGCAAATCAAAGTCAAATTAAAAGTACTGCCACTAAAACAAAAATTAAACGTTGATGAATAGTTTGGGCACAACAGTTACTGTCTCATTCATAATAATTATTTTTATGTCATATCACCTCACTTAAAAATTTAATAAGAATTATTGTTTTTCGCTTTCGCCTGTTGCGTTTTAATGATACAAAATGCACTCCATGTCACATGCAGGTGTTAACAGAATTATTATTATGTAATTCCAATTCAATGATGATACTTTCATACAAAAATTAATAATAATTATTATTAGTAATGGAAGAGGTGCAAACGGGATTAAGGTCACAAGGGTATAACATGGTGCAAGTGGTCAATACTAAAAATTAATTTTACTGGGGGGAGGGGGGCTATAATATAAGCTTAGGCATAGGACTGGTGATGTTCATTATAGAATATATGCAGGGGATCAAGGGATAGAACAACCTCTATTATAATCGAGTACTCAAAAGGGTTCATGTATATACGTATACCCACAATCAGCACTGTCAGATCATAGGCCTATTGGTTTGGTTATGGGCAGGACATTGTGTGTGTACATTTGTACGTTCAGTGTCTCTTGAGCTGTACAACAATCAATCTCCAGAAGTAGTATGTAGTTCCTTCTGCTTGTGATGAAACAATATTCCATGCGCTGCCCCACTCTACTGACTGAGAGAGCAGAACAACGTATGGGGCCCTCGGGCACACCCCCGTCATCCACTAAGCACTCGTACTGAGTGACTGCGTGGTCGCTGTTGACAGAGGTAGCCTTTGAGCCAAAGAAGGTGGCGGGACGGGTGCCTCAAAGCATTACTGCTGAGAGAACGAAGGAAGCGAAGTAAGCGTTACGGCTGTGTCCATGCAGTAGGCCATGGACGAAGGAAGCGTAGGGCACTCAGTCCACCAGAGAGTTTTGCCATCAGGGTAGACTCTCGGGCTGTTCTGGACCGGGTATATAGGAGCGATCCACTGCTGTTTCGGTCAACTGTGAATGACAGGACATCTGCAGCGGGCCCCCTTTTATACACTAAATTTGCTGATTCATGGGCGCGCGCGCGCGAAGCCAAGTCATAGTTCCGAATCTATATTTAGCTTAGATTCATTACGAAATAGTGACGTAAGTGGTCGGTTATGTGCGCATGCGTACTTTTCTGGCGGGAATTTGTAATCAGCTGCTTGGCTACAGCTGGTCCATGACCTGATGTGAAAAGATGTCCAAAGCCCAGCCACTGGACAGAGAATGTCTTCTCTTCACGTCGAGGCACGCTCACCACAGTGCCGTGTGGTGTATTGAAGGCTTCTCTCTTCCCAAGCTTTGTGTAGCTTGTGCTACAGAAAGACTAGAAGCTAAAGATGAACTCCAGATACACGTCAAGAAGGTTCTCTCCGAGTTCCAAGCCCTGCTGAGTGCGTCTAGTGAGGGTGACAGAAGTGGCTATAGGCTATGTGGCGTTCTCACTAGGGACAGAAGGGTTCTGGAGCACCTATGTGGACTCCTCTTTGGTATGTTCTTGTTGTAGCTATGCTAGGCCTGTCAACACCCCTGAGCGATATCTAACCAAGTCTTCACATACAGGGCTGCTGTTATCAAAAGATGTATCCACTGCCCAGCTCTCATTGGGAGGTAATAAAATACCTTTTCATATTATGGCATTTTCGTACAGACACAAATTTATTGCTTGGTTTCCAGTGCTGATGTTGTTACTTGAAAAGACCATGATGCCAGATTTGAATGCACATCGAAAACTGATGGAGAGAACTATACGCACTGTAAGTTGTGCATGGTATTGAGTCTATAGGCATGGTCTATTCTTTATTCCTTTTTTTTTTGTAGATGATGACATCTCATAACTTCCAAACTTCACTCCCTCTTCTGGTGTTCCTGGGTCAACTACTTCAGTCAAGTGACCGACTTTGCTCAGAAATCACCACTGCCTTTAGTAAGTATAGTGTGTCGTGCATGTGACATGAATTAAAGATTAATTGAACCTTGATTAGACACTATTTGACATAATTATCACTTGATTATTCATTTACAGGTAGCTTCTTTGAGTTCCTAATTGGAGGGTTGACCTATCCCGATGAGAGCGTCAAGTCAGCAGTTATTCACATACTGGCACGAGTATGCAGCCACTCACCTCCCAACAGCCTGCCTCTTCCAATGATGCAGAATATCTGTAAACATGTATCCACTAATCTGGCCAACTCCAAATCTAAGGAACTGACAGCCAATTTGTTAGGTATAGTAGTAATATCAATAGCTATAATTTATTTGTTGGCATGTATGTATTCAGATTTTGTTCAGAACATGTTGAAGAATAGTGTCTATACCCAGTGCTTACTTCAGGCGGATGGACTCAATTCCGAAGCAAAAGGTGCGTACTCCCTGCCCTCATAATCTATCTTCATTGCTGTATCAGTGATATAGTCTATATAGCCCCTTGGGCTTTGCATAATACTATACGAGGGGCTACTACTACCAGACTATCACTCTGTATGCATTGATTATCTATTGTCTAAAGGTTCGACTTTAGCATCAGCTTTCAAACGAGTGAGTGAAGGATTGTAGTACTTGTTATTGTATTAATTAAATTTTCATCATATGTTTAGGTATTGTTGAGTCGTGATGAGCTTCTTCAGCTATCTGGTGCTCAATGTATAGCCGAGGTCCTTACACATCATATCGAGTATGGAAGGGTGCTACTGAAGTCAGATATTGCAGGTACTCTAATGAAAATAATCTGTGTACACGTACATATAACATGTACCGACTCCATAAGTAGGGATGGCCCAGATGTTTCATAATATGTATGTCCCTTCTTTGTATTCTAGAGTTTATGTTTGAAGCGTTGTCAAGTAAAAATGAACCACTACTGAAGTTAGTTGAACTAAAATGAATTTTAATAGATACTTCAAAATAATGTTTATTTTCAGCTCTCTCTTCTCTTGTCTCAACTCTCTGGCCAGTGTTGACGACTTCTACTCCAGATGTCACACCATTTATGGTATGCTTTTCTGTGTACGTGATGATAATGGTCCTGAGCAGTATAGGGACACGCTTCATATAATTAATTTGTCTGACGGGGGAGTGTCCCACTACTGTGCTTTGACAGCCAATGTGTATGTTTATCCACCAAAATTCATACATATACATGCAATCCTTTTCAGGCATTGATCCAGTCATCACTGGCCTAACCACAGCTTTAAAACGGAGGAACTACAATGCAACACAGCTAGGGTCAGTTGACAAACACTATTCCTAATTGTATTCAGCTGGATTCATGACCAGGGTTTCCATGCACACTAGCCAAATTAGCCATTAATTTTGCTACTGTGTCTCTCATTTTGGCTACTAGAAGTCATTTCTGCCATTGTTTGCTGCAGTACTGATTGGTAATATCCATGGGAAATGGCTACAAGATTTTGTAACCTTCATGAACTCCTATTGTGTGTTATGATTTACACTACCACTACAGGTTTAGTCTGCTGAGTCAGATGTTGTCCAAACAGCCCAGTGGGATGCCTCTTCTCACTAGCCCACAATCCCTCCCTAGCTTCATTGAGCTCACTGGCACAGCTCTGCAGGTTCCATCACCACCAGTGGTTCTGCAGGCCACTCTGGCACTCTCCAGTCTCCTCAGGTACTTATTGCCATGATCCCATACTTAATATTCAACTACTTTTCATCCGTTTACACTTTATCTAATAAATAGCCCAGGCCTGTGTTGGGTATTGAAGGAAAATTGGTACATGTATTACACCACAGGTGCCACTCCAAAGAGCTTAAATTTTTTAGCTATGTCTTGCTTTAGGCTGATCTGCTAATGATAGGAATTTACTTAT
Organism: Cliona cf. orientalis; assembly: GCA_963930775.1. Taxonomy (NCBI): domain Eukaryota; kingdom Metazoa; phylum Porifera; class Demospongiae; order Clionaida; family Clionaidae; genus Cliona; species Cliona cf. orientalis. The sequence goes on from OZ005695.1 coordinate 3,127,633, forward strand.
TTGTGCACTGATTTCCACCACACATGCAGTATTCAGCATGTCCCTCCTATGTTTGCACTGAATCAGTTTCTTCCATTGCTGGCCCTTCTCCTGCATCAGATAGAGCTACTCATGCCACAGGATGACCCAGGAGGAGCTGACGGAGATGCCTCCATTGGACTCTCACACTCACCACTCACTGCACACTCAAAGAGACAAATGACTGCATCATACATGACTATGGAGAAATTCAGTAGGTAAGGAAGTGTATAAATTGTGCTCTTTCTCATACCTCAATGAATCACCCTTCACAGAATGCATGATTTATATGTATGTACGTATGCATTAATGGTTGCCTAGCAACCGATACACTGCCCACTACCAGGGGGTTATGGGTGATCATAGGGTAAGCTGAAGATGAATTGGATCATAGGCCAACAAAATAATCATTTGTTATGCACTTTTGCATTTTCCGCCACAGCTTAGTGGATGAGTGCTCCAAGCAGCCTCAGTACAAGCCATTGGTGACTGAAGAAGTTACCACTTTCTTATACAAAACATACGAAGAGTCGGTCATTCCACCAATACTGGTACACATCCTATTATAACACATGGTATATTGTGTGTTACTACTGTGCATGGGCAGTTCTACATAGATGAACTACAGCAACCTGAGCCATTCATCTCCACACTGAACATTGCATCATGTCTGTTCGATGTAATTACTAAGGATCAAGCTCGGGAGATGGCAAAAAAATTAGGTGAGGTACATTATCAATGATTTGCTAATGTGTGAATGATAAATTATTTACAACCTTCAGTACATTCAGGCTTTATTCAACTAACCTTTGACCTGAGGATGAAGTTTTATCCCACACCACAGTACATACAAATTTCAAGTTTTATGTCTCCGGGTCAATTTACACGTATATGAATTTATCTTCCGTACAGATACAGAATTCTTTGTGAGTGTATCCATCAGTTTCTAGTTGGCCTCTGCTTTCACTTGGAGCGGAATGGGGAGTCAGCTGCCTATGTCAGGGATGTGCTTCAAGCAGCCATGCCTCATATAAACTGTAAATCTTATTCTACTACTAAAACTTTTCTTGAATATTTTGCCTCTATACATGTACATGTAGGTAGTGCCACTGACTGTTTGCAGTTCTTATCTCAAAGGACTGCCGGGCTTGCTAACTTGCAGGCACTCCAGAGTGCAGTGCTGGCTCTCTTCTACTATGCATATACGCATGTACAAGATGAAGAGTAAGCAATGTTTCAATACATGATCATAATAATATTGTATCCATGTACGTGTACAGGCTGTGCATGGTGCTGAGAAGTGATCTACAGAAAGCTCTGTCCACTTTTCTCTCCTTGAATCCCAACGTCCATCTTCTACCTCCAACTACTCTCACCCATCTCACAGTACTCTATGTACAGGTTTGTAATTAATATAGAATACACCTTTATTATAATATACAAAAAGTATTCTTGTCCATAATCTTAATTTTATTCTGCAGATATTTTTGGAAAACCAGTACCCACATGGTGAGAGTGAATGCAGCAGTAGCTAGCTCTGATCAAGTATGAAGTTACAGTACAAGAATTCCATCCTGTTTGTGTCCCTGCAGGGTCACAGTTGCTAATCAGGGGATTGCAGATCATCTCCAAACCTGAAATGGTCTTTGCTCCCCACTCTACCTTAATCAAGTGGGCATTCTCCCAACAGCCCCTGCTTCAGTGTGGCCTGGCTAGGAAATGGGTTGGTCAAAATTATCATTGGAAATATGACATTAAAATTATACACTTTCCGTGCAGCTGATTCAATGGGTGAAGATGTTATCCACTGAACCTAGTGATGCTAGTGCAAGTACTCTCATTGATACTCTGAGTAATGCTCCACATGTATTGACAAACTTATTGGTAAGCATTTCAGTACATTATATTGGTTGGAGAGGCTAGGCTTGAATTACTTGGTTCATGATTGCAGGACATATTGGCTGACGATATTGATGATGTGTTGACAGTAGTTGATTTGCTTGAATCAGTTATTTCCTCCTCTGCCCAACACAAGGAGGTTATTGCCAATCACATACAAAGTATTCTTCTGGCTAAGCACCTAGAGCCAGTGTCAGGTATAATATAATAATAATACGGTATTGTTACAATAGCACTTATACTGCATATTACAATTGTGTAGATTCAGCCATGACTGTTCTACTTCAGCTGTTAGTAAAGACCCAGAGATCATCATTCGACATCAAAATTGTTTATCAACGTAAAAATAATTCATATCTTGCGTATTATTATTATTATACCACTCCAATTTTCACAGTTGCCAACATGGTAACCAGAGTGGATACTGATGACTGCAATAGCACACCCTCTAAGCTGACACAGTATGCTATGGAACTCCTCAGCTCCACTTTAGCTCAGCTCGGCTCTGACACACATACACAAGGCAAGGTTTACTAATCCGTCACTATTGGTGTGGTATCTGCTCGATTATTGTATTACATTGTACAGTGCCTCTTTTCTTGTTGAGCAACACGGCATTGATTAAAAAAATAGCCAACCTGTCATGCCCTCCCAAGGTATATGTATGCACATTCAAGTCTATAGTTACAAAATGGCATGGCACGGCAAATGCGTACAGAAGGTGCACACTGAACTCTCAACTGCTGCATTGCAACTGGTAGTGAAGCTCACTGAGGCTCATTTCAGATGGAATACTAAGGTAGGCCTGTGCATTTGATCCCTAGACATTATCCAGATAGTGCACATCGTATGTACATGTAGGCTCCTTCAATTGTGGGGCAGATTGAGTTGAGCAAACCTTCAATGATATCAGCTCTATCTTCGCCTCTCATGGCTGCTCAAGGTTTGTCTATGGTACATATGTCCAGTTGTATATAGTGATTTATTTATTGCACCACAGTTGCTGGGCTGAACTTTTGGAGAGTGGTGTTCATGCACAGTGGCAAAATGGGCTGTTTCACTTTGAAGGATCTCGATAAAGATGGGGACAAACCCAGAAAGCAGTCTTCAGAATGGGACTGTGTGAAGGTGGTGCTCTTTCTTGTCCAAAATCTCCTTACAAAGGCAATTATTACGTGAATACAATGTTACCATTAAGTGTCAGTACATATGCATGTTTATCATAGGATGTGAGACTCGTACGTGAGAGTGCTGCATCATGCTTCATTGAAGTAATGAGGTATATATCAGAGAGAGCTCCAACTGGTTAGTACTGTGGTCATAACCATAAATTTACATAATGCGATGCTATGCGTGACTGGTGCTCTCATGACATTGTAGAATTATTTGAGAAGGATCGTCTCTGGCATACATCTCTTGTCAACCACATTACAGACACGAGCCACACATCAACCATCCCTCTCTACTACCTCCCTTGCTTGGCTGCTATGAGTTTAATACACTCGTGATTACACTATCAAGTATTGGTATAATAGTTTGCTGCTACATAACACTGTGGGTTGGCCATGCACAAAATGCGCTACATTGTATATAGTATAGAACACTAGAAATTGTCGACCCTGTACCATTTCCATGGGGTAACGTACAAGAAATAGAGTATTCTGCACTATCTATCTGCCATGGTATATGGTGTGTGTTGGGCACAGGTGATGGAAGTGGTATCCCTGGCAACCAGTCTTAGCTGTGAGGAGCAACAGAATAAGTTCGCCCAGGTTTTACTTAAGACCCACATGAGCTACTTGGACACAGAGGAAAATCAAACAAATTTGACCAATCTACACTTTCAGAAGTGTTTACAAAAGGTTTAACATAAACCATAAATCCAGAATTCTATGTAATAACTTTATTCAAGCTTCACAGTTCAATACCAAATGCCCTAAGTGTCAATCAGTGGTCATCAATAGCAGAAAAATTGAAGTTGTTCTAAATCTTCACTATGACTGGTTTACTGTATAATTCAATAATTATTGTGTTTTGTCCATCATACATGTATAAAATTTAATATTACGATGCATGGTATGTTACAATTAAATTTTTCTTTTGTGTTAACTTCATTGCTCTTTCCATGTGGGACTCCTCAGTTGGTACTTGACCTCCTGACCTGTGATAAATTGAACAATAATATTGTCAGCACAAACTTGATTAAATGCCCAAGCAAGGCATTACCAGCACACATCCCAACTAGATTGCCACACAAACCAGGAGCCTGCTTTTGTCTCCTGGTGGCTTTTGCAGGTGTATAACTCCTACATATTATATACATGGTAATAGCATGGATTTGAAGGGGAGTACATACATTTAATCAATTATGGAATTTGCCTAATTCCAGGAATTACATGGCTCAAAAATTAATATTTGCATGCCATGAGTCCTATGGTACTCTTATTTCCGATCCCTCCCTTTAAGGTTTTTGTAGTTGATATTGTAAATGGAGTATAATGGTGAAAGCGTCCAAATAGGCACTATTTTAACATAAATTATTTTCAGCTTCGCACTCCGCGCGGGAGGAAATAATATACTATATTAAAATGGAGGGAGCCAATAGATATCACTGACAAGATAGGTCTCAGAAGCCACCATCATGATGCAGAAACAGTCTCAGCAGTTAATAAAGAATGTAAAATTTTAATTTTCCGGGGGGGAGCATGCCCCCAGACCCCCTTAGTAAAAGAAGTTAATGAGCACTATGTTATTCTTGGCTGATAAAAACTCCCCCCCCCCCCCCCCCCCGCCTCAATTCTGTGATTGTTGCATTTGCCCCCTCCTTGACAACTGCCCAGTATCGAGCACTCCCATCAGCTCTGGTAGCTCAGTAGCTTAGTGACAAAATTTAATATTGTTAAACTAATAATCAGACAGCTACTATACCAACAATAAACTTACTGATCTCTGAAATCCGCCCCCTAAACAGCAGTTTCTCATCACTACTTGGCCCAAAATAGCCTTTTCTGTCAGCCAGCTACCTTCGAGAAAGCGTGTAATTCAATATTTTGGAGGCGTGGCTAAAAATTTTGTGCATGCGCTTTGCACATGAATGTCCTAGCACCCCCCTTCTTCAAAATCATGGGAATGCCCCTGTAAGTACAGAGCAAAACCTCACCAATATTTGTGGATCTTGCTGGTTGGTCCAAGCCGCCAGAGAGATTGTAAATCCATGACTGTCCAATTTCCTCATATCCCGTCCTCAAACAGAATTAAAGTATCTGCAAAAATAATTATTATCATTCTCTATTAGTCTCATACTCGAGACTACATATAAAGAGTAATTTTTTCATCTTTTTGTTCATCTCTCTCCTGTGTATGTTGATTTTTTCTTATTTTCTCCCTAGCTCTCCCTCTCTCTCCCCCTCTCCTACTTGCATATTGAGTTCTGCAATAGTTGTCTTGGCTCAATCTAGAATTTCCACAACTCATTTTTCTGTTGTGGACATTGCATTTCAGGTCTAAGATTTTATGCATCCCATTATTGATATTAAATTTTACAACGGCTAAGCAAACACATGTCCAAATATGGGTATACAACCCACTCAAACCACTATCTATAGGACCACATAAAATTAATTATTGATTATTCTTACATTGTGGCTTGCATGGAATTGCCTGACAAGACAGCCCTTATAAAAAATTTAGTAGGCTTACTTTCTACTGCATGTAATAGTCCCAAACCTAAGGCCATTGCCTGCTCAAGGCAATCTAATCCTAGCAAAAGGCAGAGCCACTTGTATACATTATACTAGTGCCACTGGGTCATATTAACCTAATATGCAGGCACTGATCCAGAAAATTTGCATGGAAGGTGGTTGACGGGGTGGCTACCCATAGTAAACCATATTGGTGCAAAGGGGGTGGCTGGTTTATAATGGTGGACATCTCCTATACTACAAAGAACTGGTGAAGGGGGTGGCTAGCCACCCTATCCACCCCGTTGGATCAGCCCCTAATATGGGTTACCTCAGTTGCACTTAGTTCTAGTCACATGCGAATCAACAAGATAAGAAATCATCATATTATATTCTTTTGTACACCTACCATTGTTACATGATAATGATTGTTTCCGTAGTAGTCTAAGACTGCTAGTATCGATCAATAAGCACAATTATTATACTGCTTTCTACACTTGGTATTGTCTAATCTAAATACATGACTTACCTTACAATAATTCACTTGTTTTTTTTTTTCTGAACTAAAATGGGCTGCAGTATTGTGATTACTGATCAGTACTATGAAAACAATTGCTATCACGTAACAATGGCAAGTGAATATGAAGGAAAGGATCTGATGATTTCTTGTTGGCATTTTTTTGTTGACTTGCATGTGCTAGAAGCAAGTGCAACTCAGATGACCCACAAATTTTTGCAGCGATATAACTCTATTGCCCAACTTGTATGCTTGTACATGTAGCTACATACACCCTCAACATGGATAGATGTGTGCACATGCATGCACCTCTAGCTCTTCTCTAGTACAACTCACATGTACAATTGTGTGGAATATTCTTATTCACAGTTACTGTACTTCCTCCTTAGTTCTTCGGCTAGTGACTTGTATTTCAGGTAAGCATCTATAGCGTCAATGATGGCAGACCATGTGGGAGGTGGTTCAACTTGATTCAGCCATATAGTTTCAACATCTCCCTGAAATACTTCTCTGACTCATCATGATCACTTCTTACTATTTCTCAGCTCCCCTTCTTTGAGTTCAAGAATAAGACCAATATTCTCCCAGTCAGCTGACACTGTACTGAGGAGTTCTCTCAATAATACGCTAATTTTTGGTGGTGAGGTCATCTCTGGTTGCCTGGGTCAACCATATATAGTCATTCTTGAGTGTTTTGGATTTGATGGTCCTGTTTAATGTACAGTTTCATTGAGATTTCCCTGGATATACCCCTTAAAAATGTACTCAGTTGACCCCTCTTCTCATTGGCCTATAGCTACCCTATGATCACACATACCCCTCTGATAGCTGGCAATTATAAACTTTGGTTGCTCAGCGATGGCCAACAAAATTTAATAATTCATGACCAAAAATAGTGAGCTTGCATGTATAGTATACACTCAGACCAATCAGCATACACAGATCAACACTAGTATTCAGGGAGCAGGTATTCATAGTTATGTTGAGGGAGAAACTATGGTTGTTAGTGAAAGGCTGCTGAAACTAATGGATAGCTATATATACACTTACCTGGTTCAGAATCTGCACCTTCAGGATCACTGCATGCATCCTCATTTCCTTCCAGTACCTTGTGGTTCTGTAGTGGTCATATCTGCACAAACACGGAAAATTGTTACAATATTGCAGTGTGATAGATAATCATCTTGGATGCATCATGCATGCCAGCAAGAGCATGTATCACACAAAATTAATAAGAAAGAGAGGATTGAACATGCTATAATTATGCTCCACATGTAATTATTTTCAGAGTGGCAGGCTGTAGAGTTTAGCTACTTGGCTCAATGGTGGTTAGAAGTCAAACCATGTCATCTGTTGCTATGAGGGTTCAAACTGTTGCTAGGTATGTATGTGCTCGAGCCTTTTATGGCTGATATACTTGTTGCTAGGTTGTACGTGTGTTGTCACAAGCACATAGCTTGCGGTGTGTTGTATCATTCGGTACATTGTCTATCTTATAATATTATTATCATTTCAAGAAATCTGCTTACTCAGTATTTCTTTGTTTGAAGGGGGAGCACTAACACCAACAGTTGCGCCAGCACTAGCAGTTGCACCACCTCCACCTCCAGTTGATACTACACCTATAATAGTTATGGTCATCTTCAATGACTCCCACAGTAACCAAATCTAACGGTGGTATATGACCATACCATATATAGCGGGAAACTATCGACAGAAAATGAATTTCATGGTTTGATAGCCACCCACGAAAATTTTCTTTTTAGGTATGCCACACTCGCCTATATGGCATGAATTCCATGAAAGTTTTCTCCCTCGGAAAATTTCCCGCTATACAGTACATCATGGAACCAACAGATTCAGTGGGTGTGTGGAAACACTATAAGGCTTACCTCCATGGCTTCTAGCCAAATCCTTGAAGAACTTGTTATCCGAGACCTTTTGTATAGCTCGACACAAAGTCCTCCAGGATGGTACCCCAAACTTATCTGTGTTGTAATTCTGTCCAATCCACTTTTGAAGGACACTGGCGAGAGAGTCACTGGCTTGGTGATGGTGGTTGCTGGCGATCTCATCGAGTACATGTCCACTGATGCCCAGCGCAATTCCAATGTCTCTCCATTCAGCTGCTAACTTTCTGATTTCCATATAAGCCAAGTTCCAGTCATCATGATCTGAAAGAAAGACCATATTATACTCCTATCGGCCCTTCTAATTATTCGGCACGCTTTACCAAAATTTAATAGTCTCTAATTTTTGCTGTGATAGGTCGTCATGCATATAATATTATCCTATATATACATGTACGACATTGTATGGGAATCAGTGTTTCATACAGAGGGTGGGGTGCCCTGGGATTTCCCATCCCCAACTCAGATTTCCCCCTTCAAACTTTCTGAATCTACTGCATACTTTGTATAATATTATTAGTTTCCCACCCCATGCAATGGTATCAGGTCCTCCGTCTGTATGAAACACTGGGAATGGAATGTGCATGCATGTAGATGGAATGTTGAATACTATAGCTTCTAAAAGTTTGGCAAAGCTCAAGCAATATTATTATTTTCATGCTAGTATGGTGGTATTCTATTAGTATAGCTAACAAAACTTATGGTGTCTATGAATATGACTAGGTTTTTGCATGAGTGCTATATAAAAGTACCAAGTCTCATTCGTTGGTAAGCTGAAGCCATAAATTCATATGGGGTGCACTGGCTTGTTGTGTTACTGGTCTGAATTGCCTATGGTTCGCCTTGAGTACTTGAAAGGCAAACTTAAAGTTACATAACAGAGTAGTACATAAACCACATTCCTGGCTTGCAAGACTAGCATGCTTAAGTTTTATATTATGGAAGGGCAGTTAGTTACTTATTCTTACCAAATTCCGTGTTGTCAACTGTTGCCAAAATCTGTTCGACATCGGAGCCTGGAAATCAGGAACAATTGCCATGTATATAAAAATGACAAAGCTGGGTAGCTCAGCTACAAGCCTATATTATATTATAGACTAAACATGGACATAAAACAAACAGGTGTTGGATCAACAATGCAGTAGCCTACATGGATGGTCCTCACCTACCATCTCAATTACAGATGTGATGTCAACACTATTATGAATCATTGGAATTTCCTTTAGAATGTACATTGTACTGAATCAATGAGCTATAGTTGCTACATACAACATGTATCATGGAGTTACAAGCTAGTGTGTCAACCATGGGATAATATGCATGAGCTATTAATAGTACATGCTCAGAGAAAATCTAAACAGCATCACCTCCCTAGCTACAAAGAACAGACTGAGCCTCAAGCGAAGAACAGAATTTTTGAAACCTGCGATGAACTCATTTGAGAATGCGTACCCTCGTTTCTGCACATGGCCCTAATATAATTCTGACCATTTATTCGCCTTCTGAACGTGTGGCAGAACGCATCCTTTGTGCCCTCGGGAATGACACAAACTATATTATAAGAGAAAGGATCGTCTAAAAATATTTTTTGTTGCACATATAATACTCTAAAGCAAGTACACACAATGTTATGTTTAGGGAGAAACTATGGCTATTAGCAAAATTTTAGGTGGAGACAAGGGTGCTGAAACTAGCTGATAGCTACACTTACCTGGTTCTGAGTCTGCACCTTCAGGATCACTGTTCCTTCCAGTACCTTGTGGTTCTGTAGTGGTGGTATCTGCACGGACTGAATAGTATGACAGATCATCTTGGATACATCATGCATGTCAGCAAGATCATACACAACAATGCAAGGAGGAAAAGAGTATCAAACATGTATTATGCTCCAATCGTAATCCATGTACAAATGTTTTCAGAGTGGCAGATTGTAGAAAGAGTTTAGCTACTTGGCTCAATCATATGAGATTTTCCAATGCGTTACACGCCATATTATTATATTGATACTCTCCTTCCTCCTGCAATAGTATGAATTCTTGATGACATGAATGGCTATAAATAGCAGAATTAGACTGACCACTATAACAAAATGCTCTGCAGTCTAAATATAGCACCATGCTGTTTTAGGGATTGAATCTTAGAAGCCAGTATGTTTATCATTGATAGTAGCTCCTCTGGGCCTGGGAACGAGGCTAGTTACTGAGCTGACTGTAGATCTAGAGCTGAGGGGATGCGGCCACGGTACGGTTAACGACGAACTAATGAGGGGCGTTGCTACGACTTTTGTGTGCTCATGCAATTTTGGCTCGTCATCCTGGATACGTATATTATGCCTATTGACAATGAATTTGAGAGTTAGTCTAATGGGAAATCATGTCAGATGACAAGTAAATTTAATGCCATTGATGAAATATTCTAAGGAGGAATAACAAAAGAATACAAATAAGTATAAAAAATAATGAGATTGATGGATAAAGTAGGATGGAAGGGTCAAAAAGTATATCTATAAACATCCACTATACATCCCTACGCTTGGTTTTCTTGATTATCATGTACCTATTGACGGTGATACAAGCTTTCTTCAACATCGAAATGCCATCATCGTTAATTTTTGAACTGCTTGCACCCATGTGTTTGGGTGTGACCGGACGTTGAACTGTCAATATTTAACGTATATCCATGGATGTCTGCATTGTACCCACCAACGCTCGCGCTAACTGCATATTTGTGCAGTTCTTTTCACCCGGGTTACCTTAATTATGATAGAACCTACATGTATGCATACTATACTTGTTTTCAATATGTACCTGAGTCATAGTGTCTGTAAATGGTGAAGGTGTCGTGGGGATATTTGGCACCACTTAATGTCACTAAATGCTCCAAGGTGGTAGGTCGCTCTGTTTTACACCTGGCTACAAGTTGACACGATGGAATGCGTTTTCCTTTTTTGAAGTCATCTACCTCCTTTTTCTCAATCTGTAAAAAGTGTTCCATATAAAAATGTGCACCCCACTCCCCACACAAATACAACAAAATCTGTAATCTACCCCTATCAAAACTGTAGGTGTATGCAAAGAAGTGGTATCAGCTAAACATACCACAGGAGGTCCTAGTGCTGTGATTCTCCATGCCTCATCACTTGTTGTGGTTCCTTCTGGAGGAATATCCAATGTGATCAAATTCTGATCACTTTCAAATTCAAGTAGCTGATCATGTCCCAGGGTGGCGTTCACTTTTCGATAATATTTACTGATAATCTATAGGTGTAAAAGACATAAGTTATGTATATATACTTACACATTAGGCCACACAAAATAAATTGTTGAGTTAACTATTATGACCACAAAATAGTAGGGTCAGTCCATTGGGCAGATAATAATTTAACCAAAAAATTTTGATTACTAGTGCCTAGTGTTAGTATGTATTCTATAGCCAGAGGAGGTTGGTCACAATTTTTGCGGAATGTGCATTTTATTGTCACACACCATATATCCCACCTATAAGTATACCTAAGTATTATATCAGCCGGGGTATAACTAGGATATTTTCCAGGCAGTACGCACACTAATCAGGAATCAATTAGCTATCGCTTGATCTGGCAGTTCTACCATGTGGCAAGTTCAATCTGCAAGTGAACTGTACTAGCTGCTAGTCCAAGTCTCAATGCAATAGCCATTGCCTGAGTTTGTTGAACAGTGAAAACTATTCCATTTGTTTTCTAAGCTACCTGACTATCTTCTGTTCATGGAAGCTGAAGCACTGATTAACCATGGTTCCGTGATTCAAGCCATCTGTCATCGGTTGTTTCTTTGCTGGTTTGTTTTTACTGTGTGCAACTCTCTTTCTGTTCAGAACTATTGTTGCTAGGTTAGAACGGTTGTTGCTATGCATGTAGACTATGGTGCGCGTGACTTGCAGCCAATCAGGTGGGATATATAATAGTTATAGCGCGTTTGCCAGGGATTTATGGCAGTAAACCGACCTGAGTACGAGGGCGTAGTGCTATGACAGTTACTATAACATAATGTTATGCAATGTATTGTGTTAGCGGGTTGACCTGGGTTGCGTGGGTGTACGTTACAGCTTATGGCAAACACACTCTAATAATTATGAATCCATATTCCAGCTTTGTAATGTGTGGTAGCTTAAAAATAGTCCTACGTATTAAAAGTCTATAGGTCGGTATACATGCCTAAAATAAAAGCTATTGGATGCCTTAAAGTTCTATAGTTCAATGGGTTAGGTTCAAACATTAAATTTTATTTCTGAGTGGCCTTATAGGGACTTTCAGGGTGGTTACTCTTATCCATCATTCTTGCAGCATAATAGGGTTTGTAAGGAAAATGTCATGCCATGTATGTACATGTCATTGTATCCGGATAGAGAGAAGCGTACTTGTACATGTGTCACTGTGGTACTAAGCATGTACTTCAATAGACAACCAAAAATCCCTATTATGGCCATACCATACAATTTCTAAGAGAGTAGCTAGTTACTGTATTATAATACAACCAAGGGCTTATAGGGTCTATAAGCCTTTGGTACAACTCAATAATAATTATTAGCTCTCATTAATAGGCTATATTATATACATATACCTTGTTATGCACTTTGGTATTCCAAAATATGGTAAAGTGAATCTTGTGGCTTTTATTGTCTTCAATGTAATGAGTACTAGCACAGTATTGCCTTTCCTTTGCACCTTTCTTGCCAATTCCATATCTAGAAAAACTGTCTAGTTCAATAAATCCGTAAGAGCTATGACGTGAAAAATTGCCCGGTATGGTCTCAAAATTAACCCTTTCTTCACCATGATCCATGGAGCTGGCTTTAACGAAGCACAACTGTGATGCACCTTCTGGTTTAGCACAGTGTTGAATTTCAAGAGTCAGCAGTCGAGAAAATTGGCATTTGGGAACACATTCTATCCAATAAATTGCACTAACGAGATGGGTATCCTGGGGTAATTGATAATCTCCCATGATGGTGGCTTTAATGTGGATGCTACACTGCCGTAGGTTGGCAGGTAGAGAGTTCTCAGGGATGTAAAGATTCAGACCACATTCATCCCAGGAGAAGAGCTGCTCAGAGTTTGTCACTAGTACTGATGTCTCAGCTACAAAAATATTATGCTCTGTGCACATAAGAACAAATAGAGTAATTGAATATATTTGTGTATACATAATATACTAGAGCTCTCTAGACCATGCCACATACTTCATGCAGTCAACCTCAGCTGTATTGGAACATACATGCATGAATGTATGGTATACACGTATTGGTTGATAAATCAGTTCATAACAATGAAAGTATCACAGAATCCCGCAATTTCCCCCCTCCCCACCTTCTGCATGCATTGGGCTAACCATATAGCCACCCCCTAGAGCCTGGGTATGAGGCTAACTAAACCGGGGTGGGGCTTTTATGCAGGACTGTGACATTTCTTGTTTGATGACCATTCATTACCAACCACAGAATGCCACCTGGACTGCAATTTCCAGCTGTTTGATGGGCAAAACTTGAGAAGTAAGGCATAATAGTATGATATGAATTCGAATGGCTAGTGCCCACTTTGACTAGAAAGAAGTAAAGCTTAAGCTCCAGATTTTCTTTGCATAATATTATATATTAACTCCACAGTTTATAATAATGACTGAACTGTATACGCATGTCCCTTACCACTTGAAGCCATTAAAGCTGATGTCCCTTGATTACTACTCTGCTCATTGATATCAGCTCCATGATCTAATAAGTTGGCTGCTAGTGTGTGTCCTCCGACCGTAAAATCTGATATTACTCCAGTATTGCTTTGCATGTCACCGTGGGCAATCAATAGTTTGGCTGTTTCATTGTGTCCCATTGCACTTGAAACGAACAAAGCTGAATTATTTTGCATGTTGTTAACATGGTCGAGCAATAATTTGGCTGTTTCAGTATGTCCGTTTTGACTTGAAATATACAAAGCTGAAAACCCTTTATTACTTCGCATGTTAACATCAGCTCCATGGTTGAGCAATAATTTGGCTGTTTCTGTATGTCCGTTTTGACTTGAAATGTGCAAAGCTGAACCCCCTTCGTTACTTTGAATGTTAACATTAGCTCCATGGTTGAGCAATAATTTGGCTGTTTCAGTATGTCCATTTGCACTTGAATTGTACAAAGCTGAAAATCCTTTATTACTTTGCATGTTAACATTAGCTCCATGGTCGAGCAATAATTTGGCTGTTTCTGTATGTCCATTTAGAGTTGAAATGTGCAAAGCTGAACCCCCTTTGTTACTTTGCATGTTAATATTAGCTCCATGTTTAAGCAATAATTTGGCTGTTTCTGTATATCCGTTTTGACTTGAAATGTGCAAAGCTGAACCCCCTTCATTACTTTGCATGTTAACATTAGCTCCACGATCAAGCAATAATTTGGCTGTTTCAGTATGTCCATTTTCACTTGAATTGTACAAAGCTGAAAACCCTTCATTACTTTGCATGTTAACATTAGCTCCATGGTCAAGCAATAATTGGGCTGTTTCCGTATGTCCCATTAGACTTGAAATGAGCAAAGCTGAATCCCCTTTATTACTTTGCATGTTAATATTAGCTCCACGATCAAGCAATAATTTGGCGGTTTCTGTATGTCCCATTGCACTGGACACTCGTAAAGCTGAAAACCCTTCATTACTTTGCATGTTAACATTAGCTCCATGATCAAGCAATAATTTGGCTGTTTCTGTATGTCCCTTATCACTTGAAATATACAAAGCTGAAAACCCTTCATTATCTTGCATATTCACATTAGCACCATGGTCAAGCAATAATTTGACTGTTTCCACATGTCCTTCTTGACTTGAGTGCATTAAAGCCCACCTTCCATTATTTTTTTGCATGTTGACATTAGCTCCATGGTCAAGCAATAATTTTACTATTTCTGTGTGTCTATTAAAGCTGGAAAGCATTAAAGCTGACCATCCTTCACTTTGTTGCATGTTAACATCACTTTCATAGTCCAACAATAGTCTAGCAACATTTATGTGGCCTGTCTCACAGGCTGCCATTAATGCAGACTCACTGCGTAGTCCATTAGTTGAATTAACTTGTGCTTGATACTGTAGTAGCAACTCGGCGACTTGAAAGTGTCCACGCCATGCTGCCCTGTATAGAGCGCACTGCAGATTTTCATCTTTCTGGTTGACATCTGCTCCTCGTTCCAGTAGCCTCTTCACTGTTTCAAAGTCTCCTCGATCGCTTGCTGAGACCAACATAGAGGACGTGGACGCCATAATGATTAATTTTAATTAGTGATGCGCAAGCTGGCGGCGCACTGCCTACAGTCTATCGATCGATCCGGTCTCTTAACTTAGTCCTCACTATCACTTTCTCCTTATAGACAGCGCGAATAGTGATGTAAGGTAAACCGGGGTAATCAAGTTCGTATGCGGGGCAATTCCGTATCCTCGCGTTCCCCATTCAACAATGCAAGCATTTATGAAGCGAGCCGGCGGTATACCTAGTAGCTATTGGTAGCGCATTGTGTAGCAGAAATCACGAAATTTTTTTTTTTTTTTTTTTTTTTCAAGGCGACCTGAACACTAAGCAGAAAAAAAAATGTCCAAAACCACCACATAGTTGAGCTGGATGCTTAGTAGAGCCATACAATGCAAGCAGGCAGTCTATACTCCAATTTTGACCAAAGTAGGTAAAGGTCGTCACGTTTGTGTGCGCGGGTATTCCCCGTTTTTCACGTAGCGCGTGGGCGGAAAACATTGCAAACGCATGGCTTCCTATACAAACATATGGGAAAACTTCAAAGGGCCGTAACTTCGATTCAAAGGCGTGAATCAAAATTCTTTCAGGTCAAATCTCTAGTTTCGACCCATTCTGCGTGCCCATGTAAAAATTATGTCCCCAAGTACTCCCAAACCCCCCATGAATTAGATTATTTATTTAAATCTTTTTTTTTTTCAAGCTAACCACACACTAAGATAAAAGAATTGTAACAAGCTGTATTTAAATAAATTTCATGTTCAAATGTCAGGTACTTACACTAACGGTAACACAGCCATATAGCTGTATCAGCTTTAATTGTACATTGTTTACGAGCCATGTTTCCTTTTGCTGACATGTGAAGGGAAAGCCCATTGTTGGGGTACCAAGGCACATATTATTCTCTGAGAGTACATGTACATCTGGGTACCTACAATGTGTGTGCATATGTGTGTGATACACTGATTGAGTGAGAAGATCTTGGTCAGACCCCTTGTGTAGTCCTCGCACTTGTGAAAGAATTCCACAATAAAAGCTACATGCATGATCTTTAAGTGGACAGGTACATTGTGTGTGTATTATACTAGTCCCATACTTACCAGCTTCAGACAGTAGTAGGAATGACAGTTACAGAAATAAATCGAAAGGGAGTTCCTACAGCAGTGAAGAGGCAGCCAGTTGGGAGTGTCCATGCCTATTGGTCTGATGAAAGCGGTATGACATCCTCATGGTCACCTGGATAAGCAAAAGATTGTGAAGCTGAAGAATATACATGAAAGTTCTTAGCTTAACAAGGATGGGCACACACACTCTCATCACCCCATCTACATCCTAAAGCTAGCTGGAAGAGAAAAAATCCGGGCAGCCACCGGGAATCAAACCCAGGGCCACTGGCTTGAGCCACCAGCGCTCTACCACTGAGCTACGACCACCCTTAGGCACCCGAACTCCCCCCTTCCAGCTTTAAGGGCGAAAGTCAACCCTATACCCAAACTACGTTCACGGAGTCTGCCGGGATAATTAAATCACCAAAGCACAGAGCCCCAACAATAGTAATTACATGAAAGTTCTTAGCTTAACAAGGATGGGCACACACACTCTCATCACCCCATCTACATCCTAAAGCTAGCTGGAAGAGAAAAAAATCCGGGCAGCCACCGGGAATCGAACCCAGGGCCACTGGCTTGTATATGTACGTATACTATGTGTAGGGGAAGTACATACATGTACACAAGTGATGCCTTTTCATAAAAATTAGTTTACATGTTACATGCACAATAATATTATTCTACAATATACATGCCACATACATGTACATACACCACTCACATGTCCACTTATAATAGATCCAGCCAGATGAAGTTGTACCCAATAGAATCAATGGAACAGTGATGATGTTGTTTGTCAATAAACTGGATCAGATTGGCAGCTATAGATTGTTATACACGAGTGCATGTGAAGTGGTGGAGGAAGATGCTCCAGGTCGCCATCAACTTTTTATATCATTTATAAGACGTCAGCATAACTTGCAAGGGCAGCGATCAATGAAATATCCCATCAGGCTCTGATATCAATAGCTTACCGAGGTCCATCACCGTCTTGGAATTGCTATAGAAGGGTTGCTATGGAGGAGGGGTGGAAATGGACTGACTGTTGTGTATGCAGTGATAGAACACCAGGAGATAAAGTGATGGCACGCCACTGCTGTAGTACCATTGTGCTACCTGCAGCACCAAGCCTAGCCTCGTTCCCAGACCCTTCAAGAGAAGGAGGAGAAAGTGCCTGGTACATACTGCACGTGCATGCGCTGGGGTCTCTATAGTGACCGGTCGCGTTACCATAGTGATCATTTGCGGGTTCTGCATGACATACAGTATACAATAGTATCCGATTAACCCACATTTTTCTAGGGTCCCTTGGCGCATGCACATGCAATGTGTACCAGGCCCTTTCTCCTCCTTTTGAAGGGCCTGGGTACGAGGCTACACCAAGCCCTCCCTCTACCAGGGTTTGAGGCCTATCACACTCAAAGGAACTATTATAGCTACTTAGCCACGTTATTACTAGTCTAGCTAGCTACATCACAACAAGAATTCATACCATGCATTCTCGATTTATGATCAAACTAGCTTACCTTCCATTGGCTTTTCTCATTACAAACTAGAGGATCGCTTCAGTTGACGACCATCGGTACCGTTCTTTTTGCCCAATGTTGCTTCCAAGCCTTTCCATAGGCTTCGTTCTCTCCTCCTTTCACCGCTATGAGCAACGGAACACGTCTACCACGCCAACGAACTTGACCTCATTCTCCTAGGTGCCACCTCAGAGCTCGTTTATTGCATTTTTCAATTTAGGTGGGCGTTACCGTACGCGGAACGTCACAGCATGCGATCGATAATGTACTGGCGCTATGCACGTACGTATAAACGGGGACTTTCCCCATGGCTCTGCCACAACAAACACGGCGTTTTCTAAGATATGAAAGTGAAATTTAAAGTTTTGATACATTTTATTTTCTTTATTTCTTCCATTCTTCACCTGCATATAAAAATTATTGCATAATATCGTTCCATAGGCCCCAAGAATTATTTATTTATATTACATTACATTACATTACATTACTCATACGGAAATTCTTTTATCTTAGTGTGTAACTACTTAGTGTTTAGTGTTTAGTGTTTAACAAGGGGACCACACACTAAGCAGAAAAAAAGATCCGAAAACCACCACATAGTCGAACTGCATGCATAGTAGAGCCATACAATGCAAGCAGGTATCAAAATAGCCATATGCACAATATTTGGTAAAGGGTCGTCAACGTACCCCGCGCGCCCGTTATTTTTTTTTCTGCGTGCCCGTAATTTTTTTATGGGCAAACATTGCAAATGTATGGCTTCCTAGGAAACTTCAAAGGGCCGTAACTTTAATTCTAAGGCGTAAATCAAAATTCCGCTTCATTTAAATTTGCAGGTGCGATCCATTCTGCGTGCTCATATAAAAATTTTGTCATGAACTGCTTCCCTGAGTCTCAAACATTAATTATTTATATTAATTTTTTTCTTTTTTTCTACTTAGTGTGTAATTTTTTTTTTTTTTTGTCTATAATACTTCTTGCATAGCAAAGGATGCACAATAGCTGACACAAAAAATAGCTAATCGTGTGTACACCCCATAAATGAGCTGAGGAAGATGAATATTACCGTATTTCTTCTAAAAATTCGGCATGAAAATAATAATTGGGGCGAGCCGAAGCGAGCCCCACACAGGTGATACCAATCGAGATTTTCCGTATGTGTATATAATGATTCGTATATAATAGGGATCGACTAAGTTCACCCTGTTTGAAACGGTTATGTCATTGGTCCCACCCACTAGCACTTTACGCGGCGCAGCGCATCGTTGGCCTCGTCCGCTAGTACTTGCACTCGAACCAGGGGCGTAGCCAGGATTTTAGGTAAGGGGGTGCTGGACTACGCGCGCGAAGCGCGCGCGCAAAATTTTAAGCCACGCCCACTTATTAACCGTCAAGGTCGAAGTTCAAATTGTCAAAGAGAACGCTGTCTGAATGTAGCTAGCGAGCTAGCTCAAGGTTTTCGGCCAGATCTTGGGATAAGATAAGTTTCTAACTGTCTTCTAAGCTGTTTTTTTTGTAGTAGATGATAGTTTAAAGTAGCCAAGGGGGTGCTGGATGAGGCTATTCTATGGACTATATGAACTAGGCCAAGAGCAGAGGGGGGTGCTCGAGCCCCCTGAGCACCCCCCTGCCTACGCCACTGCGAACTCTAAACCACCCATTATTAAAAATTAATCTCAGCATGAAGCTAAAGCTAGAGGTTACGTATCTGTCTGTTTGTACCATGGCCTGAAGGTAGTCTCGTGACCCAGCCCCCTGAACGCACGCGAAAAGGGGTCTGGTAACATTGTGTACAACGAGTTGTCGCAGCGGAATGCAATAATTGCGTACTTGCGGTTTCGCATTTTAAATTCGAAAACTATTCTACTTTCTGCTGGCCAAAACGACCTGTTTTACGATCGCTATCGTTTCTACGATAGTTTCGTTGCCTCTATCACTCACCATTTCGAAGTAAATCTTCAGAGTTCGAGCGGTCTCTCGTTTGAATTTGAAACTAGGCTACAGTCAGCTTTTTGCGTCCAGGACTGTTCTATTTTTACTTGCCATCAGTCCTTCGGATCGTTTTGTCGTCTTTGCCGCACACACTTCTCGAGTAGGTCAGTAGATCTTCGGTGCTGGTGGAGCACGAGCTCAAGAGAAAAAAAAGACGCATATGTTTATAATACGCGAATATATAATTATAGCGATTTGATTGCAAATGGAGCGATCTGATTGGTCGCGCCACATTCCAGAGTTTGGGACAACTCGTTATGCACAATGTTGCCAGACCCCTTTTTCGCGTGCGTTTAAGGGGGCTGGGCTACGAGACTAGGCCTGAAGGCTGAAGAATACGTAGGAGGAGCTTGGATTGTTCCATGTAGCAGACCTACTGCAAAGGTACCGTACGTGCCCTCGTTAGCCTCGTACCCAGGCTCAAGAGCAGGGGCGGATCTAGGATTTTTAGTATGGTGGGGTTGTAGATATAATTGCGCGCGAAGCGCGCGAAAATTTTGGCGACCACGCCCAGTTTTAATGAGCCACGCCTACTTTTAATCATCTTCTCGCGACCCAGAGTGGTACTGTAACACTGTAGGTATAGAGCTTTACCACGCCTAGCACCACAGCTGACTCTTGTGGTCTACAGTAGATTATTCATAGCTGAAGCCATGTTCAGGGTGTACCACTAACCACTGTGCACCACCTGTTGGTTTGAGGCCAATTATGTACTACACAGCTTGTCTGCTGCTAACCATACAGTGGCAACTACTGTGCCAAGCTATAGTAAGCCTTGTATATAAGTGGGAGGGGCTGCTCAAAATCGTTTGGGGGGTTGCAACCCCCTGAACCCCCCCCCCCCTAGATCCGCCCCTGAAGAGCTGAGTCATCTTTATTAAAATTAATAGTGAAGGGTACTTGTAGAGGTGCAGATTCTACAGTAGCAGCTTGCTCTCTTAGTCAAATGAATGCCTAGTTGATAAATCAATGGTGAAAATTACTAATAACTTATTAGCTTTGTAGTCCACAAATACACAATTGCATATCAACATCCAGCTCTCCCTTGTGTACACATCTTCACTGTACAAAACTATGGTACACACGTACCAAGAGTATATAATAGAGAGGGAGGGAGAGTATCCTACTTCACTATGGGCCTGTGTTACAACCCTTTACGGGGGTCATGACCTTTGTAATGATATTCACATACAAAGTGGTTTCACAGATTGTCCTATAACATCACATACTGTGCTTTGCAAGTCAGTTGTCCAGTGGAAAGGGTAAATAGGCAGTGGCTCTCAAGTACTTAATTCAGTTATACTATTAGTCATGAAGGCTTTCAGTTAATTATATAGTGACAGAGACAGGTGCCATTCCCCAATTTCCTAGACAACTGACCTGCAAAGCACAATAGCAGCTGCATCAACCTGCATTAGTGCTCTACAGTACACGAGGTTTAGCTACATGCCCACAAACGGCTAGTACTGAGGCCTCAAGCCTGTGAATATCATTACAAAGGTCATGACTCCCGTAAAGGGTTGCAACACAGGCCCATACATAGTGAAGTAGGATACTCTCCCTCCCTCTCTATTATATACTCTTGACACGTACGGTAGACCATCAAAACCTAGGTCAATTCACAAGGCTAGGTCTGGAAATACATTGTCGGTGGAAAAGAGAATAATATTATTATCAGTACAGACACACAAATTAAAATAATGCAAAAACACAGTATAAAATAGAAAATAATGTTCACTCTTTGCCAAATACGTCCTGTACAAAGGGGAAATATTAATACAGAATTCAATGTTTGCTTATGGAAGGTGCGTTAAACTAAAACATTGGGAACTGAGGACAAACATTCTGAATAGCCAATTGCTATAATTTATACATATGTACAACAATGTATGCACACACACACACACACGTACACAAATACATACATACAGTTATTATCCAATTACAGAGTACCTAAAGTGGTCAGAAATGGTACTAAGCCAATCAAATATATATACTGCTACTGTTCAGTAGATATGTGAAGGGCTATATTATGAGAGGGGATTGGAGTCGTACATGTATATGTACATGTAGCCCGTGTACTTACGTTTTCTAATAACATGGGTACGTTTTCCATAATGTACGATCGTGTTTAGCCACGCCCACCAGTGGGACTCCACCCAATCATTTTCGATGAATCGGACGCAAATAGAGGATGACTACTGGCTAGCTCCACTTATAAGCTAAAGAAAGTTGTAGGAAGCATGGAATCATTTAGTATATTATGGCCTACCATGACTGTGATTCCGACCAAACTCATCTAAACCGCATGTCCGGGATTCGACGATATCCGATGATTGGTAAATTACTCTAGTGTACAATATTAGTGTGAATTTACCCTTCTTTTTGCTTACAGGCATAATAGTTATAGTATGTAGCAATTTTTGTTGAAAGTTTATAATATTATGTTCTCGTATACACAATGCACTGTATGGACACTAGAGAATAATTATAGTGATTAGTTGTGTGAGTTTTGAAACACCAATAATCTCTGATTCAGAATTAGCTATTTTAGCAACATTATGATCTTTATTAAGTTCATTAATTTATCTTGAGGATTTAATATTCAATATCATAGGATCAGCACTAGCCTAGCTACAAGCACACAAAGACAGGTCTAAGATCTATAGATTTCCTCCAATAGATGGCTATTGCATGACTTTTGACTTCGAAGTCTGCAATGATGAGCCTCCCTCAAGCACTGTTGCAGGGCATTCTCAGCCCTCGATAGTGTCATGCAATGATCCAGAAGTTTGCAGACTTTGTGCTCAGTATGGACAACTTTATAATTCATAATGTACACCTGAATTATTATTATTTTTTTTACAATGAATGGTAATTTTAATTTTAATCCACTATTATGATATTATAATCGTGTAAATATAATGGTGTAATAATTATTATAGTTGGATAATTAATAAAGGTTGTTATATCATTGAATTACATAGCTTATGCATGGCTGGTATACAATCATAGTAACTTCTCTGTTAGCCAGTTTATATTAATGATACTGCTGTGTGTTTTTATGAAGCCCAGGCTGCCAATTCTCTCAAATCATCATCCTCTTCTTGAACAACCATGTTTGTAGGTTTGGCTGTGGCTGAGAGGGCCCGTGGAGGAAGGGAGGGAAGGAGGGAGAGAGAAGGAGGGATTGGAGTGCATGTATATATAATGAGACAGAAAAAGGGAAAAAGAGGTGCTATACCTGATGCTTAACAGCAAAGAAGCCACAATGTCATTAGTATAATAATATATATCACTGGATACTTACGGACTTCAGGAAGCTCATCTATAGGGTCTCCAAGGTCCAGAGCTTTGGACGGCTCACCAACCTCAAGTAAGTCAGTCTCTAGCTCAAATTCCTCCAGTTCTGCCAACAATTCATCCTGTATGCATAATGATTGCGTTTATTAATACTATAATTATATCCGTGATTATTGTTGCATACATTCTCTGTATATAATGTATTACTATTAGGCCAAGCAAAATTGATTATTAGTTTCTCATCCTATGTTCAGGAATTTTCCCAGGCGGGAGGGTGGCTTTTTATTTTATTTTTTGTCATGAATATCATTAAATGTCATCAAGAATTTCATTAAAGAATTGGCGCGTCTATGACGTAATGCCTCGTGCATTTTTTAATGATAGTTTAAATTAATGATATTCATGAATTAAAATGTGGTCAGGCGGAGGAAAAACTAGAGGCGGGCGGGGATGAGAAACTAATATTCAATTTTATTTGGCCTTATTCAGGCTCATTATCGCTCATAGCTGATCATTTGGTTTCATATAATATACTAGCAAAATTTAATTGATCCAGTCTCCATAAGGACAACCCTATAATTATCATAACTGCATGAGAATGCCACTAGCTATAATCTGGGAACAGGCATTTAACAGCAGTGCTGATAACTGCTCCCATGCAGGGAATTTTCTTAAGCTTGAGTAGGTATGAACGTGACACTATCATGTTTTCTTGGTGGAGTAGCTCTATTATATTGGAGAATAAGCTAGAATATCATTATACTAAGATTATAGTTGTCCGTCCATCTGTCTGTCCATCTGTCCGCTACGGAAGGTCAGCAGAAACTATTTGACTTCGAGACTCCAGTGGCTGTATCTCGGGCCGTGGAACGTAGGAAGTTAGAACTACATGATCTCTGTGAACGGCAGTCATGGCACTAGCTACAGGCACAAACGCTAGCTTCTTGGACAGACCATACAAAAAAACTGGTGATAATGGACACTTACATGTAGTGGGCTGCAGATAGCTAAGCAGCTTGATTCTATTGTAGTAGGCATCATCATTCAGGTAGCATGCAGATTTTGCTCTTTGCTTCTTGGCTTCACATATGCCATTGGAGAGACAGCGAGCAAACTAATGTGCTTCTTGGCCAACTGATGTAGTAAGTGCGCATGTGCGACAATGCTACACATGTAGAGCATCATCATCGTGCTGTTTACATAATCAATGCCCTATAAGCACACAGACTCTCCTTTTAATATTATGACCTCTTCTTAGCAGCAAGGTCTGCCCCTTTACAGCTGTGCTTACATGATATTGCATGCAGTGGGTGTAGCTACATGATGGAATAATACAGAACCAGTGCGAGCGAAGAGAGCCCCCTGCTTATAATAATTATTATTATATTATTACATGTGAAAATTAATGCAATCATAATAAATTATTATAGTCTAAGTGTAATGGTAATGGTTAATTATGAGAGACATCAATACATGTGCTTTATGCATGCCATGTAATGTGTATGATAAGGGCATTCATTTTAACTCACTTCATCAAAATCTTGTATACCGATTGGTTGAGTGACAATCTTGGTGAACTCCTCTGCTATTTCATTCTGCTCCTGAATGCCTTCCATCATGTCTTCAACATCATTGAGATTCCTGCATGATGGGTATATAGATGAAATAGTATAATGATTATCAGTGGCGTAGCCAGGGGTGGGCCTAGTAGGGCCAGGCCCGACCAACTTTGCTGCAGTAAAACACTTGATACTGAACACTTATGATCCATGCAAACAGATGATCTGATTTTTTTATTGAAAGAGCCGTAATTTTCCTTGAAATCTAAGAGAAAATAACAGAAACAGCCCACATTGTACTTTAGCAGAGTACTTGATAGAGAATCAGCTGAGTTAATTGGGGGTGTGGTGGAATTTAATGCCACAAGTGCACGTGACCACTTACCATACTTGTGCTCTAACAAATTCCTATGTCTAGCTACGCCACTGATGATTATTGTATTTATGGGGGATTATAATTATAGCTAAACTTGTGATGATAAACTCAATGACAACTATCTACAATGTAAGAGCTCTATAGAGCACCTAGCTATCCCACATGCACCAATAACTTACTAACAGATGCTCAGTGTTTGTAACGTCCGTGGACTGTGCGAAAAGTAAGATTCAAGCATACTGAAGCTGGGGTTTTAATTTATGCCGATTCCTATACAGACCAGCTGCTTTATGAGTTGCTCAGATGGCTAGATCTCTCAAAGTGCCGATCTTGTGTGGACAACAGTAGCAGACATGCAAACTGATTGCTTTAAATTTTAGCCCTTATTGCACATACACACAGGGTAATACAGTATCATTCACCATCATAGTAATTTTGTTGCATAAGTAGCAGTAGCCGATACCTGGTAATTTAAACATTGAACAGGCTACCCATTACTATCTCCAATACTTTGTCTATATATACCTATTATTATTGTATGCTTACAAATGCTGGTGAGCAGCCTTAAGTGCCTTGGCAGCAAAGCTCATGCTCTTCAGCACTTCAGTATTGGTCTGAGCATCCTCCAGAGCTTCTCTCTGAAACTCGATGGTAGAGAGGGTGCCATCGATCTGCCCCAGTTGCTTCTCTAGACGCTTCTTTCTCTTCAGAGCCATAAGAGCGGCTACAGATGAGCACATGCAATGCATAATTCTCATGCATACTGTTCTCATTATGATTATTATTGCTTGTGATAAACTTAATGTCACTCTGTCGTGCACACACCTCATTTCTTTCAATCTTCACACATCAAGCTCTTGCAAGCATGCAGGGAATAATTATTTCTTATATAAATCTTGCTGAAAATCCCCTAAGTGTTTGCTCATAATGCATGATCTGATTCAGTGGCATGCACACTCGAGATCAATCCTGATTCAGAATAGCCATTAGCTACTGTAGTAGCAACACATGCAGTTTAGTAAAATTGCCAGCATCACAGGGCCAGGCTTGGCATGCTTGCCATGTGTGCAAGTGTTATAATATGCTGGCATAATGTCATAACATTTGCAAATTATACTCTGTGAAGTTCTATAATTATTACCTATTACAGTGCTATGTCGAATGTTATAAATACTAGGAGAGGTTTAAAATCTATGATATTACACCAAAATTTATGTAATACAAATTTTAATAAATCAATAGCTACAAAAAATAATAATTTTGTCTGTGTCAATAAGATCTTGCAATAATATCCTTTGCTGCCTGCATGCATTAATATTATTGCAGTGGACTTGTACATGTACACACTGTTAAAAATAGGGTGTTGTAGTGACACCCCATGTATACGAAAAAGGTGGTGGGGTGCTGTTGCAACACCCCATGCATGAGAGGGGTGCTGACAGTACACCATCAAGGGGTGCTGGACATCAGTTTGTGCGATAGGGGTGGGGCTACCACTCGATTACGTCATCTAAAGTAGCGCGCGCATGCGCACTATTAGAGCAGCTGCTTTTCTGGTTTGAAAATTTCACAAGTCTCTCTTGCGTTGTCGACTGTCGTGGCCATCATGGCTATCTCAGATGAGCTGGGTGTCTCTTCAACAGTTACAGTAAGTGAAGTAAGTACTTTTTAGCGTCAGCATAAGTTAGGTAGGTGCCTTTTAGTACACTCTTGCATGAAGTGTAAATACTCGAGTGTGTTCACTGTAATAAAAGCCTGTAAGCCTTACACATTAGTGTATACTTAATCTAGTTACGTTGCCTATGCTCTTTATGGTCGCTGTACAGACTGTACTAGCTAGCCCATGCCTATATTCAGTAAGTGTGTACTACATGCTCCAATTAATGCACACCCGCTATTTGTTCTTAATTGTTGGTTCTCTTTCCAGCCTCTCTCTCACTACCTTTCTAACAAGACTTAATTTGATGCCATAGTCACTACACCACTGAGATGGTAAATAGTTTGTGTAAGGGGCCTTGTCCAAAGTCCTTGTGGAAAAATTAACGTCATTATGACGTTAACATTTTACCCCCCTCCCCCCCCCCCCCTCTTAACGTCACAGCATTTCAGCATAGATTCAGTACTGAAACTCTGATTCTGCTCTATTTAGCCTACACAGTCGATATTCACTTGTATTCTACAGTGCTAGCTATGTCTTCATGGATTCATTGCATACCTGTGCTTCTTTAACAGTTTCTTGCTTGCCTGTAGCTACATGCACACTTTCAGCTAGGTAGTGCCGTCACAAAAATGTAAATTTTGACACTGCTGGAGGTGTGCCCAGACTTGTTCAACCACAAGAATGCATAATCACAACTAAAGCTAAAATCTGCTGACAATGCAGTTGTAAAACGTCATGGACCAAGACCCCCTCCCCCCTAACGTCATAATGACGTTAATTTTTCCACAAGGACTTTGGACAAGCCCCCTAATAGTTGTAGGCTTCTCACTCGTTTTCTCTCTCCCTCCATCCCACAAAAAATAATTACTCCTTACTCTGATAATATGTCTACTGCATGGTGATCATCTATGTATTTACTCATAGTTGTTACTACAGCTGCTGATAATGACTTCACATGATACTTCACTGTATTGGTAAGCTGTTAAGTATCACTGAGTGTTTCTCTATCTCTTCTCTCCCTCTATCTGTCACTTCTCTTCCTCCTCCCCCCCCCCCCCCCCCCACACTCACACACAAATTACTCCTTACCGGCATGCATCGCGGGTCAAAGGAGCTTGAGGGCATGCTGCTATCTAGCCAAACAAAATTAATATGTCTACTGGCAGTCATCTATGTATTTACTCATAGTTGTTGTCGTCATTTTATATTTTCCACTACAGCTGCTGCTGACTAGTAATGACTTCACATGATAGCTATTTCACTTCACCGCATTGGTAAGCTGCGTATAAAGTTTCTCTGTCTCTTCTCTCTCTCTCTCTCTCTCTTCTCTATCTCTCTCTGCCATGTGTCATTGTCGTTATTATGCACAGAATTATTTGTGGATCAAGTCAAGTTCTCTCGATACTAGCGGACCGGTGTTTCTCTTGGAGTCCTTTCTCTGTCACTCACATCAAATTGGTAAGCACCCACCCATTGTCTAAACAAGTCCGAGGATGTGGTGAGACTGGCTTGCACACACTACAAGATCCAAATTACACAGCTACTTAGTGGTTTACACTAGTACAATCATGGTACTGTGGAGCTTAGCCCATGATGTCACATGCAGTGCATGTACCACCTTGAACACATGGTACTATCACTACTATGCGATATTGATGTCTTAAGTATCTGCTTCCCCCCCCCCCCCCCCCCCCCCGAGTAAGGTGCACCACTCAGGGGTGCTTACTACGGTATTTTATACACTCTAATTCTCTCTTTCTGATCACAGATGCAAGGCTACAATATGATGGCTACCTCAAGCTGCTTCGATCATCACATAGGTAAGCAACTGGCTAAATAATATTATGGAGGTATTATGCATGACATCACACTGACCTTTAACCCGGCCAGCTGTCTGTATACAACATCAATATGAGAAAATGCCCAGATTCTGATCCAAATGGCATATGTCCTCATCTTTGCTTCGCTCGATAGTAGCTCTGATTTGCCCCCAGTTGGTGCGGCTCAGTATGACAGGGGCTATCGTTACCATGGACATGCCCACAATCTTAATTACTTCTGTGCGACCCCTCTATTCCTTTCCTCACCCCTTCCTCTCACTAATGCATGAGCATGACATTGTACATTAATTTTATGTCTCTGCCATTACTGCCTTTCTTTCTCCGTTGGTGTTGATCACCATCAATCTTTTTCTAGAGACATCAAGTTTCTGTTCTGATTTTGGAGAAAGACAGTATCGTACTATCTAGCTTTTGAATCTATGTCAATTTACCTGATACAGTATTACATTACTATAAATTTTGTATGCAAAGAATATTGATTTTGTGCACAAAGCTGTATACCCCCTTGGCTGGACTGATGGGTGCATGCACCACTCCCTAGTTAGTGCTACTATAACACCTTTATTAGCACCCTATGGGTGTCACAACTACACCTTTAGTAACACCCAAAGGGTGTCATTTTTAAACATTAGCTGGAGCACCCCAAAAGGTGTTACTGTAGCACCCAATTTTTAACAGTGCAAGTTCACTGATTATTAGCTAATGCAAGTGGTACCTAATGTGACTAGCTCAATAGTAGCTAGCTATTCAACAGCTGCTATAGCTAGACTATAATTATGTTAATTGACGTCAGATATACAAGGCCTATGCATATTATATGGAGGAGGGACCATGCGTGCATACACAATGTCATACTAAGCTGTCAAAGTATAATTATAATAGCTAATTTTACTAGGCTTTACAAAAGTGAAATATAAGGCCCATGACTAAGATTATTAGTTCTCCATACCTATTTGGGATCCTGTACATGTAGTGCTTTAAAAAATTAAAATTAATATTAAAATATTGGCATGCATGCTTCATACAATGTGTATACTATTATTACCGATGGCATGTTGTGGCATTGTAGGTTGGGATGCTTTTGTAATTTAAACTGCTGAATGCTTTAAGTAACCTGAATGTCATACCTCTCTTATTCTTCAGTCCATGTTTTTTGGCAGCAGTTAGTTCCTGGTCTATCTTCTTTTCAAGGAATTCAGACTTCTTTGAAAGCATCTCTTCCGTCTCCCTCAGCTTTTGAATGGCTTGTTGAGGTGACGGAGTCTCCCCCTTTTTCCCACTGCCAAAGAGTCTGGCTATTATTTCCGACATGCTTCTACCAGGTATGAACAAAGGTGTATGAGAATGGCTGATGCAAAGACCAGCAATGGTGTGACTAGTCGAGTCATGCCTTAAAACACTGCATGGTCATTACGTCAGGTGGAATCTATTTTTAGAAGTAAGTTTGCACGCATGCGCACTGGGCGGACGCGACTTCGGAGTGTCGACCATTTCCAAAAATACCGCATTGTACCTATGAACCCGGACCCGGACCCGGACCCTGCGCTAATTCTTGAAGCAGGTCACGTGAAGTCCATATGTCCATCAAGCCTTCTTCAATATATAAAAATTAATACGTTCTGAATATACGTGGCCTGCTACATCATGCTACGTGTACATGTAAGTAGCTATGTGACACTTCAATGCTAATATTATTATTATTGTCTGACAGCTGCATCATTGTATAATGCACCTGTCAATGGTATGCCCCAGTATCCCCCTCCCGCTCCAAGTAGGGGCATACTAGGGGATTTGACAATGATCATTTCAATTGCCCCAGGGTCGGAGCAATATTTGAAGTCAAATCCCCTATTCAGTACATAGTATATCCTAGGGGAACATAGGGGATTTGATTGCCTTCATGCTGGTTAGTCTCGTATGCCACATCCTCTTGTTTACAAATAATTTACGTTAATGTGCACGTAAAAGTCAAATGCCCCACCCTAGGTCCAGCTTCTTCTGTAAAAACCCCTTGGTACCCCTTGGTTTTGCGCGGGAGGGGGATAGTGGGGCATGCCATTGACAGGTGCATAATAATTCAAATGACTTCACATTACTACTGTGCATAAGCTTTAAGCTAGTATGTGCCTGTAAATTTTGTACTAGTTACTCAGAGTGCAGTGGCGTAGGAAGCGGGGCGGCCGGGGCGGCCATGGCCGCCCCACTTTTTGGCAGATCGAGGCCACACCCACCAATTTATTGCATGCCACTGAGCATGCTCATAGCCTCATTCAATAATCTAGCTAGCTAGACCGACGACCTTTTCCTACTCTCTACTGCAATAATTCACACTGCACCCAATTGGATTGGAGGGTCTCCACTTAATCTAATTATAATTAGCTCCACCTATTGACACACCCACAGCCTACCCACATTCAAAATGCTTCCTACGCCCCTGGAGTGGACCGATGAATAAGTGAAAATGGAGCATGTCATTCTTTAGAAACTATGTATTCTTGCGCAGCATTTCCAGTGGAACAAACTCCTTGAACATGATGAACGATGGCAGAGATTTTGACGAAGCACTTGAGGCAAAGAAACAGTGACGCATCTTCTCAATATGACTGCCTCCCTCAAACTGATTCAGAAGACGCAACGTCACAACAAAAGTCACAGGCCATGAAAGTTTTCCATCATTATCACCCTTGAGCAAGATCAGCAGTGTAGAGATGTGAGTATTGCGCACTTCACGAGCACCATTTGTTGCTATATTCAGTCGGAGCTTGTAGCCACCTGGATGTGAGTAAAGAGGGTCACTGTACCAATCGCCAAAGTCGCCTTTCTTCTGGCAGTCTGAGAAGCCTTTCAAAGTGAGCTTGTGGCAGACACTTCCTGCAAGCAAGTGGTCAACTGAAGTCATGATATGACTCACTGCACAGCACTGCTTCTTGAGTGAGCTGTGAATCTCCATCAATTTCTCGTCCTTTTTCGTAGCACTTGCATCCTTTTCACCGATAACTTTATCCTTTTCTTGAAGCAGTTTATCCTTTTCTGCCAATTGCTTGTCCTTCTCTGCAATAATTCTATCCCTTTTTACCACTTGGTTATCCTTTCTCGCTATCACATCATCCTTCTCGGCGATGATCCTATCCTTCTCCAGCAAGGCTTCCCTAGTCAGTCAGAGGTTGAGCAGGGTGGCGGACAACATGTGCTGCTGTTGGCAAGCTTCCATGTGTCTGGTGAGGTAGCGTCGGACAATTTTCGTGTTGCGTCCTGCGTGTGCGAAATCACAATCCACTGGCTCAAGAGGGCACTCGCTTCGATGTTTGTCAATATCATCTCTTGGCACATTCCCAATGCCACATCCATTTGGGCAGGCTATCGGATACTTTCCACACTGGGATATGTGCTCCCTTGGTGTCAGCCCGATTGTTGAGATGAAATTGCAGTATTTGCACCTCCAGGGTCGTTTTGAGCAGGAATCAACATGATGGTTCAAGTCTTCAGAATTTCCCACCCATTCGCAGCCATTTGACTTGTGTGGGCATCTCACTTTAACTCCTCCACCACCACCATTTGCGTATGCACCATGGCCACCTCTGCTGTGTCGATCCAATCTTGAAGAGGTACCATTTTGATGAGAACTTGAATATTTTGATGAGGACTGCTTCTTATTCCCCCCTCTTGATGAGCCTATGGACCACTGCGATAGGCTGATGTTCCTGCCATATGACTTGATTCGGTTACTACTAGATGCCATTGCTACATCTGGCACTGTATAAAGCAGCAAATTGAATTGAAATTAGCCAGATCAGTTTGATGAGTAGCTAATTATCCCATTGAATGTTAGCTAGTCACCACACAATGTCGACATTGTGTGGTGACTAGCTAACATTCAATGGGATAATTGATTTTTTTATGTCAATTACAATGACATGTGATCCATTCATTTTATAGAAGATGTGCACATTAATAATAATAATATTATTATTGTTCATTGAACTTAAATGGAGGAGCAGACCAATGTGAAAAGTATTCATATGTGATATTTTGTAGCCATTGTAAACAATCTTGTCATATTATTGTCACCATAATCATAATGCACCTATCAATGGTATCCCCCACTCCCCCACCCCAAGGTTGGATGGGGAAGTAGTGGGGATTTGACAGAGTTATATGTAATAGTTATATCACGGGCGCGAGGGATGTATGGCATTTATTGCACCGAAGCACGAGGGCGCAAAGCGCCCGAGGGTTGAGTGCAATAAATGCCATGCATCCCGAGTGCGCGTGATATAACTAGTTTATATCCCGTGGGCATAGCTACCATAGTTACGCATAGAACACTAAAAAAAGAAAGAAAAGGAAAGGCTATCTTACTCAAAACGGACACACAAAGCCGTGAGTCCAGTTCTCGAACGTCAATCGAACTTCTGAACGTCTCGTGATCGAGGGGTGTGGTCAAATCCACACAGCTTGCTATAGCCATCCGACTCTTGACGATGAACTACCATCGCTAGCGTGACCTGCAACATCGAGCTCAGAAGCCAAGAAACGAAGCTAGAGTTGTTGACTATCCGAAAAACAAGGCTACGTGCCTACGCAGTAAGCTTACCTGGATACGCGTACACTGTGTTGACTTGCGATCGAGCGATCGATCGACGACTCCGCCCATCTCTTCGAACTGGCGACCTCCCGCTACCTTTCCCGCCATACGCTCCATTTAGTCTCGCGAGACGCTGCATTGATATTTTTTCTTTTGTTGCTACCAACATGTTTATTGTTCAAGGCCTACAGTATTTAATATTGCACAGTAAGTTTACCTGAGGCTACTCATATTGCACAGTTGCCAGTGCAATATGGCTAATATAGCCTGCACATAGCAACAACATAGCAACGGGATATAAACCATGTCAACAACCCCTCCTCTGGGGCGTTACCAGATGTCAATACACCTATCTATCGCCAAGAATCCATAGGGGATTGATAGGGGATTTGACATAATAAGACTATACTATGCTAATAGCCTAGTCTCGCACAGCCAGACTCTCTCTCAGGGAAAAGGGGGAGGGGAAGGGGAGGGAGAGAGTCTCAAAGTGCTATACATCGAGTTGTCCCAGCGCCTCGTATGAGGCGCGACCAATCAGATTGCATCTTTATGGCATTACATAGTTTGCGGTGGCGTATCCGACTATAAACGGACGAGATACCATTGCGCACGCGTGTATATTCTCCGTTCACAATCGGATATGCCACCGCAAACTAAAGATGCTATCTGATTGGTCGCGCCTCGTACGAGGCGCTGGGACAACTTGATGTATAGCACTTTACCAGACTCTCTCCCTCCCCCTCAGCTCCCGAGGTGTAAGAGTCTGGCTGCGCGAGACTACTAATAGCCCATGTCAATTTCATCTACCCTCGGGGGAAACTCCTGACAATTCCCCTGTATAGCACGGGGGTGGGATAGTGGGGGTGTTATTGACAGGTGCATAATTAATAAAAGCTGCTCACTTATGTATAGTTGAATCATGTTGAATGCTCAGGTTGTGCCAGGGATCTGGAGCCCTATAATATTATAGCTCAGTGGTCAGAGCACCTGCAGCTAAAGCAGGAGACCAGGATTCAATCCTCAGTGGCTGCCTTGATTTTTCTTCTTCCAGATGGCTTACTAATGTTGATTTATGGGATGAGGGCTCTGTGGTACTCTAGTATAAGCTATATAATAGACAGTTTGGTTGCTATCAACAGAATCTGACATGAATGGGGAGGAGGCTGTAGCCAGCTATGGTACTCTATACAGCACAATTTGAGTTATTGGTGAAGTTCTAACATGATCGTCCATGCATGCATGTCACAGGATTATTAGTGGCCTTACACACAGGGGAATGGTAAACTTAACACAAATGAACATTGTGGTCAACAATAGTACACATTACGAGCTAATTAACTGGCACTAAAAATAAATTATAGTACTATTAATGGGATGGTACACTGGAAGCAAAATAATACTACATTAGCCACTGCTGAAAGTTTTAAAAAGCATAGTTTTGGTTTATGAAGCCCAAGCTGCCAATTCTCTCAAATTATCATCCTCTTCTTGAACATGCAACCTTCTTTCTAGGTTTGGCTGTGGCTGTTGGTAGAGGGAGAGAGGTGGAAACATGTGGGGGAGAGAGAGAGAGAGAGAGAGAGAGAGAGAGAGAGAGAGAGAGAGTATAAAAGATAGCTACCTGATATCTGATGCCTAATAGTAGAGAAGCTAAGTCTACACATTACAGGCACTTAGTATCACTGAGTATAATACTTACGGACTTCAGGAAGCTCATTGATTGGGTCTCCAAGGTCCAGAGCTTTGGACGGCTCACCAACCTCTAGTAAGTCAGATTCCAGCTCCTCTTGTTCAAGCTCTTCCAACTCTGCCAGTAAGTCATCCTGCAAAATTAATACTAGTGACGACCATTACCAATGCATACAAAAATGCCAACTCAGCACTTCCCCATGGTTGTGGTTTTACCATAGATGCCACATCAGGATTTAATTGGCACTGTAGTATGCTGGGATACTCCATTAATGGCAATAGCAAGGTGGCTATCAGTTTCCTCCCACAGTTCCAACATGCATGCTATTTTAGTTCCATTAATTTTAGAACCACCTCACTTGCATTGTGGTCACACTTCCAAAATCATCACCACATCCAAAGTGATATGATACCATAATACCATCTAATTTCAAGGATACAAAGATGGCGTAGGGCTAGTGGAAACATTCTTTGGTGAGTGTGTGAAGGTGGGGTGGGGAGGGGGTGGGGAGGGAGTGGGGGGGAGGGATGGTTTACTAATTATTGTTGATTTCTCCCTCTATAATAATACCCCCTCCCTCCCCCCTCCCCCAACAGTATAGGCAGTAGAAGTCTGTCAAAATCAGTATATACAGTACACAGTGGTTTATTACTAAAGAGGGTTCCTAACTCATAAGATATTTCTGTTACTCTGGTACATAGCCTTATGGTATACTCTACTCTTAGGGTGGGGTAATGGTACTTGGCAAAATCTACCATATGACTGGAAATGTGAGATTCAACAAAAATTAATGGCTCTCAAATGACACACATAACAGTCTCAGTATCAAAGGCACACACGTTAATAAAGCAACTATTTTCTGTCCTAACTTGCCAAACCCTTCCCTGCTGTACCGCACTAGAACCAAAACTGAAAAAATAATGTTCCTTAGTTGAACTTACTTCATCAAGTTCTTGTGCAAATCCGATTGGTTGCGAGAGAGCTCCGGAGATCTTCTCTGCTATCTCATTCTGTTCCTGAATGTCGTCCATCATGTCGTGAATATCATCAACATCCCTGTGTGTGGTGGGCAGTAACAGGCAGCCTTAGAATAACAGTAGGAGTGAATCAAAACAGATATACAACATGGAACTTGTGAACGTCAGGATACCCAGAAAGTCTAAGATTAGGCCATGCAATGTACTTAGCATTCTACTGTACAGTGGGAAATTTTGAGAGTGAAAACGTCTTTGTGGATTGGTAGAAAGAAATCACGAAATTTCCTGCTTTACAGCATAATTATTACAGTATCTTAGCCAATGAGTAGGTCTCAAGTGTTGAAAAATAAGTGTTGGTGCTTTAGTGGGGGGGGGGGGGGGGGGGTTCGGAGGGGTAGAGATGTAGACTACATGCCCATTTCCTTAAATGGACTTCACCATTAGAAGACCTACTACATGCATATACATTGACTTATTTCCTTATTAATTATTTTGGGTTTCAATGTAATCTACATGTACTATAGGGTCAGAGTGACTCCCGTCTGTATTTAGTTACCGTATTTCCTCGATCAGACGCCGCCCTCGAATAGACGCCGCACTCGAATAGTCGCCGCTAGCTACACATGCCCGATCTTTACTGTCGCCGCCCTCGAATTATCGCCGCACTCTCTAATTAGAGCCCACTTGCCATGCCCTTAAACGGTGTCCACGTGCTTGCGAGCGGTGCTACTGTACGCGAGAAAGCCATCAAGGGACTAGTAAAGCTTCTGACGAAGGCAGATATGGTGAAAAGCAGCTAGGTATTGAACTTAGAACAAACCTTTTCATTATTCTTGTATGCAGTTCTACCACTATGAAAGTTTTTGTCGCCGCCCTCGAGTAGTCGCCGCTAGTTTCAGCAGAGGGAAAAAATTAGTCGCCGCGGTGTCTACTCGAGGAAATACGGTATGTGGCCAGGAGTCACTAAAACAATACTGTATGGATCATTTGCTCGTAAAACAACTCCCTTTGTGTGTCAGAGCGGTATAGCAACATCACAGATAGGGGACTCTTAGAATCAACCAAAGCTAGAAGAAATTCCAGCTTTATTTCATATTGGCATGGATATTTTGCGTGTGACTAAGAAGAACTGATTTGACTACTTGCAACTCTCAGTTAAAGGCATTGTGTCACAATATAAGCGGTGATTGCTTCTATATTTAGATCTAGCATACAGAGAATTGCGGTATGTTAGATCACGCATGCAGTCTACCACTTGGAACTACAGAGATGAGGCAAGGCCTATGGCAGCGATGCAAGAGTCAATGACCAGCTTTGTGTCTGCCATTGGAGCTATTCTTGATCGTTGCTGCTGCCCTCGCTTGTGAGCTGAAAGGTGAAGTGGTACCATATTAAATTTGTATGGTGGTGGATCTAGCTAGAGGCCTGCTCTAGCAACGCCAGTGTGCTTGATTTATCCCCATATAGGCTTGCTGCCATCTGTAGGCCTTCTCGCTCCAACTCTCGTGCCTCCTTTCTTTGACACACAAAATGTTATGTTTGCGATCGCGTTCTGCCGCGCGAACTTCAGCCATTGACTGAAAACTCGGTGTGAGTTTTCAATCTAGTGGGTGTGGTAGTGTCAAGTGTGATATTAATTTACTAAAAATAGCCCTTATATTGTGACACAATGCCTTTAAAAAATGATGTTCAAAAATCACTGAAGTAGGGACATGGTATCTTGCAAAGTGCACAGTCTCAGATAAGTGGCCACGGGTTTCTGAACACAGCTTGCATTTCAGCCTTCATGGGCATCCACCAGCTGCTACACTGATACCTCGTAATGTGGTACATGTACATGGGCAGTTACTCGAGAGTGGGCACTAGTCAGCATGACTTAATGTGACGTGATAATCAGTGTCTTTTACACCCCATGGATATTACCCCATTTTACACTACTATCGCTATATATACCACATCTTTGCACATGTGCTTATATCCTGCGACATAAAGAAAATGTGCACATAACAGTGAAGTGTGCTTAGCAGCAAGTTACACCTAAATAGAGGTATTGAAGTACGCACATGTAGGTATGGTTGCTCATGACTTATTTGGGGTTATACTCTAGCTAGCTTGCATGACACATTCCTTCCTCTGCTCTTTCTCAGGACTAATCAACTAACAAGGAGGAGGGGCAATAGACTCTACAGGGGAGTGCACAATGGCATCCTAGTATGCATGCGCAAAAACCATTGTCACAGGCAGGTAAAGGACCACCCCCCCCAAGTAGCCACCCAATACTTGTCTATATTTCCTCATCTACTATACAGAGAAAGCCTTGAAGCATCACTTCTCTATAGCCCTTCCTCTGTATGCACAGATTCAGTGTACATCCAAACACACATACTTACAAATGCTGGTGAGCAGACGTAAGTGCCTTGGCAGCAAAGCTCATGTTCTTCAGTACTTCAGTGTTGGTCTGAGCATTCTCCAGAGCTTCTCTCTGAAACTCGATGGTAGAGAGGGTGCCATCAATCTGCCCCAGCTGCTTCTCAAGACGCTTCTTTCTCTTCAGAGCCATAAGAGCGGCTATAAGGTGCAGAATTTTTCTTGCAATATACTGTGATGCCATCATTCATACATACACTTAACTTATTCACTTCACTTTCAATATATTATACCCTGCTCTCTCTCTCATTCACTCCACACACACACACACACACACACACACACACACACATACACACACACACACACACACACACACACACACACACACACACACACACAAACACACACACACACACACACATCATATTTGAGGTGGACGTTTCATTGATATAATTTTTCAACATCTCACCTCTCTTATTCTTCATTCCGTGTTTCTTAGCAGCAGCTAACTCTTTCTCAATTTTCTTCTCGAGGAACTCTGACTTCTTTGAGAGCATCTCTTCCGTCTCCCTCAGTTTTTGAATGGCTTGTTGAGGTGATGGAGGCTCTCCCTTCTTCCCGCTACCGAAGATCCTGGCTAGTGCTGCCGCCATGCTACTGTGGACTGAGATAGAAGAACAGAAGACGACGATCGATCGCAAAAAGTGGAGATCTCGAGGAAACGCTTGTGTTGTGTTTGATCGATAGGGTGTGCCTTGTGTAAATCATCAGGGACTATATATTATCTTTCTGAAAGATAATGTATAGTCCCTGAAATCATTAAGTGCATGTGTGACATGTCACGCTAGTCACATGACGGAATTACGTCAAGTTGAACACGTATCTATTTTTAGAACCACGTCATCTATGCACGCATGCGCAATTGCACATTATCTGTAACGCATGCGCATAGGTGCACACGGGGCGTATGCTTGAACTGTGACCTCCAATGTAGCCAGTAGCTGTGACTTCTCTTGCTTTGTGCTACTCAGCTGAGTTTCAAGAGCTCTCACTCTAGACTGCAAAGTCATCTCTTTCTCTACTGTTCTTTCTCAGAAGACTGCTACATAACAGAGTGGCTACATAGTGTTTGATATTTCTGTACTTGCACTATATATAGAACATTAGAATTTATCGACCCTGTATCATTTCCACATGCTATTAAATTTTGGTACTCAAAAAGGAGGTTGCTGGAGTCAAGAGTGCATAATAAAGTACGTGCAATCTTTGTTATGCGCTCTTGCTGGATGGACCCTTAGGGTATGTGGTAAAGGGTTGCACTACTCTAATGTTCAAAATTTCATTTCGGGACCAATCCTCAAACACAAGTCTTAGAACAGTCCACCTTAAGAGATACTATTCTGCACTATTGATCTGCCATGGTATTCAGTTGTGGTATGTGTTGAGTGCAGGTGATGGAAGTGGTATCCATGATAATTCTGAGCATGCCATGGCCTTGAGTGCAGGCAAACGTGACAAGTGAGCTGAGGCATATTATGGGCTGTGACTGGCTTAGACTATTACTTCCAATCTCTCCCTCTCTCCTATAATACTATGTAGGTTGAATTTGCTGTACTTTTCAATTTTTGTTGTTCTGTTTACATGTAAATTTTCTGTACCTGATATTACATCTTTAGGTCTAAGAAACACATACAGTACATGCCATAAGGTTTCTAGGGACTGATGCTTTTACCAACTCAAACCACTTATCTTGGACCATAAACCACCTAGTACAAACCACTCCAACCAAAGTATGGACAGCTAATCAGCTACAGAAGCCAATCTACTTATCCTCATCATTGTGGCTTGCAGGGGAATTGCCTGAGGAGACTGCCCTTGCATGTAGGCAATCCCAAACTTGAGGGGAAACCATCCCAGTGCTGGAACAGCTTTTTTTGAGCTAACATGTACATTTGTACACTTGTACATGTACCTACACACTCAACTCAAATACATGTAGATGTGCTCAATGCCCATAAAAACCATTGTAGTATGTTACCTAAGAGATGGGTACACCTAATAGTTATC
Source organism: Cliona cf. orientalis (assembly GCA_963930775.1). Taxonomy (NCBI): domain Eukaryota; kingdom Metazoa; phylum Porifera; class Demospongiae; order Clionaida; family Clionaidae; genus Cliona; species Cliona cf. orientalis. The sequence continues at coordinate 3,167,971 of OZ005695.1, forward strand.
TGCCAGTAATTGGGTGCATGAGATGCATAGTCAAATGCACCCCAATTACTGTCAGATAACTATTTTGTTGGTAATTGACCTCTGTTCATCATTGGCCTACTTTATGATGACCCAACCTCTTCCCATAGCCGGCAAATTATCTATAAAAACTTTGGTTGCTAGGTAACTACCAACAACTACATGTATACTCCCTGGAACAGTATAGCTGTGTACTGTTGACACAGAGCAGTACACATAAGCTATACTATACCGACCATAAATTGTTAATTGGATGTACTTTCACTAGAATAGTTAAAGAAAAGCAGCAGGCAAGTTTGGCTGGCTTTGAGCTACCCTTTTTTACGACAAAAGGTGGGAATATTACCTGAGTACTAGCCTATCTGTTCAGGTTAACATTTTTGCATGCCGCCAGTAATTTTCTATGGATGGCTTTGAGCTAAAAATGTGGATGAATGTCAGTATACTAGCCTAGCTGTTTGAATTCAGCATTTGCATGCTGCGAGTGACTCTCTGGTCCAGTGAAAATGCTTATGCATGCATAAACCTGGAAGAAGCAGTGAAAATTAACAGCAGTGCAGAATATCCTAGTAGGAGCAGTGCCTAGTGTAGTGATACCAGTGCCAGGGTTAGCTAGCAGTTCCTTAGAGGATCTTAAAGCCGATTGCCAGCTTTTTTAATGTTGCATACCACCCAATTTATGTTTGCAATAATAATATTATTAAACAGCTGGGAAAGAGGGCCTGGGGAGTAGCTACAGTGAGTTACATGATGCACTTATAGTTACCAGGGAAGATAAGCTAGCATACATTTAACTATAGCAATCGACTGTAACTATACGATAGTTACATGTTATTTTTGTATATTCTACGAAGTGGTGAAGCTGCAAGTAGAATTGCAAAAATAACATCTAACTATTTTGGTAGTGACCGTTAACCTACTAAAGACCCTAATGACCCTCTATCACCTTTAAATATCCCACAATTTGAGATTGAAAATTATGTTGCTATGGTAACTGCTGCCAAAACTTGTTGCTCAGATTTGTTACATAAGTATAGAGCAAAAACCTCACTGTGTATTTGTGGATCTTGCTGGTTGATCCAAGCTGCCAGAGAGATTGTAAACCCATGACCGTCCAACTTGGCAGGATCCTCATATCATGCCCTCAAATAGATTTTGAGCGAATCTGTAGAGGGAATATTCCAAAAATAATCATTGTCATTCTCTGTGTTAGTCTTGCAAGCCAGACCCTCACACTCAAGACTACATTGTATATCCATGTAAAGAGTAACTTTTGCACCTGTTTGCTCATTTCTCACCTGTATATGTACATGTATGTATGCCGAATTTCGTTGTATTTATTTCCCTTATTTCCTCCCTACTCTCCCTCTCTCTCCTATTTGTATGTTGAGTTCTGCAGTAGTTGTCTTGGCTCATTCTTGACTCATAATTTATCTTTAGTGGATGCATTATGTCTAAATATTAACACAATTTTATGCATCCCATATTGATATTTCTCTAGGTAAGCATTTGTTTTTAAATTTAAAACAGCTAAACTAACTCATGTCTAAGAAGTTAAGTATGGGTAATCAACTCAAACCACTATCTTGTACCACATAAATAGCTACACAAGCCAATTGAATATCCTTATCATTGTGGCTTGCATGGCAATTGCCTAACAAGACAGCCCTTACATGAAAATTCAGTATCTTACCTTCTGCTAACAGTCCCAAACCTAAGGCCATTAGATCCAAGGCCTTAGGGTGCATAATAAAGTATGTGCAATCTTTATTATGCTGGATGGAGCCATAGGGTATGTGGTAAAGGGTTGCACAACTCTAATGTTCGAAATTTCATTTTGGCTTAGACTATTACTTCCGATCCCTCCCTCTCTCCTATAATACTCTATAGGTTGAATTTGCCATAGTTTTCAATTCTTATTGTCTTGTTTAAGATGGATTATTTTTTCTGTAGTTGACATTGCATTTTTAGGTCTAAGAAACACCTTTTTCTACATTCCATTAAGGTTTCTAGGGACTGTTGCTTTTACCAACTCAAACCACTTATCTTGGACCATAAACCACCTAGCACAAACCACCCAACCAAAGTATGGACAGCTAATCAGCTACAGAAGCCAATCTACTTATCCTTATCATTGTGGCTTGCAGGGGAATTGCCTGAGGAGACTGCCCTTGCATGTAGGCAATCCCAAACTTGAGGGGAAACCATCCCATTGCATGATGTTTTATTCCAAGATGTACATTGCACCGAAAATTCAGTAGGCTTAATTACCTTCTGCTAACAATCTCAAACCTAAGGGCAACCTTTCCATTGCCTGCTCAGGCAACTTAATCCAGCAAAAGGCAGAGCCACTTGGCTAGGTGTCAGTCTCAACATGTACATGTACATGTACATGTACATACACCCTCAACATGGATAGATGTGTGTGCACATGCATGCACCTCTCTAGTAAAACTCACATGTACAATTGTGTAATTTTCTTATTAACAGTACTTCTTCCTTAGTTCTTGGGCTAGTGACTTGTATCTGGGGTAAGTATCTATAGCGTCAATGATGGCAGACCATGTGGGAGGTGGTTCAACTTGATTCAGCCATAGTTTCAACATCTCCCTGAAACACTTCTCTGCCTCGTCATGATCACTTCTTATATTTCTCAGGTCCCCTTCTTTGAGTTCAAGAATAAGACCAATATTCTCCCAGTCAGCTGACACTTTGATGAGAAGTTCTCTCAATAAGACGCTAATTTTTGGTGGTGATGTCATCTCTGGTTGCCTGGGTCCACCGTCAGTCATTTTTGAGCGTTTTGGATTTGATGGTCCTGTTTATAATGATTAATGTACACTTTCATTAGTGTAAATATTTCTCTGGATACCCCCTTAAAAATATACTTGGTATAATATGTTACTATGGTTACAACATCTAATGTCACTAAGACCATTCTCCAGTAGAACATACATTGTAGTCAAGTCATGTTCAAAGCAGAGTTACCCTAGCCCACAATAATTTAATCAGTGTACAGTGCATGTCTGTATGGTGGAGCACTGGTTTACCATAGTAGCACTGCGGTTAGAGCTTGGAGAAAATACGTACATGTAAATCCTTAACATGTTATAGCAAGACCTTAATTGGGGTGGCTGTGAGATGCATGAATGCATGGTCGAATGTGCCCCAATTAAACTACCATAAATCGCGAATATTTTGTTGTTAAAATATTTTCGGAGAGCCAAGCTTGTGCGAAAATTGAACGCGCGAAAATACATGCGCAATATTAACGATAATGTGGTACAGGGTCGTTCGTCCGAAAATTATTTAACGCGAAATATTATCGCATGAAATATTTTAGACATGAAATATTTGCAATTTACGGTATAGTTTGTTGGCCTTTCTCATTGGCCTACCCTATGTGTGATCACCCCTACACCTCTGATAGCCGAAAATTATAACCTTTGGTTGTTAGATGATGGCCAAGATACAAAATAATAGCAATTCATGGTCAAAATTGTGAGTTTATAAAGTACACACTCAGACCAATCAGTATCTGATCAATACCAGTATATATTCACGCATAATGTACGCTAATGCCGAGTGAGAAACTGTGGCTATTAGTGAAAGGTGGAGATAAGGCTACTGAAACTAATGGATAGCTACACTTGCCTGGCTCTGATGAATCTGCACCTTCAGGATCACTGTGTCCTCGTTTCCTTCTAGTACCTTGTGGTTCTGTAGTGGTCATATCTGCACAAACAAAGAAAATTGTATCATAGAAAATCATCTTGGACACATCATGCATGTCAGCAAGATTAAGAGCATTGTCTTACAAGGAAAAGAACATTGAACAATGCCATGCTATAACTATGCTCCATGTTTACATACTTTCAGAGTGGCAGACTGTAGAAAGAGTTTAGCTACTTGGCTCAATCACACGTGCAAGAATCTCAAGTTATTTTCCGAAATTTAGCCTGGTGGCTAATTAGCAGTCAAACCATGTCTGCTGTGATGGTTCTAGGTATGTATCTGCTCGAGCCTTTCATGGCTGATACTTGTTGCTAGGTTGTACGTGTGGTGTCATGCACGTCTGCTATGACAGTTCAAAAATGTTGCTAGGTATGCATATATGTGCTTGAGCATTTTGTGGCAGATGTGTAGCCTATGGTACAAGTTGGTTATTATCAATAAGTATACAGCCTCAATCTTGCACACATGGTGTGCAACTAGAGAGCTTTTACCTTGTGATATAACCTATATGTATGCAAACTTCACTTGTTTTCAATATGTACCTGAGTCATAACATCTGTAAATTGTGAAGATATTATGAGGATCTTTAGCACCACTTAAGGTTACTAAATGTTCCAGGGTGGTTGGTTGCTCTGTTTTACATGTGGCCACCAGTTGACACGATGGAATGCGTTTTCCTTCTTCAAAGTTATCTACCTCCTTTTTCTCAATCTATAAAAGTTTTCCACATGAAAATATGCATCCCACTACCCACACATGCAGATACACAAAAATTGTATAGGAGGGGAGTATCCCCCATCTTTTCTATCAAAACTGTAGGTGTATGCAGTGGAAGTGGTACAGCTAAACCTACCACAGGAGGTCCCAGTGGTGTGATTCTATATGCCTCATCACTTGTTGTGATTCCTTCTGGAGGAATATCCAGTCTGATCAAATTCTGATCTCCTTCAAATTCAAATCGCTGATCATGTCCCAGGGTGGCATTCATTTTTTTGTAATAAGTGCTGATTATCTATAATAATACATGTACCGTAAAGTCTGGTTAATAAGCGCATGCGCTTATCACTCTCGGTGGTAAGCCTATTAAACAATGTGCGCTTAATAGAAAGTGATGTTTTGGCCCCGCCCACTGCCCCCAAGCCAGCACGTTCGAGCGCTCAATGACAAAGCTAGCAAGTTATGAACACAGCGATTCTTAGAATAAGCTCTGAAATAGTTCATAAGAGTTGAATATAATACATTTAGTGATGAATCAGATGTACCGTGTTTATGCTTCCGATTGGAAGCTATCGCTAGAAGTAAAAATAGCCGACTTCTTGGCAAGACTCGCTTCAAAGTCAAGGTCAAGAGTGAACCCGTCTCAGTGGAACATCGCAGTGTTGAGTATACATGTACTAGCTGATCTCGTGCAGCTGGCTATCCGAAAATAGATTGGTAAATTAGTTCTATAGCCATGTAGAGCATGGAACACTCTTGATCGAACGGTGTCATCTTTTTGGGCACATGTGCTTATTAGACGATACTTAACAACAGGAAGGAAGCATGTGCTTATTAAAAAATATGTGCTTAATAAGCATATGCGCTTATTAACCATATGTGTGATAAAAGTATTTACAGAATAAGGACTTTCAGGGTAGTTACTGATGTCTGGCATTCTTGTAGTATGGCATGTATCAAAATTAAGGTTTGTGATGAAAATGTACATACATTGTATATATCCAGATAAAGTACATGTACATGTGTGTCACTATGATACTCAGCTTGGACAACAACAGCCATACTATAAAATGTCCTAAGAGAGTATTATCATATAGCGGGAAACTTTCGAGGGAGAAAACTTTCACGAATTTCGCGATTTTTCAGTCATCCGCGAAAGTTTTCTTCATGAAATTCTAAGCATGCCACACCCATTATGTGACCAGTTTTAACATTCCGCGAAATGCTCCTTTCCTACCGATCCGCGAAAGTTTTCTCCCTCCTGCTGTACGGTATTACCGTAGTGTCCCGGGCAAGCACCCACTCCTGGGTAAGCGTCCATGTAGTGCATTTCAAGGGGTCAACGTAACAGCTTCTATACAAACGTATGGAAATTATGTCCCGGATAAGCACCCATGCACAGGTTATGTTTAAGCACCCATGGGCGCTTACCCAGGATACTACGGGTATGTACCTTAATAGTAGTATTCATCAATAGGCTTATACATACCTCGTTATGTAATTTGGTATTCCAACATATGGTGAAGTGAATCCTGGGGCTTTTGTTCTCTCCGCTATAATAACTGCAAGCACTGTATTCTCTATCCTCAGCACCTTCCTCACCAATTCCATAGAGAGAAAAGCTATCTAGTTCAATAAATCCGTAGGAGCTATGACATGAAAAATTTCCCGGTACAGTTTCAAATTTAACACCATCTTCACCACGATCCATGGAGTTGGCTTTAACAAAACACAACTTTGATGCACCTTCTGGTTTAGCACAGTGTTGAATTTCAAGAGTCAGTGGTCGAGAAAATTGGCATTTGGGAACACATTCTATCCAATAAACCGCACTAACGAGATGGGTATCCTGGGGTAATTGATAATCTCCCATAATGGTGGCTTTAATGTGGATGCTACACTGCTGTAGGTTGGCGGGTAGAGAGTTCTCAGGGATGTAAAGATTCAGACCACATTCATCCCAGGAGAAGAGCTGCTCAGAGTTTGTCACTAGTACTGATGTCTCAGCTACAAGATGCTCTGTGCACATAAAAACAAATAGAATAGCTACATGTATAAAATTATAGTCTCTAGCACATACCATAGGACGGGTTTTATTGTGTAGTTTAATAATTGCGTTCTAGTCAAGTCAGGCCAAATTGCAAATCCAATAATTGCGATGGATAATCCCATACCGTACTGTAGTATACGTACATGTTTATAATGATGAGCTTATTACCAATGGCCTTGGTAAAGGCCTGTACATGTTTATGTTTGCGAATCTATTAATTGCGAAACGTAGAAAAACTCTCAATTCGCAATTAATAGATACTCACAATTAAAACCCGACCTACGGTACTCCATGTACACTAGCAGTCGATCTCAGCTTGTACTGGAATGTACAGTATACGCACATTGAGGGATTAATCATTCACTCTCAGTGACACAAGAATAATGAATGTACCGTAGAATCCCATAATTATGCCCCTAGCATTGGACTAAAACGTAGCTTCGTATCCAGGCTCTAGGGGGAGGGGAAAGGAGGGCCTGATATCAATTACATGTGCATGTGCTTAAGTGACTTCACAAAAGTTACGTAATCAACATCTGAGTAGCGTTGGATCTCGTAATCTTGTTCAATAGCGTTGGCTAGAGTAAGCAAGCCTCATTAGGCATCAAGATCAATGCCTACCTCCTATACTCATACGAGCAGAGAAAAACATCGAAGAGGCCAAGAATGCTCAGTAAGCCCCTCACTTGTTGCTCCAAAAATTGTAGTTCTGCAGAATGTTTGCATGGGTTAAAGGGCAAATACATGGACAGTATATGGCAATTGTGGAAATATCCAATTCCCCCCAGAACCTGGGGAAACTAAGTGCATGCACACACAATTGATACCAGGAGACAAAAGTACCTATGTAGGAACTTGGAGCTAAAGTGCAAAGGGCTTATGCCTGAGGGGGGGGGGGGGGCAACTAAAGGATTCTTATAAAATGTATGCAACATACCTGTAATGTCCTGGTCACTGGTCTGTTGTGCAGTAGACAGTGACGATGACATCTGCTTGAATGCAGTATATTTGGCAGGATAAGGGCTTTTGGGTGGGAGTGGGGATGGCTGAGCTGGACTGGGAGGGAGGCCAAACTCACTACCAGCAGGACTGAGGACACCCGATAATGGAGCAGGGCTGAGAGCAGGTCCTGGACTGGGGACACTCATCCAGCTAGGAGCAGGGCTGGGTCCACTACCCCAGCTAGAAACATATCCGCTATCCACAGAGCTAGGGCCAGGAGTAGGGGCATAATAGGGACTTGGAGGCTGAAGAGTTTTACCAGCAGATCTTGTCATTTGAGTGGTTGATGTTTGTGTGGCTGATGGTTTACATTCTTGACCCACTACAATCCTCTTTCTTTCTTCACTTTGAAGGAGTTGAATTATTTCATTATGGCCACCAAATTGTGCAAACAATAAAGCATTCCATCCATCTCTATCTTGCAGTTTTGGATTGGCTCCGAGTTCTAATAGAATCTTAGCTACTTCTGTATGGCCGTTTTGACATGCTACCGTCAAAGCTGATAGTCCATCATTCATTTGATGGTTTACTTGAGCTCCGTAAGTTATCAAAGTTTTTAAAATATCTACGCTTCCACTTAGACTTGCACTCATTAGTGCCGACCATCCATTATTCTTCAAAGCATTCACATTAGCTCCACTATTTAACAAAAGTTTTGCTATTTCCGTATGTTTGTACTGACTTGCACACATCAAAGCAGAAAATCCATCCTTCAAATGAATGTTCACATCTGCTTTGTATTGAATCAACATTTTAACAGTTTCTATGAATCCATTCTGCACCGCATACATAAGAGCTGACCATCCATCAGTGGTTTGCATATTCACATTAGCTCCTTGTTGAAGTAAATGCTTGGCTGTTTCAGTATGCCCATGTTGACACATCATTATTAGTTTTTGCATGAGAGCTTCATGTTCTGATATGAGTGTAGCTATTTCAAAATATCCACGCTGACTTGCAATTGTAAAAGCCGATCGTCCATTAATTTGCTGATAGATATCTGCTCCATGACGTAACAAGAGATGGACTATTTCCAAGTGTCCATTATTACTTGAAGTCATTAAAGCTGATGCTCCATCACTTCGTTGCATATTAACATTGGCTCCATGGTTCAACAATAATTTGGCTGTTTCTGTATGTCCGTTTTGACTTGAAATGTACAAAGCTGAAACACCTTCATTACTTTGCATGTTAACAATAGCACCACGGTCAAGCAATAATTTGGCTGTTTCTGTATGTCCGTCTTGACTTGAAATGTACAAAGCTGATACCCCTTCATTATCCTGCATGTTAACATTAGCACCATGGTCGAGCAATAATTTGGCTGTTTCCGTATGTCCAAATGCACTGGACACTCGCAAAGCTGAAAGCCCTTCATTATCTTGCATGTTAACATTAGCTCCATGGTCAAGCAATAATTTGGCTGTTTCCGTATGTCCAAATGCACTGGACACACGCAAAGCTGAAAAACCTTCATTATTTTGAACGTTAACATTAGCGCCATGGTCAAGCAATAATTTAGCTATTTCTGTATGTCCGTTTTGACTTGACAAGTATAAAGCTGAATTCCCTTTATTATCTGGCATGTTAACATTAGCTCCATAGTCAAGCAATAATTTGGCTGTTTCTTTATGTCCGTCATGACTTGAACCGTCTAAAGCTGCAAACCCTTCATTACTTTGCATGTTAACATTAGCTCCATGGTCGAGCAATAATTTGGCTGTTTCTGTATGTCCGTTTTGACTTGAAATGTACAACGCTGACATCCCTTCATTATCTTGCATGTTAATATTAGCTCCATGGTCGAGCAATAATTTGGCTGTTTCTGTATGTCCGTTGTAACTTGAAATGTGCAAAGCTGAAGACCCTTCCTTATCTTGCATGTTAACATTAGCTCCATGGTCGAGCAATAATTTGGCTGTTTCTGTATGTCCAAATGCACTGGACACTCGCAAAACTGAAAACCCTTCATTTTCATCTTGCATGTTAACATTAGCACCATGGTCAAGTAATAATTTGGCTGTTTCTGTATGTCCGTTGCAACTTGAAACGTACAAAGCTGAAAACCCTTCATTATGATCTTGCATGTTAACATTAGCACCATGGTCAAGCAATAATTTGGCTGTTTCCGTATGTCCATTTTGACTCGAACTGTACAAAGCTGAAAACCCTTCGTTATCTTGCACGTTAACATTAGCACCATAGTCCAACAATAGCCTAGCAATTTTTATGTGGCCTGTCTCACAGGCTGCCATTAATGCAGACACACTGTGTAGTCCATTAGTTGAATTAACTTGTGCTTGATACTGTAGTAGCAACTTGGCGACTTGAAGGTGTCCACGGTATGCTGCTCTATATAGAGCGCACTGCAGATTTTCATCTTTCTGGTTGACATCTACTCCTTGTTCCAGTAGCCTCTTCACTGTTTCAAAGTCTCCTCGATCGCTTGCTGAGACCAACGGAGACGACGATCGATACATGAATGCCATATTAAATGGATCTGCACAGATCTAGAGATCAATCGGCGATCAGGTCAGTGCGCACTGCCACGCACCACATGAAAGCACTGTCCCACAATCTCTCTATTTACTTCTCACTGTCACTTCCTTCTTCCATGCAGACAGCGCGAATATAGTGATTGATGGATGTACGTGGGAGGGAGAGCCAGCTCACTCGATCATAATTTGCAGTAGCTAGTCTCGTACTCAGTTCCAAATTGCCAATCCCAATTTTATTGTAAGCATTCCAAAATTTAAAATCACATAATCTGAAAACAGTTACTAAAATTAGAAATCTGATATATACTATCTTCTCTTGCCCAGTAATTCTTCAATCTAAAATTATGATAGCAGAGAAGGGTAAAATTAATAAAATTAATGCAGACCACAAATTTCTTACCTCTTGTCTGTACATTGTTTTCAAGTCGTCAATGTCTAGTTTCATTCCTCTGCCTCTTCTGCCTTCTCTCCATACATCTGGAGCATGGCCTTGTGCTTCCTCTCCACTTCCTGGAAATGACAATGAAAATTAATATAATTATAGCAACTCGGTACTAGAAATCCCTCTACAAGGACAATCCTGAAATAAGGACACCTGATGGGAGGCCCTCTATATGCAATTAAATTTTATTCTTTATCTGTTTCAGAATACCTGAGAATGCACCTTAGAGGGCACCAAAATTTTATACAATGCCATAGGGGAGCTTGCATCCACACCTTAGAATGCCATAAGTACTATACCGTAGGACGGGTTTTAATTGCGTAGTTTAATAATTGCGTTCTAGTCAAGTCAGGCCAAATTGCGAATCCAATAATTGCGATGGACGACCCTGTACCGTACCGTAGTATACAAGCACGTTCATGTTTGCGAATCTATTAATTGCGAAACGTAGAAAAACTCGCAATTCGCAATTAATAGATACTTGCAATTAAAACCCGACCTACGGTATGTACTAGCACAGGTACAGGTCTCACTTCATCACATATTGCATGTCACGCTATATACCCTAGCAACCAGGAGTTACGCACTGAAAAGTGGGAGGACCTGGGAGGGGACATCACATGCTAAACTACATGTATCATCATCAATTCATGGGCTCTCTGGCTAACAGGTTGGAAGCTGGGTATAGAAAGGCTGCAATTTAAACTCTGTCTTGTACTATTGTACCTGTAATTTTTGCTTCAGAGATGGGGTTGTGTCGACTTCATTCTTGAGTATTTCATTCTGAGCTGATAGGTTAGCCAAGTCCTCTGCCATGGCAGCTCGAGAACGCTCCAGCGAACCAACCAAATTCTGAAACAACAAATACTCACAGTCAGCACACTCATAAAGGAAGATTAATATGCATTCATGCCGGGTTTTAATTGCGTAGAAGCTTTGTCCATGGACCTAGGCAAGAGTAGGTACTCTTGGCCTAGGGTAATGTCACACCAGGTCCTCAGCATTACTGTACACCATTAAAGCGCTGATAATATTATTGGCCTAGGGATGAGGCTAGCCATGCACTGACAGTGTTACCTGACTGTTTGTCAGCTCTCCTTCCTTCTGTTTGAGTAGAGACTGGAGCTGCTCTATCAGTGAGGCAGATGGTGCCACGCCCCCTCGACCGGTGTGTAGTGACATGTCAGATACACTCCCCCCACCCTCACTGGCAGCATGGAGGGACTTCTCAAGAATATCACTCTACAAAAATTAATAGGGACATACATTCTGGTATACTATTCCTCAACAACCGGGGAGAAGCCATCCCACCTGTAATGCCTCATACTCCAACTGACGTTCCAACATCTCCTACATGCGAACAGTGTGCTTGACAACTTTGTGTGTGTGTGTGTGTGTGTGTGTGTGTGTGTGCAGTTGTAGGCTTAATGACTGTACATGTACCTATTCTTTTCTTAGTTCATCCATGGATTGTTGATATAATGTTCATAGTGTTTCTATCTTTGCAGACTCTCTATCATTACAAAACGACAGTAAGGTGCACAAGTTCATTCCTACATGGAAATATTGTAAGTTTAGCTTGCCTGTGTTGACTTTCCTCTAATGTCTGTAGTTTAGCTCTTTCCAGCTCCAATGTAGCCAGCAGCTGTGACTTCTCTTGCTTTGTGCTACTCAGCTGAGTCTCAAGAGCTCTCACTCTAGACTGCAGAGTCATCTCTTTCTCTACTGTTCTTTCTCAGAAGACTGCTACATAACAGAGTGGCTACATAATGTTTGATATTTCTGTACTTGCACTATATTATATAGAACATTAGAATTTGTTGACCCTGTATCATTTCCACATGCTGTTAAATTTTGGTACTCAAAAAAGGGGTTGCTGGAGCCAAGAGAGCATAGTAAATACGAGCAATCTTTATTATTTGCTCTTGCTGGATGGAGCCTTAGGGTATGTGGTAAAGGGTTGCACAACTCTAATGTTCAAAATTTCATATCGGGACCAATCCTCAAACACAAGTCTTAGAACAGTCCACCTTAAGAGATACTATTCTGCACTATTGATCTGCCATGGTATTCAGTTGTGGTATGTGTTGAGTGCAGGTGATGGAAGTGGTATCCATGATAATTCTGAGCATGCCATGGCCTTGAGTGCAGGCAAACGTGACAAGTGAGCTGAGGCATATGGGCTGTGACTGGCTTAGACTATTACTTCCGATCCCTCCCTCTCTCCTATAATACTGAAATTGCTGTACTTTTCAATTTTTGCTGTCTTGTTTAAGAGGACTAATTTTTCTGTAGTTGATATTGCATTTTTAAGTCTATTAATGAAACACATTTTTCTACCTGCCATAAAGTTTCTAGGGACTGTTGCTGTTACCAACTCATCTTGGACCATAAACCACCTAGTACAAACCACTCCAACCAAAGTATGGACAGCTGATCTGCTACAGAAGCCAATCTACTTATCCTTATCATTGTGGCTTGCAGGGGAATTGCCTGAGGAGACTGCCCTTGCATGTAGGCAATCCCAAACTTGAGGGGAAGCCATCCCATTGCATGGTCAAGAACTTCTTTTGTCCCAACATGTACATTTGTACACTAGTACATGTACCTACACACTCAACTCAGATACATGTAGATGTGCTCAATGCATTGTAGTATGTTACCTAGGAGGTAGGTATACCTACATTTATTGGCCATCACCTAGCAACCAAAGTTTTTATAGGCAAATTGCCGGCCACCACAGGGGTGTGGGTGATCATAGGGTAGGCCAGTGATGAGAGGGAGTCATGGGCCAATAAGACAGTTACAAGACCTTAATTGGGATGCATTCGACCATGCAGCTCATGCACCCCAATTAAGGTCTTGTAACTATAACGTATACTCCCTGGTACAGTATATATAGCTGTGTACTGTTGACACAGAGCAGTACACACAAGCTATACTATACCAACCACAAAATGTTAATTGGGTGTGTTTTCACATTTTGAATTCAGAAAAGCAGCAGGCAAGTTAGGCTGGCTTTGAGCTACCCTTTTGTACGACAAAAGGTGGGAATATTACCTGAGTACTAGCCTAGCTGTTCAGGTTAACATTTTGCATGCCGGCAGTAATTTTCTATGGATGGCTTTGAGCTAAAAATGTGGATGAATGTCAGTATACTGGCCTAGCTGTTTGAATTCAGCATTTTGCATGCTGCGAGTGACTCTCTGGGCCAGTGAAAATGCTTATGCATGCATAAACCTGGAAGAAGCAGTGAAAATTAATACAGCTTTATATGGTGCAGAATATCCTAGTAGGAGCACTGCCTAGCGTAGTGATACCAGTGCGCTTTTTAATGTTGCATACCACCCAATTTTTGTGTGCAATATTAAACAGCTGGGAGAGAGGACCTGGGGAGTACCGTAGTTAATCGAATACAATGCATGATCCAATTTAATGCACATTTTACGAATTCTCATAACGTTTATATATGCAGCGATTGATGACCTTTACCAGAAAAAACGTGCGTTTTTCAAAATTGAAATTATTATTTTTCCATACGTAGTATTAGATTAAGTACAGTAGCTACAGTGAGGTACATGATGCACTAGAATATGGATAGTTACCAAACTATAGTTACCAGGGAAGATAAGCTAGCACACGTTTAACTATAGCAATCGACTGTAACTATACGATAGTTAGATGTTGTTTTTGCATATTCTACGAAGTGGCGAAGCCACGAGTAGAATTGCAAAAATAACATCTAACTATTTTGGTAGTGACCCGTTAACCTACTAATGACCCTCTATCACCTTTAACTATACTACAATGTGAGATTGAAAATTATGTTGCTATGGTAACTGCTACCAAAACTTGTTGCTCAGATTTGTGCTACATAAGTATCAAGCAAAACCTCACTGTGTATTTGTGGATCTTGCTGGTTGATCCAAGCTACCATAGAGATTGTAAACCCACCACAGTCCAACTTGGCAGGATCCTCATATCACGCCCTCAAATAGATTTTGAACAAATCTGCAGATGGAATATTCCAAAAATAATCGTTGTCATTCTCTGTACATGTGTTAGTCTTGCAAGCCAGACCCTCACACTCAAGACTACATTAAAGAGTAAATTTGCACCTTTTTGCTCATTTCTCACCTGTGTATGTATATACATGTATGTTGAACTTTGTTGAATTTTTTCTCTTATTTCCTCCCTTACTCTCCCTCCCTCTCTCCTATTTGTATATTGAGTTCTGCAGTAGTTGTCTTGGCTCATTCTTGACTCATAATTTTTCTGTAGTGGACATTGCACTTTAGGTCTAAATATTAACAAGATTTTATGCATCCCATATTGATATTCCTCTAGGTAAGCATTTGATTTTGCAACAGCTAAACAAACTCATGTCCAAGTATGGGTAATCAACTCAAACCACTATCTGAGACCACACAAATAGCTACACAAGCCAATTGATTATCCTTATCATTGTGGCTTGCATGGGAATTGCCTGACAAAACAGCCCTTGCATGAAAATTCTGCTAACAATTCCAAACCTAAGGCCATTGCCTGCTCAGGAAACCTAATCCCAGCAAAAGGCAGAGCCACTTAGCTACATATACGTGGAGAATTATAGAGGGGTACATGTATAAAAGCTCTATTGTCCCAACTTGTACACTTGTACATGTACATACACTCTCAACATGGATAGATGTGTGGGCACATGTGCATGCACTTCTAGCTCTTCTCTAGTACAACTCACATGTACAATTGTGTGGAATCTTCTTATTAACAGTACTTCTTCCTTAGTTCTTCAGCTAGTGACTTGTATCTGGGGTAAGTATCTATAGCCTCAATGATGGCAGACCATGTGGGAGGTGGTTCAACTTGATTCAGCCATAGTTTCAGCATCTCCCTGAAACACTTCTCTGACTCGTCATGATCACTTCTTATATTTCTCAGCTCCCCTTCTTTGAGTTCAAGAATAAGACCAATATTCTCCCAGTCAGCTGACACTTTGCTGAGGAGTTCTCTCAATAACACGCTAATTTTTGGTGGTGATGTCACCTCTGGTTGCCTGGGTCCACTGTCAGTCATTTTTGAGCGTTTTGATGGTCCTGTTTTATAATTGTACAGTTTCATTAGCCTAAATGAGATTTCCTTGTATACCCCGTTAAAATGTATATACTCAATTGACCTACTCTATGATAACCAATACCCCTCCGATAGCCGGAAATTATAAACTTTGGTTGCTAGGCAATGGCCAACAAAATAATTGCAATTAATTGCCAAAAATTATGAGCTTGTACAGTACACACTCACTGTTGGACCAATCAGCATATCTACAGATCAACACTAGTATTCAGAGAGCAGGTATTCACAATGTTATGTTGAGTGAGAAACTATGGTTGTTAGTGAAGGATGGATTTAAGGCTGCTGAAACTAATGGCTATCATAGCTACACTTACCTGGCTCTGATGAATCTGCACCTTCACGTCCTCGTTTCCTTCCACTACCTTGTGGTTCTGTAGTGGTGATATCTGTACAAATAAGGAAAAAATTATTGTACTGCATAATATACAACAATGCAAGGAGGAGAATAGAGTATCAAACATGCTATTTCTCCGATCCATGTACAAATGCTCTCAGAGTGGCAGATTGTAGAAAAAGAGTTTAGCTACTTGGCTCAATCAAGTGTGATTTCTGAACGTGGTATAATATGCCATGATAATATATTGATATTCTCCTTCCTCCTGCAATAATACGAACTCTCAACGACGCAAATGACTATAAATGGCAAAATTACACTAAAAACTATAACAAAATGCTCTGCAGTCTAAAACATAGCACCATGCATGTTCGTTTACAGTACACCACTGTCGTTTACCTGCCTGTGTGTCGTCTGTATCACTGTGAGCTCCTTTGGCTCCACTGCTTGAAGTGAATGGGCCTACACGATAGTATATAGACAATGGTACCGTTGAAGGAAATATACACGTAATATAATATTATTATGTATACTATACTTGTTTTCAATACTATGTACCTGAGTCACAGGATCTGTAAATGGTGAAGGTGTTGTGGAGAGCTTTAGCACCCTTTAAGGTCACTAAATGTTTCAGGGTGGTAGGGTGCTCTGCTTCACACTCAGCTATCAGTTGACATGATGGAATACGTTTTCCTTTTTCAAAGTTATCCACCTCCTTTTTCTTAATCTGTATGCACATACAAAAATAAATTCACATAAAAACCCACCCCCACTATACACATGCTGCACATCTTGATATTATAAGACTGTACCCCCATTCTTCTATCACAATTATATTATAGATTAGATGTGCATGCAGTCTTGTCAAGGAAGTGGTAACAGCTGAACCTACCACAGCAGACCCCAGTGGTGTGATTCTATATGCCTCGTCACTTGTTGTGGTTCCCTCTGGAGGAATATCCAACGTGATCAGATTCTGATCACTTTCAAATTCAAATGGTTGATCATGTCCCAGTGTGGCATTCATTTTTCGATAATATTTGCGGATAATCTATAGGTGCAATAAAAGCCATATTTATATACACATTATAGGGACTTTCAGGGTGGTTACTGATATCTACCGTACTTCTAAAAGCAGGGTTTATTTCAAGGAGGGCAAGGGCGGCTTTTGCCCCCCCCCCCCCCCTAGAAATTTGTTTGTTGGTCCTTAAAGAGAGAGAGAGAGAGAGAGAGAGAGAGAGAGAGAGAGAGAGAGAGAGAGAGAGAGAGAGAGAGAGAGAGAGAGAGAGAGAGAGAGAGAGAGAGAGAGAGAGAGAGAGAGAGAGAGAGAGAGAGAGAGAGAGAGAGAGAAGAGAGAGAGAGAGAGAGAGAGATGTAGCTGCATAATATAACGAAATGGTAGCTAAAAGGTTGTTGTCATCATCATCATTATAATATAATATATGCTCTAATAATTGAGCGTTAAGCATTTGCCCCGCCCCCTGGAGCAAAATCCTGAAATAAACCGTGAAAAGTTAATGCCTTCTAATTATTTGGCACCCTTTATCAAAAGATTGAAAATAGTCCCTAATTTTCGGCAAAGACTGTCAGGCATATATGCTGTAAATGGGAATAGAATGTGCACACGGATGGAAGAAGTATCCATGGTAGCCTCTAAAAATTCAGTGAAGCTTAAGCAATATTATTATTTCATGCCGAAGAAACATGGTTTCATTCATGGTATTCTTGCAGCATGTCACATGCAAGGTTTTGTAAGGAAAATGTCATACTATGTATGTACATGTCATAGTATGTACATATCCAGATAGAGAGCAGTGTACTTGTACATGTGTCACTGTGGTACTAAGCTTGTACTTCAATGGACAATCAACAAAATCCCTATTATGGCCATACTATACAATTTCTAAGGGAGTATTACATATTTAATATTAACACTCATTAATAGGCTACATACCTTGTTATGCACTTTGGTATTCCAAAATATGGTGAAGTGAATCTTGTGGCCTTTGGGCTCGTCACTGTAATGAGTGCTAGCACTGTATTCTCTGTCCTCGGCACCTTCCTCACCGACTCCATACCCAGAAAAACTATCTAGTTCAATAAATCCGTAGGAGCTATGACGTGAAAAACTGCCGGGCACAGTCTCAAACTTAACATTTTCTTCACCATGATCCATCGAACTTGCTTTAATGAAACACAACTTTGATGCACCTTCTGGTCTAGCACAGTGTTGAATTTCAAGAGTTATCGGCTGAGAGAATTGGCATTTGGGAACACATTCTATCCAATAAACTGCGCTAACGAGATGGGTATCCTGGGGTAATTGATAATCTCCCATGATGGTGGCTTTAATGTGGATGCTACACTGCTGTAGGTTGGCGGGTAGAGAGTTCTCAGGGATGTAAAGATTCAGACCACATTCATCCCAGGAGAAGAGCTGCTCAGAGTTTGTCACTAGTACTGATGTCTCAGCTACAAGATGATCTGTGCACATAGGAACAAAATTAATAGAATAGCTACATGTACATCAACTATATATATAGTCTCTAGCACATACTCCATGCATACTAGCAGTCGATCTCAGCTTGTATTGGAATGTACAGTATACGCACACTGAGGGATTGATCATTCACTCTCAGTGACACAAGAACAATGAATGTACCGTAAAATCCCATAATCACGCCCCTAGCATCGGACTAAGCCGTAGCCTTGTATCCAGGCTCTAGGGGGAGGGGAAAGGAGGGCCTGATATCATTTGCATGTGCATGCATTTAATTACGCCACGTGACTTCACAAAAGTTATATAATCAACATTTGAGGAGCGTTGGATCTCGATAGTGAAGCAATTTTGTTCAATGGCGCTGGCCAGAGTAGTTTTACAAATTCAAGCAAGCCTCATTGGGTGTCAAGATCAATGCCTACCTCCTATATACTCATACGAGCAGAGAAAAACATTGAATGAGGCCAAGAATGCTCAGTAAGCCCCTCACTTGTTGCTTCAAAAATCTGTCCCTCTTGTAGTTCTGCAGAATGTTTGCCTGGGTTAAAGGGCAAATAAGGGGACAGTATATGGAAAATATCCAATTCCCCAGAACCCGGGGAAATGAATACCGCTGGTGCAAAACCCTCGGCGCTGTGAGATTGCTAATAGTAGTGACAGAGTACAGCTAGGCTAGTCTACATGGTGCAAATTAGTAAGCCAGCAATACTGTTGGTATTGTAGAGAGTAACCATAAGAATGCACATACAGATTGCACAGCATTACGTAATAGTACCACATGCGTGCCAGATCATAGTACAAAGTAAAGCCAAGAAGCGTAGTTGATAGCCTACTGTGATTAGTTATGAGACAGTCGAGTTACAAGAACTATTGCCACACACACACATAGAACGATTACCGTACCCCTCGTGCATGTGCTGAGCGTTAATTAAGTACATGCACACACAATAATTATTGATACCAGCTTTTCCTTTCCCCTCCCACTAGAGCCTGTGTAGGAGGCTAGCTAAACCAGAAAGGGAACAGTCAGACTCGGAGGGAGATTATACGCAAGACAAAAGTATCTATGCAGGAACTTGGAGCTAAAGTGCAAGGGGCTTATGCCCGAGGGGGGGGGGGGCAAATAAAGGATTCTATGGTATTATAACATACCCGTAATATCCTGGTCACTGGATGGTTGTGCAATATACAATGACGATGACATCTGCTTGAATGCAGTATATTTGGCAGGATAAGGGCTTTTGGGTGGGAGTGGGGATGGCTGAGCTGGACTGGGAGGGAGGCCAAACTCACTACCAGCAGGACTGAGGACACCCGATGATGGAGCAGGGCTGAGAGCAGATCCTGGACTGGGGACACTCATCAAGCTAGGAGCAGGGCTGGGTACAGAAGCATATCCACTATCCACAGAGCTAGGGCCAGGAGTAGGGGCATAATAGGGACTCGGAGGCTGAAGAGTTTTACCAGCAGATCTTGTCATTTGAGTGGTTGATGTTTGTGCGGCTGACGGTTTACTTTCTTGACTCACTACAATCCTCTTTCTTTCTTCACTTTGAAGGAGTTCAACTATTTCATTATGACCACCAAACTGTGCAAACAATAAAGCGTTCCATCCATCTCTATCTTGCAGTTTTGGATTGGCTCCATGTTCCAACAGAATCTTAGCTACTTCTGTGTGGCCATTTTGACATGTTATGATCAAAGATGATAGTCCATCATTCATTTGATGGTTTATTTGAGCTCCGTAAGTTATTAAATTTTCTACAATATCTACACTTCCACTGAGACTTGCACTCATTAGCGCCGACCATCCATTATTCTTCAAAGCATTCACATTAGCTCCACTATTTAACAAAAGTTTTGCTATTTCCGTATGTCTGTACTGACTTGCACACATCAAAGCAGACAATCCATCCTTCAAACGAATGTTCACATCTGCTTTGTATTGAATCAACATTTTAACAGTTTCTATGAATCCATTCTGCACTGCATACATAAGAGCTGACCATCCGTCAGTGGTTTGCATATTCACATCAGCTCCTTGTTGAACTACATGCTCGGCTGTTTCAGTGTGCCCTTTTTGACATGCCATTATTAGTTTTAGCATGAGAGTTTCATGTTCTGATATGAGTGTAGCTATTTCTGTATGTCCATACTGACTTGCAATTGTAAATGCCGATTGTCCATTGTTATCTTGCTGATTGATATCTGCTCCATGACGTAACAAGAGATGGACTAATTCTGAGTGTCCATTTTCACTTGAAATCATTAAAGCTGATGCTCCATCTCTTCGCTGCATATTAACATTGGCTCCATGGTTCAGCAATAATTTTGCTGTTTCTATGTGTCCATTTTGACTAGAAATGTATAAAGCTGAAGCTCCATTATTATTTTGCATGTTGACATTAGCTCCACGATCGAGCAATAATTTGGCTGTTTCTGTATGTCCGTTTTGACTTAAATACATTAAAGCTGACCATCCATTAGTCTCTAGCATGTTAACATTAGCTCCATGGTCAAGTAGTAATTTGGCTGTTTCTGTATGTCCCTCTTGACTCGAATGCATTAAAGCAAACCATCCATCATTTTTTTGTGTGTTAGCATTAGCTCTGTGGTCAAGCAATAACTTTGCTATTTCTGTGTGTCCATTAAGACTTGAAATCATTAAAGCCGACCATCCTTCACTTTGTTGTATGTTAACATTAGCACCATAGTCCAACAATAGTCTAGCAATAGTTATGTGGCCTGTATCACAGGCTGCCATTAATGCAGAATTATTGTGTAGTCCATTAGTTGAATTAACTTGCGCTTGATACTGTAGTAGCAATTTGATGACTTGAAAGTGCCCACGACATGTTGCTCTATATAGAGCGCACTGCAGGTTTTCATCTTTCTGGTTGACATCTGCTCCTCGTTCCAGTAGCCTCTTCACTGTTTCAAAGTTTCCTCGATCGCTTTCGGAGACCAACAAAGATGACGATCGATACATGAATTCAATTTGGATCTCGTTATGTACCAGCAGAAATCAATCTGCGAGCAGGTCAGTGCGCACTGGCCCACAGTCTCTTAGTGCTCACTATCACTTCCTTCTCCCAGCGCGAACAGGTACAGTGGTTGATGGATGAACGCGGGAGGGAGCTAGTCTCATACCCAGTCCCAAATCGCCAATCCCAATAATTGTACCAAAATTTAAAATCACATGGTCTTCACAAACTGAAAACAGTTACTAAAAATAGAAATTTGATCCTATCTTCTCTTGCCCAGTAATTCTTCAATCTGAAATTATGATAACAGAGAAGGGTAAAATTACATACAGCCTACGAATTCCTTTAATACCTGTTGTCTGTACATTGTTTTCAAGTCGTCGATGTCTAGTTTCAGTTCCTCTGCCTCTTCTGCCTTCTCTCCATACATCTGAAGCATGGCCTCGTGCTTCCTCTCCACTTCCTGGAAACGACAATGAAAAATTATAATAGCTAACTCGGTAAATCCCTCTACAAGGACAATCCTGAAATAAGGGCACCTCGGAGACCCGGAATGGGGGGAGGCCCTTTACAATTTATTCTTTATCTGCTTCAGAATACCCGAGAATGCACCTTAGAGGACACCAAAATTTGTACAATGTTATAGAGGAGCTTGCATCCACACCATAGAATGCCATAAGTGGGGTAAAGATATCACTTCGTCACACATTGCATGTCATGCTATATATATACCCTAGCAACCAGGAGCTTTTTAGTGTTGCATAAATTAAAGTGGGAGGGCCTGGGAGGTGACATGATATGATATAGTAGCGCCTTTGCTAAACTACATGTATCATCATCGATTCATGGCCTCTCTGGGTAGCAGGTTGGGAATTGTATAGAAAGGTTGCAATTAATTTTAAGCTCTGTCTTGTACTATACAAGTATATATAATGTACCTGTAATTTTTGCTTCAGAGATGGGATTGTGTCGACTTCATTCTTGAGTGTTTCATTCCGAGCTGATAGGTTAGCCAAGTCCTCTGCCATGGCAGCTCGAGAACGCTCCAGCGAACCAACTAAATTCTGAAACACAAATACTCACAGTCAACATATGTGCATGCCACTGATAAAGAGATCACTGCGGGTTGTATGTATCCATAATACTACCGTAGTGTCCTGGGAAAGCGCCCATGTACTGCATTTCAAGGGGCCAATGTAGCAGCTTCTATATAAACATATGGAATTTTGATCCCGGGTAAGCACATGGACGGATCTAGGGTAGTTCACAAGGTGCCTGTGAACCCCAGCTCTTCACTGATTTAGAATGGCAAATGACTTGCTATATAGATTTCTTGCTTATGATCCCAAGGCTTCAAATCAACAAACTATATTACATATCTGATAAACATTATGTACAAAATCAGACTAAAACAACCTAAAAAGTTGAGTTCTCTAGCAGTTTGTCACCATGCAGTCGTACTTGCTGCCCATTTATGGGCGTGGTTTCTGAAAATAGGCGTGGTCCTATATTAGTGCGTATGCGCACCCAAGTAGTGAACCTCTCCCCCTCAGAAGACTGCTACATGATAGAGTGGCTACATAATGTTTGATATTTCTGTACTCGCACTATATTATATAGAACATTAGAATTTGTCGACCCTGCATCATTTCCACATGCTATTAAATTTTGGTACTCAAAAAGGAGGTTGCTGGAGCCAAGAGTGCATAATAAAGTATGCGCAATCTTTATCATGCGCTCTTGCTGGATGGAGCCATAGGGTATATGGTAAAGGGTTGCACTACTCTAACGTTCAAAATTTCATTTCGGGACCAATCCTCAAACACAAGTCTTAGAATAGTCCACCTTAAGAGGTACTATTCTGCACTATTGATCTGCCATGGTATTCAGTTGTGGTATGTGTTGAGTGCAGGTGATGGAAGTGGTATCCATGATAATTCTGAGCATGCCATGGCCTTGAGTGCAGGCAAACGTGACAAGTGAGCTGAGGCATATGGGCTGTGACTGGCTTAGACTATTACTTCTGATCCCTCCCTCTCTCCTATAATACTATGTAGGTAGAATTTGAAAAATATTTCAATTTTGGTTGTCTTGTTCAAGTGGATTAATTTTTCTGCAGTTTACATTGCATTTTTAACACATACACGCCATAAGGTTTCTAGGGACTGATGCTTTTACCCACTCAAACCACTTATCTTGGACCATAAACCACCTAGTACAAACCACCCCAACCAAAGTATGGACAGCTAATCAGCTACAGAAGCCAATCTACTTATCCTCATCATTGTGGCTTGCAGGGGAATTGCCTGAGGAGACAGCCCTTGCATGTAGGCAATCCCAAACTTGAGGGGAAGCCATCCCATTGCATGGTCAAGAACTTCTTTTGTGCCAACATGTACATTTGTACACTTGTACATGTACCTACACACTCAACTCAGATACATGTAGATGTGCTCAATGCCTATAGAAACCATTGCTGCTCAGATTTATATTATTACATTAGTATAAAGAAAAACCTCACCATGTATTTGTAGATCTTGCTGGTTTCGCTCATTTCTCACCTGTGTATACATGTTGAATATGTTGAATTTTGTTGTATTTATCTCTTGTTCCCTTTACTCTACCTCTCTGTCTCCTGTTTGTATGTTGAGTTCTGCAGTAGTTGTCTTGGCTCATTCTTGACTCATAATATATCTGTATAGGTAGTGGACATTGCATTTTAGGTCTAATGATTTTATGCATGCCATGCCATATTGATATTACTCTAGGTAAGTACTTATTTTTAAACAAACTCATGTCCAAGTATATTATCTGGGGATGAGATTAAGGTAAGACTTGTTTTACAACAGCTAAACAAACTCATGTCCAAATATGGGTAATCAACTCAAACCACTATCTGGAACCACAAAAATAGCGACACAAGCCAATCGATCATCCTTATCATTGTGGCTTGCATGGAAATTGCCTGACAAAACTGTGCCCTTACATGAAAGTTCAGTAGGCTTATACCTTTCACTACCAATCCCAAACCTAAGGGCAACCTTCCCATTGCCTGCTCAGGCAAGGCAGAGCCACTTAGGGGCCTAGACTTGAGAATTATAAGGGTGGTACATGTATAGCATGCTAAAAAGCTCATCCCAACATGTACATACACTCTATAAATTACATGTGTGCATGCATGTGCCTCTTTTCTATACTATAACTCACATGTGCAATTTTGTGGAATATTCTTATTCACAGTACTTCTTCCTTAGTTCTTCGGCTAGTGACTTGTATTCAAGAACATCTATAGCGTCAATGATGGCAGACCATGTGGGAGGTGGTTCAACTTGTTTCAGCCATAGTTTCAACATCTCCCTGAAACACCATTTTGAATCGTGATAATCACTCTTTATGGCACTCAGGTCCCTTCTTTGAGTTCTAGAATAAGACCAATATCTTCCCAGTCAGCTGACACTTTGCTGAGGAGTTCCTTCAACAAGAAGCTATATTTGGTGGTGATGTCACCTCTGGTTGCCTGGGTCCACTGTCAGTCATTCTGTACAGATAAGGAAATTGTACTGCATTGTGACAGATCGTGGATGCATCATGCACACACTCAGCTACGTCCACCAGTCTCATTCCCAGGCCCCATTCCCATGCTGACATTGAATGTCAGGGACCAGGGAGAAGGCTAGGTAATTTTCAGTGCAGTTCTCAAATGGCAGATCATAATAATTATTTCTACTGCCTCTCTGGATGACTGAGCTAGAATGCATCCTACATAATATAGTGCTCACCACCTCAATCTTCCCGATCAGATCGCTCCGGGGTAGTTTTTCCAGCTCATCTCCGGAGAGGAAGTGACTGGTTGGTCGCCACAGACCTGGCTGATGGGCTGAGGGAAAATGCATGCAGGGTACACCAAGTGATCATCATACCACTGGGTAACAATTATTATTATTGTACTATGTGGGCCAACCAGCAAAGCTGGATACAGCCTTCCAAAAATTGGTGTTTCATAACTAACCAACCAACCAGCGCTTGGCACTAGGCTTCAGCCTTAGATAGGGCAACTGGTGCCTCAGTACTTGTGGGTTTCAACTCTGCTATGTAGCTAGCTAGTACAGGAAGCAGAGAGGGAGGGAGGGACTCTCAACTATAATATTTTGTAGCCAGGTGGTTAGCAGGTACTTGAGAGTCCCCCCCTCCCCTTCTGCTTCCTGTACTAGCTAGCTATATACATAACAGAGTTGAAACCCACAAATACTGAGGCAAGTATGAAATTTAAAGACGAAGTAGGGATGGGAGGGTCAAAAAGTACACAAACAAGATTTGTACATTATACATACACCCTCAACGTACGTGGATAGATGTGTGCATGACATGCACCTCTTTTTTATGCTAAACTCACATGTGCAATTGTATAGAATCTTCTTATTCACAGTATTTCTTCCTTAGTTCTTCGGCTAGTGACTCGTATTTGAGAATATGTATAGCTTTAATGATGGCAGACCATGTGGGAGGTGGTTCAACTTGTTTCAGCCATAGTTTCAACATCTCCCTGAAACACTTATTCGACTCGCGATGATCACTTCTTATAGCACTCAGTTGCCCTTGCTCAAGGTCAAGAGCAAGACCAATATCTTCCCAGTCAGCTGACACTTTGCTGAGGAGTTCGCTTAATAAGTCGCTAAATTTTGGTGGTGAGGTCACCTCTGGTTGCCTGGGTCCACTGTCAGTCATTCTTGAGCGTTTTGGATTTGACGGCCCTGTTTATGATTAACGTACTTGGTTGAGATTGAATATGCAAACTTTTGACTATGCTACAGTATTTAACTGTGGTTGCTAGACTTACATCATATGTATTAAATTCTTAATTATAGCAATTCATGGTCAAAAATTGTGAGCTTGTACAGTATATACACAGACCAATCAGCATATCTACAGGTCAACACTAGTATTCAGGGAGCAGGTACACATAATTATTGTGAGAAACTGGCTATTAGTGAAAAATGGAGATAAGGCAGCTGAAACTAGTGGATAGCTACACTTACCTGGTTTTGAATCTGTACTTTCAGGATCACTGCGTCTTCGTTTCCTTCCAGTACCTTGTGGTGCTGTATCTGCACAGATAAGGAAAATTGTACTGCATTATGACTTTCAATCATCTTGGATGTATCATGTTATAATTATGCTCCAAGTGCTTTTTTTTTATTATCATGCGCCTGTTGACAGGTCTACCCATCCCACCTCATGGCAAGAACTCCAAAGTATATACTAAGTCTTACTTTTCGTATGAGTATGTCTGGATTGGCGCCACAGCTCCTCTCTGATAGATCTGGAGCCCCTTGCTGTTGATGGCCAGCCACAGGTCTCGAGGGAATCGCTGGTCCTTGTTTTATCATGATAAATATTATGGATGTCAATGATGTCACCAGCTAGGGCGGGGAGGGGGGATGCATGTGCGTATGCCAGTGCACCCACTCCTTGCATCACATTGTGTAGGTTTGTCATTAAATTTTATTCCTATCAAAGTGAAGTATGCATGTTTTACTACACTGCCACAAGTACAGTAAATCCAACTCTTCTATCATAGAGTCGTTAGATTATAGTATGCTAGTTTAGTGTTATCAGGACAGCGATTCAATCGTGGGTGTATTCAGCGCATTTTGCGAGTGGGTGTGTCTGATTCGCCATTTTGTCATAATAATGCACATGCTAATATTGTGATAGTAACCATGGTGAAGTCATGTGACACTGGCATGGCGCCGTGCACAACCACATCGATCGTATGCGCGCGAGTGGAGCTGACAGAAGGCGCTAGGCCGTGAAGAACTTCTATATAGTGAGCAAGTCTTAGAAGCCAGTAAGTTTATTGTTGGTAGTAGCTTCTCTGGGCCTGGGAACGAGGATAGTCACTGAGCTGACTATTCTAGAGCTAAGGGGCCACGGTAAGGCGGGTTAAACGACGAACTAATGAGGGCATGGCTACGACTGTTATACGCTTATCAATAAAATGATATGGCATTGACTAAAGAGGAATAAAAAAAGGAACAGAAACAAGTATAAAAAATAATGAAATTGAAGGATGAAGTAGGGATGGCAGGGTCAAAAAGTACACAAACAAGATTTGTAGTGATAATCATATTTGCTATACATCCCTACACTTGCTTTTTGAGTAGTTGCAGGAATTAACTAACCAGGCAGGAATACGATGATCAAAGCTGATTATCCCCCCACCCATATAGTGGATAAGATGAATCTCTCCCACATGCATAGAAGATTCAAACTAAGGATAGAGCACCAATGGGTCACCAAGTGCCATAGTGCCCCCCCCCCCCCCCCCCACCCCCATGGGTGGGTGCTTAAACACAACTCATGATTCATTAGTCACATGGGTGCTTACCCAGGATATGAGTAATATTATTTGTACGGAAACTGCTATGTACTAAGTTAACCCTTTAGCAGCTGACAGAGAATGGACTTTGATTTATTTCAAGTTGTTTATTTTTGTAGCATTGTCAGTTTTGGAGCTCCAGCACCTAATGAGTACAGACTAGTGGTGGAAGGGCAAATGCCTATCTCACTGCAAACCACTCAGGTACATATGCTGCATGAATGCATGCATGTTGATTGATAATGGCCAAAAATTTGGCAGTTGGGTCCTAAGTGGACGTTACATAATAGTGACTAATAATTTGGCGAATATAAAGGTACCAAACTGCCATGTGCGTATTAATTTTAATTCCCTATCAATTAAGATTTTAATGAAGTGACTATTGACTAGTTGCATGTACAATAGCAATGGAGAGATACTGAATTGTGGGGTAGCAATTAAAAAAATTTGTTGAATTCACAATTTTATCCGTAACAAAATTTGTCTAGGTGGCTGAAATTGCCAAATTAATGACTGCTTATATTCGTGTGGTGGTCAAATATTAGTTGAAAGTGTTATAATATTGTGTAATAATTTTCAGTAATCACTCTTGCTAGTTTTGTAAAAGAACTCTTTATTTTCAACAAAATTTGCATCAATATCATAATAATATTATTAGATTTTCATGTTCAGTATTTATAAATGTGGCAGAAAATAAAAAAAAAATTGTGGTATAATTCAATAACTGTGTGACGAGCTTTGCACTAGCATACAGGACCCTTACTGTCCAGGCATACACTACAATAATTATTGCAGTCACCCACAGGTCTGTATGTATGAAATCATTACTATGTGCTTCTACAGTGTATTGAGGGCTAGCTTAATTTTTAAAATGAAAATTTAATACTACATGGTGGTTGAAAAACTAACAACTAATGGAGTATTTTAGGGATACAAATAAGCCCCACAATAGACTAAGACTTAGTATAGTTATAATAGCCAATGCAATGTACGTGGGGTACAGGTTACATGTTCTATTACCATGATTATGTGATGATCCTTACTGGATAGTTAATGTTATGTGCGATGGGCTTACATGTTAGACTGATCGACCTATGTACTGGTGATCTTTTGTTTCAAGTCACATACACTTGCTCCGAGTCCTGCTTCATTGAGAGCGTCCGTCAGATTTTCTAGCGTAGCGAAGCTAGTGCTCCCTCGACTGTCCCCAGGAGCCCACTGGAGCCACTCCTCAAGCATCGCCACCAACCAGCTTAGGGGAGCACTCTGTGATAGATTCGGTCTAGCCTCGATAGTGGCTAGTTCACCAGTCAGAAAGCCCAGATGTATGCCAATCTCTCTCCATTTGGCTATATGAAGCTTTAGCTGGCGCAACAGCAATGGCAGATCTCTATTGGTGAGCTGTTTTGTTTTGTTCTCATCCTCTGCAAGGAGAGATAATAATATTACACCAATACAACAAGTATGTTTAATGTCACAATCATGGGATAATGTGGCTAGCATGCATGATCGTCTATTAACAGTACAGGCCCACAAAACAGAGACATAGTTCATGCACAAACAGTATCCTCATTAACACCGTGCGCATGTGCAGATGGAAGCGGTTGCAGAGGCCACACCCCTTGGCAAAGCAAGCAAGTGTGCTATGGCAACGTTCTCGCTCTGCTCAAACGTTGCTACTGGACTACTGACAGGTATGAACAGACCTCGCCTCTCGCTTCGCTCGAGGCTCGGTGGCTAGCGCCAGCGCCTGCTTAGCAGGCCTTTCGAAAAGCGCGGCGCTTTCGCGCCGATCGTTCGATCGACAATGCGTCTCTAGCTGTAGCTATGGCCCGAGGCATTAAGGCCACTCTTCTTTGTGCACACGGCCCTACAGTTCTGACCAATCCTGAGCCTTGTAGTGCGGCTCGTTCATAGCAACCGGGCGCATCCAAGACGCGTATCCATGCCCTCATGTAATGACACGGACTATGTAAGAAAAATGACCGTCTGAAAAATATTTTTCGTTGTATATAGTATAATAATAAATTATATACAAGTCTTTTGGTTTCCACTCACTGAGCTTTGTATCCAGCCCACTGGCTGCAGATGGACCAGCTGTGGATGCACCAGAAACAGATGGATCCAGTCTAATTCTTTTACTGGGAGGGGGACCTGGACAATCTATAGCTGTTACACAATACAGTGAGAGTCATAATATTATTAGCAGATTGTAAGTTAGTCTGGTATATATACCTATTGCAGCCAAGTCTCCAAATATTTCTGCAGGTTGAGAATTAGGATCTGGAAAATTAAATAAAAAGTGGGTAGGAGAAAGGAGTATGTACAAAGTGATCACAATGGCATGGTTGGTGTATAGCTAATGTGTTGGTTCATACCTTCAGCTAGTCTCGTGAACCAGACTATTCCCTCAGCAGTGCTGGGTGTATTGCATCACTAGCACGCAGGAGGGTGATGCAATACACCCAGCACTGTGGAGGGATTGGTCTCAGGGTTTCATCTAGCAACAAAAATTTGGGATGGAAGCACGATAAATAAGTGGGTGTATTTAGCACACCAAGTTCTTGGGACGTATTTATAGGAGAATTTCTTTAATTCCTTCAGATGGTTTCGGGTAGTTTTTGATCAAACACAAAATAATGCTAGTGGTTTAATTTGGTGACTAATTGTAATATTTTGATGCTTAATTTAATTAGGGGGAGCTAGAGAGTTTGGAGGGGGGATAGGGGGGAAAGCTTCTCCCCTGTGTCCCCCCCCCCTCCCAACCGGATGAAACCCTGGGCAAGACTAACCTTCAGCAGGGAGGTTGATGACAAAGACATCATTAGGATACTTTGCTCCTTCCAGATTGACTTGATGTTTCAGAGTTGGGACCTTTTTCTTCTTTCCAGAAACTTTAGCTAATAACTGGCAGCATGGAGTCAACTGGCCCCCTCTAAAGTTGTCCACCTGCTTCTTGGTTATCTGAGGTGGTAGCCAGTGAGGGAAGTTGGTTGCTATGCTTGTTGGATATGGTGTACACAAGAACTCACCACAGGGCGCATCAGTGGTGTGATCTCCCAGCCCTTGATAGAGAGACCCTCCATGGGAATGTTCAGGGAGATGGCATCTGCCTCGAATTGTACCAGTTGCTGTACACCAAGTAGAGCTTTCTCTTTGTACTTCTTTTCTATCTCCTAGAGGGAACAATAGCGAGCTACAGTTGTGTTGCATTGACGACTAACTCACAGTGAGATGTGCTTCAACATTCCATGACACTACAAAATGAATTTTGCACAGATTTGGGCGTCCAATATAGATGAGTTGTGAACAGTATTCCCTGTCCTCTGATCCCTCTTGTGTTACTCCCACTCCAGAGAAACTGTTCAGTTCAATGACTCCATAGGAGTTGTGGCTGGTGAAGTTACCCCTCGAAAGCTGTTTGAAGGTGTAGGGGAGCTGTTTCTGACTGCAAATAGCTCGAACAAAACTTAATTTAAGATTAGTAACATTCTCTGACTTAGCGCAGTGCTGGATTTCCACTGTGATTGGTTTAGTGAACTTGTGCACATGCTCACAGCGCAGCCAGAAGATGGCACTGACCAGATGGGAGTTCTCAGGGAACTCATACTGGCCCGCTAGAGACGCCTTGATGTTGATGGTGCAATGCTCCATGTCTGCTGGCAGACAGCCCTTAGGGACGCTGAGCTTTAGGCCATAGCCAGGCCATGTGATTTGCTGGTCATGATCAGAGTAGACCACCACAGTCATTTCTCCACACACTTCTACACCACGCAAGTTCCAGGTGGCTGTGGACATGTAGCTAGCTCCACAAACTGTTGCAGTGATAGAATGAGATGACATACCAGTAGTGGATTGAGCAGACATTGTCTCAGCTTTGGTCATTGGGCCAGCTTCTTCCTTCTTCACTGAAAGGAGAGCATGTGGCTCTCCTTCAAGAGTAAGTGGTTCTTCTTTGAGCTCTGTCTTCACACCAGGAGGGAGAGCAACTGGCTTCTCTTCATGCAAGAATGGTTTAGTGTCTCTCTGATCATCTTCTACAAGCACACACACATTGTTATGCATACACATTACACCAAACAAGCAAGCAGAGGCTATTGTTGGTACAATGGACATACATTCCTCCTTTATCGGTACCACCCCAAACTACTGGTACGATCGAAAATAAAGTTAAGAAAGGAGCACTTCGATTCTGTGCGCGTTTGAACCTTCATCTACTAAGCTTCAACGACCCTGAGTATCACCGCTACAAACTTGCTTCAACGTCGAAACATCATCATCATCAATTTTTTAATCACTTGCACCTGTGCATTTGGGCATGATTGGACACTGAACAGTCTATATAATCGTGGATGTCAGCATTGTACCCACCAATGCTCACGCTAACCGCGTATTTGTACAGTCCTTTTCACCTGTGATAGATGCATACTATACTTGTTTTCAATATGTACCTGAGTCATAGGGTCTGTAAATGGTGAAGGTGTTGTGGGGATATTTGACACCACTTAATGTCACTAAATGTCTCAGGGTGGTAGGTCGCTCCATTTCACATGTGGCCATCAGTTGACACGATGGAATACGTTTTCCTTTTTTGAAGTTATCTACCTCCTTTCTCTCAATCTGTAGAAATATTTTCCACATGAAAATGTGCACCCCACTCCCATACACAGAGAGAACAAAAATTGTATAAGAGAAGAGTATCCCTATCAAAATTGTAGGTGTAAGCAGTTTGTCAAGGAAGTGGTACAGCTGAACCTACCACAGGAGGTCCCAGTGCTGTGATTCTATATGCCTCATCACTTGTTGTGGCTCCTTCTGGGGGAATATCCAGTCTGATCAAATTCTGATCACTTTCAAATTCAAGTAGCTGATCATGTCCCAGGGTGGCATTCATTTTTCGATAATATTTGCTGATAATCTGTAGGTGTAAAGGACATTAATTTTGTACTTACACATTAGGCCACACAAAATAAAGTTCACTATCATACCATACAATTTCTAAGAGAGTATTATTATGTATAACTTAATATTAGCACCCATTAATAGGCTATGATTATTATTTACATACCTTGTTATGCATTTTGGTATTCCAAAATATGGTGAAGTGAACCTTGTGGCCTTTGGGCTGGTCACTGTAATGAGTGCTAGCACTGTATTGTCTTTCCTTTGCACCTTTCTTCCCAACTCCATATCCACCAAAGAAGCTGTCTAGTTCAATAAATCCGTAGGAGCTATGATGTGAAAAATTGCCCGGTATGGTCTCAAAATTAACCCTTTCTTCACCATGATCCATGGAACTGGCTTTAACAAAACACAGCTGTGATGCACCCTCTGGTTTAGCACAGTGTTGAATTTCAAGAGTAAGTGGTCGAGAAAATTGGCGTTTGGGAACACATTCTATCCAATAAACTGCACTAACAAGGTGGGTATCCTGGGGTAATTGATAATCTCCCATAATGGTGGCTTTAATGTGGATGCTACACTGCTGTAGGTTGGCGGGTAGAGAGTTCTCAGGGATGTAAAGATTCAGACCACATTCATCCCAGGAGAAGAGCTGCTCAGAGTTTGTCACTAGTACTGATGTCTCAGCTACAAGATGCTCTGTGCACATACATGTAGGAAATAAATAGAATAGCTATACGCGTACATAAACAAGAGTAGATTAGGACAAAAACTAGAGCTCTCTAGACCATGCCACATACTCCATACATACTTGCATGATACAGTTGACCTCAGCTGTATTGGAATGTACATGCATGACTCAGTGCACTTAAGGACTGTCTGGAATCGAAGAAGCTACAATTTTCAGTCACATTCAAGGACCCTTTTTAAGCACCTAGTAAAAGTATCAGAGGCTGATCAGGGTACCATATGAAAGATAAATCCAAGCACCTTCCGAATATTTAATTATTAACCGCAACCAAGTAACTAATTAGGCGTGGCAGCGCCATTCAGCCACGCCCTCTAAAACACTAAATCGAGATATCCGGAATTTAAGCAGCAACTTCTACCGAACCTTAGCTACACAAACGGAGGCTTACTATGATGATCTAACATATCAGCGGGCGGATTGTCAAAAAACCCCTCTGCTACGATTTTAATGAGGTTTAATTGTATGCAATTAAAGCAGGTTAATTGCAGCACTATCCCTGTTACATTGTATATTCTAAAGGGATGCAGCCCTGCGCGAGCAGGCTGGTGCATCCTGTAGGTCCTTGCACTAGCAAGGGCTTGGAGACAAGCTGGCTTATGAGATTATCGATGTTTCCATAACGCGGGGTGCCTTTAGGACAGTGTGTTGTCTAGTGCCTCTGGAGACAAACAAACAAACAAACAAACACTATGGTATGGCAGGGCTGCTTGTCACATGTGCATAGGGCATGCAAGCGTGCAGCCAGCAGCTTTAAAAACTCACTCAAATGTAACAAAGAGTGAAGTTAGTGAAGTCTCAGACAGAGCTTGAGGAGGAACTACAGTATCTTGTGTTTGCCCCGCCTCACCCTCCACTCAATGTTTTATTTTTATTTATTTTTGTTTTGTTTTTATTTTTCTCCGTCAAGTTATCTTGACGTGATTAGCCTGGTAGGATGTTGGGTGCAGGGAAGTGGTGCCACTTTCCCCTTTTTATTTCGGGAACCCCAAGCCTTTGTGTGAAGGTTTTTGCTGCGGCAAGATTGAGGATGATACCCGTCAAGCGTCTATCCTCTAGCCAACAGTCTTGCCAGTTCATATGCAGCTAATGGGGAGCCTAGGCACCCAGCTGACTACCTGGGCTTCCTGCAAACAACAACTCTGGTTAGCTGCCTAGCCAGCGGACTTAAACTTCTATGACAATTGGGAAAGGATAGGCAAGCAATTAAGTCGCAAAAAACTAGATTTTGGGGGGATCCACGTCACGATGTTTTGCATGTAGCTCCGAACTGAAAGCAGCCATCGACAGTCCGTCCGATAGATTGTCAAGATTGATTGTAAGCTTTGGTTTTTGATCATTAGTGCTGCGAAACCATGAGCACTACAATTCCGGACGGCATTTGCTCGATGAAGTGAGCTCAAAGCTGCGGCTGTGCGGCTTTTTGCCGTGGCTTGTTCAAGGCTGGTATGATAGTGACGTCACAATACAAGCTACTAATTGGCTCGCAGTCGGGCGCGCGCCAATGATAATCAGACATGCCTTAACTGCACTGAAGAATGCACGCACTGGGTGAGTAATCAATTCACAATAATGAAAGTACCATAGAATCCCGCGATTACCCCCCATCCCTTTCCGCATGCTAGCCCATAGCCTCCCCTTAGAGCCTGGGTGTGAGGATAGCTAAACCGGGGAGGGACTTATACGTAGAACCGTGACATTTCTTGTTTAATGACCATTAACTACCACACGGGTGCAATTTCTGGCTATTTGATGGGCAAAACTCGAGAAGTAAGGCATAATATGACATGAATGGCTAGTGTGCTAGCTGTAGGTTCTGGCTTTTGGACTCAAATATCTACTTTTTACAGTCAGAAGGGGGGAGGGAATTGTGGGATTCTATGGTATTATAAAATGCACGCAACATACCTGTAATATCCTGGTCACTGGTCTGTTGTGCAATAGACACTGATGATGACATCTGCTTGAATGCAGTATATTTGGCAGGATAAGGGCTTTTGGGTGGGAGTGGGGATGGCTGAGCTGGACTGGGAGGGAGGCCAAACTCACTACCAGCAGGACTGAGGACACCCGATGATGGAGCAGGGCTGAGAGCAGATCCTGGACTGGGGGCACTCATCCAGCTAGGAGCAGGGCTGGGTCCACTACCCCAGCTAGAAGCATATCCACTATCCACAGAGCTAGGGCCAGGAGTAGGGGCATAATAGGGACTTGGAGGATGAAGAGTTTTACCAGCAGATCTTGTCATTTGAGTGGTTGATGTTTGTGCAGCTGACGGTTTACTTTCTTGACTCACTACAATCCTCTTTCTTTCTTCACTTTGAAGGAGTTCAATTATTTCATTATGGCCACCAAACTGTGCAAACAATAAAGCATTCCATCCATCTCTATCTTGCAGTTTTGGATCGGCTCCATGTTCTAACAGAATCTTAGCTACTTCTGTATGGCCGTTTTGACACGCTATGATCAAAGATGATAGTCTGTCACTCATTTGATGGTTTATTTGAGCTCCATAATTTATTAGATTTTTTGCAATATCTGCACTTCCACTTAGACTTGCACTCATTAGTGCCGACCATCCATTAATCTTCAAAGCATTCACATTAGCTCCACCATTTAACAAAAGTTTTGCTATTTCCGTATGTCTGTACTGACTTGCACACATCAAAGCAGACAATCCATACTTCAGACAAACATTCACATCTGCTCCGCATTGAATTAACATTTTAACAGTTTCTACGAATCCATTCTGCACTGCATACATAAGAGCTGACCATCCATCAGTGGTTTGCATGTTTATATCAGCTCCTAGTTGAAGCAAATGCCTGGCTGTTTCAGTATGTCCTTTTTGACATGCAATCATCAGAGGTGACATGTTTTGTCTCAGCATAAATGCTTCGTGTTCTGATATGAGTTTAGCTATTTCAAAATGTCCATACTGATTTGCAAACATAAATGCTGACCTTCCACTGTTGTGTCGCAGATTAATGTCTGCTCCATGAATTAGCAAATAATTAACTATTTCTGAGTATCCTTTCTCACTTGAAGCCATTAAAGCTGAAGATCCATCATCACACTGCATATTAATAATAGCTCCATATTCTAGTAACAGTTTGGCTATTTCCGTCTGCCCTTTTAGACATGCAATATATAATGCTGAAGCTCCATCCTTTTGTTGCATATTAACATTAGCTCCACGGTCAAGCAATAATTTGGCTGTTTCTGTACGTCCGTTTTGACTTGAAATGATTAAAGCTGATGCTCCATCATGACGTTGCATGTTAACAATAGCTCCATGGTCAAGCAATAATTTGGCTGTTTCTGTGTGTCCATTTTGACTTGAAATGAATAAAGCTGAAGCTCCATCACTGATTTGCATATTAATATTAGCTCCATGGTCAAGCAATAATTTGGTTGTTTCTGTATGTCCGTATTGACTTGAATGACACAAAGCGAAATACCCTTCATTATCTTGCATGTTAACATTAGCACCATGGTCGAGCAATAGTTTGGCTGTTTCTGTGTGTCCATTAAGGCTTGAAATCATTAAAGCTGAGTATCCGTCATTATCTTGCATATTAACATTAGCACCAGCTGAAGCTCCATTATTGTTTTGCATGTTAACATTAGCTCCACGGTCGAGCAATAATTTGGCTGTTTCTGTGTGTCCGTTATGACTTGAAATGTATAAAGCTGAAATCCCTTTGTTATCTTGCATGTTAACATTAGCTCCACGGTCGAGCAATAATTTGGCTGTTTCTGTATGTCCGTTTTGACTTGAAATGTATAAAGCTGAAATCCCTTTGTTATCTTGCATGTTAACATTAGCTCCACGGTCGAGCAATAATTTGGCTGTTTCTGTATGTCCGTTTTGACTTGAAATGTACAAAGCTGAAAACCCTTCGTTACTTTGCATGTTAACATTAGCACCATGGTCGAGCAATAACTTCGCTGTTTCCACATGTCCCTCTTGACTTGAGTGCATTAAAGCAAACCATCCACTATTTTTTTGCATGTTGACATTAGCTCCATGATCAAGCAGTAACTTTGCTATTTCTGTGTGTCCATACAAACATGAAATCATTAAAGCTGACCATCCTTCACTTTGTTGCATGTTAACAGTAGCACCATAGTCCAACAATAGTCTAGCAATAGTTATGTGGCCCGTCCCACAGGCTGCCATTAATGCAGACTCACTATCTAGTCCATTAGTTGAATTAACTTGTGCTCGATACTGTAGTAGCAACTTGGCGACTTGGAAGTGTCCACGCCATGTTGCTTTAAATAGAGCGCATTGCAGGTTTTCATCTTTCTGGTCGATATCTGCTCCTTGTTCCAATAGCCTCTTCACTGTTTCAAAGTCTCCTCGATCGCTTGCCGAGACCAACAAAGACGACGATCGATACATGAACGCTATATTGAATGGATCTCGTTATGTAGCAGCAGAGATCAATCGGCGATCAGGTCAGTGCGCACTGATCGACGCACCACAGTGACCAAGGTAAAGCCGGACGCACTGGCCCACAGTCTCTGAACTTAGTTCTCACTATCACCTTCTTCTCCCAGACAGCGCGAATTGTGGTTGATGGATGTAAGGCCACTCCAAGTCAATCATTCATTACACCAGCCAGTTGTCTCAAGTACATGCGGGTGGTTAGGACTGGGACTAAGCTAATTAAATTAAGATAGGAAGAGGAATTACTTAAATGATACCACAGATGCATGCTCAGCAAATCTTGAGTGCATATTATTATCACATACAGTTCATGCTATGAGCTGTTCAAGTACACAGGCAGTTTAATTTAACAGTAAATTCTAATGCAGACCATAGTGCATCAACAAATTTAATATTCGATGACCATCATGGCATGTACAGCAGGCAATGAGCTAGAAATTGAGATCTTGAGAGTATCACAATGTGACTCAATATATCGTTCTACGTCCTGTTTACTATGAATATCATATGATATTCACAAACTGAAAACAGTTACTAAAAATAGAAATCTGATACTATTTTCTCTTGCCCAGTAATTCTTCAATCTAAATGATAATACGGAAGGGTAAAATCAAGAGTACTCTTGGTAAAATTAATAATAAATGCAGTCTACAAATTCCTTACCTGTTGTCTATACATTATTTTCAAGTCGTCGATGTCTAGTTTCAGTTCCTCTGCCTCTTCTGCCTACTTTCCATACATCTGAAGCATGGCCTTGTGCTTCCTCTCCACTTCCTGGAAATGATAATGAAAATTAATACCGTATAGCCGGAAAATTTGGCGGGGAATTAAATTTGGTGGTTTGGTAGTCTATTATTACAACCACCAAATTAAAATCCGCCAAAATTTCCTACTTGCATATATACGTATGGCGATCCCGTACTGAACCGCCAAATTTAAATCCGCCAATATTCTTGCAATAGCAATTTTGGGCTCAACCACCAAATTTAATTCCCGCTAATATTTCCGGCTATACGGTAGTAAATCTACAAGGACAATCCTGACAATAAGAACACCTTTTTTTGGGGTGGGGGGGGGGGGGGGGGGGAGAAGAGATATCACGTGATAGCTAGTGCCTACTCCATGTATGCTAAACAACCGTGTTCATTCTAATGGACTTCACGATTAACTTTTGTGCAATTTTCTGGTAAAGGTCATCACACTTGATTTTCTTTCACTAATTATTAGATATTGCACTTTATTAGTATAAACACGGTATCTATTGACAGGCTATACCGTATAGCTGGAAATTTTGGTGGGGAATTAAATTTGGCGATTTGGCGGTCTATACAACCGCCAAATTAAAATCCGCCAATATTTTTGCAATAGCGATTTGGGGCTCAACTGCCAAATTTAATTCCCGCCAATATTTCCGGCTATTTGGTATCATGGGCTCTCTGGCCAGCAAGTTGGAGTTTTAAGTGGAAAGGCTGCAACTTTTAATAAACCTCTTTCTTGTACTACCAGTGTACCTGTAACTTTTGCTTCAGAGATGGGATTGTGTCGACTTCATTCTTGAGTGTTTCATTCTGAGCTGATAGGTTAGCCAAGTCCTCTGCCATGGCAGCTCGAGAACGCTCCAGCGAACCAACCAAATTCTGAAACAACAAAATTAATACTCAGTCAATATACATGCACTGATAAAAAAACCATTGCAGGTTGTATATGTATGTATCTATATACTGTATAGCAGGAAACTTTCGAGGGAGAAAACTTTCGCAGATTGGAGCATTTTGTAGAGAAAACTTTCACGGAATGTTAAACTGATCGCATAATAAGTGTGGCATGCCTAAAATTTCGTGGAGAAAACTTTTACGGGTGGTTGTAAAATCGCGAAATTCGTGAAGATTTTATCCCTCAAAAACTTCCCGCTATACAGTATTA
This sequence comes from Cliona cf. orientalis, assembly GCA_963930775.1. Classification (NCBI taxonomy): domain Eukaryota; kingdom Metazoa; phylum Porifera; class Demospongiae; order Clionaida; family Clionaidae; genus Cliona; species Cliona cf. orientalis. The sequence continues at coordinate 3,207,789 of OZ005695.1, forward strand.
GCTCCATAATATCCCAGGCCCTCCTACTTTGTAACATGCATCATTAAAGGCTGATATGTGCCTGGTGGGGACAAACGAGGCTAGTCATGCACAGACACATCACTGATGGTTCAGTGTTACTGGTATACCTGACTGTTTGCCAGCTCTCCTTCCTTCTGTTTGAGTAGAGACTGGAGCTGCTCTATCAGTGAGGCAGATGGTGCCACGCCCCCTCGACTGGTGTGTAGTGACATGTCAGACACACTCCCCCCACCCTCACTGGCAGCATGGAGGGACTTCTCAAGAATATCACTCTACAAAAATTAATAGGGACATAAATTCTGGTATAATATTCCTCAACAACTGGGGAGAATTTAGCCATCCCACCTGTAATGCCTGATACTACCTGTATATAAATGTACCTGACTTCCAGTGCTTGACTGCCGAGAGACTGTGCGATTCAGTAACAGGGAACTCCTGTAGAGAAGAATTTATGACCATACACTACTATGGTTGTAGCTATCATCTACATGTACCTTCTCTTGTGATTCCAGACAAGCCTTTCTACTCTCGGCCTCCAATCTGACTCGCTTATACTCCAACTGACGTTCCAACATCTCCTACACCAGTAGTTCTCTATAGGAAACATAGTAGCTAAATAGGAAGTGATGAAAAATAATTTCTACAGATCGCAAATTTTTTTGCATTAAGCATGTACAATTTTGCAGTTTTTGTGGCTAATGACCCATGCCATCTTCTTGCCATAATATTATGGTAAAGGGTCAACAACAATGTATGTCCAATGTATGCACATGTGCATTATACTAGGAAGATGATATCATCAGGTGGGGCGAGCCTTCGCTTGTGGCATCAGCTGTACTCCAGAGTTTTTATTTGTAAAGATTGTCATAGTTTTGAGTCACTAACTGGGCAGGCTATAAAGCACAACCAAATGACTGAATTGGAGCAGCCAGGCTCTCAGTTTGGCCATCATTCTTGACATCCTTGAGTACACTATTAAAGCTGGAGAAAGGTACAGCTCTACCTATAGCTGAAAACAGTGCCAACCGTGAATGACTGACACTGCCATGGCTACAATTTGAGATGAATAAGTTCGAAAGTTACCCAGTAGCATGCTCCACGACGCAGATTTGTATCCTCCTAAGGCCCTTGAGCTCGAGCCACACTGCACTGCCACGATTCCGCCGTTGATGACGACCTTTACCTGTCACAGTAGGTCTACCACGTGGTGTCTGAGCATGTGCATTGAGTCGTTGCCATGCAAGATCACGCACAAATAAATAAATAAATAAATAAATAAATAAATAAATAAATAAATATTTATATACATGTATATATATATATATATACACCGCTTCCGGTTTCTCGTGTATTCGGGGCTTGCTCAGGCTCGCCCCAAAATATGCATGTAACAGGCTTAGTATCAAAGCTGTGTGCTTGTGGAATATTAGATGCCACCCTCAAAATTTGAATTGTTCACTACAGACAGGTTCGACTCACATGTACATAATATGTATGCAGTAGTCGTGACTTACTTAGAAATGCAATGGTTTTTTTTCCATGCTGGCCACAGCCGGAGCCTGGGGTGGTCGATCCATAGCACTACCGTCCAACTGGGGGAGCTCGTGACCCAGCAGTGCTCTCATACAACCCTCAGCAGAGGCACACAGCGATATCAGCTTGTAGCTGTGTGGATACAAGTGTGTGTATGTGTGTGATTGTAGTCACCTAGCAACCTATATTTAAGTTTTATAGGTAAATATTATTATTATCGACTATGGGATGATCAAGCGAGCTAGATGATCATAGGGTAACCCGATGGTGAAAGAGGGTTACGAATAATAATACCGTAGAATCCCGCGATTACGCCCCCCCCCCCCCCTTTGTGCATGCTAGGATTGGGTAAAAGTGGGGAGGGGGCTTATACGCGGGATCCTTACATTTCCGTATGACGACCATTACCGACCCTCGAATGCCACGTGGGCGCGCGATCTCTGTACTTTGTCTGGCTGTTTGGTGGGCAAAACTCAAGAAAAACGACAAAGTAAGGCATGATATGACACAAATAGCTAGTTTGCTAGCTGTAGCTACTGTTTTTGTTGATTTATGGGCTCCATTTTACAATCAGGGAGGGGGGGCTTATACACGAGACAAAACTACCTATGCAGGAACTTGAGCTAAAAATGCAGGGGGGGGCGTAATCGCGAGATTCTACAGTACATTAATTGGGATCATTTTGACCATGTATATAATGCATCCCAATCAATGTACATGAGTTAAGGCTTAGTACATGCACACGAGCTAAAGCTACATGTGAAGATGGGACTACAAATTTGTACCATTTTTATTTATAAGCAAAACATTTCCACCTCAGCTAGCTGACAAACCTCTAAGCAGTGAACAAAGTTACACCACATAGGCACTTGATTAGCACAGTTGCACATCATGATAAGCATTCCAATGTCCAATGACATAACTAGGAAGCATTAAAAAATTTTTGCATAGGGGATCTGGCACTTTAGCACCAAGGACACCTTCTATAGACCATCACTTCCAAGTGCTCAGAGAAACTGGTAAAACTGGTATAGCCAGGATACTTGCATACACAATTAACTACAAGCTAATACTCCAGCATTCCTAACATTCCAAACATTCCAATGCCTATTATGCATAAGTGTATATTGGCCACCAGACTGACTGCTGCTTTTACCAACTCAAACCACTTATCTTGGACCATAAACCACCTAGTACAAACCACTCCAACCAAAGTATGGACAGCTAATCAGCTACAGAAGCCAATCTACTTATCCTTATCATTGTGGCTTGCAGGGGATTTGCCTGAGGAGACTGCCCTTGCAATCCCAAACTTGAGGGGAAGCCATCCCATTGCATGGTCAAGAACTTCTTTTGTGCCAACATGTACATTTGTACACTTGTACATGTACCTACACACTCAACTCAGATACATGTAGATGTGCTCAATGCCTATAGAAACCATTGCTGCTCAGATTTGTGTTACAGAAGTATAAAGCAAAACCTCACTGTGTATTTGTGGATCTTGCTGGTTGATCCAAGCTGCCAGAGAGATTGTAAACCCACGACTGATCCTCATATCACGTCCTCAAATAGATTTTGAATAAATCTGCAAAGATGGAATAGCTCTAAAATAATCATTGTCATTCTCTGTGTTAATCCCTCACAGTTGAGACTATATATATCTGTGTAATGATTTTTTTTCACCTTTTTGTTTAATTTTCACCTCTCTCTCTCTCCTATTTGTATGTTGAGTTCTGCAGTAGTTGTCTTGGCTCTTTCTTTAATTTTTACAACTCATAATTTTTCTGTGGATATTGCATTTTAGGTCCAAATATTAATGCATCCCATAATATTATTGATATTATTCTAGATAAGCACTTGTTTTTAAAATGAACCCTTGACCATCTCCCCAGTAGCTGCATAGTGTAATGGTGCATGTGGTAAAAGGTCGTCAATAGAATGCGTACACATCGATCGATGCTCGCCCCAGAAATCATGGAGATGGCGTCTAAGATCGACTCTCAGCCTTGACAGCGACAAGTTTCGATGCTTCAATCACAGAGACGAATTCGACAGTACAGTATTCCTTCCGAACTTCAGGTTGGTCACGCTGCTGCAGTCGCGTGCGGGACAGCCCCTTGTGACATTGCGTGCTATATATAGCGCAAGGCTAGCTTTATTTATCCACGGCATTACGTAAGCCAAGAAAACACGTGAAGTTCAACCAACAGTACTTCTCAGAGAAAGTAGCGCTCAGCTTGTAATGTATTCGCTGGATACACGCGTAAGATACTCTACATATTTACTGATTTTCAAGTCCCAGAAAGGCTCCAGCGAGGCCCTGAATTTTCTCATAATTACCTCATAGATTACACCATAGGTTTCATCATAATTACACCATAATTACCTCATAACCACAGAAAAGTAAATTGCTACTGGAGAGATAATGAACAACTCAGAGACTACGTCCAGAGTCCCTCATGGATACGCCGCCATAAATTCGCATCGACAAACTGCGCATGCTCCGTATACGCGTACAATATTGGGGCGCGCGGCTTGAGCCGGTTGACCTTCACCTGCCATGTGCTCGACTGAATAGGGAAATCCCCCCGAGTGCGAGCTCGCCAAAGAAAGCGAACCGAGAAAATCGCCATATCTCATCGATAGTCCACGATGTCTTCTACGCTAGGTTTGAATTCTGGGTCCCAACACCCTGTCATGTGAGCTAAACTTTTTGAAACAGTTTCACAGCAATTACATCATAGGTTTCATCATAAATTTCATCATAGATTTCATCATCATTTCATCATAATTTCATCATAGCGAGAGCCCGAATTCTTAGTTTCTAATTGGGACTCTGGACATAATTTATAGTGGCTACTAGTAAACACACTCATGTCCAAATATGGGTAATCAACTCAAACCACTATCTTGAACCACATAAATAGCTACACAAGCCAATTGATTATCCTTATCATTGTGGCTTGCATGGGAATTGCCTGACAGCCCTTGCATAAAAATTTAGTAGGCTTATCTTCTGCTGAGCATCCCAAACCTAATAGCATCCCATCTTGCCTGCTCAGGCAAACCTAATCCCAGCAAAAGGCAGGGCCACTTGGCTAGGTGCCTAGCCTTGAGAACTATAGGGGTGGTACATGTATAAAAGCTCTACAGCTCTGTATTGTTCCAAATTGTACATTTGTATATAATAGTTATCTGACAGTAATTGGGATACATGAGATGCACGGTCGAATGCACCCCAATTACTGTCAGATAACTATTTTGTTAGTAGTTGACCTCTGTTCATCATTGGCCTACTTTATGATGACCCAACCCCTTCCCATAGCCGGCAAATTGCCTATAAAAACTTTGGTTGCTAAGCAACTACCAACAAATGTACATACCCCCTTAACATGGATAGATGTGTGTGCACATGCATGCACCTCTAGCTCTTCTCTAGTACAACTCACATGTACAATTGTATGGAATATTCTCATTAACAGTACTTCCTCCTTAGTTCTTCAGCTAGTGACTTGTATCTGGGGTAAGTATCTATAGCGTCAATGATGGCAGACCATGTGGGAGGTGGTTCAACTTGATTCAGCCATAGTTTCAACATCTCCCTGAAACACTTCTCTGACTCATCATGATCACTTCTTATATTTCTCAGCTCCCCTTCTTTGAGTTCAAGAATAAGACCAATATTCTCCCAGTCAGCTGACACTTTGCTGAGGAGTTCCTTCAATAACACGCTAATTTTTGGTGGTGAGGTCACCTCTGGTTGCCTGGGTCCACTGTCAGTCATTCTTGAGCGTTTTGGATTTGATGGTCCTGTTTATAATGATTAACGTAATCTCTGGATATACTCTCTTAAAATGTACTAGGCTGAGATCGAATTCACAAATTTTGACTATATATGCATGTATTGCTACAGTAATTTAGACTTACACCATGTAAATGCTTAACATGTTATATAGTTACAAGACCTTAATTGGGGTGCATGAGATGTATGTATGCATATGGTTGAATGTACCCCAAATAAGGTCTTGGCAACTGTCTTGTCGTCCCCTCTTCTCATTGGCCTAACCTAAACTAATGGATAGATACACTTACCTGGTTCTGAGTCTGCACCTTCAGGATCACTGTGTCCTCGTTTCCTTCCAGTACCTTGTGGTTCTGTAGTGGTGATACAAGGAAAATTGTACTGCATTGTGACAGACAATCATCTTGGATGCATCATGCATATAGAAAGAGCATAACACAAATAGAGAGGATTGAACATGCTATAATTATGCTGCACAACACAATGTGATGCAAGGGGTGGTGAGTGCACTGACATACCCACATCCCCCCCAGCTGGTGACATCATTGATATCTATAATATTTATCATGATAATAATTATACAAAACTTTTGGTTTCCACTCACTGAGTTTTGTATCCAGCCCAATGGCTGCAGATGGACCAGCTGTGGATGCACCAGAAGCAGATGGATCCAGTCTACTTCTTTTACTGGGAGGGGGACCCGGACGATCTATAGCTGTACACAATACAGTGAGTGTCATGTTAGCAGATTGTAAGTTAGTCTGGTATATATACATGTACCTGCTGCAGCCAAGTCTCCAAATGTCTCTGCAGGTTGAGAATTAGGATCTGGAAAATTAAATAAAAAGTGGGTGGGAGAAAGGAGTATGTAAAAAGTGATCAGTTGGTGTATAGCTAATAATATGTTGGCTCATATATACCTTCAGCTAGTTTCGTGAACCAGACCACTCTCTCAACAGCGCTGGGTGCATTGCATCACCAGCACGCGGGAGGGTGCACCCAATACACCCAGCGCTGTGGAGGGAGTGGTCTGGTTCACAAGACTAACCTTCAGCAGGGAGGTTGATGGCAAAGAAATCATTAGGATACTTTGCTCCTCTCAGATTGATTTGATGTTTCAGAGTTGGGACCTTTTTATTCTTCTCTGGACCAGCTGTGGATGCACCAGAAGCAGATGGATCCAGTCTACTTTTTTTACTGGGAGGGGGACCTGGACGAGCTATTATACAACACAGTGAGAGTCATGTTAGTAGATTGTATATGGTATAGCTACCTGTTGCAGCCAAGTCTCCAAAATTTAATATCGCTGCAGGTTGAGAATTGGTATCTGGAAAATTAAATAAAGAGTGGGTAGGAGAAAGGAGTATGTACAATGTGATCACAACTGTCATGGATGGTGTATAGCTAATATGTTGGTTCATACCTTCAGCTAGTCTCGTGAACCAGACCACTCCCTCAGCAGCGCTGGGTGTATTGCATCACCAGCACGCGGGAGGGTGATGCAATATATCCAGCGCTGTGGAGGGAGTGGTCTGATTCACAAGACTAACCTTCAGCAGGGAGGTTGATGACAAAGAAATCATTAGGATACTTTGCTCCTTTCAGATTGACTTGATGTTTCAGAGTTGGGACCTTTTTCTTCTTTCCAGAAGCTTCAGCTAATAACTGGCAGCATGGAGTCAACTTGCCCCCTCTAAAGTTGTCCACCTGCTTCTTGGTTATCTGAGGTTGTAGCCAGTGAGGGAAGTTGGTTGCTATTCTGGGTGGATATGGTGTACACAAGAACTCACCACAGGGCGCATCAGTGGTGTGATCTCCCAGCCCTTGATAGAGAGACCCTCCACAGGAATGTCCAGGGAGATGGCATCTTTCTTGAATTCTACGAGTTGTTGTACACCACGTATAGCGCCTTCTTCTTTGTACTTATTTTCTATCTCCTAGAGGGAACAATAGCTAACTACAGTTGTGTTGCATTGACGACTAACTCACAGTGAGATGTGCTTCAACATTCCATGACACTACAAAATGAATTGTGCACAGATTTGGACGTCCAATATAGAAGAGTTGTGAACAATATTCCCTGTCCTCTGATCCCTCTTGTGTTACTCCCACTCCAGAGAAACTGTTCAGTTCAATGACTCCATAGGAGCTGTGGCTGGTGAAATTACCTCCCGGCAGCTGTTTGAAGGTGTAGGGGAGCTGTTTCTGACTGCAAACAGCTCGAACAAAGCTTAATTTTAGATTAGTAATATTCTCTGACTTAGCACAGTGCTGGATTTCCACTGTGATTGATTTAGTGAACTTGTGCACATCCTCACAGCGCAGCCAGAAGATGGCACTAACTAGATGGGAGTTCTCAGGAAACTCATACTGGCCAGCTAGAGAGGCCTTGATGTTGATGGTGCAATGCTTCATGTCTGCTGGCAGACAGCCTTTAGGGATGTTGAGCTTCAGGCCATAGCCAGGCCATGAGATTTGCTGGTCATGATCAGAGTAGACTACCACAGTCATTTCTCCACACACTTCTACACTACGCAAGTTCCAGGTGGCTGTGGACATGTAGCTAGCTCCACAAACTACTGCAGTTATAGAATGAGATGACATACCAGTAGTGGATTGAGCAGACATTGTCTCAGCTTTGATCATTGTGATAGCTTCTTCCTTGATCTCCCTCTTCACTGAAAGGAGAGCATGTGGCTCTCCTTCAAGAGAAAATGATTCCTCTTTGGGCTCTATCTTCACACCAAGAGGGAGAGTAACTGGCTTCTCTTCATGCAAGAACGGTTTAGTGTCTCTCTGATCATCTTCTACAAGCACACACACATTATTATGCATACACATTACACCAAACAAGCAAGCAGAGGCTATTGTTGGTACAATGGACATACCTTCCTCCTTGATCGGTATTTGTGATAGTTTGTTAACTATATGCTCAAGGTCAGCAATCCTCTGCTGTTGTGCAGCCACTTGTTGCTTCAACTGAAAAATCACGTCATCTCTCAACCGTATCTGCTCATCCACTTCTTCATCTCCTAGAATACAGCACACATGCACATGCAATGAGAGTAGCTACAGCTGACACTATCCCCCCAGCTCACCTTGTTTTGTTGTATAATATATACTCTAACAGTGTTTCACAAAATAAGGTATACCAAGGGCTTATCGAGCTGTGTAAGTGGCGAGAGGGCATGTAATATATGTAGACAGCGAAATCCTAGATGTTACTAAAATATATTTCTGGACTGCCATGAAATTTGTGTTCAGCCCGTTCTTTTTGAGACTTATTGAAGACTGGAGGCTACCATGGCCCTTCCAGGTGGTTCTCAATGCTACCAAGTGTCAGTAATTAAGCAGCGCTAGCTCAGATAAATCGAGACGAACTGTCAGCTCCCACTCACTTTACCACCCAATGAGGAAGACAGAGGCGATTTCTAATCAATTTTCATCAAAGACTAGCTTAGAGCAAAGGCCTTCGATGTCTCATCACCCCAGGTTAGTCCGACAAAGGACCTATCCTGTTTGTTAGCGATGGTGAGCTGATCATTATAAATTTAGTTAGCCAGCCGTTTGTCACCGCCACTATCTCCGATCGACTTGAGTACAGGCTCATTTCACTTGTCCCGATGATTAGTGATGCCTTGTATATAGACCTTTAGCGCTGTCAACAAAGGCTTAGAGTGGCAGCAGGTCACCATAAAACCAGGTATAAACGTAATACCTGTACTATCTTGTTCAATGACCATTAGTGCTAACAATTAGGATTTTGCTGTCTAAGCCCTTGGTAATGTTATGTTCAGGCAGAAACTGTAGGTGGAGATGAGGGTGCTAAAACTAGCTGATAGCTACACTTACCTGGTTCTGAATCTGTACCTTCAGGATCACTGTGTCCTCGTTTCCTTCCAGCAACTAGTACCTTGTGGTTCTGTAGTGGTCATATCTGTACAAATAAGGAAAATTGTACTGCATTGTGACAGATAATCATCTTGGACGCATCATGCATGCCAGAAAGAACATAATATACAACAATGCAAGGAAAAGAAGCGAGCATCAAACATGCTATATGCTACGATCCATGTGCAAATGCTTTCAGAGTGGCAGATTGTAGAAAAACAGTTTAGCTACTTGGCTTGCACCTGTGTGTTTGGGTGTGATCGGACATTGAACAGTCAAATATTAACGCATATCTGTAGATGTCCGCATTGTACCCACCAACGCTCGCACTAACCACATACTTGCGTGGTCTTTTTCACCCGGGTTACCTTGTGATATATAATCTACATGTATGCATACTTTCTAGCCCATTGCTATGTGGTTGCTCAGGTATACAAAGTACTGTGTATGTGATACAGTCCCTCCTTGTAGGGTTCATGTCCATATATTAGTCTTATTTCCTGAGGGCCAGGGCAAACATTCATACAGTTCTTGAGGGCTAAAAAAATATTTATTGGATTCATGGAAACAATTCAATGGGCTAGAAAATAGTTAGTGACCAATCCTTCGCTTTGTATGCAGTATAGAAGCATACATCCCTCGGGCTTTGCCCTCGGGATTTGTGGTTCTATACTGCTTTGGCCTCGGGAATTATGATTCTATACAAACTTCAGGAGTTGGTCAATAACTATTACATAGTTGTTTTCAATACTATGTACCTGAGTCATTGGGTCTGTAAATGGTGAAGGTGTTGTAGGGATCTTTAGCACCACTTAATGTCACTACATGCTCCAGGGTGGTAGGTCGCCCTGTTTCACACCTGGCCATCAGTTGACACGATGGAATGCGTTTTCCTTTTTTGAAGTTATCTACCTCCTTTTTCTCAATCTGTAGAAATTTTCCATATGAAAATGTGCACCCCACTCCTCTACACAGACACAATAAAAAATTGTATGAGGGGAGTATCCCTATCAAAACGGTAGGTATATGCAGTTTTGTCAAGGAAGTGGTACAGCTGAACCTACCATAGGAGGTCCCAGTGCTGTGATTCTCCATGCTTCATCACTTGTTGTGGTTCCTTCTGGAGGAATATCCAGTCTGATTAAATTCTGATCACTTTCAAATTCAAGTCGCTGATCATGTCCCAGGGTGGCATTCATTTTTTGATAATATTTGCTGATAATCTGTAGGTGTAAAGGACATATGTACTTACACATTAGGCCACACAGAACAAAGTTAACTATCATGACCACTAGGTCCATCAGATAATAATTTTAATTTAATTATAAGTGCCTAATGTTCGCATGTAAATATATATTCCAGCTGTGTAGTGTGTGGTAGCATAAAATTGTCCTACTAAAAGTCTAGGTTGGTACAATGCCTGTAATAAAACTCAGCTATTGGATGCCTTGAATTTTCTATAGTTCGTCGGGTTAGTTCAAACAAACATTAAATTCTGAGTGGCCTTATAGGGACTTTCAGGGCAGTTATTAATACCCATCATTTTTGCAGCATGATAGGGTTTGTAAGGAAAATATCGTGCCATGTATGTACATGTCATTGTATCCGGATACTGAGAGTAGTGTACATGTACTTGTACATGTGTCAACCAACCTGAAAATGGCCACACTATACAATTTAAAAGGGAGTATCTTTATGTACAACTCACTCGTTAATAGGCTTATAATATATACGGTATACTATATACATACATGTACCTTGTTATGCACTTTGGTATTCCAAAATATGGTGAAGTGAATCTTGTGGCCTTTGGGCTCGTCACTGTAATGAGTGCTAGCACTGTATTCTCTGTCCTCAGCACCTTCCTCACCAACTCCATATAGAGAAAAGCTGTCTAGTTCAATAAATCCATAGGAGCTATCACATGAAAAATTGCCGGGCATGGTTTCAAAATAAAATTTTTCTTCACCACGATCTATGGAACTGGCTTTAACGAAGCACAGCTTTGATGCACCTTCTGGTTTAGCACAGTGTTGAATTTCAAGAGTCAGTGGTCGAGAAAATTGGCATTTGGGAACACAATCTATCCAATAAACTGCACTAACGAGATGGGTATCCTGGGGTAATTGATAATCTCCCATAATGGTGGCTTTAATGTGGATGCTACACTGCTGTAGGTTGGCGGGTAGAGAGTTCTCAGGGATATGAAGATTCAGACCACATTCATCCCAGGAGAAGAGCTGCTCAGAGTTTGTCACTAGTACTGATGTCTCAGCTACAAGATGCTCTGTGCACATAGGAACAAATAGAATACTGTATAGCGGGTAATTTTCATGGGGGGCTAATTTTCATTATTTTCATGACTGCTCTAACAGTCACTAAGGTTTACACCCCACGAAAATTTGCCACAGTAGGTAAAGGTCGTCTGGTAAAGTTGCCGTGAGTGTACATGCGATTGTGGTCGAAACGCATGGCATCTGCCTCCAATCTGTTGAGTCTCTGCGATTATCGAACACAGTATGAGACTGGAAAATTTCTGTTTCTGTCACTTCGGTGACAGTCATCGGTAGGTTTGCTTGATGATGGCGAACGGGGCGTGGCAAGTGCAATCGTCAAGAGCCACGAAATTTAGACCCACGAAAATTAAATTTGGAGGCTAAATCTTACTTTTCACGAAAACTAATACCCTCTAAATTTCCCACTATATGGTATCTTCTGTTGTGTCGTCTCTTATCGCTACATAAACTAGCTATATAAATTAGCTCTCTAGACCATGTCACATACTCCATGCACAGTATCAGTCAACCTCAGCTGTAATGGAACATATAGGAATGTGTGGTATTATATGCATTAGGTGATCAATTCACAATAATGAAAGTACTGCAGAATCCTGCGATTATCCTCCCTCTCCCCCCCCCCCCCTGTCTGCATACCACTGGGTTAAACCGTAGCCACCCCCAATGCCTGGGTATGAGGCTAGCTAAACCGGGGAGGGGTTTTTACACAGGACTGTGATATTCCTTGTTTGATGACCATTCATTACTAACCAAAGAATGCCACATGGGTGTATGATTTCTGGCTATTTGATAGGTAAAACTTGAGAAAAACAAGCAAGGCATAAAAAGACATGAATGGCTAGTGTGCTGGCTGTAGGTTGTTTTTTATTGGCTTTTGGACTCCTCTTACAGTCAGAGAGGGGTGGGCAATTGCGGGATTCTACGGCACTATAAAATGCATGCAACATACCTGTAATATCCTGGTCACTGGTCTGTTGTGCAATAGACACTGACGATGGCATCTGCTTGAATGCAGTATATTTGGCAGGAAAAGGGCTTTTAGGTGGGAGTGAGGATGGTTGAGCTGGACTGGGAGGGAGGCCAAACTCACAACTGAGGACACCCGATGATGGAGTAGGGCTGAGAGCAGATCCTGGACTGGGGACACTTATCCAGCTAGGAGCAGGCCTGGGTCCACTACCCCAGCTAGAAGCATATCCACTATCCACAGAGCTAGGGCCAGGAGTAGGGGCATAATAGGGACTTGGAGGCTGAAGAGTTTTATCAGCAGATCTTGTCATTTGAGTGGTTGATGTTTGTGTGGCTGACAGTTTACTTTCTTGACTCACTACAATCCTCTTTCTTTCTTCACTTTGAAGGAGTTTAATTATTTCATTATGGCCACCAAACTGTGCAAACAATAAAGCATTCCATCCATCTCTATCTTGCAGTTTTGGATTGGCTCCATGTTCTAACAGAATCTTAGCTACTTCTGTATGGCCGTTTTGACACGCTATGATCAAAGATGATAGTCCATCATTCATTTGATGATTTATTTGAGCTCCGTAAGTTATTAAATTTTCCACAATATCTACACTTCCACTTAGACTTGCACTCATTAGTGCCGACCATCCATTAATCTTCAAAGCATTCACATTAGCTCCACTATTTAACAAAAGTTTTGCTATTTCCGTATGTCTGCACTGACTTGCACACATCAAAGAAGAAAATCCATCCTTCAAATGAATGTTCACATCTGCTTTGCGTTGAATCAACATTTCAACAGTTTCTACGAATCCATTCTGCACTGCATACATAAGAGCTGACCATCCATCAGTGGTTTGCATATTCACATCAACTCCTTGTTGAAGTACATGCTTGGCTGTTTCAGTGTACCCTGTTTGACAAGCCATTATTAGTTTTCGCATGAGAGCTTCATGTTCTGATATGAGTGTAGCTATTTCTGTATGTCCATGCTGACTAGCGATTGTAAATGCCGATTGTCCATTGTTATTTTGCTGATTGATGTCTGCTCCATGGCGTAACAAGAGTTTGACTATTTCCAAGTGTCCCCTTTCATATGCAGTCATTAAAGCCGACATTCCATTTCGCTGTATATTAACATTAGCACCATGGTCGAGCAATAACTTGGTTGTTTCTGTATGTCCGTCTTGACTTGAAATGTACAAAGCTGAAAATCCTTCGTTAGTTTGCATGTTAACATTAGCACCATGGTCGAGCAATAATTTGGCTGTTTCTGTGTGTCCTTTTTTACTTGAAATGTATAAAGCTGAAAATTCTTCGTTATTTTGTATGTTAACATTAGCACCATGGTCGAGTAATAATTTGGCTGTTTCTGTATGTCCTTTTTTACTTGAAATGTATAAAGCTGAAAATCCTTTATTTTGCATGTTAACATTAGCACCATGGTCGAGCAATAATTTGGCTGTTTCTGTATGTCCTTTTTTACTTGAAATGTATAAAGCTGAAAATCCTTTGTTATTTTGCATGTTAACATTAGCTCCATGGTCGAGTAATAATTTGGCTGTTTCTGTACGACCGTGTTGACTTGAAATGTACAAAGCTGAAAACCCTTCGTTAGTTTGCATGTTAACATTAACACCATGGTCGAGCAATAATTTGGCTGTTTCTGCATGTCCGTTTCCACTTGAAATGTATAAAGCTGAAAATCCTTTATTACTTTGCATGTTAACGTTAGCTCCATGGTCGAGCAATAATTTGGTTGTTTCTGTATGTCCATTGCCACTTGAAAAGTACAAAGCTGCATCCCCTTCATTATCTAACATGTTAACATTAGCACCATGGTCAAGCAATAACTTGGCTGTTTCTGTGTGTCCATTAAGGCTTGAATTCATTAAAGCTGAGTATCCGTCATTATCTTGCATGTTAACATTAGCACCATGGTCGAGCAATAATTTGGCTGTTTCTGTATGTCCATTTTGACTGGAAATTGACAAAGCTGAAGACCCTTCGTTATCTTGCATGTTAATATTAGCTCCATGATCGAGCAATAATTTAACTGTTTCTTTACGTCCGTCTCCACTTGAAAAGTACAAAGCTGCATCCCCTTCATTATCTAGCATGTTAACATTAGCACCATGGTCAAGCAATAACTTGGCTGTTTCTGTGTGTCCATTAAGGCTTGAATTCATTAAAGCTGAGTATCCGTCATTATCTTGCATGTTAACATTAGCACCATGGTCGAGCAATAATTTGGCTGTTTCTGTATGTCCATTTTCACTTGAACCGTCCAAAGCTGAAAATCCTTCGTTAGTTTGCATGTTAACATTAGCTCCACGGTCGAGCAATAATTTGGCTGTTTCTGTATGTCCCTCTTGACTTGAAATGTACAAAGCTGAAATCCCTTCATTACCTTGCATGTTAATATTAGCTCCATGATCGAGCAATAATTTGGCTGTTTCTGTATGTCCGTCTCCACTTGAAAAGTATAAAGCTGCATCCCCTTCATTATCTAGCATGTTAACATTAGCACCATGGTCAAGCAATAACTTGGCTGTTTCTGTGTGTCCATTAAGGCTTGAATTCATTAAAGCTGAGTATCCGTCATTATCTTGCATGTTAACATTAGCACCATGGTCGAGCAATAATTTGGCTGTTTCTGTATGTCCATTTTGACTGGAAATTGACAAAGCTGAAGACCCTTTGTTATCTTGCATGTTAACATCAGCACCATGGTCGAGCAATAATTTGGCTGTTTCTGTATGTCCCTCTTGACTTGAAATGTACAAAGCTGAAACCCCTTTATTACCTTGCATGTTAATATTAGCTCCATGATCGAGCAATAATTTAACTGTTTCTTTACGTCCGTCTCCACTTGAAAAGTACAAAGCTGCATCCCCTTCATTATCTAGCATGTTAACATTAGCACCATGGTCAAGCAATAACTTGGCTGTTTCTGTGTGTCCATTAAGGCTTGAATTCATTAAAGCTGAGTATCCGTCATTATCTTGCATGTTAACATTAGCACCATGGTCGAGCAATAATTTGGCTGTTTCTGTATGTCCATTTTCACTTGAACTGTCCAAAGCTGAAAATCCTTCGTTAGTTTGCATGTTAACCTTAGCTCCATGGTCGAGCAATAATTCCGAGCGAAGCGAGGTCTCTACTCGGGCTTGAGAGTCGTTTCGTATGGCTTCTGGGCGTATCTTTCGCGTGCGTCAAAATTTTCTTTCTTACTCTCTTCTGCGACTCAGGTCACGTCGCCAAGTATTTCTAAGTCATAAGCTGTGGCCTCCCTCAAGGTGGTCATGCAAGGCCTACAAACTCTACCGTTCTGCCGGACTGTGCTTACCGGGCAAATCAATGTTCGCGCGGTCAAAAACGATCGCACCTTCTTGGCCCAAAGTTGTTCGTCCTGTTGCTGATAGTAAAGATGTTGCTAGCTGTGGCCTGTCAATTGGTCTACTCTTGGCTTCATTCTTCCAAGACCGACAACATAATGGAGCTCCTTTTGCTGCTAATACTTCAGCATAGACAAAAGAAACCACTCCCTAGTCTGGCGTAGCCGACCCTCGCAGGAAGAGGAGGGTCTGGTCTAAAGCCTATACTATGCTTGTGCAGGAGGAATGTAATTAGTCACTACAGTACAGCGTGTATAAAGTATGTGTCAACCACACTCAGCAAACACATTGCCATGCGCACGCGCATACTCTCGCTCTCGCACGCGCCTACTGTTTACGTCATAGTGGTTGGCAGTTTATTTTATCACCCACATTTGCATCCTTGCGGGGACAGTCAGATTCTGACTGTCCTGCACAAGCATAGTATAGGCTTTAGACCAGACCCTCCTCTTCCTGCGAGGGTCGGCTACGCCAGACTAACCACTCCCTTATCATGTGATCTACACGTCCAACATAATTTAATTTACACGAGGAAGGCGGGGGAACCCTAAAATCATACAAATTCATCAAGCATTGCATCATGCATAAACAGGAAGTTCAATACAGGATATTGGTTGGCATGGTGGCTCGCTGAGCGAGGACTGCTACACAAAGTGTAACTCTAGTTTAGCTGTTTCTGTATGTCCGTTTTCACTTGAAATGTACAAAGCTGAAAACCCTTCGTTATCTTGCATGTTAACATTAGCACCATAGTCCAACAATAGTCTAGCAACATTTATGTGGCCTGTCTCACAGGCTGCCATTAACGCAGACTCATTGTCTAGTCCATTAGTTGAATTAACTTGTGCTTGATACTGTAGTAGCAACTTTGCGACTTGAAGGTGTCCACGCCGTGCTGCTCTATATAGAGCGCACTGCAGATTTTCATCTTTCTGCAGCTGGTTGACATCTGCTCTTTGTTCCAGTAGCCTCTTCACTGTTTCAAGGTCTCCTCGATCGCTTGCTGAGACCAACAAAGACGACGATCGATACATGAACGCCATAATTATTAAATAGATCTCGTTTAATATTATGTACCAGCAGAGGTCAATCGGCGATCAGGTCAGTGTGCACTGACGCACCAGTGACCAAGGTAAAGCCGGAGGCACTGGCCCACAGTCTCTTATTAAACTTTAATAGTCCTCACTATTATTTTTCTTCTCCACACAGCGCGATCATTGAAGTACGTACCCGCGAGCGCCAATCCCGGTTGTCCCAAAATTTAAAATCACATGATCTTCACAAACTGAAAAAAGTTACTAAAAATAGAAATCTAATACTATCTTCTCTTGCCCAATAATTCTTCAATCTAAAATTATGATAATAGAGAAGGGTAAAATTAATAATAAAATTAATGCAGACTACAACAGTTACTTAATTCCTTACCTGTTGTCTGTACATTGTTTTCAAGTCGTCGATGTCTAGTTTGAGTTCCTCTGCCTCTTCTGCCTTCTCTCCATACATCTGAAGCATGGCCTCGTGCTTCCTCTCCACTTCCTGATAATGATAATGAAAATTAATTAATAATAACTCCTCTACAAGGATAAAGGAGATCTGGGGGGAGGCCAGTGGCGTGTCCAGGAGTTGAAGGAGGGAGGTGCTAAGCCAATCGCGCGCCCCCCCCCCAAAACGTTGACCACGCCCCTCGCTAACGCGTTCTTGAAGATATATAGCTGGCTGACAAAGAAGGCTGTTTTGGCCAAGTATCGATAAGAAAGAGTTGTTTAGAGAGCGAATTGTAAGTTTATTGTTGGTTCTGGCTACCAATTGTCGATTATCAGCATAAATAGTTGCCACTGAGCTACTGATCTGGCTGTTGTTCCAGAGCTGAGGGGGGTGCTCGAGCACCCTGAGCCCCCCCTTGGACACGCCACTGGAGGCCATCTACAATTTATTCTTCATCTGTTTCAGAATACCTGAGAATGCACCTTAGAGGGCACCAAAATTTTATACAATGTCATAGAGGAGCTTGCATCCATACCTTAGAATGCCATAAGTACTACTAGCACAGGTACAGGTCTCACTTCATCACACATTGCATGTCGTGCTATATACCTCTGTCTTGTACTATCGTACCTGTAACTTTTGCTTCAGAGATGGGATTGTGTCGACTTCATTCTTGAGTGTTTCATTCTGAGCTGATAGGTTAGCCAAGTCCTCTGCCATGGCAGCTCGAGAACGCTCCAGCGAACCAACCAAATTCTGAAACAACAAAATTACTCACAGTCAGCATTCACGGACTGATAAAAAGATCACCGCAGGTTGTAAGTATCCTTAATACTACAAGATAATATCACAGGTCCTAGGTTCAGTATTATTGATGTACCTGACTATTTGCCAGCTCTCCTTCCTTCTGTTTGAGTAGAGACTGGAGCTGCTCTATCAGTGAGGCAGATGGTGCCACGCCCCCTCGACTGGTATGTAGTGACATGTCAGACACACTCCCCCCACCCTCACTGGCAGCATGGAGGGACTTCTCAAGAATATCACTCTATAAAAATTAATAGGGACATAAATTAACAACTGGGGAAAAGCCATCCCACCTATAATGCCTGATATATACTACTAGCCAATTGCCTGATACTACCTGTATATACCTGACTTCCAGTGCTTGACTGCCGAGAGACTGTGCGATTCAGTGACAGGGAACTGGCCAGCTGTGCTCTTAGTCTCTCCTGTAGAAGATAACTTATGACCATACACTACTATGGTTGCAGCTAACATCTACATGTACCTTCTCTTGCGATTCCAGACAAGCCTTTCTACTCTCAGCCTCCAATCTGACTCGCTCATACTCCAACTGACGTTCCAACATCTCCTATATGCGAACAGTGTGCTTGACAACTTTGAGTTGTGTGTGTGTGTGTGTGTGTGTGTGTGCAGTTATAGGCTTAACGATTGTACATGTACCTTTTCTTTTCTTAGTTCATCCATGGATTGTTGACATGATGTTCGAAGTGCTTCTGTCTTTGCAGACTCTCTATCATTACCAAATGACAGTAAGGTGCACAAGTTCACCACTAATGTTCAGCTTACCTGTGCTGACTTTCTTCTAATGTCTGTAGTTTAGCTCTTTCCAGCTCCAATGTAGCCAGCAGCTGTGACTTCTCTTGCTTTGTACTACTCAGCTGAGTCTCAAGAGCTCTCACTCTAGATTGCAAAGTCATCTCCTTCTCTACTGCTGACCGCTCTTTTTCAGAAGACTGGCCGAGCTGCGCTTGAGTTTGTACTGCAGAGTGAGATATAGGTATATAACTAATGTATTAACACACGGGAGACTGGGAAGCAGAGTGGCGCAGTGGGAGCGTGCTGGGCCCATAACCCAGAGGTCGATGGATCGAAACCATCCTCTGCTAAAACCTTTTTTTTTTTTTCCTTTCGCGTGATTTTTTTTCTACCTTCTACAGTTTCCCACATTTCTTTTTTCTAATGCTAAGTTTATTTTTTTAAAGCTCAGTACCATCAAATTTTCCAAGCAATAAATTTAGAATCTGGATATTATCTACCAATTATTTTCTTATCATAGAAATTTTGCTCACCAAGTCTCTGTGTTAAGTTGGCCTCAATCTTGTCCCAGTTGGTTGACTGTGCAGAGTGGGCTGCTTGGAGGTTCTCAATCTGCCTGAGCAGAGGCTTAGTTGCTATAGAAAATGAAAATATGAGGCATAATGAGATTCATAGATCCTCAATAATCATCAAATTTTATTCTGTTCATACCTTGTGAAATACTCGAAGTTAGCTCTTGATTACGACTCTCGGCTTCTTGCAGTCTCTAAATAGAACAAAGCACAAAATGAAACGCCTCAAATCTGATGATACAGCTTGTGCAGCCAATAATTTTACTCATGCTCTGCGTACTACTGACTTGTACATGTACATGTACCTGTTGCATGTCGGCGAGCTCCTGTCTCATGTGATCCTCCCTCCAGGCTGCCTGTTGCTCAGCACGAGAAACACTCATACGAAGCTCATCCACCTATTGGTCAGCATCAGTAGTCAAGTTAGAGTTTCAGATACTTCGCATGTACACATGTATAAGCCATGTCCCCCCCCCCCCCCCCCCCCCCCCAAAAACAAGGTTACTATGGTACATGTATAAAGTGCAAGGTATTACAGTATTATGTAGTGCTCCGAAATTATAACTCAGTATTGTTGTATTTAAATACAGTATTTACCTTGATTATAAAGTTGTAGGGGAGCACTGACACTGTAACATGCTGGTACCAAACAAGACTCCATAGACATAGCTACGTGTAGCTACCTCTCACCTGCATTAGCAGAGCCTCCTTCTCTCTCTGAGCACCGAGCTTTTGCTGGTCCAGGACACCCTTCAGCTCCTCCCTGGCACTCTGCTCAGCACTCAGGGCAGCCTCCTGGGCCGCACTCTGAGTCACCGCATTTGCCTTCTGCAACTCAGCAAGCTCCCTCGGATAAATAAATAGAGACTATGCAGCACAATATCATGAAAAGTAGCTAATCAAACAACTCAAAAATTAGGGAAAACATGCCAGTACTTGTTCCTACGTGCACTCTCAACATAATATTATACATATATGTACACTGCCAAATATAGTTATTATGTATAGTGTACATGTGGGCATAAATTTTAAACTAGGTAGGAATCTTACTTGTAGGAGTTGTCCAGGTTTGTTTGCAGACTCCTGACCTTATCCATAAGCTCATCTCGCTCAGCCTAAAATATACAACACTCATTACTCCTCTCCTCCATAACTTCAACACACATGCTCACACACACTGACCTTGAGTGAAGCTAGCTCTTTGGCTTGCTGCTCAGCGATCGTATTCAGTTGACCCAGTGACTCTGTGATATAGGCGAATAATCATTGTCGAGGATTAAGGGGTACCCATTCATTACCTTGATACTTTGTCTCATTCTCCTCTTTCTTTTTCATCTGTTCTTTGAGTATCTTCACTTTGCCCTCAAGGTCTTCAATCTGTTGTCTGTACATGTAGCGAATATGAAAATGAAAGTGTATTGAAAAATTGGCTGCTATAACAATATGATCTACGTAAAAGTATAGCCATAGCCATGTACCTCTGAGCAGCAAGCAGCTGGTCATTCTGTTTGTCCTTCTGCCTCAGCTTCTTGATGATGCCATTACTCTGGAGCTCCTGCTTCGATAGCTTCTCACCTGCACACACACATACACACACACAAGCACACGTACAAGTAAACATGACATGTACACGACATCGTACATCATAGCACACAGTCAAAAGAAATTTGACAGGTGTACATGTATGAAGATCAGATGTGCATAATATTATGCAAATGCTTAAAGGAATATGCTAAGTCGGAGAGAGGTGTAAGTATGTGTACATAGAGGTACCCTCATACCTTCTTCCATGAGCTGAGCTATCTGTTCATCTTTCTCCTTGATCATTCTGTCCCACTCATCTCCCACTGACTGCTTCCTGGGGACAAAGCAATGAACTAAGTAATATTTATTGTACAGACATTAATGGCTTGTAGTTGAACTACTCCAGATTTATTAATTTTAGTGGTCTTTTTGTGCATAATAAATTTTTTTGCATAATATGATACATCATTGATTATTTTGCACACTGTTGAGTGGTATTCCCAGCTTACTGTTGAGTCTGTTCATCCTGCAGTGCTTGTAGCTGCTTCCTCAGGCTGTCCCGCTCCTGCATGTGTACACAGCAGCATAGTACTGATATCAATAATGCTAAGCATGTAAAAAATAACGAAATACTACACTTTCAGTACAAACCCATAGCAACATTAACTTTACAACTACATGAACATGAACATAGTACTATCCTCATCTCCTCGCCCCCCCCCCCCCCCCCCCCCCCCAGTGTAGCCCTCATACTACAATGCTCATGTACATGTACATGTGCACCGACCGGGATCCACAAAATGATAATAGTACTTAATCTGGTATCTACTTCCCACTTCCTAACGTAGGGCTGTCCCTAAGGTACAGTGTATGAAGCTGCACATATACATGTAGATTGTATTTTTTTTATTCTGTTAGAGATTTGTGGGCAATACTGAAGAAGTGTTTAGTACGAGATTATACTACACATCCGCAAATCTTCACTAACCTTAACAACTGCTTGGAATTTCTTCTCAGCTGTGGCTAGCCTCCGGGTGAACTCTGACCTGAGCTCGTCAACATCCGTCTGTCCCGTCCTCTTGGCCTCGGCTAGCTCCTCCTCCAGCGACTGGTTAGTCTCCCGCAGAGAGATGCTCTCCCTACTCATCTCTACCATCTTCAGCTCCCTCACCTCAAGAACCTGACGGATCTCAGCTAGCTCCTATAAACACCATGCATGCATAGCCAAAGAGAATAATTAGAGGGATATACCCTTGGCATTACACAAAGTGGACGTGCACTGTTGCATGAAAGTCAAATAATAAAAAAAAACCCTACATAGTATACCATAGTACAATCATCATAACAATGGGATTAAATTACACATACATGTGTACATGTATGGAACATGCTACATGTATGTACCTTCTTCAATCTGTCAATATCTGGATGCTCAATAGACTCTTTCACTCCCACACTCTCTTTTGGAGTTGTGGACTCATTCTTTTGTCTATCATCACCGGGTGGTTGCTGACCTCTCTCACCCACCCCTTTGTCCTGTATGGCCACACTGCTTGGACTTTGACCTCTCTCTGGCTCACTCATTCCTGGTGATGTCTGCAGCTGGTGTAGAGTTGAGTCCTTTGTCTCTGTAGCTTTTGTATTGATTTCTTGTTCTTTATCTCTTGTGTGTGGTTGTTCATTTGTGATTACTGGTATATTGTCTTGTTCTCTTGGCTTGCTTTCTATGTTTGAATCAGTTTCTGACTTAGTTTCTAATGTTTGATCGGATAATGGTGTTTGTTTGACTGCTGCTTGCTGTGTATCTGTGCTGTCCTGTTGTGTGTCACGGTGCACTGCTGAATGCCCAGTGCTGTTCCCAGTTTGTGAAGGTACCCGAGTTGTGTCCTCCCCAACAGCATTACTGGTTATAGCTGTAGGAGTGGGCTGAGATTCTGGTGAGGAGGAGCTCTTTCTTGTCGAATCAATATCTCTGGTCTTTGAATCCTGCGTAGAAAGTGGACGGCTACTTGTATCCGGCATTTTATCGGTCTCTTCTTGCATCAAGGCAGTTTGCTCAACTACTGTCAATGGGGCAATAGTCTGAGCAGCTGTGATACCACTATCTGTTGCCTCCAACACAGCAGCTGCAGCATGGCTTGAGTCATTTACCGGCTCTGAGAGATCGGGTGTAGCTCTAGATTTCAAACTCTGATTGCTAGGCTTTTTGGCTTTTACTCGTACTTCTGCACCACCTTCAGAGCTAGTCACTTCTCCCTCCCCACCCTCACTGGCTTTCAATAACGTCTTGCTTACTGACTGTGACTTTGATGAATTTCTCGGAGTGGCCACTGCTTGCTCAGGTTGCTTTGGTATGGAAGAAGTGCCAGGCTCGAGGTCAGAAGAGTTCTCTACGCTAGTACTCTTCTCTTTCTCTTTTGGTTGAGGAAGAGGGGTAGAGCTCGACTTTGGAGGTGAGGTGAGTCTTGGTGATGTCACTCTCTTTCTTTGCTCACTGCTTTGTGTCTTGTTAGACGAAGATGTTTGTGATTTCAACCTTCTAGCCCCAGTGCCTCTCGCCATTGATGTTGGCTTCGGCGCTTCTTTTACTCCCTCACTATTGCCTCTCTTATCCTTTCCCCCACCTCCCCCCTGATCGGAAGAGCCAGGGGACGTGAAATATGACCCCCAAAATGAATCATTGGCCCCCCAAGTTGAACCAAACACACTAGATGAGCCACTCTTTTCTGCAGCAGGAGGTGTAGACTTGTTGCCATGTGCTGTCTTAGACTGTCTGCTTTGTTCTTCCTGTGACGGACTGAACCACGTAGAGAGAGGGTTGGCAGATTTTGACGACGGAGGGTCTGGAGTACCATGTGTCTTAATTGCAGGGGCTGCCTCGTTAGAGGTAGAGGAGGGAGGCGAGACAGAAGCACTGGTGGACACACCATTGTTTGCTGCTGCATAGAGACAGATGGAATGTGTGATGGAGTAGGGATTTCTAATCAAAGCACACCAAGGTAGTGAAACTAAATTTTATGCTACTTACTTGGGTCTAGAGCAGCCTCTGAGGAGTTTTGACCATCATTGATGTCCAGTACCTTGTCGATGGACTTTTGTGCCTGGCTCAAGGCCGTCTTAGCAAACGAGAAACTCGAATCAAACCAACTCATGATGCAAATGGTATGGTACTGGTGGAACTAGGGACTTGTAAACAACCACTAATGAAAAGGGTCTTCCCTTCATATGCATGTGATTGACCAGTTGCGCATGTGCAATTCTCAGATGTCACCTTTGCCGCCAAGGCAGAGTACATGTCTTTGTCTTCTCCGTACATGTAGTCACGATCACAATGTCGGCTCGCGATCAAATGACCAAGCTACTTGACCAGCTGATGGGTCAGAACAGAGATGGTAAGTCAATAAACTAGCCCCGCTGGGGATATACCAAAATCAAAATAATTTTATTACACAGTAGCCACCCATATCATGTACGTGTGTGTACATGTGTCTCATAGTACAGTAGATCTATGGAGCTACTGTGTTTAGCCATACTCAAGTGTTGTACTGTTTTATTTCTCTTTTGTCGTGGCAGATTTAAACTTGTTACTGGGTCAATCACCAAGCCTTGCTGAGGGGCCCCCACGCACAATAATGGCCTCTCTCCCTTTTTACGGGGGGTAGATCCACACCTCTCATTGTGTTCGAGCTTTCCTTCAGCTTTCGTACGTTACAAACGTGAGTTAAACTCCTGTGAGTTAAAAACGAAGACCACTATTTCTCTTTTTTTGAAGAGTCATCCTATTTATAGCCTGAATCGGCTAAATTTAGATATTTCATATACATGTGCTTGCCAGCTTCCCATTTCTTCTTAAAAAAGTAAAGAGCCTTGTATATCAGTAAGTGTATGTCCTATGCTATGCTTGAACTAGTTGTAATTATTAAAAATAAGGTATAGTTTTTACATCGGTGGGCATGCCCTAGGTAAGTTGTGAAATGAAGGCATGCGAATGTGCGCAAGGTGAGAGAAAATTTGGAAATGGTCACTGCACCCTTGTTGGAGTTACGTATGATACAACCACCTGTACTGTGTGTATGTTTAACTGTAATGTCACTGTTGCACTGCATGTGTAATGATGTACATATACTAAGGAATGGCGTCCATACGAGATACTCAAAATCCACTTATCTTGTAGGCATTTTCTTGGTGAATGTTTGAGCATTCCCTCCCCTAGCTTAGTGCCGGCGGTGAAAAAATGTAACCCTAAAGAAATATTGACAGCCTATCTACGTGTTTGATATTCCCTCTTCACAGGTGAGGATAAGGGGAAGGAGAAACACTTTACCGACAAGGACATCTGCAAACCATTTCTCCTGGGCATCTGCATCAGTGACCTCTTTGTCAATACGGTAAGACCTCACGATTCCCCATATACATGTATGTGTATCTGTGAGTGGGAGTTCCTGTAGTAGAGTGCATTGTATAAACCTCTTATACATACATATTGATGTGTCAGTCACGTACACTGTACGTACAGTGCAAGATTACCTTTTTACAGCTTACAAAAATGAAAAGTGAATGATGTTGAATTATCATAAAGTATACACCTTCAACTTCACAATAACCCCCCCCCCCCATCTGTATACATATACACATACTTACATAATACATTCATACACTCTCTCCCTAGCGTGCTGAACTGCCCGAGTGCACGAAGGTTCACTCCATGACAATGAAGGACCAGTTTGAGGAGGCTTCCAAGAAGCGAGACTACCGCATCGAGGAGGAGGTCTACGCCTACCTGCAGTCATTCCTCAAAGAAAACGAGAGGAAGATAGAGGGTGCCAAGAAAAGACTCACGCTGACACAGGAGACACCCGAGATGGAAGAAAAGGTAGTGTATCGTGGTTTGTAGATAATGATTGTACTACATATAATATTGTAGGATAATGTGCAACTGTGATAAGTGTTGTACTATTTTTCCATTTCCAGGTCGAGCAGATACATGAGCTCGCAGTGCAAGTTGGAGAAAAAGTAGCAAAAGCTGAAGCACTAGGTGAGAGACTGCATTGGTATAAATGTAATTAGTAAATTGCATCACAACTTCTGAATGATTCAGTTTGTAAGCTTATACTGTTCTCCTCTCCCTCAATCTCTCTTTAATTTCTCCCTCCCTCCCTCTCCTCCTTCCAGGTGCTGAAGGTAAGGTTGATGAGTCATTGGCCATGATGGCAGAGATAGAGGAGATCAAAGGGAAGAAGAAAGCCCTGGAGGATGAGTACCATGCAGCCATTCCACGTCATGCCGCCCAGCAGCAGAAGCTGAGGGCGTGTGAAGTGTGTGGAGCCTTTTTGAGCATGTACGACAACGACCGTCGACTTGCTGACCACTTTGGAGGAAAACTACATATTGGATTTGTTACCATACGAGAGAAGATCAAACAACTAGAGGTAGGATTACACACAAATATTGATATAATTTACACGTGCCAGGCCTCAGCTGGAATTACATACATGTATCGTGTAATTATCTCCTTGTAGGACATAATCACAGCTAAGGAAGAGAAGAGAAAGAAGGAAAGAGAGGAGTACTTCAAGGAAAGGGAGGAAAGAGAGCTAAGGGAGCAGAGGGACAAGGAGAGAGGAAGGAGGAGCAGGTGATTAGCAGTGTGTGTATATATTGGTACTACAATAATTATAGCAAGAGTACAGTTGGTTCTGGTGGGGTCACGAATTTCTAATTAGAGCACACTTGACCACAGTCTCATTCCTAGATCCTCCCCTTATTGTACATCAAGCAGTTTCTGGGGCACACAGGCAATGCTAAAAATATGCGTTAAATTTTGTTTTGTATAATTGCACACTTTAATCATGCATAATATTATTATAATGTACATGTACATGTATTTTTCTAGTTTGTAACTCAAGCTTGTTTTTTTTCCCCCAGGTCAAGCAGCCGTGAGCGACGTCGTAAGAGAAGCCGAAGCAGGAGCAGGGACAGAGATAGAGAGAGGAGGAGAGATAGCTACCGGGACAGAGACAGAGACAGAGACAGGGACAGGGATGGATACAGAGACAGAGACAGAGATAGGGATAGGGACAGAGAGAGGGACAGGGATCGCGACAGAGATAGAGATCGAGATAGAAGGCGGTCAAGGTCAAGAGACAGATATCGGAGGAGGAGTAGGAGTCGCAGTCGGAGCAGGTGAGGGGAGGGGCTATGCTGAATCATTCATAATAGCACGAGAGTTCAATATTCCCCTGGGAAACAATGTTTATGTTTTTTTTTTTTTGGTTTTCTTGGAGGGATATTATTATAATAGTCTCTAGTGTGCATGGTGCCCTGACGCTTGAGTTAAGTCAACCTTACCGAAGATTTACGGAGTATACTGGCATTAGAGTCATTGAACTGATAACCCCATGTTTTTTTATGGAAGCTGCTATAACATTACACACTCTTCAATGATGCTGGCTATTTTTACTTTACCTCACTAACCAGAGTAATAATTATTGTTTATGATTCCTCTAGGGAGCGTCGTCGGAGGGAGAGATCAGAGTCTTGAGAAAAACAATCCTACATGTACCTACATTGATCGACTATGCATCCCTTGTTCCTTGAATATTATGTTGTAATAATAATGGTTATTGTCAGTATTAAAATTTAATAGTTTGCAACATGCATGGTTCTATCAATTTTGTGTGCTATAGACATGGAAGTAAACATGGAAGGAAAGGCCTGGGCATCAAAAACTATGCATACAACAATGATAAATAATATAGACACCACAGAACCAGCTAGCTTTACTATTCTACCTATGAGACTGTACCATTGCCACAGTTCACATACATGCACGTCTACTGGGACGGTGGAGTCTCCTCCCTATGACTTGATGTCCTTGGGCAAGTACCAGATTTGATTCTTGGTGTCTTCCTCGATTTTCTTCTTCAGTTCTGGCCTCTCATCCAGGTACTCGTCAATCTGAAAATCAAATAACAATAATAATAATGGGTGTTCTTGTATTGGGAAACTTCAACTGGATTGAGCTTAATCACTAATATAGGAACATTTTTTTGGCATGCTCAAGCAATTGTAGAGGCAACATTCAACATTTCAGCTATGCATGAATATTCTGTACATTTGTTGAGTGACCAAAAATTTGAAGCATTTCCCGTAATTCTGCAATGGGTGTCAGTAACTAGAGGTGGTAAATAATAAATTATTGAGTCACTAAAAATCTCACCGTCATTTCTTCATATGGCTTCTCAGCTTTGATCTGGTCCAACTGCACAGAAGGGAAAGTAGCATCATTCTCATGCATGTCAGATACTATATATACACTGAACAACACCCTTCACAGATAGAGGGGTCTAACCTATCAATATCAGTCACGACTATAATTATGTACTTTGTATCTCCCTAATGGGAATGAGATGAGATTACCAATTATTCCTTGTCACTGACGCCCCTATCATGCCTCCCCTCCCCCCCCCCCCCCCCCGAGGCAAAAATCAATGGCTAATTGGTGCTGCTCCCTACTGTGTAGTTATAAGAATAGCTGCAAACTCGAGCTCCATAGATAGTTTTTTTTAGCTCACCTGCTTCTTAAGACTTTCTAGGTTCTTCTCAGCTTCTTTGGTAACCCTAGCGACATCATCTTCCTGCGGGTCAAATAACAATAATAATAGTAATAATCGCATCAATACTTAAGCACAGATAACAAGAACTCACAAATTCCTTCCTGTGTTTCTCTATGTGAGGAGTGTCCATATCTTTAGGGTATGGTACTGTCAGAGATTCAAACTGCTTCTGAAAGTTATCCACCAGTCCTGGCGTGGTGATGTGCTTGCGATAGTGGCTCCAGTCTATCGGTTCAGGCTGCTCTGGGATGGTCAACATGCTGCAAGGGAGGGTTCAGTGGATAGTGCGCATTAAATGGAATAAATGACCCTTTAAAAGTAACGCTTATGCGACCTCAAATTTGCCTACTATCCCTAAAACTAAAGGTTAACCCAACTGAATAGTTTTTAGTAACACTAATCCAAGCGAAATTTGACATTTGAATCCTCCAGAAGCTATGGACTTGAATCTAGCTTTACCTTGCCCGAATTGCTTCGTAGCGAGCTCTAAAGCCGTTATAGTGGGCTCTAAACTCCGGCGGCAGTCGTCTGAAGAGAATAGACCAGTCGAACACTTTCTTTCCTGCCGTTCTCCCGCTCATCTTGTCTGCAAGCTGACAAACAGTCCGAGTATCGGTCCGGATATTCTCCTTGAAACCTCCGGATATCTTTCAATTAAATATCCGGTATCGATGAATGACGTCATCGATTTTAGAGGTCAAGGGAAAAACAAGCAGTTCTGTGTCGCGAGCTTTTGCTTTGAATCAAGCTGGACAGTCATGGCAGCCGCTCCTAAGGTAATCTATGTGTCTGCATAAGTATTTAGGCCAATACCGTGTGCACAAGTGTTTCATGCCATACTCTGGATATAAAGTTATTATGTCACTGTACTACTAATTGAGTACTTGTAGCTAGCTGTGTGTAGCTTAGTCCAAGTACATGATTAAGTTTGCTCAGGTGGGGATTTGATTGTCTCTGGCCTTTGGTGGTGGTCAAGTGGAGACCCTGGATTAGCCTATTTATGATTAGGGTGCATGATATAGGTGTGTGGAGCAGTGGTACTTCCTTTCGTATCAATCTCAGTCGAAATCACCACTCTTTATACTCGGAAAAGCGTGCACTTCAGGATGAATGGAGGATAGGAGAAAGAGAAAGAGAGGGGGAGGGGGGCAGAAAGGGAGATAGAGAGAGGGGGGCCAGGGAGGCGGGGGGGGGGGGACAAAGGGAGATAGAGAGAGGGGGGTGGGGGTGGGGGGAGAAGAGGGAGAGAGAGGGGTGGAGATCTCGACACCACTGCATGTTTAATACGAAGTGAAGAATTGTGCGCTGCTTTACTACTTTGTGTGTTGCCTGTGGTGTGTGGAATAAGGTTTGTTTGTCTGCACACTCTGTCCATGTTCTAAGGGAGTGTGATTTGTAGACTGGAGCCTCCCTCGCTAATCACCTAAACTCTTTAGGGACCAACGCTAATCAACAATTTGATCAGCTGAGAAAATAACACGTTCGATTGATCTCTTACATGTACTTGCGCAATGTGAGTTGTCAGTGTTACAGGTGGCTCCATGATCTTAAGTGTACTGTAAATCAGGTGTGCCTAGAGCAGCAATGGGGTGATGATTTCCTCCTTGTTTTCAGGTGGAGGTGCATAGCTATAGCTACTGTCTACTTAGAGTGGATGAATCGTCCAAACTCCTAAAGGGTTTTTCTCCGTGGAAGGGGGGAGGGGGAAGAAATGGGCTTTCCCTATTGCCAGTACGGGGTTGCTCCCCATCTTGAATTTTGGTACTTGGCATTTGAGTCCTCTTAAATCTAGGTGCTAATGTGATGCCATACTACAATGCAAAAGCATATAGCACATGCTGGCTCCTCAAGTATTGGCTATTTATATGTACACGTACATGTATGTGCACATGTATGGCATTATTTTTATGCTGATTAATAGGGTACACATGTGCTGCACATGTGACTATGTTATAGTAGCATGATGGTACTTCTTGCTGCTGACTTAATGCCCACGTTTGATAGTTTTTTGAAGAGAAAGGTCTCTGTGGAGTTGTTCTGTTGAAAGTCAAACTCCTCTTTGTCATTGTTGTGGCATTGGATGATAAACCCTACAGCTGTGGAACTGCAAATTCCAGATGGCTCCTGTGTATACAAGAGAGAGAGAGAGAGAGAAAGAGAGAGAGAGAGAGAGAGAGGGAGAGGGGGGGGGGAAGGGAGAGAGAGATAATGGAACGACCACTCTGTCTCATTTTGGATGTATAACATCAGTACATGTACATGATGAATGTACATTGTATATGTAACTACAATTGTGTAAACATTTTTTTACTATTAATACTGCCAGGAGAAATCCGATAGTACAGTCATAAGCCTAGATTGCACATACATTTGTGGGTATCATAACTGAGCAGCTCCGTGTTTACTCACAGTGAAATTCTATGTAACCGTACTTTCTCGTTTCACTTTCAAGATATGCAAGTAGTTGTGTATACAGTAGCTATACAAGCAATATCATATACAATTGTAGATGTATAATATCTATACCTAATTTTTATAAATTTTGATACCTCACTACCACACAGAGTGCTTCAGATGATACTCCAAATGGAGTCCAAAAGAGAAAGAAAGAGGATTTTACTTTTGACAAGATCATCGGTGAAGGGTCGTACTCTACCGTAAGCCAGCTAACTAGTACACCTTGTACTGAAACCCCTTCTCATTCGTAGTGTACTCTGTATACATGTACATGTACATGTACATGTACATGTGCATGTACATGGCCATTGTACTTGTATTACATGTATATTATTGTATGATATATCCCCATATCCACCCCCGCCCACCAAACTTTTCTCTCTCCAGGTCGTCTTAGCAACGGATAAACACACAAAGACCCAATATGCAAGTGAGTTCTGGATGAAAGTAAACGTTGATCTTTCCCTTTTTCCTCATCTGTACTTAGTTCATAATCCCCTAGGGGGGGTTTGTGCAGCGTGTGTGTGTGTGTGTATGTGTGGAGTGCCAGAGAAGAGGAAATGTGAGCGATGTTTGCAGTTCAGCTAGTGTACAGCTTCAGTCTACCAAGGGCTTATCGATCAGGCCCTTCCTTAAGATCGTTTATATGAATATTATTATGTATGCGTAATGATACTGGCTTAGCGTTGCCCCCCCCCCCCCCCAGCGGCTGTTTGCATAATTATTGTATACATAAATTTAATATGCATGAGCCCAAGTGCGGGCCATCCCAGTGGTTCACATGTATGCATGTACATGTACATGTAAAAAGCCAAGTCTTGAGAACTATCCAGTGTTACCGTGGCGATAGTACACACGTAATCCAAGCCCTTTGACCCCGTATAAACAGTAACCATGCTGGCAGCCAGGATTGAATGTGTCTACAATTACCCCACACAAATACCAACTTGCACCATTCTCTCTTCCTCTGGCTAAGTACATGTATAGCCTGGTTCACGATAAGTATGGAAAAAAATTGGCAATAATACTGGTAGTATTATTATGCACAAATGCAGGGACAAGCTTTATTACCTGCTAAAACCTGTCAGATTGCACCTATCACTAATTTATTAGTGGAATAGTTTGTGTAATTTCACATCCTCGACTTGTGATGATGCAGCCACCTGCCTCTGTTACTGTGGGCCAGGCTCTTGTTGCATAGAAACATGAGGGTCTGGGAAAAGAGTGGTGTTCAGTAGCTACACGCACACACAGAAAGCTTTAAGAGCCCGTATACATGTACATGTATAGTTATGTAGTGTAATAACAATATTATGTAATTGCAGTACACATATATATTGCAAACTGCTTTGAAGTGTGCTCAAAGTAAAAGAACACTAGTCTACAGTGTATCATGTGTACCATGCAGTGTACTAAGTAGCATCTGTTGCATCTTGAAAGCTTTTAAGTTATGGAATGCTAGAGTAGCTACACCTTTGGAGCTAGGGCTACCACGGCAACTTCAAGTGATGTTGCAATGGGGGAGGTACCGTGCATGCTAGGATTCTGGGGTTGAGTTCTAAACATTCTTGTACGTCTATAATATTATACATGTAGCTACACACACGTACATACATGTGTAGCTAAGCCATGTTCACAACTTGTTGGTGAGGGAATGGTCTATAGATATTAGTTCTCTTGGTTCAGTGTGTATTGAGAGTATGCAAGCCTGTGGTGAGAGAGAGGGAAGGAGGGAGGGAGAGGGGAGAGAGAGATAGAAAGAGAGAGAGAGGGAGAGAGAGTACATTCATCTCACCCCTCCACTGTCCTCTCTTGCAGTGAAAATCCTCGACAAGAGGCACATCATCAAGGAGAAGAAGGTCCAGTACGTCAGTCGAGAGAAAGAGGTCCTGGCAAAAATCAACCACCCGTTCTTCGTCAAACTCTTCTTCACTTTCCAGGACAAAGAGAATCTTTGTATCCTCCCACTTATTTATCAGCAGCATGGCAGCTCAAGCTCGGTGTATACTAATGATCACATTTCAATGGCATTCGTAGATTGAGTATCTTTTCTGACCACAATTGACAGGTGTTAAGTGGGTGCTTGATGGGCAAGGCTTGAGTGTAACCACTATCACATTGCTCAACAGCATAACCCTGCCCTCCCCAAATGCGAACCCAAAGTTGCTTGCTTATGAGTGCTGGAAAGCGGTGTGCTAGAAGCCTCCAAAAACAGTATCTAACTATCATATAATACTCTTGCTATTATCATAGAGGTGTATACATCGACCTAGTCCCTATTGAATACTGTCTCTAAGACTGTGTGCACACAAACCTATAGACATGAATGGAACTGATAAAACAGCAATTGCTTTATGTCTGAGTGCATACTCACTCGTGTTTGTACATGTATGTGATAGCTCATGTAGTTTTGGAACTTATTTGCTTGAAACGAGATCACCTTCATCAGTTTGATAATACATGTACCATAGGACCGTTTTTGATTGTGTGGTTTAATAATAATATTATTGCATTTCAGGCCAAGTTGTGAATCCATTCGTTGCCTTTAGCTACATGTACATGTAGTTTGTTTAAAAATACAATGTAAGAAGAGTTTGTTTTATACTCATGCATGTGTGTATAAAAACCATGCAGTGGAGTGTGGCTAAAATGGTCAAACATGAGCCGTTTGAAAATCAGTGGCTGCTTTACATGTACATAATTATGGTGTTTTGCCACTTGAACATTGACCTAATTGGCTATAATGATAGATGTGGGTGTGTTTAATGACAATTTGTAGCTTGGCTTTGTTGTTCGCGCCTCATTTAGCTACTGCCATGTTGGGGCCTACGCTCCTCTTTTTTTGGGAAATTTAATTTTCAGTACGTGTCCTTTCCTCCTCCTCCTGCCTGGAATGTACACGGCACACGTGTGCGCTCAACCTGTACGTGTGCATATGGTGAAGTTCGGCTGCCATCAACACAGACATGAATGAATGTGAAGGCCTCCATGATACTGTATTTGAACTATCGTGTACGTGTGTGTACATGCGTCCCTGTCTGGAGAATTCAAGGCTGTATACTTCCAAG
Organism: Cliona cf. orientalis; assembly: GCA_963930775.1. Classification (NCBI taxonomy): domain Eukaryota; kingdom Metazoa; phylum Porifera; class Demospongiae; order Clionaida; family Clionaidae; genus Cliona; species Cliona cf. orientalis. The sequence continues at coordinate 3,241,979 of OZ005695.1, forward strand.
TTATCACTTTTATTGGATTATTGGTACCCTGTCTACATGTATATTACTATAGACACTAGTGTATGTACATGTATGTGTATGTGTCACTGCATCCTTTTTCATATTGTAGTGGTGGTCCTTCTGTCCACGTGTGTGTGTGTGTGTGTGCATGTTTGTCCGTGTGTGTATGTGGGTGGTCAGTTTCAGTTGAAGGCACTGACACTGAGCGACAGTTGTAAACAGGCTAGCTCTAACAGACGTCCACCTGTACTAACTGTACTGTGGACATTCATGCACACAATATACACATGTACACACTGTGCACATTGTATGTGTATAGCTGGCTACCGCACACGATGAATGCACATATACTATTGTGACCGAAGTATGTATGTACATGTAGTCTGTTGTTGTGCCTTGACCGCTGTTGACCGGCAGACTTTGGATTGAGTTACTGCAGAAGAGGAGAGCTCTTGGATTACCTCAAGAAGGTACGTAGGTACTGGTACAATGCACCATTCATTCATCGTAACGTTGGGACTAACACACACATAATAATATGCACTGTACAATATTATGTGCAGTGATTGAACTGTGAGTCCTACTGTGTAATCAAGGGTGTCTTTTTCCTACTAGCGTTCTTTAAAGTTTACTAAGTAACTTACAGTCTGTGGAATGTTTTTCTGTCGTGTAGTTATTTTTTGTAGTTTCAAAACGTTGTGCATACAATGCTGAATGGCTGAGAGGAACCTAGCTGGGGGGGGGGGGGGGGGGGGGGGGGGAGGATACCGGGGGATACCAGGCTATTCTCTGTCGTAGTACTCATGTACTTGTACTCGTACAATATTTGTGTCTTTAGTCTTCAATACAATCTAGACATTGTTAGCTAGTGTATATACCATTATCTCCTTACTACAATCAATGGCTGTGTGCTAACTCCCCCCGGCAATCATGCAGGTTGGGTGTTTTGATGAGAATGCAACACAGTTCTACTCGGCCGAGATAACCGTGGCACTGGAGTACCTCCACAACATAGGCATCATACACAGGTCTGTGGAAGTATTGTTGAATGTTCGTATGAAGTCTTGTGACCTTTTTGGCTCCTCCCACCCACCCACTCACTGTATTTATAGAGACTTGAAGCCAGAGAACATCCTACTGGACGAGAGCATGCACATTCGAATCACAGACTTTGGCACGGCAAAGATCATTGAGGAAGGAGGGGAAGGTCAGTCTCTCTCTTCCATAGTAGGGAACATATCCAGGGTTCATTTAGAATATCTTTTTTGGCGGGGAAGGGAGGGAAGGGGGAGAGGGATAGGAGTGTATGACAAAGTTAAGAGGATCAACGGATGGGACGGTTGAGAACTTACATGTACATTTTAGCATTCTAATGTGGCGCATGCAGTGCTATATTATTGAAGCTCAGGCATAAAACTGTTTATATTCCATTGGATCATGCTTGCCTACACTGTACGTGTTGGATTTGTTTTGTGCAGATCGGGCCAACTCCTTTGTGGGTACAGCAGAGTACGTGTCTCCAGAATTACTACAAAGCAAAGTGGCATACAAGAGGTATGTATTAGTGCTTGTACGCTGGTGGTGGGTGGGGTTGATTTGAAACAGTGTTTTGCCAAAGTGCACTACCCAGACCACATTGGAGAATGAAATGTATGACGAGTGTACTCTTGTTCTCTCTCTCTGTTTCTCTCTCTCCCTCCCTTTCTCTCCCCTTTCTACAGTTCTGATCTCTGGGCACTAGGCTGTATTGTCTTCCAGCTACTGGCTGGCAGACCTCCATTCCATGCTGCGTGAGTCACTAGTATCTTAGTATTGCACAGTTTAATTCTGTATAGAGATTTGTTGCCATTTTGCTAACTGGCTACATGTATTTGTGATTGGTAGAGAGGTTCTACTGTACCTCAGAGGGCAAAGTGACCTAGCCGTATCTCTGGACCCTCCCACCTTCAGTCATAATCTATGCTTCCAGTATTATTGCGCATAGAAAAGCAGAATGGCTTGGGAATGGGACCTCAGGAATAATATACACTGTATTTTAAACATAGTAGCCTCGTCTCCAGGCCCATTCCCAGGTTTGGATTGAAACCTGGGAATGGGCCAGAGGAACGAGGCTAGTTGAGAAGTGAAAGCTTATAGACAGACATCACTATAGTACTCTAGTAGAGGAAAGAAAAAACTTTTGTGACTGTTTATACTCAAGCTACTGTCTATTCCTGTTTGTGTACATGTAGCAGTCATTGTGTGTTTGCATAGTATTATACATATCATCGTAGCTGTCCCTTGTCAATCCCGTTGTTTTGTTTTCCATGCATGGGAGAACTATAATTATTATACACATGTATGTGTGCATGCATACATAAAGTATACATATGCACTCACTCTTAGATCATTGATAGTTTTTGCAACGTATGCATGTTATTGTTAGATGTTGGTTTTCCCCACAGGAATGAGTACCTATGCTTCCAGAAGATCACCAAGTTAGAGTACAGTATACCTGACGGTTTCCCTGACAACGCTAAGGATGTCGTCACAAAATTACTGGTGCGTATTTATAATAATTATTATGAACACTCCCTTGCTCTCTCTGTGCTTTATAGTGTATGCCAGCCATTATTGTGTTAACCTCTCCCTCTCTCCCTCTCTATCTCTCCCACTCTCTCTTTCCCTCTCTCTCTCTCTCTTTCTCCCTCCCTTCCTCACTCCCTCTCTCTCTCTCTCTCTTCCTCCCTCTCTCTCTCTCTCTCCTTCCTCCTCTCTGCAGGTATTGGACCCCTCCAAGCGTCTTGGTTGTGATCAGATGGGTGGCTACTCCACTCTTAAGGATCACGTCTTCTTTGAGGACATAGAGTGGGAGACGATGCCAGATCAGACTCCTCCCAAACTCATGCCCTACCTGCCGTCCACGGCGAAGGGGGAGCAAGGCTTTAGGAGCGATGTGAATGTAAGTATTCAATTTTAGAGTTTGTATTATTGGCTAGCTACATGTAGTATCCAAGGTGTCCATACAGGTATACAAGAGTATTGTGTATATCAAAGGGGGCTTTTTTTCCACTGTATGTCCTATAGAGTGTTCTTGTAACAATTCCAGTCCATGGGGTAGCCTGGTACATATACATGTATGCTTCAAGCTTGGAACGACCACTGAGAGCCTAAGACAATAGTTTAACAGTAGCTAGCTAAGCTAAGTGTGAAACAGTACTATGTGTATAAAACCAGTGCATTCACCAAAACTCATCTACATAATCCTACCCTTATTGTGATATCTTTCTAAAGATGGATGACGAGGAGAAGACAGATGATGAATTTGAGGAGCGGTTCCTCCAGGTGTTTGGCCTCGGTGACCCCGAGAGCCCGAGTGTGGCAAAGACGCCCGTGGCCAGAACACCAAGCCAGCCCGACCCAACGGAGAGACAGGAACTGCTCAAGAGACAAGCCAAAAACTCACCATGGTTAGTATATTATATATACATCTAGATCATACCCTGCATTTTTAACAACCTTTACCAATATACTTGATGACCCTTAATCGATAGCTAGTACTATCCGTGCACGTGGTCATGATTACTGTAATTGTAAAGGATCTCATATAATTATTATTTACAATGTTATGTCATAAGATACAGAGGAGGTAGTATTATAGTTTTTGTTCCACAGGCACCAATTCATCAACAATGAACTGATAGTCAAGAGTGGTCTAGTGGACAAAAGAAAGGTGATAATTATCAGTGATAGATAATCATTATAGTTTTGTTTTGAATAACATTTGTCCCACAGGGTCTGTTCAGTAAACGGCGGCAGCTGATACTGACCGATGCACCACGACTGTACTATGTTGATCCCGTTGGCATGGAGCTAAAGGGGGAAATCCCTTGGTAATTGGTAGTTGTATGCATAGTTTCACGTTCAGCTGTAAGCTATTGACTGCGTACAGGTCTAGTACTATGAGATTGGAGGTAAAGAACTGGAAGATATTCTTTGTACATACAGTAAGTTTTGAAACGAGAGAGAGAGAGAGAGAGAGAGGGAGACATCTCGTACCTTGTAACGTAGTCACCCCATACAATGTCGTGCAAAGTCTTTACTTATACACAATGTCATTCTTCCATTCAGCCCAACCGGACGTACTACCTTGAGGACCCCACAGGTCAGTCCCAGCAGTGGGTGGACACTATTAACGAGTGGCTTAAGAAGTCAAAATCAGGGGCAAGCAAACCATAGCCATGTCATAGTATGATCGTTCTGTAGCACAGCATGCCTTCACTCTTCAATACCATGTCAGTTAATGAACTTACACTTTTTTTTGATTACAATATCATGCAGTTGCCTTATCATCTTCTTGTAACAATACTTAATGTTCTCATAGATTATTGTAAACTTCTGTACAGTGTTGTATACGCATTTTTACATGATAATAGACGTCTCTACAAATTGTGATTCGGTAATGGTCGTCGTCACTAGCGCTATACCCTGTATACACCTGGGTGCAGGTAAAGGTCGTCGAGAGCTCGAGTAGGGCTAGGGCTAGGGCAAGAGTAGATTAGCCTTACTCTTGGCTGCTAGCTAGCTAGCTGATGGCACACTACGTCGACGTCCCGAGTCCGGTCCCAATCCACATGTACAACGGCCGACCGATGAGGTAATTATGATGAAATTGGGGTGAAAACTGCTTCAAAATGTTTAGCTTGCATAACAGGGTGTTGAGACCCATGAAGAATTCGAACTTAGCATAGAAGAGATCGTGGACTATCGATGATATACGGCGATTCTCTTAGTTCGCTTTCTCAGTTTGGCGAGCTCGCACTCTCGGGGGATTCCCCTGTTCAGAGGCAGTGCAGTGCAGTGGAGGTCACGTCCGGGTCAACCGGCTCATGCCGCGGGCCCCAATATACGCGTATATACGTATACGGAGCATGCGCGGTTTATCGATGCGAATTGAATCGCACTATGTACTAAGTAATATATTATTATATCCGCTGAATAAACACACCCTTCCGTAAAGCCATGCCCAAGCACAAGAAGCAAATCAATCACGCATTCGAGGAGCACGCTTAATGATAATAATTGTAATAAATGTAACGCCCGAGACTTTACAGAACTGAATTAAACATACAATGCATAGACATTTAATATTATAGCATAGAATTTAACCACAACGCATGATGTCACTTCCTGGTCATGACGATCTTCTGGTGTGTCCACTCGCGCACACGGTGTACAAAAATTTATTCTCGATCTAGAATAATCATTCACCATAATTATTATAAATAATACTATTATTATACTTTTTAGTCTTTTCTCTTTCATTCCTGAAGATTTATTGCTCTCCAAACGTTGACCAATTGACTACAAGATGGATTCCGGTTTCTCTGTTAGCGTGAATTGCAGTGATCTGACGATTACCGAATTGAAGGAATTGAATCTAATCATGAGTGTGTCAGCAATGGTTTGTACTTTAATAATTATATTGGTTCTTTTTTCCCTCATAATTTATAAGAGGGCCTTTGGTAGCACCTTTCAACGTTTATATTTCTGTTTAATGATAGAAACATTGGTAGCCGAGATAGCGTTTGCCCTCAGCATTGAACGCCAGTTTTCTCATAATTATCAACATGAATTGTGTGTGGGAGTTGGCTTTTTGATTAACTGGAGTGATATTATGGTTTACATCTCTTCATATGAAATCATTTTGTATCTGCTTTACCTTGTCATAACTAAAATTCGAGGAATTTCTTGGCACATACGATGTAAATCATGTCAGATATTGGCAGAAACTGTCTATCTTCTAATACCAGCAATTCTTCCCCTACCATTTGTGCTACCACCATACTTCAAAGGACTTTATGGCAGTGCGGGAGCATGGTGTTGGATTATGTCTATTGACAAAAACTGCAAGCAAGTTGGAGCACTAGACCAAGTCCTTGCTTATTCTATAAACGAAGCAGTAGGATTTGTTGGAATATTTGTTTGTGCAATCTTTACCACTGTTTATTGCAAGCTAGCATCAGATTATAAAGAAACTAAAAAGCTTTTAAGGCAAACACTTCTTCTTCTGTGCTTTCAGTTGTTGCAAATTTCTATTGTAACTATTCCATTTGGTATCCGGGTATATGCGATTACTTCTCATGTTTATCAGGATTATGGTTTATGGATAGTGAAAGCTTTACTCGAGCCATTTAGCAAGCTTATTACCCAACTTGGATGTTTTTTATGCTTTTATCCTATCAAGCAAATGTTTTGCTTCCCCTTCATGAAGAAACTGAGACAGTCAAGAAAAAATGAAACAAGGATCTCAAGGTTGGCAACTGTGCAGGCGGCATCTGTGCAATACTCTGCACCTAGTTCAACTTTCTTTGAAGTTCCTCATCCCGAAGCAGATGAAAATTCATTTCTTCGAGATTGTGCTGCTGAGCAATCTAGTTACCAAAGTGTGACATCAACTGTTACTCACAATCATAGGTATCTTGCAAAGATACTACAATGATGAATTAAGACAATGAGTGTATAAGCAGTTTATAATAGTGTTATTCCCTTTTTTGCTGGTCTAAGATTTTATTCTAATAGTATTGTTTATTCTTTATGATTATTATAGCAACAGGTGTGGCATATTATATATGCACTGATATAATATTATTATAAGGAGTAAAATTATTGTATAAACAATTTACAGGAAGACTCCCTTATATACGAGGTATATTGTTCACACGTTATTCTTGCGGTTAGCACAATGTCATAGTCGAGCTAGTTGTCCGCACAAGCATGCACTGCGCGTGCGCACATCGAACTGTGAGTTCGGCCAACACGCAACGACGGTCTATGAAGCGAAAAATACTTGCTCGTTGAGAGAAAAAAATTCGACTCAACAAGGAATGAGCGACTGATCATAGTAAACGATATCACATATCCGATCTCAAGACCACTGACTGTAGCAAAGGCATATACTCACAAGAGGGTGGGCGAGACTATAAAGTTCACGAAACTACGTATGTATAAATTTTATACCAATCGTATATGGCTACTAATAATATTAATTTCTACCATGATAACAAACAAAAAAAGGCGGGAGTCGTGTGTATAATTTAAATCAAGGAAAGATTTAGTGGCAAACTTGATTACGGATATAATAACATTGTGCCATTATTGTGGTCCAAAAACGGGCTCATAATTATTTTTATCATTATTAATTATTATTATCATTCAGAGTATACGGACTAAACACATACTAGTTGTAAATTAGGGCAGTCAATACTGCTGTCATTAATAATATTTTGATCTTCGGTTTGGTTACTCAACCTAGACTGTTTGTATATAAGTTATAGCTAGCTATCAGAAGAAGGGTAGATTTGATTATTACAAAGGTCACTGCATGGACTGTAATTAACTGACTAAAGGGAATTGAAGTTGTAGATTAATTTTTATAGTGAAACAGTGCTTATAATTATAGCTACCCTTACTTTGCAGATTGAAGTATATCTATAGCTATGAGTGCAGAAATAGGAGCAATCTCACAGGTGGATGTGAACACTCCACTGCTAGCTGAGAACCACATTAGCCTGAAACAATCGACTTCCATACAATCTGAGCCCAAAGACAATGGAAACTTCCATAAAAGTGCCCATTTTCTCCAACAAATAAGGGTATTCGTACTCATCATGGTGACTTCAATCCCTGCCCTTCTTGTGGGCTGTACTCTTGGATTTCCTTCAGCTGCTATTATAGATTTACATGATGATGAGAAGCGTCCCGACTACAGATTAAACAACTTGCTTTCCGATGTATTTGGTGTAAGTTTTAAGCTAATAGTATAATTGCACGCTAGAGTGATGAACATTTGAATATTATAAATATTTAGGCAATGGGTCCTGTGGGTGCGATATTTGGAGGTCCAATTGCTGGATGGATAGCAGATGCTTACGGCCGTAAAATGGCTCTCCTTCTTGTTCTAATACCCTACTTTGGTGGCTATCTCATGATTACCTATGCACATTTCATTAGTAATCCTGTTGGATTCAAAAGTGTACTACTTTTTGGACGTTTTTTTACTGGAGTTGGTCTAGGTTGGTCCTGCCTTGCAAGTCCGGTAAGTATTTTAAGAAGAGCATTGAATTGTGCATCATCAATAATGACTGCATGCTCTTTTTTTTTAGGTGTATGCAGCAGAAGTGTCATCATCTAAGATTAGGGGAGTTTTCAGTTCATTTTTTCAGCTCTTTCTATCACTTGGATTGGTCGTGGTTTACTTCATGGGGTCTTTTGATAACTTTTACTATTATGATGTTTCATTAGTTTTACTAGGTATCCTTACTTTCTACTCCTTTCTTGTGGTGATGATTTGTGAGACTCCAAGGTGGCTGCTGGTACATGGTTACAGGTCTGAGGCGATTTCTTCACTTAAGATTTTACGAGGACAGCATTCTGATATAAATTTTGAACTAAATGCGATAGAAAATGAAATTTCACGGAAGCCTAAAAGCAAAATAATATTATTTCAAAGTCTGAAACAGTTTCGGAAGCGAGAAGTAATGCTTCCAATGCTTATCGTGGTGTTCATCATGTTCTTCAATCAGATTGGAGGATTGAATGCTAGGACTGCCTACTCGGCAGAGATTTTTGAAGAAGCTCAATTACACAATCCTAAAGCAACGGCTGCATATGCTGTTGGTGCAGTTAGTACGGCCTTTACGTTCATATCATTATTCTTGGTAGAGCGTTTTGGACGGAAGCTGTTATTGTTAATAAGCGCATTTGGAATGTTTACTGCAACTATTTTGCTTGGAACTTATTTTTATGTAACGCACAGGCATACAGACTGTCATGGGAACTCCACCTTGTTCAGCTCGAAGTTGCAGAGTCCCTTCCTGGAGCATGACTTGTGTAAACCTGAAATAACTCCGTTGGCTGTCGCAAGTATAATGCTGTTTAGTGCTGCCTACTCAATCGGTTGGGGACCAATTGCTTTCGTACTTATGGGAGAGTTAATTCCACTGAATGTCAAAGGAATTGGTAGTGGTATTGCCACATTAGTGAATTGGAGTACGGCATCTATTGTAGCTGGATTTTATTTGAGCTATTCGGAGAAAGTAGGTGCATATACAGCATGGTGGACATTTTCGTTTTTCAATGGGGCTGCTATTCTGTTTGTGGCAATGTTCGTATTTGAAACAAAGGGCAAGACTTTAGAGGAAATTCAAACCTTTTTCCACAAAAAATGAATGGATGACTTTGTTGCAGTAGTATTATCTGAGTGATTTCTACACATGTTTGCTGACTGAAAGTGTGCTCTAACAATTAACCTATTGTACATCATGACATATCGTATTACTATGAGTCTCTAACTTACAATGGATTTTATTCAATCATTGTTACTTAGTTGTGATAATTGCAATAATTGTGACAATTGTGTTGTCATAGAGTATCATATGCCATAGGATTGATTGACGAGTACTCATTATATGTTGTACAATCATGTATTGCTATATATTAGTCTCTTATAACAATGGATTTTATTCAATCATTGTATAGCCCTACGTTTGGTTGTGATAATTGCAATAATTGTGATAATTGTGTTGTCATAATAGGATTGATTGAATCTGATGTCGAGTACGCAAGAATTTGGCTCAATGAATGTCTATATCAATTGCATTGTTAAATTATAGCAATACAGTTTTGATAGCATTCGCTACTATTCACTTCAAAGTCCTTTGTTATCAACTTGCATGCACACAGTTAATAGGTGAACTTTACTAGTGACAAAAGAATTAAGCATGCATGTGCAAAATGCATGTGTGTGTGTGATGTGTGATTCTGTGTGTGCAGTGTTTTAAATAATAGCAATAATATATTATATTTTTTTGGTGAAATCTTATCAAGCTGGCTAAAGATGTACTATAATAATTAATTTTACTTAACTGCATTTTTACAGCCTCCCATGCATTATTGTATGTAGTAGTATTACCTATACATCTGTTTCATGCCATGTGTTAAAAATATAATAATATTATATAATAGCATAGCTTGATAAGTCCATTCCAATCCATAACACACCAAATGATACTAAATTATATTATGTAATGACAAAATTATTAAGTTCATTAATAGTTTCACAAAAGGCATATTAATAATGTATACCATTGCCTAGTATATAATACGTCACAACTTTGATTTGATTTGTGCAGATTGAACCTTACATGTTATTAAGTTCATCACGTCATTTAATCTATGTAGTGCAATTTTGAATATTTCTTCTAAGGCTTGATACATTTCTCTATCTTCATTGTTGGTTAAACGTTTTTTTATTGCTTTAAGTATTGATTGAGAATTATTCTCTCGAGAACAGATAACAAAAGGAAATCTGAATTTTTTCTTGTATTGAGAATTGAGTAATGATAGCTCAGACGCCTCTTCTGCAGTAAGGCGAGGAAGTCCAGCAATTTTGCGTTCCTCAATTGAATGTGTAGAATGATGCGTTGATAGCTTATTATCTAAGTCAGCATAACATCTAATGACTCCCATTTGTGCGCCTGGCTGCAGTTCTCGTACAAAATTGCAAAATGCTTCCCATAGAGTAGCTAAGTCTTGGAATGGCTTGCTATTCCAAACAGTGGCAGCAGCCAGTGGGGTATGCTCTATGATAGAAGCCATGGTGTCTACAAACTCTTGGAAGTCCATGGCATTAATAACTTCAAGAGATTTTTGCCGAGCAGCAGATGAATTATTGACAGTCATGAATGTGACCTGCATGCATGTATTTAGTACAATCATAACATACTGATACTAATGACACCAGTTAATCTTACTCTCTGAGGCCCGGATTTGAGCGATCCTCACTCAGAAATAGCGTGTATTTTGCGTTCAGAGTGCGAGCAGTGAGCCGCCCATCGAGAGGGGCAAGTGGAAACGGAGGAATTGGAAAACTGGAACTGAAAGGTGAAACGGAAAGTAAAGCGGAAAGCAAAAAGCTGAAGTAAGGAAATGGTCGTCAACATTTCTTACGCTATAGCGCTAAGGGCCCGCCCTTTTGCGCATGCGCGGTCCGTTTCCTCAGCCTTCAACAGGCTAGTCTCGTCCCCAGACCCCACCCTCGAGGAGGGAAAAGGGTCTGGTGAATTTGGACACAATCCTTGGGCCAGGGAAAGGAATTTGAGCGCTCCAATGAGATTGCAGCTTTACCTTAGTCATATGACTCGCCAACCGCAGGAATTCAAAGCGCCATTGCCTGCTGTATAAATTTGAATTGTCGGCCCGCGCGCAGCCGCGCCAATGACCAATCAGATTCAAGGTTTGTTTCACTACCGTAGTGTCGGCGCGCGCCCACCGAGCCGGCCAAACCAAGGAAACGGTCCAAATTCACCAGACCCCTTTCCCCCTTTTTGGGGTGGGGTCTGGGCACGAGACTATCAACAGGCTGGTAGTGCTATTTTTAACCCCAAACGGATTGCGCATGCGTAATTGGTAGCAAGAAAAGTTTAATGTTCCTAATTTCAGCTGAAATAGGCATCGTGGGTGCTGTCCGTCTGTGGGAGGCAACAGACCCGAAAGATCAAGATTTGTATCGGAATTGCCCCGCTTTACCTTACAGCTACAAATTGTGATTCGGTAATGGTCGTCGACACTAGCGCTAGCTAGCCCATAGATTATGGCTAGCCTAATATATACCAAGGGTTTATAGACCCTGCTAGTACCTTAGTAGTACACCTATGTGGGGCGCAGGTAAAGGTCGTCGGGAGCCCGAGTAAAGATATACCTGGAGTAGCTAGGATCTATTATGGCAAACACGTCCAACTCTGACCTGAAGAGCAATCTGGGAAAGCGGAAGCAGGAAGTACAGGAGCTTCTTGCTATGGAGAGCAAGAGGAAGAAGATTACTGCTACCTCTGACTCCATGGCCAGCAGCCATGCTACCTCTAGCTCTAGCTCTCCCCTTCCTGCTGACGTTGAAGCAGAGAAGAACAGATTACTCTACTTATTTGATCAAGTCGATAAAACCACCCTTTTCGATGGGTTAAAGAACGCCCTCATGGAAGGGAATAGACCCCTAATAGAGTCCATGTCTAAAGTATTCAAGAAGTCGGAATTTCCATCCCAGTCTTCTCTTACATGTGCCAGGTGTGAGCAGCGTTTTGATCCTAATTACAACTCAACCACTTCTTGCAAGCTGTACCATCCGGGAGAGGAGGTGGATAGAATCCACAAGTTCCGCAATGGGTCAAGGTGGGAGTGTGACGTATGTAAGAAGACTTGGGACAGCGATGACTGCAGCGATTACTTCGGGGTGGATACTGGGTTTTGTTTTATTGGGCCGCACACTGCTATCGAGTACGAACTGGGTAAAGATTTTGAAGATGAAGACGATTTGGAGGATGTGAAGAGAGAGAAGTATTGGTGATGTGAATCATTGATGATTACTATCAATAATAATTATGCTCGAGGTATAATGACCATCTGGCTGCTGCAAAACTATAACCTACTCACACTAATCTTTAATAGTATAATATTTTATTTATAATAGCTACAATCTGCAGTCTACCCACATACTTTAATAGTATAACACCCACGTACAGTGAGGTTTGTGCACGATGCATTATTGCATACAACACTTAGTCCCATTATTATCATAGCTTAACCACAAACTTTCATTGTATATTGTCACGACACTCTAATCCTCACTGAATTGTTTTTGAGATAGCGAGACTCCAACATCACGGTGTACGCAAAGTCCCATATTCCTGCACTGCTCTCCTTGCTGAGCTCAACAAGCAGTGTTCTACTGTGGTGTTGCTCACTGTCATGGCTGAGGAGCTGAATAGTCATTCTTCTCCTCAGGGGCCACTGCAAATATGTATCAAACTCCCCCTTCATTGTATGAATATGCACGGACATATATTCAGCTATTGTTGCGAGGGGCCCACTTCCAGCTGGGAGAACCCTCAAGTACAAAGCATAGCCCCTTTCACTAGTGTAGAAATGGTCCGAAATCCAAGTCTGTGAGTGAATTTTTCGTTGGAAGTATTTATCTATTGTGAAAGTTACAGGAAGGACTTGCATCTCATCACTAACTCGGATACATTTTGCCTCCTTTAATTCCAGTTCTAGACCATCCTTTTCTGCTTGTAGCCTTTCAACTTTTCCCTCCAAGACTGAGAGCGATTGTTGGAATTGAGTTGTGACATCCTTGAGCTGTTGCTGATAATACTCGGAAACAATTCTCAGGTGCAAGTGTGTACTCTGCTCAAGATGTACCGGCATGTCTTTGCGACTTAGCCTCACTTCGCACCCAGCATGCTTAAATTCACAATCGATTCTAGCGAGTGGGCACTTTTGATTGAGGTGCGTCTTAAGAAATCGACGTGGAATCTTTAGCCCACACTTGTAAGTGCACTCTATTGGTTGATGGCCACAAATAGGCTGATGCTTGTGGACTACATCAAAGTACGTCGATTCATATTCATTGCAGTATTCACAGACGAAGGGACGTCTCTCGCAAATACTGTTCTGGTGGACAGAAAGTTGATTTCGTTGAAATGATTCAGAACAGTGAATGCACTGAACTTGAGTGAAATTGCAGCCTGTCAGCTGTTTATCTCTGCTGACCGGATCTGTGTTCAAGTGAGCACACAACTGTCCCAGCTCACCAATCCACTCACAGCCTCTCTCCGCGTGCGTGCAGTGAACTTTAAACCCATAGAGTGGCTGCTGGAGCCCCTTGTTCGGGAAATGGTTGTTGATATCTTGGAGGCAGCAAGGGCACGGCTTCCCCGCCCTTATGACACACTCTATGCACGCTTTGCAGTAGCTTTTTCCACAGCAGGTCACTTGATAAGGCTCGCGGAGGATGAGCAGGCAAACGGGACACTCTGTCTGCAGTGCAGCCGGCGGCGGTTCAACAAATTTGCAGTCAAACCCTACCCGGTTCGACATCTTTGGCAGTACTAAATTCCTTGTACGTATCCGCCTCTTTACTACCATTTTCGGTTGAAGCACATGACATGATCAAAGCCCCTATTGTCAATTACTGGCGCATGGCGCTGTGCATCAACCTTGTGCGCATGCGCAGGATGAGATATATACCACTTGGGGTATATAGGTAAAATAATAATGCTGGCATAATTTTGCACATAACAAGTGTGTGTAAGCATTAGAGAATTATGCTAGCATTATAGGCATCAACTAGCATAATTTTGAGAATTTTAGGGCACACAATCGCAAGTATATAGCTGTTAATTATTATCATGAGTAAATTGACCTTTGTCACAACGCCTGGATCCATGGACCACATAATATTATTATGGACTGGTAAAGGGTTAATTAATCAGCTGGTACCCACTTTCGAATCCGAGCACATGGTAAAACTGAAATGGTTGCACTCGAGAAAAGTGCAACTGAGTCTCCTTATGTCTCATATTTAATATATACAGTGGACTCTCTATTAACGGGCACTCCCAATAACGGACCTCTACCAAATAACGGACACTGCTATATGTACCAACCGATATCTCCATATGTTTAATACAGTAGCAGCACCTGAATAGCGGACAACCTCCGAATTCCGGATAACGGACACAGCAGCTTGCACGAAGTAATACAGTACTATGCACAAAACGTTCTGACTAACGGACGGCGGTGGGTGTGGCTAACCCCGCCCACGACCGTCTTACATGCAGTTCATGGTATTATTAACAATCTGTACAAAAATAATAAGACAGCAATACATGTAGACACTAAAAAACGGTAGTACTTCGTCTAGCTATAGTAATGACAACAGCCACTGCTTTACTTACTCAAATGGCAAGTAGCTAGCCATTCATCCACCATGACGCAATTGACACTCGTCTAGTAGATCACTTCCTTGAAACAGACTGAATAGTGCAATACAATGTCATGAAAACACTTGAGTATGTCATGAATTTCTTTATAACAATGAACTATTGGCTATAAGGCCAGTAGTAATAATATCCTTGTTTCCCGTCACCATCAAGATGCCAAGAGTATGCGGGCGGGCGGTTATTATCTATTATTGCCTAAAAAATTATTATTCATAGGCCACAATACTGCAGAATTATTATACGACTGCTTCCTCCATGAATATCATTAAGGGCCACCTGCTAATGAGATTCATAAGCCTGAAAATTCAATAATAATTGTAGATGCGGTAGCCTAGAAAGGATGCGGGCGGGTGACAGGAAACAAGGAATCTACAAAGCTTGGCCTAAAATTAATATTAGATGAAGTGGGGGTGACTAAGGTAAAACACCCCAATAAAGGACATACCCCGAATAAAGGACAGAAGCCTATGTACCAAGGTGTCCGTTATTCGGAGAGTCCACTGTATAACATTGTAGTCGGTTCAACTTAAGCATAATGGGCAATGTATTGGGAATTATAGGTACACTTCTTGAGCATTATTGGGGATTTTTGAGCATAATATGAGACTATAGCATTATAGGAAAAAAAATTAGCATAATTTACCTACCTGTAGATACCAATACAAATGGATTCTTTTTGGGAATAGGCCTGTTGAAGTTATCCATTCTTGGATTTGTAAATATTCACTCTACATGAGCAGTTTCAGTACAATCATATAAAAGAAATTCACAGCAGTCAGTCAGGCATAAGTTAGCTAATAATTAGCTATAATAATATTATTATTCTAAGATCATGGGTGCCATGAGAGGGCTAATGGTAATGTTAATAATAATAATATTATGTGCTCTCATCCGTTTGAATAGAAGCTATCACGGTCAGCAGCCTAAAATTCTTTGTGTTGTGTCGAAGAATGCCACGAGTGAAGATTGCTCAGCACTCATGCTAACCTTCAACTGCACTGTATGCCAACTGTTGTCCGACTACATTCAGAATTCAAGTGAATATTTTACTAACAATATGATGTTGATCTTCACTGATGGAAGACATTGCCTACCGCCTCCTTCTGGCGGTGAAACTGTTATCAACATCACTGGAGTATCTAATTTCACAATGAAAGGACTGGGCAAAATTACATACAACCCATCAGAGGAAGGTGCTATACATTCAAGCAGTGTAATAGCTTGCAGCTGTCATGGAGAAAAAAGAAGTGGGATACTATTTTACAAATCAAACTCTATCGTACTTGAGAATTTAACAATTGAGGACTGTGGAACAAAATTCGTTATTCAGAGGCCAGATAACTTCACTCTGGTGAGTGCGCTGACATTTCGTGAATCATATGATATCCAGATTGCTCAAATACGCATGGATAGAAGCTTAGGATTTGGCCTGGATGCTGACAGAAACTATGGAGCTATGATCGTATCAAATTCAGCATTTTTGCGCAACAAACTGAGTCACTGTGACAATTATGCCATTCCACTTGGTGGAAATGTAAGATTTTGGTACTCCTTCTACAATATCTCAGCTACAGAAGCCGCTCACATCCATCATATCCGATTCAATACCACTCTGAGAATTGAACACTCGTGGTTTCTCTACGGCACAAAACAAGAAAAGGAAGAAGTTCCCAGTGCTGGTGGCTTGACAATTTTCATCTATCTTCCGAATACCACAATCATAATTGACCATATAAAGGCCATTAGTAATACTGGGAATGTGGCTATCAGGATCACAGATCAACCCAAGAATACTAGTGCAGTAATCATCAGGAACAGCATCATAGCTAATGGCTTGGCTGCGCGAGGTGGGGGGCTTCGATTCTGGATCAAACAAAACAAGAGGAAGTTCAAGGAATTCCAGGTAAAATCTCATGACATTATAAAACACAAGCTGGTGATCATACAGAACACGACATTTTCAAACAATTCAGCTTTGGAGAATGGTGGTGGTTTATACATCAGTCATTACGAGAGAGCCTTCCTTAACAATATCCATCGACTCATACATATTGATAGCTGCCAATTCATTGGCAATTATTTAAAGAGCTTAAGAAGAATTCGAAGTTACACTGGAGCGGCTGTGCAGATTGTCAACCACAAGATTACTTCTAGAACACCTCACATAACCCCTCAGTACTTCTTTAACTTTGTCAACTGCACCTATGCATACAACAAACTTAATGAGATTGCTAATGAAGGAGGGGTAATCAATTTTGCTTCAACGAGTGGAATTGCTATAAATGACAGCAACTTTACCTCCAATGAAGGTACTGCTATTTCCTTACGCGATAGCAATGTAGAGTTTAGTGGCTACATTCTGTTTAAGAATAACATAGCAAGAAATGGCGGGGCTCTCAAGTTTTGCCAGTTCTCCAGCATGAATCTGCCATTGGGCCACGTGCTCATAGACTTTGTCAATAATTCGGCCACCTATACGGGTGGAGCTATCTATGTTGCCCAAGAGCAGTGTGTGGAAGCACTACCACCATGTTTCTTTCAGCCTGTGGTGCCCAAGACTGCCAAAATTAAACTAAGAGATCTAGATGTGAATATCACTTTAAGATTTTTCAATAATAGTGCAAAGTTGGCAGGAGATGCTATATATGGAGGGCAAGTGGATGCTTGCTATATGATATACAATTTCAAAATTTACAACAAACCTTATTTATCGCAAAAAATTTTCCAAAGATTAAGCTGTTTTGCAGGACAAATGAATACCACTCACTCTACGGTCGCCTCTAGTCCATACAGTGGCTGTTTTTGTAACACTTCACTGGGTGGCGCTCTAGACACTTTATCCTGTGATAACACAACCTATCCGAGGGCAGTGTTTCCTGGTCAAACCATTAGCATTGGAGTTGCTGCAGTTGGACAAAGAAATGGAACAGTCCCCATTGGCTCGGTCTATTTTAATTTCAGTTCAAGTAATCAAGACAACAATACTAGTCAGCTGGTTATCAATAATGCACATGACAGTGAATACAGGGATAACAGTCACTGTGTACTTCTTAACTGTACCCTATACTCGGATAAGAAGAGTGCATTGTTCGCATTAAAAGTACTGCAAGACAATCCAAGAAACTTGGACTTAAGGTATACCCACCATAAACTGCCTAGTAATTTAATGATACCAATTATCGGAGATTGTCCATGGGGATTTAAGCTTACTAAACATCCTCCGTACATGTGCGTCTGCGATGATTTGCTTATGCACTTTAGTATCTCATGTAATATTGATACACAGAGTCTGACTTTACCTGAAGGACATGTCTACTGGGTGGGCTGTGGACATCAGGACGAAAGTATTAATGCTAATTATACAGAAACAGACTGCAGAGGTTTAAGTTTGTCTGTCCATTGCTTGCTAGGCTACTGTAGAACTAACACTATGAACATTTCACCACAGACATTGCACCGCCAGTGCTCTGATGGCAGGGAAGGAATTCTCTGTGGTAGTTGTAAGCCAAATCATAGTCTTGCTTTAGGTACATCAAGATGTTTACCACATTGTCCTGGTTATCTTTTCTACATCCTCCTAGTAGTGTTTGCAGCTAGTGGAGTACTGCTCATCCTCTTTCTCATTGCCTGTAACTTCACTGTCAGTGAAGGCACAGTTAATGGGCTGTTCTTTTATGCTCATGTGGTTCACAGAAACTCTGATTCTTTCTTTCCAGCCCAAGCGGGAGTGTCCAATGCCAACATATTTCGTCTAATAATAGCATGGCTAAATCTAGATTTGGGCTTTGAAGTCTGCTTTTACAAATCAATGTCACAGTATCAAAAAATCTGGCTGGAGCTTGGCTTTCTTTTCTATGTATGGGGTTTGGAATTGCTTATCATTGTGTTGAGTCACAGGTATATTTTCTTTACTAGACTATTCGGCAGAAATGTTGTTAAAGTCCTAGCAACCCTCTTTCTTGTTTGCTACGCAAAAACACTAAACATTGCCAGCACTACCCTGGAATTTGCCGTCATAAAGGACTCCGAGGGCAAAACTTTCAATGTTTGGTTGTTTGATGGCAATTTGGGATACTTTATGGGGAAACATATTCCCCTGTTTTTTGTTGGGACAATCCTTTGCTTGATTATAGCTGTATTCACAATGGTACTGCTCTTCATCCAGTGTCTCCAAAGGAGGTCAAACATTTACTGCTTGTGGTGGGTGGAGAGGCTGAGACCTTTCTTTGAGGCCTACACTGGTCCTTGCCGTGTTCACTGTCGTTTTTGGCCCGGATTTCTTTTCTTTGTTCGATTGATACTGTTCAGTTTCAGCTCTGTTCTGAGGGGCAAGCCAACTGCCGTCCTAGAGATAATAACAGCTGCTTGTTTTGTGGTGCTTGTGCTTGCATTTGTGTCACCGAATGGTGTCTACAAGCGGTGGCCTCTGAACATCCTTGAATCTTCCTTCATTGTCAATCTTGGAGTTGTCTCTGGGGTAGTAGCTTTATTTTATCGCCCCAAATTAGCTACGATATCTCAATTTGATCCTGCCTATTTTGTGTACCCTTCAGTGTCTGTATCCCTACTACTCTTCGCTGGAATCCTTTCTTTTCATTGTTTGAAACAAACCCTTGCCCGTAAGCATTTCCAGAAACTGTCCCAGTTGATTACCACAAGAAGAGTTCTACTCCGTACCCGCTATATTGAGAGGAGAGAGGAGGAAGAAATAGAGCCTTTGCTCAATCGACATAATATGCCTCAAATGGTTCAGTTCAACCACTTTCGTGAACCTCTTATTGAAGATGACTGAACAAATATCATGCACCCAGCCTGATTCTGTATATGTAACAGTAGTAACGTTAGTATTATTAAATGTTTGTTGTTAGATTTTGATCTAGAAAATTAATTTTGAAATCGCAAGCAATAATAATTACCACCAGTTAGCTAATTATCCAATGAATTTTTAATAACTGCATTACATGATACTACTATGCATTAAAGATCAACTCTGACAACAACTCAAAACAGCACTATTTTTTATACAAAACCAATAAGCACAGAAACTTTTAGAACATCTAACACTTAATACACAACCTAATATTACTCACTATAACATTCACATAATCAGTAAGGTGTAATTACGTCCTACATTCCCATAACCTTTAACCTATGACTAGTTAACAAAGATTACATAATACTAATACTAGTAATTACTTAAGTTCTCTAGTCAATCACTACAGAATTTATCAATTGCAAACATATTGCAATTGCATGCTATTAATTGTACGATCGTATACATAGAATTTTTATGAACCAGTTCGCCTTAAATTATTATTAGCTTAATATTATCTACAATCCTATACTATAGAGATGCATGCTACTAAAACTAGCTTGGATGGTAACACTGCATGGCTAAGAAAATTCTTTACACATTGTCAGCCTTCCTTGTGATTAATTTACAATCTAGGCATGTTACAGTAGCTGTAATAATATGCTTTGCTTACGACAAAAGAGTGCATAAAGTAATATAGCAGGAGTATAATAATATTACAAGGAGTATGCAACACACAGTAGTAGTACAAACATAAATTTGACATCACAGAACATCATTAACACGCAACTACTAAAACCATGAAGCCATGAAGGTTGTGTATGCACTGCCCCATCAGTGTATGATAGTAACTAGCTGCAGCTGCAGCTATACAGAATTAATGTAACTCAGTGGTTACATTTTAATGATTGCAGGCCTATGTACAAGGGTGGTTGCATGTGATGTCAAATCTGGAAAGAGATGTTTGTACTACTATATACTGTGCGTGTTGCATACCCCTTCTAATGTACTCCTGGTAACAGGGCATGCCTTATGCACATCATATTGAGATCGCTGGCTGCCAGATTGGATAATAGTACATGGCTGCTTATATAATTAAGAGGGCTTCGAACTGGCATACACAAAATTTATTGATTCATTGTGGTTATGTAACCATTGATAGATATAATAGTATGAAGTCTTCAGTGTATGTTGCAGAGACCCATGGAGCTGCATCAATTATGATTATTATTATCGTTGATACCACACAACACTGAATGGTAACATTATAGTACCGTCAACTAGTACAAATAACTGCAGCAGCAAAATTTAATAATTTTAGACAAATTGAAACATAAACTATACCATGCTCAGTATAATATTATATAGATAGCTACATGTCCCATCCAAAGGTATACCCGCAGCGGTATTTCCACTGTGTAAACTAGCCAGCTGCAGCTTGTCATAATAATAATAGTTGCACATGCTGCCTCAGGTACGTGACTCAAAAGCTACATGATAATGGAAAACACCGGTGCACAAATTCCCATTAGTCCATATAATATTATTCCAAGGCAGTTTGCATCTGTAAGTGCCACTGACTGAGTCATAATATCTGATTCATGCACCCAGCCTGATTCTGTAATGGTAGTAACTTTAGCATTAATTTTATGTTTGTTGTTAGCTACATTAATTTTAGATCTATAAAAATTTAATATTACAGTATTTGAAATTGCCAGCAAAAAATATACTAATTATCCAATAAATTTGCAACAGATACAAATATAATATTGTACAATTGTATGTACAGAATCAATATGAACCATATACATTACAATCCTATAAGAGAGGCTGACAATACTATAGTTTTGACAGTCACACTGCTGACTATAAGGATATGCATGCTCGCTGACTGCTGGGTTGGAGTCCATTGATATAGTATATTACATATGGCTGCTTACATATACCTTCTGGAATACACAAATATTAATACATTGTGCTTGTATAACCAGTGATAGTATATAAAAGTTAGAGTCAGAGACCCACTGAAGCTACACATGATCACTGTGTTATTGATATTATGACTACTGAAAACTGTTCCCACATTCAATTTTCAAAACTTGAGCAACACTTTTGATATGAGTGACTGTATCAAGTTGATTTTACATAACGTACACATCTTCGGTATTCGTTGCATAATCATACTCAAACTAGCACAAACAGCATTGCCAAATGATTTTGAAACACAAACAACCATGCTCAGTATGGAGATAGCTATACATCAAGCAGCTTAGCTGAAAATGTCCCATGCAAAGGCATTTCCATGCACTAACTTAAGTAAACTAGGGCCAGCTGCAGCTTGATAGTGTTGCTATCTCAGGTACTTTACTTGGAAGCTGACACTGGTGCACAAATAAACTCACAAGTCCTTAAATATATATACTGAGGTTGTTCCTTCAGCTTGTATATGAGTGTCACTGAGTCACGTGTATGTACACAAGCGGGACATGACTTATATAATTATATAAACAATCATTTCAATTAGAATTACACCTTATGATGTACATACAGAAATTCCCAACTAATCACTCTGTAGCTGATTATAAAAGCATTGCACACAGTTATCATAATATCGCTCGCTATTGATGTGGAGGATGTCTAACATCATTTCAAGTTGTGCATACTAAATGTCATTTAAGAGTGAATCAAAAGCAAAACCTACTATAACCGCAACCTACAGGGCAAGCTAGATCATGGCAAAAAAATTACTGATCAGTTTAACTGTAATGAAAATCATTGTCATAATAATATTATACACCACTCGTTTGAGCAGCTGCCAGCCTAAAATTGAAACTCTGTGTGTAAATGCTGCGGATGACCCCACTGGATGTTCTGCACTCACCCAGAGGTTTAATTGCTCTGCTTGTCAACCACTATCCCTCTATGTCCAGAATGCAAGCGAGTATTTGACTAGCAATGTAGAAATGGTGTTCACGAAGGGAAGCCACTGCCTACCCCCACCTCCTCATGGTGCACCGGAGTTGGCAGTTGTCAATTTGACTGGAGTATCCAACTTCACAATGAAAGGATTGGGTAGAATTTCTTACAACTCATCAGAAGAAGGAGCCGTACAGCCAAGCAGTGTAATAACATGCAGCTGCAGTCAA
The DNA here is from genome assembly GCA_963930775.1 of Cliona cf. orientalis. Classification (NCBI taxonomy): domain Eukaryota; kingdom Metazoa; phylum Porifera; class Demospongiae; order Clionaida; family Clionaidae; genus Cliona; species Cliona cf. orientalis. The sequence continues at coordinate 3,264,757 of OZ005695.1, forward strand.
AACAAGAGTGGGATACTTTTTTACAAGTCAAACGCAATTTATATTGAGAATTTAACAATTGAAGATTGTGGAGCGAAAGTTGTGTTTGTAAATCTCCACATCTTCACTACCGAGAGTGCACTTTTGTTTTTTGATTCGTATGATATTGAACTCATAAGATTACGTATGAACAGAAACTTAGAGTACGGAATGTTTGCTGAACAAGTATCTGGAAACTTTACTATCTCAAACTCGGCTTTTTTGAGGTGTTTAGCAGTCCCAATAAGCAAAACTACTAATATATGTTCAAATGCACATATATCATATAGAAACTATAATCATAGGAAAACTAGCTTACTGATCGAACACTCTTGGTTCCTGTACAATGGTGGACACAAGTCTAAACGGGCTAGTGGCTTGTCAATATTACTCAATCGTACCGAAGTTAGTGTGCACATTGATTACATAAAGGCAATGTACAACGTTGGTGGTAATGTAGGGATTAATGTTCAGGATTATACCAGTTCTGTTACCATCAATAATAGCATTATTGCACACGGGCCAGCGGTACAGGGTGGCGGAATAGCTATTCGAGTAGAAGCCTGGAAAGATTGCAATAATTGTTCAGTGCACTATGTAAATGCCACTGTTGTGGCAATATTTAATACCAGCTTTGTGAACAATTCAGCAAGTAGTAGAGGAGGTGGTGTGTTGATTGATCAGCATGAGGAAAATATCATCAACACCGTTCAACAGCATGTATCTTTTGTGGAGTGCCAGTTCATTGGAAATTCAATAACATACAGCGATAAAAATGTAGGAGACGGAGCCGCTGTGCACATTTTAAAGCGTGATATGCCAGTAATAAAGCTGCACACTAATCCTATGTTTTCATTTTCGTTCACAAATTGCACTTTTATTAATAACAAGCTTGATTCTGAGTCTAAAGAAGGTGGGATAGTTACCTTCATTTCAACAAACAGCATCATCATAGAAGATAGTAACTTCACCTCCAATGAGGGCACAGCCATCTTTCTTCAAAATAGTAACGTGCAATTCAAAGGAAGCATCACATTTGTGAACAATTCAGCTCAGAATGGAGGAGCTCTGAAGTTTTGCCAATCTTCAAAGATGTACTTACCGACTGATAACGTACGCATAAACTTCATCAATAACTCAGCCACTTCCACGGGTGGAGCTATTGATGTCAAAGACGATTGTACAGAAAGAATCCCAACATGCTTTTTTCAACCAGCATATCAGAAAAAAGTGAAATTTTCAGATTTAAATGTAACACTTATATTTGTTAATAACAAAGCAAAATTGGCAGGAGATGCAGTGTACGGAGGTCAGATTGATGGTTGCTATACATTAACATACAGGTTTTCAGCCAAACAACCTAAGTATGGTTCATGGAAATTATTTGATACGATTGCTAATCTGACTCAACAAAGTAACATTTCTCGGTCAACAATATCATCTTCTCCATATGGTGCCTGCTTTTGTAATACTATAAATTCGGAAGACTATAATGCTATAGATGGTTTAAATTGTAGCAATATGTCTTATCCGAGGGAAGTGATTCCTGGTCAGACTATTAGCATTGGTACTGCTGCAATTGGACAAGGAAATGGAACAGTTCCAATCAGCTCAGTATACTTTGAATTTACTAATTTCCAGAATTCAAATGACATCACCACCCAGCTCGTAGTTAACAACACGTTTGAAGCCAATCATCCACGTACACGACGTTGCAATATCCTAAACTGTGTGGTATATTCAAACGAGACTAGAGCAGTCTTCAAACTAACCATACAACAAATAAGCACAACAGAGATAAAAAATGCCCACTATGAACCGCCCCACCTAACTGTTTTAATGAAAGAATGCCCATGGGGATTTACCCTCAGCAACAGCCCTCCTTACAAATGTGATTGCGATAGTCTACTCGAAAGCTTTAGCATCCCTTGCACTATTGATACACAAACAGTTACTATACCTGGCAGACACTATTACTGGCTAGGATGTAGTAAATCAAATGGTAGCAACTGTAGAGGTTTAAGTTTAGCGGATAATTGCTTACTAGGCTACTGCAGACCTGAAACTGCCACCATCAAACCAGAGACATTGGACCACCAGTGCTCTGATGGTTGGGAAGGAGTTCTCTGTGGTCGTTGTAAGTCGAATCATAGCCTTGCTTTAGGTACATCAAGATGTTTACCAGATTGCCCTGGTTATCTTTTCTACATCCTCCTAGTAGTGTTTGCAGCTAGTGGAGTACTGCTCATCCTCTTTCTCATTGCCTGTAACTTCACTGTCAGTGAAGGCACAATCAATGGGCTGTTGTTTTATGCTCATGTGGTTCATAGAAATTCTAATTCCTTCTTTCCAGGTTCAACAGGAAATTCAAACATCTTTCGTTTATTTATAGCCTGGCTAAATTTAGATGTAGGTTTTGAAATCTGTTTTTATAGATCGATGACCCAATATGACAAAGCCTGGATCCAGTGTGGATTTCTCTTCTATTTATGCATTTTAGAGTTGGCCATTATTATTCTGAGTCGTAAGTACATCTTCTTCACAAGACTCTTTGGTCGAAATGTAGTGAAGGTTCTTGCCACACTTTTTCTACTCTGTTGTGCCAAAATGATGGACATTGGTATCAGCACTCTGGAATTCGCTCGCATCAAGCATTCTGACAGTCCAGACACTATTGTGTGGTTGTTTGATGGTAACATTAGTTACTATACTGGGAGACACATCTTTTTGTTTATTCTTGGCTTGATATTTTGTTCTTTCTCAATTGTGTACTGCATGACTCTACTCTTCATCCAGTGTCTCCAAAGGAGGTCAAATATCTGTTGCTTGCGTTGGGTTGACAGGTGGAGGCCATTCTTTGAGGCGTATACAAGTCCTTGTCACGTGAACTATCGCTTCTGGCCTGGTTATCTTTTCTTCACTCGATTGATTTTGTGCACATTTGGTTCAGTTTTAAGGATTAAACCCAACATCAACCTTCATATCGCTACTGCTGCTTGTGTTGTAATTCTGATATTTGCCTTTGTATCTCCAACCGGTGTCTACAAGCATTGGCCTCTGAATATTCTAGAATTTTCTTTTCTTATCAATTTGGGCATCTTGTCTACTTTAGTGGCAACTTTCTGTCACTCCTCAGGATCCCATGCTTCATCTTTTGTGTATCCTTCAATAGCTATAGCAATACTTCTCTTTGTTTGCATTGTCCTGTACCACTGTGTGAAGAGGCTCATGTCCTATAATCGATTTCAAAGGTTCATACAGTCTGTTACTGCAAAATTCCATGGCTTGAGAAATGGTTGGAAAGAAGTTGAGAATGAAGAAGAGGCAGAGCCTTTCCTGAACCAACAGATGCCTCAGGTGCACAATTTCTCTCGCTATCGTGAGACACTTCTTGGAGATAATTAAAGTTTTGTACATAGCTGAAGACTCACAAATGATAATAATTATTATTATAAAATTGACTTTTACACAACTGGATAGCTTCTCATGATCATAAATTTTATATTCAGACATAGCTATTTCCTACCAATAATTATTGTACACTATCTTCATGTGTCTAACTTATACTTAAACAGTATATACATGATGTAAAAGAGTGTGATTATACACCAAACTGTGATGGGAGAATGAAATTAAGGGAAGCTAGCAACAGTGCCCTAGTGACTACTTGGAGTCAATGAATTACTCATACCTGCTTAATAATAATAAAAGTCTGCATGGTCATCAAATGCATGTTGCAGCATACTACCGTATTAGATGAAATGGGGGTTGCAGAGACCCACTGAATTTGCATCCAGAATATTGGCTGCATACTGTGGTACTTAAACTAGCACAGACAGCAAAAGTTCAATATAAATTGAAACACAAACTACCATAATAATATTATGCTCAGTATATAGGCTACATCAAATTGAAAATATATCCTGCCGCAAAGGTATACCCGCAGCGGTATTTCCACTGAGTAAACTAGCCAGCTACAGCTTGTCATAATAATATAATACTATTATAGTTGCTGCCTCAGGTATATTATATTCTATTCCGTTGCCCTGCTATACACAATAGTACTACTCTTTATCCAGTGTCTCCAAAGGAGGTCAAATATCTGTTGCTTGCCGCGGTTGGGTTGATAGGTGGAGACCATTCTTTGAGGCATATACAAGTCCTTGTTACGTGAACTATTGCTTCTGGCCCGGTTTTCTCTTCTTTATTCGACTGACCTTATTCACATTTGCCACTCAGTTTTAAGAACTAAGCCCACCATCAACCTTCATATCGCTACTGCTGCTTGTGTTGTGATACTGATATTTGCCTTTGTATCTCCAACCGGTGTCTACAAGCGTTGGCCTATGAATGTTTTAGAATTCACCTTTTTTATCAATTTGGGCATCTTATCTACTTTAGTGGCAACATTATGTCACTCGTGCATACTCTTCAGGACCTCATGCTTCATCTTTTGTGATTCCTTCAGTGGCTATAGCAATGTTCCTCTTTGCTTGTATTGTCCTGTACCACTGTGTGAAGAGACTCATGTCTTATATATATAATCGCTTTCAAAGGATCATGCAGTCGATTACTGCAAGAAAGGCAAACCTTCGTGGCTTGAAATGGTTTCAGGTTTGGAAAGAAGTTGAGGATGAAGAAGAGGCAGAGCCTTTCCTGAACGAACAGATACCTCACAATTTCTCTTGCTATTGTGAGACACTTCTTGGAGATAATTAAAATTAATTTTGGTACATATCTAAAGACTCACAATCATAATATAATGCACTCTCTTGTGATTGCTTCTGTACTTGCTTTAAATTGACAGCGTAGCTACTCATTATCATTGTACTCAAACAACTTGACTGCATAATAGCTATAGTCACGTATAATTTAAATGTTTAGGTATATATGTACAGTGTAGTACAGTATCTTTGCACAATTTTAATATTAAATTTTACGCGTTTAATTTACACCTAAACAAATAACTAGTATGTAACAGTTTTCTTTAATTATGACAAAAGTATATGATGTAAAACAGTATGCATTGTGCACATCAAAATTTGTGATGCATGGGCTCGAGCTAGATAAACTTAATGGAAGCTATAGCAATTGTGCCCAATAATAAATTATACTACTAGAGTCCATGAATTGCTCAGGTCTGCATGGCTTTGCATGGTCTTCAATGCATGCGCATGTTGCAGAGATCCCTGATATGTTGTTCATGACACTCTGTCATTAAGTAAATAAAAAACCACAGATATCGTCATTCTCCCAAAAAGTATGTTAAGTTTTCCCAACGAGATTGTATTGTGTATTGGCTGCCTATAGTACTCAAACTAGCACAAACAGCAAAGTTTTAGACAAGTTGAAACATAAACTACCATGCTCAATAAAAATGGGGATAGCTAGCTATAATACCAAGTTAAAAACTGGCATACCATTCAAAGGTATTAGCAGCGGTATTTCCACTGAGTAAACTATAGCCATGGCAGCTGCAGCTTGTCATAACAGTTGCTGTTTCAAGCTGACAAAGGACAACACTTGTGCACAAATCAAACTCTCATTAGTATACTGACTTGGAGGTGGATTCATCTCCAAGTGTCACTGAGTCATGTTTACAATAGGGGTATATCCACATGACCTTGGTGTATTTAAGTATTGCAATTTTGCAGAGAAGAATCTGTCTGAGAATACATCTTATACAGAGATTCCCAATTCCTCACTCTAGCGGCATATTTAATAGCATGCATGCAAACAGTCATTGTATTGGTCAGATCTGGACATAATTAATATAACTTCCATCAGTGATACAAAACGTAATGGTAAAACTTTATCAGGTTGTGCATGCTTGAAAGACCAGCTAGCTATAGCTAGTTGCAACCTACAGGTACCAAAAGACAAGATCGATATCACGGCAAGAAGACTACTGATCAATCTAGCTGTAATGGAAATAGTTACCATAATATTATTGGTTTTATACGCCACTCACTTGAGCAGCTGCCAGCCTAAGATTGAGACTCTGTGTGTAAATGCTGTGGACGACCCCACTGAATGCTCTACACTCACCCAGAGGTTTAACTGCTCTGCATGTCAACCATTATCCTTCTATGTCCAGAACGCAAGCAAATATTTGACTAGCAATGTAGAAATGGTGTTCACGAAGGGAAGCCACTGCTTACCTCCACCTCCTCATGGTGCACCCGTTGTCAATTTGACTGGAGTATCTAACTTCAAAATGAAAGGATTGGGTAGAATTTCTTACAACTAATCAGAAGAAGGAGCCGTACAGCCAAGCAGTGTAATAACATGCAGCTGCAGTCAAAACAAGAGTGGAATACTTTTTTACAATTCAAACGCAATTTATATTGAGAATTTAACAATTGAAGATTGTGGAACAAAAGTAAATCTCCACATCTTCACTACCGGGAGTGCACTTTTGTTTTTTTATTCATATGATATTGAACTCATAAGATTACGTATGAACAGAAACTTAGAGTATGGAATGTTCGCTGAACGAATATCTGGAAACTTTACTATCTCAAACTCTGCTTTTTTGAGGTGTTTAGCAGTCCGAATAAGAAAAACGACTAACATATGTTCAAATGTACATATATTATATAGAAACTATAATCATAGGAGAACTAGCTTACTGATCGAACACTCTTGGTTCCTCTATGGTGGACACAAGTCTAAAAGAGCTGGTGGCTTGTTAATATTCCTCAATCGTACCGAAGTTAGTGTGCACATTAATTACATAAAGGCAATGTACAACGTTGGTGGTAATGTAGCGATTAATGTTCAGGATTATACCAGCTCTGTTACCATCAATAATAGCATTATTGCACATGGGTCAAGAAAACAGGGTGGCGGAATAGCTATTAAAGTAGAAGCCTGGAAAAATTACAATAATTGTTTAGTGCACTATGCCAATGTTACTGTTGTGGTAATATTTAATACCAGCTTCGTGAACAATGCAGCGAAACAGGGTGGCGGAATAGCTATTCAAGTAGAAGCCTGGAAAAATTACAATAATTGTTCAGTGCAATATACCAATGTTACTGTTGTGGCAATATTTAATACCAGCTTTGTGAACAATTCAGCAAGTAGTAGAGGAGGAGGTGTGTTGATTGATCAGCATGAGGACAATATGATCAACACCATTCAACAGCATGTATCTTTTGTGGAGTGCCAGTTCATTGGAAATTCAATAACATACAGCGATAAAAATGTAGGAGACGGAGCCGCTGTGCATGTTTTAAAGCGTGATGTATCGGTAATAAAGCTGCACACTAATCCCCTCTTTTCATTTTCATTCACAAATTGCACTTTTATTAATAACAAGCTTGATTCTGAGTCTAAAGAAGGTGGGATAGTTACCTTCATTTCAACAAACAGCATCATCATAGAAGATAGCAACTTCACCTCCAATGAGGGCACAGCGGTCTTTCTTCAAAATAGCAACGTGCAATTTAAAGGGAGCATCACATTTGTGAACAATTCAGCTCAGAATGGAGGAGCTCTGAAGTTTTGCCAATCTTCAAAGATGTACTTACCTACTGATAACGTACGCATAATCTTCATCAGCAACTCAGCCACTTCCACGGGTGGAGCTATTGACGTTAAAGACGACTGTACAGAAAGAATCCCAACATGCTTCTTTCAACCAGCATATCAGAAAAAAGTGAAATTTTCAGATTTAAATGCAACACTTGTATTTATTAACAACAAAGCAAAATTGGCAGGAGATGCAGTGTATGGAGGTCAGATTGATGGTTGCTATACATTAACATACAGGTTAAAACCTAACTATGGTTCATGGAAAGTATTTGATATGATTGCTAATCTGACTCAACAAAATAACATTTCTCTGTCAACAATATCATCTTCTCCATATGGTGCCTGCTTTTGTAATACTACAAATTTGGAAGATTACAATGCTATAGACGGTTTAAATTGTAGCAATATGTCTTATCCGAGGGAAGTGATTCCTGGTCAGACTATTAGCATTGGTGCTGCTGCAATTGGACAAAGAAATGGAACAGTTCCAATCAGCTCAGTATACTTTGAATTTACTAATTTTCAGAATTCAAATAATATCACCACCCAGCTCATAGTTAACAACACATTCGAAGCCAATCGTCCACGCACACGGCGTTGCAATATCCTGAACTGTGTGGTATATTCAAACGAGACTAGAGTAGTCTTCAAACTAACCATACAGCAAATAAGCACAACAGAGATAAAAAATGCCCACTATGAACCGCCCCACCTAACTGTTTTGATGAAAGAATGCCCATGGGGATTTACCCTCAGTAACAGCCCTCCTTACAAATGTGAATGCAATGGTCTACTCAAAAGCTTTAGCATCCCCTGCACTATTGATACACAAACAGTTACTATACCTGGCAGACACTATTACTGGTTAGGCTGTAGTAAATCAAATGGTAGCAACTGTAGAGGTTTAAGTTTAGCAGACAATTGCTTACTAGGCTACTGTAGACCTGAAACTACCACCGTCAAACCAGAGACTTTGGACCACCAGTGCTCTGATGGCAGGGAAGGAATCCTCTGCGGTCGTTGTAAGTCGAATCATAGCCTTGCTTTAGGTACATCAAGATGTTTACCAAATTGTCCTGGTTATCTTTTCTACATCCTCCTAGTAGTGTTTGCAGCTAGTGGAGTACTGCTCATCCTCTTTCTCATTGCCTGTAACTTCACTGTAAGTGAAGGCACAATCAATGGGCTGTTCTTTTATGCTCATGTGGTTCACAGAAATTCTAATTCCTTCTTTCCAGGCTCAACAGGAAATTCAAATGTCTTTCGTTTATTTATAGCTTGGCTAAATTTAGACGTAGGTTTTGAAATCTGTTTTTACAAATCGATGATCCAATATCAAAAAGCCTGGATCCAGTGTGGATTTCTCTTCTATTTATGTATTTTAGAGTTGGCCATCATTATTCTGAGTCATAAGTACATCTTCTTCACAAGACTCTTTGGTCGAAATGTAGTGAAGGTTCTAGCTACACTTTTTCTACTCTGTTCTGCCAAAATGATGGACATTGGTATCGGCACTCTGGAATTCGCTCGCATCAAACATTCCGACAGTCCAGACACTATTGTGTGGTTGTTTGATGGTAACATTAGTTACTACACTGGGAAACATATCTTTTTGTTTATTCTCGGCTTGATATTTTGTTCTTTCTCAATTGTGTACTGTATGACTCTACTCTTCATCCAGTGTCTCCAAAGGAGGTCAAACATCTGTTGCTTGCGATGGGTTGACAGGTGGAGGCCATTCTTTGAGGCGTATACAAGTCCTTGTCACATGAACTATCGATTCTGGCCTGGTTTTCTTTTTTTCACTCGATTGATTTTGTCCACATTTGGTTCAGTTTTAAGAACTAAGCCCACCATCAACCTACATATCGCTACTGCTGCTTGTGTTGTGATACTGATATTTGCCTTCGTATCTCCAACTGGTGTCTACAAGCATTGGCCTCTGAATGTTCTAGAATTCTCGTTTCTTATTAATTTGGGCATCTTGTCTACTTTGGTGGCAACATTTTGTCACTCCTCAGGACCCCATGCTTCATCTTTTGTGATTCCTTCAGTAGCTATAGCAATGTTTCTCTTTGCTTGCATTGTCCTGTACCACTGTGTGAAGAGGCTCATGTCCTATAATCAATTTCAAAGGTTCATACAGTCAGTTGCCGCAAAATTCCATGGCTTGAGAAATGGTTGGAAAGAAGTTGAGAATGAAGAAGAGGCAGAGCCTTTCCTTAACCAACAGATGCCTCAGGTGCACAATTTCTCTCGCTATCATGAGACACTTCTTGGAGATAATTAAAGTTTTGTACATAGCTAAAGACTCACAAATGATAATAATTATTATTATAAGCTTGACTTTTACACAACTGGATAGCTTCTCATGATCATAAATTTTATATTCAGACATAGCTATTTCCTACCAATAATTATTGTACACTATCTTCATGTGTCTAACTTACACTTAAACAGTATATACATGATGTAAAAGAGTGTGATTATACACCAAACTGTGACGGGAGAATGAAATTAAGGGAAGCTAGTAATAGTGCCCTAGTGGCTACTTGGAGTCAATGAATTACTCATACCTGATTAATAATAATAAAAGTCTGCATGGTCATCAAATGCATGTTGCAGCATACTACCGTATTAGATGAAATGGGGGTTGCAGAGACCCACTGAATTTGCATCCAGAGTATTGGCTGCATATACTACGAATTGAAACACAAACTACCATAATAATATGCTCAGTATATAGATAGCTACATCAAGTTGAAAATATATCCTGCCGCAAAGGTATACCCGCAGCGGTATTTCCACTGAGTAAATTATAGCGGCCAGCTGCAGCTTATCATAATAATAATTATTATACATAACTGCCAACACTGTTATAATTTTAAACACCTGAGCTACCTTTAATAGCTAAGTTCAGAACATTCACTTGTGAATGGTTATCCCATTGAGTATAGGCTGCTTCGCTGGCCAGGGGCGGAGTGGTGAGACGGCGGAGCTCTCAAGTTTTGGCAGTTCTCCAGCATGAATCTGCCACTGAACCATGTACTCATAGACTTTATTAATAATTCGGCCACCTATATAGGTATACGGCAGGTGGAGCTATCTATGTTGCCCAGGAGCAGTGTATGCCATGGAAGCACTACCACCATGTTTCTTTCAGCCAGTAGTGCCCAAGACTGCCAAAATTAAACCAAGTGATGTGAATGTCACTTTAAGATTAGTGCAAAGCTGGGAAGAGATGCTATATATGGTGAGCAAATGAATGCTTGCTGTATGATAATATACAATTTCAAAATTTACAACAATTTCAATGATTATCGCAAAATATATATATTATCCAAAGATTAAGCTGTTTTGCAGGACAAATGAATAGCACTCACTCTACGGTCGCCTCTAGTCCATACAGTGGCTGTTTTTATAACACTTCACTGGGTGGCGCTCTAGTCACTTTATCCTGTGATAAAATGACCTATCCGAGGGCTGCATGCATTGTGTTTCCTGGTCAAACCATAAGCATTGGAGTTGCTTTCTGATGTAATGGGCACCAAGAACCAGCACTTGTAGCTATACCTTTCCTCCCCGCCAGCTTGCTCCCAAGGGCTTGGTAGCTCAATTGGTAGAGCAACACACCAGAGATGTGTGTGTGGGTTCGATCCCCACTCAAGTCCTGCAGAGATTTTCTTTTCTCGGAAAGAAAATCTTGGGACTTGTACAAGTGCTATAGCAATGAATTATTGATGAGTTAGGCCTGATGGCTAGTACATCTAGCCGAGAGTCACAGTGACAGCATTGTCACTGCCAGGGGTGTTCCATAAGAGAAAGTTACTTTCAACTGTAATAATATGCTTTGCTTATGACAAAAGAGTGCGTAAAATAAAGGGTATATGCCTTATGCACATCAAAATTAATGAGCATACAAATAATATTATTGAGATCGCTGACTGCTGGGTTGGATGATAGTACATGGCTGCTTATATAATTAAGTGGACTTCTGGCATACACAAAATTTATGTAACCACTGATAATAATATTATAAAGCCATCAATGTACGTTGCAGAGACCCATGGAGCTTATGGTTATTATTGGCTGCATATTATAGTACTCAAACTAGTACAAATAGCTGCAGCAAAATTTAATGATTTTAGACAAATTGAAACATAAATTATCATGCTCAGTATGGGGACAGCTACATCAAGTTGAAAATGTACCATGCAAAGGTATTTGCAGCAGTATTTCCATTGAGTAAACTAGCCAGCTGCAGCTTGTCATAATAATTATTATATTGTCGCTGCCTCAGGTACTTAAAAGCATGATAATGGACAACACTGGTGCACAAACAACTCCCATTAGTCCTTATAATACATGCACTGATATCTCTAAGGTGTCACTGAATTGTGCACAAGCGGGACATCACTTAAGTGTTTTAAGTTTTCATCGGAAGAATCAGTCTGAGAATACAACAATTCCCAATTCATCACCATTTTTAGCTGACTATATAAACATGCAGGCACACATGGAGCTATCGTATCTGGAGGATGTTCTCTCATAACATCATTTCATCAGTGATATACATGAATGCAAGACTTTTATCAAATTGTGCGTGCTAAATGTCATTTATTAAGAGTGAATCACTGAAAGCAAGACGTATACTATAGTTGCATTGCCAACCTACAGGTACCAAAAGGCAAGATCATGGCAAGATTTAGTCTACTGATCAGTCTAACTGTAACGGAAATCGTTGCCATATTATTGGTTTTGTACGCTACTCCATCGAACAGCTACCAGCCTAAGATTGAGACTTTGTGTGTAAATGCTGTGGATGCACCCACTGGATGCTCTGCACTCACCCAGAGGTTTAACTGCTCTGCATGTCAACCATTATCCTTCTATGTCCAGAGTGCAAGCAAGTATTTGACTAGCAATGTAGAAATGGTGTTCACGAAGGGAAGCCACTGCTTACCCCCATCTCCTCATGGTGCACCAGTTGTCAATTTGACTAGAGTATCTAACTTCAAAATGAAAGGATTGGGTAGAATTTCTTACAACTCATCAGAAGAAGGAGCCATACAGCCAAGCAGTGTAATAACATGCAGCTGCAGTCAAAACAAGAGTGCAATACTTTTTTACAGGTCAAATACCATCCACATTGAGAACTTGACCATTGAAGAGTGTGGAAGAAAGGTTAAACTTACAAATTCAGCAAAGGGAAAATTCATCACAGTCAGTGCACTCATGTTTTATCAGTCATATGATATTGAACTCTTAAGAATCCGTATGAATAGGAACTTAGAATTTGGACTATTCGCTGAACAAGTATATGGCAAATTTATCATATCAAATTCTGCTTTTTTGAGATGTGTGGTACAACCAATAAACAAAAAGGTCAATCTTGGTTCGAATGCATACATATATTACAAAAACTATCGTCATGAGCAAACTAGTCTCTTGATAGAATACTCTTGGTTCTTATATGGTGGAAACCACTCGGATAGAGCTGGTGGTTTGTCAATTTTTTTTGTCCGTCCCAAAGTCAGTGTCCTGATCAGTCACATAAAGGCAATGCATAACATAGGTGGAAATTTAGCTATTCATTTCAGTGATTACCATGAGAACACCAGTTCAGTTACCATCAACAATAGCATAATAGCGCATGGATCAGCAAAACAGGGTGGTGGATTGAATATCCGTGTTGAAGCAACACAACTGTGGCAACATGGAATTGTGAATACTAGACCGAGTACTAGCCTCAGTGTTTTGGCAGTTATGAATACTACATTTGAGAACAATTCAGCAAGTGATAGAGGTGGTGGTGTGTTCATTATTCAGTATGAGAGGAGTATTACTGACATCATTCGACGAAATATATCATTCAAAGGGTGCCAGTTCATTGGTAATTCAATAATACCTGATCGCTCATTGGGAGATGGAGCTGCAGTGCATATTTATAAGCGTGCAATACCTGATATAGCACTCCACATAAATCCTTTATTTTCATTTATATTCACAAATTGCACATTTGAATACAACCAGCTCAACCGTGAATCTAAAGAAGGTGGGATAGTCACTTTTATTTTGACAAACAGCATCATCATAGAAGACAGCAACTTCACTTCCAATGAGGGCACAGCCATCTTCCTTCATAATAGCAATATGCAATTCAGAGGGAAAATTTTATTTGAGAACAATTCAGCTCTTCACGGTGGAGCACTGAGCCTTTGCCAGTCTTCAAAGATGTACTTACCTGTAGGAAATATTCACATAGACTTCATAAATAACTCAGCCACATCCACAGGTGGAGCTATTAACATAAGAGAACAATGTACAGAGATAATCCCTCCATGTTTCTTTCAACCAGGGTACCAAAAACATGTAAAATTTTCAGAGTTGAATGCGACTCTCCTATTTAAAGATAATGTGGCTAAATTGGCCGGTGATGTTCTATATGGAGGCCAGATTGATAGATGTTTTATGGTAACAAATGATTACAATTCCATATTTAAAAACATTATGCATCATTCAACGAAAGCGTTCAACATTATTTTCAACCTGGCACAGCAAAACAACATTACTCAGTCTACTATATCATCTTCTCCATTTGGTGCCTGCTTTTGTAACACTTCTGGATCAGATGATTTTATACACACTTTAAATTGTAGCAACATGACCTATGCTAAGCCGGTGATTCCTGGTCAGACTATTATCATTGGAGTTGCTGCAGTTGGACAAAGAAATGGAACTGTTCCCATGAGTTCTGTATACTTTGAATTCGGTAACATCAAGTATAGAAGTGAAAACACTACACAGCTTGTGATTAACAACACCTTACAAGTCAATCGGCCACGTACTCGCTGCAACTTCTTGAATTGCATACTGTATTCAAATCGAAAGAGGGCTGTTTTCGAATTGATCCTTCAACAGGCAACCCCAATAGAGATAAGTTATGTCAACTATGAATCATCCTACCTAACCATTTTCATCAAAGAATGCCCATGGGGATTTACCCTCAGCAACAGCCCTCCTTACAAATGTGAATGTGATGGTCTACTCAAAAACTTTAGCATCCCTTGCACTATTGATACACAAACAGTTACTATACCTGGCGGACACTATTACTGGTTAGGCTGTAGTAAATCAAATGGTAGCAACTGTAGAGGTTTAAGTTTAGCAGACAATTGCTTACTAGGCTACTGCAGACCTGAAACTACCACCATCAAACCAGAGACATTGGACCACCAGTGCTCTGACGGCAGGGAAGGAGTTCTCTGTGGTCGTTGTAAGTCGAATCATAGCCTTGCTTTAGGTACATCAAGATGTTTACCAAATTGCCCTGGTTATCTTTTCTACATCCTCCTAATAGTGTTTGCAGCTAGTGGAGTACTGCTCATCCTTTTTCTCATTACCTGTAACTTCACTGTCAGTGAAGGCACAATCAACGGGTTGTTCTTTTATGCTCATGTGGTTCACAGAAATTCTAATTCTTTCTTTCCAGGCTCAACAGGAAATTCAAATGTCTTTCGTTTATTTATAGCCTGGCTAAATTTAGATGTAGGTTTTGAAATCTGTTTTTATAGATCAATGACCCAATATGACAAAGCCTGGATCCAGTGCGGATTTCTCTTCTATTTATGCATTTTAGAGTTGGCCATTATTATTCTGAGTCGTAAGTACATCTTCTTCACAAGACTCTTTGGTCGAAATGTAGTGAAGGTTCTAGCTACACTTTTTCTACTCTGTTCTGCCAAAATGATGGACATTGGTATCGGTACTCTGGAATTCGCTCGCATCAAACATTCCGACAGTCCAGACACTATTGTGTGGTTGTTTGATGGTAACATTAGATACTATACTGGGAAACACATCTTTTTGTTTATTCTTGGCTTGTTATTTTGTTCTTTCTCAATTGTGTACTGTATGACTCTACTTTTCATCCAGTGTCTCCAAAGGAGGTCAAATATCTGTTGCTTGTGTTGGGTTGACAGGTGGAGGCCATTCTTTGAAGCGTATACAAGTCCTTGTCACGTGAACTATCGCTTCTGGCCTGGTTTTCTTTTTTTTACTCGATTGATTTTATCCACATTTGGTTCAGTTTTAAGAACTAAGCCCACCATCAACCTTCATATCGCTACTGCTGCTTGTGTTGTGATACTGATATTTGCCTTTGTATCTCCAACCGGTGTCTACAAGCGTTGGCCTCTGAATGTTCTAGAATTCTCGTTTTTTATTAATTTGGGTATCTTGTCTACTTTGGTGGCAACATTTTGTCACTCCTCAGGACCCCATGCTTCATCTTTTGTGATTCCTTCAGTAGCTATAGCAATGTTTCTCTTTGCTTGCATTGTCCTGTACCACTGTATGAAGAGGCTCATGTCCTATAATCGCTTTCAAAGGTTCATACAGTCAGTTGCTGCAAGAAAGGAAAACCTTCGTGGCTTGAAATGGTTTCAGGTTTGGAAAGAAGTTGAGAATGAAGAAGAGGCAGAGCCTTTCCTGAATGAACAGATACCTCACAATTTCTCTCGCTATCGTGAAACACTTCTTGGAGATACATAGTTAAAGTTTGTTACAGCTCAAGAATTACATAATCACATAATAATAATATACACACACTCTCATTCATTTACACTATACTTACAATAGTAATAACTTACTGATAGTCTGTATTACTTGAATATTGACTAGTACACTAACTCTGATATACTATTAATTTATATTTGTATGTATTCTGTAAGTATTTTGCATTAATTTTGTCCAATTGCAAGTTATTAAAAAGTAATAAGAACATGCATTATTATGCACTATTCACTAAAATGTATGATCGTACATATAATATATTATACATAACTGCCAGAACTGTTATAACTTTAAACACCTGAGCTACCTTTGATAGCTAAGTTCAGAACAGTTACATTCACTTGTGAATGGTTATCGCATGCACTGTCCAGGCAAAGGTATTGAGTAGGCTGCTTCACTGGCCAGGGGCGGAGGGTTGAGACGGCGGAGCTCTCAAGTTTTGCCAGTTCTCCAGCATGAATTTGCCACTGAACCACGTGCTCATAGACTTTCTTAATAATTCGGCCACCTATATAGCTATACGGGTGGAGCTATCTATGTTGCTCAACAGCAGTGTGTGGAAGCACTTCCACCATGTTTCTTTCAGCCTGTGGTGCCCAAGACTGCCAAAATTAAACCTAGAGATGTGAATATCACTTTAAGATGTTTCAATAATAGTGCAAAGTTGGCAGGAGATGCTATATATGGAGGGTAAGTGGATGCCTGCTATATGATATACAATTTTGGAATTTATGGCAAACCACTAAGTTATTTATCGCAACTAGTATTAATTTTTTCCAAAAATTATTCAATTTTGCAGGACAAATGAATAGCACTCACTCTACAGTTGCCTCTAGTCCATACAATGGCTGTTTTTGTAACACTTCACTGGGTGGTGCTCTGGACACTTTATCCTGTGATAACACAACCTATCCAAGGGCAGTGTTTCCTGATCAAACCATTAGCATTGGAGTTGCTGCAGTTGGACAAAGAAATGGAACAGTTCCCATTGGCTCGGTTTATTTTAATTTCAGTTCAAATAATCGAGACGATAATACTAGTCAGCTTATTATCAATAATGCATATAACAGCGAATACAGGGATAACAGTCACTGTGTACTTCTTAACTGTACCCTATCCTCGGATAAGAAGAGTGCACTATTTACATTAAAATTATTGCAAGTCAATCCAAGAAACTTGGACTTAAGATATACCCACCATAAACTGCCTAGTAATTTAATGATACCAATTATCAGAGATTGTCCCTGGGGATTTAGGCTTACTAAGCATCCTCCGTACATGTGCGTCTGTGATGATTTGCTTATGCACTTTAGTATCTCGTGTAATATTGATACACAGAGTCTGACTTTACCTGAAGGACATGTCTACTGGCTGGGATGTGGACATCAGGATGAAAGTGTTAATGCTAATTATACAGAAACAGACTGCAGAAGTTTAAGTTTGTCTATCCATTGCTTGCTAGGCTACTGTAAAACTAACACTATGAACATTTCACCACAGACTTTGGACCACCAGTGCTCTGATGGCAGGGAAGGAGTTCTCTGAGGTCATTGTAAGCCAAATCATAGTCTTGCTTTAGGTACATCAAGATATTTACCACATTGCCCTGCTTATCTTTTCTAGCTACATCCTCCTAGTAGTGTTTGCAGCTAGTGGAGTACTGCTCATCCTCTTTCTCATTGCCTGTAACTTCACTGTTAGTGAAGGTATACAATCAACGGGCTGTTCTTTTATTCTCATGTGATTCACAGAAACTCTGATTCTTTCTTTCCAGCCCAAGCGGGAGCGTCCAATGCCAACATATTTTGTCTAATAATAGCGTGGCTAAATCTAGATTTGGGCTTTGAAGTCTGCTTTTACAAATCAATGACTCAGTATCAAAAAACCTGGCTGGAGCTTGGCTTTCTTTTCTACGTATGGGGTTTGGAATTGCTTATCATTGTGTTGAGTCGCAGGTATATTTTCTTTACTAGGCTATTTGGCAGAAATGTTGTTAAAGTCCTAGCAACCTTCTTTCTTGTTTGCTACGCAAAAACACTAAACATTGCCAGCACTATCCTGGAATTTGTCATCATAAAGGGCTCCGAGGGCAAAACTTTCAATGTTTGGTTGTTTGATGGCAATTTGGGATACTTTATGGGGAAACATATTCCCCTGTTTTTTGTTGGGATAATCCTTTGCTTGATTATAGCTGTATTCACAATGGTACTGCTCTTCATCCAGTGTCTCCAAAGGAGGCTAGGTCAATAATCTACTGCTTGCAGTGGGTGGAGAGGCTGAGACCTTTCTTTGAGGCCTACACTGGTCCTTGCCATGTTCACTCTTGTTTTTGGCCCGAATTTCTTTTCTTTGTTCGATTGATACTGTTCAGTTTCAGCTCTGTTCTGAGAGGCAAGCCAACTGCCATCCTAGAGATAATAACAGCAGCTTATTTTGTGGTGCTTGTGCTTGCATTTGTGTCACCGAATGGTGTCTACAAGCGGTGGCCTCTGAATATCCTTGAATCTTCCGTCATTGTCAATCTTAATTAGAGTTGTCTCTGGGGTAGTAGCTTTATTTTATCGCCCCAAATTAGCTACGATATCTCAATTCAATCCTGCCTATTTCGTGTACCCTTCAGTGTCTGTATCTTTACTACTCTTTGCTGGAATCCTTTCTTTTCATTGTTTGAAACAAACCCTTGCCCGTAAGCATTTCCAGAAACTGTCCCAGTTGATTACCACAAGAAGAGTTCTACTCCGTACCCGCTATATTGAGAGGAGAGAGGAGGAAGAAATAGAACCTTTGCTCAATCGATGTAATATGCCTCAAATGGTTCAGTTCAGCCACTTTCGGAACCTCTTATTGAAGACGACTGAACAAATATCATGCACCCAGCCTGATTCTGTAACAGTACTAACTTTAGTATTAAGGTTTGTTGTTAGATTTCGATCTAGAAAATTAATTTTGAAATTGTGAGCAATAATAATTACCACCAGTTAGCTAATTATCCAATGAATAATTATCAAATATATTGCTATTAATCGTACAATCATAATTACAGAACCAGTTCACCTTATTATTAGCTTAACATTATAATCCTATGCTAGATAGATGCTAATAATACTAGTTTGGACGGTAACACTGGCTTATGCCAGAAGCCCATTATAATTATATTAAGCAGCCATGTATTATTATCCAACCCGGTAGTCAGCGATCTCAATAATATTTGTATGCTCATTAAATTTGATTTGATTTTTACTTTACACATGCACTCTTTTATTATAAGCAAAGCATATTACAGCTACCGTAACAATTCTTAGATTGTAAATTAATTCACGGGATATACTGATAATGTGTAAAGATTTTTCTTCACAAAAATAATATTAATTCATTGTTCTAGTTAGCTAAAGGGTGCTCACCTAGTGAGCAGTGACTGGAGATGAATGAGTGAAGAATTGAAATCCCAGTTAGGCACAGACACTTAAAGGTCGTAGACCATAGGAGGCTGCCCATAGGACTAATGATACTCCTGAAAAAGTCAAGCTGTCAGAGATGGGAATCGAACCCAGGTCTCTCACTTGCCTGGCGAGTATGCTACCGTTACACCACCACAACAGCTAGCTGACTCTTTTCTGGAGTTGGGATTGCTCATAATATTATTACACACTGAGCATAGTGTGCAGAGCAGAGTTGTAGTTAAAGGGTAAATGCTTACCGAGTGAGGAGGCTGCCCATAGGACTAATGATACTCCAGAAAAAAAGCCAAGCTGTCACAGCTGTTGTGGGTGTGTAACGGTAGCTTTTTTCTGGAGTATCGATTAGCCATATGTCACAGCTGGGAATTGAATCCAGGTCTCTCACTTGCCGGGCGAGTATCGGTGAGCATCCTTTAACTAGAGCTCTGCTCTGCACACCATGCTCAGTGTGTAATATGAGCAATCTCATTGTGTTTAATATGTAACCAACCACTAATATTATAAAAGTCTTTAATACATGTATACGTTGCCGAGACCCTTGGAGCTGCATCAATTATGATTATTATTATTATAATAATATAATATAGTACCCGGGCATCAAACTAGTACAAATAGCTGCAGCAAAATTTTAGACAAATTGAAACACAAGCTACCATGCTCAGTATAGACAGCTACATCAAGTTGAAATGTCCCATCCAAAGGTATACCCACAGCAGTATTTCCACTGTGTAAACTAGCCAGCTGCAGTTTGTCATAACAATAATATTATTATATTATTATTATAGTTGCTCCCTCAGGTACTTGACTCAAAAGCTGGATGATAATGGACAATACTGGTGCACAAATTCCCAATAATATGGCATTAGTCCATAATATATTCCAAGGCAGTTTGCATCTCTAAGTGTCACTGCACACTTAGTGGAAATACTGATTTTGCTAGCCAAGCAATTCTTTTATGATGTGAACACACTGGCGTAAGAACCAGGGGGGCTGGGGGGGGGGGGCAATTGCCCCCCCAGTCATAAGATTGGGAGGGCAGAGCCCCTCTGATTTTTAGACGGCTGTACAAGCCAGGTGGTGGGGCTCACCCTCTGAGGTTTGCACTTTTCTTTTTCATCTATTGCCACAATCAGGGTTGAGTTATTCATGATTGTGGTGTATCTTAGCTCCACGGTGTGTAGATATCAATAATTGTCACATATGAACACAGATCAGTAGTCACTACTGATCTGTGTGTGACTACTGATCTGTGTTCACACGTGACAAGCTAAGAGTCCAGAATGTCCTCGAAAATGCACTAGAAAAGCTCTCAGAAGGTCTAAAACTCCAAAATTTTCATGGGGGAGCATGCCCCAGACCCCCCTAGCTTTTGCACGCGTAGCGCGTGCATAAAGCGAGTCTTCACCTGCTTACTTTCAGCCCCCCTGCTCAAAAACATCTTCCTACGCCACTGGAACATGCATGCAAATTGCAATTATCAGAACCACATGCACCCCAATTACTGTCAGATGACTATTTTGTTGGTAGTTGACCTCTGTTCATCATTGGCCTATACTTTATGATGATCCACCCCCTTCCCATAGCCGGCAAATTGCCCATAAAAACTTTGGTTGCTAGGCAACTACCAACAAATATAACCAGTGATAGTATAAAAGTCACAGCGAGTCAGAGACCCACTGAAGCTGCATCACTGTATTATTATGACTACTGCTATTCATTCTGCATGAAAACTGTTCCCACAATCAATACTTGAGCAACACTTTTGATATGAGTGACTTTATCAAGTTGATTTTATATAACGTACACATCTTCGGTACTATTGGTTGCATAATCATACTCAAACTAGCACAAACAGCAAATGATTTTAAAACAGAAACAAGCATGCTCAGTATGGAGATAGCTACATCAAATCAAGCAGCTTAGCTGAAAATGCCCCTTGCAAAGGTATTTCCACTAAGTAATCTAGGGCCAGCTGTAGCTTGATAGTGTTGCTGTTTCAGGTACTTTTATTTACTTGGAAGCCGACACTGGTGCACAAATAAACTCACAAGTCCTTAAATATATACACTGAGGTTGATCCTTCAGCTTGTATAAGTGTCACTGAGTCACGTGTATGTACACAAGTGGGACACGGCTTAAATTAGAATCACACCTTATGATGTACATACAGAAATTCCCAACTTATCACTCTGTAGCTGATTACAAAAGCATTGCACACAGTTATCATATCGCTCGCTAATGATTTGGAGGATGCTGCCATAACACCATTTCAAGTTGTGCATGCTAAATTTTATTTAAGAGTGAAGTAAAAGCAAAATCTACTATAATTACAACCTACAGGGAAAGCTAGATCATGGCAAAACAACTACTGAACAGTTTAACTGTAATGAAAATCATTGTGATAATATTATTGGTTTTGTACGCCACTCACTTGAGCAGCTGCCAGCCTGAGATTGAGACTCTGTGTGTAAATGCTGTGGATGATCCCACTGAATGTTCTGCACTCAACCGGATGTTTAACTGCTCTGCATGTCAACCACTATCCTTCTATGTCCAGAGTGCAAGCAAGTATTTGACTAGCAATGTAGAAATGGTGTTTACGAAGGGAAGCCACTGCTTACCCCCACCTCCTCATGGTGCACCAGTTGTCAATCTGACTGGAGTATCTAACTTCATAATGAAAGGATTGGGTAGAATTTCTTACAACTCATCAGAAGAAGGAGCCGTACAGCCAAGCAGTGTAATAACATGCAGCTGCGGTCAAAACAAGAGTGGGATACTTTTTTACAAGTCAAATGCAATTCGCATTGAAAATTTAACAATTGAAGATTGTGGAGCGAAAGTTGTGTTCGTAAATCCATACATAGTACACACCAAAACCTTCACTACCATGAGTGCACTTCTATTTTTTTATTCTTACGATATTGAACTCATAAGGTTACGTATGAACAGAAACTTAGAGTATGGAATGTTTGCTGAACAAATATCTGGAAAATTTACTATCTCACATTCTGCTTTCTTGAGGTGTGTGACAGTCTCATTAAGCAAAACCGCTAAGTCAAACATAGGTTCAAATGTATGGATATTGTACAGAAACAATAATGATAGGAGAACTAGCTTGCTGATCGAACACTCTTGGTTCCTCTATAATGGTGGAAATAAGTCTAAAAGGGCTAGTGGCTTGTCAATATTCATCAGCCGTCCCGAAGTTAGTGTGCGAATTGATTACATAAAGGCAATGTACAACGTTGGTGGTAATGTAGCGATTAACGTTGAGGATTATACCAGCTCTGTTACCATCAATAATAGCATTATTGCACATGGGTCAGCGCAACAGGGTGGCAGAATAGCTATTCGAATAGAAGCCTGGAGAAATTACAGTAATTGTTCAGTGCACTATGCCAATGTTACTGTTGTTGCAATATTTAATACCAGCTTTGTGAACAATTCAGCAAGTAGTAGAGGAGGAGGTGTGTTGATTGATCAGCACGAGGATAATATTATTGTCAACACCGTTCAACAGCATGTATCTTTAAATTTGTGGAGTGCCAATTCATTGGAAATTCAATAACATACAGCGATAGTAATGTAGGAGACGGAGCCGCTGTACATGTTTTTAAGCGTGATATACCAGTAATAAAGCTGCACACTATTCCTATGTTTTCATTTTCGTTCACAAATTGCACTTTTATTAATAATAAGCTTGATTCTGAGTCTAAAGAAGGTGGGATAGTTACCTTTATTTCGACAAACAGCATCATCATAGAAGATAGCAACTTTACCTCCAATGAGGGCACAGCCGTCTTTCTTCAAAATAGCAATGTGCAATTTAAAGGGAGCATCACATTTGTGAACAATTCAGCCCAGAATGGAGGAGCTCTGAAGTTTTGCCAATCTTCAAAGATGTACTTACCTACCGATAACGTACGCATAAACTTCGTCAATAACTCAGCCACTTCCACGGGTGGAGCTATTGATGTCAAAGACGATTGTACAGAAAGAATCCCAACATGCTTCTTTCAACCAGCATATCAGGAGAAAGTGAAATTTTCAGATTTAAATGTAACACTTATATTTGTTAATAACAAAGCAAAATTGGCAGGAGATGCGGTGTACGGAGGTCAGATTGATAGTTGCTATGCATTAACATACAGGTTTTCAGCCAAACAACCTAAGTGTGGTTCATGGAAAATATTTGATACGATTGCTAATCTGACTCAACAAAATAACATTTCTCTGTCAACAATATCATCTTCTCCATATGGTGCCTGCTTTTGTAATACTACAAATTTGGAAGATTACAATGCTATAGACGGTTTAAATTGTAGCAACATATCTTATCTGAGGGAAGTGATTCCTGGTCAGACTATAATAGTATTGGTGCTGCTGCAATTGGACAAGGAAATGGAACAGTTCCAATCAGCTCAGTATACTTTGAATTTACTAATTTTCAAAATTCAAATGACATCACCACCCAGCTCATAGTTAATAACACGTTTGAAGCCAATCATCCACGTACACGACGTTGCAATATCCTAAACTGTGTGGTATATTCAAATGAGACTAGAGCAGTCTTCAAACTAACCATACAACAAATAAGCACAACAGAGATAAAAACGTCCACTATGAACCACCCCACCTAACTATTTTGATGAAAGAATGCCCATGGGGATTTACCCTCAGCAACAGCCCTCCTTACAAATGTGAATGCGATGGTCTATACTCGAAAGCTTTAGCATCCCTTGCACTATTGATACACAGACAGTTACTATACCTGGCAGACACTATTACTGGCTAGGCTGTAGTAAATCAAATGGTAGCAACTGTAGAGGTTTAAGTTTAGCAGATAATTGCTTACTAGGCTACTGTAGACCTGAAACTACCACCATCAAACCAGAGACATTGGACCACCAGTGCTCTGACGGCAGGGAAGGAGTTCTCTGTGGTCGTTGTAAGCCAAATCATAGCCTTGCTTTAGGTACATCAAGATGTTTACCAGATTGCCCTGGTTATCTTTTCTACATCCTCCTAGTAGTGTTTGCAGCTAGTGGAGTACTGCTCATCCTCTTTCTCATTGTCTGTAACTTCACTGTCAGTGAAGGCACAATCAACGGGTTGTTCTTTTATGCTCATGTGGTTCACAGAAATTCTAATTCTTTCTTTCCAGGCTCAACAGGAAATTCAAATGTCTTTCGTTTATTTATAGCCTGGCTAAATTTAGATGTAGGTTTTGAAATCTGTTTTTATAGATCAATGACCCAATATGACAAAGCCTGGATCCAGTGTGGATTTCTCTTCTATTTATGCATTTTAGAGTTGGCCATTATTATTCTGAGTCGTAAGTACATCTTCTTCACAAGACTCTTTGGTCGAAATGTAGTGAAGGTTCTAGCTACACTTTTTCTACTCTGTTCTGCCAAAATGATGGACATTGGTATCGGTACTCTGGAATTCGCTCGCATCAAACATTCCGTCAGTCCAGACACTATTGTGTGGTTGTTTGATGGTAACATTAGTTACTACACTGGGAAACACATCTTTTTGTTTATTCTCAGCTTGTTATTTTGTTCTTTCTCGATTGTGTACTGTATGATTCTACTCTTCATCCAGTGTCTTCAAAGGAGGTCAAATATCTGTTGCTTGCGTTGGGTTGACAGGTGGAGGCCATTCTTTGAAGCGTATACAAGTCCTTGTCACGTGAACTATCGCTTCTGGCCTGGTTTTCTTTTTTTCACTCGATTAATTTTGTCCACATTTGGTTCAATTTTAAGTACTAAGCCCACCATCAACCTTCATATTGCTACTGCTGCTTGCGTTGTGATACTGATATTTGCCTTTGTATCTCCAACCGGTGTCTACAAGCGTTGGCCTCTGAATGTTCTAGAATTCTCCTTTATTATCAATTTGGGCATCTTGTCTACTTTGGTGGCAACATTTTGTCACTCCTCAGGACCCCATGTTTCATCTTTTGTGATTCCTTCAGTAGCTATAGCAATGTTTCTCTTTCCTTGCATTGTTCTGTACCACTGTGTGAAGAGGCTCATGTCCTATAATCGATTTCAAAGGTTCATACAGTCAGTTGCCGCAAAATTCCATGGCTTGAGAAATGGTTGGAAAGAAGTTGAGAGTGAAGAAGAGGCAGAGCCTTTCCTGAACCAACAGATGCCTCAGGTGCACAATTTCTCTCGCTATCGTGAGACACTTCTTGGAGATAATTAAAGTTTTGTACATAGCTAAAGACTCACAAACGATAATAATTATTATTATTAGCTTTAATAAAGTTGACCTTTACACAGTTGGATAGCTTCTCATGATCATAAATTTTATATTCAGACATAGCTATTTCCTACCAATAATTATTGTACACTATCTTCATGTGTCTAACTTACACTTAAACAGTATATAGCTACATGATGTAAAAGAGTGTGATTATGCACCAAACTGTGACGGGAGAATGAAATTAAGGGAAGCTAGCAATAGTGCCCAATATTGCCTAGTGACTACTTGGAGTCAATGAATTACTCATACCTGCTTAATAATAATAAAAGTCTGCATGGTCATCAAATGCATGTTGCAGCATACTACCGTATTAGATGAAATGGGGATTATAGAGACCCACTGAATTTGCATCCAGAGTATTAGCTGCATACTACGGTACTTAAACTAGCACAGACAGCAAAATTTTAATATAAATTGAAACACAAACTACCATAATAATATGCTCAGTATGATATAGGCTACATCAAGTTGAAAATATATCCTGCCGCAAAGGTATACCCGCAGCGGTATTTCCACTGAGTAAACTAGCCAGCTGCAGCTTGTCATAATAATATACTATTATCGTTGCTGCCTCAGGTATTATATTCTATTCCGTTGCCCTGCTATACACAATAGTACTACTCTTTATTCAGTGTCTCCAAAGGAGGTCAAATATCTGTTGCTTGCGTTGGGTTGACAGGTGGAGGCCATTCTTTGAGGTGTATACAAGTCCTTGTCACGTGAACTATCGCTTCTGGCCCGGTTTCTCTTCTTTATTCGAGTGACCTTATTCATATTTGGTTCAGTTTTAAGGACTAAGCCCACCATCAACCTACATATCACTACTGCTGCTTGTGTCGTGATACTGATATTTACCTTTGTATCTCCATGGCAACCGGTGTCTACAAGCGTTGACCTCTCAATGTTTTAGAATTCACCTTTTTTTATCAATTTGGGCATCTTGTCTACTTTAGTGGCAACATTTTGTCACTCATACTCTTCAGGACCTCATGCTTCATCCTTTGTGATCCCTTTGGTATCTATAGCAATGTTCCTCTTTGCTTGTATTGTCCTGTACCACTGTGTGAAGAGACTCATGTCCTATAATCAATCTCAAAGGTTCATACAGTCAGTTGTCACAAAATTCCATGGCTTGAGAAATGGTTGGAAAGAAGTTGAGGATGAAGAAGAGGCAGAGCCTTTCCTGAATGAACAGATGCCTCACAATTTCTCTCACTATCGTGAGACACTTCTTGGAGATAATTAAAATTATATTATGATTGTGAGTCTTTAGATACGTACCAAAATTAAATTTTACGCATTTAATTTACACCTAAACAAACAGCTATGTTTTCTTTATGACAAAAGTACATGATGTAAAAAGCATGCATTATGCACATCAAAAATTTATGATGGGAGCTAGATAAACTTAATGGAAGCTATAATAGCAATTGTGCCCAATAATAACTTTATGATTATACTAGCTACTATAGTCCATGAAGTGCTCATGTCTGCATGGCATTGCATGGTCTTCAATGCATGCACATGTTGCAGATATCCCTGAATCAGATATGTTGTTCATGACACTCTATCATTAAGCTACAGATATCATCATTCTCCCAAAAAGTATATTAAGTTTTCCCAACGAGATTGTATTGTGTGTTGGCTGCCTATAGTACTCAAACTAGCACAAACAGCAAAGTTTTAGACAAGTTGAAACATAAACTACCATGCTCAATAAATATAATTATAATATTATTATGGGGATAGCTAGCTATAATACCAAGTTAAAAACATACCATGCAAAGGTATCAGCAGCGATATTTCCACTGAGCAAACTATAGCCATGCAGCTGCAGCTTGTCATAACAGTTGCTGTTTCAAGCTGACAAAGGATAACACTGGTGCACAAATCAAACTCTCATTAGTATACTGACTTGGAGGTGGATTCATCTCCAAGTGTCACTGAGTCATGTTTACAATAGGGGTATTCACATGACATTGTTATATTTAAGTATTCCAATTTTGCAGAGAAGAATCTGTCTGAGAATACATTTTATAGGATAATGTACATACAGGGATTCCCAATTCCTCACTCTAGCTGCATATTTAATAGCATGCATGCAAACAGTCATCATATTGGTCAGATCTGGACATAAAATAACTTTCATCAGTGATACACAACGTAATAAAATTTAATGGCACACCTTTATCAGGTCGTGCATGTTTGAAAGACCTGCTATATAGTTGAAACCTACATGTACCAAAAGACAAGATCGATATCATGGCAAGAAGACTACCGATGAGTCTAGCTGTAATGGAAATCATTACCATAATATTATTGGTTTTATACGCCACTCACTTGAGCAGCTGCCATCCTGAGATTGAGACTCTGTGTGTAAATGCTGTGGACGACCCCACTGAATGCTCTACACTCACCCAGAGGTTTAACTGCTCTGTATGTCAACCATTATCCTTCTATGTCCAGTGTGCAAGCAAGTATTT
This sequence comes from Cliona cf. orientalis, assembly GCA_963930775.1. NCBI lineage: Eukaryota > Metazoa > Porifera > Demospongiae > Clionaida > Clionaidae > Cliona > Cliona cf. orientalis. The sequence goes on from OZ005695.1 coordinate 3,293,108, forward strand.
GACTAGCAATGTAGAAATGATGTTCACAAAGGGAAGCCACTGCTTACCCCCACCTCCTCATGGTGCACCAGTTGTCAATTTGACTAGAGTATCTAACTTTACAATGAAAGGATTGGGCGACATTTCTTACAACTCGTCAGAAGAAGGAGCTGTACAGCCAAGCAGTGTAATAACATGTAGCTGCGATCAAAACAAGAGTGGGATACTTTTTTACAAGTCAAATGCAATTCGCATTGAAACCTTGACAATTGAAGATTGTGGAACGAAAGTTGTGTTCATAAATCCATACATAGTACACACCAAAACCTTCACTACCATGAGTGCACTTCTATTTTTTGATTCGTACGATATTGAACTCATAAGATTACGTATGAACAGAAACTTAGAGTATGGAATGTTTGCTGAACAAGTATCTGGAAACTTTACTATCTCAAACTCGGCTTTTTTGAGGTGTTTAGTATTCCCAGTAAGCAAAACTACATACATAGGTTCAAATGTACGGATATTATATAATTATGGAAAGTATAATCATAGGAGAACTAGCTTGCTGATCGAACACTCTTGGTTCCTCTATGGTGGACACAAGTCTAAATGGGCTAGAGGCTTGTCAATAGTCATCAATCGTCCTGAAGTTAGTGTGCATATTGATTACATAAAGGCAATGTACATTATTGGTGGTAATGTAGCCATTAATGTTGGTGATTATACCAGCTCTGTTACCATCAATAATAGCATTATTGCGCATGGATCAGCACCACAGGGTGGCGGAATAGCTATTCGAGTACAAGCCTGGAAGAAATACAGAAATCATTCAGTGCACTATGCCAATGCCACTGTTGTGGCAATATTTAATACCAGCTTTGTGAACAATTCAGCAAGTAGTAGAGGAGGTGGTGCGTCGATTGATCAGCACGAGGACAATATCGTCGACACTGTTCAACAGCATGTATCATTTGTGGAGTGCCAGTTCATTGGAAATTCAATAACATACAGCGATAATAATGTAGGAGACGGAGCTGCTGTGCATGTTTTCAAGCGTGATATACCGGTAATAAAGCTGCACACTATTCCTATGTTTTCACAAATTGTACTTTTATTAATAACAAGCTTGATTCTGAAACTAAAGAAGGTGGGATAGTTACCTTCATTTCAACAAACAGCATCATTATAGAAGATAGCAACTTAACTTCCAATGAGGGCACAGCCATCTTTATTCAAAATAGTAACGTGCAATTCAAAGGGAGCATCATATTTATGAACAATTCAGCCCAGAATGGAGGAGCTCTGAAGTTTTGCCAATCTTCAAAGATGTACTTACCTACTGATAACGTACGCATAAACTTCATAAATAACTCAGCCACTTCCACGGGTGGAGCTATTGACGTCAAAGACGATTGTACAGAAAGAATCCCAACATGCTTCTTTCAACCAGCATATCAGGAAAATGTAACTTTTTCAGACTTAAATGTAACCCTTAGGTTTGTTAATAATAAAGCAAAATTGGCAGGAGATGCAGTGTATGGAGGTCAGATTGATAGATGCTATACGTTAATATACAGGTATTCAACCAAACAACGTAAGTATGGTTCATGGGAAGTATTTGATATGATTGCTAATCTGACTCAACAAAACAACATTTCTCGGTCAACAATATCATCTTCTCCATATGGTGCCTGCTTTTGTAATACTACAAATTCAGAAGATTATAATGCTATAGACGGTTTAAATTGTAGCAACATGTCTTACCCGAGGGAAGTGATTCCTGGTCAGACTATTAGCATTGGTGCTGCTGCAATTGGACAAAGAAATGGAACAGTTCCAATCAGCTCAGTATACTTTGATTTTACCAATTTTCAGAATTCAAATGACATCACCACCCAGCTCGTAGTTAACAACACATTTGAAGCCAATCGTCCACGCACACGACGTTGCAATATCCTCAACTGTGTGGTATATTCAAATGAGACTACAGTAGTCTTCAAATTAACCATACAACAAATAAGCACAACAGAGATAAAAAATGCCCACTATGAACCGCCCCACCTAACTATTTTGATGAAAGAATGCCCATGGGGATTTACCCTCAGCAACAGCCCTCCTTACAAATGTGAATGCGATGGTCTACTTGAAAGCTTTAGCATCCCTTGCACTATTGATACACAAACAGTTACTATACCTGGCAGACACTATTACTGGTTAGGCTGTTACAGTAGTAAATCAAATGGTAGCAACTGTAGAGGTTTAAGTTTAGCAGATAATTGCTTACTAGGCTACTGCAGACCTGAAACTACCACCATCAAACCAGAGACATTGGACCACCAGTGCTCTGACGGCAGGGAAGGAGTTCTCTGTGGTCGTTGTAAGTCAAATCATAGCCTTGCTTTAGGTACATCAAGATGTTTACCAGATTGCCCTGGTTATCTTTTCTACATCCTCCTAGTAGTGTTTGCAGCTAGTGGAGTACTACTCATCTTCTTTCTCATTGCCTGTAACTTCACTGTAAGTGAAGGTACAATCAACGGGCTGTTCTTTTATGCTCATGTGGTTCATAGAAACTCTCCTACCTTCTTCCCAGCTTCAGCATTAGATTCAAATATCTTGCGCTTATTTATAGCGTGGCTAAATTTGGACATAGGTCTTGATGTCTGCTTTTATAAATCGATGTCCCAATATGACAAAGCCTGGATCCAGTGTGGATTTCTCTTCTATTTATGCATTTTAGAATTGGCCATTATTATTCTGAGTCGTAAGTACATCTTCTTCACAAGACTCTTTGGTCGAAATGTAGTGAAGGTTCTAGCTACACTTTTTCTACTCTGTTGTGCCAAAATGATGGATATTGGTATCAGTAGTCTGGAATTCGCTTGCATCAAACATTCCGACAGTCCAGACACTATTGTGTGGTTGTTTGATGGAAACATTAGTTACTATACTGGGAAACACATCTTTTTGTTTATTCTCGGCTTGTTATTTTGTTCTTTCTCGATTGTGTACTGTATGACTCTACTCTTCATCCAGTGTCTCCAAAGGAGGTCAAATATCTGTTGCTTGCGTTGGGTTGACAGGTGGAGGCCATTCTTTGAGGCGTATACAAGTCCTTGTCACGTCAACTATCGCTTCTGGCCTGGTTTTCTTTTTTTCACTCGATTGATTTTGTCCACATTTGGTTCAGTTTTAAGGACTAAGCCCACCATCAACCTTCATATCGCTACTGCTGCTTGTGTTGTGATACTGATATTTGCCTTTGTATCTCCAAGTGGTGTCTACAAGCGTTGGCCGCTGAATGTTCTAGAATTCTCGTTTTTTATCAATTTGGGCATCTTGTCTACTTTGGTGGCAACATTTTGTCACTCCTCAGGACCGCATGCTTCATCTTTTGTGATTCCTTCAGTTTCTATAGCAATGTTTCTCTTTGCTTGCATTGTCCTGTACCACTGTGTGAAGAGGCTCATGTCCAATAATCAATTTCAAAGGTTCTTGCAGTCAGTTGCTGCAAGAAAGGCAAACCTTCGTGGCTTGAAATGGTTTCAGGTTTGGAAAGAAGTTGAGAATGAAGAAGAGGCAGAGCCTTTCCTGAATGAACAGATGCCTCACAATTTCACTCGCTATCGTGAAACACTTCTCGGGGATCGACACATAAAGTTTGTTTCAGCTCAAGAATTTACATAATCACATAATACACATGCACAGACTCATGATCATTCATTTACACTGTACTTACAATAGTAATAACTTACTGATAGTCTGTATTACTTGAATATTGACTAGTACACTAACTCTGATACTATTTGTATGTATATGATCTGTAAGCATTTACATCAAATTTGTACAATTGTAAGTTACGAAGAAGTGTACGTATTATGTACTATTCATTAAATTAGAAATGTATGTATGATCGTACATATATATTAATAAACTGCCAGCACTATTATGACTTTGAACACCTGAGCTACCTTTGATAGCTAAGTTCGGAACATTATAGCTATTCACTTGTGAATGGTTATCCCATGCACTGTCCAGGCAAAGGTATTGAGTATATAGGCTGCTTCACTGGCCAGGGGCGGAGGGTGGAGATGGCGGAGCTCTCAAGTTTTGCCAGTTCTCTAGTATGAATCTGCCACTGAACCACATATATATGCTCATAGACTTTGTCAATAATTCGGCCACCTATACATGTAGGTGGAGCTATCTTTGTTGCACAAGAGCAGTGTCACGGTGGAAGCAGTCCTAGCCTTATATTAGTATACACTCAGATAATGACAGTGGGAGATTCTTCAGTTTGTATACCTAAAGTCTGTCAATTTGTCATCAAAGAATCAGTCTGAGAAATACATGTGCAGAATTCCCAACTCATCACTCTTAGACTAGCTGATTATAATAAGCATGCATGCAGGCACACAGTTATCATATCACTAGCTATTGATCTGGAGAATGTCTATCATAACATCATTAAGTTTCATCAGTGATATATAAAATTATGAATGCAAGACTTTTATCAAATTGTGCATGATAATATCATTTCTTCGAGTGAATCCAGAGCAAGATCTACTATAATTGTAACCTACACGTATCAAAAGGCAAGATCATGGCAAGAAGATTTAGTCTACTAATCAGTCTAACTATAACGGAAATCGTTGCCATATCATTATTGGTTTTGTACGCTACTCCTTCGAACAGCTACCAGCCTAAGATTGAGACTCTGTGTGTAAATACAGTGGATGACCCCACTGAATGTTCTGCACTCACCCAGAGGTTTAACTGCTCTGCATGTCAACCATTATCCTTCTATGTCCAGAACGCAAGCAAGTATTTGACTAGCAATGTAGAAATGGTGTTCACGAAGGGAAGCCACTGCTTACCCCCACCTCTTCATGGTGCACCAGTTGTCAATTTGACTGGAGTATCAAACTTCAAAATGAAAGGATTGGGTAGAATTTCTTACAATTCGTCAGAAGAAGGAACCGTACAACCAAGCAGTGTAATAACATGCAGCTGTGGTCAAAACAAGAGTGGGATACTTTTTTACAGGTCAAATACCATCCACATTGAGAACTTGACCATTGAAGAGTGTGGAAGAAAGGTAAAACTTACAAATTCAGCAAAGGGAAAACTCATCACAGTCAGTGCACTCATATTTTATCAGTCATATGATATTGAACTCTTAAGAATCTGTATGAATAGGAACTTAGAATTTGGATTGTTCGCTGAACAAGTATATGGTAAAATTATCATATCAAATTCTGCTTTTTTGAGATGTGTGGTACTTACCTGTAGGCAATGTTCATGTAGACTTCATAAATAACTCAGCCACATCCACGGGTGGAGCTATTAACATAAGAGAACAATGTACAGAGAGAATCCCTCCATGTTTCTTTCAACCAGGGTACCAATATCATGTGAATTTTTCAGAGTTAAATGCAACTCTCCTATTTAAAGACGATGTGGCTAAATTAGCCGGTGATGTTCTATATGGAGGCCAGATTGATAGATGTTTCATGGTAACGAACAATTACAATACCATATTTAAAAACATCATTCAACAAAAGTGTTCAACATGATTTTCAACCTGACACAGCAGAACAACATTACTCTGTCTACTATATCGCTCATCTTCTCCGTTTGGTGCCTGCTTTTGTAACACTTCTGGATCAGATGATTTTATACACACTTTAAATTGTAGCAACATGACCTATGCTAAGCCGGTGATTCCTGGTCAGACTATTACCATTGGAGTTGCTGCAGTTGGACAAAGAAATGGAACTGTTCCCATGAGTTCTGTATTTAAAGACGATGTGGCTAAATTAGCCGGTGATGTTCTATATGGAGGCCAGATTGATAGATGTTTCATGGTAACAAGCGATTACAATCCCATATTTAAAAACATTATGCATCATTCAACGAAAGCGTTCAATATGATTTTCAATCTGACACAGCAGAACAACATTACTCTGTCTACTATATCATCTTCTCCATTTGGTGCCTGCTTTTGTAACACTTCTGGATCAGATGACTTTATAGACACTTTAAATTGTAGCAACATGACCTATGTTAAGCCGGTGATTCCTGGTCAGACTATTACCATTGGAGTTGCTGCAGTTGGACAAAGAAATGGAACTGTTCCCATGAGTTCTGTATACTTTGAATTTGGTAACATTGAGTATAGAAGTGACAACGCTACTGAGCTTGTGATTAACAACACCTTACAAGTCAATCAGCCACGTACTCGCTGCAACTTCTTGAATTGCATACTGTATTCAAATCGAAAGAGGGCTGTTTTTGAATTGATCCTTCAACAGGCAACCCCAATAGAGATAAGTTATGTCAACTATGAACCATCCTACCTAACCATTTTCATCAAAGAATGCCCATGGGGATTTACCCTCAGCAATAGCCCTCCTTACAAATGTGAATGTGATAGTCTACTCCAAAGCTTTAGCATCCCTTGCACTATTGATACACAAACAGTCACTATACCTGGCGGACACTGTTACTGGTTAGGCTGTAGTATCAGAACTTCAAATGGAAGCAATTGTATTGGCGTGAGTTTGGTTGATCGTTGCTTGCTAGGCTACTGTAAACCTGAAACTAAAAGTATTTCCCCAGAGACATTGGACCACCAGTGCTCTGACGGCAGAGAGGGAATACTCTGTGGTCGTTGTAAGCCAAATCATAGCCTTGCTTTAGGTACATCAAGATGTTTACCAAATTGCCCTGGTTATCTTTTCTACATCCTCCTAGTAGTGTTTGCAGCTAGTGGAGTACTGCTCATCCTCTTTCTCATTGTATGTAATTTCACTGTCAGTGAAGGCACAATCAATGGGCTGTTCTTTTATGCTCATGTGGTTCATGGAAACTCTATCTCTTTTTTTCCAACATCAACACAAAATTTTAATATCTTTCGTCTATTTATAGCTTGGCTAAATTTAGATCTAGGTATTGAAGTTTGTTTTTATAGATCAATGACCCAATATGACAAAGCCTGGATCCAGTGTGGATTTCTCTTCTATTTATGCATTTTGGATTTGGCCATTATTATTCTGAGTCGCAAGTACATCTTTTTCACTAGACTCTTTGGTCGAAATGTGATTAAAGTTTTGGCCACACTGTTTCTAGTATGCTGTGCTAAAATGATCGATATAGGGATTGGGAGTATGGAATTTGCTCAGATCAAGCACTCAGATGGTTCTAACACTGTTGTATGGTTATTTGATGGAAATGTAGGCTATCTTAAAGGAAAACACATACCTTTATTCGTGTTTGGCTTCATATTCTATTCCTTTGCCCTGCTATACACAATAGTACTACTCTTTATCCAGTGTCTCCAAAGGAGGTCAAACATCTGTTGCTTGCGTTGGGTTGACAGGTGGAGGCCATTCTTTGAGGCATATACAAGTCCTTGTCACGTGAACTATCGCTTCTGGCCTGGTTTTCTTTTTTTCACTCGATTGATTTTGTCCACATTTGGTTCAATTTTAAGAACTAAGCCCACCATCAACCTTCATATCTCTACTGCTGCTTGTGTTGTGATACTGATATTTGCCTTTGTATCTCCAACTGGTGTCTACAAGCGTTGGCCTCTGAATGTTCTAGAATTCTCGTTTATTATCAATTTGGGCATCTTGTCTACTTTGGTGGCAACATTTTGTCACTCCTCAGGACCCCATGTTTCATCTTTTGTGATTCCTTCCGTAGCTATAGCAATGTTTCTCTTTGCTTGCATTGTCCTGTACCACTGTGTGAAGAGGCTCATGTCCTATAATCGATTTCAAAGGTTCATACAGTCAGTTGCCGCAAAATTCCATGGCTTGAGAAATGGTTGGAAAGAAGTTGAGAATGAAGAAGAGGCAGAGCCTTTCCTGAACCAACAGATGCCTCAGGTGCACAATTTCTCTCGCTATCGTGAGACACTTCTTGGAGATAATTAAAGTTAATTATATACGTAGCTGAAGGTTCATAATCATAATAATAATTAAAATTGACTTTTACACTAACTGCATAGCTGCTTTGCATTAATTTTGTAGTCAGAACTCAGACATAATTATTTCCTACTATTATACAGTATTATACACTATCTCCTCATGTGTCCAACTTAAACCTACGTATGCTTTCTTTATGACAAATAGTATAGCTGCATTATGCACATCAAAATGATTATGATGGGAGGATTAAATTAAGTCTTAGAGAAGCTAGCAATTATAATAATATTATTAATAATTATTATTGCCTAACTAACTACTTAGAGTCCAAGAATTGCTTAATTGTAATCAAACCAGAAAGTGCATGTGGTTACTGAGGGGACATTTTCGCTTTACGGTTCAGTTTCCATTTCAGCTTAAAATTTCCGTTCCGTTTTCCGCTTCCTCCGTTTCCACTTGCCCTGGCTGCATGTACTATGACAGCTGCAGCTGGCTCGTTTACTCAGTGGAAATACCGCTGTGGATACCTTTGGATGGGACATTAATTTTTCAACTTGAATAATTTCACATTATATACATGCTATCTGAAAATATTTTTAACAATGCATAACAGGTACATGCTCGTACTAGCCTGTAGGTGGCTACTCATGTATCTACTGCATTAAGCAGGAATATTATAGAAAAAAATAATACATGATCACCTATATACAAGATAATCTCTGTCATAAGCCTATAATTATATATACTGTATAACAATACATAATGAATGCACAGGAGTGCAGAACCCTCACCGCTACATGCATGCATATAAGATAGCATGGCTCACTGTGCAAATACTATGCATGTACAATGCCAGGAGTATTGAACTAGCTACATACCCTACACCTGAACTGTTATAGGGTTGTGGTACTACTGAACTACATACCCTGCACCTAAACAGGGCTCTGGTACTAGCTGTTCTCCTTAGAGTCAGTGATCTAAGAGTTGGGAGAAGGCATCTGGCTATGCCACTATCATGAATATAAACTAAAGCCTGTGTCAACTGAATTATGCACTTGAGAGCCACTGCCTGTTTACACTGTTACTGCATTGACAACTGACCAGCAAAGCACAGAATGGCAATCAGTCATGTAGTTGAGGTAGATGCCATGTAAACACAGACTGGCAAGTTGCAACAGCTGCACACTACTACTCCACTGGGCAGGACTTAACGTGACCACTCTTCCTTTATGCTACGTATACCTAGAATGCGTACTTTATCTAGGACGACCCTTACCATTTAGCAAAGGAGGGTTGCGACGGACGGACAGACGGACAAAAATCGCCAAATAACCCTCCGCCTACGCTTTGCGGCGAGGGTTAATAACTATAACTAGAGAAGATGTTTTAACATCAATGGGGCGAGCCTCCGCGAACCCCACACAAGTAGCGTACAAATGATTTGGTATACAGATCGGAATTTATGATTGACTCGAGGGAGTGGAAACTATGGTTAGAACTTGTCTCTAGCAACTTGGCTAGTGGCCTCATAGTTCAGCATAGCCTCATACAGATGCATGATCATTTTGCTAGCAACAGTCAGGGAGTCTAGATTCAATGGAACGTGGAACGGTGGAATGGAACAGTGGAACGGTGGAATGGAATAGTGGAATGGTGGAATGGTCGCACGATGCGATTTTTGAATTTGGGCGCAGTTGGGAGGTCAAAGTTCAATCTTAACCCGTCCATTACAGAGTATTTCTGTTTCTTGAGCTGAGGTACTCGAGAACATACCAACCTGATTGCAACCTGGCCAGGAATGAGGAGCTGTTCACTCAACATGTATTAAAATGTAAGTATGAACGGCATGCGAAGTGATCGGAATTATGAGCTATCAGGATTAATTAAACCGTTCTAATAATAATATTAAATAGTATAATTAATTTTATGTAGATGGTGACCAAGCCATATGGATCCCACTCTGTGATCCGTAGTCAAGCTCATTACTGCTGTGATTGTCTAGTGGACTCAAGTGGTGGGTACGTTATACACTCCACTAGCCTTGGCCCCATGCAGGCTCCATTGGGGGAGGGGAAAAGACTCGGAGCCCGGTAACGACTGCATGCGCATATGCGAACCCTTACCAACAAAACAGTAAGTGAGTTTTCAACAAAATGGCCTTTCGAGGGGATTTTTGGAGTGCTTGGACAACTTTTGAGCTTGGCTAGTAGTGTACGATCAAGTAGTCCATGGATAGTATACAGAGGTTTTGGTACATGTGCATGCAGTCGTTGCCAGGTTCTCTTTTCCCCTCCCCCAAGAGAGCCTGGGGACGAGGCTAACACTCCACTAGACAGTCAGCCTTCGTAAACCACAATAATTATATGCATGGTTTCATTATATTATTAATTTCTCATCAGCTGCCATTAGTATTTGAAACATACCAGTTTATTCAAAACTTTCTTTTTTCCTTGTCCTCAGACCCTCCCATTTTTCTATATTTCATGCAGATACATTGAGGTTTTATGGTATCCACATGGCATTGTATAGTAGTGTGTCATGACATACTATGGCATGCTGACCTTATGTTCAGTCAGATAACTGGCAAACTGCATGTAGGTATGATTTATGATACTCAATATACATCACTTGATTGGATAGATTTTGGTCTTGAAATACCTAGATTTTCACCACTCTGACTATTATATAGTGATAATTAATAAAATTAATTATGATTCTAAACAATATTGCAGTCTTGATCCTTGGTCTATAACAACCCACAGTAAACAGGCTTAGGGCCTTAGGAATTAATCCTTGTGGGAGGTGTTTATTGATTTCCTCTTTTGTATCTCTCAGGTACTTCGTGAATGATATCAGTGACTGAAAATTACTCTTCTGGTCCATAGCACAGCATTGCCGTTTCGGAGTGACAAAGCAGCAATGGAGATTGGCTGGTATCACACTGGAAACCATACTCCACCATGCATATGTACAATTTTGAACCCTCTTTGCAATTTTTATTATTGTTACACACATTGTTATATTATTTACACAAGTATCAAAATTAATGATGATTATTATGGACGTTTCAGCTGTTGAAGGAAGTGCTGAAGTACCCAGTGACTTTTTAAGTTGGTGCATAGATCTACATGTAGCAATTTACGTGTCCCGTGAGTTCAAGTAGCTAGCTAGCCCTGTGACACGTATGTACAGCAGTTGGCCATGCAGTACGTCAGTACAAGCAGGGTACAAGGCATCATTGATTCGATCATCGATCGTGGATTCAGACATAAAAAATTCCCGTACCGAAGGGTTAAATGTGACCTTTGACCCTCCAACTGCGCCCAAAATCAAAAATCGCTGGAACGATGGAATACTGGAATGGCGATTAACGACCCTGTGCCGTTTTACTTGTATAAGTGGACCAATTGGGCATGCGCACTATATAGCAATAGACGTTGGGATGGAGGTTCAAGCTGTATGAAAAGGAGCCTGTGCATGTGTTGTATTACTCATAGCTATAGCTATCTGACTGACAAATTCAGCAGTGGAGTAAGCTATATCAACCCCTGGCACAATTAGCCTATGATAGCTAGCTACTGAAGCGGCATTGATTGACTCATCAGCCACCACTGGATCCTGGCTGAAGGAGGAAGGAAGAGGACCACATTCAGGGAGATCGAAGTATGGAATACAGTGAAGGATTATTAAAGGAACTATGCACACACATAGCTAGCAGTGCCTCCAAGTATACGGATTTGTCAGTATTTTTACTGAATTCTGACCATAAATACTGATAAAATTTCAAAAATACTGAAAATTGGGAGAATTAAGTACATGCATCATATATGGAGCCCTTTATAAAATACTGAAAATGCATGCAGAATACTGAAAAATGGGAATATTTATACTGAAAGACTGGAGAGAAGCTTGGAGGCACTGAGCTAGCTACACACAGTCACTGTACTGTCATACAATCATATAAATTATTAGGACTTGACGGTAATGAATATTAATAAACAACAATGTATTATATCAAATACAATGCACAAGTGGTACTATATACTGCATGAATATTTGATTGACTATGGCATTCAGCCGAGTGCCACAGGTGACATGATTGTCACCCAGGGAACTAGTATTCTGATAGCTTCTATTATTTTAATAACTAAATGGATATCGTGACCAATAGAACTACCCAGGCCTTCGTCCCAGGCAGTGCCAGGGATATAGCATTCAAGGCCATGCATATGGCATGGCAACAGGCTGAGCAACAAATAGGCACCATACTACGGCAGATATCCTATCTGTGCTGGAAGTAGGAGTAGATCTAGATCTATAGCTAGATTATCAGCATGTGCTCTGTGCTTTTGCCTCTCTGAGTCTGTATCGCTGACCTATTCTTCTCTGTCACCTTTCTGACTCTGCTCAAGCTGAGCTGCATAGTGTGCACGCTCGAATAAGTTGGTGTGGTACAGGGTCGTCCATTCCACTATTCCACCGTTCCACCATTCCACTATTCCATTCCACCGTTCCACTGTTCCATTCCACCGTTCCACGTTCCAGTGAATCTAGACTCCCCAACAGTCACTTGTTTTTAGGGCCTTGAATTTGGAGTCTCACATGGACCCTCTGCACTCAAAATGTTTCAGGTCAAGTGGCATAAACGGCACCCCAATTTTCGCGTGCTATTGTGACAGGGTTTTTGGTCCGGGTATCTTCTATGGTTAAAAATTTTCGCGGTGCCGTTCTTGCCACTTGATCCAATGTTTCTCTCTGTGACAGTGTCTGCCTAGTAGAACGACAATTTTTCTCTGTAGCCTTGCCCCTCTCAGTCTGAGTCTCTGCAGCTCTCCTTAAGTTTTTGAAACTGATATCTGTTTCTGCGTTTTCTTAGTCTTTCTTCCTTTTTACTCCCTCGATGTCACAGAGCTTGCCCTCTTTCTCCACATCGAAGTGTTCGCTCCTACGTTATATGCGCATGTGCGTAACGGAAGAAATATTGTATATCGTTGAAATAGAAGACAGGTATATACGGAATGACGGACGTACGTACGTACGGCAGATATAATACCGTAGAATCCCGCGATTACGCCCCCCCCTCGCGCATAAGCCCCCCCTGCATTTTTAGCTCAAGTTCCTGCATAGGTAGTTTTGTCTCGCGTATAAGCCCCCCCTCCCTGACTGTAAAATGGAGTCCATAAGTCAAGAAAAACAGTAGCTACAGCTAGCAAACTAGCTGTTTGTGTCACACTATGCCTTACTTTGTTGTTTTTCTCGAGTTTTTCCCACCAAACAGCCAGAGAAAGTACAGAGATCGCGCGCCCATGTGGCATTCGACGGTCGGTAATGGTCGTCACACGGAAATGTAAGGATCCCGCGTATAAGCCCCCTCCCCACTTTTGCCCAATCCTAGCATGCACAAAGGGGGGGCGTAATCGCGGGATTCTACGGTATATACAAACGGAAAATCTCGATTGACATCACCTGTGTGGGGCTCGCTTCGGCTCGCCCCAATAACTAGTGTCATGCAGGGCCTGTTTGGGGCGAGCCTGAGCTGAGCCTCTGAAAGTCTCTGTCAGTAGCTGAGACTCGAAAACTTTAACAAAGCTATAGCACAATAGATCATGAAGACCACCGACACATATCCAAGCAGACAGTAATAGACAGTCTCATAGTGCCGTGTAGGCCTATACAGCTGCATGATAGTTCCCTCCACATAGTCACGGTCTGCCAACAGTCAAGAGAAAACAAAGTTTAATTTTAGCTGCCTATATTGTCAGAGTCAGTTAGCAACACGTCTATCTTTATCGCGTTCTTAGCTTGTCCTTGCGTTGTTGAGCTGACGACGAGCTCTGTCTCGCTCTCTCCTCCTTTGGAGCCCGGCGCGGTACGGCATAGCTTTGATGCCAATGGTAGCTAGCTAGCTGATCAATACATGCAGGCACGAGTGTAAATTTGCAATTCGATAATACTAGTGACATGCAGGGCCTGTTTGGGGCGAGCCTGAGCTGAGCCTCTGAAAGTCTCTGTCAGTAGCTGCTACTCGAAAACTTTAATAAAGCCATAGCACGATAAATCTTGAAGACTACTGGTACAGATCCAAGCAAACAATGACAGACAGTCTCATAGTGCCGTGTATGCCTGTAGGTCTACAGCTGCATGATAGTCCCCTTCCATCCTTCAGTACCGACAGTCAATACAAAGTTTTACCAGAGTCATCAGTGAGCAGTACGTCTAGTCTATCTTTATCGTATTCTTAGCTGGTCCTTGCGTAGCCTCGAACCCAGGCTCACTTTCCCCTCCCCCGAAAGTGAGCCTGGGTTCGAGGCTAGTCCTTGCGCTATTGGGCTGATGACAGGCTCTATCTCGCTCAGAGTGTCCTCCTTTGGAGCCTTCTGCTTGCTTCTGTACGGCGCACGATGCGCTCTCTCTCTTTCGCGCCTTCTTTGAAGCCTTTTCTCTCTCTTCGCTTCAGCAGATTGAGTGTTAGTAGAACTCATACTAAAACAGTAGCAAAGAACAAGTATAGTCGTAATAAAGTGGCCTTTGAAATAATTCAATGTGTCAAAAAAACACGTGACTATGCTGACGCAAATGTTTTCATGCGGCCTTTTGAAATATACCGCGCAGCGCTGTATAATGTCTATGGCGGTTCGCGCGTGACGGACGTACCATACATATATAAACATATATGGATTGCGAGCGTTCATCTCGTCTATGTGGGGCTCGCTCAGGCTCGCCCCAATTATTGTAGGTACAGTAACGTGTTTTTATTGTGAGTTATGGTACTTTAATTAGTCAGCCACACCTATTTCTTGGGAGCAGGCAAACGATGCTGTGTTCAGTGCTGGGTGGAAAGCATGTACTAAGTCATTTCAGGACAATTAGCGAAGGCAAATCCATAAGTAGCTGTTGTAGTACCACCAAAAACTCTAAAGTTATTCCCCCCGTCTGATGCATCTATGAGGCTCGTCCATTTCTGAATTCATCCTCTTCATGAGTGAAAAGCTTACAAATTGGAGCATAATCCGGTGGGCCAGTGAGGCAGGGGAAAATTCCATCAATATTGACAAACACGACGGCGAGTCCACTTGTATGAAAATCACTATATCTGGGGCGATAGGCAAGTAGATTGTTGGATGATGTTGATGAGCTTGAAGGGCTGAAGTTTAGTGTTGCTATGACATCACTTCCAGTTGCATTAGTCTGTCCAGTATTGGAGGATAGATTTCTGAGCTGTATTGCATTTGTGATTCTTGCAATGTACAAGATTTTTACAACTGCATGAATGCAAGAGCAATGGAATTTAATTAATTCATTATCTCTCAAAATTAATGTCCTATAATATATGAAAATAATAATTACTAGAGATATGCATGGCATATTTGGGGCGAGCCTGAGCTTTGCACATTGAATTTGAATAATTGGTATGATGAATGTGGAAGTATAGAAATAAAAATAGTTTGAAATGAAAACAGCAATGGTTTTATTTAAATTAGCCAGCAGATTCCAGTGTCACCAGGTTTCCAATCCACACCACCTAATGTTTGTATAATATTATTATAGAATATTGTTTGAATGGTTGTTCTTCTGTTAGCACGAGTTGCTCTTTTCACTGGTAAGTTGCTATCTATCTTCTCTATCTTCAACAGTCCAGACTCAGCAGCCATCTGGTTAATTCTCATTTGCTGTATATAGCCTAGCTTTTCTCTCTCCAGCTGACTCGGCAGCTAGTCTGTCTTGCATCTGCTGTAGCCTGGCCTCTCTTTCCGGCTTCAGTTGACTCAGCAGCCAGTCTTTCACTCTGGTTATTGAAATTCTCATTCGCTGTACGGAGCCCACCTTCTCTCTCTCCAGCTGACTTGGCTCTTGCATCCATTGTAGCTTGGCCTCTCTTTCTTCCGTTGACTCAGCAGCCAGTCATTCTCTTTGGTTAATCCTCATTCATTGTAGCCTAGCTTCTCTCTCCACAGCTGACTCGGCAGCTCAGTACACGAGTGTAAATTTGCAATTGGCTAAATTAGAACGGCGTATATACGGCCCGTATAGCCCAGGCACGAGAATGCGCAATGGAATATTTCGCGTTTACGTTCATAGCAATGCTGGGGATATAATTTCGCGTGACGGACGTACCATAATATATAATATAAAATTCGCGCATAGCTGTACCGTTTATGTGGGGCTCGCTCAGGCTCGCCCCAATTATGCAATCTAACTAGTGTCATGCAGGGCCTGTTTGGGGCGAGCCTGAGCTGAGCCTCTGAAAGTCTCTGTCAGTAACCGACACTCAAAAATTTTAATAAAGCCATAGCACGATAGATCTTGAAGACCACTGATACAGATCCAAGCAAACAATGACAGACAGTCCCCTCCATCCTTTGGCAGTGCCGACAGTCACTATGATAAAAAGTTTAATTGCTTCTGTTATTTATATCAGAGTCATCAGTGAGCAGCACGTCTAGTCTATCTTTATCGTGTTCTTAGCTGGTCCTTGCGCTGTTGAGCTGACGACGAGCTCTGTCTCGTTCTCTCCTCCTTTGGAGCCTTCTGCTAATATTCCCTGGCACGGTGCGGTGTAGCTTGCTTGATCAATACAAGCATGAGTGTAAATTTGCAATTCGCTAAATTAGAACGACGTATATACGGCCCGTATAGCCCAGGCACGAGAATGCGCAATGGAATATTTCGCGTTTACGTTCATAGCAATGCTGGGGATATAATTTCGCGTGACGGACGTACCATAATAAAAATATATAATATAAAATTCGCGCATAGCTGTACCGTTTATGTGGGGCTCGCTCAGGCTCGCCCCAATAATATCTGCAGTCTAACTACTGTGATTGACTTGAAATAGTGATCCAGAAAACTGTCAGAAAGAACTTGTGAAGAGTGATCATGGTGATAATTCTATTGAATTAATCCAGTCTACTTGACCACTAGAACTCCAGTCCACCAGATCTACTTATAACTAGCCTGGACCATAATGATGAAGTGCTTAATCATGAATCAGGGGCTGATCCAGGGGGGTGCATAGGGTGGCTAGCCACCCCCCTTCACTAGTCCTTTCATGTGACATAGTATAGGAGATGTCCACCACTATAAACCAGCCACCTTCCTTGCACCATTTTGGTTTACTATGGGTAGCCACCCCATCAGCCACCTTCCATGCAAAATTTCTGGATCAGCACCTGTGAATATCTATATAAGAATCATGCAGGGGGGTGTATGGACTGGAGCGACTGGTGGAATAGACTGGACTAGAGTATTATTTCACATAAAGTGCAGTATCAATATTATACTACGGCGGATCAGCTCCCAGCTATAGCTAGCTGCTATGATTGGGTGATGAGGGTTCTGCATTCCAGTGCTTTTACTAATTAAACTGGCATCATACAGTGTTTGAATACTGACTTGCATGACATTGCATAATAATAATAGTGTCCAATGCACGCATGCTCAGTTTCTTATGTTCTATAGCATAACATAAGTCTAGGGTACCGTAATATTGCTGAGCACATACGGGCTGAGATCTCGACTTCCGTATAATAGTATTATATATATATATCTAATATGGACTCGGGCGGGAGTGGGCCTAGCTTGATCATTACCACGCCTCTATATTTGCATGAGGCGTGCTACACCTAGTAAATGGCCTGGAATGCTGTAAATTTAACTTGCACTTAGCTAGTATTCTGCATGGTGTGCATATGCATGAAGTAATCAAATTCAAAATATTAGCAACATAATTATACCTGGTGAGTCACCCTGAATACTCTCCTTCAGTTGTTGTTGAACGTACTCCTTGGATTGTTTCATTGACCACTGATTGAACCAGGCTTCGAAGACTCTCCACATTGTTCAGTTCACAACTGCTATACATGGTGCACTGGAGCAGCCTTCACTTTGAGAATACACACACCGTGTGTAGCAGCAGAACAGTAACAAAGTAAATAGCTTCTTGGAAACTTCCATAACACTCAGTTTGTTGGTGAGATCCTTTTTCAAGTATGGGTTACTTATACGGTATACTCTTTATAATATTGGATGTCTAAAGGATTGCCATGGATACAAACAAGCAAGCATACTATACATTCACGACAAGGCTATGATTTTGTGTATGAATAAGCTCATAAGATAGCTATGAAAATAATAACAAGTTGTACTATGTACAACTGTCATTGATGCAGCCTTGGTGAACTGAGAAAGACAATGGGATGGGGAGGGGGGGCACAAGTTTTGCCAATCAGCAGGACTTAGCTAGCTATGCTAGCCTATGCACACCCTCCTAGGAGCTGTCTAGCATGCATGCATCATGTGCAATTATACTAAGCTGGACCACTTATCCAAATCTCTTTTGTTGTAACTATCATGCATGATAGATACTACTAGAAAATGGGTAGCATGAGATAAAAGGCTTAATTGGTGATGGCCTGGGTGACAGTCACATGCATTAATTAGGCCTGCCTCAGAGAGTATATGGAGTGATAGTTATGGGTTGTGTACTGACTGAGTGTTAGCTACTAAAAATTAGGGCCTAGGTCTTGGGATACACTTGTCAGCTACATGTACGTGAATCCTTCCTAATCACCTTAATTGTTGATCAAGACCTCAGTATGGTAAATCAAACGATATAATAATATTATGTTACACTCTGGACACAAGGACTTCAAAGATGATGCGGATGTGCAAAATAATATGTGTCAGTCTTCATTGTAACCCCCATATTCATAATGAGTGACTTAGTATGTGAATAAATACAAAAATATTATTTATAACCATGGATGAATATTAATTATTTAAGCACATGACCGATGTGCCAAAAGGTATAGAATGTATGAATATCAATAATGTACATGGGATAATATCATGACTAGGACTATCGTAGGTGGTGGAAAGAGGGGGCACCAGAGGCACGTGCTCCCCCCCCCCCCCAACCTGCTTGAAGTGGGGATATTCCCCCCACCCACCCCCCATTCCAGAACGATGTTTTATCTTTGATTTATATACTAAGGGATTGAACAATTGAGTCTGAATTTGTTTGCTCACAAATTTAATGTGTATAGTGCCCCCCCTCCCTACACACACCGTCTTCCTCCACATGTACAAGTTAACTGTGTATATACTAATGTTTGTAGTTATCCAACAACCTATTACATCGTCTGGGAGTTAAATTTACTGTCAAGTTAATGATAGATAGTTATACGCAAGGATTAACAACACATTACAGACTGATTGCACACAGACATGATCATTCAAATGTTGTAAATAAAATTTAATTATTATTGTGAAAAACACCTCAGAGTCTGAGTCACATAACACACATACAGTAATACTAATACAAGTGATTGCATAACACTGTAATTAAATGATGACAATTAAAATACATTAGCCATGCACACTATATCTAGCAAGTGCTAAGTTAGTAGTATAAATACAGCGCACCAAAATTGATTTGCCCTCAATTAAGTGTAGCAATTAAACTACCGATTGGTTGTGCTTACAGCTCACACAGATGCCTAGAATGTGAGATCTGGCGATTTTCGTGCTGACGATGATGACGACAATGACGACAGACAGACAAACCAATTGCTTTACCCTTTGCGCATGCGCGGGGGGTAATTATAGGTGAAGCTATGTATACCCATGGCCATGCAGGCAGGCACTCCTTGATCATCATAAAAGTTATTAATAATCATAAATATTACAAGGGTAGTTCATATAAATACAGTTCATCATCTATAGATGTCTGATTCTAAAAATAAATAATTATAAGGTAAATAACTATACTATTAGCCACAAATAAAAATAGTAGTAATTCATGCAACAAAATTAATTTTAATAACTCTGTACCATATTAATTATTAGTGCACATAATTTTAACATTACATGCTATCCAAAAATATTTTAACAATACATAACACATGCATGATCGCCTACAAGATAATCTCTGAATAATAATAAATTATACCGTATAACAATACATTGTAGGTACAGTAACGTATTTTTAGTGCAATTGTATTATTATTGCGAGTTATAGTACTTTAATTAGTAAGCCGGACACCTATTTCTTGGGAGCAGGCAAACGATGCTGTGTGCAGTGCTGAGTGGAAAGCATGTAGTAGTCATTTCAGGACAATTAGCGAAGGCAAATCCATAAGTAGCTGTTGTAGTGCCGCCAAAAACCCTAAAATCATTCCCCCCGTCTGATGCATCTATGAGAGCTCGTCCATTTCTAAATCCATCCTCTTCATGAGTGAAAAGCTTACAAATTGGAGCATAACCAGGTGGGCCAGTGAGGCAGGGGAAAATTCCATCAATATTGACAAACACGACGGCGAGTCCACTTGTATGAAAATCATTATATCTGGGGCGATAGGCAAGTAGGTTGTTGGATGATGTTGATGAGCTTGAAGGGCTGAAGTTTAGTGTTGCTATGACATCACTTCCAGTAGTCTGGCTAGTAATGGAGGATAGATTTCTGAGCTGTATTGTATTTGTGAGTCTTGCAATGGATAAGATTCTTACAACTGCATGAATGTAAGAGCAATGGAATTTAATTTATTGTCTGCTCAAATGTCCTATAATATGCAAATACTTTCTGCAGTCTAACTAGCTACTGTGATCGACTTGAAGTAGTGATCCAGGAAACTGTCAGAAAGAACTTATGAAGAGTGATCATGGTGACAATTCTATTGAATTAGTCCAGTCTACTCGACCACTCCAGTCCACCAGATCTATAGTGTTAATTTTAACTAGCTCCTGGACCATAATGATAAAGTACTTAATTATAAATCATGCAGGGGGTGTATAATATTATATGGACTGGAGTGGTGAAATAGACTGGACTAGAGTATCACTTCACATAAAGTGCAGTATCAATAATATATACATGCAGATCAGCTCCCAGCTAGCTGCTATGAATGGGTGGTGAGGGTTCTGCATTCCAGTGCTTTAATTTACTATTATAAACTGGCATCATGCAGTGCTTGAATACTGACTTGTATGACATTGTGCAAATTCACGTATGCTCGAGCTCAGTTTCTTATTCTATAGCATAACATAAATAAATCTATAAGAACAAGTCTAGGGTAATTGCTGTGCGCATTAGTGTGAGGTAACTAATCACGCATACTATCATAATTATACCTGGTGAGTCACCCGAATACTCTCCTTCAGCTGTTGTTGAACTCCTTGGATTGTTTCATTGACCACAGATTGAACCAGGCTTCGAAGATTCTCCACATTGTTCACTTGACAACTGCTACATGGTGCACTGGAGCAGCCTTCACTTTGAGAATACACACACCGTGTGTAGCAGCAGAACAGTAACAAAGTAAATAGCTTCTTGAAAGTTTCCATAACACTTAGTTTGTTGGTGAGATCCTTTTTCAACTATGATTAGGACGAGTTACCTATATACTCTTTATAATAATATTGGATGTCTAAATGATTACCATGGATTGCCATGGATACAAACAAGCAAGCACACTATACATGCATTCACGACAAGGACAAGGCTATGATTTTTTTGTATGAATAAGCTTATAAGATAGCTATAGTCTAGTCATGAAAATAATAACATGTTGCGATGGTGCAGTATCACATGATAATTACATGTAAGCCACATGGCAAGACTCTGATTCGTGCGACAGAATTCAGACATGCCAAGTCAGTAAGACCCAAAAAGCGCTCAATGTGTACCAGACCCTTTCCTCCTTTTGGGGGTGGGGTCTGGGCACGAGACTAACCTATGCACACCCTCCTATAAGATCATACTATAGTCTAGCATAGAGCATCATGTGTAGTTATACTAAGCTGGGCCACTTATTCAAATCTCTTCTATCATAACTATCATGATAGATACTACTAGAAAATGGGTAGCATGAGCTTAGCTAATAATTGGTGATGGCCTGGGTGACAGTCACAAGCATTATTTAGGCCTGCCTCAGAGAGTACATGGAGTGATAGTTGTGGGTTGTGCACTGACTGAGTGTTACTAAAAATTAGGGCCTAGTTCTTGGGATACACCTGTTAGCTAAATGTACGTGAATCCTTCCTAACCACGACAGTGAGCCTTGTTGATCAAGACCTCAGTATGGTATGTTACACTTTGGACACACACATACTCAAGGACTTCAAAGATGATGCGGATATGCAAAATATATGTATCAGTCTTCATTGTAACCCCATATTCATAATGAGTGACTTAGTATGTGAATAAATACAAAAATGTTTAATTTACTAATAATATTATAGCCAATATTTAATCACATGACAGATGTGCCAAAAGGGATAGAAAGTATGAATATCAATAATGTACATGGGATAAAACAATGTAATAATATCGTGACTATATATAGGACTGTCGTAGGTGGCGGAAAGAGGGGGTACCAGGGGCACGTGCCCCCTCTAACCTGCTTGAAGTGGGGATAGTGACCCCACCCATCCCCCATTCCAGAGCGATTTTTATCTTTGGTTTAGCTAGCTAGCTACTAAGGGATTGAATGATTGAGTCTAAATTTGTTTGCTCACAAATGTGTGGTGCCCCCGGCCCCTTATACACACACTGTCTTCCTCCACATGTACAAGTTAACTGTGTACACACTAATGTTTGTAGTTATCGCACAACCTATTACATCATCTGTGATATGTATAACCATTAACTTTTATGTGTGATGATTAAAAATCTAAATTTTAGTAGCTGCTAAGTTCCTGCATGCATATCATAAGAGTTACACTCTGACAAATAAACTGGATGGTATTTGGTGCATAGCTGAGGGTGAAGGTGACTTGCACACCATTTCTAGACCCCGTGGCCCAAGACTTGCACTGTTCCATCTGAAGTACGCTGTAGTATCAGGGAGATGGGAAGTATATAGCTGGTTGAGCATTACTCCCTTAGAAACAGAACGATTGTGCTCGGCAGAGAAGGAGAGTACACTGAGGCTGACATCATTATTTACATGTACCGGTATAGGAGAGAACTTAGAAATATCAAGTGAAAAAAAAATCAAAGCATAAAGCGAGATTCGAACCCGCTACATTCTGTACCACACACAAGAGCCCCAGCCACTACACCACCGCTGTCGTCGCTGCTGCCAATCATTATTTACCCCCTTTCATAGACAAACCCTGCTAACCATTGGCAACCCATCCCCAACCCCCCAGCCCCTCCCACCATACCGATGCGTGTGTGATTGCGTCATAATCACGCGCCGATAATCTAATTAGGATATGTGTACATAACAATTTCGCTAGTGATATGAGCCCGGGAGGGGGGGGGGCCTGTATCCCTAGAGATATATGGTACGGGGCCGAGGGGGCCCCCAAAAGGGGGGGGGCCCTATATATATTGCTACCACACCGGTATTTTTTTTGTGTGAGCTATAGATTATCAAATCTATCCAACGTAGATGTATATTATGTGCTATTCACAGTATGATCGTACGTATTAAAATTTAATGCAAGCTAGCTGTAAAGCACACAAAAGTGCAGTAGCTAACATTCTGAGCCTAAACCATCGAAGGGATATAGCTGGGCATGAGGCCAAGTAACTAATTCCTATCACGAATTGCAATTAATTTTTAGCCTGTGGGTCCAACTCTAAAACTATACTGTAACTGAGGTAACATAACCAAATTTAATTATTATGGGAATAC
Source organism: Cliona cf. orientalis (assembly GCA_963930775.1). Taxonomy (NCBI): domain Eukaryota; kingdom Metazoa; phylum Porifera; class Demospongiae; order Clionaida; family Clionaidae; genus Cliona; species Cliona cf. orientalis. The sequence continues at coordinate 3,316,665 of OZ005695.1, forward strand.
TAAGAGACATCTCACACTTGAACAATCAAACTGTCCACATGCCTATGCATGGGTGCAGTGAAATATCTGCATCACTCTGGTATCTGTGTATATCAGAACAAGATCGCAATTACGATTATGAAATACGTCTCACAAGGAAATGAATTCCAAATCATTATAACACGTTGCTTGGAGATAGAAATATTACGTTTCCTTGTGAAACCTATAATTATAGTGTGACTCTTAATGATCAGATTATGGTATAAAATTTAATACTTGGGGATTAAAAAGTTGTTATGCTTTACCAGGTAATTAAAAATAATATTGTACATGAATAATCTACTTGTATTTCCTTTGATGCCAACCTTTGACCTTGAGAATAACGATTGCACATCTGAGTGGTATGTAGAAAATTTGAAGATAGTAGCTAGCATATAGCATAGCATAGCTACATGCATGCACTCCTTAGGCTCTAATTTATTTCTGAAGGCTCTAGTCGCTTAATATGTAGCTAAAATGGCACTGTATTTTGATCTGAGCAGCTATAATGTAGCTACATGGGAATACTATAATCCAAAGTTAATCATATAGTATACCAGCTAATAGAATATTTACACAAAATTAATGCCCAACAGCATTGTATTTGAGTGACATCATTAGAGTATTAATTTTGAACTAAGACAGGTACTTTTTTGTACCTCATGTGGTTCAATAATAATATTTATGAAGCCATCAGTAACCAAAGGAGGAAGGGCACTGAAGTTCAACAATTTTCCTCCTTTAGAGCCCACTCTTGTTGAGTGGCTTCATGATGGTATAAATCATCACGTTCAGATGCAAGTCTAAGTAACAATTTTGCATTATTGGCACCAACAGGGAGATCAATACATGATGAACTTGTTACTTGGCGGTCTATTTATCATACTTCAAGTTGTATCTTTGCAAGCTGCACATTATCATCAAAAAGTATGGCTATGTGTTAATTTTGCAGACATGTTGGTTATAAATTTAGAATGTATAGAATGATTTTGAGGTTATAAGTGATCGCCAGCGCCAAGCCAGAAGTGTCTACCGTCGACTGCCTGTGTATGGTTTGGATGAAGTACCCCGGGATAGCAGAGAGAACTGCCAAGCCTTTTGTAACAAATTTTATGGCCAGCTACTAAAGAATTCTCTCTACTTTCAAGCATGCATTGGAGTTTGTGCAAGTAAGTTATCTATAGCATCGTGCTGTATGACCATATATAATACCAGGTATATATGATAAGGTGCTAAATTCACCATACGATAATGCTTATTAATACATGTAATGTAACTTGTAGCCATTGATGAGTGTTCTACTGTTGCTGACTGTGTGGGAGGGACTGTTTGCATCAACACTGCAGAAGGTCCAGGTTACCTCTGCCAATGTCCATCTGGTTTCACTGGAGATGGCAGACTCAGTGGACAGGGTTGTATTGGTGAGTCACCAATGGAAAAAAAATTGATGAAATGGGGTGCTAATAGCTAGCCTTTAACCTCCAGACATTGACGAGTGTTCGTCTGAGCCAGAGAGGTGTGTCAGTGAAGCAATCTGCTCCAATACTGAAGGGAGTTTCATATGTCAGTGCCCATTTGGTTTCAATGGTGATGGAAGGAGTAATGGAAATGGATGCATAGGTAAGGTAGCTAGCTAGTAAAATTTAAAGTAAGCTATTCTATAAGCCTTGCATGGCCTAGCCTTTAGTGCATAATGTTACTTGATTAAAATACATGTAGATCTGTATAGCAAACTATATACAAGTGGGACGTACATCTAAGCACTTGTATTATACTTGATGGTTAATACAGTGCCATGGGATGATTGACAATTACTGTTACTTATTTCTGCAGATGGTACTGCATATTTGATCTCACTGATTAATTCTCAGATTGATGTTAGAATATCCGAAGGTATGTATAAAGCCATTATATTAATTTTAGATGCCCCAAATTGCATGAATTTCCTTTCATAGCTCCTTGCTCTGTAAATGGTGATGCTGACTGTGTGCCAGAGGCTATGTGCATTGACTCTACTGATGGTAGTCAATTCGTATGTGTTTGCCCGACTGGTTTAATGGGTGATGGTAGGATCAGTGGAAGTGGCTGTATGGCTGATGAATGCTCCACAATAGCCGACTGTGCTGAGAATACTTCGTGCATCGATTCCATTGATGGTTTTGTCTGTCTCTGTCCACCTGGCTTCATCGGTGATGGGAGAATAAATGGAAGCAACTGTGTCCCTGATGAGTGTTCAACAGTTGCTGACTGCTCTGTTCTTGCCTCTTGTTCCAACACTATCGATGGATTTGTCTGTACATGTCGGCCAGGTTATGAAGGAGATGGGAGAATTGGTGGTACTGGCTGCATTGGTAAAATTTAGCCTCAGTAATCATTGCTCTGTATAATTCGGGGCGAGCCTGAGCGAGCCCCGAATACAAGAGTAACATATGGCGAATTCGCTGTACCTATGTATGTATGTATCTATGTATGTATGTAGCGATACGTCGTCCACGTGCTCATAGCGCATGCGCAATATGCTTGTGCATTACATCATCACTATGAATGATTTAGCGCGCGTATTAATGTTAGATCGTGACCTCTCTAAAGGTCGTCATTTATGCAGAGGAATGAAGCTAGGCTCGGCACGCCAGAATCGTTAGCCATGGTGCTCGCGCTGACTGACTGCAGTGCGCTAGCGTGGGCTCAAAGACTGCTTCATTGAGCACACTATCGAGTAGTCTCGCGGAGCCAGACCCTTCCCGCGCATAGGGGTCTGGCTCCACGAGACTAACTATTGAGCAGCATACGACCAGAGTCACTTGTTCATGTTGAGTTGGAGCCATAGACTCGCAGTAAGAGATAGCTAAAATGACGTATATAAAGAATGATGCTGTGATCAGACAGAGAGCCTGTGCTAACTGCTCCAGTTTGGATGCTTGACCAACTACTGTACTGAGATCATGGCACAAAAAGAATTGAACTGTAACCGCGGCTAGATAGGCAAGAATTGTGCCATGATCTCAGACAAGAGCCTGAAACTACTACTGTTCTGTGTGCTTTAATTGGCACTGCTACTGGGCTAGAGTGGCATCTAAATGGCATACAGTAGCCTAAGGGTGGTAGAGTTTGCAGTCACTTAAAATTTAAATGTTTAATACAGTAACACCTGATCGTGCCATGAGCGAAGGCTCGCCCCGCATGATGATTATCATCTTTCTAGTATTATATTATTCCACAATAGATATTAATGAGTGTGCAGACAACTCCATGAACGACTGTGTGCCTGAAGCAATATGCTCCAACACTGAAGGGAGCTTTGTATGCATATGTCCTCCATCACGTGATGACACAAATGGAAGAGAAGGAGAAGGATGCGTTGGTGAGATTAATAATTTTTATTAATCATCCTATCACCATAATAATTGGCTAACTCTGGCAAATTACCATACTCTGCAGAGTAATGATAATATTATTATCTTCTTGTTTAATTAGGTATTGTAAGTGTTCCAGAATGTGGACCAGGAGATTGGTTTTCAGTTATACGTTTTAACGTCAGTGATCCCGACCAAAACTGCCCACCAGGCTGGCAAGAGAGGACCACCCCAGTACGAGCATGTGAACGGCCTATGTCTGCTACTGGTACCTCAGATTGCAGTATTGGTTTTGAAGAACCTGTTTCACGACCGTTTACCAGAGTGGCTGGAAGAGCTGTTGGCTATCAAGTTGGAGCCCCAGATGCATTTTTTAGCATCCTTACATCCAGATCAGCAGATCTTGAAGACCCATATGTTGACGGTCTGAGTATAACATATTCAACACCGACGAATCAACTCAATAATCACATATGGACATTTGCAGCTGGTATCACTGAATCGAATACTGATCTCATTGGGTGTCCTTGTGTCGGTGGGAGAGATTCTAGTCTTCCAGCTTTTCTTCAAGGCAGATACTTTTGTGAGTCTGGTGTCCCAAGTGGTGTAATATCCAGTCCAACTCTCTTTGACAGTGATCCTCTTTGGGATGGGCAAGACTGTGAAGCTCAGTGCTGCACTGGGAGCTTTGCCACTGTGCCTACATTCTGCGCTACTGTTGAACAAGTAGAAGGTGCTACCATACGTGTTCGTATCTGCACCGATGAACCTACTACAAATGAAAATGTTGCAATTGAATCTTTGGAGATTTTCATTCAGTAGCAATGATCTAGGTGATGAAGAAATACTGAGACTGTAGTACATGCATTTGATCATGTAGCATTGTACATGATGCACTGTGTTTATTACAATGTCATGCATGCACGTACTTTGCATAATAATATTATACTGAAAGTACAATTTGATTATTATGCCATAGACACTGCAGAAGATACATTGATTATTATGGCATGGCTCACTAGCATGATATGCATGCTCACAGGAGGTGGAACGTGGACTGGCATTATACAGACTGCAGAATCAAACAAAATTTCCATCTCAGCTTCCACATTAGCCAATGGAAATGTCCAAGTTTTTCAAGCTGGTCTGCACACGGGTGGTTTCTGAGCTCAGCTAGTTTCTTATAGCTAGAATACGATGATGATTGACGTGTTTTATGGAGAATATGGCACATGTATACACAGAGTTGCTAGGGACTAGACCTATAGCATGATGAAAAAATAATAATAAGCATAAATCACTAGAAAAAAAGTTGTATTTCCTTCAATCTGCGTTGAAGGAAATGTAAAGGAAATTGTACAGGATAGGGCAAAATTTCCTTCAGTTTCAGAAAAGTCTACATGAAATTTTGCCCTACTAGCACTGCATATTTCCTAGTATTGGAAATCTGATTTTTAGTCCAGTGAATAATACACAGATATGTATTGTTTTATTTTCGTAAGGGGAACAGTATGTTGAGAATGATGATCCACAGCGGTAACAACACTCAACGAATGTAAACCATGCCAGTTGGTTTACATAAGCTGTGGCAACAACGCTATATCATATGTTTATGAAACATCATACATCCTGATAATAATGTGTTTGCAGTTCTGCATTTGTGACACTGAAAATGTTTATGATACTGATACAATTAAACAATTTAAGAAGCAATGTTATGCAACCTACATGTGTAACGACAACACTAAATGAAAGCTCTACAGGTAGATCTAGATTAACTTGAGTGATCTATGTGGCTATTGTGTGGCTACAGTGATGAATGGACTAAGGGTGATGCTAGTAACAGTGCTGCTCCTTGTAGCAAATTCGTATTATTGTAATACGATCACATCTGGTCTCACTAAAACAACTGTCAATTACGGAAATAGCAGTCTGAGAGTGCTTTATGTTGTTTCAGACAATGCCAACTGCTCCTCTCTTCCAGGTCTGGTAAATAACTCAGAATGTCATACTCTATCCTTCTATGTCCAAAATGTGAGCCAGTACTTCACTAGTAATACCATGATGAACTTTACTTCTGGACAGCATCGATTAAAGATGCCTTCTGGCGGACAATCTGTTGTTAACGTGACTGGTATATCGCACTTTATAATGATTGGGCAAGGTGATGTAACGTATAGTGAATCAGAAGAGGGAGCTCCGCTACCAAAAAGCACTATTATATGTGATAGCAATGACGAAAATAAACCTCGAAATGGAATACTATTTTACAAGGCAGATGGGATTCACATCGAAAACTTGACGATTGAAAATTGTGGAGCAAATTTTACCGTACGTCGGCCTGACAACTTTACTCTAGTAAGTGCTCTAACATTTCGCGAGTCATACAACATCAGTCTCAAACAAGTAAGAATTGACAAGAGTTTGGGCTTTGGACTTGATGTGGACAGAAGCTTTGGCTCATTTCAAGTGTCAAAGTCAGCTTTTATGCGGTGTAGAGCTTATCCACTAACTCATGACAAAATCGTGGGAGGAAATGCGAGGTTTTGGTATTCCAGATACAAACACATTGACAACCAAACAGCACAAAATACATCCCTCATCATAGACCATTCATGGTTTGTGCATGGACATATTATAATCAACCAAGATAGGTATGGAAGAGGGTTATACTATGCCAGTGGTCTGATTATTTTCATCTATATTCCCTCAGTGAATGTTCAAATAGATCACACTACTGTGAAGCACAACACAGGGTACCATGGTGGCAATGTGGCCATTCAAGTCACAGACTATCACGAAAACACAAGTAAAATTGCCATCACCAACAGTGTTATTGCTGATGGATCAGCCATAAGAGGAGGAGGAATGCAGTTCTGGGTTCAAGTGGATCGAAAAGACAATCCTCAAAGAATCGCAGCAAGATCGAAAATACACCACATCATACAAATAAACAACACCAATTTCACCAATAACTCTGCAGGAGAGTCTGGAGGTGGGATCTATATAGGGCACTATGAATCAAATGTAACAGATTCTGTTGTTCGGCATATATCGTTCTATGGATGCACTTTCTCCTACAATTCAGTCCACTATACTCCTTCAGTGACAAGAAGCTATTCTGGAGCAGCTATACAAGTTCTTAGGCATAATGTTGACGACTTCATTTCCCGGAGTGTTCCGCAATTCTCTATTGATTTTGAACAGTGTGTTATTATAAACAACTCACTAAAGGACGTTACAAACGAGGGGGGGATACTTGATTTTGTGTCAACACAAAATATTATTGTAAAGGATAGCAATTTCAGTTTCAATGAGGGCACAGCCATTTCCCTAAGACAAAGCAACGTAAAGTTTCTTGGGAATATAACATTTATGGGAAATCGGGGCACACATGGAGGTGCGCTAAAATTCTGTGAATTATCAAAGATGTACCTCCCAAGTGCTGGAGTTTACGTTGACTTTATCGAAAACTCTGCCAATATCTCAGGTGGTGCCATTTACGTCTCACAACAGCTCTGCTTAGAGACAGCTCCTCCATGCTTCTTCCAAGTGATACGCAACATACATAGCCCTGTTAAAGACTTAAAAACAAGACTTCGATTCCGTAATAATACAGCTATTCTAGCTGGAGACACAGTGTATGGGGGACAAGTTGATCACTGCTATTTGTATTACTCTGGCTACGATAATCAAAGCACGTATCTTTCACACCGAGTATTCCTTGAAATCTTTAATTTTTCCGAGCAACCGGAATCCCTTTCACCAGTATCATCACCTCCTTATGGGGCATGCTTTTATAATACCAGTACTGATAATGGACCAATCTTATGCAGCAATATTGCTTATCCAAGCATAGTGTACGCTGGCCAGTCCTTCACTCTTGATGTTGTTGCTGTTGGACAACGGAATGGAACTTCACCAGTCAGTGCCAGCTTCTTCCAACTCAAGTCACTCAATAGCAGATCAGGGGATACGAAAGTTGTCATCAATACTCAAATAAGCAACGAAGAGCCTCAAACTAGGCCGCCGTATGCTTCACTCAACTGCACCATTTACTCAAATCAGTCAAGTATCACATTCAGCCTAGTCTTACAACAAGCAAGCCAAGCAGAGTTGAGATACGTTCACTACAAACCAAATAATCTCACTGTTAATCTTGGCGAGTGTCCTTGGGGATTCAAACGGACGAAAGCTCCACCATACACTTGTGTGTGTGATAGTCTACTACTTAACTATAGCATCCCTTGTGATATTAATACACAGCATGTAACAAGGTGGGGTTTCTACTGGCTTGGCTGTGATAGTTATCAGGATCAATCACACACAAATCATACAGATTCAACGGTGATGGGAACTAATATCAAATGCAAGGGAGTACGTTTGGCTATAAGATGTGTACTGGACCACTGTAATACCTCAAGGACAAATATTTCAGTTTTTGTATTAGACGACCAGTGCACTGAAGGTCGAGAGGGAGTGATGTGTGGACAATGCAAGAAAAACTACAGCTTGTCTGTTGGAACATCGAAATGTTTACCTTACTGTCCCGATTATATGGTCTATGTTCTAGTAGTTGTGTGGATTTCCAGTGGAATACTACTTATTCTCTTCCTCATTCTTTGTAATTTCACAATCAGTGAGGGTACAATAAATGGACTCTTTTTCTACATTCACATAATCCACAAAAATGCTAATCTCTTCTTCCCAGGCTCTACAGGAACTTCTAACACAAACCTATTTCGTCTATTTATAGCATGGCTAAATTTGGACCTGGGTTTTGAAGTGTGCTTCTATAAAACAATGACTCAGTACCACAAAGTCTGGCTACAGTTTGGATTTCTCTTCTATATCTGGATGTTGGAATACTTCATTATTGTGCTCAGTCGTAAGTACATCTTTTTCACTAGGTTAGTCGGTCGAAATGTCGTCAAAGTCTTAGCAACACTTGGTTTGATAAGCTTTCCCCTAATGTTCAACACTGCTCTCAGCAGTCTAGAGTTTACATATGTCCATCACTCTGATAGTCATAAAACAACAGTTGTTTGGCAGTCAGATGGTAACATAGACTACCTTAAAGGCAAGCATATCCCTCTTTTTATATTTGGAACAGCTTTCTGTGTCTTAGCACTGCTATATACACTAGCACTGTTATTCATTCAGTGCCTCCAAAAACAGTCAAATATTTTATGCTTCCGATGGATCAACAGACAGCGGCCGTTCTTTGAAGCTCACACTGGTCCCTGCCATGTTCAGTATCGGTTTTGGCCAGGGTTTCTCTTCTTTGCAAGAATAACCTTATTCACATTCTGCTCCCTATTGATAGACAAGAGGTACTTAAACCTCTACATCATAATCGCGGCCTGCATTGTAACTCAGATTATTGCCCTTGTACTGCCAAATCGTGTCTACAAGCGATGGCCACTAAATGTTCTGGAGTCTTTATTCATCCTCAATCTGGGTATTGTTTCCGGATTGCTTGCTGCATTTTGTCGCACAGATTCTATAACCTCTCGGCCAAAATATCAACCCTACTACTTTGTTTATCCCTCAGTAACATTGACAATGGTCTTATTCGCTGGAATTCTTCTCTACCACTGCACAAAGCAGCTGAACTCTTATCGCTGGTTTAAAAAGTTGAAAATATCTATCATTAATAACAGAAGAGTTAGACATTTGAGATTTAAAACTTTTAATGTCAACAATGAGCCTCAGGGCTATAGTGAGGAAGAGACAGAACCTTTTCTAGGACAAAATGAATGCATGCCACAAGTTATACGCTTCAACAACTATCGTGAAGTACTCATTGAAGATTAGCTAGTAGTGTAGGTGAATATGTACTGCAAATTATCAACAAGTTTTGTTTAGTCTATAGGGTAGCTACACAATTAGTTGTCTCAATTATTTCTAGTTCGTCCACTGACAATTATCATAATATTGGAGTACATCAACTGCACATAATAGTGTGTCTGATATGACAACTAAACACTATCATGCAGCAGTGTACACAAAGAAAGTCCATGTTCACAAGCTTAAGGTTCTTACATGTGATGTGATAACAATACATTAGCGTTTGCTGGTAATGCATGACATTAGTTGTTCCATCTGACTATGTTTGCATTTCACTGAGTGACAGTGCTAGCTATACTAATTAAAACATTAAAGTGTTTATGTACAGTATTATGTTTCCTGCCTCACTGAGCAACTTTACTTGCATCCATACTGTTCATACTTATTTCACAGCTAATAGTATACTTGTACTTTGATGTGTACAAATCTTGTATACCAATTACAAGTATTACAAGTGAAATAGGCATCTGAATTTGAAATACCCTTCTGAGTTGAAATACCTTGCTGACTTTGTGTATGTATACTATTAGCCTGTGATAGTGAGGTTGTATGTTGAATTTGGATAAATAGCACTCTGAAATAGGCATTTGGTTCATCAAATTGTACTCGCTATCGCTCGTACAATTTTTGAACCAAATACCTATTTCAGAGTGCTATTTTACCCAAATTCAACATACAACCTCACTATTACCTATACATACCGGTACTCCACTGTTGTGGCTCATTTTCATTAATTCATGATCGAGTGCATTATGCTGAGCTGTTGGCACACTGGCATCAGCAGCTGGCTTGCACATAATGTTATCGCTGTCATGATCAGTGGCTGGGAGGTGAATGGACAGGAATTTCAATGATTTCTGATCTGTGGCACTGATGTGTTTGGGTGCATTGGGTGGAATAGTGTTACATGCATCAGTCTGCTCTTTAGTAAAAATGAAAGATATTTTTGGCGCAAAGAGAATGCAGAGCGTCACAGTAGCATTCAAGATAATGGCAATTACCAGCGAGCCTGTCTGGTAGATGGTGCCAAGGTTAGCAGTTGCATAGTAAGTTGGGATAAAAGCAAGCCACAGAACACAGAGGGTGTACACTGTAAGGTTGATGAATTTAGCCTCGTTGAAGTTTTGTGGGACCTTTCTTGTTTGAAAGGCAAAGTACAGAGAAGCCATCAAAAGAAGAAAGTTATACCCCAATGATACTGATAGGCCAATGTGAGGAGATTCCCCACATATCAGCTCAGTGATATCCTCATCATAAAAGTACTTAGTATTTGGTTTCTCAACAACTAGCCAGACTGTTGCCACAGCAACTTGGACGGCAACAAGCAAGGCAGTGAAAAAGAGCTGACTTTCCGGACTTATAAGCGGAGGGACTTGAGTTGAACTCGAAGGTCGGTTGAAGATTCGATGGATTCTGTTGGTTTTAACAAGCAAGGCACTGTAGCATAGAGAGAAGCAAAAGCCTATACCAAAGCGACGGACACCACAGATCCAAGGAGCAGGCTTGATAATGAAGAAGAAAGGGAGGAGGTAACAGAGCATGATGCCAACGAGAAGGACTGCACTAAGCTCTCTACTGGATGCCTTGACAATCTGATGCTTGTGGTATACTACAAATATTACAGCCACAGTCATAGTTGCTATGATGCCACAGAGGGCTAGCATGATGGTTACTATCGACCACCAATGGGACCACTCGAGGTAACTAGGCGGAATCAAAATGCACTCAGTCCTACTCTCATTGGGGATGTAGCCACGTTCACACTTCATACATTCAAGTCCTCTACTAACATCACGAGCGCCTGGACATGACTTACATATCCAGCAGCACTCTGCTTGGCTAGCGATTGGTTCAGGGTACTCACCTCCACCACAAGGATAGCTGCACAAGGATTCTGGAGCCGTAGTTTGGACGTGGCTCCACTGAATCTCTCTAAAAATCTCTAACTTTTCAGTGCGATCTAGAGGAAACTCATCCCAGTGTCCGATTACCTCAAATTCAAACTTTCCTTTAGAAACTTGTTTGAGGTTCTTTATCAGATATCCTCCCCGCTGATCTCCATTGCTATCAAAGCTGATGATATCGGTGGAAGCTGCAGGACTGAATGATACATTGTGCAAGTATTCTCGAAGAATATCTCCTCGAACAGCCACACCTCCAGAATGAGAATCCATTATCACATCACAAAGTCCAGGATCACCATGACAAAAATCTTGCTGAAGATTGTGTATAGCATGTGCAAACGCATACACAGCATCAATAGTAAATGTTACATAGCCACTTTGATGATAGCCAATCTCATTCGAGATAAACTGATTTGAAACGTTACAATTGTTTCGATCACTCAGACTGCAATTAAAAGCAGTCTCCCAGTACTCCTCAAACCAAGGGTTAGCGGAATAACTGGTAGGATGTAGAGACTGAAAATACTCATCAAATTCTTCACTTGTCAGAGATCGAGGAAAGACACTCAGTGATCCATGAGCAATTTCACGAAGATATTCAGGAACACGATCTCCCCATCCATCACTACCTACCCATGTAAATTTCTTCGAAGCGAATTCAGGATCACTCTCTTGTTTCCTTCTAACAGCTTCAAACAAACCAATGGCTGTATTTTCCTGTCCAAACAAGACTACCACTGTAGCATTGCTCACCCATTCTTGGTCCATTGAATCAATAGCTCTGTCAAAATCATCCATTACTGCAACTTCTGGAATTTCTATTGATGACATAGCTGTACACCTTTGAGTTGAATTCCTTTTCTTAAGTTCATCAATGAGTGCTTTGATTCCTTCACGACCATAAACATCACCAGTATGCATTGCAATCACGTAGGTCCAGTTGAAGTGTTCAATGATGTCTGCCATGGCACGTGCCTGCAGAGAATCTGGTGGAAGAGTGCGAAAAAAGTAGTCAAATATTGTTTTATCACTGAGGATGTTTGCAGTGGCAGCATAGCTGATCTGTGGGACTTGAAATAACCTCAACAATCTAGCCACAGAAGTAGATGTTTTGCTAAATGCAGTTCCCACAACACCTGATATGCCTAAGACTGTTCCATTTGCCACACCTGCAGGCTTCAGTCTCCTTCCACTGACAAATTTCAAGCTTTCCTCCAAAGCAATGTTGGTTTGTGTACAAGTGTCTCTAATTTCAAATGCTAGAGTCACCCCAGGCAGGATTGAACTGTTTTTGTTGATTTTTTGGATTGCTAGTACCATGCCTTCCAACAATGGCATATCTAAATCGAAGATTTTACCACAACCATTTTCTTCACCATTATGGACTGAAAAGAGTCCTCCTAGTACAACCACATCATTGTTTCCATTATCGATACTTCCATTCACCGCTGGTCCAATGTAAACGGTAGTTTCTTGGCCTCCAATAAGCCAGAACGTTTTGAAAAGGAACAAAACGAACAACATAGACATAGGTTCTTTACTGCTCACTGAATTCGAGTGATAACTTTGATTTCAGTTACTGAATGGAATTTGACACGAAACCCAAAAATGGTTAAGTTAGTTTATGTAGCAATACTTCAATTGACAGAGCGTGTAAAACCTGTTCGATTACTGTATATTATAGCGCACGCATAAACTTCCCACTCACACTATAAATGATTACCATATGCCATCATCGATTTAAACTTCACTTAGCAAAACAAAGTTGTGATGAGAGCCTTAATATAGCCAGTTTCCATCATCTTTAGTGTATATAAGCAACGTTAAATGCACATCATAATATCGGTGACATAATATTATGTGACCAATGGGATCATTTTATTTGTAGTATATTAATTATAGTTGTATGTAATTGTACTGTATGCGTAATCCACTCTGTTTCCTGTGTCAACTAAACCAATAACACAGACATTCTTTCACTGCTCAATGAACTTGAGTAGATTCAGTTAGGAATTGATGAAGCCCAAAAGGCTAATTATATAAACTACATGACATATTATTGTATGGTATTTATTCATGCTTAAATGACAGAGCATGCATGTAAACTAGTACACGAATCTCCCCCACACACTAATGTAGTATACATCAAGACTTCACGTAGTAAACAAAGTTACTATGTGTCATGCACGCGCAGGACCTATAATATTGCAAGGGGTGAGCCTGAGCTCTCGCTGTTAGAAATAAAAAAGACTTGGCATTAAAACTGAAGCAGTGACACAAACCATATTATAGACAAACTTTAATTTGGGGGTCATAGTGGGTGGAGACTAACAACTGTACCCACCAGCAAGGCCTTCCCTCCAATATTGTGCCCTAGCTTTGTCTATAAGTTAGTCTTTGTTTTGAGGTCTGATCAGTATGCCTACCCTATTATTCTTCACCTTGTATTCCACTCCTCGTTGTCGAGCTGACTCCGCCATGTTGGAGTGCAAGCATCTACGTAAAGTTGTACTAGTGAGCGCTAATTGCTTAATCGTTTTGCATGGACTCCAGCCAACTAACACAGCCTCATTGGTACGCTTAGTTAACATTTATCTCAGAAATTACCACAATACATTGTAACGTGCTCGTGCATGCATGATCAAACTTTCGAAACTCACGTGCACAATCATAGTCTGGATTTCAATAGGGATCGATAATCCTCTTTGAGAATTGATATGAAACAAGCACAAGAATTACCATCATCATGAGACTTGTGACTTGGGGTCCACTGCTTGACTTGAAGATGTTGCCACATGTTGTTGTGCATACATGAATATGAATATGAATATGAATATTATATTCATTAATGCATAGGGCGTGGATCAGGTTGTAGGGGTGTACCTTATCAGGCTAACTAGTGAAAAAAAACTTAAACTTCTGATGCTCTTGAGCTTAATACTACCATGGCAGTATCTCCTGATAAACATGGACAGAATAAGGCTGAATCAGAATTCAAATTGAGTAAGTAGCATAATTAATTTTGCTTAGCATTAATTTTTGTGGATCTATTGAGTTGCTGCTTGTGATGGTAGCTATGTTCTTTCAATAGCTCTAAGGGACTATTTTAAAGTATGCCAATCTTTAAAGGATCTGGGAAGTCCCATTACCCACACAAGGCTGGGTGGGGCACTAGGGCTCTCGTATTCAACGTTGCAAGAAATGACATCATTTCCTGATAAAATGGTGGCTGCCTGGTTAAAAAGAGAAGATAAAGTACTTCAGGACAGTGGTGAACCAACATGGAGCACACTAGAAGGTGCACTGAGAAAGATTGGACAAACTGGATTGGCAGAGGATATTAAGGGCAAACACATAGCAATCAGCGATGTTGACAATCATGTCAACAGTGGGGACCATAGTGAACGATTCAACTCTTCAACACAAACTGACTCAGGTTAGCTATACTTTTGGCATACTCCTGGGCAGAGAAATGGGGGGGGGGGGGGGGGGGGGGGGGGGGGTTGGGGACTTGAGGCCCTGCCCCTGATTTTGAAAGAAAAGCAGCTGAGACCCTCATTTTTTCACTGTATAGCTATAGCTTTTTGTACCTCGAGTCAAACTTACCGTCAGGAGGCTTCAGAAGCACTTTCTGAGCATCACATTTTCCTGGCTGGGGTAGCAATGCCTGGGCCCCCAGACCCCCTAGATGGCTACTGGTGTAGCTAATGGAGTTGAGGCTTCACCAGATTCAATGTATGGTACTCTAAGGGAGCATTCCTTCATAGCTATCCCTGCAACTTACTCTTTCATCATTAATACTTGTGCAGAAATACCGGCAGCGCCATTATCAGCAGGGGCGGATCTAAGATTTTTAGTATGGTGGGGTTGTAGGTATAATTGCGCGCGAAGCGCACGAAAATTTTGGCGACCACGCCCATTTTAATGAGCCACGCCCACTTTTAATCGTCCTCTCACACTCCAGTGACCTAGTAAGGTACTACGGTATAGAGCCTAGCACCACAGCTGACTCTTGTGGTCTACAGTAGATTATTCATAGCTGAAGCCATGTTCAGGGTGTACCACTAACCACCGTGCACCACCTGTTGGTTTGAGGCCAATTAGCTATGTACTACTGCTAAGCATACAGTGGCAGCTACTGTGCCAAGCTATAGTAAGCCTTGTATATGAGTGGGAGGGGCTGCTCAAAATCGTTTGGGAGAGAAAAGGAGAGGGAGTAGGAGAGAGGGAGGAGACAATTTAATGATATAATTGCTGTGTTGCAACCCCAGCAACCCCCCCTAGATCCGCCCCTGATCAGAGGAAACTAAAGAAGATTTATATCAACAAGTGGTGAGAGATACTAGACTGATAAAACAAAAGTTTTCAGCCTTGCAAGACGAGATATGGAAATCCATTACAGATATTCAAGGATTGGTACATGGGTAGCTATATTAAATAAAGAAGATAAGGAGAAAATCAGAAAAAGTCCCAGCGCTGTATCTATACTTCTAATCGAGTATTGGTCATTCTTAGATTTTGAAAATCTATATAGAGCATATAGTGGAGCGCAAGTGCGGTACATGTAGTGCTGAAAAAAGGATGATGAAAGAATATAAAGAAGAAGTGGAAATGTAGCTACTGCTGAAGGAGAGTCTCCGAACTTTCTCCCGGCAATTCTCTTGGCAGCAGTAGCAATAATACTGGAATGAAGAAGTTGTATGTTAAACTTGCCTTGGATGATCCTGAGTTGCAGAATATTAGACATCTAAAAATGGCCATTGCTAACATCCTAGGATGCTGCACCTCTGACCTTGTTTTGCAAAATGCTGAGTCTGGAAGTGTGTTAGTTAGCTACATAGCTACCGTATAGCGGGAAATTTTCGTTGGTGCTAATTTTCGTATGATTGACCAAAACACCCTTAGAATAAGTTTTCGTATTTTTTAATTTCGTATGCTTGCTGCGGGAGATTGCGCGCATGCGCAGCTGAGAGCGCTCATACTTACGTGCGGTATGCGGTAACGCTACCATCACTGGCTTCCTTGATCGTAATCGATACTGATAGCGGTCCACTGGGACCAGAAAGGTCACTCCGTTTCGACGCCTTGGCAAAGAACCGATAAAAAGACAGCTAGCCTTGCATTTAGCACCAGCCGCTAACGACCGCGTGCAGCCGTGATAGGCGTATAGGTCAAAGATCACTCGTGAAAGGGAAAAAAATTTCGTACGTTCAAATTTTCGCAGTTTTTATTTTCGTATAAGGGATGGAGCATACGAAATATACGAAAATTAGCACCATACGAAAATTTCCCGCTATACGGTAAATGCTACTGCTGGTGCAAAACTTAATTGTTGAAGGAAGAATGACTGCCAAGCAAAAGGCAGCTCTGAAAGCGAATAAAGTGACGTGGATAAGATACAAATTGAATGAGAAAACTAGAGCTCTATAGACGACTTAAGGCGTGAACGTTTAGCCGATTAGATGACCACCAGGAGGTGTGACCAGGCGCGACTCGCACCTTTGCTGCTGCCTCAAATGTATTAGTCGTATATGGGAATAGAAATACTCTCAGTTGCTACGACACGATCGATAAAAATCGAGCAGCACCCTAGAGCCTGAGTGCAGTAAGATCGGCCACTAAAGTATCCATAATTGTGGTGATAGATGAATGGCAAGAGTCCTTGCTATTTTCTAAGTGTTTTAGAGCATTTCTTCCCATACCCATAGTGTATTTTTGACCACCAGTGGGCGTACGCATACGTGTGATATAGTGCGATTCACACTTTTTAATGAGATAAACGTTCACGCCTTAAGTCGTCTATATATAGAGCACATACCCCGCGCGCGCTGCAGCGTCGGATGTCAGAGCATATCAATGGTCAGAGAGCTCGATGATGCAGATGCGAGCAGCCTGTTGACGACCTTTACCTACATATGGTGCCAGGTTGTGCGCATGAGCAGAGAGCACATAGTGGGCAGTGTCCATAGGCGTGGCCAACAAAAAGCAGCATTTGCAACGCTCGTGGGCCTTGCCCAACGATTCGAAGCAACTAAAGCCAGTTTTTCGGCGATATTGACGGATACGTTGCATTTACGAGTCGCTCAGATGCCTAGATCTCCAGATCTGGCGATTTTTGTGCTATTAGACGATAACGATGACCGATTACATTACCCCTTGCGCATGCGCGCGGGGTAATTATCTTCAGTGCAGGTTACCATCAGGTGCATTTACCCCGCGCCGCGCGCATGCGCAAGGGGTAAAGCAATCAGTTTGTCTGTCTGTTGTCGTTGTGTGGTTTATTGACCACATCCACTCTTTTCTAAGTATGCTGAGGTGACTGCGCATGCTCAAGCTCCTGGCAATGGTCGTCAAGTCATAAAACTGCCGCAGAGTGTTGCAAAACTACGCTACAGGCTCTAGTTCATGATGGCACAGATTTCTGCCCAAGACGTTGCTAACGAAGTCGGCCTCGCGGCTGATGAGCTCTCAAAACCATGTGATAGCAGCATTATTCCTTCTCTGGCCGATTGTTTCAGCCAGTGGAAAGTGATTTTCGGGTCTCTGCTCAGTGACCTCGATCTCAATGATGTCGACAGAGAAAACACTACAGAAGAGGAGTAAAGGATAGCTGCTCTACGCAAATGGAAGGCCAGGAATGGGCGTGGCGCTACTTATAAGATTCTCGTAGATGTTCTACTAAATAAAGGTGAAAGATATCAAGCTGAGAATCTGTGTGGCAAGATTCCCAGACTAGCAGGCCGTTTGTCATTGAGCGACAAAAATGGCAAGTGACTTCTACAATCGATAGTGGTATGGACCAGGACCAGTAACTATTAGGCCACTCCAAGTCAATCATTAGTTTCTGGTCACACCAGTTGTCTCAAGTACATGCAAACCTCGAGCAGCATATTCATCACAGACAGCTCATGCTATGAGTTGTACCAAGGGCTTATAAGCCCTTGGCTGTACAAGTACACAGGCAGTTTAACAGTAAAATTTAATGTAGAATAACAAACCACAGATTCGATCACCATCATGGAATGTGCAGCAGGCAATGAGCTCAAGATCGAGCTTGATCTCGAGATCGAGAGTATCACGTGGCTCAATACATCATTTTACATCATTTTTACTATGAATATCATTATAGTCCTCATAAATTGCCTTTTCAAAATATCATGCGGGCGGGTGACCAGAAACTAATGATTACTTTGGAGTGGCCTTATGCTACTAGATGAAATTTAATTTGTATCTTCTGTGGCTATAGGCCCAAGTGATTTTTATAACTGGGGTCTCATGCAGTCACTGTGGCAGATGTTGTATATTTAGGCCACACCAAATTGATTACAGATGTCTCAAGGACAGGCCTAGGCTGCCACTACAAATGTTGACCAGGGTGGCAGGGGAAAAAATAATGAATCTCATTAAAATTGTCATGAATATCATTAAAAAGAAACCGCAGACCTCCCAAGTACCGTATAGTGGGAAACTTTCGAGGGAGAAAACTTTCACGAATTTCGTGATTTTTCCGCCATCCGCGAAAGTTTTCTCCACGAAATTCTAGGCATGCCACATCCATTATTCGACCAGTTTTAACATTCCGCGAAAGTTTTCTCCGCGAAATGCTCCTTTCCTACCGATCCACGAAAGTTTTCTCCCTCGAAAATTTCCCGCTATACGGTATCCCTCCCATGAGCATATCACCACAGTTCCGAGGTTGATAACATCTTGACCTGGTCCACATTTGACCAGGATGCAGCATTGCTCAACCATGCAGCCATATTGCAGATGGTGATCGACAATAAAGTCAGCTACTTTCAAACTGCACTGGACTGAGATACTCTAATTAACACACTTTTGCCACACCCACTTATTTGAATATATATATATTTTCCCGATTTCTTCAAAATTGGATCTGCCAGATCCGTGAAACATAAATCAAATTGATATTTGATTTTTTGGGCAGCCTATAGCTAGCCTGGTAATGTTTAGCCACAATAATATTATTATAATAATATTGCAGGGTTTTCTACATGAGGGGGGATTCCCCCCCCCCCCCCCTCCCCCGTCAAAGTTTTCCATGCTGCTTATACATGTACCATAATCAAGTGGCCAACATCCACAATGTTCCAAAGTAATCCCACAATGTTGATACACCGTATAGCGGGAAATTTTCACATGGTGCTGAATTTCATGTTTCTCGTGGATTGATTTGGTGCCACAAAAATTAGAACTGCAAAAATTTTAAGTGGGCAGAGAAAACATGACATCATACATGCTGCTTGAATCCAGGTGAGCCTGGGTTTGAAGCTAGCTGCTGCACTGATCTATATCACTTGATCAGCGCTAACAAGGTGACTCTACCACTATTGGTAAAATTCATTGGGCTCCTGATTCCGGAAGGTCACTGTCAGAGAAATCAACCCTCCTTCCATGGCTACGGTGACAGGATTGGCAGCCATTATCATGGCTTTCCTAAGCTCATCATTGACAATGGCAGTCCAAACATCTCTGTAAACGTACAGTAACAGTAGACTCCACCATGATGATATCTCGATTTGTGGCTCCAGTTTCTTTGTACACTTGTGGCTACCACATGTAGATGTGGGTGTGGTCTCCATATGGGGAAGGTACCGTATAGCGCCTTAATTTCGCGGATAGCTCTCTACAAAGTTTTCGTTGAATAAATTTTGCGGTTCCGGCCTGGTATGGGCGCGCGCTCATGGGCATTGGTAATTTTCGTTGAATAATTTTTGTAGAAGCTGTTGTATCCGCGAAAACAGTGAAAATTAAGTCCCACGAAATTTAAGTGCTATACGGTAAGAAAATAACCACAAATATTCTTCTAGAGTGTTAACAAGCAATTCTGCGAAATTTGCACCAGTGAAATTTTCCCGCTGTACAGCACTAGTGAACACTGAAGGTCATGCAAGCTGCCAAACATTTGTGTGGTGGCAGCAATTAAGGGTGGATATGGATGAGAACAATACTTCTTATTATTATCAATTATGGTGCAATTTCCAGAAATCACCGCGACTGACTGTGATCCAAAAGAAAGTGAATCTGACATACAATTTCGATGTCCCTGTGGTGAGTGCTCTTTAGAAATTTACCTTAAAGATGGTTGTCCTAAATCGTGTATCCCTTATCTCGGAATGACCATTCTTAGTAAAGGGGATCAAGAAAACTTGAATTACATATTGAAAAAGGATACCAAAAAAATTATGGAGAGTTTTACCGATCTATCAAATAGAACTTGTGATTCTCTAATAGAGCAAAAAATAACAGTTGACAAGTTAGTCAGAGTGGCTGTCACTTCCAATTCTTCTTTACATGACAAGTTAACAGGATCAACGTCAGTTGATCAAGTGTTTACGCATCTTGCTCCTGAAATGTCATTCTTCAATCACAAAACTTTGGAAAAGATAATTAATGAGTTGGGTGATGCCGACGACAAAGAACGTTTAGCTGATTATTCTAAAGAGTTTAAGGAATTTTGTAAACGTAAAGTTTTTGAAGTTGAACCAGGCCATTGCACATGTGGGCAACGCTTTTCTCAATTGAAACAAAGGAAACTGTTTGCTGTAGTTTTACCGACGGGTGAAAAAATGTTACAAAACCTTGGAGATGCTGTGAGTATCAAGGAGACGCTTGCAGATGATCTAGATATCCCATTAGATACCCTTCATCTCCACCGAATTGACAAGGGTAGCGTAATACTTGCATTCTCAGTTCCAGATTCTATTGCAGAAGAATTATTTCCCCTACCAAAGGAGAAACTTGCCCTACTAAGGGTAAAGGGTATGCTACTCTTTGTACCACAAGATTTGAAATCGGAATCAAGTCAGGTATGCTTTTAAATTTGGACTCTTTCAAGATTTAATACTATCGTGTTCACATATTGCAGTTGGAAGATTTAACGGATCCACTTGCATGCAGTGCTGATATGCATGAACATTCAAGCAAATACACACCTACAGTTTCATCTGGTACACCTGGAGAATTACTTGTCAGTCACAGTCTCCCAACTTCAGTACAGCTCTCCTGGACTCCTGGTATGCACACACTGATCTTGCTGATGCATACTCATCAGGCACTGCTATTAACTCTTCAAACACTTAATTGTAGAACTCCCTGATGTTTCACTATTGCCACAATCTCCTGGCAACATCAGACCCCTTGGCTCTCCCTCAAAAGTACATGGGGTCAAAATCAAGAAACCTACACATGTATCTAGAAATGGCAAAAGATAACAACTGCTTGATACATGCTTATTACATTATATATATTATATAGCTCTAGCGGCTGTCTAGAAGTGTGCCAATTTCCTAGTAGTTAAACCATGCAAGAAAAAAGTATGCACTTAATTCCTAGGTGTGCAGTAAAACCTGTGCAGCATGCATACGCATGTCCTGAGCAGTTGAAGTTGCTACCCTAATTCTGTATGTTGCTATTGTTATTGTAGATGGCATGGAGATATATGTGAAAGAAGTGCATACTGGTAAGACCATCACTCTGGAGGTGAAGGCTTCAGACACCATTGAGAATGTCAAGGCTAAGATTCAAGATAAGGAAGGAATTCCACCTGATCGACAGCAACTCATTTTTGCTGGGGTGTGGCTTGAAGATGGACGTACATTGAGCGACTACAATATACTGAAGGAAACAACACTATACCTGGCACTACCACTGACAGGTGATGATTACCTTTGTTTCATAGGAGTGGCATATAGCTCAGTTGCACAAATGTGGGTGTAGTTATTATATCCCCAGTAAATAGCAATTTATTTTTCTGTGGTTATGAGGTAATTGTATGATGCAACCTATGAGGTAATTTGAAAAAAATCCAGGGCCTCACTGGAGCCTTTCTAGGACTTGAAAATCAGTAAATATGTAGAGTATCTTACACGTGTATCCAGCAAATACATTACAAGCTGAGCGCTACTTTCTCTGAGAAGTGTACCATTGGTTGAACTTCACGTGTTTTCTTGGCTTACGTAATGCCGTGGATAAATAAAGCTAGAAGAGAGAGTATACCATAAATTGCGAATATTTCGTGTCTAAAATATTCCATGCAATAATTAAAATAATTTTCGGACAAATGACCCAGTACTGCAATACTAATATTGCACTTGTATTGTTTTGTGTTTAATTTTCGCACAATAACGAAATGTTCATGATTTACAGTACATAAACTATGTGCATAAAATCTATTTTATAGTGGCAACACAAAAATTCCAACTATCACACCCACCAAGTATTAGATTACTTGGAGTACACATGGTGCAAATAGTGCCTCGCGCAAGCACATGAATTAGTGAGGCATGCATGAGCTACTCTTCATAGCTGGCACAGATGGGCGTGATGAAGAATACGTAAATGGAAGAAAATCCCATGAGTGACTCATGGGATTGATTTACGTCACTTTTCCCATGAGTCATTCATGGGAAGAATTTACGTCTCTCTTGAATGGCGTAAATTCCCCAAAAGATAATTCTTTATAGCTATACATGGGAATGATTTACGTACTTTTCATTAGAGTAAAACCCCATCTGATGGGTATTCAATGAGTAAATCAGTCGAACTTGGCGAAAAACGTGCTTTAGCGTGCTTCGAATCGAGGGACATAGTCCATGAGCGTCACAAATAGTGCCTTTTTGTTGGCCTTCGTAACCACGCCTATCGACAGTGCCCACAATGTATTATGCATGTAGGCCTTGTGCTTTCTGCTCATGCACATAACACACAAAAACAGATCTATAGATTGCGCAATGTGCGCATGGGGTATGTGCTCTACAGAGCTCTCGTATTACAAGTATGTTTGATGTCACAATCATGGGAGAAATGTGGCTAATATGCATGCATGAGTTACTCACAGTATAGTATCACATATTCAGTCTAGAGAAAATCTAAACAGTATCATCTCCCTAGCTGTCAACCCTTAGTACAGTGGTGCATATGCAGCAGCACCAACTTTGAACCTATTACTCCGTAGACCACAGGTCAACAGCAGCTGCTCTAACTCACCGCTGCGATGGCCATATGGCGACATTCTCACTCTGCTTGAATGTCGAATCTACCACCACACTATGACAAAGAATAGACCTCGTCTCTTGCTTTGCTCGAGGCTCGGTGGCAGGTGGCCTGCATGCTGAGCAGGCCTCTCGAAACGTGCAGCGCTTTGTGCTGTTCGTTCGAGCATATATATGATTCGAAAATGCATCTCTATGGCCACCCTTGTTTATCCACACAGCACTGCAATTCTGACCAATCGTGAGCCTTCTGAATTTGTAGCAGAGCGCATCTTTTGTGCCCTCTGGGTTAGGATACGGACTATATTATAAGAAAATTGTCGCTCAGAAAAGTTGTTATAACCAAACTATTTAATAAGGTAGAATCAACATGATGTAATGACTGGAGACATTTATCATCAGCAGCCAAGTCAACATTATCTTTCAGAAGTATAAGATGCATACTTAGTCTCAATTACAGTGTATAATACATGTATACATAATATAGACTATAGAGACACACATGAGTGCAGGAATTTCCTCGCTCAGCGATTGGTTAATTAAGGATGCGGTGAGGATACCGGATTTAGCGTTGCACCACACCCCACAAGGTAGGCCGAGCGCGGGTGGGGCTAGCCTCCTGCTTGGCACGTGCCAAAACACGAGGCCGAGGCTAGGGTGGGGCAAGATTGCCTCAATATGAGTCAGACGGTGCTAAAATCCTTGCGTACTATAGATCTATTTGGCGAGGTGCTAGTTATAAGAGTAGGAGACTCAGTCTAAAAGTTTAGTATTGGATAGCAATCAACTTTTGACATCTCCTGTGTTTGTGAAGGAGCTGACAAAGGGACTACAGAATAATTCCAAGGACGCAATAGTACGCCCACACAGTAAGTCCAAATTTTAGTTAGGTTGTCAGTTTGACATGTTCAAAGAGTGGGCCGATTGTCAGCCAATCTGTGAGTAGGAATGAAATGGGGGTCACAACTATGACAGTGGAGTGCGAGCTTTAAGGGAGGTGCACAATTTTTCAAATGGGGTACATACACTTAGGCAAGACGAAGCATTCACGGTACACTTGGCAGCAGGTTAGCAATCTGATCAACAGTTAACAAACTGCAAAGGCTGGCCTGTGTTGCTCTGGTGGCTGAAAGCAATATTAAATTTTTAGAAATTCGGGAAACTTCGTAAGTGCAACCAGGACATGACTCAGAGTGGGAACCTCGCTTTGCTCAGAATTAACCGGCTCTGGTGTATTCAATGCATGGGTTTATAAAGATATGCATAATAATATGGTACTTGCGTGTTACAGATGTGCAAGTGTCCTAGAAGTGAACCGCCTCCCAGAATATTTCTATTATTCATGTGCTGTATTACCAGTCGTGCATCTAACAGATGTGATTTAGTGCCCTAGAAGTGAAACGCCCCCCAAGAATATTTCTATTATTCATATGCTGTGTTACCAGTCATGCATCTAACAAATGTGATTTAGTGTCCTATAGAAGTGAAACGCCCCCAAGAATATTTGTTATTCAATTACCAGTCATGCATCTAACAGAAGTGATTTAGTGTCCTATAGGTGAAATGCCCCCAAGAATAATATTATATTTGTTATTTAATTACCAGTTATGCATCTAACAGATGTGATTTAGTGTCCTATAGAAGTGAAACGCCCCCAAGAATATTTCTATTATTCATATGCTGCACTTTGTTTGCAGTCATATTCATAATTTCGTGGAATGTTCTAGGAGAACAATGATCCTTATGCCCATATAAGGATTTGTCAGACGGTTATGATTTTCTGTCCTAAGCTTCTGAGTTGTCATATATATAATAGTAACCTAACTTAGTACAATCATAATTTTCTTGGTACAATCATGGCAGGATTCGAAGGTCAAGTTAGTCAAGTACTGGAAAAAGAGGTCACTTGCTCTATTTGCTTGGGCATTTTCAAAGAGCCAAAGAAGCTTCCTTGTGATCATGTCTACTGTAAAGAGTGCCTCAGAGGTCTGGCTCTGAAAAGCCACAATGCAACCATCTCCTGCCCAGAGTGCCGCACTCACGTTCAAGTACCAGGCAATGATGTCGATAATATTCCAACCGCTTTTCGTGTCAACCGCCTTGTTGAAGTATTTCAGGAAGTGAATGTAGCTGAAATGTGCCAGGTCCATCCGGCTCAGCCACTAGCCATCTACTGTGAAACCTGTAAGAAACAGCTTTGTCGAGATTGTATGCTTATGTCGATAGGAGAACATGCCAACCATGAGCATGGCTATTTCGAGGAAATGGCAGCAAAGTATCGTGAAAAACTTGTTGGCAAGAAGTCACTTATTAACAGCACGCAGAAACCATCAATCTCAACCGCTTTAAAAGAAATTACCGCAGTTGAAAGTGGCATAGCTAACCATGAGCAAAAATGTCAAGATGATATTGAGCACACCTTTGAGGAGATGATTTCAGTTCTACAAACTTGTAAACAGGCAATGAAAGATGAAGCAACAGCATACTACAGCTCCCTCACTGGTGTCTTTGATCAACAAAAAGAGCGGCTGAAGGCTGTTTTACACCAAGCAGAATCAGCAGTTGAAGCCAACTTACAAGATGATGGTCATAGTTTCTTTGAGAGATTGGAATCAACATTCGAGAGAATTGACCGTCTACAAAAGGAAGTCCAAAGTCTCTCATTCCCTGTAGCCCAGCCTCGTCTAATAGCAATACAAGCTGCTGATGTCAATTCGTTGGAACAGTATGTGAAACAAAATTATTTCATTTGTGAGTTAGCACAAGCAGATATGTGTACTTGTTCATTTGATGGCTCAATGAAGTTATATTTTAATGAGCAGACTTCATTCACGCTCACTCTTCGCAATCCAAGAGGAATCATTCATGAATGCCAAGATAGAGTGAATACAGTCGATGTTACTTTGG
This sequence comes from Cliona cf. orientalis, assembly GCA_963930775.1. Taxonomy (NCBI): domain Eukaryota; kingdom Metazoa; phylum Porifera; class Demospongiae; order Clionaida; family Clionaidae; genus Cliona; species Cliona cf. orientalis. The sequence continues at coordinate 3,342,708 of OZ005695.1, forward strand.
TAAATGTTCACGGAAAGTCAACAAATGGTGATACAAAACAACTCCCACAAGGACAGGTGAAGATCCTCCTAACTCCAAAGATACGAGGACTGCAGCAACTGAATGTGAAGATAAATGGAGTTCACATCCAAGATAGCCCTTTCACAGTGACTGTCTACATGCCACCTAATCTTTTACAGCCCACAGCCACATTGTCTGGAATGAAACGACCAGGTAGTTTAGTATACTCACAAGCAGAGGACAATGTTATAGTTACCGTGGTAGATGAAGGCATAATACGAAAAGTGGATTCAGAATTTCACCTCCTACCAAATAAGTTCGTAGTACTTCCTCAGGTAGGTGAGATAACAGAATATGCTGATTCAGAAACGAAGGTTTTCTACGTTACCACCCTTGATAATCGAATCCATAAACTAAGCAACTCTGGCCGGATAATCAAGTCAGTTGGAAAAACTGGTAAAGAAATTGCTGAATTCAATTTTCCGAATGGGCTTAGGGTGAGCAAGAAGCAAGAATTGTATGTATGTGACAGTAACAACCACCGTGTGCAAGTTTTTGACTTAAATCTCAACTATTTACGATCATTTGGTGAATACGGATCTGGAAATAAACAGTTCAATTTTCCAGCCGATGTAGACTTCGATTCCAGAGGAAATATATACATTACTGAAACTAAGAACCACCGCATTCAAGTATTTACATGTGAGGAATATCACATTCGCACTGTAGCTCCAAATGATCCAAAAGTTAATCTTTTTCTACCTGTCAGTATGATTATGCACGATGAAAACATGTACGTGACTGATAGATACAATCACAAGGTATGGGTTATGAGTACATCAGGAGAAGTTATCACAACATTTGGTGACGGCATTTTGAAAGAACCTGAAGGAATCACTATGGACAAAGCTGGTTTTGTATATGTTACAAGTGGAAAAAAAGAGATTGTTGTGTTTTAGAATTGTAGTGCATGTACATGTGTGCTCTATAATAATTTAAAGAAGTATCTACTAAGAATGTTTTGTTCTTTGTTGATGACATGTAGTCAGCTCTGCAGTATAGATATCTTTAATATGTTATATATCATTGTTAACTGAATTAGTGTTACATGTGTGATTGATTTGTGGCCCCTTAGTATATTATTATTATTATTATTAATTTTAATACTTTGTGCCATGTGCACCTGCTATATTATTATTATCTGAGTATTTTATCCATTTTTCTTGGCAATATACATAGTTCAGAGATGGATAGTATTAATCATGGCCATTATAATACAAAATTTGCAGCATCAATTGTGCCATGCCTAAGAGTCTCTTAAGCCACATGCACACCTCAGTAAGAGGGCCTGGTGATCATGCATGCATGTGTAGAGCAAGTTTATTCATGCAGTATACATACATCACAACATATTATGCTACTGTAACATGCAAGTATATGCAATGTAGTTGTTACTTGTAGCAATTAATGTGATTTCATTAGAATGGGATTTAGCTGCCAAATATTCTGTATGACATTACACAATAAGTTTTTAAATTACTAGCATAGTAGCTACTAATGCTTTAACATGCTCATAATATTGAGTGCCAGGTGCTCCATTATAGAATAAAAAATCATACAGTGTAGTCCACTTAATTCAAATCCACTAATCTAATACAACAAAATAATTTCAAAATACGTGTTTTTCTGGTAAAGATTATTAGTCGCTCCATATATAAATGTTACGAGAATTCGGAAAACATTTACTGCGTTAAATTGGATCACGTGTTGTATTCAATTAACCATAGTAAAATGAATTCAAATTATTTTCAGATTCTGGGCCTATATTGAGCTAAGGCCACTCAGAATTAACCCAACTGACTATAAAATTTAAGGCATCCATGGAATAGCCAAGTTTACTATAAGCATATAATATACCAACTTGGACGGTCTTAAATTTAAGCTACATCATAGCACATTGCAAGCCTCTAGACAGCTGCATGGAATACTACAAGTTTACATAGAAACACTGACACTTGTAATTAAATTATCATCTGTCCCACCGACCGACCTTACTATTTTGTGGTCATGTTTGTTCAAATCAACAGTTAAATTTTATTCCGTGTGGCCTAATACATACTAATCACAACAGGTCTTTTTGCTTAATTGCAGCCAGCTTCAGCATACAAAAGTACACATATTTAAGATTCTGAAGTTCAACATAAAAGAAAAACATTTTAAGGCAGATTTCTAATCCTTAAACCTTTTAGTAAAACGAATTTCATCTAATTCAATTTTTTTCAGATTCTAGCCCTATATTGAGCTAAGGCCACTCAGAATTAACCCGACTGAATTTAAGGCATCCAATAGCAAAGTTTACTACAAGCATAATATACCAACTCGAATTTAAGCTACGTCATATGGCACTTTCAACCATCTTAGAATCTTCAGAATCACATGAGAATGCATGGAGATGGTGAAGATGTTGCACACAGTAAGAAGCTATAGGTAGCAACTGTAGTGAACATGTATTATAGCTTATAGCCTCTTGTGTACTCATGCATATGGGTTTATCAGACTGGTTTTGTGTATTATTAGTTATGCATCTAGCAAATAGGATTAAGAGTCCTAGAATTGAAACGCCCCCAAGAATGTATGAATTATTCATATGCTGTACTTCGTTTGTTATATTCATAATTTAGTGGAATGTTCCAGGAAAACAATGTAACAGTTCCCTATATGCCCTTATAAGCATTCATATAATTTCTAATTTTTCTATCCTTCTGAGTTGTCATAGCAACCTAACTTACTAGTATACAGTCAAGGGTGATATCTTGGTACACTACAATCATGACAGAATAACAAGTTATTCAAGCACTGAAAAAGGAGATCATTTGTTCTATTTGCAGGGATATATCAGGATAGTACATGCAAAAAAGATACGGTACTTATGTGTTACAGATGTGCAAGTGTCCTAGAAGTGAAACGCCCCCAAGAATATTCCTATTATTCATGTTACCAGTCATGCATCTAACAGATGTGATTTAGTGCTCTAGAAGTGAAACGCCCCCAAAAATATTTCTATTATTCATATGCTGCACTTAGGTTGCGCGCTATATACGGTAAGTACGCCTATTAACACTCAGCGCATGCGCGGTTGCATCAATCCCTCCTCCAAGTCCACTGGCGAGCTTTTGACGATCGTGGGATGACAGTGGCTTCTTTTCAACTCTGAGGCTTAGCTGCCTGTATTCTTGTGGTACCCTTGGACTCTCTGGCTTGCAATTGTATGCATGCATGGCATTTAATACAGTGCTTGAACCCAATGCAATATTTCTCAGTGTACTTCAGTCTTGTACCAAGGCCCAAGAATTGGAGGTTAGGCTACAGTGAGGGAAGTTGAGTTGATGTCGACACCACAGTGTGGAGTTCGATACAACACACTAGGGTTGTTGCTGGTATGTGAGCCATTGAACCTTGAAAAACACTGCTGTGCAAGTATAACATTAGCCTCATCCCTGTCTCGCCCCAGCCCCAGCTACCCCCCTTTCCGCATGCAACTGTTGAACCATGTAGCTAATGCCATGCAACGCGCCGAGGGTTTTGTGCTCGAGAGAGCTCTAGTATTATAATAGTAACCCAACTTAGTACAATCAAGAACATTATTATAATAATATTATCTTGGTACAATCATGGCAGAATTCAAAGGTCAAGTACTGGAAAAAGAGGTCATTTGTTCTATTTGCTTGGACATTTTCAAAGAGCCAAAGAAGCTTCCTTGTGATCATGTCTACTGTAAATAGTGCCTCAGAGGTCTGGCTCTGAGAAGCCACAATGCAACCATCTCCTGCCCAGAGTGTCGCACTGACGTTCAAGTACCAGGCAATGATGTCAATAATATTCAAGCCGCTTTTCATGTCAAACGCCTTGTTGAAGTATTTCAAGAAGTGAATGTACAGGCGAAAACAGCTGAAATGTGCCAGGTCCATCCAGCTCAGCAACTAGCCGTCTACTGTGAAACGTGTAAGAAACAGCTTTGTTGAGATTGTGTGCTTATGTCGAAACTAAGGAGAACATGCATGCCAGCCATGAGTATGACTATAATGAGAAAATGGCACCAAAATAATATTATCGTGAAAAACTTATTGGCAAGAAGTCACTTATTAACAGCACACAGAAACCATTAATCTCAACCGCTTTAAAAGAAATTGCCACAGTTGAAAGTGGCATAGCTAACCATGACCAAAAATGTCAAGATGATATTGAGCACACCTTCGAGGAGATGATTTCAGTTCTACAAACTTGTAAACTGGCAATGAAAGACGAAGCAACAGCATACTACAGCTCCCTCACTGGTGTCTTTGATCAACAAAAAGAGCGGCTGAAGGCCATTTTACACCAAGCAGAATCAGCAGTTACTTCAGTTGATGCCAATTTACGAGATGATGATCATAGTTTCTTTAAGAGATTGGAATCAACATTTGAGAGAATTGACCGTCTACAAAAGGAATTCCAAAGTCTTTCATTCACTGTAGCCCAGCCTCGTCCAATAGCAATACATGCTGCTGATGTCAATTCGTTGGAACAGTATGTGAAACAAAATTATAGTTTATGTGAATTAGCACAAGCAGATACACACATGTGTTCATTTGATGGGTCAACTAAGTTATATTCTAATGAACAGCCCAGAGAAACTCTTCATGAATGCCAAGACGGAGTGACTACAGTCGATGCTGCTTTGGTAAATGCTCAAGGAAACTCAACAAAAGGTGATACTGAAACTGAAAATTAACTGTATCATGCTAGTGTACATAGAGTATACATCATGGTCTGGAGAGCTCTTATTCATGTATTATACTAAACTTTGTTCCTATATATTATATGCATAGAGCATCTTGTAGCTGAGACATCAGTACTAGTGACAAACTCTGAGCAGCTCTTCTCCTGGGATGAATGTGGTCTGAATCTTTACATCCCGAGAACTCTCTACCCGCCAACCTACAGCAGTGTAGCATCCACATTAAAGCCACCATTATGGGAGATTATCAATTACCCCAGGATACCCATCTCGTTAGTGCAGTTTATTGGATAGATTGTGTTCCTGAATGTCGATTCTCTCAGCCACTGACCCTTGAAATTCAACATTGCGCTGAACCAGAAGGTGTGTCACAATTATGTTTCGTTAAAGCTGGTTCCATGGATCGTGGTGAAGATGGGGTTCATTTTCAAACCATAGAGGGAAACTTTTCACATCATAGCTCCTACGGATTTATTGAATTAGACAGTTTCTCTGGATATGGAATCGGCAAGAAAGGTGCAAAGGAAATACAATACTGTGCTAACATTAATTTTATTATAGCTAGTGAAGAGCACAAAAGTCATAAAATTCACTTCATCATATTTCAGAATACCAAAGTGCACATTCAGGTATGTATACTATACCAGTATAATATTATATACTAGATATATAAGGCCTATTAATATTATACTATTAAGTTACACATAATGATAATATTATCTCTTAGAGCTTTTTGTTACACCCATGCATATAGGATTTTCAGGTTGGTTGTCTTTGAAGTAAAAATTTATAGTACACCCTGACTGTCTATCCAGATTTATACTATAATAATATTATGATGAAGCCACACTTCAAAGCAAAATAGCTAGACTAAGTACAAACCACATGTACTCATACACCCTAGGACGTAGTATAGCTGCTTAGTGAAGTATGCATGGTCACAGTGGAAAGCACTCCGGCCCTATAATAATGTCTGGTTTAATTTAATACCCAGCCAATCTCTGGCTATACAGCAATAATTTTAATATACCTACAGACTATCAGCAAATATTATCAAGAAATGAACGCCACCCTGGGACATGATCAGCGATTTGAATTTGAAAGCGATCAGATCACATTGGATATTCCTCCAGAAGGAATCATGACAAGTGATAAAGCATGGAGAATCATAGCACTGGGACCTCCTGTGGTAGGTTTAGCTGTTAGCTACATCTATAAGAGACATACTGAGTGTAGCTTTGATAGAAAAATGGGTGATACTCGCCAGTATGAAGATATGAAAATATTTTTTATTGTATACAGGTGTGTAGAGAGAGAGAGAGAGAGGGTGCTCATTTTGTATTATTTATACATTACAGATTGAGAGAACAGAGGTTGATACGTATACCTTCAAAAAAGGAAAATGCATTCCATCATGTCAGCTGATAGCTGAGTGTGAAACAGAGCGACCTACCACCCTGAAACATTTAGTGACATTAAGTGGTGCTAAAGATCCCCACAATACCTTCACCATTTATAGACCAGGTACTATACTATTCATAGGAAAGTAAAGGTCTATACTTTATACACCAAGGCCCAAGGCTGTGTATGCATCGAACACTAAGTGATGATACGTAACCAACTGTTACTTGTACCATAGGCTATATATGTGCTCGTGACAACACATTTGCGACCTTGCAACTATTATAGCATATCAGCCATAAAAGGCTCGAGCATGTACCTAGCAGACGTGCATGGTTCGATTTCCAATCACCAGGCTCAGTAGTACAATAATATTATATGCATGAACTTGTACACTATTTCACAAATTTTACTGCATGGGACTAGAACTGAGCATGGTCACCAATAAAAGAACAACTGCAGGTGATATGCATGTGCAGTGATTTTGGTCTTGCTCAAGGTTCCTTATGCGTTCCAGTAATTGTGTGTGTATTTCCTCTAACAGAACCATTGTCTATACTACTATGTAGGCCCATTCACTTCAAGCAGTGGAGCCAGAGGAGCTTGCAGTGATACAGACGACACACAGACAGGTAAACGACAATTAAGAAAGTTAGCAGTTGCAAACTTCGGATAGACCGCCAAACTGTCAAATTTAGTTCCGAATCCCCAGTTATACATTGACTAACTTAGATAGGGAGAGCAACAGGAATACTGCTTACTTGGTGCCTATGTATAATAAATATTATGTAATCAGTTCTATCTACATATTCATGGCTAGTTAGCAGCTGTGTACTAGTATATACCTACTCTAAAACTGTGTGTTGGACCATCAAATCCAAATTGCTCAGCAAGAATGACTAACGGTGGACCCAGGCAACCAGAGGTGACATCACCACCAAGATTTAGTGTCTTATTGAAGGAACTCCTCAGCAAAGTGTCAGCTGACTGGGAACATATTGGTCTTATTCTAGAACTCAAAGAAGGGGACCTGAGTGCCATAAAGAGTGATCATCACGAGTCGAATAAGTGTTTCAGGGAGATGTTGAAACTATGGCTGAAACAAATTGAACCACCTCCCACATGGTCTGCCATCACTGATGCTATAGATGTTCTCGAATATGAGTCACTAGCCGAAGAACTAAGGAAGAAGTACTCTAATAAGAGTATTCCACACAACCAGCGTACATGCATGTAACACATATTGCATAACTCTATTACCGATACATCACTGACTGTATAATTCATGTATGCATGTGTGTTGTTCAATTCTCCCTTAATGTGACCCCTTAGTATAACATAATAATATTATTATGGTTTTGTGCTATGTGCACCGTCCCAATTACGCCCCTCTCGCGCATAAACCCCCCTACACTTTTAGCTCAAGTTCATAGTTTTGTGTTGCCGCTGTATAAGCCCCGCCCCCCTCCCTGGGGAGTCTCTGGCTGTAAAATATGAAAAACAGAAGCTACAGCTATAAACGAGCCATTTGCGTCATAATTATTTTGACTTACATTTTTTCATGTTCATATAAGGATCCCGCGAATAAGCCCTCCCCGGTCACTTCCTGGTGATTCCTGAATCTGATTGGTGGTTTTTGTTGTACATTGTACACATTACAGTTCAGAGATGACGTGCGAGTTTTAATAATTACCATAGTATCCCGGGCAAGCGTCCACTCTAGGGTAGGTGCCCATGTATCTCGGGTCTATGTCTATACAAACATATGGAAGTTATATCCTGGGTAATTATAAGCACCCATGCGGGCCAAAATCGCGAGTTATTCTTACCCGGGACACCACAGTATGCAAATCAGGTGCATGCATGGCAGGTCGCACAAATTGGTATTGCTACTGTAACATTACAATGCACGAAACATGCAGACATATAAAATTAATGTTATATAATATTATTACAAGAGGCTGACTTGCATAATTAACCTTTTACACATAAAAATGTCACTTTGCAGCAATAGTATCGTGGCCATTAACAAATGCTGCAGGTGGTTGTTGAGACCATGCACAATAATATACATGTTTCAATTTCAAGAAAAGAGGGCCTGGTGAGCATATTATGTACAGAGCTTATTCAGTACATGCATCATAACATACATGTAGCAAGATACATGTAGGTTTCAACTTTGTGTATGCAGTACAATAAAATAATTTATGAGGTGGATATATAGCAACATCATGAAGTCATCGTTGTTGTCAGCAATTTCAATTATGTGGATACATAATTATCACTGATTAGTTAGGATGGGATTTAGCTGCCAAATTTCCTGCATGAGCATGCACAATAAACAATATATTTTTTTTGGTGGGCCTCAAAATAATAATAATATATTATGCTGGGGGGGGTATTGACTTACTAATTCTTGTACACGCTCATAGTCTGAGAATCTTGGGATAGTAGACAGAGATACTTGCTGTAGGTCAAATCTGAATTTTGCCGACTCAACAGTGTAAGTCATGTCCAAACATTGCCTATAGAAATCATAGGCTGGACTTGCCGGTGCTAGGTGCTCCAATGTAAAATTAATCCTGCAAAAAAATGTTTGCTAAAGAAAGCAATTTAAGGGTAGACGTTTGAATCCTTAACCTTTTCTCTAACGCAATGATGATTGATACAGTTTTCTTGATTCTTAGTACACACTTGACAAGGCACCAAATGAAAGCCTCTGTAATAGAGTCATCATAGATTGCTGCATGATACAAAATTATTATTAAGGTTAGAATTAGCGTAATGCAGCAGCTATAGCTAGGTAATTTACCATCAGCAGCCAAGATTAAGTCTACATTTTCAATCATCTTGGAATCTTCAGAATTCCAAGAGTATGGAGATGGTGAAGATGCTGCATGCAGTATATAAGAAGATACATGTATGTAGCTACTAATTGCAGTGAACATGCATAGGCTAGCCTCTCGTGTACTGTTATTGCTATGAGTTACTATTAGGATGAAACGGTGTTCTCCAGTCCAGCTCTTTCACACGAATCTCTCCAGCTAGTTCTAGATCTTGCAAGTTACGATGGACATTTCTCTGAGAGATATCCAATACTTGACTTCCAATATCTTTAGAGCGAATGTGTGTGTGTGTGTGTGTGCCAGTGTGTGTGGGGGGGGGGGGATGTACATGTATGGCTGTGACATTGTACATGTACATTGAAGGGTATGCATGGATACATTAATTTTAATATTAATTTTTGTCTTGACACAAACCTGTGCATAGAACATACTTTGCCCCCGTCAAGCAGGCCACAATACTAACCATACCCACCCCAGCACCAAGCTCAAGAACTGTGTTATCTTTAAACTGCTCTCTGTTGTGTAGAATGTAGTCAGACATGAGCAGTGCTCCTCTCCACACCTGCCGACCAACACCACTTAGAGGAGTAGACAATGCATGTTCTGCAGAATGATAAGAGTAGAACTAGTCTTGTACCCAGCCCCTTGCGAGGTACGTAGAAGAGGCTAGGCATGAGACTACAAAGCAATATGTGAATAGACAAAATTATGATAAACTGGCGGGGAGGGAGGGAGGGAGAGAGAGAGAGAGAGAGAGAGAGAGAGAGAGAAGCAATTGATACCGATGTGAACAATCACATTGGATTCACTGGGGTCACAGTGCAGATGTTTCTGTGATCTCGGTAACACTAAATCTCCATCTTCGTCAAACTGAGGAATCCTTCCAGAATCAGTGGCTATTGCAGAACATTTCTTTAAGCCTTGGATGTTGAAAACAAATTGCGTTATAAGTGTTCCCTGGAATGATGACAATGCAGTTGTCAACAACATCAACACAATGAAATCTAGCGGCAAGCCCTTTAATAGTCTGGCAGACAATAATTTTATTGTATCCATAGTCATAGAGTCACCTCATGGGAGAGAGATCCAGATGAGTCTTTATGAATGTCTGAGAGAAAAGAGTTCTCCTGTACAGCCATTCACATGATGCGGAGCAAGTACCAGTTGCATGGAAATGGTCGTCAAAAAGCGCGTACTTTAACGACCATTTCCTAATGTAAGCATTCAACACCACGAGGAGGAGGTACCAAAAAGAAGTATCTCTATCGTTCTCGCTGAAGTAGATAGAAAGAAGATTATTACATAGAGTCAGTCAAGATTGGTTTAACTGCTAGTCGAGATCCTGCTTCGAGGGCAAAATCCACCTTAGCACCTGGCTCTCCGCCCGCTCAGCGCCCCAACACAACACGCAGCTGGAAGAAACGACTCTTCTCCTTCGCCAAACAGCGAAAGGGTCTTGTCAGCGTCGCTCCGGCACCAGAGCGAGTCCCTAGTTCACCCGAATCAGTAGGCTGGGAGCGAAAGAAGGGGTCTGTGACAATCCAGGTGGCGAAAGCGAACGCGAGAGAAAGAGAGCCTAGAGGCGGAAGGAAGGGAGCGAGAGCAACGGCAAAGATGTCGAGCCCGCGCTCTCCCCGAGAAGAAGACGTGGAGGAGATGGAGACTGAAATGAGCCCCGAGCCAAACGGTGAGCTACCCTGGCTTAGAAATGTGGTGTATGTGTATATGTATGGTCTTGTGTGAAGCTGGCAGGCAGCTGAGAGTGTGTGGTTGCTTGGATGCATTTGTATGGTGCGCGCTATTAAGAGTACACCGAGCTGTATATTTAGTCAGCTGATAGCCTGCCACCAGTTGCCTTTTCTGGAAGAGCCTATCTAATCTAGGAGTACAAGCTTAAATAGCATGTGGATGCCTGGCTTCTGTCATAAAGTGTGGCACAATATCTGTTGATCACACCTTAATAATTTAATTATGCTGACACCCACTAATTGAATTTTGAAATTTTGGCGTGGAATATGTATCAAAAAGTTTTTATTCGACACCTAAAGAATGTGCACAATATTTTTAAACAGAAGTATAGTGAAATAATTAGATTTTTTATTTTGCAGCAGAGACCACTCCTTCCCCCCGGACTAAAAGTCCAAGACCAGGAGATGAAAAAATTGAAGCACCTGAAGATGAGTCAAGAAAGGATTTCATTGGTCCACAGCTGGAAATGGGTGGAGCTACAGATGTTGCCGAGGGTGACGAGGACGACCCCTGTCGTTCTGAAGGAATTGTCCAGTTTGTCATCCCTAACTTCAGCAAACTGTCGGAGCAAATCTTGAGTGGGCCAACCTACATTCGAAACCTGCCATGGTTAGTATATATGCGGGGATGGAATACCGTGAATTGCAAATATTTTGTGCCAAAAATATTTCGTACGATAAATTTTTGTGTTAAATAAATATCAAATTAGCGACTAGACTTGGTACAGCATTTGCGTTAAATATGAGCACAATTTTGTGCTCACAAGTGAATAGTTTATAAAACGAATTATATTACAACAAAGGATTTTCAAAAAGTACATTATTATAACAGTTACAGCAACCAAAACTGTGAATGTAGTGAGTCTCACAAAAGCTGTGTATGATTCAGTTATTTGTGAGATGCTAAGTAAGGGGGGGCTGATTCATACTGTTTGAAATTATGAGATATTATATTATAGACATGAGCAACCCCATGGCAAGGCACCCCACCCTCTATACTGTAGGCTTTAAACAATTCTGCTTATCAATGAGAAGGGAGCATTGAACCAAAATTTTGCATAACAGATGTGATATTTAATTTTGGAACGATGTTATTCCATACAATTCTGTTCCATTATTCACAGGCGGTTACTGGTGATGATACGCGAGTCCACCAGCACGGAGACCGGAGTCCCCAAGACGCTGAGAGGTCTCGGCGTTTTTGTCCAGTGCAACCCAAAATCACCAGAGTCACCGTAAGTCATGTCATGTGATGTACTTGTAGTAGCTGTATACACTCGTGTCAGTATGGTAGCAGCGAAATGACAGTTATAAGGGTCATGGCCATTTAGCCTCTGTTTTCTTTGCTAAGTCAAATTTACTCAGTTATTGTGTGGATAATCGTTTAGTGAATTGTTTTAAGGAAATCTACCCAGTTAATTCTTCCTATAATATAAAGTTACCCATAACGTGTACACAAGTGGAATTAACTTCCTCTCTTGATTTTTCCCCCCTTCTCATAGAATTCTCAGGTAAAGGACATTGACAGTGGAACCTCCCTAACACTGCAGGACACCCTGAATATCAAATCGGGCTGCACAAAACTGCTACATAGTGTGCCCCAGTTGTATACATGATGGTGATATGCACAGCTGCATACCCCTAAAACGAAGACAACGATAATAATAATATTATACTTCCATGAAGTTGTTGTCATACTTGTAAAGGGTGTCCGCACTAGTAGAGCGGTTCCACTGTGACAGTCGTGTGTTGTATATATTTTATGCGAGTGTAAGAGAGAGAGAGAGAGAGAGAGAGAGAGAGAGAGTGTGTGTGCAGGAGCAGTTGTTGTTCAGGGAGGGCTAGAGGGGGATTTTGGACTCGCTCTTATGCCCCCCTTCCCCCCCAATATTCTGGCATCAGGCATGTGTAGTATGGTGTGTGTGTGTCCGTCTGTCCATGTCTATTCTTGTGCTCTGTCACCCTCCCTTCTACTTTGCTCCCCTAACTCTCTCTCTGCCCCTCTCCTCCCTCCCTTCCTTCTCCTGTGCCCTATGCAGTAGCTGGAATGTGAGTGCCCTGGCTGCCATTACTCTGGTCAACCAGGAGGACCCCAAGTCTAGCTTCACCAGGGACATCTACCACTGCTTCTGTGCCAAGGAGAATGACTGGGGCTTCAGCAGCTTCATGGGTGTCAAGGTAAGTCAACAGTGCTGTAGCGGTGGTGTGTAAATTCACTTAGTTATGTCAATTCTTTAGATTTGTATGTAGAATGTACATGTACACATGCTGTATATCGTCATAAAGTTTCAATGACAAAATTTAATATTTCACAGCTTAGCAATATCCTGACTCATATGTAGGGTTTTGTTTGGGGTGGGATGAAAGGGAGGTCCCCCCCCCCCCCCCCCCCCAGGAAGATCATTTTAATGTATCATCCAAAATTTATCAATCCTCCCTCCTAATTTTGCAATCTGTTGCTATTATGGAGTTTCTAAATGAACCTGCTTCATACATGTATGTGACCTTAGGTGGCTATTAAATTTATGCACACGTACTTATTGACATGCATTCAAGCATGTGTGCAACTATTATGTACAAATTATGATGTATAATGCTTGATACCGTGCTCACTCTAGCATGTCAGGTACATGCACCGACCATGTGCACAGCCATACTGTAAAATTAATGACCTAGCTATATTATTATTGTGAGAGGGCAATAGAACCTCTCATTACCACTGGGACAACAATTGAGGGGAAGATGTAAACATTATATTTTTATGGGTCCTCTTTTTTCACACAAGGACTCTGCTGCTATTATGTGATCCATTTTTCCACTCTGCTTGCTTGTGACCAGCTTAGAGTCTATTTACTACATGTACATGTATGTCACAATCCTCTTCCCCCCCCCCCCCCCCCCCCCCCGCAACTTTCTCTTGCCTACCTCCCTTCCTCTTCCTCTCTCTCCCTCTCTCTTTCTCTCTCTCTTATTCTCTCTCCCACTCCCTCCCTCTCTCCCTCTTCTCCCAGGACATCATGGATCCCAGTAAGCACTTCATCAAGGATGACACTATCATCCTGCAGGCAAAGGTGGAGGCTGACGCCCCTCATGGAATAAAGTTAGTGATTATACTGCATCTTCCCTCACTGCCTGTAGATATCACTTCTGAGCAATAAAATTAATAAAATAAATATGTAACTTTTACATGTAGCTGGGACTCTCGTAAGTACACTGGTTATGTTGGTCTAAAGAACCAGGGAGCAACGTGCTACATGAACTCACTGCTCCAGACACTCTACTGCACCAACAGACTGAGAAAGGTGACATGTACATGCATGTATATAATATATATATGTATGTAGCCTCGTTTCCACACTCTTGAATGAATGAATCTGAAGACCTCAATTTGTATTGGGCTGAGCCTGAACTATAATACATTGAGCTTGTAGCCGTGAAAGCTGAAGGACTTGCGGGTTATGCTAGTGATGTAGCATGCAGAGATTATTGCTTGATTCTCATTTTGCTGGCATGGTAATTGAAACTGTGCATGTTTATACTACACAGTGAAAGTGTTGACTAGAGAGTGTACCTTGTGATTGTTGAAAACCTTTTGAGAGTTAATAAAATTCATTTGATCGTATGGGTACACTAGCTGATTCTAGAAACTGAATGATTTTTTTTTGGTTTCTCTATCTCTCTTCTCTCTCTCTATCTTTCTCTTTCTCTTTCTCTCTTCTCTCTCTCTCTCTCTCTTTCTCTTTCTCTCTTCTTTCTCTCTTCTTTCTCTGCCCACCCTCTCCTATGCAGTCTGTGTATGAGATGCCGACTGACAATGATGATGCTGTGAGGAGTGTTCCCCTGGCTCTCCAAAGACTCTTCTACGAGCTACAGCACAGGTATGATAATATTATTATAGGTACACCCACCATACATTGCATGTACATGTATGTGTCATGTACAAATCACTGAATGAATAAATTTACATGTGAACTGTTATTGGCATGCTTGTACACTTTAATTTTACTATGATATATTCATATACATGTAATTGAAGCTACGTATGTATGTGTGTGTGCTTTTTTTTCTTCTCTGCTCTCAGTGACAAGCCAGTGGGCACAAAGAAACTGACCAAGTCTTTCGGGTAAGTCATATTCGGGGATTCCCGCAGAACTGCATCCAAGCAGGGTGCTTAATGATATTCATAGGATTTTAATGAAGTCATAGCGTTAAATCCCATCCCTTTTTATGTTTATTAATTTAACCCAGGGTCAACCGGGTGGCCCACTCTGATTCAGGTATGCTGGGGGAATATTATTTCAGGTGATATTTTGGAGAAGTTGTGATCAAAGTGGAGAGAGGGGGGCGGGTGGGGAGAGAGAGAGAGGAGATGGGCAGATTTACCGGTATCATTGAGCTCAACTTTATAATATCTATGCAGGTGGGACACAATGGACATCTTTATGCAGCATGACATCCAGGAACTGTCCAGAGTGGTAAGTGTGTGCATTTATAACCTTGTGTGCATCAGAATACTCTACATGTAGAGTGATCTTATATTAATTTTCTTTTCTCCAGTTACTTGACAACATTGAAAGCAAAATGAAGGGCACTTCAGTTGAGGTTAGTCAGATCCCACTTGTGTTGCATGTTGTCATGGGAATGGAGGCTCTTGTGTGTGCACGAGGATAGCACCAATATTGATTTTTTCCCCATTTAACATCATGCTTGTATTTGAACATTCTCAGTAATGTTTGCATGATTCTCATGATTCATATCAATAGGGGCATATTGATCTACCTACATGTACATGTATCCCCAAAGGGGAAGAGGGCATGTGACTACCATGATACTGTCCTGTTTACGTACCTAGCAAAATCCAGTCGTTTTATAGTAATATTAGTTACTTGGATACTACTATGCATATTGAGCTATAAATTTTTAGCCTAGATCTACCATATTTCTTCTAAAAATTCGGCATGAAAATAATAATATTGTTCTAGCTTTGCCGAATTTTTAGAGGTTAATATTCAACATTCTGTCTGCGTGCACATTCCATTCCCGTTTATAGCATATACGCATGACGACCTTTGCCGAAAATTAGAGACTATATTCAATCATTCGGTAAAGGATGCCGAATTTTTAGAAGAAATACAGTATATAGATTCGGACCGTTCCTAGTTACACCCTCTTCTCCTTTTGGAATTTCAATGATACCGACTACCACTTTTTGTTTGTTGTGTGATGTTTTAATCAGGGTACAATAGCCGGTCTGTTTGAGGGGAAGATGGAGTCCTACGTCCGTTGCACCAAAGTCGACTACGAGTCAACAAGAATGGAAACCTTCTTCGATATCCAACTCAACATCAAAGGAAAGAAAAATGGTACGATAAATGTGATAATCGCATGACATTGTACATGTAGATTGAGTAACCATTGTTTCCTGTATAACCTAGTCAGAATTGGTCAGCAACATCCTTCTGAAAAGCCCTGTACATGTACATATTTTTATGATTGCCTCAATCATTCTATTTCTAGACTGTGGAAAACATCTAATGGACATTTATTTGTGTTTATAATATTGGTCTGAATTCTCTTTGATAGTGTTGGAGTCGTTTGAAGACTATGTTTCTGTGGAGACTCTGGATGGAGAGAACAAGTATGACGCAGGGGACCATGGATTGCAGGTTAACACTGTACTGCTTGAATATGTAGTCCTGTATCTAGCTACATGTAGCTACATGTATGGCCGTGCAGTAGGCTAAGATGGTTTCACGAGATTTGGCACGAGTTAGAATGATTTTAAGCATGTCACAACAGCAGATTTGCCCATGTGAATGATTGTTCATAGCAGCAGTGCAAGTGTTTGGGCAAATGAGCCAAGGGGATTTTGCATCATAGTGCTTCATTGTTTGATGTCCATACTTGCAGGAGGCTAAGAAAGGAGTTGCGTTTGTTTATTTTCCTCCTGTTCTCCACCTCCACCTGATGAGGTTCCAGTATGACCCAGTCACTGACACAAACATAAAACTCAATGACAGGTGAGAGGCTCCATTTACTGGTTACTGTTCTAAAGTTGCCAGCTGTCTTGTTACCCATAGTGCATAATAATAATTATTATAATAATTATAATGTATGTACATTAGCATTTGTGTGAGCACTGCTTTTAATGCAAGTACTCTTCTTTGTGATCTGCTGACTTGGAGCATGCGTGTGTCTATGTGCATTAGTGTATGTGTATGTGTTAGAGTG
Organism: Cliona cf. orientalis; assembly: GCA_963930775.1. Lineage (NCBI taxonomy): Eukaryota > Metazoa > Porifera > Demospongiae > Clionaida > Clionaidae > Cliona > Cliona cf. orientalis. The sequence goes on from OZ005695.1 coordinate 3,359,711, forward strand.
AGAGTGTGTGTGTATGTGCTTTTTTTGATATCACATACATGTAATCGCCTAGGAACCAAAATTTATGTAGACAAATTATCATCCATGGGATGAGCGTAGATGATCATAGGGTAGCCTAATGATGAAAGGGTGTCATGGACAAACAAATCAGTTATATGAAATTAATTGGGGTACACTGGACCATGCAACTCATGCATCCCAACTACTGTCATACTATAATACACTCTTGATTGATAGTACGTAACTATTGTGTTTACTTGTAGGTATGAGTTTCCTGAGAAGCTCAATTTGGATAAATTTGTGAAGGTTGGTGACTCGAGCTCGATCAGCTACACCCTGCATGCAGTGCTGGTCCACAGTGGGGACAACTATGGAGGACACTATGTCGCATACATCAACCCAAAGGGACATGGAAAGGTGAACGATGAACAATGAGTGGTGATTGTGTGTATTTTACGTAGTACAATACATATTGAGCAAGGTTAAAAAAAAGTTGTGCACATGGCAAGATAGATGTTAGGCCCTTTTGATTTGTACTTGCCTCCTATTTAATTTTGGCACTAGGTGTTCATCCCCTTTTGAGTGAAATTCTGAAGTATTCACTGATGACTACTATGATGTTATGCATTTTTTTTTCTTTTTGTTCCCACAGTGGCTCAAGTTTGATGATGACGTTGTGTCAACGGTGAGTTGAAGCTATGTTCTATGTTGTCAATGCATTACACCAGACATTAGAGTGTTTGAAATCAATGACTGCTTTCCTTTATTAAGCAATTGCTCTCTTTTTTTTTTGACAGTGTTCTAGGAAGGATGCTGTTGAGAACAACTTTGGAGGGATTGATGTAAGTTAATACTCATGTACATGTACATGTAGTAGGAACGTGTACATATTGGTATTAATGAATCAGGGAGTGTGTGTTGTTAATTGGGTGTGACTATTGCTCATGAAAGTGATGACTATGATCAAGAACCTGAATAGTGTGGCTCTTAGTGTGCAGAAAGCCACTACTTGATGCTCTCATGTCTGATTCTCTTGGGCAATAATAAGTTACTGCATGCTTGCAGGCCTTCTCGTGCTTTATTTTACATGGGTACAAGGCTGCTCGCATACTGCTTTCCCAGTGTAATTATGCTTTAAATTTTGCTTATCACTAAATTTTTACACAGGATTCTCTTGGCATCAGGAACTGCACCAGTGCATACATGTTGGTCTATATTAGAGACAGCTGTATAGGTAAGTCATACTCAAAAGTTTAAGATGTTGAAAAGTGAAAGTACACGTAATGCTTGTGTATGTATGTATATCCTCAGTAGCAATTTACTTTTCTGTGGTTATGAGGTAATTATGGTGTAACCTGTGGTGAAATTATGACGAAATTATGATGAAATTATGATGCAACCTATGAGGTAACCATGATAAAATCGAGGGCCTTGCTGGAGCCTTTCTGGGATTTGAAAATCGGCAAACATGTAGAGTATCTTACGCGTGTATCCAGCGAATACATTACAAGCCGAGCGCTACTTTCTCTGAGAAGTAGTGCTGGTTGAACATCACGTGTTTTCTTGGCTTACGTAATGTCATGGATAAATAAAGCTAGCCTGCGCTATATATAGTATGCATCATTATCAAGGGGCTGGCCTGCGTGAGACTGCAGCGCGACCAACCTGAAGTTTGTATACTGTGCTGTCAAGTTCGTCTCTATGATTGAAGTGTTGAAACTTGTCACTATCGAGGTTAAGGTCGGTCTTAGACTCCATTTCCATGATTTCTGGCACCAGCATCAATGTGTACACATTCTATTGACGACCTTTTACCACACGCACCATTACACTATGCCGCTACTGGGGATATGGTCAAGTGTTCATATGTATGATAATATGAATATAACTGGTGTGCCGTATGTACATGTAGGTGATGTTCTTCAGGATGTCAATGATGATAGCATTCCTCAGAGTCTCGTCAACAGATTTGCTGAAGAAAAGTAAGTCACTGGAAACATCGTATATAGATGCAGAACGTCCTCACTCGTTCGTGCTCCTGCATGTGATGTATACTACCCTGCTAGTATGTTCATTCTTGTCTACACCAACGTTGGGAGAATAAGAATTACCATAATAAATTGATAATATCATTTGTAATACCATCCCCCTCCCCCCCTTCCCGGATTTTTAGGAGGTTGGAGACGCTTCGTCGTAAGGAGAGGAGTGAGGCTCACCTTTACCTGACGGTTGAGGTCTACCAGGAGGATGACTTCCAGAGCCATCAGGGAGCAGACCTCGTTGACTTTGAAACTGCCAAACCAAGGTAGTGATAGAGAACTGTTGCATGTCAGTGCATGTGGATGTGATATTTTAGTATACGATATGCAGTGTTTCCATTCTCACGTGTGTATGTATTTGTACAGGATATTCAAGGTATCCAAAAACAGCACATACCTTGCTTTTCACAAGATGATTGCTGCAGCCATGGTAAGTCCCCCCCCCCCCCCCCAAAATACATAATCAATTGCTTGAGACTTGTATACAAGAAAAAGCTTAAACTTATTATGCACTGCATACATGACAGGGGCATGCTGCTACAAACATAAGAATCTGGCCCTTTGAGAGAAGAAGCAACTACACATTTCGACCAAGCTTTGTGGAGAAACCAGAAGACCCAAAAAAGACAGTGAGTGCACATGTCATTGTCAAACAACCAGCTTAGTATCCATTTTTTATGAAACTGCAGATATTCCATCACGCTGATTTCAAGCAGCCGTGGAGAGTGTATGTGGAGACAATGCCTGCTGGTGAGAAATTGATACATGTATCTATGATCTGATATTGATTGCTGGCTAGTAGGAACATTATAACATTATTATAGTATATGTACATGAAAACATGAAATGTGCGTAGCAGTCATTTATGCGAGAAAGTTTAAACTTTGGGAAGAGTAATACCTAGTTTGACTTAGATTGGTCTTCATCCCTTTACTGTGGTAGTATCACTGCATGGGTAGACAAACTACTGGACTAAAAACTCCTTGAAATTCACGATCCCATTTTTACTGTTCTCCATGCCTCAGACATTGATGAAGATGATGCGGAGGATATGTTGGCCTACGACTGCCAGAGAGAAGTGCTGCTCTTCTACAAGTACTATGACCCGGCCAAGAGGATGATATACTACATGGGACACTCCATTGAACACATCATGAGCAAATTCAGTAAGAAACGTCAATGTACATGTGCATGCATTTGTAAAGTCTTGGTAGATGCACAAGGGTCACGGTAGTTATTTGTGTGTGTATCTATGTATTTCAGTTTGTCTCTCTGTCTGTACGTTTAAAGTGAGGTGAAGAGTTTCTTTTGGCTTTTGAAAATAAAAAAATTTGTGGACTTCACTGAAAGTGGTTTGTTCAGGACATACATATTATAGCACTATTTGCCTGCCACAATGCTTGATAGCTTTTTTGCTGACTCATCAATCGTACCCTGAGATCATGTCAGTTAGCACGTAGTTTTCCAGCTGGCCAATTTGGCACAGCACACATAGATACCAAAATAGTGCAATCTCGTATAGTGCACCTTCTCTGTGGTTACTTCAGTTCGTAAATTTCTGGCTTCATGACTAGCTTATTCCCTAGCCCCACCCAACTACCCAGCTATACAATTGCTGCAAGCAGTACTTCAATGCGTAGAGAGAGAGAGAGAGAGAAATTGGATTGTAGAGTGTATCTAATGTTGTGACCTATTCATTTCAGGTGACATCTTTCCCATGTTGAGGGAGCGAGCATGTCTCCTTCCAAACACTCCTCTTGCTCTTTTTGAGGTAAGTACCAATAATTATTGCTATTGCCTACATGTACATGTAATAATAATATTATGCTTCCATCTCCATTTGTTAGGAAGTGAAGCCCAATCTGACTGATAGAATTGATCCTGAGTCTCAGCTTTGCAGTGTAGGTTTCCAATGTCTGTGTTGTGTATAGCCAGCACATTTCAAATCAGCTACGTACTTCTCTGCACCAGGCTTTCCCACCTAATTATTATGTTGAAGGACTTGGGGGGGGGCTAAGGCCTTCCTATGGTTTATGGAAGGCCTGAGGTACAAGGCTAGATAGAGCCTGACGATGAAGCTAGGCTCTCTAAGTGTGTGTAACAGGTCGTCTATTCTCTACTTGTAGGTGGAGGAGATCAGAGATGGAGATATTCTCTGCTTCCAGAGAGCAGATATCCCAAGGGATGCGTATTCTCTTCCAACGGTTGCCGACTACTTCAGGTACAGGATTTGGTATACATTTATTGGCCATAATGTTGACGTACTTACTGTACATACCACTGCAGAGATCTCTACAATAGAATTGAAGTCAGTTTTTACGATAAAAATGTGGTCGGAGACCCAGGATTCACACTTACTCTCAATCAAAGAATGAGCTACATGGAGGTAGGTGATGAAAAATAGTATATTTTGATGTATGTCGTCGTTATGTATTAATCTTGCTGGAGGCGAAAAAAAAGTTCAGTGATTCCGCCCGGGATCGAACCGGGGACCTTGAGTGTGTTAGACTCACGTGATAACCGCTACACCACGGAATCACTCTGGCTGCATGTGGTGTATATGTACTTATTTATTGCTATTGCAGATGGCTAGAGAAGTTGGTGATCACATAAGAGTGGACCCGATGTTGTTGCAATTCTTCAAACCACAGTTGTAAGTATATACCTATGTCTCTCATCTGGAGTGTGTTCCCCTAATTATATTATGCCACACGCGTGCTATCTCTTATGAATGTTCAGTACAAGTACCAGACATCTATCGGACTTTCCCATTCGCTGCAACAATGAAGGATCTCTTAGGGACTTTGTTGGCATCAGACAACGTGTGGACACGCCTCCTATACTCTCCTATCAAAAGGTCAGTTTATATTCATTATCCATGGGCAGTGCAGTGTACACTACCTAATAGATGTAAGTGAAATGTGATAGGGTACACAGTATTATAATATGATCTGTTACTTAAAAGCTAGGTACAATGTAGATGCCTGAACTACCTGACTATTTATTCTCCTTCTCTAGCTGACCATTCCTATTAATGAGTTTGAGAACAAGAAGCTATTTAAGTGTGTCTTTGTCAGTATGAGACTAAAGGAAGAAGTAAGTGGCTAGTAGTGTGCCAATACCGTACAACTGTATCACTCTTTTGCTTCGTGTGGTAATATAATGTAGAAAGAGTTCACAGTGTATGTGGACAGAAATGGCTCAGTCGACGATCTGCTAAAAGAAGCAGAAAGTGAGGTACGCCAATGATAAATGTTAGCTATAATAAATTATTATTATTGAAAGTTAACGACTGGTACGTGTAATATCAATTCTTGTCTAGATTGTATTCAGTGAAGGCAGCACTAAGTGTTTAAGGTAGGGACCATATAGCACAATATACTTGCACTAGTGACTAGTGAAGCTCATACACTTATCATTACATGTATGTATTACGCAGACTTCTTGAAGTAATGACCAACAGAATCATAGATATTCACCCGGTGGACAAACCCGTCAGTGATCTCAACTCACAGAACATGTTCAGAGTCGAGGTTAGGTGTATGAAATGCTGTTCACTTTTACAATGTCGTGTATTTCTGGGGGAGCCCCTCCCCCCCCCCCCCCCCCCCCCCCAATTACTAGTGGATCTGCCTCCGCCCCTTACAGAAAGGCGATTTAGTATGAGGCCCCTTGGTTATTTGGCTTAGGCATTTGCCCCCTCTTGAATGAAATCTTGTAATGAATTCTTGCAGGAGATTCGCAAGGAGGAGTTGCATTTAAAACCCACCGAGGCTCTAATTCCTGTCGCACATTTTCACAAGGTACTTTGTTTAAATTAGAGCTCGAGAAAGAATCATTTTTATGTCTTTATACACATAGCTGGTGCATAACACATTTGATGTTCCCTTTCTGTTGAAAATCAGAGATGTAAGTTGCTGGGGTTGAAATTTGTAATCATTTTTGTTTTTTTTAATATCGTTCTGTTTTTGGACACCGCTTGCTTGTAGGGGGAGAGGCTGTCCAGTGTGGTGGACAGAATACGTCTGATGCTAGACGTTAATGAAAAGGATTTCGACAAGGTACGTTCATATCAATTCACTTGACTATATATGTGTACACAAATTGACGGCAATGCTTTCAATTTCAGTGGAAATTTGCAATTGTTAAATCCATGGCACCGATCCAACACCTTTCAGAAGGTAAATCATTCAGTATAATTATGCCACCAAACATTCATAAGCAGTTCCGTTGCTTTTATTTGCCTACAGAGAATGATGATCCACTCTATCTTGCTCAGTTCCTCATCAATCCAGTAAAAGGTCAGTCAATAGGTCATCACTACCTTGATCGGTAAAGGGTCATCACGTGTGTGTATCTTTACGATTCGCAGGTATCGACTTCCCTCACATGGGCATGCCCTGGTTCGGCCTCGACCACGTCAACCGGAACCCCAAGAGAACACGATACACCATTGAGAGGGCAATTAAGATTCATAACTAGACAGGTCGTTGCATGTATAAAGTTTATACTAATTATACCATAATAGCTTGTCATATTATAACTGACCAAACAGGCAGAAAGGCATAACTAATATTGTATCAGTCCATAAACTCTCACTGGATCATCGAGCTGTTCATTTTTTGGTAGCTTGTGCCACTTTTTGCTATTCACTTTCTCTTGTACTTCTGATAGTGTCTATGTGTATAATAATATTATATCTAGATCGGCTATCAAAGGGTCCGTTTCTCATTTCTACTATTATATTTTAAATGTATACTTACTAATTTGTACATTTTCACATCAGATCATGTGCACTGTCATGCTCATATTGACTCTGTTTGGCTCTACCTACTAAACTGCATACTACAGTCATGCACAAGATTCATACAGTTGTCTCTTCATAGTGATGATATTATGTCCATCTAAATTTCAGTATTAAAAAAGCACATCACACAAGCAGAGTATACAGATAACGATACAAATAGTAATAAAAAATACTGTGTAATAAAAATAGATTTATTTATTATTGTTGTATGTGGATAATGGTGCTCCGAAAGTGAGCATTATTAAAATTTAATTTTTGTGTTAATCACAATTCTGTGTCAGTCATTTTCCCAGCATTGGAAAACAGTTGCTTCCTTCTCTCGATGGCACTGAGAATCTTCTTCCTAGGCCCTAGTGGCAGTCCAATGCCTACCAAGTCACTCTCACTGCACAGCGCAAGTGCATCAAGATCGAGCTGCTCCTTCTTGAACTGCGGCAAACAGTCGTCGAGATCCAGCGAGCTCAGGAAAGTGGCGAGAGATGATTCATTGCTGGCCGTGTGCGACTGTACTAGCTCGAGCTGTGGTAGGTGTCTTCCCCGTACCATATCTGGTAAGTCCATGTCGGATATGCTTGAGCTTGCTTTGGAATGAAAGCCCGATTCTGGCGCTAGCTCGTCCGGTGGTTCAATCTTCAATGGTAGCTGAGCCAAGCTGTTCAACATGGGGCCTTGATTAAGAGCTGGTCGAAACGTATTGGCTGCGCTGTTTGAGCCAAATTCTGTTAGACTTCCACTTCTCATTTCACTGTCTTTTGATGTAGACTGCTGCTGCTGTTCTTCACCTTCGCCTACGTTACTTGCGGAATTCGATGCCCTTAATTCAAAATTCTGTCTGAGGGCATCTTGAGCTGTGACCTTTCTCCTTCGAGGTCCCCCTGACGATGGTCTGGGCTTGCTGGCTCTGAGCGGTGAGACAGAGCTAGCTGGAGCGGTGGCGTAGTTATACTGCTGCCTGGGCTTTGCCGTGCTCCCTTCTTTGGCATTTCTCTCCGACCTCTTCTTTAAGCTTTGCAGTGCTTTTCTCTGCTGCTTCATGACAAAGTCTCTGTTCTGTATCTCCCACTTTACAGAGAGTGTGTCTAGGTAGCGACAGCAGGCACTTTTATTGTGGAAGGCTGCAGCTTTTGTGGCCGTTCTTCCAAAGTCGTCCAGTGCATAGAGGTTTGCTCCATTGTTGAGCAGGTACTCCACTGCGGGTAGGTGACCGTAGGTGGCTGCAATGTGAAGAGGCCTTCTGCCTTTGTCATCTGATCTAAGGACATCACCCCTGCAAAATTAACCAAAAATTAACACTCGATAATTACAATGTCAGCTACAAAGCCAGAGCTATATATGTAGGTGCCTAGAACTAGTATGTTATGCCTGATCTGCCATGTTGAGAGGAACGGGTACCTGCACTGTTAAAGTCCTAGAGAGCGAAATTAACCCATGATGTGCATTTATTGGACAATTTTGGGGGTGGGGCTGGCTTGCGTTGTGCAGACGCCCATGCATGCTGCAATCAGGCTGCAATAGACTTGTGTGCCCATACAAAAAGGCTTCATTTTGTGTTCACTCACCCTTTAGATACGATCGTATCAATGGCGGCTACGTTGCCGTTCCAAGAGGCCCAGTGCAGCGCCGTCCATCCCTCTTCGTCTGGGACATTCAAATCTTTCTTTGATGCTTTTTTCAACACCAGAACGTTGCCCTCTTTCGCCGCCTGATGCACAGCGAACGGAACCCCCGAAGACATCTCCCCTTCTCTCTAAATCAAGGCCGTCTTTCAGTAGTAGTAGTAGTAGCGGAGCAAGAAAGACTTGAATAGTGCACGCCTGTTGCACTCAAGAAAATTGACCACACCACGCCTCTTTCCTTGATTTCATTAGCAACCCAGCCCAAATCCAGGTTCTGGTAAACAGACTGGGATGCATCCAATATTCACAGCATTCCACCTGTTGCAAAGTATATTCATGGAGCAATATTATGCACCTATACAACCATTATTAGTCAAGATGCATGGAGCCAAAGAACATGCATAAATAATAATTATTATGGTGTCCAGTGTGCCTCCATTCCTCTCCAGACTCCTCATGCAGGTAAATTTAATATTGACAAGCTGGGAACATGGAAACAAGGTCAGCTCTGGTACAAAGTACTATTAGATTGTATGCTCATACATTCATTCATGACACACAATAAGCTCCTCCTGCTAATATTAAGACAGCAACATTAAATATTGAAGATTGATTGCAATAATTATTATTAGTTTGTGCAACACTAGTGGTATTACAATAGAGTTTGTGATCAAACACTACGATGAAAACCTTAATCAATGTCATAAATAATTCTGATAATAATAATAATAATGGCATAATCTGGTGCACAAACTTGTCTCGGTGACTTGCATGATGGAATTAGAGAAGTGTATGACATTGTGTATAATCGTGATGGCTGGCAAGAGCCAATAATAACAACGAATAATAACTATCACATACAGCAATTCCGTAACAACAAGCACATTCGTGAGATAGTATACTATCATAATCGCATTCGTTTCGCTAGTGGAGCTTCAGAACCAATCGTTGATGAAAAATCAAACGATAAACCACCACTTGATGAGCACGTACTTCCGCTGGCCTGCCTTTTCCGACCGCTCACACCACTGAACGTAAAGTGTTCACTTTCCAACACACTGGCTTCCTCTTTGTTCAATAACGCTCGTCGTCTATTCGGGGAGGGAGAGGGAAGGGGACTGGTCATGTAGCTGCCGCACTGACTCTGAAATCCAAGACCGGGGGGTACAATAGCCGGTGTGGGCGTGGTCAGTTGTTTTTGTCCCACGCCGATCGGTAGCTCGCAGTGGTGGAAATCGTCGAGCTTATCGGACGAGGAGTTCTCCAGATAGGGTTTGTCCAATAGGAATGCAATCAGCTCCTCTCTTCGTATGTATCGTTGCTTCTTCTTGGCCCACGTGACGATCTCCTTGGTTCGCTTGCGATGGCCGTACCTTGCTCCACACTCTGTACACTGTTTGCACACTTCAGATGAATCTGGAAGGGGATATACAGTTTTCCAATTGTTAATTAACTGCTGAGGAGGAGGAGGGCAAATCCATACAAATTTTTGGGGAAGCTACATAATTATGTAGTCTGGGGAACGTAACGTTACCATGGTAGGGACAGGAAAAAAAAGTATATTGCCAAGGCAGTTTTCATCATCATGCTGATATTGTGGTAGCCAGTAATTTCCCCATTACTCAGGGGCTTACTCATGCCCTCTCTTGCTATAATACTGTACAGCAATAGCCACAGGCCTAGGGGCCAATAAGCTACTCCACCTCTTGGCCATAAAGACAAAATTGTTTTGTGTTTTCTGATGGCTGTGATTAGCGGTTAAAACAAGACATTCCCAGCATTCATTCCCCAATGTCTCACTGCCCAGGGAACATGAGCAGCAGAACTGCCACATGCTGTCTGACAAAATAGCAACAGAACACACCCTAACACATGCCATTAGAGTACTGCACTAGTATACAGATATGGCTTCACCAGGGAGGGTATCTATGGTAAGAGAGACTAACCTCAAGATTAGGTTTGCCTAAAGGGAAACTGTACACCTGGTGAGGATAAGGCCCTCAGGCAGGAGGAGTGTGGCTCTAGGAGTGTGGGATTGTTTTACCAACTTCCCATAAAAACAAACGGGGGAACTTCATTTGATGTAATTGGGAAGGCCAGAAATGATTAGCTAACGATTAGACGTGATTACCACAAGGAGAGTGAGTACATGTATTAAAGTTCACCACACACACACACACACACACACACACTCGTACTCACAAATACACACTCAATTCCTCCCCCCCCCCCTCCCCAAAACTTACATAATATTAATATATGAAATACCCCAGTAGAGACTTTCCTATTTTCAAATTCCATGATGACACAGCAACTAGTCATTTAGGGTACTACCCGCTAATGGATCAATTGTACATGTAAAACACCATGCTTCTTGCATGCCACATGATCTCACTAAGCTAAGGTGCTTGGACCAGACTAGCTAGCTACATATACATCTACTAAGTCTTCTGCCACACGACACAATACCTGACAAGTACAGGACTGAGCTGCTTAGATAAGGGTCATGTGTGCCAAATTTGATACATTGTACATTGTGTGACATGATAACTCACGCACACACACACATACAGTACTAGCATAATGCATCTCCAATATTATTTTTTAGCCGTATGGTCTGCAGATGTATGTTGTAAATACTACACACAAAAAGCTGAATACACTGTGAGCGTTGTTGACACATACTTACCACGGTAGAGCTGTGTGACAGCACTGGCACTTTCATGAAAGGGAACCCAAGCAGCCAGCCCAGCTTGTTGTTGACAATCTAATTACATGAAAAAGAAGAAAATAAAATAAGAGAGACACAAGGGAGAGAGAAGAGGAGGTAAACATTAGAAAGAGGGAGGGAGAGGGAGAGAGAGAGAGAGGGGAGGGAAGAGGGAGGGAGAAAGAGGGGGGGGGGGGGAGGGGAGGGAGAGAGAGTTTAATCTACCTCTAAATAGATGAGCAACGGCAGTGGCCGACTCCTGGAATGTCTGCCACAGCTTCTGTGAGGCCAGTTCCTTTTCTCCCTGCAGCTGCAACTCAAGATCGTCATCGTTTGGCTCCGACTCGTGGAGATACTGTTCCTCCAGGGGCGAGAGATTGCCAGGGTCACGACCTTCGGCCATCTTGAAGTAATCACCTTCTCGTCCTAGCTAACTCATACACACTTCGAATACCTGTGGGTGTGGCAACCAAGGCTAGATATGTAGTACAATGTAATTCATACTCTAAATGCAGCACACCATGTCCAATCAGATAACCCCCCACAAAGAAAACCCTCTTGCCAACATACCAGGCTTAATATTGTATTTCGTTTGTTGAAGTATCCACCCGTCAGATTCAACTCCCCGATCACTGCTTGTAGCGAACCAAGCTAAATATCATGCGGGAAGAAACAGTATACACACTGGTATAAATTTAATTGGAAACGGGTGTTCTGGCGATTCAAAGCGTTCATATTGTCACGGTTATAAAAAGCACTCTTACTAAACCCGTTTGAATACACTCGCTTGGGGAAATAGTAAGTTACCTTGCGCGTTTATCTTCTCGTTTGTACTTGCACTGCTGAGCAATAACTCGCATCGCTAAGCTCCGGAGTACGGATTCCTGGCCAACGCTTGTTCACGCTCGTGTAATATTCCGTACACTCGCTCCGTATATCCACCTCCTCAATTGGCTCCGCCCATGATAGATCACGTGCACCTATTCCAAAGTCACATGGCACGATCTAATCGAGATCGCAGTCACATGGAAGAATTGCACCGTGCTGTTGAAAGCGACGTGGCCGTGGGCTGAGGTCATCACGAGTGTGCGTGCCAGCTGTGTAAGCCAAAGAAGATCCGTAGACTACTAACTCAAGAGTCAACACAAGGAATATCAAAAACGAAGAAGATTGTATCTATCTTGTAGCTACCAGTCTGTGTCCCTCTTTGTATGTGTCACCAAGACTGAGTTTATACAGTGGACTCTGAAGTTTGTGTGATCAAAAGTTAGCTAAGGATCTACTACTGAAGATCGAGGGACCAAGGGGTCAATATTGAAACAAACCATGTCGGCCGATCACAACATCCCCCCAGGTGGGGGTCAGGGGTCAGCGGCACGATTCAACGCCCATTTTGCTCAGATGAACATTAACGCTCAGCCGTTCGTACCGAACGTCCAAGCCCAACAGTTTGTTCCGATGGGTGGCGGGATGCACCATGGATACCCATATGGTGGCTACCCCATGCATGGTGAGCGAGAGTGTGTGTGTGTGTGTGTGTGTGTGTGTGTGTGTGTGTGTGTGTGTGTGCGCACGTGCATGTGAGTGAGCAGGGTTTTTTCTACATAGGAGGAATCTTTGTGGCCAATATCCATGATTTTCCAAAATAATCCCATGCTAATATATTTGTGATTTCGATCGATCTCCCCCCCCCCCCTTGGATTTTTTTAAAACCCTAGTGAATGTGTTTGTGCAAGACTCGATATGTGTTAAAAGTGAGAGTAGCTGAATGAGTAAGAGAAAGTGGTATAATTTTACTGCCTCACTGCTCGAGATTCTTATTTTTCTTGCCTGAAGCTATGTAGCTATGATACTTCTCTGAAATGTTGTTCATGACATCATTGTAATCTGTATAACTGTTATTAGCATAAATTGCTGATATCCAAAACCACGGATATCATTATTCTCCCAAATTAGTACGTTAATTATTGCATCCTTTCCCAACGAGGTTGTATTATGTACTATACTTTGCAAGTCAGCTGTCCAGTGGAAAGGGTAAATAGGCAGTGGCTCTAATTCAGTTATACTACAAGTCACAAAGGCTTTCTGTTTATATAGTGACAGAGACAGGTGCCATTCCCAGATAACTTCACAATAGTCTATGTGTACACTGAGTGCTGTACGAGTATGCAGTTGTGTATTAAATGCATATGCACGTATAAATGTGCTCATTCATCCGTTGCTAAGTATATGGCTTTCGCTATATGTTGCACGCATCTCATGCAAGAGCTTGTAGAGGTATGGACGTGTACATACCAAGCATATACCATGTATGCAGTCAAGACAGTACATGTTGCTCGATGCCTACAGTTTTAGAATATCCCATTTGTTGCTGTGTTTCTTATCAGGAATTTGTTGGAAAACTACAAGAGCATGGGGACTTCCCATCGCTGAGGCTGATTTCCCTTCTCTAAATTTTCTAAAATGTACATAGAAAATAATACTGAATATTATGTCCTACGTAGTTCCCCCCCCCCTCCCGAAGATCCAACAATTAATCATCTGTATTAACCTCTGCTTGCGGTGTTTGTAGATTTTTTGCCCCCTACATAATATTGTCACTACTAGCCTCATATCTAGAAGATAGCCGGGGGGGGGGGGGGGGGGGGGGGGGGGGTGAGCGAAGCTACTCGACCTACATGATGTACATGTATAGCACTTGGCATGTGGTTGCTGTTTACATAGAGATAATCGAATAGCATCGGTGTGGGTTGACGGAGCAGGCATCCTGTGGTTAGCCTCAGGCAGGAAGTTGCTCTGGGGGTACGTATATAGCTATTTATGTACAATTCATGTATTTGGACTAAGCTAGGTATACGAGTGTCTGTGTAGGTGGGTCTAACGTAGTTACAGTGTTCTCCCTAGCATACCTGGGCTAAGGCATGTCGGCCCAACAAGATTCAGTACGGAATTCTCTTTGATGAGATAACCCAAAGCTTTGATGTGGCTACAGGCTCCACCCACACCATGCAGGGGTTGTAGCCAGGGGGTAAAATGAAGGGTGGCCACCCTCCCTCCTCTCCGACCTCAGTTTTGTTTGATGTGGTTATTAAAACCATAATAATGCTTTGATCTTTTCACCACCACCCCCTTTAAAATACGAGCTGGCTACAACACTGCCATGCCCTCCTGTCATGCCTTGAATTTTGCTTGGGGAGAAGACAGAGTTAGCTAAGTGCTCAGTGCATCTCCATATGCTCTCCTTCAACCTAGTGAACATTATTAACGTGTATATTGGAGTGAAGTGTTGATGATTAGACTAACCACAAGTATGGGGTGCAGCTGGTTAGGGATCAGAGGTCAACCACGGCACGCCTGTATTCTTATTTAGAGACTTGGTGCATTGAAAGTTTGGCAGTATTAAATCTGTATTGTATTGAATTCTGCCTCTCAGCTACTCAAGTGCCCAGCAACATGCATTCATGCGTACATGTATATAGCATGTAGCATGACATCATAGTGATGTAATAGTTTAATCATTAGCTACCTGTCTTACCAAAAGGTAGTTTTCTTTGTGACTGACTGTACATGTAAGTGCAATTACACAAAGAAGAGTGTATCAGTGAAATATTTGCTTTAGTAATTGATGTCACATGTACATGTAGCTATTCTTGTATCGGTAGGAGAACTTCCTAATGATTTTTTGACTGATATTTCCTTGCAGCTCCGGGGATGGGTCCCCCTGGAATGTACCGTCATCCCCCCCACCAGGGGGGATATGGAGTACCATCACACCACGTCCAGCAACACCAAGGTAAGTCTAAAGGCCGATTCGCAATATGACATTACACAATGCATTGACGCTTGTAGGAGTGCAGTATAATGCTAGGATAGACTTGGATCCTATCCTTGCATTCT
This sequence comes from Cliona cf. orientalis, assembly GCA_963930775.1. Taxonomy (NCBI): domain Eukaryota; kingdom Metazoa; phylum Porifera; class Demospongiae; order Clionaida; family Clionaidae; genus Cliona; species Cliona cf. orientalis. The sequence continues at coordinate 3,374,780 of OZ005695.1, forward strand.
TTGCATTGTACTCTTGCATCAGATTGTTTAATTATAAATATTTTCGTGAAATTAAGACCTTTTTTTATTGTATATTATGTTTATAAGGTCCTTATGCGTAATTATGTGTATGTGTGTATTGTATTGTGTAGGTGGTTATGTGATGGGGGGCCATGGTGGTATGCCCCCTCATCCCAGTGGCGTGGCACCGCCACACCAGCAGTCACCTCGACAACAACCTCAACCCATTCCAGGTACATGTACTCATAATAATATCTTTTGTACTCTTACTCTGTGTGTGTGTGTGTGTGTGTATAGTGTTCTCCCTAGAGTTTTTAGAGGTATATTGGGGAGGGTATGTTTTGGGAGGAGTCAAGAACCACATCAAAGCGTTTGAGCTCCACCTACTTCACAATTAAGGGAATTTTTGCTGAAGCTCTTGAATAAGTGTTAAAGTATGCTGGGGAGAACACTGGTACAACATGTGCTCACGTTATGTTATTCTGTGACATAATTTTTAATATTTGCTGCACGAGAGTACATGTACATGTACATGTAGTATGGTGATTATGTTGAGCACTATGTACATGTACTTATTCAAGCAATAGTTTTCTCCCACAAAGTATTGCTATTGATCCATATTATTCTCCGTAAAAACTTCCATGATAAATGGAAAGTCAGATGTACATATATGTTGAAGTGTACATGTACATGAGTGCTTACATCCATGGGAGTCTAGTGGAATGATTGATAACCATTATGACATTGTGTTGTATTCTTTAGTGTCAGTGCTGGAAGGAGAATCTCCTGCCCCCTCGGGCTCTCAGCACCAATCTCCCTCCTACCAGCCTCACGCTGTCCCCACGGCAACCCCATCCTCATCCGTCTCCTCCTCCTCCACTCACAAGCAACACAATCCCGGCCCCCAGCCCCAACTACAACCAGACCAGCAGTTGTCATGGCAACCACAACAGCAGGTGACAAAGTTGAACACTAGTGCAGCGGGTGGTATAGGTCAAAGTTCAGTAACGGCGAGCGAGCTAGTGCAGGACAATACCGTCGACTCGTGGGAAGACATTGCTGACTCGGCAGAAACGCCCCAAGTGGGTGTGGCCGATGGTCAAGTGCCGGCAAAGGCAAAGAAAACTGCTCAACAGGAATCAAAGACTAGTAGAGTAATTAATCAGACTGACTCAAAGTCATCGAACAAGGAATCAGGTAATCAGAGCTCCTTAACGACAGGGACTACCCCATCCGTATCCAATAGCAATGGGAAGAAGCACCCGTCACCGAACCTGTCCGAGAAGAAGCCGGGGAGGTCAGAGTCCAAGCAGGCCGCAGCGGCCGCATTACAGCAACCTCCGCCCAAGACTGAGGATGATAAAGAGAACTTGAACATTGTCTTCATCGGGCATGTTGGTGAGTGAAGGAATATGAACACCGAAATTTGCGATGTTATGTTGTGAAAAGTTTCTATGTAGGAATGATCCCATGTTACATGTAGCATTATAATATGCGTAAATTTTTATAGGATATATTTGGCCTACCAATGAAATTTTCCAGATTACAGTATGGCCCTCATTCTCCCCTTTGCCGCCTATACTGTTGTGCATAATAATTAGCAGTGATTTATTTAGAGGGGGGGGAACCAGGGGATATCCCCCCCCTGACTGGCATTTCCCCCCCCCCCCCCTGAAATTTGCCAACTATCATAATAATACTTGTAACTTTTGTCTCATAATCAATCTTTTTACTTGTGAAAGTAGTCTCAGAAGCCACCAGAAGCAGTCTCAGAGGTCATAAATTTCAAAATTTTCCTGGGGGAGCATGCCCCCAGACCCCCCTAGTTTGAGTATATTGCTGCACGCTATGATTTCCCCCCTCTGATGAAAAATTCTGTATAAAACCCTGATTAGTATGAATTTTTCTCTCATTTGCCAGCTATACTGTTGTGCATAATAATTAGTATCTCTCATTTTTCACAGATGCTGGCAAGTCTACTATTGGTGGCCATGTCATGTAAGTATGCATGAATTTGTCTTGGGACTAGTCATTACTACAGTGGAGTGTCTTGGTTACCAAATGCTGTTTTGGCAACGCAGTTAGAGACTGACAGGACATACATGTGCATGTACATGTTGCACATGTATCAATTTAGTAAAAAGTATAGACCAACGTAGTACACTATTGTGCTTATAATATTTGAGTGCAGTGTACTGTACTTTATTGGCCATCACCTAGCAACCAAAGTTTTTATAGGCAAATTGCCGGCCACCACAGGGGTGTGGGTGATCATAGGGTAGTCCAATGATGAGAGGGAGTCATGGGCCAATAAGACAGTTACAAGACCTTAATTGGGGTGCATTCGACCATGCATCTCATGCACCCCAATTAAGGTCATATAACTATAACGTACAATGAATTGTCTGGTATCCCACTCGATGAAAGTTTCTACCTGTATACACTTTTACATGTATACATGTATGTGCAGTGGCAGCTTCGCTAATTGAAAGGAAAAACTGATAAGATACCTAATTCAGTTTTGTTTAAAGCTTGCGTACCTATTGCACTGTCATTAACATTTCCCTGTGTTGCATGTGTACTATACTTGATTATGTTATTGACATGCATGTTATATTTTATGATCGTGTCGTGTTATTGCTTCAGGTACTTGACGGGTCAGGTGGACAAGAGAACGCTGGAGAAGTACGAGAGAGAGGCCAAGGAGAAGAACAGAGAGACTTGGTACCTTTCATGGGCTCTCGACACCAACCAGGAGGAGAGAGACAAGGTGAATATCTCTCTCTCCCCCCCCCCCCCCCTCTCTCTCTCTTTCTCTCCCTCTCTCTCCTCCCTCACTTTCTCCTTTTTCTCTTCCATAAAAATGACCCTGTGTCATATTTGTATTACCCTAGTGCTACTGGGCATGGTTTATTAATTTATTAACAAGTTCCACCTATTCCAAAACCAATCCCACCCATGTACACACTCGCATTCACATCACCAATTCACTCTCTTCTCCTTCCTTCATTCAGGGAAAGACAGTTGAGGTTGGTCGAGCGTGTTTTGAAACTCAGAAGAAGCGTTTCACCATCCTAGACGCCCCGGGCCATGCCGGCTTTGTCCCTAACATGATTAGTGGTGCCGCTCAGGCTGACATCGGTGTGCTAGTCATCTCCGCAAGGAAGGGAGAGTTTGAGACAGGATTCGAGCGAAGGGGGCAGACTAGAGAGCACGCCATGTTGGCAAAGACTGCTGGCGTGAAACATCTGGTCGTGCTCATCAACAAGATGGACGACCCTACAGTGGTGTGGGCAGAGGAGAGGTACGAGGAGTGTAAGACAAAGCTGACTCCCTTTCTGAAGAAGGTCGGCTTCAACCCCAAGACTGGTGAGACTGAAATACTTATATAGTAACTAGAGCTCTATAGAGCACATACCCCGCGCGCACATTGCGCAATCTATAGAATTGCTTTTGTGTGCGTGGCTATAATTTTGTGAACTTCAGAAAATTAGTGGAAATGCTGCTTAATTGTACAATATCATAGCTACCGGAGGTCCCTGTGACAAAAGCACTCTCTCTGCACCAGATCTAGACTACTAGGAGATATGAACTGATACGTCCTATAGTCTGTTGTAATAGTATAGCCGTCTTACATTATGTTTCTGTTCTATAGGGCTACAGATTTCAGCTCCTTCAGCGGATTTGGATGGATTATAGATTTCAAGAACATTATTAATTTCGACGATCTTTACCAGTCATAATATTATTCTTGGCTACTTAGTTATGCGCATGAGCAGACAACACAATGGGCATGCATTATGCATTGAGTAGGCACTGTCGATAGGCGTGGCTACGTTAGCTAACAAAAAGGCACTATTTGTGATGCCCATGGACCGTATCCATTGATTTGATGGACACTGAAGCCAGTTTTTCGATTGATTCGTTGTGCTTACGAGTCGCTTAGACGTCTACATCTCGAGATATGGCAATTTTTGTGCTCACGACAACGACACGACCGATTACTTTATCCCTTGCGCATGCGCGCGGGGTAATGATACACACACACGTACATGTACATGTATGAATACACTATTGGACATTTCACTAGCCACTCTACCCACTCCACTGCTCTATAGTGATTTCCCTACTACATGTACATGTACTGTACCTTCGTGAAAAAGGGCCCATGGGCGGCACCTTACATTGGGGCCTAGACTGGGAAATTTGAGGCATCAGGCCGATATTTCATAGTGAGCCCTCTTTCGTGAGGGTACAGTGTATATATGAAAAGAAGGGCATGGGTGAGTGGCTTTGTGTGATTTTTTTTATTGGCTATGGCATAAATTAATAGTACGCAACAGAGGTCCTTGTGCACTAACTTTTAGCTGTTTGGCTTAACATGGGATCAAACTTGAGTGGGTGACCTCATTCATTCTTTCCTTCTACATTGATTTTTTTCCCTTTCTGGCAGATATTTACTTTATTCCTGTGTCTGGATTGACTGGAGTCAACTTAAAGGACCCTCCAAGCAACAATGAGTGCCCGTGGTTTAGGTACGTGTCATTCGGTAAAGGGTCATCATTTGCTTGGCGTTAAGTTGGTATAGGTCGTCATTGTCTGTATGTATGTTTCTTCTGAATACAGTGGTCGTCCGTTCATCCCCTACCTGGACGAGCTGGCTCCAGTGGTCAGGGAGGACACTGGACCCTTCAGAATGCCAATCTCAGACAAATACAAGGTAAATATCATATCATGTGACATGTATAATATAACGCACAGTCATGCACGTTGTATGATAATTGCAACTACTTTTTTTACAGGACATGGGTACAGTAGTTTTGGGGAAGGTCGAGTCCGGAGGAGTAATGAAAGGAGCATCCCTTCTGTTGATGCCAAACAGAGTAAGTAATTAAACATACAGGCACCATGTCCTTCTTCCATTACCAAACATAGCATTGTATATGGTGTATGAGATTGAAAATTGATGTTTCTACTTTTGATGTGATATTCTGTTGATCAGGTGACTGTTGAAGTGCTGGCAGTGCTGAGAGTGGATGAGGAAGTGCCAGTGGCCTACTCGGGAGACAATGTCAAACTAAGATTGAAGGGAATTGAGGAAGAGGTGTGTTTGTTAGGGGGATAGTGGATGTGAATGGGGAACAACTCACGGGAGAGAGAGGGGGAAGGAGGGAGAGTGAGAGAGAGAGAGAGAAAAGGGAAGAGATAAGAAGAGGAGAGAGATTATGTGTACAAGTTTATTCTTGTGTAGGACATCTTGCCCGGCTTTGTCCTCTGTGACCCCTCCTCTCCGTGCCACATGGGTCAGAGATTTGAGGCTCAGATTGCCATCTTGGAGTACAAGTCCATCATCTGTGCTGGCTACTCGGCAGTCCTGCACATCCATTCTGTCGTCGAGGAAGTACAAATATCGGTGAGTCTGCCTGAGAATTCAGTAGTTTTACACGTATATGTACCTCAGCCCCAAAGGCTTTTGGGGGGGGGGGGGGGGGGGGGGGGGATCCCTCCTTCATAGCTTGTTATACAATGTCATGTACATGTATACTATATACCTTGGTTTGAGCATAACGTGCATAAGTGGTTATAAGATATGGGACCTTTATGAATCCCAGTCTGAGATACACCAATGCATGCTATTGAGATGCCATGTCGTGTACTTACTTGAACAGCTTTTCTGCGTATAATATTTCTCTTGTGTGTGATCAAGGTTTTGTTGTGCTTGACTGCAGCAACTGAAAGCGTTGATAGACCGTAAGACTGGCAAGGTGGTCACAAAGAGACCGAGATTTGTCAAGCAGGACCAGGTGATGATCGCTGAGCTACAGACGGCAGGGGTCATCTGCCTCGAGACTTTCAAAGACTTCCCACAAATGGCTCGCTTCACACTGCGCGATGAAGGTTGGTCAGTTGATAAATCGGTGGACTTTTGTGACTTGAGATGTGTGTAAACTAATGGTATTGTTTGGGGTAGAGAGAAATGTATGATAGAGGTAGCAAGTTGTGAAGGGCAAAGTTGAGTTAAGGAGGAGATGTAGTCCTTTTTTCATAATCACCGTATACATAGAAATTTTCACCAATTTCCCACTTGCTCTAGGCCCTGCGGACTTGTTCTTGTCCAAACATAGTACATATTTTGGTGATCTTTACCACGTGGGTGAAATTTATTTCAGCAAAGTAGCTATTCTTGGCACCTTTTTTTATCCTTTTGCTGTGCTAGTATTGAAATAAGAATGAGAGTATCTTCAGCCTGGCTTCCCCTCCCACTATGATAATATTTTATTATTATGTTGCTGGTGTGTTGCATGAGAGTCTGTCAATAAGTGCAAGAACAGCTCCACTAATTATGAAAGGAAAATTTTTAAGAGTTATTTTTGTTGACAACAAAACAAAAACACTAGTCCACCTGTAATAATTATTATGACTTAGTCTATTTGGCTGTGTATGTACCAAAACTGACAAGTTTCCAAAGCCAGCTACCAAAATATTATAGCAATGAGTGTATACGCTAATGATGTTTGTAATCTCTCTCTTGTTTTTGTGTTTTTGCAGGTAAGACCATTGCTATTGGGAAAGTGCTCAAACTGTTAGAGTAAGCTGACAAATTTTTGTGAGCTATACAACCAGTTATCCACACCAGGGCTTACTTGGAATTATTATTATTATTGTTGTATAATACAATAAAATTAATAGTATTATGACTGATATTAAAAATTTGAGAACACAAATCAAAGAGATCCAATAAATTATTATTGTTGTTGCGGAATTATTATTATTATTATTATTATTGAGCTAGGGAAATAATATTATGTATTGTGTTATTTATGTTACATGATATTATCATTATGGTAAAGGGTCACTATGTACGTAAGTGGCATACTTAGGTTATGCAATATTATGTGATCATCAAATGCCTAGTGGCATAACTTGAAAATGAAAACAGATGACAAACTTTAAAATATTTATAGAACCATTTTCTATATTATGCATATTAACTTGTGTCTGTAGCAAATTTCACGATTTGATACTCTTACTGCAGGCCATGTGCAAAATTTGCTTGTTTAAAAAATGCTACTAGGGATGTAATAATATTATTATGACGATAATTGCGTTGTGTATTGCTGTAGTACTGTATGAGAGAGAGAGTAATAATAAATATTAATGGTGTTGGGATCATGTGTGCAATGCCAAGCGATTGTAAAATGCCTGACACAGGAAGTACTCGTGAGACTTTCCTTTGAACTTTGACCTTGAACTTGCCGCTAACTTCCGAACATTCCTAAGACTTCAACATCTGGTCAAGTAGCTGCTATATACCATGTGCGCCATCTTTCTTTGAGCCTCCACAGCACCCTTCTTCTACATCAGAGTCTGTTGTTCTTTCTTCCTTTTGACTGGATTCACTCACATTAGTAACATATTCTTGGCCACCACTCTTTCTAAACAAGAGATGTCAGTACAATCATGCATTAATTGTGTAGGTCTTACTGTGGGTATACTATATGCACCATTACCATTGGAAGAAAAAGTTATGCAAGTATGTACAGTAATTGTGTCGTCCATACCTTTTCCAAGGCCAAGTGAACTTTTGTCGATTGCGTTGTACCACTCTTAGAGCAGCTGACACAGCATCTGATACTCCCTCTCCAGTCAGGGCACTCGTCTCATAGAACCCTACAGCCCCTGAGAAATTAAGGTATGAACAAATTTTCACTATGTTGAATACATTAGCACAAGGCTATACACAAATTTCCTCCAAGACATATATACCATAGTTAATCGAATATAACATATGATCCAATCTATATAACATAAGAAATTAGCATTTAATTTTTATGAATTCTCATAATATATTATGAACACTTGACCATCTCCCCAGTAGCTGCACAGTGTAATGGTGCATGTGGTAAAAGGTCGTCAATAGAATGCGTACACATCGATCGATGCTGGGCCCAGAAATCATGGAGATGGCGTCTAAGATCGACTCTCAACCTTGATAGCGACAAGTTTCGATGCTTCAATCACAGAGACGAACTCGACAGCACAGTATTCCTTTCGAACTTCAGGTTGGTCGCGCTGCTGCAGTCTCGCGCGGGTCAGCCCCTTGTGACAATGATGCGTGCTATATATAGCGCAAGGCTATCCACCGCATTACGTAAGCCAAGAAAACACGTGAAGTTCAACCAACAGTGCTTCTCAGAGAAAGTAGCGCTCAGCTTGTAATCTATTCGCTGGATACACGCGTAAGATACTCTACATATTTACAGACTTTCAAGTCCCAGAAAGGCTCCAGCGAGGCCCTGGATTTTTTCATAATTACCTCATAGGTTGCATCATAATTTCATCATAATTTCATCATAGATTACACCACAATTACCTCATAACCACAGAAAAGTAAATTGCTACTGGGGAGATAATATGGAGCGATTGACGACCTTTACCAGAAAATGGCGTGTTTTTCAAAATTGAAATTATTATTTTTTTCCATACGTAGTATTAGATTAAGTACGGTAAAATTTGCAGAAGATTATGCATGCATTAATTAATTCTTGTTCAAAATACCTATTTCTTTGGCTAGTTTATGAGCAGCAGCTACATCCACAAACTGTTGTGTTGTATCAGATGAATCGGTGGTCTCTCTCAAATCTCTCTTCATACCCACTAACATGAATGGGGTGTCAGGACGGTAACGTCTGACCTCGGGCACCCACCTGGACGCGATGTTGGTAAGGGATGATGGAGAGGCAACTGAGAAGCTGAGGAGAAAGATGTCAGTGTCGGGATAAACGAAATAACGTACACTATCATAGTACTCTTGTCCAGCTGAATGATGTCACAGTGCGTATGGGGAGAGGAGAGAGAGAGAGAGAGAGAGAGAGAGAGAGAGAGAGAGAGAGAGAGAGAGAGAGAGAGAGAGAGAGAGAGAGAGAGAGTGAGTGAGTGAGTGAGAGAGAGAGAGTGAGAGAGAGTGAGTGGGGGGGGGGGGGGGGGGGGGAGGAATTACGAGCTAACAAACCACAAGATCTAAGCTATAAGACTGTCTCACAAGCCACACCCCTGGTACAAAACGGCAAACGGGCCCCGAAAATACATGTACTCACGAGCATCCCAAAAAGCCACTTCATAATCGTTTCTATCGACTATCACGTCCCGTATATGAAAGTTTTCCACTGCAGTATGCGGTGTGCCGTGAGCGAATGTGTCATTATAGAATCTCACCAGGAAACACGTCTTGCCGACGCTTCCGTCGCCAACTGTGACTATCTTGCGCCTCTTGATGCCTTGCATGGTGGAAGTGAGAACTGCTTTATCACCACTGCACTGTCCGTACCTCGAACAGCTCGGTGGGTGTGCCTTGTTGCTAAAAATAGATACAGAGCTGGGTTGAGTGCAGTGCTTCCGGTTGAAATTACCATAGATATCAAGGGCTTACACAACAATATAGCCTCTCCCCATGCAGTAGGTGGTCAAGGAATTGGAACAAGCCAAATCACTTATTATCACTAAATAGCTAAACCAGCAGCATCATACACTAATAAAATTAATATATATCTGGAATAATTTGTCTGTGTATGTACCAAAACTGACAAGTTTCCAAAGCCAGCTACCAAAACATAACAGTGAGTGTAGCTAATGGTGTTTACAAACTCGATCTCTCTAGTTTTTGTGTTTTTACAGGTAAGCTATTGGGAAAGTGCTCAAACTGTTAGAGTAAGCTGACGAGTTTTTGTGAGCTACCGGTATACAACCAGTTATCCACACCGGTACCAGGGCTTACTTGGAATTATTATTATTATTGTTGTTGTATAATAAATAGTATTATGACTGAAATTTGAGAACACAAATCAAAGAGATCCAATGTTGAGGAATTATTATTATTATTATTGACCTAGGGAAATGTATACGCATTGTGTTATTTATGTAACATCATAAACTTAACGACATTGTATTATCAATGATATTGTATTGTGAAGATGCAATGCCTTGTGCCACACATGTACCGTCTACAGCTGCAGATGTGAGTACATAAAAATCAGTAAGTTCACAGTTCAACAAACTTGGGCAATGGCTATAATAATTATATTGAGACTTGGACTGGCAGCTAGTACATGCAGTTCACTTACAGTTGAACTTGCCACGTGGTAGAACTGCCAGATCAAGCTAGTGATATATAGCTAATTGGTTCCTCATTAGTATCAATTAGTGTGCGTGTGTTTCCGTGTAAACAATGTCTACTGGGTATGGTGTGTGTGCAACCATGGTGCAATCAGCAATGGCACTGTGCTGATGCACACACAAAATTAATATTATAGTAAGTATGCATGATGATGTGACTGCTTAAACAATGGCTCTGATTGGTCTAAGTAACAGCCAGAGGGAGGGAAATATGGATCATAATGTACCCCTCAGGGAGGGAAAATATCCTGTTATACCCCGGCTGATATAATACTTAGGTATACTTAGGTGGGATATATTATAATATTATATTATATGCTAACAAGTTTTCATGACCATGCAACCAGCTGTGTATGAGAGAGAGAGAGAGAGAGAGAGAGAGAGAGAGAGAGAGAGAGAGAGAGAGAGAGAGAGAGAGAGAGAGAGAGAGAGAGAGAGAGAGAGAGAGAGAGAGAGAGAGAGAGAGAGAGAGAGAGAGAGAGAGAGAGAGTAACAGCACATGCATTATGACATCTGTAGCTATAGCTAACATGCAAGTTTATAATTATTGTTGATCCTGTAGTGCGAACATTAACAGTAACAAATTTGTTATAATTGCATGAGTCGACCATTATAAATAGAGGCCAGCAATAGCTTAGCTAGCTGGAAAGTTGCAAGTACACTGATTCAGAAGTTTAATTATAATAATGAATCACCACAACAATAATAATATCATCATAGTAGCTACAGTGAGTGTTTTCATCATTGTTATTCTCTGTTGCAAGTGTAGCGGGGATAGTCACATCCACAGCGGTCATGGTAGACTGAGAAGATTTTTTAGCAGCATCGATTTTGATGATACTAATGAAGATGAACAACGATGTGATGCCTTGTGCCACGAATACAGCTGCAGACGCGAGTACATACAAACCAGAGCCAGGCTTTTTCTGTCGTGCGTCAATTATATAGATGATATAAGTCAGTATCCCTGTGCCCGACACAGGAATGGAACATTGTGTGAGCTTCTTGTTCAAAGGTATTTCACAAGAAACCGCTATAATTATAATTATTATGGATACTCTTATCCCGATTCTAACCGAAGTTGCTCTTATTCAGAATGCAGTAGTGAGTGCTCAATGATTCTACAGCAGCTGAAGGAAACCTGGGGATGCTGCTTTCATGCAATGGTAGATTCTAATGAACATCATTGGGAATTTCGGTCTAATCATAATAGTGGATTCACAACGAGAAATCATTCTCATAATTATTGGCTCTCGTGCGGAATACAGCCACCTGAGAAATGTTATTACGATTTCACTGACGTTACGATTGATCTAGCTGAATGTTCAACGATGGAACAATACTATCATCTTTATACTGAATACGTATGTGTATCTCTTCCTCAATTCCTCAGGGAAGCTAAATCTTGTGCTTATTTGTATTACCGTGCCTCAGCCCTGTGTGCCATAAAGGATGGCAAGCGCTGTCAGGAATTGCTCTTCTTTTCAAATTACACTTGGAAGCTATTTGCTAAGGCAGGTCAGGACTGTTCCAGAACGAGTGATATTTGTTCACTGGGTTGCAAATCAACACTTCAGTTTCTGCGTGATCATGTTGGCTGTTGTTTGAATGTTGACAATGGAACCAATACTGATTCGATCAAAAATATTTATTTGCGCTATGGGCTCTGGAAATCTTGTGGAATTGAACCACCAGGTCAGTGTGCCAGTAGCTATAACAACAAGGCTACAGCCTGGCAGTGGCTATCATCCAGTGCATGGGGGCTTATTAAGCACTGTAATGGTGTTCATTATCATTACCTTATTTTTGCATTAAGACTCACTAATTATTATTATTGTATGAATAAACGTGTGTCAGTAGCTAGATTGTTCTAGTAAGTAGTTTGCACAACAAGATGTTGAGACAGTCGATAGTGCATATTATTAAACGTGTTTGTTTTCTATGGACATGATCTATGTACTATAAATGTTTGTAATAATGTATACAGGCCTTCTTTTATAATAATTAATGTGAAACAAGCAAAGATTAAAGTGCCTGAGGATGGCTAGAGCATCTAGTCGAAATGTCTTCAAGTTTTACTGAACAGTTAAGTTGTCCGCAAAGAATCTTCGTTTATGTTATACAGATATCAACTGAGAAAGATGTCACTTAATAATTACTGTGTTTCAATTCAATGACATTTGGTAGTAGGTGTTCAGTATGAGGAGCTATAAGAATAGTCACTGAGATGGTATATAACTGTTAGTGAGTGATCATTAATTTTTCTTATCATAGAGTCGACGTCGGTAGACTCTATAAGTAGGGATGGCCCGGATAATACATTACAAAAAAATAAATAACTCAGAGCAAATAAAATACTAAAATTTTTAACTTTCATATTCATAATCTATATCAAAATATCTATCCATCAAGACCCAAACCATCCATGGAAACAATCGGGTATGCCTGAACCAGCTGTGTAAAGAAATCATAAAAAACGCAAAAATCTCAATCTTCTTGTCTTCTACTTTTCTCGGGCTAACTCGATATTGCCAGGACTTCTCACCTTAGCTCGAGTATAAATCCACTCCATTTTGTAGCGCGCACGTCTGTGGCACGTGTTATCAGGACAGCGATTTAATCGTGGGCGTGTACAGCGCATTCTGCGAGCCTGGGTGTGTCTGAATCGCCATTTTGTCATATAATACGCATGCTCAGAATGTGTTGCCATGGTGATTGCCGCGAAGTCATGTGACTGTAGTCAGCGGCGCGCGCGACGTTATAGGCCGGCCAGTCCGAGGCGCTAGCTAGCTAGCTAGCTAGCCACTCTGCTACGCTAGCTAGGCTAAGTGCGAGCGCTAGCGCGCGCTCGATCGATCGCCGAACTAGACTATGACTCATAGTCTAGTTCGACGCTCATAGTATGAACGTTCAGCGACAACTGAATGGAAGCTGCCAACACTAAACATCGCTTCTTAATCAGAAGGTACTCGAGTCATCGCTACGTGGTCCAAACTTGAACAGCCTTCTTTCAATTTTGCCACTGAGCCAGCTATCCTCAGGAACTTGACGAGTTGAGAGGCGTGGCTACATTCTCATCTTCCCACTGGTACAGCAATGCCATGGGATGAAGATCTTGAGTATGGTATTCGGGGTACCAGGCCGCAGGATGTGTATTGAGCAGGGCCACTGAGCCAACGTTTCAGGAGACAAGGCATGCCCTCACTGGCTGCCGCAACACCCGGTTTTAGCATAGCTAAAACAACATAGTGCTTGGTAGAAGCCATTACACTGATACCTCCATGAAATTTCAATCTATAAAATGTAATATGTAGCTATCATTGTATATACAAGTGAAGGACAATAATTGAATAATAACAAGCAATATCCACGTTTCTTCGACATAAGTGTCCACTGTCCATCGTGCACAAATTCTAGCCTGGTGTCTGCCATGAATGTGTCTGGTCAGCATGTTAAACATGTATAGACTAACTTTTGGGTTACCATGCACTCATGATCAGTCTTCCAATGGTCTTGTAACCTGAAATCGAAGGTTAATATTAGCTACATACATAATATTATTATACTTAGACCAACCTTTTGATGCTGATAGGAGTATAATATTAAATATTATACGTATACATAATAATTATGTAAGAACGAAAATCTTCGAAGTTCTTCAGAACACACCGCTAGTTACACATTTACAGAAGATATATCTACAAAATCACGAATGAAAACACAGACGTAGTTTTACCCATTGATGATAAAGTCCAGCATTGAACAGGCAAACCGTACCAGATAGCTTTAGTGTTGAAAGACATGAATTGCCCAGAGGGCAATAAAAAAAGAATAAAACAAGTATAAAAAATAATTAAATAAATTGAAGGATGAAGTAGGGATGACAGGGTCAAAAAGTACACAAACAAGATTAGGGATAATCACATCCACTATACATCCCTACGCTTGCTTTTCTCAATAATATCACATGCTCCTGTTGATGGTGACCCATTGGTGCTTATTCAGATGATAATATGCATGTGGAAGATATTAACTATGCTCATAAGGGGTGGGGGATAATCAGCTTAGATCGTTGCATTACTGCCTGGTTAGTTAATTACTCAAAAGGCAAGCGTAGGGATGTATAGTGGATGTGATTATCCCTAATCTTGTTTGTGTACTTTTTGACCCTGTCATCCCTACTTCATCCTTCAATTTAATTATTTTTTATACTTGTGTCAGTTATAGCGTGAATTATAGAGTTCCAGGCCCCAGAGATGATGAGGAGTTGTCCTCATTAACTGAATGGCACTAACTTCCTGTATCAATATAATATACATATACGTATACATGTATATTGGGGCGCGCGGCTTGAGCTGGTTGACATCATGACCTGGACTGACCTTCATGTGCACCTGCCATGTGCTCGACTGAACAGGGAAATCCCCCAACTGAGAGAATCGCCATATATCATCGATAGTCCACAATCTCTTCTACGCTAGGGTCAAATTCTGGGTCCCAACACCCTAGCTGTCATGCAAGCTAAATATTTTGAAGCAGTCATCACCCCAATTTCATCATAGGTTTCATCATAATTTTCATCATCATTTCATCATAATTACCTCATCGGTCGGCCGAATATCGATTTGTTGATTGGGACTCTGGACGTAATAACCTTCATTGAATCTTTGTATATATTAATATTTACAATAGTTATCTATGGGCAAAAAAACCTTCGTAGGCACTTGATCAGAACAAACAAAGCAACAAAGACAATCATGACTATTACCATCATAATTACAAGTAAGTATATAGCCTTATTTTCAAACACAACTGTTAGTATAACAAGTCCAACAAGGATGAGGATCAACCCATCAGCATAACTCATCCAATGTTTTTTGTATGGTTTCACTATCAGAAACATGGTTCCTAATAAGACATGTGATATTCCAATGCCTATCTTAATCTGTAGCACATGGGTGACCAACAACTCCAGCGCAAGACAACAAAATGCAAGAATTAATCTTACAAACATGTAGAGGGAAGAGAGAGGTCTCCAATCCACAGTACCATCTGTTCCATCTTTGTAACATCCCTGAAAGATGTCCATGATCATTTGAAGCACATCCCACCTACGAAAATCACAGCATCTGAGGCATTTCTTAAAGAGTTTGGTCGGATAAAGTAGTAAAATCAGTGGAGGCAGAAGAACGAAAATCAGCAAGACGAAGCATGCGAGAATGATGTAAGGGATGTGTTCAGGATGGAGAAATCTGATTGATGGATCATAGAGCAGCACTTTGGAGTTTGGAACAGCTTCACCATTGCAATGATAGACAGCAACGATAAAGAAAAGGCTAAGAGATACAAAAGTGAATTTCGAGTAAGAGAGAAGTAGAAATGTAGCGCATGTGTTCAAAACTGTCTCCTTAGGTTTCCAGTCTCTGTGCTGAAAGCAATTAATAAGTTTGCAAGTTAATTTTGAAAATACCCAGGAATTTCTGTCGTGCAGTTCGATACAAACATAGATAAGCACAGTGAGGATTAATGGATAAAGAGCTATTACATAGTCGATGATAATGACATTGATGCTCTTAAAGGAGGTGCTAATACATAGGGGTGGGATCACAAGACGAAAGAAGTCCAGATTAAATATGGCCACAATTGTTAAAACAATAGTAACAAAATTCTTACTAGTGAAACACACAGCTTTAATATATATCTCAGTGCCAATCACCAGAGCATTGGCACCTACTTGAACGTAAGCAATCATAATGTTGTAGGGACTATTGGTGCCCTTTATCTGAAGTAGAATGACAACTAAATACATGATTGTGACCATCGTCAATTGAAATACTAAATTCAAGATCCAAAAATACTTATGTTTAGAACAGTCGGCACATGTTACACTATCAGAGAACACCGCTGGTCCATAGCCATCAACACACTGTCTACACTGTGGACCCTGTCGGTTATACAACTTACATGTCAAGTTGTTGAGCTCAGGTCCAGTAATGTCTGTAGATATGCTATACGAATCTTTGCAGACTTTCAATGCTGCATGTAGAAGTTTGTGCGTGTATAGGCAGCGGCTGATCTCCAACTTGTTTGACGAGTTATCCCAAGTCAAGCAAAAGTTGTATCCAATACGAAGAATATCGTTTTTACATTGGACAATTTTATTATTAGCAGTAGCACAACAGTCACTGAGCTCTAGATCCTTTGTCTTGCTATGACTCTGAGTGTGTGTCTTGAGGGCAGATTGGCTTGTAGCATGTCTGAGTACATTGGCCACAATCAGGCACAGCAATAAAGCACTATACCAACTATTAGTACACAACACTATCATACTGGACCAGGTTCTAATCCTAGCTGTAGCTATCTAGGTAGATGTCCCACACTACTTTACACACAGATGTGTATGAAAGAATAAAGACTATTATGACATAATATTATGAGGAATCACTTTACTATATGTTTTTATAGCTCATGGCAGTCTTATTTTATTATTATGAAAACATTATTTTGGATATGTATAATAATATTATTGTATCCCATGATGTGTTATTCTTTACTGCCAGTCACAAGGTGGGCTGTTATGTAAACTTATCAAGTGGGGCCAGTTTCACAAATTTACCGTGTATTTCCAATCAGGTTGTACAGGCAATGCAGTATCACCTGTCAATGGAAGAAGTAAGGGAAGTTAACCAGTTTTGAAACATGCACCAGTTATGAAACCAAGAGCTAGCTAATTAGATCTAGTTTCACCTAAAAGTCAGTTTATAACTCACTGTTTCAAAACTAGAACTGCTTCTTAACTGGTTCATTTACCTTATAAGGAGATGCCAGCTGAATTTAGTTTGGGATCGTCCATGGTCATTGATAGCAAAGTTTATTACGGAGGAGGAGATAGTGACGGAGGTGATGATGACATTGTCCGCTACCATGACCCATCACAAGGCAATTGGATCTCCCTGCCACCACTGCCAGTCAAATGGTTAGCTTTGGTCTCAGTCAAGTTATTGGCAAACTGGTGGCCGTTGGAGGAAAGAGGAAGAGTGATAATAATGACACTAATCAGGTGTACACTTATGATGAGCGATCAAAGAAGTGGAAGCAGACAGTTCCACCAATGACAAAAGCTAGATGTTCACCATATATATGCATGTACCAGGAGTCTTGAGCCTCCAGTCGGCACTTGTAGTAGCAGGTGGAGTTACCGCTTAAAATTATATTGATGCAGTTGAGATTTTTGAATCAGACACATCACAGTGGCACATGACCATGAGGAAGTGCCAGTGGCCTACTCGGGAGACAACGTCAAACTAACATTGAAGGGGATTGAGGAAGAGGTGTGTTTGTAAGGGGGATAGTAGATGTGAAATGGGGAACAACTCGTGGGAGAGAGAGAGGGGGAGGGAGACGAAGAAAGGTAGGGGAGAGGAGAGGGAGGGAGGGAGAGTGAGACTCGGAGAGAGGAAAGAGAAGAGACAACAAGAGAGGGGAGAGATTATGTGTACATCTTTCTTCTTCTTGTGTGGGACATCTTGCCCGGCTTTGTACTCTGTGATCCCTCCTCTCCGTGTCACATGGATCAGAGGTTTGTGGCCCAGATTGCCATCTTGGAGTACAAGTCCATCATCTGTGCTGGCTACTCAGCAGTCCTGCACATCCATTCTGTCATCGAGGAAGTACAAATATCAGTGAGTCTGCCTGAGAATTCAGTAGTTTTACATGTACATGTACCTCAGCCCCAAAGGCTTGGGGTGGGGGGCAAATCCCTCCTTCATAGCTTGTTATACGATGTAATGTACATGTTTACTATACGCCTTGATTTGAGCGTAACATGCATTAGTGGCTACAAGATTAGTGACCCTAGTCTGGGATACAACATTGCATGCTATTGAAATGCCGTATTATGTACTTACATTCTGTATGCATCAGCGTATAATAATTATTTCTCTTGTGTGTGATCAAGTTTTTGTTGTGCTTGACTGCAGCAACTGAAAGTGTTGATAGACCGTAAGACTGGCAAGGTGGTCACAGAGAGACCGAGGTTTGTGAAGCAGGACCAGGTGATGATCGCTGAGCTACAGACGGCAGGGGTCATCTGCCTCGAGACTTTCAAAGACTTCCCACAAATGGCTTGCTTCACACTGCGCGATGAAGGTTGGTCAGTTAATAAGTCGGTGGACTTTTGTGACTTGAGATGTGTGCAAACTAACTACACCGTTTGTGGCGGAGTGAAATGTAAGATGGAGGTAGCAAGTTGAAAGGGGAAAGTTGAGCTAAGGGGGAAATTTAGTCCTTTTAGTGTGGGTATCAACTCCACTAATCATGAAAGGAAAATTTTTGAGTTATTTTTGTCGACAAACAAAACTAAAACACTAGTCCACCTGTAATTATGACTTAGTCTATTTGTCTGTTTATGTACCAAAACTGACAAGTTTCCAAAGCCAGCTACCAAAACATAACAGTGAGTGTAGGCTAATGATGTTTATAAACACTCTCTTGTTTTTGTGTTTTTGCAGGTAAGACCATTGCTATTGGGAAAGTGCTCAAACTGTTAGAGTAAGCTGACGAGTTTTTGTGAGCTATGCAACCAATCATATCCAAACCAGGGCTTACTTATTATTACTGTTGTATAATACAATAAAATTAATAGTATTATGACTGATATTTAAAATTTGAGAACACAAATCAAAGAGATCCAATAAATTGTTATTGCGGAATTATTATTATTATTATTCTTAGACTAGGGTAATGTTGTTATTTATGTTACATGACATTGTATCAATTGAAAATATTATTATTAATGACATTGTGTTGTCAATGAAAAACTTGACCACATCCCCAGTAGCTACATAGTTCCAGATTAATGGTGCATGTGGTAAAAGGTCGTCAACATTGTATCAAAATAATATTATTATTATTAATAACATTGTGTTGTCAATGAAACGGTTATACCACATCCCTAGTAGCTTCATTGTATCATGGTTAAGGGTCACTATGTACGTAAGTGGCATACTCAATAATAATAATATAACTATGTGATTATTAAATGCCTAGTGGCATAACTTGAAAATGAAAGAGATGACAAACTTTAAAGAATCATTTTCCATATGCATATCAACCTGTGTCTGTAGCAATTTTTCACGATTCGATACTCTTACTGCATGGCTGTTGGCAAATATTGTTTGTTTAAAAAAATGTAAATTGCTACTAGGGATGTAATGATGAGCTATGTTATTATGATAATAATTGCGTTGTGTATGAGAGAGAGTAATATTATTAATGGTGTTGGGATCATGTGTGTAATTGCAAGCGATTGTAAAGTGCCTGACACAGGAAATTAAGTGGAAACCATGATAATAATAATTATTGTTGTGATAGTTAATAACCTGTGTATACTTAAGAATACCATAGCTAGTACGCATTTGAGGGGTCTGACTGCATGAATAATAATTAATTTTTTTGTGGTTTTAAAATCTAAAAACAGCTGTTAGCTATAGCCAGTGCATAGTTGAGTATCGGCCACAGAAGAGAGAGCAGATGTGTTGTTTGAATAAACAATTCCTAAAATTATAAACATAAGCATGCAAAATTTAAGCACTTGTGAATGTGCATAATAATAATATTATTGTTATTCTACTTAATAATGGATAGCTACAGTGTCATACATCCACTTGCATTGTATACTTAAGATTTTGAAAATTTCCTGGAGTGCAAACGTACCAGCGTTAACTTGCTATTATAAATAGAGGCCAACTATAGCTAGCTGGAAGATCGGAACTTGTCAAGTATACTGCAGTTGAAGCTGAACCTTTTCAACAAATATGAGTCACCGCAATAATAATATTATTGTAGTGGCTACAGTGAGTATTTTCATCACCATTTTTCTGTGTTGCGAGTGTACCATGGAAAATCACATCCACAATCATGGAAGGCTGAGGAGTAGATCTTCTAGCTTTATTGCTCCTGATAACAATGAAGATGAACAGCGATGTCATGCCTTGTGTCGTGAATACAACTGCAGACGCGAGTACGTACAAATCAGAGCTAAATATTTTCTATCATGCAACATTGTAGATGAGTACCCATGTGTCCGACACAGCAATGGGACATTCTGTGAGGCTCTTATTCAACAGTATTCTACAAGCAACCGCTATTATTATAGATACTCTTATCCTGATTCTAACCGAAGTTGCTCTTATTCAGAATGTAGTGTTGAGTGCGCAATGATTCTACAGCAGCTGAAGGAAACCTGGGGATGCTGCTTTCATGAAATGGCAAAAGTAAATCAATTGGAAAACAGTATACATAATAAGGGATTCACAACGAAAAATCATGCATTCTCATAATTATTGGCAATCATGCAGAATTGAGCCACCAGAGAAATGTCATTATGATATCACAGAAGTTGAGACAATTAATATTGCATATTAAACGTGTTTGTTTTTTACGAACATGATCTATGTACTATAAATGTTTGTAATAATGTATACATATGTATTATGTGCCTGAGGATGACTAAAGTATCTAGTCGAAACGTCTTCAAGTTTTACCGAACAGTTAAGTTGTCCACAAAGAATCTTCGTTTGTATCATACAGATAGCAACTGAGAAAGATGTCACTTAATATACAATATAAATATTGTGTTTCAATGACATGCAGTGGTAGTAGGTGTTCAGTATGAGGAGCTATAGGGTCTCCTGAGGTGGACCCTCAATGCCATGCAGGACTGCAATTCAGACTGTGAAGAAGAACCAATAATTGTGTCATCATTGGCAAAATACTTTATCCCATGAATTTTTCCAGTGTTAGCTAATGATTATAATATTATAGTAAATATTGTGACCTTTGGTGCATGGGTGAAATTTTGTTTCACCAATTGCAAGTTTAATATCCAGTTTACCAAAAGTATAGCTGATCTAAATTGGCAAGGCTTCCTGCGAAAATCTTCGGTTAAACGGTACTGATAACGTGACATGTAATAAATTAAATATTATTAATGTGCACATGGTTAGTGTGTTTCATGTTAATTGCACAAGAGCCTGTCAATAAATACAAAAACAACTCCACCTGTCAAATTTCAAGAGTTAATCTTGTCTACAGCAATTGCAGTATCCAGACATAATATTATTATTTTGGCCGTTCATTTTAAATTTCCAAAATTGACAGATTTTATCTCCTCCAAAGCTAGCTACCAAAACATAACAGTGAGTGTAGGCTAATAATAATAATATTATGTTTACTCTCTTTTTATTATTGTTTTTGCTGATAATTGATATTGGGAAAGTGCTTAAACTATTTTTAGAATAAGCTGACAAGTTTTCGTGACGATACATGCAAACAGTGCTGCATGTGTATGAGATCTAGAGAGAATATACATAGCAGCACATGCTTGATATAAAATTATTATTACGCTATACTAGGAACATACACAATAATTTTAATATTATTATAATTATTTTTATCATGATTACTATTGTTGACCCTATAATATTATTCCTTTAGTGTAAACATGATGCCAGCATTAACAGTGACAAACATGTTATTGCATGAGTCGACCATTATAAATAGAGGCCAGCTATAGCTAGCTGGAAAGTTGCAAGTATACCAGCTGGATTAAGTTGAACTATTCAAATAATATCAGTATAATGAATCACCACAATAATATCATCATAGTAGCTACAGTTTTCGTCATTATTTTTCTCTGTTGCAAGTGTAGCGGGGAAAATCGCATCCACAGCGCTAGCCATGGTAGACTGAGAAGATTTTATAGCAGTGTTGAATTTGATGATACCAATGAACATGAACAACATTGTCATACTTTATGCCACGAGTACAGCTGCAGACGCGAATACATACAAACCAGAGCCAGGCTTTTTCTGTCGTGCGTCAGTTATATAGATGATATAAGTCAGTATCCCTGTGGCCGACACAGGAATGGAACATTGTGTGAGCTTCTTGTTCAAAGGTATTTCATAAGAAACCACTATGATTACAATCCTAATTATGGACCATACTCTTATCCCGATTACAACCGAAGTTGCTCTTATTCAGAATGTAGTAGTGAGTGCTCAATGATTCTACAGCAGCTGAAGGAAACCTGGGGATGCTGCTTTCATGCAATGGTACATTCTAGTGTACATCGTTGGAATCTTCGGTCTAGTGGATTCACAACGACAAATCATTCTCATAATTATTGGCACTCGTGCGGAATTCAGCCACCAGAGAAATGTTATTACGATATCAATGATGTTACGATTGATCTAGCTGAATGTTCAACCCCGGAACAACTCTATCATCTTAATAATGAATACTTATGTGTATCTCTTCCTCAATTCCTCAGGGAAGTTAAATCCTGTGCTTACTTGTACAATCGTGCCTCAGCCCTGTGTGCCATGAAGGATGGAAAGCGCTGTCAGGAATTGCTCTACTACTCAGGTTATACTGGTAATTTGTTTGCTCAGGCACGCCAGGAGTGCTCCAGAACGAGCGATATTTGCTCACTGGGTTGCAAATCAACACTTCAGATTCTGCATGATCACGCTGGCTGCTGTTTGCACATTGACAACGGAACAAAGCCTGATTCGATCGAAAGTATTTATTTGCGATATGGGCTCTGGAAATCTTGTGGGATTGAACCACCAGGTCAGTGTGCCAGTGGCTGTCATCCAGTGGGGGTATCAAGCACTGTAATTGCATTCCTTATTATCGCCTTATTTTTGCGATAAAACTCAATGACATGCTGACTCATTAATTTTAGAATGAATGTGTGTTGGTAGATTATTAGAACTCATATCATATTACTGAATTATAATATATATAGCTTACTCATAAAATTCAATAGAAGGATTTACATTATTATTAGTCTGTGCTTATAGTCAATAAGAATAGTCACTGAGATAGTATTAAACTGTTAGTGAGTGATCATTAACTTTTCTTATGTCGGTTATAGTGTGAATTATTATTGAGTTTCAGGCCCCAGAGATGATGAGGAGTTGTCCTCATTAAAGTCAAATCTGAATGGCACTAACTTCCTGTATCAATATAATTATATAGTACACTCTTGATATTAGCATGGCATGTACTGGTATATATGTGGAAAATTAGCTATGCATGTGAATTGGGCCATGAAAAGGGGCCTCTCATGATCATGCATACTTTAACTTGTGGCATGATAATTTATGCAATACAAACTTATATATGCGATACAGATTTATGCGATACAAATTTATGCAATAGGACCATAGGAATTTGACTCATTATTATAGTTTGCATATAAATAAAACTCCAGGGCCTGCAGAAAATTACTTTATGGTATTAGCTATAGCTATAAAATTAATTCTGGATACTTCCAATTGAAGGTGGTCATGCAATTAAATTGGGCAGGTGCTGGAATGACTGAATTATGACATTGTATGGAGTAGCTGACATATTAATAGATTATTTCACAATAATTATTATTATCACTTGCAACAGTAATATTTCTGAATCAGTGTGAAGTGAATAATATTATAATATTAATAGCCCTTCAAGAGTCTTAACATATGTACCACATAATATTATTATTATTACACATGATTAGGGTTGTAATGGATCCATCTAGGCATTGACATAATACATGTACTTCTTATAATGGAGCATCAGAATCATAGAAAAGGTGTTCCAATCTCTACTGTTTCAGTTTTACCCTTGCCAGTATAACCTCCCACAATTACCAGTTTGTTGTTAGGCAGGACAGCAGCATAGCATTCACATCGTGGTGTTGCCATCTGGCTTATGATTTCCCACGAGTTGCTAGATGGATTGTACCAATGAACAGCCTTGACCGGTCGATCGTCGGAGTTCTTACCACCCACAGCTAATAGCCGACCGTCAAGAGACACATAAGCTGAGTCTACGGCTGGTAAGCCACACCCTTTTCTCCATACTGAAGACAGTGGTGAGTGTGATCCGGTGAGGTTTGCGGATCCAAGCGACAGTGGTGTACAAGATTGGAAGAAGGTGCTCAATGAGCAAGAGTACATGGATGGGATGGAACATGGGTACCTGCCATATGCACCCACCATGCATAGGGTATCATTGCTTATCTGTAGAAGAGAACCACCAAACATCTGTTGTGGTAAGTCAACCGCCGTAGACCACTGACGTGTTTCTGTGTTCAGTACTTCAATTGTGGCTAGTTTACCAGTATTATCAGCGTTTCCCTCTCCTCCAGCCACAATCAGGGCTGCTCCAGTGCAAAGTGCACATGCTCCATATCGACTGGTTGGCATGGGTGGGAGTTCCTTTCTCCACTCTGCTGCTAGTCCTCCTCCATTAGTCGTGAGACTGAAAAGCTTATTAGTTGTGACCATATCCTTCCTACCACCAATAAGTGTGAGGGTATTGTTGATTACAGCCAAAGCACAGCATTTAAATCTGCTATCTGGAAGTTGTGACCAGGAGTTTGTACTTGAGTCGTAAGCAAAAATCCTGGCCCATTCCATTACATATATTACAGAATTCTTAGTATCCACCGTAGCCGCCATCATAGCTACCAACAAAACTATTACTCATCTTACATGGTGCCTTCTTTCCTTTTCTCCATTTTAGAGTCATGTTGACCTTTCCTTCTGCTCTATCGCTTTGGATCACTGACTGCTGCAACTGTGCCTGGTATATTTTGCTGAGTTCCAATTCAAGATCCCTAATCCTTGTCAAAGCTGTCTCTTTAGTACTATTTTCATGTTCGATTTGTGTGGTGAGATTTTGCACTTCATTGCTCTTCTTATTTTCTATATCTTTCATTTCCTTTTGATGCTGCTCTCTTAACTGCGAATTCCTCTGTTCCCCAGCTGCTATTGCCTCCTCTTTTTGCACTATCTCTCGATTTTTCTCCTCCAAGAGTGCTGTTTTAGATTGAACTATTTTTTGAAGTTTATCAATCTTTAGCTATAGCATGCTGCTGTTGTAAGAATTTCTCTCCTCGAGCACTTTGCTCCAAAAATCTGTACTTATCACTTTGTTTCAGAGAAGCTACACGTTTACAAAGCTCTTCAGCTGAAGGCCGATTGACACTTTCGTCCTTTAAACAGTCAAGTGCTATTACCAGGAGGGGATGGCTTGGATCAACTTCGCTGATGTGATTTTGTCGTCTTTCGTGTTCTGATACTTGTTTCTCAACTACTCCCACATTCTCGATATTAATCTGCTTTCGTCAATTTCCAGGCTGAGGGAAGAGTCGTGTCATAATCTGGACAGCAAGAACTCCAAATGAGAAGCAGTCAATCTTTTCAGTGTACACTGGGTTCTCTTGAACAGCCTCTGGAGGCATGTAGACATCTGTACCGGGACACATGGTGAAGGTAAGTTGAGTAGCTCGAGGGTTCATGTCCCCCAAGCTGGCCATTCCAAAGTCAGTCACTTTCGCTCGTGTATCATCATTCATCAGCACATTGTTGCTGGATAGGTCTCTGTGGATAATACCGTTGGAGTGTAAAAATGACAAAGCTAGAGTGATATCGTGACATATATTGATTTGAATGTGGTAGGGAATCGGCTTTGGGGAGCTTTCCAGGTAATTTTTCAAGCTGGTGTCCATCAATTCCATTAGAAGGACAGGTAGGCGTATACCTTACGATGCTGGTACATGCCCAGGTACTGGATGATGTTGGGGTGACTTATGGTGCTCAGGAACTCACACTCTTGCTCAAACCTCCTCATTGGTAGCCTGTGCTCTCTGTGAGGTGCTATTGGCTCCTGTGCACTTGGATCACAGAGAGTTTCATGTATGAGTTTAGCAGCACAGAGGAGGCCATCACATTCAGCCTTGAAGACTTTTCCATAGGATCCAATACCAAGAATTTGGTCCTTGAAGAGGTGAACAGTTTTAAATTGCAATTGCCCTGCCGCCATATTAAACCATCTCTTTATGCTTCACATACCATGCAATTCAGTTTGTCATTGAATCACATGATCCCAGGTGAAGTCATCCACAGGAATCCAAATTGTAATATCAACAAACCACAGTTACTGTAACTGTACATAAAGCTGCAGGATAGTGTTGCATGTGCATTGAGTGAGGCCACTATACATTTCGAAACAGGTGTCCCACCACAATTATTGTGCAAGGTCTATCATCAATAATAACAGGTGTGCATGCTAGAAAATATTATATGGTGGTATACATCAAAGGCTACCGTATGCATGTAGGGTTGAATAATAATAATTGCTCAGCACCTGGGAAGACCTTGGTATACGTAAGCAACTACTACAATAAGAATTGCTGATTCTATATGATTGTTATGATCTCTACCAGTGTATCTATTTGGATGCCAGGACAGTTGCCAATAAATCCTTCAATGATTAACAACTGGTTGTCACGGAGGACAGTTGCGTACGGTTTTCTTCGTGGCGTTATCATGTGACTAACGACTTTCCATGAGTTGGTAGATGCACAGTACGTGCGAATATCCGGAGATGGTTCATCATTCCATTCCTTCCCACCAATTGCTAGTAGTTGACCTTGATAGGATATGTATGCCGAATCAGTTGCTGGTATATCGGTCATTCTGGTCCATACTTCATGGGGTGAAAAAGATGCACGATGTTCTCCCAGTGAATGTGAATTGCATGATTGGAGGAGGGCATTCAGTGAACATGTGTGCACTGATTTGATGGGATTTTGATCCCTGTCATACCCACCCACCATGCATAGGGTATCATCACCTATCTGTAGAGGTGAACCACCAAACATCTGTTGTGGCAAGTCAACCACCGTAGACCACTGACGTGTTTCTGTATTCAGTACTTCAATTGTGGCTAGTTTACCAGTATTATCAGCATTTCCCTCTCCTCCAGCCACAATCAGGGCTGCTTCAGTGCAAAGTGCACATGCTCCATATCGACTGGTTGGCATGGGTGGGTATTCTTCGGTCCAACTGGCATAATTTCTGAGTCTTTCATGATCAGTAGTGCAGCTAAAGAGCTTATTAGTCATTTCTTGATCACTCTTTCCACCGATAAGAGTGAGGAGATCTGTGACAATTGCCAAAGCACAACCACTGTAGCCCACACCCGGAAATCCATACCAGGCAAATGTAATAGCATTACAAGCATATATCTCGTCACCTTCCATTATGTAGACAAAATCTCCCTTCACTGTATACGTAGCAGTCATCTCACTAATATCACACATTTCCTTCTTTTCTTTCCTCCATTTCAGCACGTAGTTGTCCTTGCCTTTTACTTCATTATTGCTGGTCTCAATTTGTTGCACCAAAACCTGATTTTCTTTCTTGAGTTTCGATTCAAGTTCACTAACTCGGGTCGTGGTTTTTTCCTTTTCTCTTGTCACTCGCTTAAGTTGTGATTTGAGCTTCCTTACTTCAGCATCCCTTCTTTCTATTTTATCTTTCTTTTCTTTCTGGAATTTCTTTGTTAATCTCTGGTACTCTTGCTGTCCAGCTTCTATGGTTTCATCACTTTTCTTGATCGATAAATCTTTCTCCTCCAATTTTATGACTTGTGACTGGATATCCTGTTGAAGACACTCAATCTCTTGAGCATATTGCTGTTGTAATGATTCAAGTTTTCGAGTAATTTCAAGTTTTTGCTCCTCACATCTCCTCACAGATTCTGTATACATGTTACTTCGTTTTAGAGAAGCTACATGCTCACAAAGCTCTTTAGCTGAAGGTCGATCAACAGATTTGTCTTTGAGACAGTTGAGTGCCATTGCTAGCAGAGGATTGTTTTGATCAATCTTGCTGATGTGATTTTGTCGCCTTTCAACCTCAGAAATACGCATCTCAATTATTCCTACAAATTTCCTTCGTCGATCTCCAGGCCCAGGTAAGAGTCGTGTCATAATCTGGACGGCGATGACTCCAAACGAGAAGCAGTCAATCTTCTCATGATCAGACTGAGTGAGCACTGGCTGATCTTGAACAGCTTCTGGAGGCATGTAGATATCAGAGCCTGGATATAAGGTAAAGATATCGTGTGGGTCCAGAATTCCTAAGCTTGCCATTCCAAAATCTGTAATTTTTGCTCGGTTGCTACCAAAAGTCATCAGCACATTGTTGCTGGAAAGAATTCTATGAATAATGTCGTTAGAGTGTAGAAATGAGAGGGCCAACGTGATATCATGACAAATATTGACTTGAATGTGGTAGGGAACTGGCCGTGGTGAGCTTTTCAGAAAGTGTGTCAAGTTATCATCCATCAACTCCATTAGAAGACATGGTAGGTCCGATTTAGGATCTTTGCACATACCAAGATACTGGATGACATTGGGATGTCTTATCTTGCTCAAAAACTTGCATTGTTGCTCAAACTTCCTCATTTGTAGTCCATAGTCTCTCTCACGCTGTCCTCTTAGATCCTGTATATCTGGGTCAACTAGAGTTTCATGTATGATTTTAGCAGCACAGAGGAGACCATCACATTCAGCCTTGTAGACATTTCCATAGGACCCGGCAATACCAACCTTTTGGTCCTTGAAGAGGTGAATGGATTTGAATGCAGTACTTTTGACCTGCTGTTCTGCCATACTTCATGATACCATGCAGTTAGCTGTACCTAGCCATGAATCACATGATATGGGCTGAGGCTTTCCACAGGAATTCTATTTGACATATTATGGCAGATCGATGTGTGTCTGAATCTTATTTGCATAATAGCTATATAGCTACATGTACATACCAGGTCCGGATCCTAGGCATGGGAGGTAGCTACTTATACTAAATTCATGCACTCACAATCAGGCTACATGTTAAATCATATCAAATTCTCAACCCAAGTTAACAATAAATAATTATTTCTTGGTTATCTCAATTTTCATTTCTAAATAATAAAGTTCATTGGAAACTCACTGGTTGCTATGTAATTTTTTCAGTAAGCAGAGTGAATACATGCAGAGGAGGGTTTATAAAATAATGGCCGGTTAAATTTAGGTGCAAAACCATTCGTTTAAGTGTATAGCTATAATAATACTTAGCTAGTCTACATGTGTGCATCTGACTCCTTTGATGTTCCAGAAAATATTAACGATTAGGAATCTGGAATATTCAGACAATGAGATCTCCTCATGCTAATGGTTGATGATCTAGAAAGGGAGGCATGAAACCGAGACAATAACCATTAGTTTCTTACAGTGTTAATTAACAGTGACGATGACAGTGGTGTAGGAATATTAAACTATTGCACATGGGGAGGGGGGGGGTAGACAATGAGGGACCAGGGTATTAGAAGTTGGAGTGGTTTTTGTGATTATTATGTCCACAAAGTCATTAATTAACATCATTATTAAATTTATTGTTGTCTGCTGTGCAAATCCAAGATTCATTCAGTTTACTGAATGGTGGTTCATGCAATGGGTATATTATATGTTTTACTGTTCCGAGTCAAAAATATCAATACTAGCTATAGGGAAAGGTATAATAATTAATACATTTCTTGGGGTCAAAGCTAGGTTGCATGTCATCAAAGAAATTGTGAGTACAAATCCATGATAAAAATATTATTATTGCCACAAATAAGGGTATTTATGACAGCTAATTTAAAACTGTTAATATATAATTACAAACAATACTCGATAGATCAGTACAGCTAGTGTCACATAAAATTCATTAACGTATACGTATACTATTACATATAAGGGCTTGTAATGTACACATTCAGATGCTAGGGGATTTTTTGTACAACTGTCACAAGTACTTCTGTACTTGTGTGCTAAATAATTATTATGTAGTACTTATTATCTACATTATGCACACAACAAAAAAAATTCAGAATTAGAGGTTTCTATACACTGTGGATGATAACCATGTTCCATATAGTTCCAGTGCTGCAGAGCTTAATAAATTAATTATTCTCAATGATAAACATGCAGTCTGAAGTTGCATGCCCTCATCAATACCTCGTTTTCGAGTTGATTGCATGCTGTAGACTAAGTACAATAATTATGCTTAATGAAACTTATGCATTGCATGAGTACATATATATAATATACAGCAGCTTTGTGAGAGGTACAGGGTCGATCATTGACAAACTAATTGTTATAGTATCAAACGGTGCACTCTCATGCAGTCTATAGCACATACCATAATAATAATTGTGCAGTATAATAATTATTATTATACAATTATTATGAGCACCAAAGTAGCTAGCTACTCCAATTGCAATGAATCAGTTTGAAGTCCATAAATTTTGTTTAGACTGCCAAAGTTCCAAGTTTGTGTAGTGGTATCCATAGCGGCGACACACTTTACAAACAGGATGGCCAAATTTGTACTTAGTAAGTGCAGTAATCCATGTTGGCAATATAGCTACACTAATAAGGTATCATACATAATGAGTATCAGCTAGCTACTATACAATAATAATATTATTATTATGTTACACATGACATTGTACATGCACATGACTGTCACAATGTGTATGCTACACGTATGCATATTATATGGTGTAGCTACATTAATACTACATACTTAGCTATCCAATAAAAAAAACTGCTTATGTAAGTAGTTAGCATAATAGGTAGACATAATCATTATGTATAGGTCAGTTGCATACATACTATATACCATAATAAAATTTAATATGTACAACATAAAAAAAGAGGCACTATCAAACAAAACTGAACACTTTCAACAACAGCAGAGACAAAAATTAATAGTCACACTGAACATGCTACAATATTATACCTGTCGTAAAAAAAATCAATTGAGCATGTAGCATAACAGTCCAATAATTACATTTTTTGATATTAATTATAGAAAAGCAGGTAGAGAAACCTCAAGGAATTCCACATCCGTTGATGTGCCAGCGACTGAGGCTCTAAACTGTGGTGGAATCACACAGCAATCTCCAGGTGATAGCTCTCGCCCTCCATGAGTTTCAGTAGACAGTGTCATCCCTCCTTGAAGAACATACAAAAACAGAAATTCTCCATTGTGAAAGTACTGATGCGAAGGCTGTGTTTCCACCCCAGATAGACGAATTACCCTCGCACCAGCCAAATTGTCCGTAGCATTCCCAATACCAATATCTCGATATTCAAAGCCAGTACTCCTCCAAGGATGCCACGTTGCTCTTAACGCCTGGTGGTGAACAAAACGCTGATCTCCAAAAGTACGGTCCAGGTTCACAGTCGAGTTTGGTAGCTCCAGGTTATGATCGGCAAATGTTTCGTGCTCGGCAGGGCAACTAATCTCGATGACTTCAAGTCCAGGAGAAGATTCAAAGACACGGTGACGAATTTCTGGTGGCTGAAGGAGGCAATCCCCTGCACGCACTGTCATAGGCTCCCCCTGATCTTCGTAACCCACACGGACCCACCCCTTGTAGCAGTAGATCATCTGAAAACGAATTTTATGAAAGTGGACGTAATCGGGTACAGGGCCCCCGTCTGGAAATTTTATGTGCGAGGCAATGAAGCGGCCCCCTTGGCGATCTGGAATTAGATCTCGATACAGCATACCTGCACGACCCGCTATCCACCCTCCTCCATCTGTCGCCATCTTCTGGAGAACAAAGGAAGGTTGGAGTGGCGGCAGAACAACTGGGGGGTTGGCCTCGACAATTTTGATGTGAGTGCCATTTGGGGCCACAATCTCGGAAGCTCCGTCAGCAAAAGCAGTTGGATTCTTACAGAGTAATCGAAGATTGCTCAAGGGTGCCTCTGCTCCCTCCTGTAGGCGGAGACAGACGCCATGGCCTCTGAGCACCGCTACTGACGGACAGTCTGCTGGATAGATGAGATCCAAACGAAATCCGAGTCTTTCTGTGAAGAAGGAGAGGCTCTCTGCTAATTTTGGGCACGGGAAAACGACCTCAACGCCTTGGATGTCGCTCTCCATGACCTGTTTTGCAAAGGGGGCGAGATCAGACATGGGTCATGCCATGCCCCCCACGTTGCGTCAATCGAGTTGTTTGTTTTCGTCATGCATACGTCACACGATGTCTACGTACGTCTACGTCATAATGCAGGATAATCGATCTTGCATTGGCAGGCAAACACGTGTGTTTACTTCTCCTATAGCACTGGTCATTGAATCATGGCTACCAACAGCCAATCTATTCCATCTCTACAAGAATCTGCAGAAGATGCTACTCTAAAGGCCCTTGGCAAACTGTCCAAGAATATCTCTAGCAGGTTCTGCTGTGGAGGAAAACTCCAACCAGCGCAGTCTGTGGTTTGCCTCAACTACGAGTTTAATGGTGAAATAGCAAAAATTGTCTTTCCAGGTGCTGATGAAGCTGCTTTGGCAAAGCTACTGCAAGCCAGCTCCGTGGCTAGTTTTGGCAAGGGCGACCAGCAAGTCACTGACCTGAGTTATCGTGATGCCTACAAGATTGACCCAGACAAGCTAATGACATCATTCTGTCCCTACAGTACTAACATCATAAGTGAGATTGAAACGCTGATGGTCCCCAACCGAAGGATTCGAGCTGAACTACACAAGCTCAACTTGTACACGGGTCCAGGAGGTCACTTCACGTCACACGTTGATACTCCACGTTCCGGGGACATGTTTGGTAGCTTGGTCATCTGTCTTCCAACTCAGTTCTCTGGTGGAGCTTTGGTGACTCGTTATGGCGACCAGGAGGTGGTCTTTGACTGGTCTTCTTTGCCCGGTTCTCCCCCGAGTGAGGTATCTTGGGCCGCTTTCTTCAGTGATGTTGAGCATGAGATTCTCCCTGTGTCTGCCGGCAATTGCCTCACCCTCATCTACAAACTCTTTGTGGTGCATGAAAGACTGCATTCAATTCCATCGGGTAATCCATTCTACAACTGTCTCCAGATGGCAATTTGTACACCTCACTTCATGAGGGGTGGAGGCTGTCTTGCTTTCAACTGTGACCACCTCTACGCTTTC
Source organism: Cliona cf. orientalis (assembly GCA_963930775.1). NCBI lineage: Eukaryota > Metazoa > Porifera > Demospongiae > Clionaida > Clionaidae > Cliona > Cliona cf. orientalis. Next base: position 3,407,806 of record OZ005695.1, read on the forward strand.
GGCTTACTTAATGAGAAGGTACTACTACCTCACGTTCTAAAGGGAGCCGACTATTTGATATTTTCCTCAGCCAAGTTGCTTGATCTGAGAGTGACCGTTAAACCAGTCATAAAAGGGCTGAAATTTAAATCTTTACTGCCATACTTTCCGCACAAAATGGATGATGGTTTTAGTGGTGAATGTGGACGTAACCCATTTACTGAACTGCTTGATGAGGATAATTGCGATTTTCATCAAGTGTATGAATGGGATATGATGCAATATTCCATCTGCACCAAGGACCACCCTACCTTGCTAGATCCTGACAATATCAAGATCTGTGGCAGTGAAAGAGAAGTAACCTGGAGTTCTGTGTTTAATTACATCAAAACTCCAATTAGAGCTAGTGCAGAAATGCTAGAGGAAGCTAATGTATGGATGGACGCATCTTCACTAGAGGGAGCTGGTGTGTGTAAAGAAGACATTCCTATCCTCCTCGGTGCATGTAATAAAGTACTTTGCTCTCGTTGGCAAAAGAACCCAACACTTGGTGCGTATGTATGCCATGAGGATAGTGCACACAATATGTACCAAACAGCCTTTATCCTGATTGAAGTGCCTCCCTGGGGTGATTTTCCACGCAGGCCAGCAGCCGACTTGGAGAGCCCAGGAGCTGAGAAAAAGGAGAATATTGAGCACGAATATCGCCATATTTTTGATGATGATAACAAAAAATTTTACTGCTGGAAACGCTCGAGATACTGAGAAGAATCATACGGTTAAATGGCTGCAGAAATACCTAATAATTGTGTAAAAATTGAACTTTGCTCCTGACTGTGTGTATAGATGGAAAACTTGTTTTTTGAAGATGTATGTATATACGTGCAGGTGGGGGTAGTGCACACAAAGCTGCGTTGATTGGTTTGCATTTTGCTTCCACAAGAAGTTGAAATTGAATATCTTTGGATTGATCATAATTATGTATTGTGTATAATCAAGAGGTATACAATCATAATATTATCGATATCACCTCCATGCATGCATTGGCTTAATGAATATAACACATAATATTATTATTATTATTCTTATCCACAGAGCCAATTGCGTGTACCGAGCCATTTGGTAATGGGCATCATCATGTGCAATGCATGCATATATATATACATTAATTATTAGTGACTAGATTTGCATTGTGTATAATTATGATCCAAACGAAATCCGAGTCTTTCTGTGAAGAAGGAGAGGCTCTCTGCTAATTTTGGGCACGGGAAAACGATCTCAACGCCTTGGATGTCGCTCTCCATGACCTGTTTTGCAAAGGGGGAAGAGATCGAGACTTGGGTCATGCCCCGGCCCCCCACGTTGCGTCGCATTGTTTGTGTTTTCGTCATGCATACGTCACATGATGTCTACGTCTTATGCGTATACATCATTCAGGGTAATGATGGTGCTGTGCTCATGCGCTATAAAATTATGTAGCCAATCAATCAATCAGCACTTCTGGGGCACTATAATTAAAGGTCTACTTTGGTGGTTGCACAGGCAGATCAATGATATCCACTAGAAAAGCATTCAAGGCCACAGAGTCTGATGCACAATAAAAATTAATCTAAGTCTTGAGATATTGTATCATGGTATTAAAAGCGCATGTCTAAAACCCAAAACCTAACCCATAAAACTTTAATTATATTATAGGTTTTGTTTCAATCTGTTACCACATTGCTCTGCATGCATATGGGTGATGGGGGATGAAAAAGGAGGTGACTGCATGGTAATCTGTATACAATTAACCTATAGGAACATTTAAGTCCTGTATCATAATGTAGCTCAAGGCAGTTACTGTGCATGCACGCATGAGTTCTAGTGGTAGTATAGTAGCCTTGACTTGTATGTATACATACGTAGTCCATTTGCTTGTTACCTACGTATAACTTGGGCGTATCAAGTTGTGCACTTCAAGACTTCTTTAGATTCTTTCAACTTACAATTCCAAGAAGAGCATAATTATACAGTTGTCATGAGCTCTGCACATAACATTATCAGAATAGCAATACAGTAAGTTAAACTTGGCGGCATGGCATTGCACAATAATTATTACAAACTTTCAGGCTAGAATGTACTTTCGATAATATCTCCTATAATAGCTCATATGTACATTAACAAAATAATGGTACCAAAAAAAAATAATCTCATGTTGTCAGTAAAAAAACTGAACAGTGATTATCATAAGCTAGCTACTGAAAGATCACAAAAGATAATGAAAAGAAACAATAAGTCATGAAATTAATTCCCCATATTATTATGCTTGCCTTCATTTTCCCCCAGCCAAATTAAATTATAACTCACTGACAAGCCATGCAAGCTTAGGAGTCTATAAGCCCTTGCTTAAGCTTATGAAAACTCAGAAGCTCTATAATATAGATAATAATACATGTATATAAACTCATGCATGTCAATGATATGCCTATTATATGCATGTGGCATATTTAATCACCATAGCTGTACTAAGCATGCAGCTACACAAACTGGCATGTGCACGCACTTGAAGTTTCAGTCCGGATGGAGTAGGATGATAAAACCAGCTCATGCCTGCTGGCAGTGCACGACTTGGTATAGTCACTCAGATCAGACTCTTGAGCTCATCCATCTGCTGCAGCCTGCCTCGGACAAACTTGGGAACGTGCAAGCAAATATAGAACAAGGATAATCTGCATCTGTAAGCTATATTAATAATATTTATTATTATATCTACGGTAGCTAATTGAGCTGGAATGACCATGCAATGTGTATGTGCAAGATCTCGAGCACTATTAATAATAAATCATAGTATTATATGAATGCTATAGCTAAATTTATTATCGTAGAGCAGGAGTCCCCCTTGTAGGTTTTCATGCATGAAAGCTAACTATATACAGCTATATAGCTAGCTATAGCTGTTCAAGGCTGTTGAATTAAAACTTGAATTTGGTATAAAGATAGCTGTTTTGCATGCATGCATGCATGGGACCATTAAAAAGGTGGGGAGGATAAGGTGTTTGTGCATGTCAAAATGTGTGCATTAATTTAAATCACAATCATTATGATGTATAACAGAGGGTTTGTTTGCATATAATAATAATTATGTAGAAATCCTGCCATAATATTATAGCATTGTAAGGAAGATGAAGCCGATCCTTGCCTTTGCTGTGATCACTTGCCTCTTCGTCATGGGACTGGCACAAACACAAACCCCCCAGACTGACTGTAGTACTCGACTCAGCCAGATATCTAGTTGCCTCGCTAGATCGGCCACTGGTGATGATGGGAGCTTCTGTAATGAATGTCGCAGCACCCTGATTGACTATTATCAAGACTGTGCTAATGGCGTTGGTATAGAGGCCATTCAGCAGAGTGAGTTAAATTAAACCATGCATGCATGCAGCATGCATGTAGCTTATAGGTTCATAATTGGTATTACGTATAGCTATCAGGCTTATAGATATTTAAAATATTAATGTGCATGTGGTGACATGCACAATTATTATTACATTTATTACTGTCAGTGATTTTTTTAATGCTGCATTGCAGTTTGTTCAGGTGGAGACTCTACTGCTGCCTCAGATCTGACAGGTGGAGACCACACTATTGCCGCCTCAGATGCGACTGGTGGAGACTCTGCTATTCATACCATTGCTGCTCTCTTTTCTGCTCTGGGATTCACTGGAGTGGCACTGCTTCTGCTCTGAAGCTGATAAGTTGTCTGGCAACATTTCATGCGCAGTTGACTCATAATAATAATCATAGTCAATAAAATTTTAATAGTATGTAGCTATCAGTTTCTGCGTTATGCAGCTATAGTCCACTGATTTGAACCACTAGTACTGATATAGAATTAGCTGTGTTGATTGATTTGCATTTTGCTTCCATAAGAACTTGAAATTTAATATCTGATCATATTATGCATTGTGTGTAGTCAGAGATAAACATATCCACCATGCATTGGCTTAATGAATATACCGTATAGCCGGAAATATTGGCGGGAATTAAATTTGGCAGTTGAGCCCCAAATCGCTATCACAAGAATATTGGCGGTTCGGTATGGGATCGCCATACATAGCTATATATGCGAGTAGGAAATTTTGGCAGATTTTAATTTGGCGGTTGTATTAAATATAGACCATAGATTATATAATCGGCAAATCTCCTTGATAAGGCAGTCACTATAATAATGCATGCATAATATGTGATGATGACCATTACCAAATGGCTAACTGCACGCAGCACTAGCAGGAAGTACACGCAATTGCCTCTGCTGAATATGGGTTACCGTATAGACGACTTAAGGCGTGAACGTTTATCTCATTAAAAGGTGTGAATCGCACTATATCACATGTATGCATACGCCCACTGGTGGTCAAAAATACACTATGGGTATGGGAAGAAATGCTCCAAAACACTTATAAAATAGCAAGGACTCTTGCCATTCATCTATCGCCACAATTATGGATACTTTAGTGGCCGATCTTACTGCACTCAGGCTCTAGGGTGCTGCTCGATTTTTATCGTGTCGTAGCAACTGAGAGTATTTCTATTCCCATATACGACTAATGAGGCAGCTGCGAGTCGCGCCTGGTCACACCTCCTGGTGGTCATCTAATCGGCTAAACGTTCACACCTTAAGTCGTCTATAGCTGGAAAATTTGAATAATATTATGTATATAATATCAGTAAATTTGGCGGTTTGGGCGGTCTATACATGGATAATATGTACATAATAATACCGCCCAAACTTGCCAAATTTACTGGTATTATGTACATAATATTATCCACGTATAGATCACCCAAACCGCCAAATTTACTGATTCCTCGCCAAATTTTCCGGCTATACGGTAGCTAACCCATATGTACTTCCTGCTAGTGCTGCGTGCAGTGAGCCATTTGGTAATGGTCATCATCACATATTATGCATGCATCATTACCGGTAGTGACTGCCTTATCAAGGAGATTTGCTGCATGATTGTGCATGATCATCCATAGACTTCAGTGGGGGGTGGGAGGTGTTGGTATTACGTTAATAAGGTATTATTTTGACAACAGGGCATGTGCAGACATCAAGGGATGGTGCCATGCACTCCTTGATAGGGATTTCCTTCCTCCTCATGTGATAATATATTAAATTTCAGCGCTTCCTCCCATGCCCGGTCCACTGAGCTGCCAACATTGTCACACCACTGCCAGAGTAGATCATATTCCATCTCGTGGAAATTCCATATAAAATTTGACACTTACCCAGGCTACCCCAGCTATGTCAGCTTCAATATCGAGTCAATGCGGTTCTGTATACAAGCAGGCTTTACTGCAAAAAACTTGCAGCGATGGCCCAGCTCACAGAGACCAGCCAAGTTTGACTTTCTGAATATGAAGTTGTGACATAGCCCGAGCCACCTGGGTGCCCCAGAGAGCCCAACTACCAGCCACTTAGCACCAGAGAACTGGAGACAGCGTGGCCGCTGGTGGCAGAAGGGACTCCAGGGCGGGGGGTTGACAGCGACCAGAAAGACATCACGTCTAGCCGGAACACTGCACGTTGAGCGAAGTAAGCAGTTGCATTATCACATGAGGAGGGGAAAACCTTTCTCAAGTGTGCATGGCGGCATCTCCCGATGCTCCATCTCACTGCTGGTAGAGAGGCGAAGTGAAGAAGACGCTGCCCTGCTGTGGTGTTTGCTGGAGTCGAAGACTGAAGATCAGTTGGGATGGTGCGCTTTATATAGGCACAGTATCTAATTTTAGTATCAGCGTTGAGTAATCATGATGTCATTCTAGTCTATTTATAACGCTATGCGGCCAGTATATGAGCGCCCCGCGCATTACTAATTAGTTCAATGCCAGCTCAGCAAATACATCAGCTGTTTTGCATGTGACAGTGAACGTCACAAACCCAACCCATATTGTAGCTGCTGATTATTAACAAGAAGCTGAGGTAGCCTTTTGTATCAAGGTAAGCCACTTCTTTGTCTATCTAGAGTATTTTTGAGCCCGGTAAACCGTATAAAACGATACTGTTGATATTAAAAGGTTTATGTTGTGTGTTGTTCTCAGAGCTGTGACTGACCAGCTGGGCTGTGTCTCTGAGGAACTCAGTCATGAACCTGTCCCAGGAGGCTGGGGAGTCCAGCTCAGAACTACTTTTTATCAACTTCAACCAAGATGCAACGTACGTCAGTTGATGTATTTGCTAGAGTGGGAGGCTATGACATAATTTAGATACACCAACTTGGTCCCTTCATCTACTTTTTCTCCTCTTGCCTATCCGGGAGTGGTTTCGGGTGTGGTTGCCAATAATCACCCAGTACTTCATACATCAACTCATCATCTGCATGCACAGTGTGGCAATAATGTGACCAATCACTTTGACCCCACCCACAGATCATTGTCAGTCGGACTGAAGAATGGCTATAAACTCTTCCCTCTCACGGCACTAGACAGACTGGAACCAAGCTTTGAAAAAGGTAACGTTCTGTTGTCGTGGATTAGCAGGTAGGCGGTTCATTTAATGTACCGCATCTGGTATGTGCACAGTCAACTCAGCTTTTTGCAAGAATTGACCTCCTTTCTGTCTCTCCTACTCCTCCTTCTCTCTCTCTCTCTCTCTCTCTCTCTCTCTCTCTCTCTCTCTCTCTCTCTCTCTCTCTCTCTCTCTCTCTCTCTCTCTCTCTCTCTCTCTCTCTCTCTCTCTCTCTCTCTCTCTCTCTCTCTCTCTCTCTCTCTCTCTCTCTCTCTCTCTCTCTCTCTCTCTCCCTCTCCTTTTATCCTCTCCCCTTCTCCCTCTCTTTACTCTCATTTCCTTGTCCCTCTATTCCCTGCAATCAGATGGTGGTGAAGTATGCATCATTGAGCGGTTATTCTCCAGCAGTCTGGTGGCCATCGTTGAGCTCTGTAATCCTCGCAAGCTAAGAGTGTGCCACTTCAAGGTATGATCACCCGTTACTGTATACACACTTTTATCATTACACTCATGCCAAGCTACATATTGAAAACAGTGATAAAAATTGATGTATTTGCGTGCGTGCACGTACATGTACATGTACATGTACATGACATTGTATAATATTACATGTACATGTGTACAAGAGCGCTAACGTGTGTGTGTGTCGCTTTACATATCTTGATAATGTACGTGTATAATATATAACCATTTGACAGTCATTTGAATAATGATTTGGTGTTCGTGAGTATAATAGTATAATGTCCTATGTGTGCAATGGTACATGTAGCTTCCTTGCTGTCAAAGTATTAAGGTTGCACATACAGTGTACAGTGTACGTACCCTTGTATCACAGTGTGCTCAGTGAGTGATTGTTGGCCATCGCCTAGCAACCAAGGTTTTTATTGACAAATTACCGGCTATCAGAGGGGTGTGGGTGATCATAGGGTAGGTCAATGATGAGAGGGGTCATGGGGCAACGAAACAGCTGCATGACCTTAATTGTGATGTATTAATTTGACCATGCACCCCAATTAAGGTCATGCAAGTGTTATCAAAATTTAATATTGCTGTGATAAAAATTAATTCTTATAGCTGAGTTAACAGTTGCTGTTTATGTGTGTATAGATTTTAGATGCATGTTTAGTTGCTTCTTTAAAATTAATCAATGTGCTTGTCTCTTTTTGTCATGCAGAAAAATTCTGAAATCTGCACCTACAGTTATCCAGATACCATTCTCTCAGTAAAACTAAATAGACAGGTAATCTGTGTCCTTTCCCTCCCTCCCTCTCTCCCTCTCTCTCTCCCCCTCTCTCTCCCTCTCTTTCCCTCTCTCTCCCTCGCTCTCCCTCTCTCTCTCACTCTCTCTCTCTCTTTCTCCCCCTCTCTCCATCCCTCTCCCTCCCCCCCCCCCACCCCACTGTTTACCTTCTTCACTTAGCATACATGCCTCATATTCACACACCCACATGCAGAGACTAGTGGTCGTGTTACGACAGAACCTCTACATTCACAACATCAGGGACATGAAGGTATTCAGCACCGACTCAATGGCTGCACAATGCCTACAGCTGTTGCACTGTAGCTATACACTATAACTGCTTGTCACCTGCAAGACACTTATTCACAATACATGTACAGTGTACGTATAGTACATATACATGTACTGTACATATCTGCAGTGGAGTAAGCTAGTGTGTGCATAGTGGGAGTGTCCTTGTCCATGTCAATAGTTGCTAGTATCGACCATGCATGCTTAGCAGTTTCAAGAACTGTTGTGAAAAAAAGAACCTTCTAAACTTTATATGAATATACATAATATGCATGATTATAATATCTCCACGATTGCACAGTTGTGCTCGATTGCTGCTCTGCTGAGCCACATAGTTGTGTGCGAGGTCCCTTGAGACAAACAGCTGTTGAGCCCATCATGCCTGTTTGGCTGTCTCGAATGGAGCAGCTGATACAAGCAGAGTCATCACCTCTGTGTATAAATAATTATACCTTGAATGAGCTATCTTTAGGCTTATAATTATTGTAGATAGAGTGCAACATTCCCTAAGCTCTCTTATTACCAGTGGAATTGCACCTGTAAATTGTTATTGTACATGTGTTTTGTTTCGTTGTACACAACTGATCAGTGTGTGTGTGTGTGTTTCAAGATTGTTTCTCTATTGTACATGTACCTTCTCTTTCAATCTCACTGATAGGTGATGCACACCATCAGAGACACACCCAAGAATCCAGCAGGTACAATGTACAATGTACATGTACATGTATATGGGTGGCTACATGTAATTATGCTTCCACCTCCATGTACATATACATGCGTTCACCCAGCAACCAAAGATTTTATGGGCAAATTTTCAGCTGATGAGTGTAGATGATTATAGAGCAGCCTAATGATACATGATGAAAGGGGTCATGGACCTGTAGATAAATCAGTTACATATTATTATACATAGTTCCTTTATAAGAAACATGCTATATACATTATTGTGTAGGTTTAGTGAAGCTGCACATACCATACACTGTACTTTTGTGCATTATTGACATGCTTCCTCTGCCTTCATGCACCTGTAGGTCTGTGTGCTCTCTCGGTGGACAATGACAATGGCTTCATAGCCTACCCAGGCAGCAGTCAGGTCAGTGTGGATACAGTGTATGTACAGAATGTGTGGAAGGAGGAGGGGGTGGGGGTGGGCGGATGGGGAAGTTAGTTGATACTGCGAGGAAATGAAGCTATCCACAGTTGTGTTTATGTACAAGTGATATACTGTAATTGTCTATGACTTTGTGTATGTATGTACGTATTAGGCAAGATTAAGCACACACTCACACGGTAGTAACTTACACACCCATATACATACGTACACACACATACACACACACACTTCCCATTAAACACATTCACGTTTCGGTAGGGAACGTGTTTAATTGATAATACCGTATTTTTTCTAAAAATTCGGCATGAAAATAATAATATTGCTTTAGCTTCGCCGAATTTTTAGAGGTTAGTATTCAACATTCTGTCTGCGTCCGCATTCCATTCCTGTTTATAGCATATACGCATGACGACCTTTGCCGAAAAATTAGAGACTATATTCGATCGTTCGGTAAAGGGTGCCGAATAATTAGAAGGGCCGAATTTTTAGAAGAAATACGGTATATAATGTAACTCACACATCCATATGCATGTATGCATACACACACACACACACACACACACACACACACACACACACTTACCATTAAACACACTCGCGTTTTTGGTGGGCAACCTGTTTAATTGATTATTGTGTACATGTACATGTACATAACTTTAATTGGGGTGCAGGAGATGCAGGGTTGAGTGCACCCTAATTAGTGTCATGTTGAATTTGTTTTGCTACTCTAGAATGGTGAGATTCAAGTGTTTGATGCTGTCAACTTGAAGGCAGTGGCTGTCATTTCAGCTCATGACACGCCCCTGGCCGCTCTCGCCTTCAACTCCACTGGAACCAAACTAGCATCAGCGTCTTCAACTGTGAGTAGGAGTTAGTGTGTGTAAGAGTTGACACAACCTTTATTGTCTCTGGGGCCTAACTGCAAATGACAATTCAAAGCTTGACTCTGCATGCATTCATGACTGTACAGAGATTTACAGGTACATGTACATGTAGGTTGAGAGACTGAAAAATTACTCATGCATACACTACTAACCACGACACCCTACAGTACTGCAGTCTAGAATTCAATTATGTACATGTACATGTACATGTATATACAAGTTACGGTAGCCAACTTGATCTCTAGTCTCTCAACCTAGTGCACTATGTATATTATGCATGTGTGTGTAGTTAGATTGTTTTGGTTTGGGAGGTAATGCTTGAGGGATGATGGGCGATAGTCCAGGCTGTGTTTTGATCAGTCTAGCTTAGAGTTTGTGGTATCAGTGCTGGTCTTGTGGTCACCCCTGTGGCTCACTTGTGTTTACGATTCATCGCACTATTCTCTCATATTATTATTATTATATACAAGGAGTGAGCGAGCGAAGCGAGCTCACTCCTTTATCCTTGTGTTATTATTGTGCATGTGAGGTCGACGACCTTTACCTACATATTTGTGCGCATGCGCAGAGAGCAAGCTAGCGCATGTGCACATCCTGCCTAATCATGTGACTTTGTCAATCAGCTAACTGAAGAATTCGTTACTTGTCTTGTAGCTTCGCTCGCAAGGGGTCCTAAGATCAAGACGCCTAGAATAGAATCGCCTCCCTCTGGAAAGCACCTATGGGCAACACCGACTCCATAATGTCACCCTTTCGCATTTTCCAGGCCGTCATATGTAATGTACAGTTCAGTCTAATTCTGCCCTGCCGTTTTTTTGAAGCAGCTCACTTTACTGGCTGCTGGGGCCATATCCAGCTGTGTCAGTGGGCTCTCTGTTGTAGCGTCCCAAGTCCAGTGACGCCGAGAAAGAACATTTTTTACATGTAGCTCGGGTCGAATCGCTTCCGGTCACCTCCCACTCGTACACACACGCATAGACAACTATAATTTTAGCATAATGATACACCGTGACATCTCTTCCCCTCCCTCCCTCCCTTCCTTTCTCTCTCCAGGGTACGGTGATTCGTGTGTTCAGTGTTCCTCGAGGTGAGAAATTAGTGGAGTTCAGAAGAGGAATGAAGAGGTGAGAGGTCGACGCATATGCTTGCATGTACACTGCATGTACATGTACACAGCCCATGTAATACACATGCACCATGACTGGATGGTGATCCCATATCAAACCACTGATTTTTTAATACATGTAATGGACTAAACTGCCAAATTAAATTTGCAACCTCTTTTCTCCCCCTACCCCATCAGGTTCATCCATATCAACTGCCTATCGTTCAGCACGGACGATACATACCTCATCTCTTCCAGCAACACTGAGACAGTTCACATTTTCAGACTTGTCGACCCTCCTTCTGACAAGTACGTATGTTGTACGTATGCTGATGTTCTCCCTAATATTATACTCTGCTAGGTTAAATTTAAGGGCATAGTTCCTTTGAGCATGAAGTACAAGTAGGTGGAGCTCAAAAGCTTTGTTATGATTATGTGATTACGTTAATTTCTCCCTAACCATACCCTCCCCACTAACCTGGTTCATGTCGTGGTTATTTTGTGCTATATGTATTTATAATGTACATATATTCAATTTTTATCTCGCGCTAATAATGTAAATTATGACCAATCTACAGTGATCAATTATTTATGGTAGTTCTCTATCTGTCGTCTACTGTCTAGTTAACTTGACAAAATGTTTACTATCTTCATGGGCAAAGCAGATGCTTGCTCATGTTAGTAATTGTGTTGCTTAAACAATTTCCTTCACTTTCCGTCGACTTGGCATTAGTCCATGAGTTAGGGACGTAAGAGGATGGGAACATGGAAGTGGATTATCTTTCCAGGAGTCCCCCAGCCTAATCTCTCTTGGCTGACATATCTGTGTGACTCTGGCATGAAATTAACGAGGATCTGTACGCACTAGCCAAATTAGCCATTTGCTGCTGTGTCCTTTACTTTGGCTACTACAGTATCTCTAGAGACTGAGTGATCATTCTTTTGCTAAATATTTTTTCCCTTTATAACCTTCACTGGTTAGTAATATTTTTCAAAAAATGATTACATGATTTTGTATGCTCTGTGAACCCTTGTAGCTATTTATGTACGGTTGTTTCAAGTGCCTGCATGTACAGTAGGTGACTAAGTTTTATTGCTGACTGTAGGCCAGCAGAGGAGCAGCAAGGTTGGATGAGCTACCTCGGAAAGGCTTTGGCAACTCCCGCTAGCATACTACCAGCTACAGTAAGGGCATAATTATAGTAATTTTAATTAAGCATTGTGCTCTCTCTGATATTAAAATTTCTGTATTATTTCAGGTCACTGATGCGTTCACTCAGAGTAGAGCGTTTGCTCAGCTCAAACTACCCAAAGCAGGTAAATGAAGTAGTTACATGCACAATGCAGTTAATGTCCTATCGTCACGGTGAATTTTTTTTTTTGTCTTACAGGATTAAAGAGTGTCTGTACTGTGGCTAGGTATGCCTTTCTCCTATTTTCTCTCTCTCTCTTTCTCTCCCTCTCCCTCCACCCCCACTGCTTCATTTTATCCCTCCCTTGATTTGACCCCTCCTCTTCACCCACAGCATAGAGGGCGTTCACCGCATACTAGTAGCTACGTCAGAAGGTGTGCTGTATGTTGGTAACATTGATCCTCGTGATGGTGGTGAGTGCAGAATAACCAAGGAGTTCAGACTAATGGGCAGTGATGGATATGTACCTGACGATGGCCAAAACCTCCTAGCTGCTGTAAGATGCATACTCGACATACATCCACACTATACCTTTGTATGAAGCCTTGTGGGTGGGTATCTTCTAAATTCTCCCCAGGGCCCCCTCATTATGGCAGCTAGCTTATCTTTGATGCATCACCCAAACCATACCCACTGGGGGGGGGGGGGGGGGGGGGGGACTGTACAGTGTTCTCCCCAGGAAAAATATTTTTAAGGCATGATACGTAGTAGGACATAGCTTGGGTGGAGACTGGCCACATCAAAGCTTATGGATTAGCACTATTTCCCACATTAAAGGGAATTTTAAACAAAAGGCTTGTTGGGCTGACATGCCTTAGTTATGCTGGGGAGAACACTGCTGTAGTGTACAATGTACATCATGTTACCCTAAATTTGCAAGACTTAGTGTAAATATCTGGTTGATCCTTTTCTTGTTGATTACTTTTTTACAATGTTCTGTATCAGGGCAGTGCAGGACTGACTAGCCAACAGCACAGTGGAGCTCACGGCCAACACAGCTACGCAGCAATCATTTCACAAAGCACCCCCTCCTCAGGGGACCCCAAGTCACATGCAACATCTCCTAGTGAATCACATGACCAGAGACAGTTAAACAGTGTGGATGACGAGGATGATGATCGACCTCCAAGCGCTCACACTGTTCACAGCTAATACCACAAGTAACACTATAATATAGCACAACACTGATATTATAGCTACATGTACGTACATGTATGCTACCTTCTACAAGTATGCACAACTTTATAATAATTATTATACGTCCCTATCGTTTTACTCTCTGCAAATTTCCACTAGTTGTAAGTGTTATACATCCAGCAATACTATTGATACATGTACAACCATTTCATTAATTTTTGGTGTTTGTTATTATTGTTCAACTGTGTACAGTTTTATTGTGTTCATATCAATTTTATGCTCTTTTACAACACATCATGCTTATGGTGTAATAATTAGTACAGTGCATGTGCATGCTGTGATAAATTTCTTGGGATCCCATTGTATACGTACACGCATGTATGCGTAATGACCATAACCAAGTTATGATTACATGATACTGGCTTTGTCTATGGTAGTAACTAGCTGCTAATATCTTTCTGTGGCGACCCTTTGCCAGTAAAATGCCTGAGAATAGCGACCATTACCAAACTACACAAAATAATACGAGTACTCTGATTGCAAGGATGCATTGTGAATGGATGTGACGACTTAGTTACTGTAGAGGTACATGTGCTGCTTCATATACTGACATATAGGTAGACTGTAGTTCAGGGTAAAGTTGTTGTCCTGCTTCCAGCGGTGCTCCCAAGATGGCTGACTTGTCCGACTCCACGGTGGTTGAATGCGAATGGACATCTTTGCCTGAGTCTTCACTGATTGGGGACTTCCAGTAGAGTAGCTCACTCTCTGGCTGGAGGAGAGAGTCAAGGACCTCAGAGAAAGTTGGACGACAACTACCTTCAGGATGCCTGAGATAAAGGTAAGCAACTGTATGGGTCAAGTTCAATTGTTTGGTATGCTGGGCAGTCACTTAATGAAAGTTTAATGAATAATGTGACCATTTGTGGATAATGATGCATGTATACAGTTGTATGCAATTAATTTGCACTCAATAAAAATTAATATCTGCACTGCCAAACTAGGGCCAGAAAGTCAAGCCTCAATATGCTCTATTATTACAAAATGGAAAGTTTTCACTGGACAAAAATTTCGCCAAGCCCAGCTACCTTTGTATTAATTGGAGAAACATTTTTGGTGGAATAATTCTTTTCCACATAGTGAAATTGGCGAAAATTTTCTCCTGGTGAAATTTCCACGTACCATAAAATAAATTATTATAGTGCCAACAGCCAATTACCAGCATTGGATCATGATCCTGTAAATTTCTCTTGGACATCCCGGGGGAGGTGGTAGACGGTAGCCTCTCTCCACTTTCGGCAGAACCTATTACCAAGAACGTACATTTGCATGATACAAGAAACCCAATGATTTAACCCTGAAGATATAGCTACTCACTTCCATGTTTTTGATTCTTTTGTAAGGTTTGTTTCCCAGTGACCAAATCTCATACATCACTATGCCATAGCTCCAGACGTCGCAGGGAGGAGAAAATTTCTTGAAGTTCAGTGCCTTTGGAATAAAAACAGTTGATATGCTATTACCCAGCTATCAACATGTAAATGTACCTCAGGGGCGGTCCATTTCACGGGGATCATACCTCCTTTGGAGACGTAATAATTCTCTTCTTCCAAATCACGTGAAAGGCCAAAATCTGAAATCTATAAACATGAGTGGAAATAGAATAGCTACCTTTGCTATTATAATTCAGTATAGTAGGAAACTTTCATAATAGTGAAAATTTTCGCATAATTTCATCTTGTATGGGTATTCTAACTGAAAACTACGAAAAATTGGATGTTCGAAATGAACCTTGACCTCACAACACATCAAGCATTTTGAGTGATCTACCCAGAAACCTGTAGCTAAGCACCAGTCCTTCCGCCATAACAGAAGCTGAAAGCAGACTCATATTATAGATAGATCATTAAGCTGTGCTGCAGGCTATCTTGACATTATCTGGTATCTAGGATAATGAAACTAGTTATTATTAAAGCATATGAAATTTTATTCTTTGAAATTTTCCCATATACGGTAATAGTTATTATTATGACTATAGCAGAATGTACACATACTATATTATGCATGGTACATGACATAGAGTAACTATGAATCCATACTTGAGAGGATGCAATGACTTGGTTAGACATGTTTTCATACCTTGCATGTGCTATTGGAAGCCACTAATATGTTCCTGGCGGCAAGATCTCTGTGTATGAAGCCCTTCTTGTGAAGGTAATCCATTCCCGCGGCAACATGTTGGCAGAAATTTAAAAGTTTCCCTGATGAAACCTTCCCCAGTCTGCCAGTTGTTTATTTCAGAATAATATAAACATGACCTATAATGGGCATGCAGAAACAGTCTTCGCAGTCATGCTTACTTACTGTACTGGTTTCTGTTGTTTTAGGTAGCTGCGTAAATCTCCATGTACTAAGAGCTCAAGAACAATCATAACCTGCAATGTCACGAAGCATTACAATGATAATTATTATTGATTGTTTTGTGGAGAAGCTGGTGGTAACCAACGTACTGGGTTTCCTATAGTGACCACACCCATGAGTGTGACAATATTGGGGTGTCGGAACTGCCCCATGATGGCAGCTTCTTGAAGGAATGAGACTCTATCACCTTCTACTGCGTCAGACCTAAGTGTCTTCACGGCCACCTCCACACTCGTCCCTCTTGTTTTTGTCCACACTCCTTTACTCACTTCACCAAACTCACCAGAACCAAGCTTATCTGTCACTCTAAAACATAGTGTGAGTAGTGTATGTGTATATGGAAGGTAGTGTAATCATTTTCAATTTGCTAGTTTTCAATTTGCTTTAATTTGCTTACTTGATATTGTGACGGGGAATTTCACGATATTTGTTGGCACAGAGCTGATGATATAGCTGTTCCTGATCTAAAGCTGGCTTCCAGAATTCTTTGCTTTCGACAAAGTATGATCCATCTGACCTTACCGTTGAAAACTGACTCTGAAATAATTTATGATAATTATGGTTACAGTATGCATGTGTGCATCATAAATGTATGTATACTCTTACCTTAGTTAGTGTGGCGTACATGTTAAATGATTGTTGATCAGCTGGTGTTAGGCTGGATAAAACACGTCTGTGATCCTATAACAATAAAAGAGTTATTTTATTTGAGGTAGTGGCACTGATGTCTGCACTCACCCCTGCTGGTACATAGATTTCTACTTCATCAGTTTGCCCTTCTTGATTCTGAACGATACAACGAACATGCAAATTGGAAATACATGTATGCAATAATTTGGTTGATGTCATAATAATAAATCATGCAGTACTATCTCACGGAATTACCTCAATTGATGTTTCCAGTACGTGATAGATGTGTTTTTCCATGTGCCACTGCTCATTGCTTCTTGATGTCATGCCGAATGTTTCATATGGTTGGCTTATGTCTTGATAAGCACTCAAATTAGCTCCTTGGCTTCCAGCCTGTCGTAGGGTTACCACTGGTACCTCGTATTCTTCACCAGCTGTTGCTGGTGTTGGCTCGCCAGTGTGGTTGGTATTACCAACTCCTAGAGACCTCGCTAAAATTGATAATAATGGTTCAAAATTAATATTATTATCAAGAATACCCTGATATTAGTGGTGAGCATATTTCCCCTACCTCCTGTGTATGTGGGATTGCCGAGTGCCTGATCATTTGCAAGGGGTGACAGAGGAAGGTTGTTCTGTACTATAAATTTCTTGCGATTATTTTTCTTCTTTGCAATGTAGAGAGCAAGCAATAACATGACGATGAACATTACCAATGCAATTGATCCAAGCACCCCAACTACTATACCAATGATGGCTCTATTATCCAGCCTAGAGCTTGATATTGATGGGTTCACATTTGTTGAAGGAGTGGTAGAATCTATTACACTGCTTGTGATTGGTACTGAACTGGGGGAGGAATCAGTTTGAGCAGTCTTGGTGGCCAGTGTCATTAAAGGGAGCACCGTTATGCTACTAGACATTCCTTCTTCATTAGTAACCTTTTCAGTACTTTCCAAGGTTGTTGGTTGTACAAGAGCTTGTAGTAAAGTGTCATCACTATTCACAAATGCGATTTGGAGAGCTGCATTTGCAGCGGATGGCTGATATATCCCAATGATGTCATTCTGTTCATAATCTGCAGGCGGATCTATCTCAGGCAGTGTGTACATGTTTAGAGCTCCAAGTAGTATTCGTGGCCTTGATTTTCTCATGGTTGTAAAGTGTAAGTCATATGACATTGCTCCATCTACAGACATTGACCTTGGCCTCCATATCTGTAATTGTGGAAATCGGGATGCCCTGTTTGGTGGTGAATTTGATATTGCTGTCTTGAGTTTCCGTGCTGCAAATACCCATGAAGTGACTGAACCAGATGTATTAAAAGGATTGCTATTGAAGAGGTATACGAATCCATTGTCACTTGTAGTGCTAGGTCCAAGTGCGGTATCCATTGGAGTGTAAATCAATGACTGAACCAAAAGTATTTTTAAATATATATCGTCTGTTCTTGGTAAACGTTTGATGCAGTTATCACTAAAATTTAATGATGCATCTGCGAAATAAAGGTTATTATGATTATAGATACTGAAGCATTCATGCATGCATTATATTGTACTATAATACCATATACCTCTATCACCAAAGGAGAGTAATGGGGCACCATGAATTACATCCGTTGAGTCAGATACATTTGCTGTAATAGGTATACCAGTAGAATCTAAAAATTCAAATCCATCCAATACTCTGCGATTCATGATGCCCATTCTGCTGGCATCATAGTAGAGGCTGAAAATTCGTGTATCAATCCCAATACCAAGCACATTTCCTGCTGTTAGATTCAACCCCTCATTGACGTTCAGTGTGAAGGAGTAGACATGTCTGCTAATGGGTTTCAATTCAGTAATGGTCGCTGTAGCTATGAGATTGTAAGTTCTTTTTCTGATCTCAGACTGCTGCCACCATGTGATTATCAGAAATTGACTTGTATCTGCTGCATCAGTATCACTGATTAATTCTCCTGCAATTATGCCGTCCACTCTCTCATGAGATTGTGCACTACATGTGTCACTGAGTGATATTTGTGGAATGATGTACAAGCCACGTTCTTGGTAGGCCATAATATCCCGACTTAGCAAACTTCTTAGGATATCTAGACTGAGAAATCCACTCATACAATTTGCAGGTTCTGAACAAAAATAATATTATTATAACAACAAATTCAGCTAGACTGTACTGACAGAGATGTGACTTACCTGTTTCCACTGCCAAAAGTGGATAGTCATTAGATTTTAATGTCATTGATGATTCCAAGAATGAACTAGTCATTCCTTCTTGAAGGTAGATGCTAGGACCACTATTGTTGTGATAGAGCATGCTAGGTCTTAGACTATCACTTCCCTCCCTTGGATCCATGATCCCAATAAAGTCTCCCATCGTGAAATTGAACCTCATAGGCATGACTGATGCAAGTATACGACGCTCTGACCTTCTATCCACAACCCAGGTTTCTGGTATCAGTTGTAAGCCACCATTGAAGGACTGCGTTAAATTATTAAAGAGTCTGAAACTTGGGATTTGTGAACGAAGTGGGCTTTGTTCATATTGTCGGCCAATGAACCATAACCGAACAATGTATCCTGTTTCACATGTGAATCGGAGTGATGGAAACACGGCAAAAGGATATGGCTCTTGAGTAATAAATTCAGTATCGGACACTATCTTTGTTGCCCTGATGGAAATGTTATCAACTTCTTCATATTGGCCTGAAAAGGAAATTTAATCACTGAATCAATGTTTATCTTTTAGACCCATGGAGAGACACAATGTCATAATTATTATTGCAAACTGACCATGCAGATGACCATGCATGGTGTATCCTAGATTCCCATCTAATACAAGCATAGTAGCTACATTCCAAGTATACACTGAGCTATCAAAAGAGGCCTATATAGCTAGCCCATCGTGTGACAGTGATTACTATTAAACACTCATGAGTAGTTTAGTTGCATAGCTTGTTGATCACAGTCTGATCTAAAAGAACTTCTGTTTTTCATACCAGGGATATAATATACGGTATACGTACAATCTTGGCATATCACAATCTCTTACTGCTAAGTATCTCAGGAAATACTGGTTTCTTCTAAAATTTTAGTATGTACGTCTGACTAAGGCTCATAATCTTCAGGCTAAGTACTATAGCACAGTGAATATAATATACCAGAGTGGTAGAATATTAAATCTTGAATTATCCATGGATTTTGCAGCTGCTTTTGAGTTGACCCGGCTCCAAACTATTCCCAAGATTTAACTTAGATTCTATCATTGAAACTGTAGCAAAATAGCTAGCTAGCTAGCTAGGCAGAAACTACCATCATACCATCTATGCTATCATATTGGGCATGATCTCAGCATGATAATAAAATAGAGCTGGACTTCCCGAGCCCCGATTACCATTTGTGATCCAGCCACACGCGAACAGCACAACAAACTGGACGAACATGTCTCTCCAAGCCTTGTTTCCGACGTAATTATGCTTACCGTTCAGTAGTAATAGCAATTTTAAGGGGGTGGGAGTGGCAGGCCGATTGGGCGGAAGTGCGGATTGTGTCAAAATAATGCGCATGCGCAGTACACGGCGCCTGCGGTACTTGCGCAACCTTGTCCACGTTAATTTCTAGTTCAGTATCAATAAAATTGTTATCAAGTTTCAGAGTGAATCTTGATCTAGCTACTATGATATTTATATTTATATATTATGTGGTTTGCAGTTTTAATAGTAAATTGAAACTACCAGCGCCAAGGGTCATATTGCTCCAGGTTTTTCTCTGCTCCTTTAACCTGCTGAGCACCAGCCACTGCCCAGCCAATCTCAGCTTGAATAGCCAGCGTCTTCTGGTTCTGGGTGGCAGCCATTACACCAGCAAAGAAACGCATGTGGTGGACAGTATCGCTTCTCGGTGTAACGCCATTCAAACGGAACTGATACCATTCCAGGTGGAAAGCTTGCAGATGTCAAGCATCCTGAAAAATCGCCTTTCTTCCACTGGTTCAGGAACGTATTTTGCTTCATTTTGCCTTTCCGGTCAGTTTGCAAGTATGGGAAGAGTGTAACAACCCATCCATTGATGTAGAAACAACCATAGGCCTCCTTCAGCTTGTAGATGGAGGACCAGAACTGTCTGTCTACTTCCCCTGAGGCAGCGGCTACAAACTGATCCAAAACCGGCCTAAGTTCCTTGGTCCACCACTCTAACCTGTACCTACCGAGCTCAGTGCTTTCTCGCGCAACAATTTCCAATCTTCCGCCGTTCCTTTCAGCGTGATTTCAGGTATGTCACAGATACAGACCATTTTTGTTAGTGTACTCACTATACTTTGCATGGTCAATAATTTATGTAATGAGAAATAATAATATTAATTTACTGATTATTCCTCTATTATAAAGGCTATATGACTGAATGAATATTCGTTGAAAATTTTATTGAGTTGTGGTGGAGCTAGAGTACATGATATTGTATTATACCAGCTTGCGGGAAAAATAATACTATCATTATTGAATTGTGGTAAAGCGATAGCACCACACCGGGCTAAGCGAATATCTCGAGCTGGTGATATGTTAAAGATCTTAGACAAAATCATTTGTTTATCAATTTGAAAGTCGCTCCTGGACCAACTATTCACCACTGTCAATACGAATGATTCCAGATGACGAAAATGTTGCAATTGATTCACTATCGGTAGTATAGTGTTCTTATCCACTGATTCATTGTCATCTGACAATCCCGAAGTGTCAAAAATTATGTTCAAGTGTATCAAGAATGTTAACTGAGTCAGCATCTTCATATCCTCTATAGTAGATATTGATATCGTTAGTGTATGTAGACTCTTTCTCTCCATCAAAGCATCAGCTATTAACCTAACATCAAGTGTTGAAAAAACCTTGCAAAATGTACAGGATGTATTTTTAGACAGTTCAGATCCACATACATTCAACGTTTGAAGGGTTTGTGGTAGATTTCTGAAGATTTCCTTCTGTTTTATTTTGTCCATTGCTCTTTCATAGTATGCTAAGCTCAACGTTTTCAGACTTTGTGCTTGCTGAATGCAAGTGACGAGTGACTGAGCATGAGCAGAATCTTCAATATAGATGGAATACTCCAACACACTCTTACATAGGTGTTGGGTAAAATTATTATCATGGCACACACCTGTTAGCGTAATATTATGGTGCAGTGAGATATAATTGATCTCATCAATGTAAAGAGAAATTCTTGAACCTTCTACACTGCATCTATCAGTGCTAATGCCTAGTTGAATTTCTATCTTTAGATTCAACAGCACCAATGCAATTTCAAGTTGTTTGTGAGTTTTCGACAGAGACTCCATTACATCGTTGAATTGGGACCAATGATTATAGAATAGTCTGATATCAATATGTTCCAAGTTAGGTAATACTCTTTTCATCTTGTAAAGAATATCAGCATTATGGGGATAGTAGGCGACAGTGAGCGAGGTGATCGAGGGAAACTTTAGTCCATGGCAGTTACTGTCTTCATTGTCTCTGAGTCCTTGGATGCAGAAAAACAGATGTAGCTGATCTTGTCTTGTCAAGTATACATAATCGACAAAATTTAATGTAACCATAATAAATGATGAATTGTACTTGTATGTCATCTCTTCAATGATTTCTAATTCTAACTTGTTAGCATCCTGTGGCGATAAGAAAAGATCAGATTGAAACCCACTGATAAGGGCTCTATCATCAAGAAAGGAGTGATAAGCACATACTGAGTAGTTAGCTTTAAATACTGAGTCAATGGCATTTCTGAATTGTTGTGTTTTCCAACCAAGAACTTCTTCTACCCACTTATATATATAGCATACTCCAATGTCAATACTAGGTTTAAGGAATAACTGCTTCAGGAAAGGTGTGGCACCTAATGTATTATAGTGGAATTTATCACCAACTAAACTGAGGTATAGCTTCACAATCATCCCACAAGATAACCCATACTCTCGAAGTCTTAGACTCGGAGGTATTATATGATCATGAAATCTTGCAGTTATAAAAGCTAGCTGCTCATTAAGTGGAAGAGTTGTGAGATGAAGAGCAGCAAAGAATTCCAGGAATGTTGGATGTGAGAATGTGAACTGGACTCGACTTTCTGATCCGGGTACTGAAGTTACTCCCACAAAGCTCAGTTGATTTATGTGGTCCTTGATAGCTTTAATGTCGGGAAAGGAATGTTGATCATAAAAAACTGTATCATAAGCCACCTGGTGTAGGATATTGAAGGCAGAACACAAATCATCTCTGAGAGGGGCTTTGGCACGTATGCACTGCCACAGAGATTCAGTATTCCACTCAAGACGGTGCCCTTCATAATGCTTGATCGTTACATTCATAAAAGCAATGTAGAGTTGCACTGTTGTCCTGAGTGATACACTGCTTTCATAACTATATATATACAGCATCATAGCCATGTTGAGGGGTAGGGTACACATCTCCTTCACTTTTGGATCGTTATCCCACGAACGTTGAATTGCACTAACCAGTGTTGCATTATCAGAAAGCTTGTGTAAATAGTTCATTAAATTATCAATATTATATCCTAGTATCTTAATTTGTATTTCCTTTTCAAATTTTTCACTGGAAAATGGCCGCGATGTCAGCAAACAAAATGAGGAGTGAATCTTACTGCCTTCTATGATTTCATTGATAAACTCATATTTCCCCTTGAGCTCGTCATAGCCATCAAACAAGAAACATGCTCCGGCTCCATTGATCGCATAAATCTTCTCTGATATATCCTTTAAATTCACGAGATCACCAAATCCAGATTTAGAAAGCAGATCACCAAGGGTATTCACTTCTCCCTTAAGTGAACCAAGAGAGATTAGGAATAAGATTTGACAAGACTTCAGTGCTCTTCCACTAGCCCACTCCTTTGCTAGATGTCTTAAGAGAGTTGTTTTCCCAGATCCAGGCAGTCCAGTTACAATGAGACGACCACCTTCACCCAAGTAGTTCTGTGCTAGCTCACTGTGTCCAAACTCGTGTCCATCTTTATCCTTCATCACTATACCGAGGTATTCCAAGTCACTGTTGCCACTGATTGGTAGATCGAACTTCATCACTTTCTGTGCTCTGTATTCGGTTTTCAATATTTCTGCAGCATTTTTTAGGGGAGAGTTGCTATGATGATAGTACACGACCATTATCACACCCAAAATGATTGGTAGAGTGATTGCTATCAGGTAGTGACCAGCCTGGGTATTGATCCGTTTGTTACACATGGGCGGATCTAGGGTAGTTCATAGGGTGCCTGTGAACCCCCCCCCCTCCATCCTTCACTGATTTAGAATGGCAAATAACTTGCTATATTTCTTACTTATGAACCCAAGGCTTCAAACCAATGAACTATACTACATATCTGATAAACATTCTGTACTAAATCAGACTAAATCAACCTCAAAAGTTGAGCTTTCATGGTTCTCTAGCAGTTTGTCACGATGCAGTAGTAGCCCGTTTGTGGGCGTGGTTTTCCGAAAATGGGCGTGGTTTCCTATTAGCGCGCATGCGCATCCACGCAGTGAACCTCCCCCCAGGAAATCCTGGATCCGCCCCTGTTACATGAGGGTGGTATTAAACCTTCTGCTTCTTCTATTGCCTTTTGAAGATGGGACTCGGTAGCAGATTCATCATAACAAAGCCAGTACCCTAGCATCTCTCGAAAGCAGTCAACGGTTTTATTCGGGCAATCTTGTTTAATGCCATCCAAAACATGCTTCTTTATTCCAAGCTGCAGACCAATATTGTACCAGTCCACTTGATGCCTTGAGTACTTGCTTAGAAGCTCTCCTAGATCAAGAACCACTGAAGCCATCTTTTTACACAGACATACCAAGTCGAGCTTGGCATTCAGACACACCCAATTATTGTGTGTGAGTCAATACCTCATCCCATGAATATCATTAAATTTTGTATAGCTATCCTATTCTACTAATAATTATTTGCTATCATTAAATTATTATAAATCTGCTGAGCATGTTTCTATCTTAGCTGTTAACTTCTCCCCTTTTGAAGCGCTACCTAGTTATATCAGATTTCATTCAGCAATAAAAATTTGGAGTGGAAGCACAATAGCTAGCTATAGTAAGTGGGCATAATAATAATAATAGTGCACTATCCTTGGGACATAGGAAAATAGTTCTTAATACCTCCCGATTTAATTTACTTCTGGTAATAATTATTTTGATGAAGAAAGAAATGCTAGTCATTTGATTTTGACCCACAAATCTTTTGGTTATAACCGTTGACCTTTGATAAGTAGCTATATAGCCATTGTTTGCTTATGATTAGGATTAGCTATAGCCTTTGACCTTTTGATCACAAAGAAGTCACTTTGACCAATAATTATTGTATCTTGAACGGAATTTCATACAAAATGGATATTATCATAAAATCAATGACTGTACATGTTATTGCTTTATGCTGACCAATGATTGATGCATATGATATACATGATCAAAATCAATCATGGGAATTATGACTAGCTATTGTTCGTGTTCAAAGTCTTGGGCTAATACTGCATGGTATGCGATCAATTTGACTCTCCTGTGGGTCAGTGGGTGGAGCTTGTGGGGTGGAGGGTGGGAGGAGCACGGACGGGAGAAGCAGATCTAGATCCAGTGAATTGTGATGAACCTCAGGTTGGCAGCATGACGACAATGAAGGAACATAGGATACTCAAACTCTATTCAGGGGCTGGCCAAAGTTCATCAAAAGTGACATTTAAAACACTGCAAAAATCGGTGGGTTATATTAACCTATATAACATGGGTTTAATATCTGAGTTGCACTTGCTTCTAGCACATACGAGTCAAAAAAATGCTCACAAGAAATCATTAGATCCTTTCCTTCACTTGCCATTGTTACGTGATAGCAATTGTTTTCATAGTATTGATCAGTAATCACAATACTGCAGTCCATATAAAGTAACTTTTAGTTCCAAAAACTTACATGTGAATAAATTATTAGTTTTAGATAAGTCACGTACTTTTTAGAACTTAGATTAGAATCATCTGATGATGCCAAGTATAGAAAGCAGTATTGTACTTTAGTCTTATGTACCAGACCAATCCCTCCCCAGCTCTGCATGTACTGCATCCCTGCGCTGGTGATGCAATACATCCAGAGCTGGGGAGGGAGTGGTCTGGTACACGAGACTATAATATTATTGTACTTATCGATCATACTACGGAAACAATCATTATCGTGTAACAATGGTACTAGGTGCACAAATTAAATAATAAAATTAATTATAGTGATTTCTCATCATGCAGCATTTTGTTGATTTTCATGTGACTAGAAGCGAGCTAGTGCTACTGAGATAACCGATAATATGACCCAACGGTTTTTGCAGAGAATTAATGTTTGAATCCTAAACTTGGCCTAAAGTACACAACATTGTACACTTCAGGCGATCCAAATAGCTATATCATTACCATCTCCTTCATTTTCAAACAGTAAGCCTGGAGGAGTAAAATTAATAGTACAACTTATTATTAACCTTTCTTACGAGAATTTAGAATCCTTTTACTGAATTACAGAAAATACCGTACACAATGCACTGTAGCTCTCAACTTTTGGCAAAGATTGTCACACTTAGCTACACGCTATATAAACTAGAAGGTCTCTGATTTGCACACACTCACTCATTCACTCACCAAAAATTCAAACTTGGCGTCTGAGTATCTCTTGAGAGTGAGCTTTGTGTTGGGAATGACCCGTAGCTACAGCACAGCATACCATACCAGGGAATCATGTTAGTAGCATTAACAATCAATGGCTTCTTACCTTTTCAAGAAATGTGTGAAGGTCTTGTAGCATCTAGCAATGGTGATAGCATGCACATGCCATGGGTGTGTGTATCTGAGATGCATTTCCTCCAGTGTATCGTAGAGGTCGGACGGATTCGAAGTGGGACAGACCTTCATGTAACAGCTCCTACACTGCCAGTAATCTAACCATTTCTTTTTGATGTCATCCCATTTCATCCAAGCGTAGCCGCTAGACCATTGCCGTCCGCATTCACAGAGAAAATCACCAAACATTCTTTGCAACGGAATAAGGAAATTCAGTATAAGAATAGTATGCTAACAACCTCATGTTAAGATTTTCAAGTGCAATGATGTATAATAACCATGCATGCATACTTATACCTTTACATATGGTTCGAAGTCGTACGGTAAAATTCCTTTTTTACCACAACTCTCACAAGTCTTTGCACCTCCTGTGGAGTTCTTTACCTTCCACTTCTCTCCACAATTTTCACACTTATATTTTGCCATCTGCATGTCAGGTTGCTTCCATCACAAAATTCAAGATTTATACACTCAGAATTAAGAGACATCACAATGTCAGGAAGTAAACAAAGCAGAATACTGATATAAAACCATATTATAGTATACTAGACTAGCCAGTAGCTAGCTAGGAACATGTATGAACATGACAATAATGGTCACAATACAAGCACAGCGACGTTTTACTTACTCCTCTTTGTCCTCTACTGTCTATACGACGTCCAGGTGGTCTCCAAAAGTTTAAACGTCTGGTTAGGTTAGTATTATCTCAGTTAGCTATACGGCCCCGGCAGCTATTGCTGCATCACACTGACCGTTGATGATTTACTATCCAAATACCAGGAAATTTCATGTAGATCATACAGTCAACAGTCCATGAATACACTATCAATACGTGCATGATACGAATAATCAATTCAAATTCGTCCAGTTCTAGTATAGTTCTTCGAACTGCGCATGTGTTTACGGGCACGCGCGCCCCCTCCAGCCCCGCCTAGCCTGAGGCCGGCCGGCATAGGCCGGCCATAGGGGACGTATAGTAAGAGTACCGGTACGCGGTACACGTAGTATAACGGAGGAAATCCGGAAATGAGTCATGAAGTTGGTGTCTATCTTCACTGGTCTTCTAGCTACAGTTCAGGCTACATACTACAACACAAATTTGCAAAGATGCCCTCAAATGAACAACTTTGATGCAGTATTTCCATCAATAGCTGACTGTGTCTTGCCAGAGTCAGAGCCATTCTTTTTCAAAACCGCTGCCAACTTCTTTCGTGATGTCATGAAGTTCAGTGAGAGAGAAATCCAGCAGGTGACTGCTGATGCCATCACCTTCTTCAATGTGACCTACGGACTTGACTTCTCAAAGGTTCCTCTTCAAAGGAACAGATCACGTTACCTGGCAGAATCGGATGTGACACTCCTTGAGTTTGAGATGAACCCAGCTCTACACTACAGCATCACATTCAATGAGTGGGCTGTCAGTGGAGAGCGTGAATCCTATTGTGTAGATACTCGTGGTGGAGGCTTTATGGCTCTATTCGGAAGTGACACAATTCTTCATGGAACATACGGTGGCGACAACGGTATCCCGATCAGAGCCAACGAACGGATCATCTACGGATTCTACAACATTCCCCTTTGCCCTCAGTCGCCAATGATTATCCAATACCAGTCAGCCAGTCCTATTCGCATGGACATGTTAGATGGATTTGCGGTGTTTAATCTTGATCTCTTCAATCGTGAACTTGGTGCGGGTCTCGCTCAGGGAGTCTTTCGTGTGACACCATTAGGAGACGATAACATCCACTATGTTGTGAGAAACTTGATCACCTTTCCACCTCATCCTGGTCTTCAACAACGTCATGCTGGTCATTGCAACCGTGATGACAGCAAACATAAATGTGCTGACATCACTAAAATTTAAGACATTATCATTATTACAATTAAACTATTATTGTGACAAGTAACTTATGTATATAAATATTAGTTAGACACTGTTTAGAAGGTTTCTATGTGATTTAGAAGACTGAAGGTTTTTATGTAGAATCCCGAACGAAGCAAGGGTTCTATAGGAGGCCTGAGGTCTTCTAAGTCACATAGACACTGACTAAACAGGCAGTTTAGATCATATACATTTGTATTGGAATCATCAGGCAATAACTTGTAGGTATTATATCAGAATCTCGTAGGGGTTATATCAGATTTAGATACTTACTGACAACCAATCAGATTACAGCTTTTATTGCAACTATGATGTAATATATTTCCTGCAGACAACATAAACTTTAATTTTTATAGACACACTAGCTATAATGTTGTTTACATAATTTCGTTACAGCTTTGAAATAATGGATTTGACTAATTTCTGTTGTTATTGGTCAATAGCACAAATTTGTAATGATTCCCTAGTAGCTCTCCGAATATCAGCTGAAAGTGCATGTCTGATCACTATATCAAGATACATAACATACACTCATGATCATGCTGGCATGTTCCAAATATCATTCACACTACAGTACCGTATCAGAAAAAAAATTTTCGCTGTAATTATTTGTGGTAGCCTTGAGCAGTGAAAATTGGAAACATGAAAATTTTCTGTGTTGTCATTATGTGTAAGCAACGTGTGTGGAAATTAAGGATCATCAACCACGAAAATTGGGAAACAGCGAAAATTTAAAAATGCAAAAAAAGATGTGCATAAATTTCCAGTTAAAGTACTGAGTAAATTAGATACCTTGAAGATGATCTAAGATTTTGTCCAATGACGACAGAGCTTTTTGTCTCACCACTAAATGCTTAACATTTCAAGAAATGGATGTCGACTCTGTACGTAGCTACCATTTTGCACAGACAATCCTTGGCCTGTCATGAAAAAAAATGGACCCCCCAAAAATGTTCCCCCCAGTCCAAATAGTTATACATCAAGGCCTACTCGAAGAAACTGGACCCCCCTCTATATAGATGGTATAGTGTGTCCCATTTCATCACTCTCCAATTGTGGCTACGTATACACTGTGGTAGTGGATGTTACTGCATGTACATGATACATCACTTCAACTTTCTGATTGAAATGTCGTGATCGAGGATGGAATGGCTCTATTCACTTTTCGCCTATAAATGGGTGGAGTGTATGCTCTGGGGCAGCCCCTCCTACTAACGTATTGTCTATTGCGAGGTCTGTTGCGTGCCAGAGCGCGCACAATGCTGACAATGGAGTGTGTGCCATCATAGATCTATGGTGCCATTGTGTGCGTAATTAACTTGGAGGTTGTGGATCATGTTGAAAAGTTCGTCTTCTTTGTCGGTTATCCGTGCAGTGGACACAGCATTCTAGGCAGTTTGATGGATGCTCATCCGCATATGGTGATTGCCCATGAATTCATGCTCATGGCCAACTGGAAATACTTTTCCGACAGGCAGAACGATTCGAACAAGATCAATCCATTTATGAACGATAGATATTTTCTCTTCAACGTCCTGTACCGGCAGAATTTCTGGGATGCCCATAAGGGGGCTTATCCAAAGTCCTTGTGGAAAAATTAATTATGACGTTAACCTTTTACCTCCCTCCCCCCCTCTCTTAACGTCACAGCATTTCAGCATAGATTCGACACTGAAATTCTGATTCTGCTCCACTTAGCCTACACATTCGGTATTCACTTTTACTCTACAGTGCTAGCTATGTCTTCGTGGATTCATTGCATACCTGTGCTTCTTTGACAGTTTCTTGCTTGCCTGTAGCTATGGGTACCCTTTCAGCTACATAGTGCTTGACACATGCAGCTGTCACTAAAATGCAAATTTTGACACTGCTGGAGGTGTGTCTAGACTTATTCAACCACAAGAATGCATAATCACAACTAAAGCTCAATGACAAGTCTGCTGACAGTGCAGTTGTAAAACGTCATGGGTCAAGACCCCCTCCCCCCCTAACATCATAATGACGTTAATTTTCCACAAGGACTATTGACAAGCCCCCTTAGATACACCAACTTTTTATACTTGTTTTTGCTCTTTTTTGTTGCATAAGTGCAGGCTATATTATAGCCTGCACTTAAATACTCAGGATTTTACACTAATTTTGCTGGTGTAAAATCGTCCCATGAGTTACTCTACGTTGTATTGGTGTAAAATCGTCCCATGAATTACTCTACTAGTAGGTTTTGCTGGTGTAAAATCATCCATGAGTTACTCTAGGCATAAAACTCTATTTTACACTAAAAATATTAATATGTAGGACCAATTATTATTAATAATTATTACTATCAGGAACTGGAAATGAGCTAGGAAGCTAGGCTAAACACGTTGATACGCAAGCATTACAATAACCAATAAGCATAATACATCAACCAATGAACAACTCAAGTGAATGTCTGATGAAAATTTCATTGAGTTGTGGTGGGGCTAGAATACATGACATCCAGGCTGTATCATACCGGCTAAAGGGAATAGTAAGCTTAATATTGAGTAAAGCGAGAACACCACACTGGGTTAAGCGAATATTTCGAGCTGGTGATATGTCAAAGATCTTAGACAAGATCATTTGTTTATCATAGTCACTCCAACGAAAACTGCTATTCACCACTGTCAATGCAAATGATTCCAGGTGAGGAAAATGTTGTAGTTGATTCACTATCAGTAGCATAGTGCTCTTGTCCACTAATCCATTGTTGTCCGACAATCCCGAAGAGTCCAAAATTATATTCATTGACAAATGTATCAAGAATGTTAACTGAGTCAGTATCTTCATGTCCTCTATAGTAGATCTAGATATTGATATTGTTAGTGTACGTAGATTCTTTCTCCCCATCAAAGCGTGTTGAAGACAGGATGTATTTTTAGACAGTTCAGATCCACATACATTCAACGTTTGAAGGGTTTGGGGTATATAGATTTCTGAAGATTTCCTTCTGTTTTGTTTTGTCCATTGGGAGAGGGAGGGGGGAGAGTGAGAGCACATTAATAATTGCACTGTGCATGTAACTGCTACTAAAGTTGCATTCACCTGCTTTGGGTAGTTTGAGCTGAGCCAATACTCTACTCTGAGTGAACGCATCAGTGACCTGAAATAGTTAATACAGAAATTTTAATATCAGAGAGAGCACATGCCTGAAATTACTATAATTATGTCCTTACTGTTGCTGATAGTATGCTAGCGGGAGTTGCCAAAGCCTTTCCAAGGTAGCTCATCCAACCTTGCTGCTCCTTTGCTGGCCTATAGTCAGCAACAAAACTTAGTCACCTACTGTACATGCAGGCACTTGAAACAACCGTACACAATGTACATAAATAGCTACAAGGGTTCCCAGAGCATACAAAATCATGTAATCATTTTTACTGACCAGTATCAATCACAAAGAAGGTTATAAAGGAAAAAATATTTAGCAAAAAAATGACCACTCAGTCTCTAGAGATACTGTAGTAGCCAAAGTAAAGGACACAGCAGCAAATGGCTAATTTGGCTAGTGCGTACAAATCCTTATTAATTTCATGCCAGTCACATAGATATGTCAGCCAAGAGAGACTAGGCTGGGGGACTCCTGGAAAGATAATCCACTTCCATGTTCCCATCCTCTCATGTCCCTAACTCATGGACTAATGCCAAGTCGACGGAAAGTGAAAGTCGGGAATTGTTTAAGCAACATAATTACTAAGGGCCCCCCTCAGCAGTCTTTGATGCATCACCCAGACCATACCCACTGGGGGGGGGGGGGGGGGGGGGGGGGGGGGGGAACTGTACATGTGTAGCTGTAGTGCGCAATGTACATCATGTTACACTAAATTTGCGAAGACTTAGTATAAATATCTGGTTGATCGTTTTCTTATTGATTACTTTCTGGATTGTATACAATGTTCTGTATCATGGCATAGGGCAGTGCAGGACTGACTAGCCAGCAGCACAGTGGAGCTCACGGTCAACACAGCTATGCATCAATCATTTCATAAAACAGCCCCTCCTCAGGGGAAATCAAGTCACATGCAAGTCATGTGACTTCTCCCAGTGAATCACATGACCAGAGACAGTTATAACTAGATGTAAGTGTTATACATCCAGCAATACTATTATTATTATGATACATGTATACCCAGGCCATTTCATAATTTTTGGTGTTCGTTATTATTGTTCAACTGTGTACAGTTTTATTGTGTTCATATCAATTTTATGCTCTTTTACAACACGTCATGCTTATGGTGTAATAATTAGTATAGTGCATGCAATGAAATTTCTTGGGATCCCACTGTACATGTACATGTACAGGCATGTATGTGTAATCAAGTAACTGTTAAATAGCTAGTGTGTGACACTGGTATGGTAGTAGTATTACTAGCTAGCAATATCTTTCTGTAGCGACCCTTTGCCAGTAAAATGCCTGAAAATAGCGACCATTACCAAACTGCACAAAATTTAATATGATTGCAATGGATGTGATGACTTATTACTGTGGAGGTACATGTGCTGCTTCATACACTGACATATAGGTAGACTGTAGTTCAGGGTAAAGTTGTTCTCCTGCTTCCAGGGGTGCTCCCAAGATGGCTGACTTGTCCGACTCCACGGCGGTTGAATCTTCGCCAGAGTCTTCACTGATTGGGGATTTCCAGTAGAGTAGCTCACTCTCTGGCTGGAAGAGAGAGTCAAGGACCTCAGAGAAAGTTGGACGACAACTACCTTCAGGATACCTGAAATAAAAGGTAAGCAACTGTATGGGTCAACTTGGGGTTCAATTGTTTGGTATGCTGGGCAGTCACTTAATGGAAATTTTAATGAATTATTGTAACCATTTGTAGGTAATGATGCATGTACACAGTTGTATGCAATTTCATTATTATTGATTATCTGCATACTGCCAAACTAGGGCCAGAGATTCAAGCCTTGGTATGCCCTAGCTACAAAATAAGATTATTGTCAAATGGGAAGTTTTCAATGGACAAAAATTTCGCCAAGCCCAGCTACCTTTGTATTTTTTGGAATAATTTTTGCCAGGTATATATAGCGAAATTGGCAAAAACTTTCTCCTGGTGAAATTTCCATGTAGCTACCATAATAATTAGTGCCAACAGCCAATTTATTTACCAGCATTGGATCATGATCCTATAAATTTCTCTTGGACATCCTGGAGGAGGTGGTAGACGGTAATCTCCCTCCACTTTCGGTAGAACCTATCAAGAATATACATTTGCACGACACAAGAAACTAATAATTTTACCCCGAAGCTATAGCTACTCACTTCCATGTTTTTTATTCTTTTGTAAGGTTTGTTTCCCAGTGACCAAATCTCATATATCACTATGTCATAGCTCCAGACATCACAGGGAGGAGAAAATTTCTTGAAGTTCAGTGCCTTTGGAATAAAATAAGTTGATATGCTATTACTCAGCTATCAACATGTAAACGTACCTCAGAGGCGGTCCATTTTACAGGAATCATACCTCCTTTGGAGACGTAATAATTCTCTTCTTCCAAATCACGTGAAAGGCCAAAATCTGAAATCTATACAACATGTAAACATAAGAGGAAATAGAATAGCTACCTTTGCTATTATAATCCATAATTATATTTTCATAATAGTGAATTTTTTTCATATTCTAGCTGAAAACTATGAAAAATTGCCAATGGATGTTTGAAATGAACCTTGGCCTCACAACACACCAAGCATTTTGAGTGATCTACCAAGAAACCTGTAGCTAAGCACCAGTCCTGCCATAGCAGAAGCTGAAAGCAGACTCATATAGATAGATCATTAAGCTGTGCTGCAGGCTATCTTGACATTGTCTGGTATCTAGGATAATGAAGCTAATTAAAGCTTATTCTTTGAAATTTTCCCATATATGATAATAAATAGTTATTATTATGACTATAGCAGAATGTACACATACTATATGCATGGTACATGACGTAGAGTAACTATGAATCCATACTTGAGAGGATGCAATGACTTGGTTAGACATGTTTTCATACCTTGTATGTGCTGTTGGAAGCCACTAATATGTTCCTGGCGGCAAGATCTCTGTGTATGAAGCCCTTCTTGTGAAGGTAATCCATTCCCGTGGCAACATGTTGGCAGAAATTTAAAAGTTTCCCTGATGAAACCTTTCCCAATCTGCCAGTTGTGTGTGTTTATTTCAGAATAATATAAACATGACCTACAATGGACATGCATGATCAGTCTTCGCAGTCATGCTTACTTACTGTATTGATTTCAGCATCTGTTGTTTTAGGTAGCTGCGTAAATCTCCATGTACTAAGAGCTCAAGAACAATCATAACCTGCAATGTCATGAAGCAATACAATAAATTAAAAATAATGATTATTTTGTGGAGAGGCTGATGGTAACCAACTGGGTTTCCTATAGTGACCACACCCATGAGTGTGACAATGTTGGGGTGTCGGAACTGCCCCATGATGGCAGCTTCTTGAAGAAATGAGACTCTATCGCCTTCTACTGCGTCGGACCTAAGTGTCTTCACGGCCACCTCCATACTCGTCCCTCTTGTTTTTGTCCATGCTCCTACTCACTTCACCAAATTCACCAGAACCAAGCTTATCTATTACTCTAATACATGGTGTGCATAGTGTACGTGTATAATATGGAAGGTAGTGTAACGGTTTTCAATTTGATAGCGTTCAATTTGTTTACTTGATATTGTGACGGGGAATTTCACGGTATTTGTTGGCACAGAGCTGATGGTATAGCTGTTCCTGATCTAACGCTGGCTTCCAGAATTCTTTGCTTTCGACAAAGTTATTTTATTTGAGGCGCTGGCTTCTAGCACGGTCTGGGGGTCATTAATTACTTATAGTCACCTCATCCATGCTATGCTTGGTTTATACAACTGACTGTGCCTTTGATCTGTATGGCTTCCAAAGTACAACGTATTACATCCACTATTATTAAATATAAACCACAACATGACTGTATAATAATAATATATTATAATAATTATCATGCCACTATCATTTCTGTCAGTTATTTGTATTCATGCAAGCACTCGATATAACACTATGTAGCTAAAGGTTTTTACAGGTTCAAGCAATTCTTAATAATTATTATTAGGATTTGAATGAATACCATAAGCTGGATTTTGGCTGTAGTCGACACATGTGCAGGGTGATATTAACGTTGCATCTGTGGTTACTTGAATGTATGCAGGGTTTTGGCTACAATTTGTATTGTATGCTCCTTGAGGGGCCCTGTCCATATCCGGATCCGATGGAATAACTTCATAAGTTGGTTCTTGGGGAGCACTTGGTTGTGCGTCGATATTGTAAGCTGGGTTTTCAGTGTAATTACCAGACAGCAAAGCTGCTGGTGAACTATCAGTATGACCCAAGTGACCATATGCCGGGTTTCTTTGGCAATCACTGGGTTGTGATTTCATGGCATCAGATTCAGAATCTGTAGAATATTACATGATATATTATATTATTGAGTGAGTGACACTGAGTGTGTGCTGTGTGTAACTGCCTTCTACTAGGGAATTAACATTATATATAATATGCATTTTTGGGAAGGCACTTTCCTAGAAGTTATGAATGATAAGCTTTAAAATTTCCATGAATGCAGATTGGATTCTAGATAATTACTTGCATGCGTGATTCAATATTCGTATAATAATATTATTATAATAATATTATTATTATATGAACAAGTATGTTTGATGTCACAATCATGGGATAATGTGACTGAACACTACTAACAGCATGCAATTGTACAATCGAGTGCCAGTTAGTACAGCGCATGCGCAGATGAAGACCACACCCCTCACTGCAGGCCAAGAGTAGCTGCTCGTGTATTATTAAATGGCGACGTTCTCACTCCGCTCGAACGTCGAATCTACCACCAGACCATAATAAAGAGCAGACATCGCCTCTCGCTTCGCTCGAGGCTCGGTGGCCTGCCGAGCAGGCCTGTCGAAACTCGCGGCGCTTGCGCCGCTCGCTTGAGCTCAAGCGCTCGAGAATGCATCTCTCAGGCCCTGGCAACCTTGTTTATGCACACGGCACAACAATTCTGACCAATCGTGAGTCTTCCAAACTTGTAGGAGAGCGCATCTTTTATGCCCTCCAGGTTAGGACACGGACTATATAACGGAAAATTGATCGTCTGAAAAATCAGTACTTTCCAATTCTGTTCGCTCTCGGGCTACGCCCTTGAACTCAGGGTGATATATGAATGGTATATCCTGGGCAACCATAGTTTATCTATTACGAATACCCTGATATTAGTGGTGAGCATATTTCCCCTACCTCCTGTGTATGTGGGATTGCCGAGTGCCTGATCACTGTTTGCAATGGGTGCCAGAGGAAGGTTGTTCTGTACTATAAACTTCTTGCGATTATTTTTCTTCTTTGCAATGTAGAGAGCAAGCAATAAAATGACGATGAGCATTACCAATGCAATTGATCCAAGCACCCCAACTGCTATACCAATGATGGCTCCATTCTCCAGCCTTGAGTTTGACGTTGATGGGTTCACATTTGTTGAAGGAGTGGTAGAATCTATTATACTGCTCATGATTGGTACTGAACTGGTGGAGGAATCAGTTTGACTTGGCTTAACAGCAGTCTTGGTGGCCAGTGTCATTAAAGGGAGCATCATTATGCTTTCTTCATTAGTAACCTTTTCAGTACTTTCCAAGGTTGTTGGTTGTACAAGAGCTTGTAGTAAAGTGTCATCACTATTCACAAATGCGATTTGGAGAGCTGCATTTGCAGCGGATGGCTGATATATCCCAATGATGTCATTCTGTTCATAATCTGCAGGCGGATCTATCTCAGGCAGTGTGTACATGTTTAGAGCTCCAAGTAGTATTCGTGGCCTTGATTTTCTCATGGTTGTAAAGTGTAAGTCATATGACATTGCTCCATCTACAGACATTGACCTTGGCCTCCATATCTGTAATTGTGGAAATCGGGATGCCCTGTTTGGTGATGAATTTGATATTGCTCTCTTGAGTTTCCGTGCTGCAAACACCCATGAAGTGATTGAACCAGATGTATTAAAAGGATTGCTATTGAAGAAGTATCTCTTGAGTTTCCGTGCTGCAAACACCCATGAAGTGATTGAACCAGATGTATTAAAAGGATTGCTATTGAAGAAGTATACAAATCCATTGTCATCTTCTACTGCAGTGTCCATTGGAGTGTAGATTAATGATTGAACCAAAAGTGTGTTTAAATATAAACTTTTTATGTCCTCTGCTCTAGGTAAACGTTCGATGCAGTTATCACTAAGCAATGAATCTGTGTAATAAAGGTTATATAATACTAGTTGTATAACTCAAACATTCATGCGTTATTGTACCTCTATCACCAAAGGAAAGCAATGGAGCACCACGGATTACTGTGTTCACATCTGTTGACACATTTGCTGTAATAGGTATACCCCTAGAATTTGAAAATTCAAATCCACCCAATACTCTGCGATTCATGATGCCCGTTCTGCTGGCATCATAGTAGAGGCTGAAAATTTGTGTATCAATCCCAATACCAAGCACATTTCCTGCTATCACATTCAACCCATCACTGATGTTCAGTGTGAAAGAGTAGACATGTCTACTAATGGGTTTCAATTCAGTAATGGTCGTTGTAGCCGTGAGATTGTAAGTTGCTTTTCTGATCCGCTGCCACCATGTGATTGTCAGAAATTGATTTGTATCTGCTGCATCAGTATCACTGATTAATTCTCCTGCAATTATGCCGTCCACTCTCTCACGAGATTGTGCACTACACGTGTCACTGAGTGATATTTGTGGAATGATGTACAAGCCAGGTTCTTGGTAGGCCATGATATCCCGACTTAGCAAACTTCTAAGGATATCTAGACTGAGAAATCCACTCATACAATTCGCAGGTTCTGAACAAAAATAATATTATTATGACAACGAATTCAGCTAGACTGTACACTGTCGGATAGAAATGTGACTTACCTGTTTCCACTGCCAAAAGTGGATAGTCATTAGATTTTGATGATTGCAAGAATGGACTCATTTTTCCTTCTTGAAGGTAGATGCTAGGACCACTATTGTTGTGATAGATCATGCTAAGTCTTACACTATCATTTCTCTCCCTTGGATCCATGATCCCAATAAAGTCTCCCATCGTGAAATTGAACCTCATAGGCACGACTGATGCAAGTATACGACGCTCTGACCTTCTATCCACAACCCGGGTTTCTGGATCCCTCTTCAGTATCAATTGTAAGCCATCATTGAAGGACTGCCTTAAGTTATTAAAGAGTCTGAAACTTGGCCATGGGATTTGTGGACGAAGTGGGCTTTGTTCATATTGTCGGCCAATGAACCATAATCGAACAATGTATCCTGTTTCACATGTGAATCGGAGTGATGGAAACACAGCAACATGAAATGGCTCTTGAGTAATAAATTCAGTATCGGACACTATCTTTGTTGCCCTGATGGAAATGTTATCAACTTCTTCATATTGGCCTGAAAAGGAAATTTAATCACTGAATCATTGTTTATCTTTTAGACCCATGGAGAGACACAATGTCATAATTATTATTGCAAACTGACCATGCAGATGACCATGGTGTATCCTAGATTCCCATCTAATACAAGCATAGTAGCTACATTCCAAGTGTACACTGTGCTATCAAAAGAGGCCTATATAGCTAGCCCATCGTGCGACAGTGATTACTATTAAACACTCAAGAGTAGTTCAGTTGCATAGCTTGTTGATCACAGTCTGATCTAAAAGAACTTCTGTTTTTCATACCAGGGATATAATATACGGTATGTACAATCTTGACATGTCACACTATGATCTCTTACTGCTAAGTATCTCAGGAAATACTGGTTTCTTCTAAAATTTTAGTATGTACGTCTGACTAAGGTTCATAATCTTCAGGCTAAGTACTATATCACAGTGAATATAATTATAGTGTATTATGAATAATGCTTTGAGTTGACCTCTGAACTATTCCCAAGATCATAATATCTTAGAGTCTATCATTGAAACTGTAGCAAAATAGCTAGCTAGCTAGGCAGAAACTACCATCATACTATCTATGCTATCATATTCAGGGCCGCCGGAACCGGTCAGGCTGGTCAGGCCAAAACCGGACCACTTTTTTCAACGCTTAGTTGGGTAATGGTCGTTTATTTTATTTATCGAATGGTAAAGATCGTCAGATAATAAATCGCGCATGCTTGATAGTGCAAATTAGCACACCAACTTATCTTCAAATGAGCTTCCTAAGGTATTTGTATATTTTGGTCCTAGTTCAACAGTCTTTAAAGCTTAATATAAGTGGAGAGATTGTTTAGATCATGAGGCTGCCTTCTGCTATCAAAAATTCTCTGTTTCACTGAATCTTAGCTAATTGGGATTTGGGCCATACAACGAAGTCTAAATATTGACCAGTGAAAGTGGTCTCAAAAGCCATCAGAAGCAATTTCTGAGGATGTAAATTACAAAATTTTCCTGGGGGAGCATGCCCCCAGACCCCCCTAGTTTTGCGTACTTACGCACGCATTTGCTCCACATTCTGACTTAAAGCTGGCCGGACCACATGTAAATTGCTTCCTCCGGGCCTGATATTGGGCATGATCTCATAAAATAGAGCTGGCACAACTAGTGAAATTAATTCCCGAGCCCCGATTACCGTTTGTGATCCAGCCACACGCGAACAGCACCACAAACTGAACAAACATGTCTCTCCAAGCCTTGTTTCCGATGTGATTAAACTTATCATTCAGTAGTAATAGCAATTAAATTTTCTAAGGGGGTAGGAGTGGCAGGCCGATTGGGCGGAAGTATTGGTTTCGTCAATTAATGCGCATGCGCAGTACAATCATGCGTGACTGAACATAATATCAGATCTAGCTACTAATACTATTATTATTATTATGTGGTTTGCAGTTTAGTAAGTTGATTTTAAAATTAACAGAGCCAAGGGTCATGTTGCTCCAGCTTTTTTCCTGCTCCTTCAACCTGCTGAGCATCAGCCACTGCCCAGCCAATCTCAGCTTGAATAGCCAGCGTCTTCTGGTTCTGGGTGGCAGCCATTACACCAGCAAAGAAACGCATGTGGTGGACAGTATCGCTTCTCATGTAACGACATTCAAACGGAACTGATACCATTCCAGGTGGAAAGCTTGCAGAGGTCAAGCATCCTGCGAAGTCGCCCTTCTTCCACTGGTTCATGAATGTGTTTTGCTCCATTTTGCCATCCCGGTCAGCTTGCAAGTATGGGAAGAATGTAACAACCCATCCATTGATGTAGAAACAACCATAGGCCTCCTTCAGCTTGTAGATGGAGGACCAGAACCGTTTATCTACTTTCCCCGAGGCAGCGGCTACAAACTGATCCAAAACCGGCCTCAGTTCCTTGGTCCACCACTCTAATCCGTACCTACCGAGGCTCATTGCTTTCTCACGCAATAATTTCCAATCTTCCACCGTTCCTTTCAGTGTGATTTCAGGTATGCCACAGATACAGACGAATTGGTAGAGGAAGTACTGCTTGAAGCAGTCCATAAGAACAACCTGTGCTGCGGCTCGTTCCACTGGCCCTGTCGTGGTAAAATTTGGGGTCAATAGGTCATGAGTCTCGTCACCAACATGCTTTTTGATCTCTTCGGAGAACTGATCGAACAATAGCGGCCAGGGATTCTCTGGCGAACCTTTCACAAAGTCGTCTCTGTAGATGGCGAGCGTTTCTTTGCCCTCGTGGGACACAAAATGTCGACGTAGTTTCCCAGGGTTATTGTTGATGTGGTGGCTCAGTCCTTGAGCGATGCAGATCCATATGACGTCGGGTGTCAGCACCAGAGGATAGTGGTTAGAGAAGGCGGCGTGCACTGCCGCGAGGAACGCGTTGGGAAGTGGCTTGTAACTGCCAGAGCTCTCGAAAGGAACGTCAACAAAGTTTGAGTGGGATTCTGGTTTGACGCTACCACATCTTTCCAGGATTATTTGCTCCGCATTGCCCGGTGGTAAGACCTTAGTCGCTTTAGTAACTTTGTCCACTCGAAACGTAGTCATCAGATTCTTTCCAGTTCACCGTTGGCTGTATTGACTCAGGATGGTGCAATATGAAGCGGCAAAAAAATGCTGGGAATCCACCGTGACGTCACGCAGAGGAACTTCACTCAGATCGAACAATAACAAAATAAAAGAATTCTTCTACTCTGCCAGATACTGAAGACCACTAGCCCATATATACTAGATCAAAATGCTTCTGTATAGCTGCTACCTGTACTATACTCTGCTTCCATCAATTGGATTCATAGAAAAAATTAATTAATGTTACTCAGCAGCTACATTTAACACATTAGATGGCATTCAGCGGGGAGTCAAATTTTTGTTACAATGTTATGCATTTGTAGAGGTTATCCATGCCAGTATTATAATTATAAAGTGATCCTAAAATAATATTAATTAATACTATGACATTGTGTAACTGTACCAAGAAATTTAGCTAAGAATGAATCTTTGTGTCATCTACATTGGATAAGTGTGGGAGTATACTTTCACTCATCCATGTAAACACTGAATATGGAGGATATATTGCGGTATAAATTACAGTGGCAGAATGTATAGCTATGCATTCGGATCTAGAATTACCGAAGGCAGAAGAAAAGCTTTCAAGCTAGGATCTGACTGGATTTACCATGATGAAATAACTTACTTGATTCTCATCCTCGCCCTCACTGGCCGCCTCTATGAATTTTATTGCTATTGTGCGTGTGCAGTATTAAACGACCCGGTACCAAAAATATGTTCAGATACTACTCTTCTTAGTGTCTTGATGAATAAAAGAATAAAAATAAAATACCTCCTCCCGCCCCAATTTTATGAGAAAAGGTGGATGAGAATCAAGTAAGTTATTTTATATGGCCTTAGTCCATTCCTTTGTCGCTCGGATATCTTAATGAGAACACATTTTGTTAAATGTTCACTTTCCAGATCCAGGCAGTTCAGTAGTACATTGTCATGACTGGTTATACCGAAGTACTTCTGTACTAGGTCACTGTGTTCAAACTCATATCCATTAAAAGTCTTCATGATAGGGACTCTGTGGGCAAATACTGAGAGTAATTCTTGGCATGTCTCCAGAAATTATCACAGGCCACAGGCATATACATGTACATACCTCTACATTAATACATGGTGGGATAAGATGCAGCAGAGTGCTAGTGTAGCGTTCACCACCTTTGGACTGGCTCACAAGTGTGTAGAATACACTGTGACGCCATGCATACATGATTGTATACATGTAGGTGTACATAATCGTACATGTGCATTGGACAAGCAACTTAATTGGATTCAATATTGAGCTTAATTGTGCATGTGCCTGTGCATATATGATTTGGATTGGAACAGACTTGGAAAAAATTCTTAGATATAAATAATCATCCACAAACAAACAAATATCGATTTCTCTCGTAGAGAGTGAAGATAGAAAAGAGGAGTACAGAAGAAAAGATTCAGCCCATGAAAATTAGTGACTGCATGTGCTAACTAATACATACAGCAACTTCTATAACTTCTTTTTAATCTCTCTCTCTATAAAGGAATATAAAACTAGGCTTATTCTCTCACAGAGGCTATACAGTAACTAAACACATCTGTAGTGCATGGTGGTATGATTTTGGGATGCATAGAGGAAGGTGATGAGTCACATGATCAATCACATGATGCAGCAGGGTTTGTTGGCAGATTCCAAAAACTCCATGCAGTTGCCGCTGATTTATGGCTCCTCTTCTCTTCCTGTAAAAATTTAACCACTCCATGACATTCTCTTTCTCTCCCTTCCTCCCTCCACCTCTCTCCCTTTTCTCCATCTCCTCATGACACACACATACACACACTTACTTTCTGATGAGCTCCACAGCAGCTGTGTACTTCATTCCTGCTCTACCAAGGCCAGCCACACAGTTGCACAGCACCATCAGGGTGGTCACGAACGTCTCCTCTGTTAATGATCATCTCTACTGGAGGGGCAGCACCATCATCAAAGAAACACTGAGTCCTATAGTGAAGAATTTGTATAATAAAGATGAAGGGTCAAAGGATAAAGATGTCTCTGGCTCACCATAATTCGAATGCCCTCTTCAGTGAAGCTCTCAGTGCTGTAGGAGTGTTCACAGCACCTCACGACCATGCACTGCCTTGGCATTGTGCTTCTTTAACTCCTGGAGGGGGAGAAAGAGAGAGAGAGTCAGTCAAATGCCGTAGTTCTGACATTCAAACTGTCGTAACTACAGCAAATTAAACACCAATTTAAACGTCTGGTTAGGTTAGTATCATAGCATCTCAGTTAGCTAGCTATACGCTGTATCTACAGTGGCCCCGGCAGCTGTTGCTGCATCACACTGACCATTGATGATTTACTATCCAAATACCAGGAAATTTCAAGTAGATCATACAGTCAACAGTCCATGAATACACTGTTAATACGTGCATGATATTATAATATACTCTTCGAATAGTCAATTCAAATTCGTCCAGTTCTAGTTCTTCGAACTGCGCATGTGTTTACGGGGCACGCGCGCCCCCTCCAGCCCCGCCTAGCTAACCTGAGGCCGGCCGGCCATGCATAGGGTACGGGTACCGGGTGCAGGTGACTGTGTGCCAGGTCGCTCTGAGTACAGTATAAGAGTACACGTAGTATAACGGAGGAAATCCGGAAATGAGTCATGAAGTTGGTGTCTATCTTCGCTGGTCTTCTAGCTACAGTTCAGGCTACATACTACAACACTAATTTGCAAAGATGCCCTCAAATGAACAACTTTGATGCAGTATTTCCATCAATAGTTGACTGTGTCTTGCCAGAGTCAGAGCCATTCTTTTTCAAAACCGCTGCCAACTTCTTTCGTGATGTCATGAAGTTCAGTGACAGGGAAATCCAGCAGGTGACTGCTGATGCCATCACCTTCTTCAATGTGACCTACGGACTTGACTTCTCAAAGGTTCCTCTTCAAAGGAACAGATCACGTTACCTGGCAGAATCGGATGTGACACTCCTTGAGTTTGAGATGAACCCAGCTCTACACTACAGCATCACATTCAATGAGTGGGCTGTCAATGGAGAGCGTGAATCCTATTGTG
Organism: Cliona cf. orientalis; assembly: GCA_963930775.1. Taxonomy (NCBI): domain Eukaryota; kingdom Metazoa; phylum Porifera; class Demospongiae; order Clionaida; family Clionaidae; genus Cliona; species Cliona cf. orientalis. The sequence continues at coordinate 3,452,176 of OZ005695.1, forward strand.
TAGATACTCGTGGTGGAGGCTTTATGGCTCTATTCGGAAGTGACACAATTCTTCATGGAACATACGGTGGCGACAACGGTATCCCGATCAGAGCCAACGAACGGATCATCTACGGATTCTACAACATTCCCCTTTGTCCTCAGTCGCCAATGATTATCCAATACCAGTCAGCCAGTCCTGTTCGCATGGACATGTTAGATGGATTTGCGGTGTTTAATCTTGATCTCTTCAATCGTGAACTTGGTGCGGGTCTCGCTCAGGGAGTCTTTCGTGTGACACCATTAGGAGACGGTAACATCCACTATGTTGTGAGAAACTTGATCACCTTTCCACCTTATCCTGGTCTTCAACAACGTCATACTGGTCATTGCAACCGTGATGACGGCGAACATAAATGTGCTGACATCACTAAAATTTAATATTCTTTATCATTATTACAATTGAACTATTATTGTAACAAGTAACTTATGTATAATATTTATTATACATAAGTTACTTGTCACAATAATAGACTAAGTTCATTATTAATAAACTATTGGGTGTGAATTGAACGCTTTTGGAGGGATGGGAACCACTAAATAAAGCTGCAATTTCCCACTAATACCAGTACCGGAATGCAGTAACCACCAAAAACCAGATGCTATATTATGAGACGAGCTGAATCCACTACTTTTGGTGTGAAATTTCCTCCCTTTTTGCAGTCCATATATATATGCATGTGCACATGTATGCATGGTGTCATAGTGTATTCTACATACTTGTGAGCCAGTCCAAAGTTGGTAAACGCTACACTATAGCACTCTGCTATAATTATATACATCTTACATAAACCAATTTACACCAAAATCTGAGGAGTGAGAAATGAGTGTGAGTGTGTTGTGTGCATGTACAATGTATTATTATTGCAGTGGTAGTCATCACATGCATGATCTATACCTTTATGTGCCTCTGTGACTGCCTTGATGCTGATCAGAAAGCTCCAGGTCCTAGCATTGGTCACCCCACCATCCACCCTATATATAAGACTAAACTATAGTACATGCACGCCTGAGGATTTTTGCGCAGCCATGAAGATGTTTGTCCATGCAGGTTAATTTTAAATTCAGTATAATGTTATCGATAAAGCTGTTATCAAGTTCCAGAGTGAATCTTGATCTAGCTACTATATTAATTTTATATAGTTATATTAAGTTTATATTATTATGTGGTTTGCAGTTAATAGTATGTTGATTTTGGAAACTACCAGCGCTGGTACCGAAGGTCATATTGCTCCAGCTTTTTCCCTGCTCCTTCAACCTCCTGAGCATCAGCCACTGCCCAGCCAATCTCAGCTTGAATAGCCAGCGTCTTCTGGTTCTGGGTGGCAGCCATTACACCAGCAAAGAAACGCATGTGGTGGACAGTATCGCTTCTCATGTAACGCCATTCAAACGGAACTGATACCACTCCAGGTGGAAAGCTCGCAGAAGTCAAGCATCCTGAAAAATCACCTTTCTTCCACTGGTTCATGAACGTGTTTTGCTCCATTTTGCCATCTCGGTCGGCTTGCAAGTATGGAAAGAATGTAACAACCCATCCATTGATGTAGAAACGGGCATAAGCCTGTTCCAGCTTGTAGATGGAGGACCAGAACTGTCTGTCTACTTCCCCTGAGGCAGCGGCTACAAACTGATCCAAAACTGGCCTCAGTTCCTCCGTCCACCACTCCAAATCATACCTACTGAGGCTCAGTGCTTTCTCACGCAATAATTTCCAATCTTCCACTGTTCCTTTCAGCGTGATTTCAGGTATGCCACAGATACCGACCATTGGGTAGATAAAGTACTGCTTGAAGCAGTCCATGAGAACAACCTGTGCTGCGGCTCGTTCCACTGGCCCTGTCGTGGTGAAATTTGGGGTCAATAGGTCGTGAGTCTCGTCACCAACATGCTTTTTGATCTCTTCAGAGAACTGATCGAACAATTGCGGCCAGGGATTCTTTGGCGAACCTTTCACAAAATCGTCCCTGTAGACGGTGAGCGTTTCTTTGCCCTCGTGGGACACAACTGAATGTCGATGTAGTTTCTCGGGATTATTGTTGATGTGGTGGCTCAGTCCTTGAGCGATGCAGATCCATATGACGTCGGGTGTCAACACCAGAGGATAGTGGTTAGAGAAGGCGGCGTGCACTGCCGCGAGAAATGCGTTGGAGAGTGGCTTGTAGCTTCCAGAGCTCTCGAAAGGAACGTCAACAAACTTTGAGTGCGATTCTGGCTTGACGCTACCACATCTTTCCAGGATTATTTGCTCCGCATTGCCCAGTGGTAAGACCTTAGTCGCTTTAGTAACGTCGTCCACTCGAAACGTGGTCATCTTTCCAGTTCACCATTGGCCGTGAGAATGGTGCTCGGTGTCTAGATTCAATGGAACGTGGAACGGTGGAATGGAACAGTGGAACGGTGGAATGGAATAGTGGAATGGTGGAATAATGGAATGGGCAACTATGACTAACGACCCTGTACCACACATATTCGTGCGTGCGCACTATGCAGCTCAGCTTGACTGAGCAGAGTCACAGGCGAGAGAGAAGAATAGGCCAGGGATGTAGACTCAGAGAAAGACAGAGAGGCAAAAGCCACAGAGCACATGCTGATAGTCTAGCTATATAGATTTAGATATTAAATATTATACTTCTACTTCCAGCACAGACAGAATGCCGTATAGCTAGTATGGTGCCTATTTAATTTGTTGCTCAGCCTGTTGCCATGCCATAATATTATGGCCTTGAATGCTATATCCCTGACACTGCTTGGGACCAAGGTCTGGGTAGTTCTATTAGTCACGGTGCCCCTTACATTTATTGAATAGATATGTTATCATAATACCAACTATAGCTCCCTGGGTGACGATCATGTCAACTGTGGCACTTGGCTGGATGCCGTAGTCAATCAATGAAATATTCATATTAAAGTTTACCACTTTTGTATTGTATTTGATACAATAGCTACATTGTTGTTTTAAAAGGATTGTTAATATTCACCATCAAGTCCTAATAATTTATATGAGTGTATTGACAGTACCGTGAGTGACTACTATGATGTGTATGGGTGTGCATAATTCTCCACTGTATTGCATACTTCAATCTCCCTGAATGTGGTCCTCTTCGTTCCTCCTTCAGCCAGGGTCCAATGATGGCTGATGAGTCAATCAATGCTTCAGTAGCTAGTTATCACAGACTAGGTGTGTGCCAGGGGTTGATATGATACTCCACTGAGAATAATTTGTCTGTTATGCACCTATCAAAGTCATGCCCCACCTACCACACCCCGGGGAAGGGTGGGGATGGGGTGGGGATTAGACATTTCTAAATGCTAAAGCCCGCGATGTAGGGCAGTGCTCAGTGCCTAATCCCTCCCCACCCCCACCGTTGTCAGTGGGGATAGAGTGGGGATTTGACAAGTGCTCAGTGGTGAGTTTGATTTGATATTCATACAGGTTCAAGGAGGAAGTTTATACAAGAACATACTATGTAGCTTCCCAGATACCATAAAGAATAGTGTATTTATATTACAATGTACAAAGATAATACAAGCAATAGATGATTTATGTGAGTGTACACTTTGCACATATAAAAGATTCTGGCTCCTCAATAACATGTACACACTGCCAATGGTACCATGTATTACATGAGTCACAAGCAATCCAATCTTGCTCTTCATCGGCTTCCTCTAGATACAACTCTTCACATACACCACAGTAATAGAGCTCTGGAGAGGGTTGGGTACATAGGGAAGCCTTTTTTAAGCGTCTTGTCTCTGCAGCTTTCTGCGCTCCCCTTTTCCTATTTTCTGAAACAGTCATGAGATGTCTTAGCCAAATTTTAACATCTTCTACTGGCAAAAGAACATTACTGGCAAGAGTCTCAATATCAGACTCATTCAGAATTCCTGCCTTTGATGCCTCCAGTATCACAGCAGATGGAGGAGGACTAAAGACGATGGTACCACCTGCAGCTGCCTGTACCGCTTCCTGAGGCTTTAAGTAATGTCCTGCACAAAACTGCTTACAGTCTGAGCAAGTTCCATTCCATGGACGGATTGGATCACCTATTGGCATTGGAAGGGTAGTCACAGAAGGGCCTCCAGGGAACCACTTGTACTGACTCAAGTCAGTACCAGCCAACCTTTTACAGAGTGGATGGATGCATGTAGAATCTAAACAACACCTAAGGAAATAAACATATTGAGAGGGAAAACCATTGACAAGGTGCCTTTGTCTCACACTCCATACGTCACTCAAATGCTGGTACACCTCAGGATGAGACTGCTCCAGGTTAAATTTTGATTTCTTGGACCCTTTTAAGAATACACGCAAATGTTCTCGGTACTTCTGGAAAGTTTCAGAATCCACTCCTTTGTACAAATGTATCGATCCTCCTCCACAGGGACTATTATCAACATACTTGACATAAGTTTGTATAGCCAGCTCCAGGTTCCTCTTGAGAATGTCTGTATTGACAGTATTAGATTCCATACAGCTTCCAGCCAGAGTAGATGGGATAAAAAGGTTGGCATGTCCTCTACTTAAACAACCATTCTGAAGTTCTATAGACACGGTTTAAAAAGCTTGACCCGCTGCTTCGAGCTGTTACGAGGGTTATAAATCTTTCACTGATAAGGTGCTCTCGAGCCCACCAGAACTGCACCTCGTCATGAGCCGGCCCTTCATCAGACGCACCATCTACTCGTACACAAATGATGTTCTTCTCATTACCACCAGGAGCATGAAAAGCACCTGATAATAATTCTTGTGTTTTTAACATTTCAAAATCAGCTGCATGTTGAGCTGGGTTTTTGTAATGTAGAGGAGTAGCTTTCACAACACCAGCGCATAGTTCAGCAGTTGTGGGTGTACCAGTAAAGTTGTAAGAAGTTGTTTGTAGAACACTGGGATACCTATTCACATAATCAGTATGTGTTGTTAGCATATCAAACCCACGCACAGTAGGTGCTGCAAATTGCTTGTGTGTTGCCAATGTGTCCAAACGAAATCCACTGGCATCATCCCTATTGATATTGACAATACTTGAACCATCACTCATCTGGATGTAGTCCAGCCCTCTGTATAGAGCATTACTCCAATGAAAGTCTGGATTGTACCTCAACTGAAAGCCTTTTCTAGCTCTCCTAGTAGTAACTTGTGCGAGACCACGATATCGAGCAGCAGATTGACGCCTTTGATTTCTTGCTATGCATAGTTGGACCACTGTTCCATATGAGAATGATCTGCAGTATGTACTCATCAGGTGCTGCTGAATACGCTTATATGTGACTTTCTTAGCATTTCTGACATTACCATCGAATGTTAGCACACCAGTCCGACGCCATTGGTCTGCCCCGACGTTGTTTGATTTCACAAATTCCTCTATTTTCTGTCCAATATCAGGGTACTGGCTTACTATTCCTTTCACTTTTCGGGATATTCGGCGACCAAGAAAGTTTTTCTTCGCAACATGTTTCGCCTTAGTCCTAGTGGCTTGAAGTTTAATTGATGCACGTTTTTTCTTGATCAATGCCTTTACAGTATCATCAAAAGGTGTGCTTGCTTTAGAAACAACATCTGGATCAGCATCACTTTCACTATCTGTCACAACATCACCATTTAGCACATCAGCAGCTCTCTTCTTGAAGGTAGAGTTAATCTCTTCATCGACACTATATGCTTCACATGAGATTCTAAGTTGCTCAGTTTCTTTCTTATCCAGTTTCAGTTCATCCAGCTCAAGCAATTCAATCAGCTCTTCACACACATTTTTTGGAGATATATAATTTTCTCCATAGTTATGCTGCAGATGTGCAATGATTTCGAAAAAGTTGAAGTGGCTTGCTTTGATCAGATCTGTCACACCCGATAAATCATTTCGTAGGCGAAAATTAGAGTCAGTCTGATCAGTGAGTGATAAATTACAAGGTTCAAGTTGCTCATCCTCGTCTTCATCAGTAGACTCATCAGAACTAGTATCACAATCACTTTCAGTCAAGTCAATGCCTAGAGCACGCAAAACTGCAATTTCCTTCGTTCTTGCCAATTTGTCGATTGCTTGTCTGATGTATTGAGCATGTTTTAGTGCCTCTTCCACCCTTTTCGATCGCTGATTCATATGTTCAAAACCAAATTGCTTACGGGCTTGGGTTGCTGTCACACCGGACGATCTGTATATAGCATATCGAATACACTCGCGTTCTCGATCTGACTGACATATGGCAAGAAGGGACTTGACTTCATGCTTGCTGAGGGATGATCTCTTGTCACTGTCCTTATGAACCACATTTTTTAATAAGCTAACAATACTTTCATAGTTTGTTTGTGGTCTGTGTTCGAGGATATAACATTCTGATACTCCTGGTCTGAAATCTATCCTTACACAAGCGAGTGGCATCTGTAAGAGTCGCCTACGGGCATGATCCGATTTGTACTTCACAGAAGGAAAATGTTGTGTGTATGCTTGCTTGAGAGACAAAAATCCTTCATTCAGAATAGTAGTGGCGACATGTAACATAGAAGTGCAATCACATGTTCCATATTTGTGTACGTCTTTACAAAATTCCTTTCTCGCTTCAACATACTCGCTTAGTGTTAAACTATCACATTTACTAACATATATAGATTCTGATACCTTGATACAGTCAGATAGTCTATTATTACATTGTTCCCTGTACAAACAAATAAGTTCTTGTATGGGCCTCTCTGCATTTGGAGTGCAGAGAGGCCTGCTTAAAAAGATTCACTCTGACCCTCACCAACCACTTGCACCTCCGGATCCTCTTCATCACTTTTATCTCCAGCTTCTGTGGGTTCTGCGGAAGTGCTAGGGAGTTGCTTTCGTTCCTTGTAGTATTTTGCTTTCTTCGCTTTCTTTTGGAATTTTGCCAATTCACTGTTGAGCTCTTTACGCTGAGCTTTCAGCTCTGACACCTCTGCAGCAAGGTCATCACACACTCGGTAATTGCGACTCAATGTAGCTTCTTCAATTCTCCTCTCTTTAAAAGTAATTTTCCTACTTAATTCGGATATTTCATCCATTAATTCGGCAATTCGACGTTGTCTCTCTTCTGCGTTAACTTTAACACGCTTAACAGCTGGCTCACCACCTTCTGCCTCAGTTTGGTACTTTTTTGATTGGCTGTGGCCCTTTTTATAGACGTAACCATCTTGGTGGACTTTTGCTCGAGCTAAATCCAAAATATCACCCTTTTTTCCAAGTAGAAGTGATGGATTCCCCTGGCAAAGGCTATAGCTGGCATCATTAATTCGCTTCTGATATTCTGTTAATGGATGTCCCTCTTTAAAGATCAGTGAAGATTTTTTTATCAATTCATCATTGTTGTCATGACTTGTTCGATTTAATTTTTCATATATCTGCTCCTATATAAAAATAATCTTTGTGAAATGAGAATGATGCAACAAATGATAAGGATCAACAAAAGGTAAGTTCTAAATTGCTCTTGCGTACATTGTCTGATGGTTTTCGTAGCCCCACTTGTTGCTCTTGAGAGAAAGTCAAGCGCATCTGTGTCAGTCCGCTGGGCCCAGCAGATGCACTAGTGACTGCTGCAGAAGCTTTGATAGTGGATGTTGGGGGCTGGTCACTCGACGACCTCTGTTTAGGAGAACAAGTGCAGTATACACACACTCATGAGCATTCATTCTAGGCTTACCTTTGGTGTGGTGACTGTCACTTTGATGATACTCTTGTCAGGGATGGAATCGCAGTGTCGTATATCAACAAATTGGCCTGGCCACTCCTCCGACTTGAGTTGCACCAACAGGTCATTTATGTCACTCGTGCTCAATACATCTTGGAATGATTCCACAACAGATTGTTTCAATTCCACCAATTCCCTACCGCTTTCTGGTTTGAACACTACAGGTCGCCTATTAGACCCCACCTCGACCAGAACACGTTTGTTTTCCATGCCAGTTTTATATAGTTTTATTTTAATATATACAACCGACACCTTAAAATTTGTCAGAGAGAGAAAAAGTGACATAATATGCATTTGAACCCAAAAAGGAGAGTGTTAGCCATCGTTTTACGATGGGAAAGCCACTTACCTCGTCCTCAAAGAAGCGAGAAAAACCAACACGAGGGCCTCAGAGTTACAGCGTGGTAATGCTGCACGCATGCGCAAAAGACTCACCCCCGGGGCAACAATTTTGTGCTAATCGCGAGTAAATGCCCCTCGTTTGCCCGGGGTGTGGTAGGTGGGGCATGACTTTGATAGGTGCATTAGATAGCTATAGCTATGCGTAACACAACAACACAGAGCTACACAGGCTCCTTTTCACACACTTGTAGAGATGTAGATAATTCTCCAGTGACAGGTAGCCTGGTATACGTATCCAGACCATCCATGTTAATTGCTAGTGCGCATGCCCAATTGGTCCACTTATACGAGTAAAAACGGTACAGGGTCCACCATTCCAGTATTCCACCGTTCCACCATTCCACTGTTCCATTCCATCGTTCCACTATTCCATTCCACCGTTCCACGTTCCATTGAATCTAGACTCCCGAATGGTGCACTGTTTATTCAGCGGAATGGAACGATGGAATGGAATAGTGGAATGACCACGCCCACCAAATGTGCTTTGTGACGACCTATACATATTGTATTCAGTGCCCAAGACACAGAGGTCTTCTCGATTGAATTATGACTAGCCAGTGGCAGTAATTCAAAGAAGGACGAGCACAAACTGATACAGAAGAAAAATAGATTGTTATGGGGACATTCAGCTTCCAATATTGAATGTTAACCTCATGCTGTATGTACCTCTGTATAGCTACTTTGTGCAAGAATTATTTGGTGTGTTGCCTTTTCCATGGGCCAGATTGTGCCTCTTTGGGCTTCATAATCTATGTAGGATAGCCCTTTAATAGTATACTAATAGAAGAGATATTAGCATTGTACCCAGGCTCTCAGGAGCCTGGGTATGAGGCTAGAGAGATATTGGCACCTACCGTTCCAGCCACGCCAGACTATATCGATCCCCCTTCCCAAAATTTAATGGCTCCAGTCCTGAAACCATTTCGCTAGCTAGCCTATAGGTGTGGGTGTCTTCAGTACTCGGGAATCCCTGCTAGCTATTGCACTTTAGTCTCGCGAGTCCCCAGCCCCTTTCACACACGCAGAGGGGGGAGAAGGGGCTGGCGCGCGAGACTAAATATTGATCCCTGTATCACATGTACATGAATTAGCTAATGGGGACACCACTCCATAGCAGCAACATGGTGGGTCCCATGCATGTCACACATACACAGGACGTTCGAAGGCTTCATTGAGAGTAGAGCTATAACTGGTCCTGTAGAAGTTAGTGTAAAATAGAGTTTTATAGCTACCTAGAGTAACTCATGGGACGATTTTATACCAGCAAAACCTAGAGTAACTCATGGGACGATTTTACACCAGCAAAACCTAGAGTAACTCATGGGACGATTTTACACCAATACAATCTAGAGTAACTCATGGGACGATTTTACACCAGCAAAATTGGTGTAAAATCCTGAGTATTTTATTGTATGCCAAGCATATTAGCTATTAAGGGAGGATTTTACACCACATCAAAATTAAGGGGCTTACTCATGTAAAATTTTCCCATAGTATAACTTACCTCTGCTATATATAAGGGACGATTTTACACCAGTTGCCACCACAGGTACTGAAGTGGTGTAAAATCATGCCATGTAATACTGATGACTAACAGTAACTGGAGCAAAGATTTACATGTGACCTTTGACCTTACTTAAAATTCTCCCATAATAATAAGAATGCATACCCATACTCTGCTAAAATTTTAAGTGTGAACTTTGACCCGGTGTAAAATTCTCCCTTGTATAATATTATAGCCACTGAATCCGGACTCAGGTAGGTTTTTAAGTGCATTCCAAATCCTCGCTTGCTGTGCGTATGGCTGAAGTACACACACTTGGTGGGTGGGGCTATCCAGCATCCGTGACAGCTACTTTGCACTCGTGCTACCCATACAATACCAGAATTTCAATTGAAAATACTTTCGTGGTCTCCAGAGCAAACTCTACTTCATGTAAATCATTTTTTTTCCAAGAACACTGGCATTGTGGAATAGCTCAATCTCTCTGTAGCTGCTATTGGAATACTGTACTACTTCCTATTGTCATAGTTAATGTAATTATCCACTTAAAATATAATTAATATCATTTTTAGGCATACACTTATTTAGAACTAGTATCTAATTTGTATGTCTACTATATGCATTTACTCAGCAACGGAAATTAGGTATAATAGTAAAAATGATACTACTAGGTGGGGCTCCCTATGTGCATGAGTTAAAGTTCTTTGTAAAGCATGTCAGGGTATCTCTGCTTCACGCTCGTGCTAATAGTATGGTAGTGGTAGGTGGGGCTCACTACGTGCACGATTGTTTGCGAAGTATGTCTGGGAGTAACGCCATTGTGATTTGGTCGAAATAATATGACTATGAGAAGGATAATTATAATTATGCATGAGTACAATACTTAGATATGAGACACTTAACTATCGACTGCTTTTACACAGTTATTTTAGGAATATTTTATGTAGAGGAGCTTTTAAGGAATGCCTATGGACTCTAATACAAATATTATAATTTTTTGTGATCATTAGTAGCTATTGAATATAGTATAAGACATGGGATGAAAGCAAAAACCCAATCAAAATAAGGTAGATAGCAAATTCAACTTTGCAGACAATAGTTTAATATATTAGGTATAGTACAATGACCCCCAAACCGGAAACTTCCATCTTTGTTAGTATGGATGTCCCATAATTATACCAATTGTCTCACAATACCTACATAATTTTACTCTATACCAAACACATGAGTGAGTTGTGCTGGTGATGCAATACATCCAGTGCTGCGGAAATAAGGGGTGGGGTCTGGATTCAAGACTAGCTAGCCATGAGTGATTCCTGGCGGCAGCTAGTAGCTAGTGATTTAGGCTACATCTCTTTTTAATGTGATAGCTAATTCTCTTTAGCCCCACGCTAGGCTCTCCCGCTAGAGAGCCTGGCACGTAAATAGAGAGGCTAAATTCTCTTTGAGTCAAATATGATTTAGCTAGCTATATCTATGTAAAACACTGCCAAAATTAATAAAATTATAGGGTGTAATTGAGTGAGTTCACTCCCATGTACGTATATGGCATCTACTTTCCTCCAAATGAAGAGGCATCTTTTGATAATGAACACTCAGAAAAATGTATATTAGCTACAATAGCATCCAAGTACTCTCAGAGAATGTATCTTAGTTACAGAGGCATGACTACTATCAACTCCAAAAAACTATAGCATCCATAAATAAAACTAGAGCTCTATAGAGCACGTAGCTACCCCGCGCGCTGCAGCGTCGATGTCGAACTCTCTACTCAGGTGGTCTAAGGACTGGGACACCCATTTCAGAGCATGATTTTAGCTGTAACTTTAGCCACCATATCTCCAGAACACTACATGTTGTGAACAAGGAAGTTGCACCATAAGATAGACCAACCATTTCTCTAACCGCAAACTAATTAATGGCCACGCCCATTAATTAGCTGCCTCCTGGTGACGTCATGCGTAAAGGCTATTCCGAAAGACAAGATCGCAAAAGGCGGCGGTGAAGATCAATCTGGACAACTGTATCTCTAGGCCTTAAATAAAGTTTATATACCTAACTAATAAATATCACTGGGGCAAGTTGATCTGTCATCGTACTGAGCGGGAATGCCCCAAAGTGTGATAAACCTAAGGTCACACGAGGGTTATTTACCTGAATATCTCCCGTCTTGTTCAACAGTTCTTCTTGCCCCAGGGCGTTATGGCTTAAAATCGTCGATACTCGCTTCGTACAATGGAGATATCTTCATAGCTAAGCGTCTTCATCGCCGCCTCAGCCAACCTCTGCCTTTGTACAGCTACTATATGGCCATGATCGTGATCATGTGACTAAACGTATTGAAGTATATTGCGCACACGTGACCCCTGCTGTGGCGCGCGCGTACCCAGTCCTGAGTAGCTAGCTACCTGTAGGCTGTTGCCGACCTTTACCTACATATTGTGCCAGGGTTGTGCGCATGAGCAGAAAGCACATGGTGGATAGTGTTGATAGGCGTGGCCAACAAAATGCAGTATTTGCGACGCTCATAGACCTTGCCAAACGATTCGAAGCGTAATGAAGCCAGTTTTTCGACGATATCGACGGAAACGTTATATTTACGAGTCGCTCAGATGCCTAGATCTCCAGATCTGGCGATTTTTGTGCTAACCGTGACAGACGACAGACGACAGACAAAACCGATCACATTACCCCTTGCGCATGCGCGCGGGGTAATTACTTCTTTATATCAATGGTGATCATATCAATTCTACCCTTGTTATCCTTAATACAAAGTTGTACTGCAGAAATACCCTGACATCCTTTACGAAGAACTTGAACTTGTGCACATAATTATATAGTGAGCATTCTATTAGCATGAGCCCAATGTAGCTGTCGCGGCTGCAAGATAGCCCCACCCACCAAGTGCGTGCACTTCAGCCATACCCACAGCAAGGCAAGCCAGGATTCGAAACGCACTTAAAAGCCTATATAGCTACCTGAGTCCGGATTCAGTGGCTATATACAAGGGAGAATTTTACACCAGGTCAAAGTTCACACTTAAAGTTCTAGCAGAGTATGGGTATGCATTCTTATTATTATGGGAGAATTTTAAGTAAGGTCAAAGGTCACATGTAAATCTTCGCTCCAGTTAGCTACTGTTAGCTATCAGTATTACATGGCATGATTTTACACCACTTCAGTACCTGTGGTGGCAACTGGTGTAAAATTGTCCCTTATATATAGCAGAGGTAAGTTATATTATGGGAGAATTTTACATGAGTAGTTAAGCCCCTTAATTTTGATGTGGTGTAAAATGAGGTTACTAATAATTATGCCTGCTATGTGATACCATTGTAAATACTTAGCTAAACTTCAAAACAACTCATTAGTGTAGCTGAACTTGGCGACTCTCTTTCACAACTATCATCACAGTATCAGGCTAAATTTCGAGCCCACACTTTTGATCTCTACTCTTGCTGGATCAGTTCAGGGATCTGCTAATACTATTGGCTTGCATAAGTTCGAGAAGACTACTGCTATTGCCTCTCAATAATATAATCGGTATAGGTCGTCACGGAATGCGCTAGGTGGGCGTGGTCATTCCACTATTCCATTCCATTCCGCTGAATAAAGACACCCGCACTGGCACTGTCATGCTGTAGTACGTAGTGAAGCTTGAAGCTAGCTGGGTATTCACCGTGACGTCATATCCGTTTGCGCTTGCGTACGCGCGTACGTAAAGAACATCTCATACACTTTGACTTAATTTGATCTTACGTCCTGGTTGTGACGAAATGAGTCCTCTTTGTAGTTAAAATTGAGGGGCGTGGCTACTACTTTTGCGCACGCGCGAACTCACCTCTATAATCTGTAGTTGCAATAAAAAAAGAGCGGAAACAAGTATAAAAATTATCTCCCCAGTAGAAATTTATTTTTCTGTGGTTATGAGGTAATTGTGGTGTAATGTATGATGAAACCTATGGTGTAATCTCTTAGGTAATCTATGAGGTAATTATGAGAAAATCCAGGGCCTCGCTGGAGCCTTTCTGGGACTTGAAAATCAGTAAATATGTAGAGTATCTTACGCGCGTATCCAGCGAATAAATTTTAAGCTGAGCGCTACTTTCTCTGAGAAGTACTGTTGGTTGAACTTCACGTATTTCCGTAATGCCGTGGATAAATAAAGCTTTAAAGCTTAGAATATTATGCTTTAAGCCACTTCAGTGTGTTACTATAGCTAAGATCACATGACAGATAATTATAATAATGATGTAGAAAATACTACAGACTAAGACTATTATTTTGATATCCCAATTGCAAATTAGATACATAATTAAACTATAATATGGTATATACCTGTAAAGTATTCAGTCTAATTTTCACCCTCTTTCTCTCCATGCGTTAGTCAGTCACGAAAGCCCCGATCAAAACATGTACAGATTCACAACCGTCACTGCTTGCTGTAATTTCAACTCAAAAGAACTGCATGGCATGCGCATGGCACATGACATCATGTGAAATTCATGTGACGCATACAAAATGAGCGATAGAGTGATACAATAGCAATAGCGATAATAGTAGTGCAGTTGCATCAGAAATCATAACAATAACTTAATAATAAGAGTCCAGTTCACCACATCCTCCCCCCTTGACCAGACATGGTCAATACGGATTGTGAAATAATAAGAAAATGCATGATTAATTAAGAAATAAGTTCCATAACATATTCAATGGTCCTTGAGTTCATACATACATAAATGCCATTCTATTGGAATTGGCTCTCTGAGCTGCACATTGAGAGCGTCTGGGGGCATCAGACGCAGCTGGTTCAATTGGCTTGTCAGCTGGCATATCAGGTGCTGATGCCTCTGTATGATCAGATTCTGGTACATCTCCCGAGCCGTCCTCATTCTCTGCACTGTTGCTCTCTCCAGGATCAGGGTCCTGGAACTGTACTTCTAGTGGATACAGAAGTTGGATGGGTCGATTCGGCAAAATCTTTCGTCCATCCTTGGTTCTAATCTTGCCTGTGGCTCCTGCATGAGGTTGTCTCGACCCTTCATCACTGATACAATTTTCCCAAGCTTCCATAAGCTGCGTGGTAAGTGCTCATCATGTACGACAACAACATCGCCTACGGAAACAATTGAGTGCTTAGACATAGACTGTCTCCTTGCTGCATATTATACGAATGAACTTCCCGCAGCTCGTTCAAGTACTCACTTCTCCAACGATTTGAGAAATGATTCAGTACATTAGCGAGATGCTTCATTCATCGAGTGAGCTGGGTTGGATTGAGTGAAAACTTTCGTCTCCTACATCCTCAAAGTGACTCAAATGGTCAGGTAGGTTGTGGATTCGCCTTCCCACAATTAAATGAGATGACGTGAGGGGTTCCTCTGTGTCACCAGCTGATACGTACATCAGTGGCCTTGAATTGACAGTAGATTTGATCTCAGCAAGTGTGGTGACAAGCTCGTCAAAGGAAAACTGTACTCAACTTGCACAGGCACCGTTTTGTGGACCTCACCAGTCTTTCAAATGCACCACCCCACCACAGTGCTCGCTCGACACTGAATACCGGGTATCCATTCTGCTCTCAAACCAGTGACATATTCCTTGACTGTACCATCGTTGAAGACTGTCTTTAGGTACTTGGATGCAGCCTTGAATGTTTTACCATTATCAGATATGAACTTGGTTGGCAATCCTCTTCTGGCTACAAATCTTTTCAGACATCTCAAAAAAGCCTTGGTAGATTGGTCTGGAGTAGCCTCCAAGTGAACAGCTCTTGTTATGTACGTAAAAACACAATCCAAGCTTTCTGTGAGACATCATCAGAACCACGAACATGGATTAGTCCAGCAAAGTCAACGCCGGTGTATGTGAAAGCTGGGTCTTCTTTCACTCTAAAAGTAGGAAGCGGCGGAGGAGGTGGTGGTTTGAACGATGTACCCTCGAGCTACCTGCACAAAACACATTGGTGGATGAGCTATCTTATCAAATTTCTGATTTAGGGAAATCCAATACTTTCTCCTGATTTCGGTCAGGGTCTCTTTGATTCCATCATGGAAGACACGTTTGTGCGCTTCCTGTACAAGCAGAGTGGTCAATGAATGACTTCTGGGAAGCAAGATCAGATTCTTCACTGCATAGCTACAGCACTTCAACATTAGAGAGTCTGCCCCTACACTTCCACATTCCTTTGTTGTCTTCAAAGAGATTGAATTGTAGCTCAAATTTGTTCTTTATCCAGTCACTCCGCACGCATGCGTGCCGGAAATCCATATAAATTACGTATGTTATTTTTCTGTTGACATCAGCAAAAATCGGCAACCGAGGAGAGTAGGTCAACTACTAGGGGCTGTAGCAGTTTATCACACCCGTCTATTGGCCGTTTGGTCTTAGAAAGCTGAGTAGGACGTGGATATCATGGCGGATTTAGCGCTGGTTAGATCCAACAGTATGGAGCCAGTGAGGAGATATTTGCTGCTCAAAATTATGTCTATTAAGGTATCATTAAATTGCGTGGGGGATATGACACCTAAACCACATCAAAGTCATTAGTGAGGTGCATGTTGTGTAACCACGCCCTTTTAATTGCACAGGTCTCAGGGGTGTGGCTGCTAGAGCCGGAAGTGTTCATTTAATATCTTCCATGGACCGGAAGCCGAGCCGGAAGAGAGGGGCCAGGCCACGCCCAAAACAGCACCACACTGTGCCTCAAGGTCCGCCATTCTCAATCAAGTGCCTACTGGCCACCGGAAGCTCACAATCAATCCCAATTAAAACACACAGCTTCCTCAAGGCCAAAACACACACAAACACTTGGAGGCCGTTCTGCCACATCGCCCACACAAGAGCTCACCTCATTTCCTGTGTGGGCGGAGTAACAACACGTCATCGCAACCACATCCGCTTCAAACCATCGTCAGCTTCCGTCCAGCCGTACGGTCCCCACGATCGCACCGGCGTACACTGCCTCATTAACTGACATGGCCTCACCTTTGACCTCCTGCCACGCCCCCAAAGCCTCATGGCGGGGTTCAAAGGTCACCACTGCATCCGGGACACGCCCACCTATCGCCGCGGCCAAGTCCCAGGCGCTGATGTCCAAGCACTGGCCCGCGAAGCCACGCCCAATCGGAGCCAACAAACCCTGCATTAACGCACACGCACACACTTCACACAGTGCCAGGAACACGCCCACATGCTTTATTAGGCCTAATTAGCTTTTTTTAAGTCGTTGCAGTTAATAGTTAAAAAAGAATGCTTTGATCTTGCTTTGATGTGGGCAATTACCGGTCTTTTCTTCGGAGGCCACTTCCGGTCGCTAATTACACGCGCATAATCATCCCTGGCCGATTCTGGACACGCCCACCTTTGATCAAAAACACTCGTATGGCCTCTTCGGCCACGCCCCTTTACGATTCGCTGATTGAATTAGCCATTTCTGACGCTCACGCCCACGCACTTTAATGCTACCTTAAAAAGTCGATACAAAACATTTTCAGGCGCCTGCGTTCCCAACTTTTGGATCCAAATAACATTGTACTGTTGATATCCTTCACATATTTTTATTTCCCATTGTTCCAGCCAGAAATAAGCATGAAGCTGCAACCCTCCAAAAGCATTGAGGTGTGAATATGGTTTGCCCAGCTCGTGACAAGCTCAAAATGATTCTTAAGGTTCAGAATCGTTGCAGTATTGTTAAAGTATAACACAATAATGATTTCAGATCAAACTTAACATAAGCATGATAATACTGTGCACACAAAATCAAGGTGACATGCACAAACAATGAGTGAGGTGTATACTCTGTTTAGCTTGGGTTTCTTCACTGCTAATGTTCGACTTTACAGATAATTTCTCAACTTCTGCAACTCTAGGTAATTAGAATAAAGTACTGTATTATATGTTACATTCATCAAAACATACGTTACAATAGTCTAACATTACTGACCCTCACTCTCGCGCAAGGGTCGGCCACACCAGATAACCTTTCACATGGAAAGAGTGAATTCAAAACAAGACCAACAGCCTTCAGTATTAGCAATATTATAATATTATTACAGGGCAACTAGCTCCTTTCCCACGGGTGCACCACACACACTCAGGCACACTAGTACTGTACAGCTACAAGAACACAAGCACACACACCTACAGTACACATGCACACCACAATATCACAATAAAGATGCACAATGCATGTGTGTGCGCATGAAATTACATGTGTACATAATGACACAGTGTACATGTGCTATGCATGCTAGGTAAAGATAAATAGATCTACATACATACACCTTGCAGTCCTGCAAAAGAATGATCATGTTTGATTTACAGGCTGAGAGGTACGTACGTATTAATGTGTGCAGGAATGAATCTCTAGAATTTTAAAGGCAACAAGAAAAGTAGTTTCTCAGAAAATGTGATTATTACAGCACTTACCATCAAATTCCCATGTTAAATACTACTCCAGTTCGTCTGATACAAATAGTCTTGGTTTGATGAAGAGATCTGCCTGCAGATAGTCCTCAATTCAGACGCATGTCCCAGAAGGTGATTTTTAGCCCATAATTCCTTAACAAATGAAGAAAACCTGTTGAAATGAATGTCACAAATAATTAGTCAGTGATGACCACATTCACTATGATGGCTGCTGAGACTACAAAGAGAGCATAAAGCATCCAAACTCACAGTATACCACCCAGATGCTCATACAAACCATGATATAAAACATTTTTCAGACACCTAATTCACTTAAAACTCACGTTCATCATTTGCCTTGTAGTAAAATAAGTCCATCTAGGCGTTTTTGACTCGTTCTGAGAGGTAGATCGACCATGGGACACCGAAGTGGCTGCCATTTTCAGACATGAAAAGTAAGGCTACTTTATGACCTTGAAGCACCTAGTCAGTGAAACCAGTTTATTATTTTTCGTTCATAATAATTATTATTCACCGTTCCTGAAGACAAAACGGCTGTAGAAATCACCAGAAGTAGAACAGTAAGACGAGGAACGAGACAAAGACACCGCAATATCTGCACCTGCTTGACCTCCTGCTCGCGCTCAATGACGTCATTCAAAAATTAAAATTTCAAGCGTGCGTAGTAAGTGTATCATAGAACTCTGAGTATCCTTCACCCAAAGTAGCTCGGCTTGGGCAAAATTCACTGTGGTGAGTTCACTATTCGGCGGTTCCTTCCTTTCTTGAATTTCTCAATGGCTCTCAGTACTTGGGCAGTCACTCTCACTGACAGAAGCTTGGTAAGAGTACCGAATTTCTTACAGTCTATCAACACACTCACATTGCACCTCGAGTTGACATTTACAAGTGTCACAGCTCGTGCAGCCCTTATCCGCAGTTCTATGGTACATTCGTCAGGTATAGACAGTGGGCCTGTCTTCATACATGGCTCAATTCCAGTAAACAGCCATTCTGGTCCTCGTTGCCATAGCTGGTTCACAGAGACTTCTAGGTTGGTGATCCCCCTTGATGGTAGATCGGCTGGGTTAGATCTCTGAGGACAATGGCTCCAGAAACTTGGGTCAACATTATGACGAATCTCATTGACTGTGTTTTCCACAAATGGCTTTCACTTGTTGCTTGTGCCTTGTATCCAATAAAGAGCCACTTGCGAATCAGTGTAGCATCATACTTCAGTAGGAAGCAGGGTAGATTTGAGGCTGTCAATCACTGATGTCACCAGCTTGGAGAGCAGTAGTGCTGATAGTAGCTCGAGACGTGGTATTGTCTGGGACTGTAATGGAGCCACTCTTGTTTTGGAGACTACAAACTGAACTGTGACACCAGAGTTGGTTCGCAAGGCTAGATAGACCACGGCAGCATAAGCTTGTGTAGACGCATCACAAAAGCCGTATAGCGTTTGCGAAAGGAGGTCTTCATCGACTTTGTTAAGGTAACTTCTCGGAACTGAAATTGGCTTACTGTCGCTCAATTCTGTCACTAACTCCTTCCACTCCCGGAGCAGATCATCTTGTAAGGGTTCGATATCACACCGTAGCTTATCCCGACACAATCTTTGTAGCAGAATCTTGAATTTGATAGTGATTGGCAATAGGAATCCGAGGGGATCGTAGAATTTCCCAATTAAGCCCACCAAATTTCGGTTGCAAGGTGGTAGCCACTTGAGCTAGTTCCGAGACATCAAACACGAGATGGTCACTACTAGAATTCCACAGTATGCCAAGTATCTTGCATTTGCCAGGCTCAGTGGGTGACTGTGTCCCTAGGACAGCTTGAGCGTAAGTCTTAGTCGAAGGATCAGTGGAAACGGCTTGGCAGGATATGCCCTCTGCTTGATTGATCTTCAGTTGTAGTTCCTTTGAGTAAGTCAGGAACTTCCGCAGATTGAAGCCTCCACGTCTGAAGAGCTTCTTAGCCTGCGTGAACAATTCAAACGCTTCTTTCTCAGAATTAGCACCAGAGACTACGTCATCAACGTAAGTAGAGTGCAATAGACGCTCAACCACTGACATGTGTGTTTCCATAAAGCTTTCAAGATGGAACTTGATGGTGGCATTCAATAGAAAGGGACTGGACAATACACTGAAAACGACTCTCGTAAACCAATAGATCTGGATCTTCGGATCTTCATCAGATGAACTGGAGAATATCACGATCCTTATCGTCGACCGAAATCATTGGAAAAGCCTTCTCAACATCAGCAGTTAAGGCTACTCAGTATGATCAAAATCGTAGCAAAAGGTCAAGGATGAGCTGATTAAACTTCAGTCCCTTGTGCAGATATTCATTTAATGATGGTCCATCAGACTTGGCGGAGGCGTCATAGACGATACAGGGGTTTGTTGCGATTTTGTTTTGCTGCACAACTGCGTGATGTGGTAGGTAATGGGTTTGAGCAGGTGGGGACTCCCCCTCGGGGACAGCTTCGATGATGCCCTTCTCTAGTTGGTCCCTGATGGTGCGGTCGTACTCTTTCAGTATTTCAAGATCTTGCCTGAGGCGGCATAGCAGCCCTCGCAACCTTTGATACTCAATGAGTAATTATTGGGCAGAGGCTCATGGAATTCTTTCCATGGCAAGGATACCTGACAACGGCAATCGTGGAAGATTACATGAGTGGTGAACTCATTGCAAGAGTTTTCTCTTCTGGTTGAATGCCCAGGGACTCAAGCTCCCAAAATGATCTGAGTTGCTCATTTAAAGTTTTAGGCTCTTGAGGCTGGGTGTCTACTCGAAGCACCTATGTAGTGGTTAGATTCACAGAACAAGTTACTGCGCCTCTCGCAGACATGGGTCCTGACATAACCCAGCCAAGTTTTGTGTGGACGACTGTTGGGCCACCATCTATCTTGCAGATGCCCCCTGTCACTATTTCCCAATCCTATCAGCATGTCTACTTGTAGCTGCCTTCATCATCAGAATCGTTGGCCAAATCTAACCCAGATAAAGCTTGCTTTGCTGAATACAGGCAGTAATGGGTTGGCTCACAAGAGGTTCATAAATTGTAGCGACAACGTATAATGAGAGTGGCATAAGGGGATAGCCCTTCAGACACATTATCACATCCACAATTGGGCATACCTTCGTTTGTTCCTTCTGAGATCCAAACGTAGCTAACGATAACAGCTGTTCTCCCGATGACTCCAGTCTGAGGAGCTGCTGGGCACATTCAGTAAGGTAAAACTTCTGACTGCCACAACCCAGTAGGAGATGAATTTCAGCGAAGTTCTGAGGTTTCTGGGGATTCTGCATGATACCTCAAGCTGTATGTAGAGAACTGACTTCTGTTGACCAGAGCAGAGCGAATTGGTGGTCACACTGAGGGCATACGGTGCAACACTAGGATTGAGTCTGGGAGTGTTGGCGGCCTCTCCTGCCTGGGGACTTCTCTCCTGCATGGTCTAAATTTCATAGATGGAGGTATGGTGCCTTCCCTTGCACTGCTGATGTCTGCTCATGGAATGACAAAGACGTCTGATATGGCCCTTTCGCACGTAATTAAAACGCCTTCCACTGTTTCTCAAGATCTGCTTTACCGTACTACAATCCTTGGTAGATGTGTTGCTGTTGGCAGTAACAAGAGAACCCCGCACTGGTCCCCGCCGCGCAAACACCTGATAGTAGAGTGGAGTGTCACCCTCTGTCATGAGTCCTTCATCCTTGACTATGGGATGTGGAGGGGTTGGACGCACGCTCTCTCGCAACTAACTCGTTTTCAAATAGCTTCATAGGTTAGTATCAGAGGATACATCTCAGCTCACAATCAGTCTCAGGTCTGGAGGGAGTTTCAAGAGGAGTAAAGATGACAACATGGCTCCATATGAAGCGGCCTCGACTCCCAGAGACTTCAAATTCTGGATATGTGACTCGATGGTATCATAAAGATGACGTAACTCCTTCAGGTTGCTATCTGAAGTCATGGCCTTGGTGTTCAGAAGTGTCTCCATTTGTTTAGCTATTATTGTTTGTTTGTTTCCAAATCTTTTCTCCAGAATTTCGATTGCCTCTTTGTAATTGGCAGCAGATAATGTGAGACCGGCAATGGCGTCATAGGCAGAACGCTCAAGAAGCGACTACAGGTAGTTGAACTAATCAGCATCACTTAAATCCTTGTTCTTGTGGACAGCAGATTCATAGAAATCTCAGAATGTCGACCATTTCATTAGATTTCCATTGAAATGGGGTAGTGTAATCTTCGGCAGTTTGACCTTGGCTCTGCCACGATCAACAGGTACAGCAGTAGTGGCTGGGACAGCAGCAGGTTTTGGAGTGGTTGCAGCATCAACTACTTCGTTGATGCGGGTCAACGCTTCATAGATCTTCTCCTTATTCTCATCAGATTGCTGGATTTCACTCTCCAATCCTTCTTCAGCCGTAAGTTGGACAATTTCCGAGTCAAGTTTGTTCAGAGTCTCCAACTTTTCATTCAGAGTCAACTTCAGTTGAGCTATCCTATCTCGAACTGGAGCTTCACTGTTCAAGGTCATGGAAATTTCTCCCAGTGAACGAGTGACTTCGCTCTGTGGCCAGCTCTTACGTGAGAGTGCTGCAACAGGTTCCATTTCAGCAAGTGTACTTTAACTAGAGTGATCGCGATAGGTATGTTTCGTAATTTTGAATCCGGCTCAAAGGACCATGACCATGTCAAGTATTTAGTCTAGTTTTCACTCTCTTTCTCTCCACGCCCTAGTCAGTCACAAAAACCCCGATCAAAACAGATTCACGACTGTCACTGCTCACTGTAATTAACTCAAAAGAACTGCATGGCATGGCACATGACATCACAAGAAATTCATGTGACGCATACAAAATGAGCGAGAGTGATACAATAGCAATAGTGACAACAGTACTGCAGTTACATCATAAATCATAACAATAACATAATAATAAGAGTCCAGTTCACCACAATACCCATTCACACTAATTGACTACTTTGGTATCATAGTTTATAATCAATCTCAGCGATTATACTAACTGCATGAGCAAACAGAGTTAAGTCATATTTTTAATTGATTGATATAAAGACACAACGTCACGACAGCTATTCACACAAAACTGGCAGAAAAACTTTATAAATACGTATCAAATTCTGATTAAATATTGAGGTTGTTGAAACTGTTAAGCTATAACTCTCCCAGGTTGGCCCTTAGGAGTGCAGCTCGTAATAACTCCTTGCTGGCATACCCTGTACTGCCACGCTTATCTCCAGGGGCCCACAGCAACCACTGACTCAGCATTTCTCTGAGGTAGCTCTTGGGTGGAGACTGCAGTAGTAGAATTGGATTACTTTGAATATTGCCCATTTCAGCTTCACTGAAGCCAATAGCTCTCCCAATATCCCTCCATTTGTAAGCTCTCCCCTCAAGTTTTTCGTACATCCATCTATGGTCCTTGTCCTTCAGTGGAGTTCCACCTATTTTTAAAGAATTAAGAATGTGCATAATCATGATACTACTTAATAAGTAGCTAGCTCCACTACTCTGTTAGTAACAGAGTTACATGTACACTAAAACTATACCTGTAGGAGGTGGTGGAGATGATATTTCAGGAACAATGTCATGACCATGTACATCCTGTATAGAGGAGGTGGTACAATGAGCAGGCAGTACAGTATGATCAGCAATGCATGTGTATTCATATAGTATACTATACCTCATCAAACCAGCATCTGTGTTTGTCCTTTAGCTTGAGATCGAGAGGATATTTCAGACATTTTCCATAATATCCACTTTCACTTTTCTTGACAATCATGAGGTGACCAGTATGCGAGGCCGCAGAGCAGGTGAACGCTATGTTAAAAGGTTGCTTTGTGGGATTTGGTGGCAATTTGAAAGGCTGATACTTCATTTTGGAAATAACATTCTCAAGAGTTTCGACTACTGTTTGATGTACTGTGAAACAAATGAAAGCTAGAGAACGATCACTTTTTGTATCTGGGTAATGTTGTATTTGAACTTCAATGTGTTGCGGTCGAGAGATGAGTGTGACAAAGAAAGCTCCATCGACAACAAATCTCAATTTATTTCGCTGCACTTGATTATTGCATAACTTCCATTGAGGTGATGTGGTGCTTTGATGACTGATAAAGTGAGCAATACTAGCACTGAATACCCCAAACGGCACAAACCCCATCTCAAAGTGAATGAACATAGGAATTGCACGTTCCAAATTTGGTGATGTTGGACAGGCAAGCTCTTCTTCTGAGGCATGCTTCAGTACAGCTGGCATGATGAACTTTGGCTCAGGCTCTCGCTCACTGGAGAAAGCTACTTCCTCGTCTTGCTTCACCTCTGCCAAAATGTTGTGGTGTTTTAGAACGTCGACTAGCTGATTCAGCTTCAGAAGACTGCTTTGGGGATGATCTGTTGTATCCTGGATGTGTGATAAAGTGAAGATCCCTTTCTGTTGAAACTCATAAACTTGTCTTGGATTCAGAGCTCTATTTCCATGTTTGAATTTGTCGATAATGAGCTTGCTGATGCTGTCAAAGATGACCTGGGGATTGCAAATGACCGTATCTTCCATTGAAGGAATATTGGAGTAGTGCATCAGGCTGCCTATGTTATGATGAAAGAACCAAATGGCTTCTTGAATTGGAGAGGTCATGGAAAGCTGCTTGGCGATCTCTTCACACTGAGCAAGGCTAACTATAGGCTTGTTGAGGAGATGAAGGACTATCCTAAACATGAGCCAAGATACTGGAATCGGAGTCGCTGGGAAGAAGCTTTTTATTATTCCTTCGATATCTCTGCGGATGTCTGACATCTCAGATTCATCTGTACCAAACATGTTATCAACTGTGGTCACCATGTTTCCATGCAAAGATTTGAGCAGAAGACCTTCTTGATGTAGTTTAGTTTCCTTAAAGTGTTCTTCCATTGTATTTTCGATTTTGGAAATTTGACTCTCTGTGACATGATCCTTGTACGTACCAAAAAGTAGAGCATGACTTGAAGCTCGTGGCTTTGCTTCTCTCCCTGCTCTCTGTTGGCTACTGAAACAGGTAATGCTTGCTAGACACTGATAAAGAACTTCTTCAATGCAGTATGAACTCTCAAGTGTAGTTTCATGTTCACTTTCTGCAGCGTGGAATCGTATTGGATATTTCTTTCCTAATTCTTGGTCGAGTCGAAAGAAGAGAAGGTATAGAGCTGGGCCAAAGGTGAGGGCTGGTAGCACATCTAAAAAGGCTGGCTGACCACCGACATCTGTCATATTGATCATCGTTAGATCTTCAAGTAGTCGCTTGAGATCTTCTGGACTGTCAGATTGAAGAATTGTGGTTAGCTTTTTGAAGGCATTATTGATTTCAGATTTCTCTGTATCCGATAGTTTCATTAGAGTTTGTTCACTTTCATCATTTGATTGGTCGTCTTGTTTCATTGTGGGGTCGTTTGTTGATGTTGGAATGATAGCGAGATCACTAGGATCAGGTGCTGGCTCACTGCTAGTTGCTAAAGTGGTACTCGTACGTCCTCTAGAGATTAGTTGGTAGAATAGCTGAGCAATATAGCTGAGATCCTCTTCATCATACATGCCTAATTGTGTGCCCTCCTTCGATCTCTTCACAGACCACCACTGTGATCCTACAATAGCTGCTGGTTTGCTCGTCAGTTTTTTGATGATGACATCATTCGTTTCCGCTACCCCAGTGCTTATTATTGGCCCATCAACCTGACTGAGGTTGACGATCTCCTTTATTAACCGACGGCGAGTTGATGTCTTTCCAGAACGAGGAGGGCCAAAAAAGAGAAATTTTAGGTATCGTAAAGTTAGGCTTAGGCCTCCTTGGAGTGCTTGCTCATAGGCTTCATAGTGCTTCATACTTAGTATACCTATGAGTTCATAAAATACGTACCGTGTACTGAGTTTATTCCAGTGGAAAGCCAGCTTAAAGATATACAATGACAGATTTTAATTTTAATACAATTTTCTGGTGAAGGTTATCACACGCTCCATTATGAAAAGTCCTAGAATGTGAACTTTCTTGCACTAATTAAATCTAGTGCTTAATTGGTTTAAATAATATGGTTCTTGATGTACATGTATATACATGTGTGATGATATCACATAGCGGTTAATTCAATTTTCACAGATAGGCAGGCGATCTTTGCCATTAAATCTTGCTGACACAACAGTGAGATGCATCTAGTAAAAAGATCTGGATCCAAGTATGCAAGTGTGTTCGCAGGCAAAATTAAGGGGATTGCTTGATTGATCGCATGATCGTTTGCGCTGCACATTTCAGACATTGCTGCAATCCGATCAGCTTGAAATGACACTTACTGCTTAAAAAGCCTGACAGTAGCCATTATAATTTGTGACCATCTCTGAGAAAACCTGGCATATGGGATTTTTTTGTGAAAGTTGAGTTTTATGTCTGGTTGATAAGCTCTACCATAGAGCTAACCTGCGTTAAAGTTTCAGACCAACTGTGCGCTTTGTTGTGGAGATAAAACACTTTGTTTGCAATTGCGCCACACCCACAATAATCGAGAAATTACGGTTCAAAGGCGTTGCTATGCACGTGTATGGTATTTCAGCATACTATGCGTGATCTGGAAATCAATTAAATGGACCTGGTCGGAGCCGTTCGAAATGAACGTAAAGATCGAGCAAGAGTTGAATTTCATTGTTGATAACGGCAGCCGATTGTTCTTTGATGCCCAAGAAGCTAAAAAAAGGTGAGCGAATGTACAGTAGTTCAATGAATCTAGCTGTATCTAGATGGAGAATTCTAATTAGCGCCTATAGCAACGGGCTCCATGTATGGCAGCTGTACAGACTAGGTAGGTCGAAATGAAGGCTTATTTCATCTTTGTAACTAACGGTTAGCCTACGTAGATGACGGCAAAGGTTATATTAGAAAGGTTCTTTGGCATGAATACAACAAAACTCAACTTTGACATTTTTCAACTTGAGGTACTAAAACGTGCATTGCGCGAATAGCTTGCGGATACATATGCCGGGTTTTATCAGATACGGTCACATTTTGACTAGCTCGAAAAGGTCCATGCAAGTCAAAATCACGAGTTATGTTCAAGCACCCATAGGTGCTTATACCAGGGACATATACAAAATGTGCCTAATAGCGAGTGCATTGATCAGCAAAATCATGTATTAGCAAAATGTGCCTAATACAGTAGCGGTCAATAAAATGGTGACATTTTCGTTCCGTTCCACTCATTTTCAACCGAAACAGAACACCCGTTTCTGTCCTTAGACAACAACAATTACTCCAGATATGCATGCGCAACGCAATTGTTAAACGTATGTATGCACATACTATTATTAGTGGTGCTGGGTGTGGCCGGCCAGCTGTACGGTCACTACTCAACAGCTATCAAAAGTTGCACTTGTCAAAAGGTCAAACATCCAACATAAAGAGCGTGGCTTGCCAGCTATCAGTCAATTGATTCACTTTACCAATCGTCAAGGAAGATCAGAGAGATGACATACCATACTTACACACTTGTAGACCCTGCAAAAGGCAAGAATTATCCTTCTGTCTTGTCAGCTGGCCTCATGAGGAAATAAACTCTCCACAGTCCAGGTCAAGAAGATTGTCTCTCCCAGTCCAGCTGATCTAATACCAGACACATTCTGTAAAGTCAAGGGGCTAGAAGAGCACCTGCGCAAGGTTGTAGCTTCGGGGACTCAGGCAGAAGTGAAGGCTAAGCTGGGTGAGTTGGAGGGAGGTGAGGATGCTATTGCCAAATCACCACCAGGAAAGAAAGCTTGCACTAGGAAGGAAATAGCACAAAAGAAAGGAAAGGGAAAAGAGAATAAGACATCACAGTCAACAAAGAACAGATTGAACAAACAAGCAGGAAGAATCCTCATAGTTGCATGGTGCTCAGCCTCCTAACCAGCCAAAGCTGCCAGGATATCACAGATTCTCCTAACAAAGGAACACAGCTTATAACTTCAGAGAATCCAAACTAACAAACACAGTCTCATGACCAGCCATCAGCATCAGTTTCAGCAGATCAGCAAAGAGAAGTGATACAGCCTCAAGACCACCTGCCTACCTCTACAATAAACACAGAAGGAAAAATCACAGTCTGACGAGCTGTCAATCTCCACTGATCAGCTACCAGCCACAGCAGAGCAGCAGCCATCCACCTCCAGAGGTCAACAAAAGGAGCCATCCCACCGTAGCCAGCCACAGCAGAGCAACAGGCCATCCACATCAGATCAACAAATAGAACTAACACTATCTCAGCCAGCCAGAGCAGAGCAACAGCTGTCAACCCCATAGGACCGACAAATACAGTCTCATGTTGCTCTCCCTCCATTGGAATATGACATGGAAGACCTGATAGATGATCATCCTGATGCTATGTCCCCCTATGAGAACATGGGATATGATGCTGGTAAGACTTTTTGGTTTGTATCACAATTTTAATATTAAATGTTAATTTATAGGTGATTAATATAAAATTTAATGTTTACAGGTGCAATTGAGGTGCCATATATTTCCCCTGGTGAGAACATGAAAGATTATGACGCTGGTAAGATGCCATTTTGTATTGAGCAGATTCAAGCCTCTCGCTGCACTTGACTGTTGATAGTGTCTGTGCTAGTAGGTAGGTTAAAGATTTGGAAGGTGACGTTATCAAGCTGAGAGTAGAAGGTACGTTGGTGTGCTACAGTTGCGTAATTTGTGCACCCATATTATTTTATATCTTTGTCTTAACATATAAATATATCTAGATACCGAGGAAGCCAGGAAAATATAGTATACAGCTGTTGGAGGAACAAGTGGCCGAATTAGAATCAGCTCTGCTCCAAGTACAGGCCAACTCAGTATCTGGCCCATCTCTGATTCCACCAAGAGGTCTACCTTCATCCCCAAAACAGATGGTTTCAGTGGATGTTTCCATGTCCCACAAGCAGCTTCAAACCAACACTCCCAAACCACCAAATCACCCACCACCATTGCTCCACCAAAACCAAACACCCTCTAGGCTGCTACCTCGACTTCCCTACTCCATCAGCAATTTAACTGCCCTCCACCATTACTGATTAATGCAATTACACCCCACTGCCACCACAACACCCTGCTCCTCAGCTGACGCAGTACCCTCAGCAGCCATTCCACCCTCCCCCTCAGCTGCCACCCCACCCTAGCTCCTTCTCAGCTACGTCTCCTTCAGTCAGCATCATCGTCTTGAGGTCGTAAAAAGCCAGCCATTGCTGGAAAATTGCCCTCTTTGGTGATTAATAAGAGCTCCCTCCTACCTGTGAACACCATCATCAATAAAATTAACATGGAGATGTGGTGGGAAAGGATGGTCAAATAAGAAGTATGGCATTAGCACTTGCAAGAGATGCTTTCTTTGGAGAAGAGGTGATGACACAATGTACTGCTCAAGGCTGGGATGACATACCTGGGCTACCACACAAAGTTGATGGAACTCAAGGACAAACTGTGCAAACTCTGCCAGTCCGAGCTACTGGAACAACACCCCAGCTTTTGAAGAGCAGTGGTACAACTGCAGCCAAGCTTGTAAACGGCTAAGAGCATCGCATGCAGAAATCAAAGAATAAGAGACTCTGAGAAGTAACATTCATAAATACATAAAAATGTAGTTACCATAAGCTGCATATTAACTATATCAAGTTGAAAACTTTATTAAATATTTTTCAAGAACATACATTGTGGCACAATAATATATTACATTATGTACCGTATTTCTTCTGAAAATTCGGCCCTTCTAATTTTTCGGCACCCTTTACCGAATGATTGAAACTAATTTTTGGCAAAGGTCCTCATGTGTATATACTTTAAACAGGAATAGAATGCTCACGCAGACAGAATGTTGAAATATTAGCCTCTAAAAATTTGGCGAAGCTAAAGCAATATTATTATTTTCATGCCAATTTTTAGAAGAGATACGATACCCATCACTGCTCCCGCAAGTTCTATTATGCATGGAATTGCTTTATTTAAGTGGTTGATGTACTTGTTACACTTCTCTACAGTTACTGTTTCCCAGAATCTTACAATTCTGTCGATTAACTCCTGCTTTATTGTTGGCTTTACTTTCCTTCTTATGAATTCTTTCATCTTATGCCAGTGATTCTCAATGGGGTTCAGATCTAGTGACTCAGCTGGAATTTTCCACCAATTGATTCCTGATGAAGTCTTGGACATGATGTGACGTATGCTTAGGATCATTATCCTGCATGAACTTGTGATGGGTGGGATACTTGGCTTCGATGAAGGGGACCAACATTATTTCTAGGATTTCTATGAACAAGAACAAATCCATTATCCCCTCAAAAACACAGATACCAGTCTGTCCTTCCTTGGTTATCCCTCCCCAGATGTGGACTTTCACTGGATGTTTAGCCCTGGATGGTACAAGCAACACGACATAAATGTCTATTCTGCGTGCATAATGCCAGGGCTGCCATAAATTCGGATTTTGTCCGAATATTCGGATTTTCATAGCTGTTTGTGAGGTACTCGGACGGATTTAACAGATCTGGTCAAAATATTCGGATTTCCAGCTTCTGCTACTTCTACTCTATCAGTATAGATCGACTGAGCCACATTTTCGCTGCTAAAGGGTTAACTAATCTCGATATCCATGGGTTAATTTTTGTTTGCCACGTGGACAATCTGAGTCAGCAGTTTAGTACATACATAGTACAATACAGTGGCCCTGACAGCTAGCGGTGAACGTCATGTCTGAACACGGGACAGGTGAAGCCTCCTGCTCTTCCAGCAGCAGCAGTTGCGACCCCAGTACCAGCAGCAGTGATCGTGAAAGTGAACCCGTTCAAAAAAAGCCAAGGTATACTTGTACTTTTCATCCTGAGTCAAACACGTATGATTGGGCAAGAGTATCTCGAAAGGGCCCTTCATTTGCGTTTTGTAGCCTTTGCAAGCGAGATATTTCTGTTGCATATGGGGGGCAGAAAGACTTGAGGAGGCATGAAGCGACCACTCCTCACACGTCTGCTAGTACGGCTGTTCGTACATCAACAAGCCTGAGAAATTATGTTAGTTCAGTTCCAGGCCCTATAGAAGGGACCAGGCTGTAGTAAAAGCAGAGGTGAAATTCAGCTACTTCATAGGAGAACATCACCTTGCTTTGGCAGTTGCTGATCATTGTTCTAAGCTTTTTTCTAGCATGTTTCCGGATTCAGAGATTGCAAGAGCATTTAAGTGTGGCCGAACTAAAGCTACTGCAACAGTAAAGGTGATAGCTCAGGATATGATCAAGAATGTATTGGAGAGAATCAGCGACTCAAAATTTTTTAGCATTCAGATGGACGAAAGCACCGACATCACTGTTTATCAACAAATGGGTATAATGCTGCGCTACTTTGACGATGTGGATGGCAAAGTATGTTGTGTATTTTACAAGCTAGAACCCGTCATTAGTGCAGATGCTGAGGGAATTTTTGCAGCAATTGATCGAAATTTTGATGACTCGGGTACAATTTGTTATGCCAATTTGGTGGGAATGGGATCTGATGGATGCAATGTGATGCTTGGGTCACGAAATTCTGTTATGACTCGTCTTAGGACCAAGCAGCCATCTTTAGTTTTTTTTCCATTGCAACTGTCATGTTGCTGCTTTTATAGCCAATCATGCCTGCTGTAAGCTTCCAGATTACTTGGATGATATTACCATTCAAATATGGTACTACTTTCACAAAAGCCCTAAAAGGCAAAGGTCATTTGAAAATTATCAGGTCTTTACCGAGTGTAAGCCTCACAAGCTGCTTAAAGCTTCTCAAACTCGATGGCTAAGCTTGGAGGCATGTGTGAATTGCTTACTAGAGCAATATGAAGCACTATTATCATATTTTCGGAGCACAGATGAGGAATCAGCTACTGTTACTCGGATAATAGAAGCACTAGAGACTCCTATAACAAAGGCATACCTAATGTTTCTTAGTGATTCTTTACCCATAATCAATATCTTTAATAAGATCATGCAGCAGCAGTCTCCAACTGTACACTTTCTACATCAAGAAATTACAGCTTTTGTGAAGAAGCTTCTACTTCGGTTCATGCATCCACGTGCTATTCAGGGTAGCAATGCTGATATTAGCAAAATCAATGTGAAGGACTCGAGCAAATACAAACAGCTATTTGAGGTTTTTATTGGTGATCAAGCTAATACCTATGTGGAGGAGTGTGATGATCTGTCTACAAATGATGTAAAACTGTTTCGGGAGAATTGTAAAATGTTTTGGATTGCAGCTGCTGAATATGCCATCAAAAAATTGCCTTTCAATAACAAATTGCTGGGTACTATTTCTTGGATG
Organism: Cliona cf. orientalis; assembly: GCA_963930775.1. Lineage (NCBI taxonomy): Eukaryota > Metazoa > Porifera > Demospongiae > Clionaida > Clionaidae > Cliona > Cliona cf. orientalis. The sequence goes on from OZ005695.1 coordinate 3,484,591, forward strand.
CTGCCTTTAAAGCAAGATTTGGAATTAGAGAATCAAGTACTTGGCGTTGCTGCTGACTTACCCCAGGTTATTCCAGTGGAACAAAAATCTGCTCTCAGAGAGGAGTTTATAGACTATTGTACTTACCAGCTTCCTTCACCTATCACTAGTATCACTAGTATTACTGATATATCATCATACTGGTATCAGATTGGTAAACTTACAGATATAGCTGGTGAAGTTCGCTATCCACGTTTGTGCACATTAGCGAAAGCAGTCTTGGTGATTCCGCATAGTAATGCTGATGTCGAGCGAATGTTCAGCCAAATGGGCTTAAACAAGACAAAACTTAGAAATTCTCTAGGAACTGAAACCTTAACTGCACTGTTACGTTTGCAAATGAATTCCCAGGAACCTTGTTATAACTTTACTCTAGGAAATGAATTGTTAGAAAAGTGCAAGAATGCAATGGCAACTGTAAAAGACTCATAATTAATTTTTGTACATTATTAATAATCATGATTCTTATTATTGCTTACTGTATTTTGAGCATACCAATTGATAAATTTTTCACCAAAAAAATTGATTTAGTTAATAATAGCACCTCAGGATTTCTCAGGCTTTTTCAAGAAGCCTTTTTCAGGATGTTTGAAGGTTTTATAGGATTTTTTCGCTCAGAAACTTTGGCAGCCCTGTAATGCATACATATAAACTTGTAATGTATGAATGCATGTGCAGCTCATTACCGTGGTTTTGGTTTTGGGGCTTTCCCTATTTTTCTACAATAAAAGCGCTGATGGTTTTCAAGCTGAATAGCTGATTCGTCGGTCCAAATCACATCTTCAAATGCATCCTCCTTATTGCGCTGACACCACTCTAGACGTTTGCGCTTATTCTGCTCGTGTATCAGTTGGCAGTATGCGCTGCCCCAAAAGTCCACCCTAGAGATGAGCAGCAACATAGGATACTATGTTCTAAAGGAAATCTGAATTCCATTTTCGATACGCAGATGATGGAGCTGGTAGGCAGTAGTCTTGTCATCCTTCTCCATTTGTTGGTCTACCAGCCCTTTCACTTGTGTGGTGATTTTAAATTTTTTGAGGGTCGACCTAATCCAACATTCCTATCATTAGACCCACATTCACTATAGTGCTTGATAAACTTGTGAATACCAAATTGCAAGACTTCCACACCTTCCCTCCATCAGCACTCGAGCAGTCGTGTGAGGCTTGAGTCCTTGAAAGTGGTAGTGCAGAATTTGAAGCTTGTATAAACCAGATAAACATACCAGTCACATACAGTGCATAAAAGCACGCTTCATGGTGGCAAGCTTATCTTGACAAATGTAGACAAACCGGCAAGTACCAAGGTTACCAAGCTGATGAATGTGATAAAATTAACGTCCAGGTCGAGAACTTAGAGCATAGGAGATTATGAAGATGATCACTTTCACTACTGAAGTCGAACGAGGGCCATGTTTACCATGTCAGGCCACCATTGTCTAGATCAGCTTGAAAGAGAGAGCAAATCACGCTACAATACCTGATAAAGTATAATAACCCCGGCGAAGACAGTCATTGATGGAGAATGGCAAGCGTTTTAATTCACTAGTTGAAAACGTAACAAATCTCAATCTACTTGTTAAATATAGACGTGGCTTCGTCTACGTACGTACATAAGAAATGGAATGGAATGGAACAGAGATGCCCATGCAGTATAGCGCAAGCACATGCAGTGCTGATGGCACGGCCGGCAATGAAAGTTTATTGAATCGGAATGGAAATAGTTGGCAACGCCATTGAGATGGGACAGAACGAAACTGAAGCATCACTGTTTTATTGACCGCTATACTGTAACTAGAAAATATGGTATGGGAAAATGAAATTAATTCTTTTTAAACACATCTTTTAATACTATTATTAATTTGATGCACAAGTACATGTACCATTGTAAGCAAGCATACTTGCAGTGGGGGAGTGCAGGGTTTTATCTGGCCCAAAAAAATTTGGGGGAGGGGTGGGGGAAACAGAGAATGTATAGCTGGACAAATGGGCTGCCTTGGTGATTGGGTACGGGAGGGGGACTCAGGTGCATTAAGGACTGCGAAGAGTAAGATGCATGTAAATGTAGGGTAACTTCAGATGTCGATATCTCCACTTCTGAATGACATATAAAGTGAAAGTACCAATAGAAACTACTAGCCTTACACTACACAAAGATGGTGACCACGCCCTCTCAAGGACGTCACAGACACTTTGGTGGCTTCCCAAACGAATGTGCTCTAGCGAGGTAACCTCGAGGAGGCGGTCTACTTCCATGCATTATGAGCCAGCCTTAACGGCATCTATACTTTCTAAACAAGCTATACTAACTATTCATCGGATTGCTTTTGGATAGCTAGCATACAAAGGTAGATACAACAAAAAATATGGTTTTGACTAGCGTAAGTACGGACTATACACGCTCATTAATAGTAGCATGAAATATTTCAGAAGAAGCAATCCGGCAGATCAGCTATTTACATCATGGTAAACCTCTCTACACTCTCAAGGTAATGTAAAAGTACCGTTTTCCTGACCGCCTCTCCAAGACACTGTCTTTCTCCATTGCAACAGCCATTTCTGCCGAGTCAGCAGAGCAATTGACCTTTAACCCACATAGGCATAATGCAAAAATTAGTGGAGGGCGCCGCGCTGGCGGGCGCGGTTACCGCAAACGAGCCATATACAAGCTTTATCAGTGTGGACAGTCCTTAATGCTCCTGAGGATGTGCCCCCTTCAGCGTGAAGCATGTGGAGCCATAGCATTATTTAATATAAGTTCGGGCCAGCAGAGTATAGGAACACATCCTATAACTCAAATATATATTGTAAGCAACGTTAAAATTTTATGAATTTCAATTAAATTTTTTGGTGGGAAACAGAATCTCTTTTGGAGGGAGATACTTCTTGCTGGGCTCTATACAGATAACCCCTGGAGTGTCATTATCTCATGCAACACCTTTCTCTATGTCATCCTTGAGTTCATCGGCCATGGATGTCAGACCATTCTGCCGGAGAGACTTTTCCACCTCCTCACGGGAGATGTCTCGAATCTCTTGCTCCTCTCGAAGAGAGAGTTCGATAGACTACAGTTTGTCATCATTGAATCTCGTCAACAGAGTACCAAGCACCTGCAGCTCTTCCCTGGTCAGAATGTGCCCTGAGGGAACTGTATATGGGTCATTCCATAAATGTTCAACATGAAAAATGACAACCCAATTCAGTTTTCCCTGAAACTTGGTAGACATGTAACCACAATCAGTATTTGCGGTCAATGTTGTATGGCTTCGGAGATAGGGCCAGTTGAAGTGGCTAGTTTTCCACATATTTTGGACCTACCTTACTACCTTCAATTGGCTATTTCTTGAATAGAGTTTAGTTTCATGAAAAACTAAACACACCACATCATAGTTCATGTTCTCGGTACAAAGAGGAATAATAGCACAATGTTCTGACCGAGTATGAAAAAATTTGAAATATCCCGAACGGGTGAAAAACAAAATTGATCTTTTTTAATTAATAAACTAATTAAAGCTCCACCTCAACTGTAGTCCACCCACCCATTAAGCACACCAAAAGAAAGCCGAGAACATGAGCTATAATGTGGTATGTTTAGTTTTTCATGAAACTAAACTCTATTCAAGAAATAGAAAATTGAAGGTAGTAAGGTAGGTCCAAAATATGTGGAAAACTAGCCACTTCAACTGGCCCTATCTCGGAAGCCATACAACATTGACTGATTGTGGTTACATGTCTTAGTACCTATTACATGTCTACCAAGTTTCAAGGAAATCTGAATTGGGTTGTCATTTTTCACGTTGGAACATTTATGGAATGACCCATATAATATAGCCCTGTTTATACACCCTGATCCAAATTGAACTGAACTGGTTAAACTGCGTTTACATACTAGTGCTTAATTCAGATTAACATTTTAATGTCCTGTTACTTTACATGTAATCCACATTCAATCCACATCAGAATATGGATTCTAATCTAATCTAGATTAAAAGTGAATTAAGGCATTTATACAGAAACTGGATTAGTTTAACCCAGGTTCCAATCTGGATTAAGGGCCTAGTGTAAACAGGGCTTACGTGTGAGGAGCGTGCATGTGTGCATGATATGTGTGTGAGCATGTACATGTATATGCATGAATAATAATTATTATTATGTGTGTACATTTACACGTGTGTATGCAGTGTGTGTGTGCATGTAATTATCATGACTATGTAAATAATCCTTTGTACTTCCATTTATGGAATAATTGACCCTATGACATTGTATTTCCTGTTCTATGAGAGATTAGATTAGCATACCAAACACAGGCGTGTTTCCCTGTTCCCAAACCACAGCGTAATATTATGAACAAACAGAACTCTGTCTACCACACTCTAGTCTTGCAAGCCAACCACTCCTATGCAGAGAGAGAGTGAAGGTCTGGTGAACGAATTTACTTCATTTTGTTCCAAGGTACAATATAGGAACTACCAATGAGATTATAGATTCATGTCATGTTACCAGTAAATGTGTGTGCAAAGAATATAATTAACGTGCACATAAGACTATTCTATATGCTCTCCCCATGCCCCTGAGCCAATTATTGAGCGCTAGCGGGCCCACTGTGTCTGCTGACTAGGGTATGCCAACTAAGGAAGAGGTAATCTTAAACTTTGTACAGTGACCAACGGAGTTTGTGCCTACCTGGTGTTTAAGAGTCTGCTCATGCTCATACCAAAGCTATACTTCAAATGTCGTCGTTTATCGCTGTTTTTGGCCATTGCTGCTTATCCAGTGTCCTCCACTGCAGTGATCTTGGATTTCTTCTGCTGATTGAGACCACAGAGAAAATAGCAAGCAAGCGCACTTATCATCGCAAAGTGCATTGTGGTTAGGTACACATCACATGGAATAAACAGAAGTAGGCTCATTCACCAGATCCTCTCTCACTGTGTAGGAGGGCAGGGTTCTATCTAGAAATTTGGGTTTGGGGTGGAAGGGGGCGTGGCACTTTCATGCACAGTCCCTTCCTCCAAATCATTAAATATTAGTTAGACACTGTTTAGGAGGTTTCTGTGTGATTTAGAAGACTGAAGGACTCCATAATACAGAATCCCGAGCGAAGCGAGGGTTCTATGAGAGCCCTGAGGTCTTCTAAATCACATAGAAACCGACTCAACAGTGTCTAACAAGTTTAGCTTTGTATTGATTGCTGGAGCCAGAGGGCAAAACTTGTAAATGACTATGAAAATTTTGTAGGTGACTATGAGATATAGATACCTGTCAGTAGCTAATCAAATTGCAGTATTTGTACATGTTGCAGCTATAATCTAATAGGTATTTGTGGGTTTTAGGTGTAGCATACATGTAGTTACTTGTATACTCTTTGATATAATTCAGAAGAATGCTATTTACATGTATTTCAAATAGTATACATTCCCCACCTCCTCCCTCTCCCTCCCTCTCTCTTTTTTGTCTTTCTACTTTTCTTTGGGGGAGAAGCTGGGTGCTTTGGGGGGGGGGGGAAGCTTCCCCCCTGCCGCCCCTATGGATAGAACCCTGGAGGGGATGGCTCACAAGACTAACCACACTCAGCTACACACATTAGGAGTGTCCCATTCTCTCTCCACTTCATTCATTCATACCTGTTGAATTGGAGCTAGCTTCTCTCTCTCTTGGTGTCTCTTCAGTAGATGTCTGCTCACTGGTCCTATCAGGAATAGACACTGCCGCTCCATCTTCACTGCTTGCCTCTATAACAAAATCAATTCAGCCATGCAGTTAATAATCTCGTCAACTGTGCAATATGTGCCTTGTATTAACAGGAATGGTGGGGTAGTTGGGTAGAATAATTCAAAGAGTTTGCACAGACTACATCTTGTATGGCTATTGAAAAGTGAAGGGAAGAGAGAAATTCTCAGCAGATAAACCTCTCACTTGATAGGTTATCAGATATACATGAGGTGGCTGAGTGGTGCCTTTGATACACCCACACACTGAGTAGCAATACATACCAGAAGGTTTCCCTCCCTCTGCCTGTACATCACCAGAAGACTCTTCATTCTTAGCTGAACCTATAGGGAATACATTTAGTGCAAAGATGACCCAGATTAGTGTTGATAACTCAATAATATTTAATTAAGCTAGAGAGAATGTCTCCTCTCTCCAACACACGTAAACTAACACACATAAGTGCATGACATCCATAAAGGGTCACGGTCAAATGCGATCTAGCAATAATTTACTATTCAATAGGAAGTAATTTTAGTTGCCCTGTGTTGTCATCAATGGTAGTCATAATAATTATAGGCATGTGTACACACAATGACTTGTCACTTACTGGTACGGTCTGCTCTCTCCAGAAGACTCAAAATTTCTGAGTATCCTTTCCGCCTTGCAATATCAATGGGAGTTTGACCCCTCTGTAGTAATGCCACAAACACAAAGTAATATCAACAGTCAGTCATCCTAATTGAGGGCAGATATGTCGTATGGATGCACGTTAAATTGGGACTTCAATTTGTGATTTGAGCTGTACACACCTTCAGCTACTCCAACTAGGTTTCTATGCTCAGTGATCTATTGTCCTCCAGGTCTGCCAGACATGCTTCACCAACCCCATAGTACCTTTAGTGCAATGCCTAAAGCCCTATACTAGTGACATGTCCCAATACCCATGCATACAACTAGCAGCTCAACACTTACATTGTCTTTAATATCTAGCTTGGCTTGGGATTCAATTAACAACTGTGCCACAGCCGTGTGGCCATTGTAAGAAGCTGCATGGAGAGATGTGTAGCCTTGCTGTGGAGAAAACTATGGCTAATAAATTTATTGGTTATTAATAAAGGTAATAAACCTTATTTTTGTAGTTTGCTCTGGCTCCTTTGCTAATCAAGTACCTAGCCACTTGAGGATGATTATTGAGACAAGCAATATATAAGGGAGTAGCACCATATGGGCCCTGTGGTACATAAAATGCTAACAGCAGAGATGAATGCATAATTATTATTATTATAGAAATATGAAAACTAGCTCACTAAACAGTGGAGCTTAGTGAAAGCAAAACCGGGTACCATGATTGTAAACATAACCCAATGTATTAGTGCATACACTAGTCTAGTGTACAATGTATATGCACATCGTTTCTACCCTGCACACACATAACATGTCAGTTGTGACATTTTTGTTCACACAAATATCACCATGGTTCAATGGTTAGGTCTCCTAGTATGTGATCAGTTCTATCATGGTGCCTTTTTGTCTAGAAAGTTTTTGTAAATAACTGCTTTCTGTTGGGCTATCTATAACGTACTTTTTCGACTGTCTATCCACAAGCTAATCATAGGTAAGGGTTGACCATCACGTCTACAGGCTAGCACAGCTTTAGATTGCTACCGTGAGCGCATGCATATATAGGTACTATCATGTAAAAATTTAATACCATTGTTGGACAGACATTAATAATGTGATACTTTTAGTTGGTAGTTACCACCAAGAGCTACTAGATACATACAATTGAGTGACATGGATTCTGTAATACATATCAGCAGCAGAAAACAATGCCATGCATCTACACCCACAGTAATCACTAGACTAATAAGTGGTGATGAAAATCATCTGTGTGGGGCGAGACTTTGTGAAAGTCATGTCAGATCAGTCAGGTGCATGAAATTGCATACTGGGGTAATAGCTAAGCCTGAGAAGCTATCACGAGAGTGAAAGTACCATACACATATAGATTGCTAGTAGTCCAATGATATTGATCACCTGTACTTTATTACTTTAGTTGGCATGCCAGACCATCATGCCTGTAGCCAGGTCCTGAGGGTAGAGGCCTCCAAGCAGTCATCTTCATGCTAAAGTGAGTACATCTACCATGCAGTGATATTAATCGTGGATCTGAGCCTTGCCAGAACTAGTGGTCCAGCACTCACCTTCTCCAGTTCATGCCTTTTCCTACACTGTATAGGTCATCTCAGTCTGAGCTTTGTGCGCGCAATGTGCATATACGTGTTAAAAAGTAACTCTCTCCTCACTGAAATGATCACCCCACAGTACATTATACACATATAAAACCGCTTCCTGTCTCTCGTGTATTTGGGACTCGCTCGGGCTCGCCCCGAATTAATTAATGATAGCAAAATCACAATAATATTATTAATTTCACACATACCTCAATAAAAACATGCTCTACTACTAAATGACTTCACTCACAGTATAGATAGTAGAGGGAGGATTGGGTTGCCTCTTTTACTATCCATGCTCGCAGTGAACTTGTAAACATGTAGTTAATTGACTACGGCACCCCCTGCTAACTGCTTCACAGAGGACTGTCAGTCTATATGCCGCTGGTACTCTGACCAGAGTAGTTGTTTGATGGAAATCCCAGGTTGGGGAGAATCCTAGGATCCACCAGCCTCCTCCTGGTGACAGGCATGCAGCTAGCCGGTTACCAGAGTGAGTTACGGCTTGGGGCCCATAATATACGTCAGAGGTGGGCCTACCACGACCTCTGACGCCATTCCCCCAACCATAGGACTAATCACGTCAAGGCAAGCTTGACGGAGAAAATATACAAAAATAAAAAACAACAAAATAAAATAAAAGTGTGGTGGGTGAGGAGGGTGAAAGTTGCTCCTCTATTCATGAACGTTCTGCTGATCGATAGCTACTTCTCAGTGCTGCTCTCATGTGTCTCTAACTCATCGTGAGTCAGCTATAAATAGGCGAGGATGCAGCCCTGGCAGGTGCATGGCTACTTCCTGCCAGACTGGTTTGGACTGGCTGCTACATGTTTCTCACAACCTTGCAAGGGCTGCCTGTAGGGCAGCAGCCCTTACAAGGTGTATGATGTGTACCTCTCAATTATCCTACTTTAATGACTCATTAAACTTCATTTATAGGAATATTGTAGTAGTAGCAAACTTCAATCCAAGGTACGTGTACGTACTTCCTATTAATGATGTCCGTTGTTGGAAGGAATTTACCAATAGCACTCATTGCACAATCAATGTGAAGGCCTAGGGATGAGGCTAAATCTACATTCAACAGTAGGCTTACATGTGTACCAGATTGCTTCAAAACTTTCAAGACAATCACTATTGTTAATTGTCTCTCTCTAGGCTGGTTCAATTCCACTGACTATAATAATGAACAGCATCGGTGCCAAACCCTTAGCGCTGGTGAAATTAAATTTTATTGAAATATATAGTAGTGACATACCATATACTTTCTAGGTGCCCCTAAAAAATAATTATAGATCGCCAGGTGCCTCCAATTTGAACCGAACATTTCACAAGCAGATCAAAGGGCAATTAGAATGGTTCTGGAGGTTTTGCCACAGCAATGGAAAGAGCTATGGAGCTGGAACAAAAACCAAAATGTAGCTCTTGAGACTTCGCATCTTGAGCAGATAAAAGCAGCTGCCATGGTCCTGAAAATGCTACTTTATATCTAGACTACGTCATAGTATTAGTATATATTACAAATACTAGCAACACTGCATATTGCAAAGATGATAGTATGTTGGTAAAAATATGGCCCTAGTTCCAATTCTTTCTGGAAGTTTCACTCTGATCGCTGAATCATGCTCAAGTTGCTGGTACCGTAGCCATCAGAACAGTTGTCTCTGACTCCAGAAAGACATTAAAGCAGTAGGTAAGTGCCCATGCATATGAACGTAAGAGACAGCTTAGTTTAACATCCAGACCACAAAATAATTTTTATTGAATGGTAGGACATTTGTCTGATCATTATATGATTTGGTCGGTCAAGATACAAATATACATGGACATACACATACATTTCATAATAGTATCAACATCATAAATAAACTGAACATTGTTCAACATGGAGAAATTGAAGATGGATCACTCACTGCCTTCAACCATTCGTCCCAATCTAGAGATTAAGCCTTCCTCAGCTTCAGCTCCTCGAGCTCTTTCATGTCTATATAGCTAGTGTCAAAAGTCAAGAGGCTTAGCATCAACAAATGACACCAAAGCTGGAGAACAAAGCGTTTTCAGTGAAATCCACACAAATCATGCATTTGGAACGCCATAAGGAACCTCATAACATGCACTGCTCTTTGGACCCGCAAACGAGGTATGTAGCAGGTAGCGTGGTAATAGAAAGACAGACAGACAGACAGACACACACACACACAGCACGACTATCGTAACCCTCGTGCATGCACCAAGGGTTAATTATAGATTTAAGCACAGAATAGCTACTGTCAGGAGTTTTGACCTTAGTATGGCTATAATTATATATATTTGACAGATGATCACGGTCTGGGCAAACTACATGTATAGCTAGTCTATAGCATCATAATGGAGCCTTCTTGCTACAGATACTGCATGTACTTCTAAAAATCTGGCTCTTCTAATTACCGGCACCCTTTACCGAATGATTGAAATAGTCTCAAAACTTTCAGCAAAGGTCGTCATGTGTGTATATGCTATAAATGAGAATAGAATATGCAAGTGGACGGAATGTTGATTCTGACAGAATATTAATCTCAAAATTTGGCGAAGCTCAAGCATTAATAATATTATTCAGGGTGAGCCTGAGTGAGCCCCGAATACACAAGGTACAGGAAGCGGTTTTATATATACTTGTATGTATGTTTGTGGGGTGATCATTTCAGTGAGGAGAGAGTTAAATTTTGAACGTGTAAGGCAATGGTCGTCACACGCATGCACATACGCCCGCACTGCACCATCGATCTGAGAGACAACTCGAGTGTAGGCAAGGCATAAAACTGGAAAGGTAAGTGCTGTACCACTCTGGCAAGGCTTAGGTCCACGATTAACATCACTGGTAGACTCCACTTTCCTGAGCATGAAGATGACTGCATGGAGGCTTATCCTCTCAAGGCCTGGCTACAGGTACTTGGACTCATGATCATGGCATGTAGACTACTAAATATAGTACTAAATATAGTATTATTAGGTGATCAACATTATTGGACTATAGCTATTATACTAGCAATCTGTGATACTGTCACTGTCGTGGTAGCTTCTCAGGCCTAGCTATTGAGGTACCAACCCCATGTGCGCATGCATGCCTGTGTGCTTTCAAAGAAATCTTGTGACTTTTGCGAAGGCTCGCCCCGCACAGATGATTTTCATCACTAGTTATTATTTGCCGAATCCATAGAAGAAATAATATGGTAGATGCTATTCTTGTGAACTGATCCCCTACCCTCTCTTGCTTTCTAGTCTCCCTACAACACTCCATGTCCGTTTGAGCCTTTGTTTAGTGAGCTACATTTAGTGTAAAAATGTGTGACAGTAACAATTATTGTGTGCATGCATTATGAGCTAGTGAGCATGTGGTCATATACATGAGAACATCCATGAAAAAACCATGCATAATGTGCTGAAATGAGTTAAGGCCACCATTACCAACTACAACCTTTGAACTATTGTTCCAGCAAATTTGAAGTCTCTAGCCTGCGTAGTCATGGAGATATGAGCAGAAATATACCTGGATTGCCTGTACTAAAGTTTTGCAAAAAATTGCAATGAATATTACTATACGTACGTTGCACGCAGAACTGAAGTAGCTTCTGGTAAATACGTGGCCCCGCCTACCAAATCAATGAGCTAGCTGGCTGCCAAAATGCTCGAACAAGAGCAGCAGCCAACGTTTCGATGGAAAAGAACAAGAAGACAAGCGTTTCTAAAGATTGTTAGTACACAGAATAGAAGAAAGAAGTGGCCGGAGGCTTTATTGTGTGTAGCTGCCATGCTTATCTAACTGCAAGGGCTCCGTATCATGGCCACTGTATGTAGCTACTTGCCTGACTTATTAACCCTCGCCGCAAAGCGTAGGCGGAGGGTTACTGCAATCGTTTGGCGATTTTTGTCTGTCCGTCCGTCCGTCCGTCTGTCCGTCCGTCGCAACCCTCTTTTGCTAAATGGTAAGGGTCGTCATAGAAAAAGTACGCATTCTAGGTATACATGGCATAAAGGAAGAGTGGTCATGTTAAGTGCTGCCCAGTGGAGTAGTAGTGTGCAGCTGTTGCAACTTACCAGTCTGTGTTTACATGGCACCTACCTCAACTACATGACTGATTGCCATTCTGTGCTCTGCTGGTCAGTTGTCAATACAATCACAGTATAAACAGGCAGTGGCTCTCAAGTGCATAATTCAGTTGAAGTATGTCACATAGACTTTCAGTTTATATAGTGACATAGCCAGGTGCCTTTCCCCCAACTCTTAGATCACTAACTCTATATAGTACCAGAACCCTGTTTGGGTGCAGGGTATGTAGTCAATAGTACCAGTATATACCCTGTTCACTGACAGGTGTAATGTATAGGGTATATAGTTCAATACGCATGTAGCGGTGAGGGTTCTGCACTCCTGTGCATTCATTCGAGACATAAATCGGTTAGTATATAGCGTTCTAGAAGCTACAAAGCTGATTTATGTGTATAGGAATGATTCCTCTATCGATCTATACCAAAAGGTAAAAATCGATAGTTATACCATAGGCAACTAGGGTGGCCTGCATCTCAGATTGATATTCAATGCATTATGCATTATGCATGGTTTCTCGTGGACGGTCACATATCACTACATATCACTACATACACACATAAACGCTTATCATAGAGTCGGTAGACTCTATAAGTAGGGATGGCCCGGACACTCCATACATAATACATTACAAATACCCAAATATCTCAAAACAGGTAACTTGATGAAATTTCTAGTGTCAAATCAGAATCTCCAGCAAATCATCTATCTATTGAGACCAAGATCGTTCATCAAAACAATTGTACATGCCAGAACTAGATGTTCAAAAATAGCCATTTGTTATTCTTTCCTTCTATCTTTCTTTTTCATTATCAGGGCTAACTCAGCACTGCCTTGATCACTCATCTTAGTCTGAGTATAAATCCACTCCACTGTGTAGCGCGCAGGTCCAAGACACGCTAGATACATCGCCAGAATAATCTTGTTACACCAGTCTGATATGCTTCAGGTGTGAGCGGCCACGAGTGCCTAAGAGAATAGGCTGAATGCTCAACCTAGTAGCACAACACAGCACTGCACAGCTAGTAGAACTTACCAAACTCACCTAAATCCTACCCGCACGTTGTGCTTCTAGGTTAAGCTCTTAGGCCCTCCTGGCCGCTCACGCTTGAAGCATATCAGGCTTACCCAGACTGATGTAACAAGAATATTATTCTGGCGATGTATCTAGATTTCTACCCAGTCAAGAACTCTCTCTCAGTTTACTCATGACACACTAGTTTCGCATTATCTCTACAATTCCGTAATGGTGGGTGTGTACGGTGCTTAATGAAAAGGGTGTGTCTGATAACGCCATTTTGTCATATAATGCGCATGCTCATAATGTGTTGCCATAGTGAAGTCATGTGACTGCAGTCAGCGGCATGCACCACCGCCGCTAGCGCTATAGCTAGCTAGCTAGCTAGCTAGCGCTGTGCCTCGAACCAAGCTAGCCTAGCCTAGCCATAGCTAAGCGCCAGGCTCTCCCACGCAAGCTAGGCCAGTGCGAGCGCAAGCGCAATAAAGCAAACTAAGCTAGCTAGCTAGAGGCTAGCGCGTGCAGCGCTAGTACTGTGCTGCTGGGGATATGGAGACTCCGATGGCCTCAATGTATGGGCGCAGCGCAGCCCTCAGTAGAACAGTCGGCATAACAGCCAGCTAAGTATAGTGATAAAGATAGTCGAAAATACATGTAGCTATACTATAACTAGTACTAGAGTCTCAACGCTACTTGGCTGCCTGAAACAGCTTTTATCGCCTAGGCGAGTTAACGAGAGGCGTGGCTGCACAACCTTCGGCACCTCCCATCTATCCTTACTGTATATAGTTGCACTTATGCAATTTAATTACACACTAAGTAGAAAAAAAAGCAAATTTAAATAATTAAATAATCTAATTCATGGGGGGTTTGGGAGCACTTGGGGGGATAATTCAAGTTTTACATGGGCACGCAGAATGGGTCGAACTAGAGATTTGACGCAGGGGAATTTTGATTCATACCTTCTTAGGATTAAAGTTATGGCCCTTTAAAGTTTTCCCATATGTTTGTATAGGAAGCCATGCATTTGCAATGTTTTCCGCCCACGCGCTACGTGAGGGGCGGGGCCACACGCGCACATCAACGACCATTACCAACTTTAGTCAAAATTGATGTATAGGCTGCCTGCTTGCATTGTATGGCTCTACTATGTATCCAGCTTGACTATGTGGTGGTTTCTGGACAATTTTTTTTCTGCTTAGTGTGTGGTCTACTTGAAAAAGAACAAGAATAAAACAATTGAATAAAATTGAAGGATGAAGTAGGGATGGCAATGCCAAAAAGTATACAAACAAGATTTTTAGGGATAAGAGATAATCACAACCACTATACATCCCTACGCTTGCTTTTTTGAGTAGCATGGGGATCATAAATCAATAATAATAAAAAATGACTGACAGGAAGTACATGAATTTCTCCCACATGTAAGTCAAGAACGCTCAAGTAAAGCATGCCTTGAATAAGTCGACATCAATAGGCCTGTAGAAAAATAAGCGTAGGGATGTATAGTGGTTGTAATTATCTCTTATCCCTAAAACTCTTGTTTGTGTACTTTTTGGCATTGCCATCCCCACTTCATCCTTCAATTTCATTCAATTGTTTTTATACTTGTATTAATTAAGCACAGTGACTTTTTGTGTGAGTGATTCATGTGAGGCTCACTAAGTCTTGGCTTGCCCCAATAATTAACACACACACAAATAATCAATCTCACATCACATGGCTGGTTGATCTTAGCCCCTCGACTGACCAGCAGCTCAACTATGGCCAGATGCCCTCCCTCGCTGGCTCCGTATACTGGTGGAAGAGTGCCCTGTAGAGAATGAGAGCAGCTGAGTATACATGAATGATGATAATAATAATACAATTGGCCTTGATGCACTACACACATAGTACTAATATTTTGAGCTTCATAATACTGCCATAAGCCAGAATCTCACCCAAAGAAGCCTGAGCTAGTATGTTGGTAAATTTCTTTGTTGATGCTGGCGATCTTCTTGTGTGCGGTACGCAAGAACATCCCCAAAAACAGGGCTGTCCATATCAGCTTGTGTCCCTCTCGGCCACCGTAGCTACGCCTATGCTACACACATACCGTAGCGTTCAGGGGAAGTGCTCATAGGTGCTTAGTTGTAACTGGTGATTATGATCCACTTGGACACTTACTTGGCATATAAATTGTTGCATGCAGAAAAGGGTGAAGTTAAAGGGCTGAGGGCGAGGCTACTACAACAGTAAGGACTGGGGACGAGGCTAATGTTATACTTGCACAGCAGCATTGTTCAAGGTTCAACGGCAGTATCAACAACCCTGGTGTGTTTTATCGAACTCCATAATGTGGTGCCAACATCAACTCAACGTCCCTCGCAGTAGCCTAACCTCCAATTCTTGGGAACTTAGCTAGCTACATCTTTAAGTGAAAGAACTATGATGCAAAGCTTTGGCGCAAGACTGAAGTACACTGAGCAATAATTGCATGTCCAATATTATCGCAACTCACTTGGGTTCAAGCACTGCAATGCCATGCATGCATACAAGCTTAGCTAGCCAGAGTCAAAGGGTACCACAAGATTGTTATACATGGCAATTAAAGCGTATGCGTTGAAGGTTAATAGACGCACATATTGTATATAGCTCGCAACATACAACGTTCTGTTTATACATAAAGTCATGCTATCACTAGCTGAGGCAAAGTCAAGAAGCTTAGAATCGGCAAATGATGCCACAACTGGTGAACAAAGCGTTTTTGGAGGATCCACATATATCATGCCTTTGGAACGCCATAAGGAACCTTATAACACCACACTTTGGACTCGCAAATGAGGTATGTAGCAGTTAGCATGGTAACAGACATACAGACACACACAACAACTACCGTAACCCTATGGCACATGCGCCAAGGGTTAATAATTAACTGATACTGTACCTTGTTAATATCGGCACCCTCTTCTAGTAATACATTAATGATATTTGCATGTCCATATTTAGATGCATAGTAGAGAGGGGGGTTGCCTTGCTGTAAGAGAGACACACATACAGGGTATCAAAGAGGAATCAAACAACCACTCCCACTGCACGTAATCCACTACACTGAGTAAGATGGGAATACACTGATAATTTAATCCATAATATTACCTACAGTTATCAACGTCACTGCCCCATAGTTATACCGTGATGACTATACAGACATATAATATGTGACCAGATTTGGGAAAACCCTCCTTATGGGATTTTTTGTGAAAATTGAGTTTGATGTATGATTGATAAGCTACTACCATAGAGCTAACCTGCATTCAAGTAATGAACATAAAGATCAAGCAAGGGTCGAATTTCGTCGTCCAAAACTACAGCAGATTGTTCTTCGATGCCCAAGAAGCTTAAAGGGTGAGTGAACCTACAGTAGTTGGATGAATCTAGCTGTATCTAGATAGCCTGCTGGCGGGAATTTGAATTAGTCCCCATAGCAACGGACTCCTGGTATGGCAGCTATGCTGCTAAGTGGGTCAAAATGAAGGGTTATTTCGCCTTCACATAGCACAATTACCCTCGACGGCATTAGTTAGAGGAAGAGTTGTTCGACATGTGTATGATAAAATTTGGACTTTGACAAATTCGACCTGATCATGCATTGCGCAAATCACACATGGATCCCTTATGGAGGGTTTTCCCAAATCCAGTCACATAATATTATGCCCACCTCACTCTAAACATAGCACACCATTCTGTGCCACACCATGTCCACCATGGACACACAACAGTCTCACCGTGTTTACATAGTTCACCGCTGCTCCGTGACTAATCAGGAGAACGACCATCTTTAGATGTCCTTTGGAACATGCTCGTGTTAGTGGTGTAGCACCTTGGAGCTAATACGTTAGCAAATATACAACATACAAATTAATGTGATCTTAACCAGATATAGCATAATAGTTAAGATATTCACATTGCTGAGCTATTTACATGAATTGACTGAGGGGAAGGGAGGTCTCAGACTCACCTACCAAAAGTAGTTAGTATTGGATGCATAAACACAGCACTAGTCTAAGAGCATAATCTAGAAGACATTGAAGTGTGCTGTTGGAGCCAACGCAATAACTTCCCTACATTCTATGTCACACTATATGTACTGTGCCCTCGCGAAAGAGGGCCCACTACAGAATGTCGGCCCACCCCCACTTTGGGCTCAATTTCCTGCTAAGGTCTAGTGTTTACTCGAATATGCGCCCATGTGCAGCTGCCCTTGAAATCTCAGCTCAAATGGCTGGTTTATGAGGACTAAACTTCGAATAATCAAGTAACCTGATAAATAGCCGTAAAACTAAGCCTAACTAGCTTTATGCCACGTTTCAGCCCAAACGAACGATCGTCCATGGCTAGCGATCATAACCATGCCCACTTAATACAGCTGCAGTCAACAACCTGCGGTGAAGTATTGCGGCCGCCCTTGCTCTGGATTGGTAACCATGCTTGAATAAGACTGAAATCAATAGTAGCCGCTGCAACTATTCAAATTATGAAGATAGCATGGGTACCTTACCTGGGCACTCTTTCGCGTCTAAACGTGATACTGATACCTCAAAATATCGGCCCATCCCCCAATCTTGGCCCAATGTTAAGGTGCACTGCCTATGGGCCCTCTTTCACAAGGGTACGGTATATTCTTTGTCATTCAATATACAATAGAGTCTCACCTTTCTCTGATAATTAACATCAGCTCTATGAATCAAAAGAACAGCGGCACATTTGATGTGCCCACATTGGCTGGCGGCTATCAATGCTGTGTCTCCAAATTCATTCTGCATGAGTTGAGAAGCATGAATAATGAACAAAAATATGGAAGTGGACATACCGTACCCCCACGAAAGAGGGGCCATGGGCGCTGCACATTACACTGGGCCAAGACTGGGACATGGGCCGATATTCCAGGTATCAATATTGCATTTAGATACGAACGAGCTCCCAGGTAAGTTATCCACGCTTCCTTTATATTTCGAATAGTAGCAGTGGCTATACCATTGATTTCATCTTTATTCAAGCACAATTACCAATGATTGAGAGCAAGCTATCGGGCCGATACTTCACTGTATGTTGTTGATGGTAGCCGTATTTAGTGGGCGTGGTTACGATTGCTAGCCATGCATGATCATTCATTTATGCTGAAACATGGCATACAACTAGCTAGGCTTGGTTTTACGGTTGTTAACTTAGCAGGTTACTTATCAATCTTACACAGACCATTCAAAGTTCAATCCCCATAAACCAACCATTTGAGCTGCGTTTTCAAGGGCAGCTACACATGGGTGCGTACAGTAGGAGGCATAAAAACGGTGACGTTTCCGTTCCGTACCGTTCCGTCTAAACGGAATACGTCCGTTCTGTTCGCCGTTCAGTTCCCGTTTCACGTGCACAAGCGATCAATTAGCACGTTGGGCGTGTCTTACCAACATGTCAGGAACCAGAGCTAGCTCGTACGCTCGTGAACCTAGAATCGATGGTTGTACACTTCCACTGTCTTCTAAACTTCGCTGGGACACTGTGCTGCTGCCGCTCTTCTGATTTTAGCGTTGACGCTCGACTGCAAGTGATTTTTGCTATCGTCAATCGATCGACCTCGGATCGCTGATCGATTCAAATCGCATCTACAACTAGCAGATCGACTGAAGTAGTACTCCTTTCGGCTTTCTTGCACTCCTCTGGCATGTAGTTCGAGCTAGCTACGGTTTGCGTAGTTGGTCGCACCATTTGTCGCCTGCTCCACCTCCCGTTCAGTTCCCGTTTTTTTGCTGAACGGAACGGGCACGCGTTTCTGTTTAAACGGAACGGGACGGGACGGGACGGAAACGTCACCGTTTTTATGCCTCCTACTGTATTTGAGTAAACATTAGACCTTTGAAGTAAATAGAGCCCAAAGTGGGGGGGTGGACCGATATTCCGTAGTGGGCCCTCTTTCGCGAGGGTATGGTAATATTATGTAGCAAATAAATAATTTTGATATTGCCAATTTCAATTCTGCTTGAAAGTGCATATTGCATAGAGAGAGCGCATATACTGGGCATGCGCACCCCCTCCAGTCAGCCTCTCTCTTTACGTAGGAGGGGCTGGCTCATGCATGCATGCAATACATGCATGCTTACAACAATCAGCTAGCCTAGCACGTGTTAAACTGGAGTTGGAAGCATACGGGTGTGTATTAATTGGAAATATATAGTGCTGCCAAACTAATATAATGATCCAAGCTTCCTCCACTCAAATTGTTGGGCAAGTTGTGGCACTAAAAAGTCAGTCTAGTTGCAATGCTGGCACACAGCCTGTTGTCATACTCAATCAAAATTGTCCCCAAAAAGAAGGCCAAGTATGTAATACAGATTCTGCATATCATCACTAAAAGATTTCATTCCATTGAAGAATTAAAGTAAGCTATTGTCATGAAAAGGTATCACTGGAAAACTTGCATGGCTACATAGAGCTGGTGCCAGGGACAAGCAACGTTAAGTTGGTTAGCCAGTACAGAAGATCTTGAAGATTTTATCGTGCTCATCATGGTCAAGTAGAGATCTTGCTGTAGTGTAATATGCCTCTGATCAAGCTTTAAGGAAACGAGCGCACTCTCCTATTGTAGAGAAGAAAAGTAAATGCCGAAAACATGCTAAAATCCTCTTGATACGACAACATACAGATAAAATGTGTCATAATCATGGGATAATGTGGCTAATATGCATGAGTTACTCACAGTATTAAGCACACATACTCAGAACAGTATCGTCTCCCTAGCTGTATGTCAATCACTAGTCGTAGACCACACCCCTCAATGCAGGTCAACAGCAGTTGCTTGAATTCACTACTGCAATGGTGACGTGCTCAAATGTCAAATCTACCACCACACTATGACAAAGAACAGACCTCGTCTCTCGCTTCACTCGAGGCTCGGTGGCACGTGGCCTGCATGCTGAGCAGGCCTCTCGAAACGCGCAGCGCTTCACGCCATTCGTTTGAGAATACATCTCTATAGCCACCCTTATTTACGCACACGGCACTGCAATTCTGACCAGTCATGGGCCTTCTTAACTTGTAGCAGAGTGCATCTTTTGTGCACTCCAGGTTAGGACACGGACTATACTGTATATAGTTCTAGAAATGTTTGCGGGTATAAATATTGCGATACTCAAATTTTCAGTAATTTTCTAAAAGAATGCGACTGTAATCTCAAACAAGAATTATGAATTTGTACTAAGTATACAAATGAACAGGCTAAGATAACTATCACTGTGAGAAATTATTATAGCTTATCTGACTCCAAGATATAACATCAGGAACAACTGTCTGATCTTCTGAATTGCAGAGAATATAGAAGAGGAGAGCCATGTCCTCAGACAATAGAGTACACTGCAATGTAACATGCTATGGGCATGGACTAATACAGGTGGGCATCAATTAGAATAACAAACAATTGAAATTATTGTGTGAACCTGGTGCAACTCGCATTTATAGCAATAATATTTCTAGTACTATGGTATAAGAAAATTGTCACTCTGAAAAATATTTTTCGTTGCGTACCTTTGCGAAAGAGAGCCCAGTACGGAATACCCCCACTTTGGACTCAATTTTCTGTTAAGATCTAATGTTTACTTGAATATGTGCCCATGTGTAGCTGCCCTTGAAAACACAGCTCAAATGGTTGATTTATGAGGACTGAACTTCGAATAGTGTATGTGAGATCGACAAGTAACCTGCCAAATAACCGTAAAACTAAGCCTAGCTAGCCTTATGCCACGTTTCAGCACAAATGAATGATCGTGCACGGCTAGCGATCATAACTACACCCACTTAATATGGCTGTCAACAACATACAGTGAAGTATTGGCCCGATAGCCTGCCTCCCTTTCTCTTTATTGGTAATCATGCTGGAATAAGGCTGACTCGAATCAGTGGTAGCCGTTGCTACTATTCGAATTATGAAGATAGCATGGGTAACTTACCTGGGTGCTCTTTCATACCTAAATGCAATACTGATACCTCGAATATCGGCCCATCTCCCAATCTTGGCCCAATGTAAGGTGCATCACCCATGGGCCCTCTTTTGCGTGGGTACAGTATAATGACAGAAGTAGAAGCAATTGAAACTGAATTGTGAGAGAAGCATGCTACAGTGAGCATCAGCTTCATTTGTGATACCAACGAAGAAGCATAGTTCCTATGACAATCCACCTGACAAACCATTTTGAAGAATGATAAAAAAGAGCAAGCTAGAGTGCGACATCTGGAAGCACTAGTGCCTCTCTAATTTTGGGGTGTAATGAAGGAAGCTTAAGTCGGGATTCTCCAGGCAAGCGCATTATCATGCGAGGAAAGTGTATGGAACAGCTGCTGCAATTGCATAAATTGGAGTGGTTACTATAGATGAAATGAGACATGGGGGAAGTGAAGAAACTTTAATTATAGTTTTTGTGAGACAATTGGATGCACAACTCAATAGCCACAATGAACAATCCATGAATTTCACATTCTTGCAGTTTTGCTAGAAAATGCTGCATGTACTAATTGTGTGGGTGGAACTACATGATATCGATGTACCTAAATCCTTGTTCAATGGGGTTGAAATTGGGGCTATACGGTGGTAAATGGATCAGGAGAATGCCAGCACTGTTGCTCAAGCGACGTTGTCCATCGACTGACAAAGAGCGTGGGCACACATTTAGCATGATCGCTAGTACAAATGTCAGGAGGTCATCCCATATTCCTTAGATACAAGGACCATTTCACTTGTCAGTAGTGGTAGGGATTAGTGTATGGACACCTTTATGGTAAATTATACGGAAATGTAGCACATGCGCATGCAGTAGATACCAGGCCTTCCTTCCCCCTCCCTCCTTAGAAGGCCTGGGGACGAGGCTAGCCTCGATCATATACAAATCTTGTGCCATTTTCCCATCTCTACTAAGTACAAGTACGATTGATCAATTACTGGGTTTTCGGCCGGTTCTAATGAGATTTAAGCTGCGACACACGTAAACCGAACAGATATTGTGGGTGGAGCAACTCTGGAACGTCCATCTGCGAAAAATTAGATCACAAATCTTTAAAGATGGGCCTTTCGTGAAAATTGGATTCCTCGAGATTTCCAGCCACACGGTAAATTTGAGGTGGCCTATGCACCTTAATAATTATCATGGCCATAAACATTTTGAGTCTATTTATGAGAACTCAGATGTGTAACAAACTGAACACAGCCAACCACACTATCATTACTGCATGAAGCTATTATTAACTGCCTTATAGCCGGAAAATTTGGCAGGGAATTAAATTTGGTGGTTGGCAGTCTATACTACAACTGCCAAATTAAAATCCACCAAAATTTCCTACTCGCATATATATGTATGGCGATCCCGTACTGAACCGCCAAATTTAAATGTGCCAATATTCTTACAACAGTAATTTTGGGCTCAACCGCCAAATTTAATTCCTGCCAACATTTCCGCCTATAAGGTATGTGAATGTGGCTACATATCTATAGCTATCAAATTCTACACTCAGTTGTTTGTAGCTAATTTGCATGAATATCTCACGTTAGTGGGCAGGTCCACTACCGCCTTATGTTTTAGGAACAGCAAAACTAGATCATCTCGGCCATGGTAGGAGGCAATCCAGAGGGGGTGTTTGCCGTCCTACAATAAAAAAAATAAAACTTAAATTATATACATAAAATAGCCTCCAAAAAGCTCTCAAAGTCTCTCTCTCTTTCTTTTCACGTTTAGATCACTTTGTCTATTTTTAAAGAATTTTAATCAGGCGGTTTAGCAATTGTATCACTCAGTGTGTATTTGTGCAGCAATGCTAGTACTGCTAATGGAGATAGTACAAATGATCACAATAACATTTGCATACAGTGGACAGGGCGAATACTATGATAGTATAATATATACCCACCTCATTATAGATGTTGATGTCCACCCCCTGCTCTAGTAGCCCTCTAAACTGACTAATGTCAGCCGTGCCTTCATAGCAAAGCTGTAGAAGTCTTCTTTCAAAGTCAGCCTGAAGGAAAACAAGTAGCCACGTACATGAGTATTGGCATATCAGCCAGCAAATAATCATTATTTTGCAGAATGTTATTGAACTACTATGAAAGCCATGCAAGGCTTACTGCAGGTCTAAACCATTAGCCTCACATTGCTACAGAATTTGTAGGTAGGTGTGGTATGGTAAAGACATTGGGTAACCAGTGGGTTATAGAATTATATGGCCTATTGGCCTCTGGTCTTGTGGCTTTATGACCAAATGGCATTAAGCTAAGCAAACAAGTTGTCCCTATTCGAGGTACCATGGCATGGACTACTCTAGCCTGTTCCCACGTCTCTTGCTAGGAATAGCTTAGTCTCGTGAACCAGACCACTCCCTCCGCAGTGCTGGATGACCCATATTGGAATGTGAATATGACCAATCAGATTCAAGCTAGAGTAGTGATTAGAAATTGTGAATGCACATGGAGTAAAGATCACAGTGTGGTTATCAAAACTTGTACATGTCTGAAGTAAGATCAATGGACCATCTGCAGACACTGGTGACCACACTACTATTATGCCCATATCCCAGCCAGATACTTTCCACTATGTCACAAAACCTGTGCCAGAGTGGCCAGATCCTCCCTCCCATGTGCTGGTGATGCAATACATCCAGTGCTGCGAAGGGAGTAGTCACGAGAATAGGAAGGAATAGCTACTCATGCTTGACTCCATGTCAGTTTTGATCTGACACTGAATGAATGTTAACTATCAGATCGGTGAAAAGATATGCATTCACTCATTCGATGATCCTTCAGGGCCGAAATGCAGCATGCACCGTACAATGATCCACACACTTACAATGAATGTGCCCCTTTACTGTTGATTTCTATTCTGTGTTCTGCGCTGCACGTGCAGGTGACACGTGATGCACGGTATTTGAAATGTACATAAGCGTGAGTGTTCCTGCAGCTATTAATTCATGACATCCATGGAGCCTCGTAGAAAAGCTCCATATGCAGCCAATTATAGATAGAGAATGGTTTGGCAGAGAATTGGGATGGAACTCCCATATCACACTATAGCTAATAAATCTCAATGTTGCCCTGGGAACCATGTACCACATCAACCATCTCTTTCTAGATACTGGTGATGTACTAGCAAAACCAGCACTCCAAAGGACAGCTCTCAGGACATTATATTAATAATCATTCTGATGAGCTATTTATTATTATTTATTCAGTCCAAGTCTGTACCTAAGTGAGCTTTGTCATGCTGTTGAGGATGTATGTGGAAAATGTATTTCTCCATCTGCTGTGTGTATAGTTATTCTCATGCATGAATTTACTTGCAAGAAGTTGCAGCATGCAGCCAAACAGCGTTTGCTACAGTATCGTGGAAGGTACATGGAATTCAGATGTACCACTGTGACTGCTTTGTGCTTATTGATGAAACAGGTTGCAGTAGCAAGGATCATACACGTACATTTGGCTATGCCAAGAGAGGGGAGTGCTGTGGATCGTAGGTGGCTTCATAGGGATACAAGAATATTGGCTATTGCTGCTATGTTGACTTCTGGCATTTTAGCTGTAGAGCTAATGTCAGGAATAGTCAATGGCGATAAATTCTTTGATTATGTAAGAGGATCCCTAATCCCAGAAATGTTACCATTTGATGGCAAGAATCTGAAATCGATTGCTGTTTTAGACAATTGCTTGATCCATCATGTTCGACAAGTAACCCAATTGTTCAAAGATGCTGGGATACTAGTCTTAATTCTTCCTCCCTATAGCCCTGATTTCATGCCAATAGAGAAAACATTCAGTTTTGTTAAAGGACCACAATGACCTATGACAATCCATGAATGATCCAGCAATTCTTATTCAGGAAGCATTCGATAGTGTGACTAGCTCACAATGCTATGGATGGCTTTCAAGTTGTGATTTATGCACAAAATTAAAGCCAATCAAATCAACTTTCATAGGAATAGTCTATCGATAGCTATATTTTTTGGTAACAATATTATGTAAAGTCACATATTGTACCATGCATACACAAAGATCATGATAATTGGTTTAGAGCTTCCTAATGTTATTACTGTTGCTTGCAACTCATCATACTGATCCTTGCTGATAGCACCATAATCGAGTAAGGCATGTCACTTTTGAAGCTGGTCCAGGTGACGTAGCTGAAGTGGCAGCAGCTGTGGTAGATGTAGTGCAAGTGGTTGAGCTGGATGTAGTGGCTGAAGATGGTGCAGATATAGATGCTTCATCATTTGCAGAGCTTGAAGATGACTGGAAAAATCGCTTTTTAAGAGCCTGTGTGATCGAGTCATGTTTTGATATTTACCCATCTCCATCATATGGGCCCGTGCTCTCTTCTGCTCTGCAGAATATCGACTGCCATGTGTATCTTTCATCCACTTTAGCCATCTTTGCAGTATGCTTATCATACTGTGTACTGTGAGGAACCAGGCTTATTGGATGCCGCTTTAGCCATGGGGGACTTTGATCTTGATCGCTGGGATCCCTTTTGCCTTGCTTGTCCTTTGAGCTATAGCACTAAAGTGCAAGTTTGGTTTTTTGCCTTCATACCTCTCCAAAAACTCAAGTAACTCGTCATCATCCAAAATCCACTTTTCTACCCTCCAATCCATGTCCAGGCTCATTATAGCAAAACTAACTTATCAATATCAGGCTGAGGAATATCACTTGGAAAGCTGCTTAATGGGCTTTCCATTTAATAATGATACACCCCCACGGAAGAGCCATAATTACTTCTGAATGGTCTAAATTTACCGTAAATCAAGAAATGTGTGTTGCATTAAAGTCATGCGGTTCAGTGTCACTTTGATCATATTAAAAATTAATGTCATCAAAATCTTGCGAATTTCAACCTTGGGATACTTGCACAGAGTATTTAGCTATATACAGTCTCTCAATCAGAATCGCAAATGGGTCACTAATTTTACTGATCTTTTCAGTATTGGATATATATTGCTTCTGTAGTATCAGTTTACTGCTGCAATACTGCTGATACTAGTTGTTAGCCTCCTCTGTTTCTCTCTGCCAGATTCCAGTCTGCTAATGTGTAGGCAGAGCTTCCATTTTAAAAATACTATAGCAAACTCATAACCAGTAGTGCAGGTAGACTAGCTACAACACAGCATGCATTGGTGTGTGACTACGTGGTAAACAACTGGCGCATGCGTGTGGGCATTAATTGCGTTGGTTAAAATAATGTAATTATATTCATGCGCCTAGGCTATACCACGCATGAATACGCATGAATAAGATGCATGCATAAATTTTATGATATTATAGGGTATACCATTTTAATGAGTTCTTGACAGGCAAAAATAGGAATGAAATCCCGATGGGTAAGTACCCAATTTAAATAGATAGTTACCATGAAGACAATAATGAATGCGGGGAGGGGGGGGGGGGTTATCACACAAATGACACTTAGTCTGCACCTTGTTGCATTTCAATGAGTCTTGGAGGGCTCAAGTCCTCTTTTTAATGATGGTTAAAGTCAATAATTAGGCTTCCTGAGGGGGAAATTTAGTCTTTCATGGGGTATATCTTTATATATAGACCAATATAAGCTGTTTCATTCATCAAAAGCTATTCCTTTCTGAACAGCTGACTGATAGATCTTGGCCATAACGTACAGTAGCTGTCAATAAAAAGATGGCGTTTTGTATTCGTAGGATGATCGTAAAACGTGACCATTGGTAGTAATTGCACGCATTAGATCCCAGGGAGTGAATGTAAACACGGAAATGCAACGTTGATTTAAAATGTTATTTCGTCTGTATATACGGTATTTAGTACGATATTTTAATCATGTACATGTATATGGTAAAGTGCAAGATCACTGGTTGAAAGAACGAGAAGACAGAGGACGAGAAGATACGCGATGTCGAACAATCCTCCGAAGAAGAACAAGCCTAGCCTGAGGGCTGAAATAAAGCATCTATATGGAAGAATGACTCCACGGTCTATGAAATGCGAACTAGCTGTATGTACGTGATAGCGAGTTACGCGAACCATGCCCACACTTCCTTCCGCATAATAAATATGTCAAACCGTGCCCCACAGTATTCAAATACTAGAGTAATGTATAATATATAAATGCAGCGCTAGTGCTTGCGCATTGCATATTATGCAAAAGTAATTTACTCCCTTTCATACGCAAGCGCTCTTTTACCATGCTTTTTTGAACATTTGAAAGAAAGATATATATTACTCTTGAGAGAGCTGCTGCAGAGTATTGACTGATTACTTGTTCTTTTGAGAACACACTTTGGGATCTGTTACATAAGCCAAGTAAAAAGTGCGGATCTATATGGATGAACGACTCCTAATTTTCACGTTAGCATGACAGGGCTTGGGTTCTGGGTACCTGTTAATATTTTTGCGATTCGTTCTTAGAGCTTGGGCCTGTAATCTACGCGCCCACTGACGACCTGATCTCTAGGTTTTGAAACAAGAGATTGCTGGCAAGATCTCGGGACTGTGCCACCTGCAACATTCCTATGAGGCAAGAAACACGAAAGGACATCACAGATCGTCTTGTGTGGCGGTGTCCTCAGTGCAAGATAACCAAGAGCATCAGGGAGGGAAGTTTTTTTCGAAATCTAGGCTATCTTTACAGAAATGGCTCCTTTTAATCTATTTTTGGATGAAGAAGTATCCTATAAAGGATGCTGCATCTGACTTCAAGATAGACAAGAACATGGCCATTGATGTTTACAGGTGGTTGAGGGAGGTGTGCTCAACTAAACGTTTGGTCACACCGGTCATTCTGAGAGGCCGGTGGATGAATCCCTGTACAGGCATAAACCCAAGGTAATTTATATGTTACACACATTATTTAGTTCTTACCCATACTGAAATTATTTTTCAGTATCATTGTGGCCGCTCAACCAGCACAGAGGTATGGGTGTTCGAAATGGCCGATACCTCCTATTCACCAGCACTAGGGTTCATGCAGCTGGTCGCTAAGAGGGATGCTGCAACACTTTTACCCATAATTCATAATCATGTTGCTCCGGGTATGATTATACATTCTGATCAGGCAGTAATGTACAACAGGGTAGGAGGGTAGGCTCCTTACCCGGGGTAGAATCCCATGGTATAGTAAACCATTCCGTAGAATTAGTGAATTCCACGACTGGAGTCCATACTCATTATATTAGAATAGATCCAAAAGAAAGATAAAGAAAATGATGGGGTGCCTTGCAATGGAGATCCCTGGCTACTTGGACGACTTCATGTGGCGAAAGCAACATGGATAAACCCAGTGACTGGCATTCAACAGCATCATTCGAGACAACGCTGCACAGTACCCTCTTCCATAGCTGCCAACGAACATGGATACCTTGCTAATTGTTAACCTTAGTCATGTAATTGTTAATGTTTTAATACTACTTATCATGGATATCTATATATACGCCGAAGTGTGGGCATGGTTCACGTAGCTCGCTATCCCGTACATACAGCTAGTTCGCGCTTTGTAGACCATGGAGTCATTCTTCCATACAGATCCGAAATAAAGGTCTTCAAGCAAAAGAAACGTGGTAAGAATGTAAACGTAATTGGGGTTGGAGAAGCACATGTACCAGGATCAGTAGAGATAGCTAGCAATCAGCCAGTTTGGTTTTAGATTCTGTTTATTTACTTCTCCTAGCACCCTGCTATCTGATCTTTTGGCCAGATGAAGAAAACGTGTCCATGGTGAACAAAGCAGTATTGTTAGTATTGAAAGCGATTTTGACACCTTGGACATGGGGACCATGTGTCAAGTGAAGCAGCGGTCCAAACTTTATTCTGGAAGGTTGCATCAGACGAGTTTTTTTTCATGCAGAACTTGTATGGTGTGTTGCTTGATACTGGTTTTACTTGTCTGGAGGGTCAAGGGCAAATGTTAGTGTATCGTATGCTTTATGCTACTAAATTTTTCCTGGTAGGATCAAAGAATTCAATGCAAATGTTAGAAGGCGAGTTCGTGGATGGAGATTGGACCCCTTTCAACACCACTGGTGATGAGCAAGACGACAATGCCAGTGATAATCCTCAGGCGAAAGATGATACTACTCCTCCCTCTAAGAAAGTCTGTAGACAGAAGCTGGGGAAGGAAAATTCACACCAGCAATCAAGTGGTATTGACCAAACTGTACATCTAGTGGTAACAACTACATATGTATTGACTTGTGTATTGCTGTGTGTAGCTGGGAAGAAAACTTCAACTCCAACCTCACAATTAAAGAAAAAGAAGCCCAAAGGCAAGCTTGTCTTGTGACGTGTATATGCTTGATACTTATTTTCTTCAGCTATTGCGAATGTACTTTGAGTAACACAACACGGTGGTGTAGCAGCTAAGAAGCAAGAGGGTGCAGGCAGTGATACATGTAAGAATGGACAAGTGAACATCAAGAGTGTAGATTCCATAGCAAGCAAGATGGTGACCAACTGAGGTACATGTACACGATTATACTACGAGCATGTACTCGTGCAAGCCCTAGCACTTTTTCTTAAGCGTACACTAGGCATCTATACTTAGTACCTAAATAATCATTGTCATAATATTTAATTTTCATGAATGTTCTTTTCTAACATAGAGGTGGCTGGTGAGAGAAGAGAGGAGGGCCAAACCTGTATCTTTCATAGTGGAGACATGATCATGAATGTGACTGGCAGCAATGCTGCGACTGGCTCAGGTACATGTGCATACTTTACAACCTCGTCTGTCATTGTTAAATCATTATACTGTACTACTGTAACATTACTAGTCTAAGAGCTCCCTAGAGCACAAAACCTTTGGCGCATTGCATGGCATTGGCTGCACAAGCAGGCGATGACAATACAATGCTATAGTAGCTTCCCTTTACCCACTTTCAATGTTGCAAGGGTAAAGGACCAACTGCATGATCATGAGGGCTGGGGGTGAGGCTACAAATGCATGTGTTGTTCAAGATTTAATGGCTCACAGCAGCAACAACCTTAACGTGTTGTATCGAATACCACACTCATGGCAGTGCCTACATGCATCAAGTCAGCTTCCAGCCTCCAGGAGTCCTTGAGGACAATGACCATAATATTATATGCAAGCAAATGACTGTCATGCCGGCCAAATCAGAGCTGCCACAGTGCTCCAATCAGTGATGAGCTAGTCATCTTGGATCTACAAGTATAGCTAACTGTCATACATACCCTTTGAGTTGAAAGGAAACCACTGTCGTTGGCTTCATCCGTCGAATGTTCGCCAACGAGCGGAAGAAGGCGGCGCGGCGGTGACCAGTGTCAATAATTATCCTACTGCGCATGCACTGAGGATTAGTATAGTCACATAATTATAAAGTTACCGTATATAGCGCATGACACACAATGTTCTATTTATACGTAGAGGCATACCAGCGATAGCCTGGAAAAGTCAAGAAGCTTAGAATCAGCAAATGATGCCAAAAATGATGAACGAAGCGTTTTCGGCGAAATCCACACAAATCGTGTTTGGAACGTCATAAGAAACCTTACAACACTGATAATTGGACTCGCAAACGAGGTATGTAGTAGCTAGCGTGGTAACAGACAGACAGACAGACACACAGACACACAGAACGACTACTATCGTTATTAAGAGTGATGACAACGATGAGTGTGGCAACATTGCCGGCAGTGGTGACAAGGAAGATGATTCAGGTGCTTTTGATGTACAGTCTACTAATGCATAATTATACATGTGTGCATGAACACTACATGTACATGTATGCAGTGTACAATATATTGCGTTCAGTTGCTTTATATAGTGGCATAGCCAGGTGACTTTCCCCTACTCCTTGACTAGATCTGCAAAGCACTGTACAATGTATAACATGTAAAATGCATACAATGTTTCTATCACAGATTTGCTATTGGAAATGGAAGTTAAAGGATTGAAAGAGTCAGATTATCTGCTATTGAGGATTTTATCAGAAAGGGTAAACAACAACAGAAGCTGCGACTACCACAAACACAGCCACAAGGTCCCCTGCCACTACCACAAGTTCCTGCACAGCCATTAGGATCTGATGATAGAGAAGATAGCTTGAGGTGTATGACAATGACTTTTACTGTGACTACAGCAACTTGTATGGCACTCCAATGAATACCTCCAGCTCTCCTAAGCACTCTTACCTTCAAGATCACAAGCCAATACACCATTCGGATTCACAACCATCATCACAGCCTGACTCTCAGGTCAACTGTTAAGATTATCAAGCATCACCCCGGAATCTCACTTCTCCTACCGTTCAGATTCACAACTGTCATACTGTCCCGAATCTCACCTCTCCTACCGACCAGATTCTCATCTCTCCTACCATCTGGATTTTCACTATCATGATCCTCGGGCATCTACATCCTACCATTCCAATCCTCAACCAACTTCTGTTCAGCCACCAAGGTGTAATTCATCAAGCCGAAAACAAACACTAAAATATTACCATCCTCTGCAATCAACAAGGAGAAATTGAGCGACTGTGTCAGCGTCCTAGACAAGTACCCACACCTGCACACGGAAAGCAAGATAGCTACCGTGGTCACCAAGCTTGCACTGGAGGTGTGTTTTGGTGAGAAAGTTATGGCTATATATGCCGTTTCTGGATGTAGGGAGTTCCATGGATTACCCATCAACGAGCTTTCCAAGCTAAAACAGGCCATATTTAATCTCCTATCCCAGTACTGGTGAAATCCACTGGAGTTTGAGCCCACGTGGGTGGAGTGCACACAGTCCACTGGGCAGAGCTGTAAGAGAGCCGGTCAACCTGCAGCACACTAACTTGAGTAGAACTAGAAGCTCATAAAGCAACCCCAACTGTACATATAAAATTTTGTGTAACTGCTGTGTTGATTCATGCATAATCACATTGTACAATCGAATCAATTACTTTA
This sequence comes from Cliona cf. orientalis, assembly GCA_963930775.1. NCBI lineage: Eukaryota > Metazoa > Porifera > Demospongiae > Clionaida > Clionaidae > Cliona > Cliona cf. orientalis. The sequence continues at coordinate 3,516,614 of OZ005695.1, forward strand.
AAGATGTAAAACATATAAGCATGTACAGTGTCAACTAAGTAATTACTAATAGCCTGTTGCAGCATCTTGTACCTGGGAATAACACTACGTAAATGTCTAATATATTTCCTACATGTACATTTATAAATATGTACTGTAGACCAAAATGCCTCTATTCTGTCAATCAGTTTCTCCTTTGTCCTTGGCTTCACTTCCCTCCTGATATACACCTTCAAATCGTGCCACATATTAATAGGATTGAGGTCCAGTGACTCGGCTGGAATATGATCCCTTTCTCCTCGAGATATCACTGTGCATAGCGTGACGTATGCTTTGGGTCGTTGTCGGCCATAAACGTGTGAGCTGGGATAGGACGTTCTCGATAAACGGCACAAGCGTCTTATCAGGTATCTCTGTATAAACAGTAGCTTCCATGATCTCATCAAAGATGCATATATCTGTCCTGTCACGAAGACCAATACCCGCCCAGACATGTACCTTGACAGGGTGTTTAGCTCTGTGTGTATGAAGAGGAAGAGAGGGGTGGGCATTAATAATAGTATGCTGATGCATGACATGATCTTTAAGTGTTGAGCTGAAGCTAGTCACATACAAGTACATGTAGTAGTACTTATGTTGTTTATGTGCATGTACATCTTACTTTGGTTTGGGCCTCGGAGGTTCACCACGCTTTCGGCAGCAAAAGCGCCGGTGAGTCTCAAGCTGAACGGTACATTCATCAGTAAAGATGACCTCCTCAAAATCTTCATCCTTGTATGCTCCATAGTGTTGGGCCCATGCAAGTCTCTTCTCCTTGTTCTGTGCTCAAATGAGCTGGCAGTAGTTGCTTCCATGAAAGGTCCAGCCAAGCGAGGTGCAACATCGATAAATAGTTCTAAGAGAAGTGTGACGCGGCTAGTCTTCTGGTTGTCTTTGTGTAGAAGCCGGCTGATCGTTTGTGGTTAGTGACCCCGTGGCGAATGGTAGAAAATTCGCTGAAGCTTATACGAGCTGTAGACCATTCATGCTTCTGCTTCTCGCACCTTGCTTGGCTAGCTACGTTACACGACTGTAGGTACGCTCATACCTCTTTAGTGTGATCATTGCTATTGATTTGGACTCTGCCCAACTACAAATTATTGTCGTACTTTCTCCTGCAAGTACACAGCGTTGGCGTACTACACTTAACATGCAACATTAACAACAACTGTGAATAGTGCATCGTTGCACAATCATCCTACGAATGTGAAATGCTAACTTTTTATTGACCACTACTGTAGCCTTTCTTTTGACAAACATAATTATTCCTTAGAGAGCACTGCACCATCACCTTCTCATGTTGATCATCATAACTGCCAGCAACATCATCTTCACATAGACTTTCAATGCTCAAAGTAGCGTACATAGACTAAATAATGCCTGGCATGAGCATCTCAGTGATATCTGAGGATCATCTTCAAGCTGAGAGAATGGTGGCTCACGATTGAATGTGACCAGCTCTTCCTCTGCTATCTCAAGTGGTTGATTGTGACTTGAAGAAGACCAGGCACGTGCTCCACATCCTGACGCTGATATAAAAACACTCTGGGGTGTTGGGTTGTGTTGACTGTTGGGTGCTTGCGGTACTGGTTATCACACATGGCTTCCCAGCTATAATTATTATGCTGTCCTACCTTTTCACAATACACCAAGACATGTACAGCTACATACATGTAGCCAGAATCTCGCACTCAAGCAAATTAATTAAAGTGCGCACATGCATAGTGCATATACCGCATGGCATGGTGCGGAAAATGGAATGGAACAAAATAATGTTCAAGTGGAACAGAAATCAACAGTATGTACACGCATTGCCGTATCCTTTTATTAGAATTTATTTGCACTCTCTAATTATCCGAATCAATGCACATTTCAGCGTGATGGCAGGTGGTCACATAATACCGTAAAGTCTGGTTAATAAGCTCATGCGCTTATCACTCTCGGTGGTAAGGAAACATGCGCCTATTAGACGATGTGCACTTAATAGGGAGTGAAGTTTTGGCCCCACCCACTGCCAGCACGTTCAAGTGCTCAGTCACAAAGCTAGCAAGTTATGAACACAGCGATTCTTGGAATAAGTTCCATAATAGTTCATGGGAGTATGATCGGAAGCCATCGCTGGAAGAAACTGTGGAAAAATAGCCGACTTCTTTGGCGAGACTTGCTTTGAAATCGAAATCAAGAGTCAGAACCCGTCTCAGTGGAACATCGCAGTGTTGAGTATAGCCGATCTCGTGCAGCTGGCTACTGAAAATAGGTTGGTAAAATACTTCTAGCAATGGAACACTCTTGATCAAACGGTGAATATTACTGTCGTCTTTATTAGGCGCATGCACTCATTAGACGATGCTTAATAACAGGAAGGAAGCATGCGCTTATTAACCAGACTTTACGGTATTACCGTAGAATTCTACAAATACGCTCCCTCTCGCGCATAAGCCCCCCCTACATTTTTGGCTCAAGTCCTGCATAGGTAGTTTTGTCTCGTGTATAAGCCCCCCAGTAAAGTATAGATATTAGAGTCCATAAGCATAGTACGTATTTGCGTCATATTATGCCTTACTTTGTCATTTTTCTCGAGTTTTGCCCATCAAACAGCCAGAGAAAGTACAGAGATCGTGCGTCCATGTGGCATTCAACAGTTGGTAATGGTCATCACACGGAAGTGTAACCATCCCATGAATAAGCCCCCTCCCCACTTTTGCCTAATGCTAGCTAGCATGCACAAAGAGGGGGGGGGCATAATTGTGAAATTCTACGTATATTAAATCATCAAAATTTGATCGGGCCCATCTTGATTGCTTGATCACACCGCCTTGATTGCCAACCGGGGGTTGGGGTTGGGTGGAGTCAAAGGATATCTCGACCTTGATTGAACGGTGAGGTATTGATTTCTTGATCATCTCCAATTTACAGCTTGACCGCTTGATCCCAGTCACGGGTGTCAGTACAGCAGGTACATGTATATAGCTATTATGTGATCACTCCTGGTCTACAGAAAGCAATGGCTACTAAACGGTGATATAATATTAAGGTAGCATTAAAGGGTGTGGGCGTGAGCGTGACGATCGGCTAATTCAATTAGTGAATCGTGAAGGGGCATAGCCGAGGAGGCCATATGAGTGTTTGTGAGGAAGACCCACAGATCATTATGCGCATGTAATTAGCGATCGGAAGTGGCCCCTGAAGAAAAGACGAGTAATTGCCCACATCAATGAAAGATCAAAGCATTTTTCTTAGTTATTAACCCCAATGGGAAATTACACACTAGGTAGGTAAATTCACTGGGGGATTGGGGGAGATAATTTTTACATGGGCGTGCATAATGGGTCGGAACTAAAAATTTGATGATGGCAGGGCATTTTGATTCACACCTTAGAATTAAACATAATTATGGCACTTTAAAGTGCTCCATATATTTGTATTGGAAGTCATGCATTTGCAATGTTTGCCCTTAAATTACGGGTGCGTGGGGTATGTTGACGACCCTTTATCGAACATTGTGTACATTGCCATTTGGATGCCTACTACGCATCCTGCTCAACTGTGTGGGCTCCACACTAAAGTAGAAGTAGAAGTAGTTATACACTGACACACTAAGTAGTAAGTTATAATATTATACTAAATAAAACTAATTATACACTAAGTAGTTACACACAAAAATTAGAAAAAAATGTAATTCTTGGGGGAACTGGGAGTAGTTGGGGACATATTTTTTTACATGGGCACACAGAATGGGTCAAAACACGAAATTTGATGGCGTAGAATTTTAATTCACGCCTAAGAATTAAAGTTATGGCACTTTAAAGTTTCCCCACATGTTTGTATAGGGAAGCCATGCATTGCAATCTTTTCCGCCCACGCACTATGTGAGGGACACATAATGTGATGACCATTACCCACTTGGTCAAAATTGAAATTTAGGCTGCCTGCTTGCATTACAATATGGCTCTACTATGCATCCGGCTCAACTATGGTGGTTTTTTCTGCTTAGTGTGTCTGCTTCTTGAAATAATGGTAGACAATAGAATACACACTAAGTAGAACAAAAAAGAATTTGATGTAAAGTAATGTTTGAGACTCTGGGAAACATTTTTGACAAATTATTGATATGAGCATGCAGAATGGGGCATACCTGGAAGTTTCTTGAAGGCGGAATTTTGTTTCACACTTTAGAATAAAAATTACGGCCAGGGTTGCATACAAGATTTTTTCTGGGGGGGGGGGCATCTCACGGATGACTTACGTATGTATATGCGCTGCTGCCATGCGTATATACCAGTAAATAAATCACACAATAATGCTGTGATAACAAACGATTTCTTTTTGCTTGTGTATGTAATCATATTATTTGTGCTGTATATATTACATGTATATTATTACGGAATTCTTGGGGGGGGGGGATCCCAGTGTGCCCCCCCCTGTATGCAACCCTGACGGCCCTTCGAAGTTTCCCCATATGTTTGGGCGGAGCTTCGCGCGCACGCGCGCACATAAACGTGACGACCTTTACCAACTGTTTGACAAAATTGAAGTTTAGACTGCCAGCTTGCATTGTGGATCCAGCTCGATTATATTATGGTGGTTTCCGGACAATTTTTTCTGCTTTGTGTATAGTCTTGCTTGAAAACAAAAAAAAAAATTGATAATGCAATTCATGGAGGATTAGGGAGCACTTGGGGACATAAATTTTACATGGGCACACAGAATGGGTCGAAACCATAGGTTTGACTCGACTTAATTTTGAGTCACACCTTAGAATTAAAGTTATGGCGCTTTAAAGGTTCCCATATGTCTACGTAGGAAGCCATGCATTTGCAATGTTTGCCCAGACAAAAATTACAGGTGTGAAGGGTACATTGACGACCCTTTACCGAACATGGTCTATATTACTCAAGCTTGCATTATATGAGTTCTCTTGCATTACAAGGCTTTACTAGGAGTTTTCTTGCATTTTATGGCTCTTCTATGCATTCCACCAGTACTTTGTGGTGTTTTCTGGATGACTGTTTTTTTTGCTTAGTGTATTGGCTTGTTTATTACAGTAGCGATCAAAAAATCGTTGCCATCTTCGATGCCCATCTACCTGTTTGTACGGCATGCAACACCCGTTCCGTTGCTGTCCGTTCGTTCCATTCCACGGTATAGAACAGGCCAGCAAGTTGATTGCTACATTGGTTTCCTGTTTTGGTACAAGCTGGGCTTGCCCACTAGGCAGGTAGCTGTAGCCTGGGTGCGGTCTGTGGCTTGTAGATGGCTACCACTGAGTCGACCTCTAACGAGATAAACACATCCCATCACTGCTTGAGTGACTAGACCAACTGTAAACTATGGTTAAGTAGCCCACCCTACCAGTTAGGTAGTGCTTCCAGTAGTACTAGCACCAATACCACAGTACAGAGCTTGCTGCCTAGCGCAGTACACGACTGCAGGAAATGAATGGAATGGAACAAATAGTGTTAGCCTGTGTTTGTAATCTGTTCCTGCTCCGTTTTCAAGCATACAGGCAGCAGAAACGGCAACGTTTCTTGACTGCTACTGTACACACAAAGTAGTTACACACAAATCGTGGGAGAATTGGGAGTACTTGGGGATGTAATTTTACACGGGCAAGCAGAATGGGTCAAAACATAAGATTTGACAGTGGGGAATTTTGATTCATGCCTTAGAATTAAAATTATGACACTTTGAAGTATTAATACCGTATTTTCTCGTTATTAGGCGCATTTCGCTTATAAGTGCATATTCGTTATTAAGTGCATGCTATTTTGTTGGCCTAAGCACTCGTTATTAGGCGCATTTCGCATATAAGCGCATACTGATATTATGTGACCATTGACCTCGATATCTGCACGCTTGCTAGCTTGCCCAGGGCTCCAACCTTTTCAAGTTAGTCGAAATTACGATGGCTACTGTCGATTCTCAGGTTCTTCCAGCAACGAACGCCATTTCAACCTGGGCAGAATGCAGCAACGTGAACGATCGTGCAATCGATCGATTGGCCACGCCCCTTAAATGATACCGCGAACACGCATGCGTTCTTGATGTAGCTATTTTTTGTTAGGCGCATCTCGCTGTTAGGCGCACTTCGTTATTAAGCGCAGATTTTCTTCCTGTGGAGATATAAGCGCATGCGCTTAATAGCGAGAAAATACGGTATTATATTTATATGTGAGCGGATTTGAGAAAAGGGCCCACTTTGCGCATTTTCTGAATATTCGTTTGCATAACTTCTGAACTGTACTCGCTATGAGCTTCAGACTTGGAGCAAATATTCTTCAATCATTAGTTAACACTCACTGTAAAATCTCGTGCCCCACCCACATCCAGTATGGGCGTGGCGACCGCGCGACTCGATTGCGTTCAAGATTCGTCATTTTATACCTCACTTCCAGTGTTTAGTACTTTGGACAGGCCTGATCTGCTTACAAACCAAGCCAGAAACCTAAGGCTCTTATAGTTTGTGTGGTGATGATAGCTTGCAAAGAGCCAAAAATTCACGTTTTGAGCAAAGTGGACCCTTTTCTCAAATCCGCTCATATATGTGATCGTATCTGACAAAACCCGGCATGCGGGATCTGCGTGCTATTCGCGCAATGCGTGCTTTTAGTATGTCAGGTCAAAAAATGTCAAAGTCGAGTTTTTATCATATTCATGTAGAAGAACCTTTCTACTAACCTTTGCCGTCGTCTATGGAGGCTAGTCGTAAGTTACAAAGGCGAAATAAGCCTTCATTTTGACCTACCTACTTTACAGCTGCCGCCCGTTGCCAAGGGCGCTAACTACGTGGTGATTTCTGGACATTCTGCTAAGTGTGTCCACTCCTTGTTAAACACTAAGTAGAAAAAAATAAATGGTTGGAGAGTTTAGGAGCACTTGGGGATGTAATTTTTACACGAGCACGCAAAATGGGTTGAAAAATTTTGATTCACGCCATAGAATTAAAGTTGTAACCATTCTCATATGTTTGCAATGTTTTCCGCCCATGTGCTACGTAAGGGGTGTGGCTAAGCATGCGCATGAACGTGATGACCTTTACCCACTTTGGTCAAAAATGGGCTGCCTATATAGTTGCATTGTATGGCTCTACTATGCTTTCAGCTCAACTATATGGTGATAATTTTTTCTGCTTAGTGTGTGGGCTCCTTATTACACACTAAGTAATCACAATGGTGAACCTAAGATAAAAGAATATCCATGAGTAATGTAAAGTAATGTAAATAATTTATTTGAAGCATAGGAAAAGGATAATTTTTACGTCAGCATGTACAATGGACCAAATAAGGAAATTTAAACATAGCAGATGGGTAAGTCACTGGTCACCTTTCCTCGGCATGCTTAACATGAAACCAGACTTTAGCTCTCCAAAATAATTTCTCAGCTATACTGATCCCTCAGCTCATCTTCCTGGGCCATTTTCGGCGCAAATACAGCCTCCTAATGCTTCCAAAGTGAGTCACAACGGCTGCCCTCTTCAAAACGCACATGAAGTAGAGTCTTGTGTGGCCACGTGACATGGGTGTTACAAATTAATAAATACAGTCAGCACTGAACGACTGTACATGGCCAAAACGTCCCTACTAACTTATTTTCTGTTCACCTCGTGTACTTTGATTGTAACCAATGAAATCTGCCCATCCTGTATTATTATTCATATTATGTAGGCCTTAATTAATAGTCCCCATAAGGCCACTCCAAGTCAATCATTAGTTTCTGGTCACACCAATTGTCTAAAGTACATGTGGGAGGGCAGGTGGTTAGGATTATGTGACTATGACTAATTGAGTTAAGATAGGAAGAGGAAGTACTTAGATGCAAACCGCTGAGTACAGACACCAGGCATTGTACAATGTATGCATGCAGTGCTTGACAGTTCAGATGCACACAGAAAAGCACAAACTTAGACTTCTTAAAAGGAATGAGCATCTCAGTGTGCGTCCTCTGTGTCAAACGGCAGCAACATGTCATGGCAGGGTCTCATAGCTTGTAAATGAGTATCATGCAACTCAAAACGTTCTTTTACATCATTATAAATATCATTATAGTCCTCATAAATTGGCTTCAAAATACCATGCAGAGGTGGGTGACTAAAAACTAATGGATTGATTTGGAGTGGCCTAACAACGGTATCCTATCCAGGTACATGACAGTCAAGTTCAATTTTACGTGAGTAACATGCTTATTATCCCAATCCCTCCACTTACTGTACTTGATCTAATACTACGCATGGAAAAAAAATAATTTCAATTTTGAAAAACGCGCGTTTTTCTGGTAAAGGTCATCAATCGCTCCATATACGTTATGAGAATTCATAAAAAGCTAATTTATTGCGTTAAATTGGATCATGCGTTGTGTTATAGTTAATACACCCCTACTAGTGCTGTATGGAATACTAGAGCTCTGTAGAGCACATACCCCGCGCGCTCTGTAGCCACTGTAGCGTAGTACCTGAGGCATATATATACACCTGTTTCATGACTTGACGACCCTTTCCAACACTGAGCTTGAACATGTGCAGTCGCATCATGTTATGCTAAAGAGTGGGTGTGGTCGATAAATCATAAGCATGCTGAACAGAAAGTGCACGATTTATAGCACTTAGTCTAGTAAGCCTTTTTGAGCAATTTGAAGCACATATAAATCAGTTTTTCACCGATATCTACCGATTGGCTGTGCTTACAGCACGCATAAATGCCTAGAACACGAGATCTGGCGATTTTCGTGCCGACAACGACGACGACAGACGGACAAACTGATTGCTTTACCCCTTGCGCATGCACGCGGGGTAATAATGCACGAGTGCAGTAACCACGTATAGCACGAGGGTGAAGCCCGAGGGCTGTATGTGGTTACGCATGAGTGCATTATTCCATACAGCACTAGTAGGGGTGTGTTAACTGGTTTGTATCCCCACTGTTGACTTCGCACTACAAGTGTGGTGTCTGAGCCTGACCACTGGGCCAGGTACCTATAGTAGTCAGCTGTACCACAGGGCAATATCATGATATTGCCCTAGCCACAGGGCAATATCCAGTATACTGCCCTGGCGGTAGCTTTGATCTACGTCGTAGGTGGGATACAAATTCAATTAACTACGGTATATTAAGCTTTAAAGGACCTTAAAAATACTGTTGAACTACGTAGGACCAAAATATACAAATACCTTAGGAAGCTCATTTGAAGATGAGTTGGTATGCTGGTTGCACTGTTTATCAAGCATGCACGATTTATTATCTGACCAGTGGAGTAGGAACCAGGGGGGCAGCGGGGGTCACTGGCCCCCTCCCCCAATATTTCAGAAGGGGGGCCTTGGCCCCCCCCCCCCCCCCCCCCCCCAATAATCAGGCTTGACACATAACCATGTATGTATTCTTCCAATATTTATCACATATCAGACTTTCTTCGTAAAAGTCTGGATTAAATTACTGAGATACGACCTTTATAAAAGAATAATTACGGTCATAAAATTCAGTAATCGAAGCCGCACCCACAACTTGTATCGGTGGCCCCTGCACCATGCGATTGCTTCCTGCTCCACTGCTGATGATCTTTACCATGCGATAAATAAAACAAACAACCATTACAGAGCTTGAAATAAGGATTTAAAAGTGTGCAGACATACTGTCCGTACATGATCAGTTTTGTTCAGACATTTTCAAATTTTGTACAGACATTTCAGATTCTGTTCTGCCATTCCATGATCTGCAGCTACATTTCAGTTTGTATGAAAAACTTGACTACATCCCATGTCCCTCATGAAAAGAATTACACTGCGCTACTGTAACGCCGCCATAATGTGAACTAGGACACGTCGACAAACTGCGCATGCTCCGTATACGTGTATATCGGGACGCGCGGCTTGAGCCAGTTGACCTGGACGTGACCTCCACCTGCCATGTGCTAGACTGAATAGGGAAATCCCCCCGAGTGCAAACTCGCCAAAGGAGGCAAACTGAGAAATTGCTATATCTCATCGATAGTCCACGATCTCTTCTACGCTAGGTTCGAATTCTGGGTCTCAACAAGCTTTCATGCGTGCTAAATATTTTGAAACTGTTTCACAGCAATTTCATCATCATTAATTTTTATCATAATTACCTCATCGGTCGGCCGAATCGTTTTGTTGATTGGGACTCGGGACGTAACTAGGTAGTATTGTCTGCAGACTTGGCAGATTCCACAGACCACAAAACATGACTGTGGTTTGATGGAAGCAGTACTAGTGTAAATTATTATTCCCCATATGCTCTATGAACAGTCAATTGTGGCTGTAGGCAACCACAGTGCTGAGCTATTGCTCTAGGCTATGTCTGGACATTATGTCTGCACAAAGGCTGCTATGCTCGGATATTTGGGCAATATGCACAGAAAATGTCCGATGTCCGACCGTTATTTCAAGCTCTGTATTACCCAACCAAGCGATGAAAAAAATGGTCCGGTTTTGGCCTGACCAGCCTGACCGGTTCCAGTGGCCATGGCTTGTAACAGTCATTATAATATTATATACCGTAATATATATAGCTCCAAATTTTTGTGGCACAATATTTTCATGAATTTTGTAATTTTACTTCTCATAGAGTTCCTCACGAAATTTAGTATTATTGTGGGCGTGGCTACGTTCTATGTGCGTACACATGCATACCGTGATCGCAGCGCGAGTGCGATCGATGTACAGACTCTGTACGTTTACTTTCAGAAAATGAGCTACAGTTGCCTACCAAATCCGCAAGACCTTTGTCCAAAACTTCCTTCTTGTATCGAATCCACCAACAATCACGTTAAAGAGATGGCTAATAGACGACAGCAGAAGGCGCTAAAGGCAAAAAGAAACGCCCATATACATGTAAGTCTTGTCTAATTTCTTTCTCATCACACTAGCATGCATGCTACAAGCCTAGCCATGTGCAATTGTGGGCGGGGCGACAACATGAATTGTTCGTACGGGGGCTGCGGTGCGGTGGTATTCACGAAAAAATGTGGCGATCACGTAATTTTTATCACGAAAATTTTCATTCATGGGATTTTCAGCAATTTCACGAAAATTTTGAACCAAGAAAATTTGGAGCTATAAGGTACCTAATTCATGTAAGCTCTTTATTTCACTTACATGTAGGAAACATCATGAAATTAATACTTAATCAAGTGCTTTCAAGGTATGCATAACTTACACTTGTCTTACCTTATTCTGTCCATTATGCATGATTGATTGATTGCTAAATCTGAAACAGCACAAGTCACAAAGAGTATACATTGTACATACGTGAAATTGTATTATTGACATATCATACACTACAAGAGAAGGAGAAAATCACGTTCCTTTATTTTACAGCAACTTCCTAATCAAATTATCCTTTCTTATTAGTTCATACCAGTACAAGATATGTTGACTTGAGTGTTGACATACATGTACTAGTAGTAACAAGGATTGGTCACTACCATACTAACCCATGACCAGCGATTTGGACCACATTCATATCCATATTGTAATTATGCTATGAAATAGGGGCATTTACCACCGTAAAATATAATTCAGTCTCTACAGAGCACATATCCCGTGTGCTGCATGTGTATCCTGCATTGGAAGACTTGATTGATGGCTGCAGCAGCACGCATGAACCTACTGACAATCTTTACCTACATAATTTTGCGCATGAGCAGAGAAGGAACTGTCGATAGGCGTGGCTACGGTGGCCAACAAAAAGGCACTATTATGATGCTCGTGGATCGTATCCATCGATTTAAAGGATACTAAAGCCAGTTTTTCGCCAAGTTCGATAGATTTGTTGTGCTTATGAGTTGCTCAAATGTCTAAATCTCCAGATCTGGCGATTTTTGTACTTACAAAAGATAACAGAGATGGACGAAACCTATTACTTTACCCCTGCTGTGCATGCGCACGGAGTATGTTGACAACAGCTACTTCCGACCTCTGTCGAGCCATCTAGCTACAGCTTGATATCTAAAGTGATGAAGAGAGGCTATGGCCAAGGCCCCTACATAGGTGCCATCAAATCTTGATAACAGTCGTGGGCATCAGTATAGTGCTCATATTCAGTGATCATGAGCAGCCCCCGTGGTAACTACTCATCAACTGAACTCCATGAGCTAAACTGCTGCAATTATCATTGGAACTATAGTACCTTGTGAGCGAGTCTCAGTGTAGGGAGACAACCACAATTCATTGGATATTGGTCTACCCTATCATCATGGGACATGAAATGACCTTCAAAGCTTTAATATTACAAAACCACTCCTCCGATCATGGGCCAGGCTGCCTTTCATAAGTGCCAGCCACAGGATATACAAAAGATACAGTTTAATTGTCAATCCTGTTGATCACAGTTCACACACACATTGTATAATAACAACATTGGAGGCGAGCGTGAGTGAGCCCCACATTTGATTTGTTTGCCGGAAGTTCGTCTGTCCGTGTGTCCAGTTTGCATGGCTAACTGAGCATGCTTCTTTAACCGCGCTCGGTCTCTGTTGCTGTCTTCTCTGTCTAGTTCATTCTCTGTAGCTAATGTTGGATCCGACATCCTCATTCTTGGCCTTTCTTACCGAGTTCTCAATCTCCTTTGACTCTGATCATTTGAGCATGCACAAATAATTGGCTAAGAGGCGTGGCACAATAGAGAGCACGTTATTTTTGTGCAGCTCAGGATGGAAGCATAGATGGTAGCGACTAATGAATGGATCAATATGTTGCAGTAGCTTTGTCGGTATGTTCAAGCTTGTTGCTCGCTAATAAACTCATATTATTTAAAAGTTCACTGCTAAGTGGTTGTGTCTTGAAAAAGGACAAAAGGACAACCAGAGCCATAGAAGCCGAGATGCGCACGTGCTGACATCGCGATATCGCTTGCATAATTTGTGCATAGCTACGTGTGTCATGCACACGCAAGCTCGCCCCCACGATGAAATACATCACACTAGTTATACATTCACTGGTAGATTCTCTCCCTCTCTCTATACGGGTGTCATAAATTTTGGGGACCCCATGAAAATGGGGACCCCGGGTCCCCATTTTCATTATGATTTTGGTGACCCTTCCATGAATATGCCCCCCCCCCCCCCAGTTTAGTTCGATGTCCATAGTAGAGAACTTGAAGAATCGGTGGTTGCCATGAATTTTCTAGGGTCAGCAGAGCTCATTATTGTTAGGAGAAGTTAGTGGCTGGCTAGAAAACTATGGCTTAGCCGCTAGCCTAACTTGTATAAAAGTCTGTACACGAGATTTAGCGATCTCTTTGGTAAAGGTCGTCAGCGCTTTACAATTCAATGTCTGAAGAGTAGATTGGCTTTTCAAACATTCAAGTTTATATACTATGAGTGATACAGTGTTATATGACTGTGCCAGGGTATCTCTTCTGTATAAATCTACTCTGGCTTGTAACATAACTACTGCTTGTTGGCAGAGTAGCTAATAGCTAGAAACAAAAAAGTGGAGTCCAATGATGGCCAGATACAGTATGTAACCACAACCCTAGAGCTTGCTAGTCTGGGTGCCAGACCGTAAAACCATAGGTATAATAATATTATGGTATTATGGATCTTCATGACATTCATGGCAACATGAGTATATCCTTTTTGTGACAATCTCAATACAAGGAAGACATGTGAAGTGTCTGGCACCTGGACTAAGAGCTTGCATGATAGTATAGTTGTACTACCAAATTAGCTAATACCATGCAGGGCTGAGTCATGTGCTGTCTAGTCAATGTTTATGCCTACAAGTGTATTGCACTGGGGGTCCCCAAAATCCTATGAAAATTGGGACCAGGGGTCCCTAAAATATTATAAAAATAGGGACCCGGGTCCCCATTTTTCTATGAAAATGGGTACCCGGGGTCCCCAATTTGGGGGGTCCCTATTTTCATATGACACTGGTATCTAATGTTGTTCACTTAAGCTTACTACCATTAATTAATTTAATATAAATTAGGCCAGGAAAAAAATATTTTAGTTTCTCAGGTTTTTCCAGCTAAGAAATGATGCGGGCGGGCGGCTTTTTATTTTATTTTTATCTTTTGGGACGTGGTCCATCACTAACCACGCCCATTTATCGCCGACCTCGTGCAAAACAGTTTGGTCTTAGTTAGTCTATATTATAGTGTCTTATAGCTTAGCCATCAAAGAAGCAGTTTTGAGAAGTCAGATGTCTGCCAGAGAGTGGCAAGGCTGATGCTTGAAATACAGCCAGCCAACGAGATAGAGCGGTAAGCTTGACTCTGACGTTTAATTACCACAGCAGCCAAAAACTCAGTCACTCTCCAAAAACTGATGCGGGCGGGCCTGAGAAACTAATATATATATATATATATATATATATATTTTTTTTTTTTTTTTTTTTTTTTGCCTGGCCTTATATGACATTATATGCCTTTACAGAAATTATTATAACCAACCTGAACTTGTGGGATATAAAACAGTAGCTTCTCTGTAAGTATTAAATACTATGATATAGTACTCGCGGCAGCTTCTTTCACGAAAGAAAGCCTCGGCCCTGGGAATGAGCACCTGGTTCGGTACACTTCCTGCTTACCGTATCCGATCCGATCTCATCAAGTTAACGCGCCACCAAAAAATAATACTTGGGTGGCGCATAATTAGGAATTCGCACTATGTGTATGTACCGGGAAGCCCCGCGACCTTTGACCTCACCTTAACCCCTTCAGCGCGCAAAATGCGCTGGCGTCTCGTCCCCAGACCCCGCCCCAAAAAGAAGGGGAAAGGGTCTGGGGACGGATTATGGCCTTTGGCCTTGTGGCTTTATGGCCAAATGGCCTTAAGGTAAGCAAGCAATTATTTGTAAGGTACCATGGACAACTCTAGCCTGTCCCCAGGTGTCTTGCTACTAAGGAATAGCTACTCATGATTCTGTAAGTTTTGCGGATCTGACACCGTGAAGTTTGACATTGAATGTTGAACTATCCAATCGGTGAAAAGATATGCACTTGTTTGATCATGCTGGTGTAATTAGATTCTTCCGAAATAAATAGTCCCCATAACAACGGTATCCTGTCCAGGTGCACGACAGTTGAGTCCAACTTAACATCAGTAACATGCTTGTTTTGTTCTGACTCTGATACATGATAGTATCATTTAGCTATACAGTTGTGATTAAATACGGGTGCATATCTGAACTCCTGAATCTTGCCTTCATTGCACTGGTATGGCGTATACCGGTACTGTTAATTTAATACTATCACGTCATGATGGTCCCCCACAAATTGTGATCCCTCCAGCCTGTGACTGTCCACTGCGCCAATTATATATGGTCCCCCCAGGACAAGCCCTGGAGACGAACCCTTAGTCTGGCAGGCCAGCCCCTTCACAAGAGGGAGGAGGAAGGATCTGGTGTCATGCGAGTTGTACCTGCTGCAGCCAGGAGTGCAGCCCAATCAGATTGCTCCACGTCATCACCAATATCGTGGGACTGTCCCAAATGCACAAGCTGACCAATCAGGTGCCAAATCTTCTGGGACTGTCCCTACCATTTGCTCTGACCAACCAGGAGCTAGATCTTCACGAGTGCGGTTTTGCACACACTGCGTAACAGCTAAGCCCTGGAACAACTCGCGTATAGGCATGACACTAGACCCTTCCTCCTCCCTCTTGTGAAGGTCCTGTCATACAGATCCTCGAGACCAACATTTTTGCTAACCGAACTCTAGCCCCTGACCCCTTTCGTAAATGGCGGGGGACCCATGATGCACAGTTGCCATGGATGGTCCTTAGCTAGTACTCAAAGTGATACAAGATTGATAATAAGATAATTATTGTGCGATCTAATCACAGGTGTGTAGCTAAATTAATAGAGTTACCCTGTTGTGTCAAAACAAACATGTTACTGACGTTAAGTTGGACTTGACTGTCGTGTACCTGGACAGGATACCGTTGTTATGGGGACTATTTATCAATCTAATTGTACCAGCATGATCAAACGAGTGCAAAATGACACAAATTGATGTTACTTACTCATAATTATTGTACGATCTAATCACAGGTGTGTAGCTAAATTAATAGAGTTACCCTGTCATATTGACACAAACATGATAGCTACTAACGTTAAGTTGGACTTGACTGTTGTGTACCTGGACAGGATACTGTTGTTATGGGGACTATTTATCAATCTAATTGCACCAGCATGATCAAACGAGTGCATGTGTACCTACATGTACTCTTTTGATCTGATAGTTTAACATTCAGATCACAAAGTCAGCAAGAGACCTGGGGATAGGCTAGAGTCACAGTCCATGGTATCTCAAATAGGAACAAATTGTTTGCTTAGCTTAAGGCCATTTGGCCATAAAGCCACAAAGCCAAAGGCCGTTAGGCCATCTTTTTCCATAACCCTCTGGGGACTGGCGAGCGTTTTCTTGGTTATGCATCATCAGCAGTTTTGTTTTCAGGTAAACCAATCAGATCACAGCTTTGGCACAGTCATATGACTCACTGCCCGCAGGAATGTAACAGTAGAGCCTACTAACCAATCAGATTCGAGGTTTGTTTGAATGCTGGCGGTGTCGGTGCGCGCATCCAAAGCCGGCCAAACCCAGCAAACGCTCGCCAGTCCCCAGACCCTTTCCCCTTCTTTTTGGTGTGGGGTCTGGGAACAAGACTATGGCGCATAGAGATTTCAAGGGGGGGGGGGGGGTTGGATACGTGAATAATTTTTATCCATCCTCTGTAAGCTTGTAAGTAATAAATTGTAGTATGCGATTTTTATGCTAAATACTACTGTAACAGTGTAGAACTCCATAATTTATAGAATTTAGGAGATTATTCTGAGGTTGTGTGTCTTATTCAACACTTGCCTGTACATGTTGTGTAGGAGAAATCAATGCAATAAAAATATTCTCGCAATAGTTCAGTAATCATTTTCATGCACACTAAGCACTGGGGTGCAATTTGCAAACTTTGTAAGCATAGCTAGTATACCTCATTGCACAAGATGTTTCCAAGGGTCGTGCAGGCAGGCCGCAGTTGCCAGTAATTCAGCAAATCATCATACCCTGCAAATTATACAAGTCACATTCACACAATCTCAGAGGATACTGAACAAGTATCTAACCTAGACTCTAGACTCACTAAGGTCAAGTTCATAAAAGTGGTATACACTTGTTTGTAATTGTGTATCCAAGTCTCCCACTTTGACACCATCATAGTGGTAGATCCAACTGTCTTAATTCCTTTTACAAACACTGTGTCTACCGTACGACTACCGGCACTGGTACCAAAGATTTAGTGCTTGGAGTATCGGCAACTCTATTAGTATACTAATAGCCACTAATACTGAGTGCTAGACGGCTAGTGAGGTTAGTGGCGGGGGGTTGGATTTCAGTACTCGGTTAGTGACGAGGGGTTTGGGTTTAGGGTATGGTTGGTGACAAAAATTTAATATAACTTAGACACTGAAGCCAAGGGATCTACAGGATTTAGGACACTAATATAAAATCGAGAAGCTTTGACTTTTGTCAAGTGTATGTAATGGACACAGTTGGCCTAGATATCACTATCCTGTGGCAATATGGAAATTTCAGAATAATAATATTCAAGAAGCATTGAATTTCCTGATCTAGTAAAAGAACGAAGTAATCATAAACATCTGCATACATAGCCATGGAATAGTTATGTAGCTTTACCTATACTGAGTCAATAGCACTTCTGTATTGCTAATGAGTTGTCCAACCAATAACTTCTTCTACCCACTTAATATATACGTACAAGGCATACTCCATTGTCAACGCTATATTCAAGGAATATCTGCTTCAGGAAAGGTGTGGCACCTGATGTATTATATTGGAACTTATCCAAGGTAGACCTCTACAAAAATCACAAGATCCAAACTATCCTCTCAAATGCTTATTGGTCAGCTAAAATAATATCCCCAGAATGATGTACTGCTCTCCAGATCCACATCAAGGAGCTTGTATGCAGTGACAAAAGCTAGCTGCTCATTTAAGGGAAGAGTTATGAGATGAAGAGCAGCGAAGAACTCCAGGAATGTTGGATGTGAGAATGTGAACTTGATTTGACTTTCTGATCCGGGTACTGAAGTTACTCCCACAAAGCTCAGTAGATTTATGTGGTCCTTTGTAGCTTTGATGTCAGGAAAGGAAATTTGATTTTTGAAAACTCCACCTGGTGTAGAATATTGAAGGCAGAACACAAATTAAATCATCTCCGTGAGGGGCATTGGCACGTATGAACTGCCACAGGGATTGAGTATTCCACTCAAGACGGTGCCCTTCGTAATGCTTGATCGTTACATTCATAAAAGCAATGTAGATTTGAGTTGTTGTCCTGAATGATACTGTAACACTGAAAATTTTAAAAAAGAAACACGAATTGAGATATTAGGATACAATTTTGATAATTTAATGAATTACTTACACAAGCTATCTGATAATGCAATACTGGTTAATGCAATTCAACATTCATGGGATAACGATCCAGAAGTGAAGGAGATGTGTACCCTACCCCTCAACATGGCTATGATGCTGCATACCCCCCCCCCCCCGGTATACTGTATAGCCGGAAATTTTCGCCTGGAGAAAATTTTCGCCTTTTTCGTCCAGGCGCGTCGTGGGCGAATATTTTTTCGGCGAATTATTTTACCCAGTGAAATTTTGTCATGCTAAAATTTTTACATGCACAGGTTTTTACACGTGGCTGCCAAGCTGTACTAGTAGTGCCTCATGATCGACAATCAGCTGGTATTCAAACCCCATCTTTCTCAATCTGCAGTCTAGCCTGATGTCACTACTATCCTACTTCCACGTTGCTCCTCGGGTTTTACCCGATCCTTCCGGGCCCCTATCGGCGGAGCTAATAGCTCCTTCCGCCATCGCAGAGGCCAACGCTGCTGTGAACGGCGTGCAGCAAGCGAAGATTAAGGGAAGTAAGAAGCAAGGGACGTACAGGGAGATCGACCGTGTGCTGAGGATCAAGCGCGTGCAAATACGGTACCAAAATTATTTAATATTCGGGCGTGGCGTGTTCATTCGAGAGCTCCACCCACTACTTCCTGGTAAGCAGCTAGCGCTGTGGGCGAAATTAAATTTGGCGAAATTTTTGTGCCAATACAAAGCATGAGTATTGAGCGAAATTTTTGTCCAGCGAAAATTTTGTGCTATACAGTATAATATAGTCACCGACAATGGCCGTGATATAAGCAAACAAAATGAGGACTCCGAGTAAATCTTATTTCCTTCTATGATATCGTTTTGTGAGCATTACAGTTGTATATCTAACAAACAAGTGTCATTGTTACACATGAATATCATACCAATGTAGCTAGATTATTGTAGCAATCTAATGTAGCTGCTAGATAATGAATGTTGTTGTTACAATCAGTTTATGTTATGGTTACATAGGGTTGTCATAATGGTTCACGTTTGCCATAGTCAGTATCACAAACTGCTATAATCGCCAGTTGCACATGCTTATCATATGATCACGTGAAGTAAAAATCTGCTGATTATGCATTTTTTGAATTCGAAAAGCAGAGAGAATGGTGAGTTAGTACTCCTGACTGTTCGTACATGACTCTCAGGACCATTTCTCTCCAACTAAGCAGATATTAAGTATATCTTACCGGTGTTCATAGTAATGAGCAGCTCTGTCTCTTGAGAAAGCAAACTATGTAAGTTTGTGACCATGAGTGGGCTTTGTACCGTCTCTCTCTCTCTCTCTCTCTCTCTCTCTCTCTCTCTCTCTCTCTCTCTCTCTCTCTCTCTCTCTCTCTCTCTCTCTCTCTCTCTCTCTCTCTCTCTCTCTCTCTGTCTCTCTCTCTCTCTCTCTCTCTCTCTCTCTCTCTCTCTCTCTCTCTCTCTCTCTCTCTCTCTCTCTCTCTCTCTCTCTCTCTCTCTCTCTCTCTCTGAGTCTGTCACACACACTCTCAGGCTTACACCTTATTCCTTTCTGCTTCTGTTGTATCTCTCTTTGTCTGCTCTCTCTCACATAGTGCATGTTGTACACATGCAATGTGATGAAATTCTGGACGTGCTTATTTGTTACTATAGTATACTTGGTAAGTTTCTAATGTTTTCTATCATCCCCATGTTTACACTACTAACACACATAGACCGAGTAAAGATGGATTATGTCTAAGTATGTCCATGCAGGGATGATCAAGATGGTTCACAGTTAAAGGTATGCTAACGTGTACTAATATGGTACTGAATGATTACATTGAATACTCTTTCATGCCATTAATGTTTAGGGGCAATAACAAGGCTCAGTTCACATGACCAGATGCAACGGACTCACTAACAGATCTGCCAAGACAATACACCTTTGTATTGTGCATGTATATAACTATTGTTGGCTTTCATTGTTGACACAGTTCTCGTTTGGTTCATAATATGAGGACTGTGTTAACATTCAAAGTTTAACAAGAGCCAACAATATTATAGTTTGTTATTAATGTCATTGTGAGTCTGTACCAGATGTCATTTGTTTGTTTTTGTCATTCATACCAACATGTTTATTGTAATTATGAAAAACGTATTGCTGAGTACTACTGACCATTGTAACAGTTACATAATATTGCTGTGCGAAGTAATTGCCATAACCACAGTAACACTGATTGAGCTGAAATGTTGCTATGACATTTCACTTGTTCATGGAAATAAACAACATTGTTACTGTGACAACACCGTATAATATGATGGACAATATACTTTGTTACAATAACAAAGTCTAACGATGTAATAGTAACATTTTGTGAACTGTCATATCCAATGCATCAATGTGACAATAAATTTTTGTTACTATGACAAATTATTTTTTACAGTGCATGCAATTGAGTACTTGCTTAGAAGCTTTCGTAGATCAAGAACCACTGAAGCCATCTTTTCATGCCTATATACAATGGATTTTGAGACACACCTACTTTCAATGTTATCCTCATCCCATGAATAACATTTCTACAATACTGGGTATAATCCAGCAACAAATATTATGTGGGGTGGGAAGCCCAATAAGGGCAAAATTGTTATTTTAATCGGCATTCAGCATAGAAATAGAATAGTCAACTCAACATAGATAGAATAAAACTTATATAGAAAACCTAACAGAGTTCCAGAACGTTCTAGAATGACTTGACATCTCACATAAACTGTTCACAGACATGTTCACAGACAAACACTATCACACATAAGACCCTAATCAACAGCATAAATCAGACAGAAGGTTCTAGAACACTACTACTTAATTACTACCTAACAACAATAGCTAACTCTACTAATTACAATTAACAGTACAAGAATCACTGTTTCCAACACTCCCACTTAATTAGAAGAGTTCATCGAAACTAAGTTCCTCCATCCCCATTAGAGTATGCAACTTCTCTGGCTAACTGGCCACAGAGAATCGGTTCTTCTTTCATGGCCAGTACTTTGCGTATGATACAAAACCAGATTTCAATGTGCTTCGTCCGGGTGTGACCAATTGAATTTTGTGCCGGTGCAATTGCTCTTTGGTTGTCTTCCTTGATAGCGATTGGTATCTGCAGATCGGTGAACAATGTTTGAAGTGATGCTACCAGTACAATGTAGAGAGAAATTCTTGTACCTTCTACTCTGCATCTATCAATGCTAATGTCTAGACGAATCTCTATTTTTAGATTTAACCGCACCAATGCAATTTCAAGCTGTTTAAGTGTTTTCGACAGAGACTCCATTACATCGTTGAATTGATTCCAATTATTATTATAGAATAGTCTGATATCAATATGTTCCAAGTTAGGTATATAACACTCTTTTCATCTTATGAAGAATATCAGCATTATGGGGATAGTAGGTGACAGTAAGCGAGGTGACTGAGGGAAACTTTAGTCCGTGACATTTACTGTCTTTATTGTCTCTGAGTCCTTGGATGCAGAGCACCAGATTTAGCTGATCTTGTCTTGTCAAGTATACATAATCGACAAAATTTATAATTATACTAAATGAATTGCCATTGACTGACAACACTTCTCTGATTTTTAATTCTAACTTGTTAGCATCCTGTGGCGATAAGTAAAGATCAGATTGAAACCCACTGTTAAGGGCTCTTTCATCAAGAATGGAATGATAAGCACATACTGAGTAGTTAGCTTTAAATACTGACTCAGAGTCGATGGCATTTCTGAATTGTTGTGTTGTCCAACCAAGAACTTCTTCTACCCACTTATATGCAAAACATACTCCAATTTCAATACTAGATTTAAGGAATAACTGCTTCAGGAAAGGTGTGGCACCTGATGTATTATAGTGGAACTTATCACCAACTAAACCGAGGTAAAACTTCACAAGCATCCTATGAGACAACCTATACTCTCGATACTTTAGTCTAAGACTCTGAGGTATTTTATGATTACGAAATCTTGCAGTTACAAACGCTAGCTGCTCATTTAGTGGAAGAGTTGTGAGATGAAGAGCAGCGAAGAACTCCAGGAATGTTGGATGTGAGAATGTGAACTTGATTCGACTTTCTGATCCAGGTACTGAAGTTACTCCCACAAAGCTCAGTTGATTTATGTGGTCCTTTGTAGCTTTGATGTCAGGAAAGGAAGTTTGATTTTTGAAAATTGTATCATAAGCCACCTGGTGTAGGATATTGAAGGCAGAACACAAACCATCTCCATGAGGGGCCTTGGCACGTATGCACTGCCACAGGGATTCAGTATTCCACTCAAGACGGTGCCCTTCATAATGCTTGATCGTTACATTCATAAAAGCAATGTAGATTTGAGTTGTTATCCTGAATGATACTGTAACACTGCTTTCATAACTATAATATTATATATACAGCATCATAGCCATGTTGAGGGGTAGGGTGCATATCTGCTTCACTTTTGGATTGTTATCCCATGAATGTTGAATTGCACTAACCAGTGTTGAATTATCAGAAAGCTTGTGTAAATAGTTCATTAAATTATCAATATTATTATATCCTAATATCTCAATTCGTCTTTCCTTTTCAAACGTTTCACTGGACAATGGCCGTGATGTCAGCAAACAAAATGAGGAGTGAATCTTACTGCCTTCTATGATTGCATCGATGAACTCATATTTCCCCCTGAGCTCATTGTAGGCATCAAACAAGAAACATGCTCCAGCTCCGTTGATCGCATATATTTTCTCTGATATATCCTTTAAGTTCACCAGATCACCAAATCCAGACTTAGAAAGCAGATCACCAAGGCTATTCACTTCTCCTTCAAGTGAACCAAGAGAGATCAGGAATAAGATCTGACAAGACTTCAATGCTCTTCCACTTGCCCACTCCTTTGCTAGATGCCTTAACAATGTTGTTTTTCCAGATCCTGGCAGTCCAGTTACAATGAAACGACCACCTTCACCTTCACCTGAGTAGTTCTGTGCTAGCTCACTGTGTCCAAACTCCTGTCCATCTTTATCCTTCATCACTACGAGGTATTCCAAGTCACTATTGCCACTGATTGATAGATTGAACTTCATCACTGTCTGTGCTCTGTATTCAGTTTTCAATATTTCTGCAGCATTTTTAGGGGAGAGTTGCTATGCTGATTATACTATATATGAACACTTGACCATCTCCCCAGTAGCTAGCTGCACAGTGTAATGCTGCATGTGGTAAAAGGTCGTCAATAGAATGCGTACACATCGATCGATGCTGGCCCCAGAAATCATGGAGATGGCGTCTAAGATCGACTCTCAGCCTTGATAGCGACAGGTTTCGATGCTTCAATCACAGAGACGAACTCGACAGCACAGTATTCCTTCCGAACTTCAGGTTGGTCACGCTGCTGCAGTCTCGCGCGGGCCAGCCCCTTGTGACAATGATGCGTGCTATATATAGCGCAAGGCCATCCACGGCATTACGTAAGCCAAGAAAACACGTGAAGTTCAACCAACAGAGAAAGTAGCGCTCAGCTTGTAAGGCGAAGCAAACTAAATTCACAGTTTATCGTCACAGACTTTTCGATTTTGCATGCGGGCGGGCGGTCATTATTCAGATTTCAAATTAGTAAAAGAGTGCGAGAAACGCTAGGTTCGAACTCGCGATCACTGAGGCCACGCCCTTCAATTGCAGCGCTCCAGGGGGTGGGGCCAAAATGCCATATAATTGCTGTATACAATCTGAAATATGAAATTTTTTGAGAAAATCTGAAAATCCATGCGGGCGGTGACGATAAACTGCGAATTCAGTTTGCCTGGCCTAATATATTCGCTGGATACACGCGTAAGATACTCTACATATTTACTGATTTTCAGGTCCCAGAAAGGCTCCAGCGAGGCCCTGGACTTTTTCATAATTACCTCATACGTTGCATCATAATTTCATCATAATTTCATCATAGATTACACTACAATTACCTCATAACCACAGAAAAGTAAATTGCTACTAGGGAGATAACAACGAAAAATATTTTCAGAAAGTGTCGTTTTGTGTCATAACGCACCCGATTGGTCAGAACGGTAGGGCCGTGTGCAAAAAACATGGTAACCATAGAGATGCACGAGGCGCAAAGCGCCGCGCGCTTGGCGCGGCCGGCCGGCCGGCCATCGATCGCGAGTTTGAGTACTCGAGTACGTACGAGTACAGCCTTGGGGCCGGCCGACCCTCGGCCTAGGCTGCAGTATAGCTAGCTAGCTAGCTATAGCCTAGCTAGCCTAGCCCTAATCTCTCGATCTTGCGCCGGCGCTAGCATCGACGCCGGTTTGAGCGGAGTGAGTGACGTCATCGTTGTACTCGCAAGCTGGGCCCACCAAAGTCTCCGACTTCTCGCATATCTATGTTTCTTGCAAAGCAAGACTGAAGAGGCGAGTTAACTGTTCGCTGTCATACCGGTACTATAGTTAGTATCCATGCTGGAGTGGAGCTAAGTCTCTTGGCTCATTAATTCCACCTGCAGTGAGGGGTGTGGCCTACAGATCCGTTTGTCTGCGCATGCGCATACATTTTAGTGGCAATATGGGAGTTTCAAGCTTTAACAACATTGAGGCAATTAACAAGTATCGCGCATGCGCACTCTGCAGCGAGTGATCGGAAGGGAGTGGCCAGACAACGGATAAGCATTTAATATTGACCAGTATATAGTGGTATAGGCTATAGCTGCATGATTGGCATCACCCTCAGAGGCTCTGCCGTGATATCTTGATATGAGAGTGCAACAGTCGCTGTAAATCTAGTCAATTTGGTACACCAATAGCTGCGAGTCTGTTATCACAATAAGGCCACTATTTGTTGAATAATAGTTTCTCATCAGGGACTTTCCCAGAATTGTATGCGGGCGGGCGGTACATTACCATTATGCCATTATTTAATTACATTAGTGCATTCCAGGAAATGTGCTATGTAAACACTTCTTGATCCTTAAAATAACAAAATGTACACACAAAGAAGCAATACTAGTGTGGTCAGATATAGTCTATCATTGTATCAAGCTAGACCCCTTTTTCGCCCGACGACCTTTACCCACTCTATACACACGCGAGGCAGATCTGCGCATGCGTAGTAGCATATAATGGCATAATGACGAGATTGAAGCGGGGGCAAAATTCCATGCGGGCGGGGGATGAGAAACTAATTTTCAACCAATAGTGGCCTAAAGCAAATTAGATGCTGGCCCACAACTCCTCAGTCTGTACCGAATAATTATGTATCCCATTCTTAATAATGCATGCCACTGGTTGTGAATCCTCAACAAGTGTATATACATGCATGCAAGAATGCAATTTTTTTTGTTTTCACTTGCACGTGAGGTTCAACTTGTAGTACATGAACATTATCACACCCAAAATGATGGTAGAATGATTGCTGTCAGATAGCAACCAGGGACTTTGAGCCATTTGTTATATGAGGGTGAAAGGGAGTTTGTTAAACCTTTAGCATTTTCTATTGCCCTTTGAAGACGAGATTCGGTAGCTGATTGATCGTTTTCAAGCCAGTATCATGATGCTAGCATCTCCCGAAAGCAGCCACCAGCTTTATTCTGATAGTCATGTTTAATGATATCCAGAGCACGTTTGTCTATTCCAAGCTGCAGACCCAATGTTTTACAAGTCCAATACTATAGGCTGTAGTATGCTTGCATCTGCATACAGATCTAAAGATTTACCACCTCTCAAAATTTCTGGGGAGAACCCTGTGCTGAGTCTGAAATAAGTGTGATTCCCCGGCCGGATCCCTGCTTAATGCTCACTAGAGCCACCCTCACTTGCAGCAGATTAAGTATAGAACTGATATTTATTGGAGAACTGTAGTAATGATATTCATAGGATGAGGATAACGTGGCTATTCCTCCCACAAAAGTGGGTGTGTCTCAATACCAAACTCAATGTGTATGTGTGAAAAGATGGCAAGGAGTTAATTAATAATGCATGGCACCAGTAGTGACGACAAAAAAAAGGTGAAGAGTAAAGCTATTATTATTATACTGTCACAGTAAATAGCGTTCACTATAATAACAAACAAAAACGTTATCAAGTTCAACATCTCATAATGAATTTACGTTGTCAAAATTCAATGAGCATATCTGGGCCACAGATGTGGACGTTTTAAAAAAAAATTTGTAGAATTTTCTGCTTCTCTACCTTGACGAGTCTGTGTCTTAAATAGCTCATACAAAGAGCAAATTTGTAGCAGCTGTGAAGATTTTAATCCCAAGAGTACTCGCAAGCTGTTGATTTGCTTAATTAAATCATGGTGCTTTGTGCTGATAATGTTTGAATTCACTGATAATATTCTAAGGTAGAGATTTACATGTTTCCAATGAATGAGGAGGAACTGCAACAAACCCTGTCCTGAAAATGGATTACTATCGATTTCAAGTACTTGTGTTCTTGACCTTAGGATCCCATTAGCTAGCAAAAGTAATCGAAAGTCATCAATACCACAAGAAACCAAACGAAGCTGTTGGACATGAGCATACCTCAAAGATACAGCAAATAACAATATAGCTCCTTGATCACTTAACAGTTCATTATCACTTAAATCAAGTTTCTTGAACATGCGGCTTCGTAGCAACAAGACAATATAATGTATGAACAAGGATGTCAAGTTCATGGAAGTGAAGGAAAATATAGAAACAGCTGAATTTCCTACTAGACCTTCAATAAGCTGTTGTAATGGAAAATGCAAGTCCCCTGTGTCTATGAAATCGCAATCACTGATGACCAACACAATCAAACAAGAATTTTTTTGGAGCATCTTCTTGATATGCAAGAATGCAAGTTCATATATTATTACTCCTTGAAGACTAAAATGAACATGGGGTCTAGTTACTGGTTGACATAACTCTTGTGCTAATCCTCTGATCTCTCCCTCTCCAAGAAGAGTTCCCATGATATCGAGGCATATTGGGACTTCAACATCACTACAAATATTCCTGACAAAATAACCGATTGATAAACAATCTGTTGGACAGAGTTGCATATAAGAGAATGATAGTGCAATATACCTTCTTGGAGTATTGTGCAACAAAAGTAATGGATCTTGAAAGTCAGTAGCAAAACATTTAATACCTTTCAACAATTCAATGTTATGTGATTCAAATATGCAATTAATTAGTGCCAAAAGATGACGTCTACTGTCATGTGTTAGATCAGGGTGTTTCTTAAGTTCTAGAAACACACTAGGTATGTCTAGTGGCTTCTTTAGGACTTCAACTAAAAAATTGCAAACATTTGTGTTCTTTTAATTTGGTCAGTCCAGCATAAAACCACAAAACAGAACAGAGAGCATTTGTATTGAAAAAAAATTTTACAGCAGCCATTTGGTCACTTTCTTTCATATTACTCATATGGAAAGCAGCCAAAAATTCTTGAATAGTTAAGTGAAAGAAGCTGTAATAGCAAGAAGGTCCACATAATGTGATCTTGGGAGTGACCTCAAGAAGACCAAGTGTGTCATTGATTGTAAGTTTTTCCGCTTTCAGCATATCTTCATTGATTTGCTTTATTCCTTCACAAAGAGCTCTATATGCAAGCCTTGACAATCGACGCAAAACTAGATAGAAATCAAATGGAAGATCCTTTGTGAGATCGGCAATAGAAATGGAAGTATGTTCTGTACGAGTTTGTAGGTGTCGAACAAGAAAGTTACAAATGAACAGATTGAACAATCCAGTTTGGGTTACAGGTAAATTATGCTTTGTAAATTTTAAAATGTGGGCTAAAATTGCTGCATTAACTGGAAGATAACAAAGGCTAATAAGTTCAGGTTTCATTGCTATGGCCTCAAACATTAGATACTTTTCTTCATCGTTTCCTATAAAGCAAGTGTCAAGGAACGTCTGTAACGATTCAAAACCTTTTATGCATACTTTTCCAGTTAGACACTGATGGATATCTAAAGGTAATCCAGGACGTGAAGTCATAATGATGGTGACATTTGGTAATGTTGATCTACCTCTGGTACCAGCTATGAATCGATAAAGAAATGAGTTCCAAAATCTTGAGGGGGCTTCATCACATCCTTCTAATAAGAAGCACACTCCTTTACCTCATCTGTCAGCAATGGCACCAGTAATAGCACTTCGCATCTCTTTACTTGGATGAGGAATTAAATCCTCAACTTCGGTAGCATCGTGGACTGCTGGATCACTAAGAGATACATATATAAGTAGTAGAGTTTTAGTAAAAAGCCGGCCTAATGCCCATTCCTTGCATGAATACCATGCCAAAGTTGACTTCCCTGATCCAGCAATGCCTTCAATTAAAATCACCTTTCGCTTAACAGTTGGGTTTCCAACATTCATAATTGAACTTACAGTGATACCTTTTTCAGCATCAAATGATTCCGAGTCCAATGGAACCTCTACTAATTTTACATCTATGAAATTTTCCCAAGACCGTATAAATGGCCACTGAAGAATAGATGGGTGTTGAAGTTCTGAATAGCAGTCAACCAAATATTTATGGAAGTTATCTATTAGCTGATCAGCAGTGTGTGTGTCTGCTCCTTTCAATAGAAGAGTTCTAACAATATCAGCTAAGTTCAGCTTTCTGTGTGAAAAAAATACCATTATCAGCCTCCTATATGTTGCTCTAGATCCATTAATTTCTTTCCATTTTAGAAGTGCTTCACGTCTTTGTAGTTTAGGCCGACGAGGATACCTTTCAACAATGTCATTCTCATCCACTGGAGATAAATCTAAGAATGGTGCCATCTCCTGCCATTCTGTCATATGACTGGCAATATCTGCTAAGTGAATATCACTGATAGGTGAATCAAGAACCGTCCGTCGTATCCCCTTACAGATTTCCTCAATAGTGGTCGTCATGACACTTAGTGACTCCTCCTATCATAGGTTTAGGGATAACAAGCAATTACTATTGTATACAAAAGCAGTGATTAAATCTGTTATTATAAATGTGAAATAACGTAGCTACTGTAAACTCTGTACCGTATCTAGGTACTGCAAATGTGTGTTACACTAATTGTTATGTAATAGTAATAATTATTATGATGTATTAATATTATGATGTCACTTCCTTTTATTGTACATCATGTATGCAATATATTGTGTGTACCCATTGATATTTTATTCTTTATCATTCTTATGCAAGTGTCAGGAGTGGTAATAAAGTAGTAAATATGGATGTTCCATTCCCTTCCACCAACCGGGTGAATGACAGAAATAGAAGAGGAGGTTCAAACAATTCTGTGAAGCATCTGGTCTCTCTACGGAGACCATACAAACAGTGACAAGTTAATATGTTCCTCTACACAATGGGAGAGAAAGCCGAGGACATACTGCTACATGTCAAAGAAAATCTCCGAGAGTGATAGGAAAGACTATGATAAGGTGATCACGAAATTTGACTCCTTTTTTTTCCAGTCAGGAAATTGAGTAGTCGGAGATGTCAAAAGTAAGAATTGGTAAAACAGTTCATAACGAGCTGAGTGAGAACTATGCACACGGTGATCTTTGAGACAAAATGATAGCTACATGGATAGTCATTGGCATCAGAGACAAAGCCATGTTGCAAAAACTACAGCCGGTTTGATGCCGACCTTATGCTGGAGTCAGCCAAAAGGAAGGTCAGGCAGAGAGAAGCAGTGCGAGAGCAGCAGATACAACTGAAAAGTGGGTTTCAAGACAAAGATTTACCTGTGGAGGCAATTGGCAACCGAGGCGCAGGTGCTCGTTCCCAAAAGTCTAATAAGAAAACAAAGCCAAACAACAAGATTACAGGGAGAGCAGGACACTGTCCTACACCCTGCAACAATTAAGTGTACCAGGCACAACTGTAAGAAGAAAGGATACTACAAGTCATAGTATTTTTCCAAGGTCCCTGAAGATTACGGTATAGAGTTGGAAGAGATTTCCTTCTTGGATGATGTCAGTGATGAGAGAGGTAGCTAGTACTTCATGGAACGAGACCCTATCGGTGACTATAATAAAGTGGACACAGGGGCAGAGGTATTGATAAGGTCAGACCAAATTTATTTAATTTGTTGTTGCATGGATTCGCCCGGTCCAGTTTTGCCTTATTTGAAAAAAAAAAATAATAAATGTGAATGCGCAGTGTCAACCACTTAACAAATATTGTAGAATTTTGATCTTACCACATGCAACTGAAAAAGACAAATTGACTGCATGGATACTAATGGCAAGTGCTTGCTTTAATTCCGAGCAAAGCGAGGTCCTCTACTCGGACTTGGCCGAGATCGTATGGCTTCAATGTCTACTTTTCACGTGCCCTCTAAAATTTCGTTCTTGCTCGCCACGGTGAATCAAGCTCCATCGCCAGCTCTAAGGATTTCAAATATGGTCAGCTACATTCACGAACTTAAGAACCATGGTAGTCACAACTCCACAGTTTTGCCGATTTCGTTCAAAGGACCATAAAATGGTACGTCAACTTTAAACCTTGCCTTTCTTCGTACAATTCGATACTGATTTCTTTTCAGTAGCAGTAAACGTCAAACATGGATTTCTATCTTGTGAAACTCTCACAGAATGTACGTGGCTACAGCACCGCTGAACTGAATCACCCCCAAAAGTGTTTTTTGCGACGTTCAAAAATTAATGATCGTCTTCCGTTGATCGGAGATCTCTGGATCGTTTGCTTACATCAGCGATATTAGACCTTGTGGGCTACCTATTAGCTAACTCTTAGCTTTAGTACTATCACCAGCGTCTTTCAGTTGAAACTTTTGTAATCATAATACGTTATAGATAATCCATGGGCTTCCTGTGTCACTATGGAGTATTTAACTAAGTTAGCACAAAACACACCCCTACATGCACGTGGTCAGGAGTATGTACATGCATGGGCCATTTTCATAATTTCCGCTTATTTGAGCTGAGCGAGGATGTTTATGCACGAAGTGTACCGCTAGTATATATTAGCCAGTCTTTTATCGTCTACCACTTAAATTCTTGTTCACTAAACTTTATTAAATTTATGTGGTGTAAAATTCATACCCTTTTTATATGGCTCGCAATCTATACTGTCTGCACTAACCTATACAAATATACTGTATGCCAAATAAAAAAGACTAGGGAATTATTAATGACCAGGATCTTTTTTTCCTCCCTTCAAGAAGTGTAGTACCAGGTAAGCTCTTCTGTCACGAGATAAAAATACACTGTGTCTGTCAATGGAACCATTAATTATGGAATGTACGTGGCTGGATGGTACAAGGCTAGCACCGTGGGTTTTGTTAACTCCTTCACCTTGAATGCCTCCTCCCGTGCTGGACTTCATAACCATGCATGCTTTTCCTGGGACTTACTGACAGCAGTTCATGTAGTGGTAGTGAGCTGGTTAACCATGCCTGTGCATCAACCGTCTTAGCTCCTTAAGGTTCTTTGGTGTCTCCATTTTGACATTGGCTCTTGGCATAAGACTGAAGTACACTGAGCAGTATTACAT
Source organism: Cliona cf. orientalis (assembly GCA_963930775.1). NCBI lineage: Eukaryota > Metazoa > Porifera > Demospongiae > Clionaida > Clionaidae > Cliona > Cliona cf. orientalis. The sequence continues at coordinate 3,548,494 of OZ005695.1, forward strand.
GTATGTCCATACAAGTTGCTCACTTGGTTCCAAGCAATGCCTTGTATGTCATGCATGCCCCCCTGAAGTCGATATCCATGCATATTATAGTGATAAATAATGAAGATCAATAGGTGTGCTACAGGCCAGGAGAATACAACGCCTCGGAGTCCTTTATAAGGATACATCATTATACAACTGAGTCTTTTTTGGAAAGGTATATATGCAATTATTATAATGATCTCAGAATACTGGAAGGCAAACCCTGAGGGTATAATTATAAGCGTCCGAAAGAGGTTGCTTAGTAGTATGATGCAAGTTGGTATTAAAATATTAATTTTACCAAGAATGTTGGTCAGCAAGGATTATTCAATAACTGCATGCTGTGATACTGGAAATGGAGTGGATATAAATCAACTTATTAGCAATCATTAAAATTGGGATGTGACTAGGGATGTTGTATCAAAATCATATCCGTGTACCTTATATTCTTTGGAGTATCCTATGGACGAGAAACATAATTTGTGTGGCCTTTAATACAATCACGTTTAATACACCGTTGGACAGAACTTATCAAAAGCTACATAATTTCATTCAGTGATATCCCGCTGGGAGATATTCCACGAAAAAATTGGAGGTCTGTAAACATTAGTGTCCAATAGGGACAAAAACAAACTATGGTTTTGTGGTATCTTTGCCACAAATAGACGGCTACTGTACTACCTAGCTACCTATACTGTACTCACAAGTGGTGAGCGTCTATGCCTAACTACACTTCACAGTGTTTTCATTAAAAAGATTAAAAGTGCACAGACATACAGGGGTAGTACAACATATGAGACAGCTACAGAAGACTGACTGACAAAACACAACATTGCAATGCATTATATAGGTAAATGTGTGGGCGTGGTACAGGAAGTATAAATATACCACATCCCTCCCTCCTTAAGATGGGAAGGTCACAAAAATCAAATAAGTTTACAAAAATGAATAAGTACAAAACTCAACATAATAATGAATGAGAGTGTGAGAATGAGAGTTCAGTTCTGAGGTTCATTCGTAGCGGTTAGGAGGTCTACGAATCCTCTGTGGATATCGAGATTCGGTTGGCTCTGGCTCGGGAGGTGAGGTGTTCTCAGGAGTAATTTCTGGCTCCTCAACTTGAGGGTCAGTAGCCTCAGGCTCAACACCATCAGTAGGTTCAACGGCAGGTTCCTCAGATATGTCTTCTGTATCAGAGACAGGTTCAGAAATATCCTCTGCTGCATTTCCAGAGGTAGTAGCAGGAACAGAAGGTAGCCAGTCTTTTAACTGGTCCGCATGCCGCTTCCAACGTTGACCTTGTTCTGTTTCGACAACGTAAGTGACAGGTCCCATCACCTCCACAATAGTACTAGGCACCCAGTCGGGCCCAGGACGGAGATTACGAGCCAGTACTCTATCACCAACGATCCAGTCTCGAGAGCGAGCACGACGATCATGAGCAGACTTTTGCAGCGCTTGTTTGTCGGCTACAGATTTCTCTCGATCTGGTTGAAGTAGGGAAAAGCGAGTGCGAAGCTCACGATTCATCAACAGCTGGCAAGGGGGTACACCTGTGGTTGCATGAGCGGTAGTGCGATACGTGAGTAGATACGATGAGAGTCGTTGCGTGAGGGAGCGTCCATCGTTCAGTGAAGCTTTCAGACTCTGTTTAAACGATTGCACGAAACGCTCTGCTAACCCATTCGATGCCGGGTGGTAGGGAGCACTCTTGACGTGGCGAATTCCATTGCGCTGTGTGAATACCTTGAAGGCATCAGCTGTGAATTGAGAACCATTATCTGTCACAATCTGCTCAGGAATTCCATGAGTGCAGAACCACTCTCTCAGGACATCTAGTGTAGCTGAGACTGTAGTTGTGGACATCACTCTCACCTCTGGCCACTTTGAATAGGCATCAACAGCAATGAGAAACATGACACCTTGAAACGGACCTGCAAAGTCCAAGTGGACGCGTTGCCATGGCCGCGACGGCCAGATCCAGGGGTGGAGTGGAACTGTAGGAGGTGCTCTCTTCACTGCATGACAGGCTGTACAGGATTTGGCTAGATTCTCAATTTCTTTATCCAGCCCAGGCCACCACATGTAGCTTCTTGCCACTGACTTCATGCGTGTAACGCCGGGGTGGTCCTTGTGCAACTCCTGTAACAACTTCTCTCTTAGACTCTGGGGTATGATAACACGAAATCCCCATAACAGGCAGCCCTCCTCCACCGTTAGCTCATTTCTCCGGTTAAAGAAGGGACGTAGATTTGCTGGCACTTGATGAGGCCAGATACCTTTAGTGTAGCGATAAACTTTGCTCAAAACTCTGTCTGAGGAGGTTGCAGCTCGCAATTGTCGCACAGTCACAGGAAGAGCTTCCATTTGCGAAATGTTGAACACTTTTGGGTCTGCATTAGGGTCATCTGGAGGAGAGATTCGAAGAGGAAGGCGAGATAGTGCGTCTGCGTTACCATGATCACCTGTGGGGCGAAATTCAATCTCGTAGGTGTAGGCAGAAAGTATCCATGCCCATCTCTGAAGTCTGGCAGCGGCTAGAGGGGGTATCCCCTTCTTGGGTCCCAAGATGGCGGTGAGAGGCTTGTGATCAGTCACTATCGTAAAGTGCCGACCGTAAAGGTAGGAGTGAAAGCGTTTGACTCCAAAAATGAGAGAGAGAGCCTCCTTCTCAACTTGGGCGTAGTTTCGTTCGCTACTTGAGAGTGTGCGAGACGCAAAAGCCACTGGTCGCTCAGATCCATCGGGCAGGATGTGGGAGATGACTGCTCCTACTCCATAAGCTGAAGCGTCTCCTGCCATCTTGATTGGCAGGGATGGGTTGTAGTGCATCAAGACATCATTCGAAGCTAACGTCTCCTTGGCTTTGTCGAAGCTTTGCTGACAAGCTGGAGTCCATTTCCACTTTACATCCTTACGGAGCAGGCGGTTTAGAGGAGAGAGAATTGTTGCTGCGTTAGGGATGAATTTCCCGTAGTAGTTAATGAGGCCTAGGAATGAGCGTAACTCCTGTACGTTAGTAGGAGCTGGTGCCTGGAGTATGGCCTTCAACTTTTCTTTGAGCGGATGAATTCCGTCGGAATCGATACGGTGTCCGAGAAAAATAACACTTTGCTGTAGAAATCGACATTTCGAAAGTTTCGCATGGATCCCATGACGCAATAGGCATTGCAGTACCTCTTCAATACGTGCTACATGCTCGGCTAGGGTTTTCCCCGTGATGATGATATCGTCTATGTAGCACGCCACACCTTCAACTCCTTGGAGGATAGTGTCCATTGTCCTTTGAAAGACTGCAGGAGCTGAAGCAATGCCAAAAGGCAGGCGGGTGTATTGGTACAAGCCTTTGTGGGTGTTAATCGTTACGTATTTTCGCGAATCTTCATCGAGCAGGAGCTGGTTGTACGCATGCGAGAGATCGAGAGTCGTAAATAGCTGGCCTCCAGCCAGGGACGCAAAAATGTCATCCGGATTTGGAATGGGGTACTGGTCGATATCCAGTACTGGATTGACTGTTACTTTGTAGTCGCCGCATAGTCGAACTCCTCCGTCTCGTTTGGGGACTACTACGACTGGAGCGGCCCACTCGCTGTAGGGCACCTTCTCCAGTACTCCCGCTTCGGTTAGTCGATCCAACTCACTCTCCACTTTAGCTTTTAGAGCGAGTGGCACGGTGCGTGGCTTGAAAAACTTTGGCTTGGCTTCTTTTGTCACACTGAGCTTAGCTTGAAAAGGCGATATAGTTCCAAGTGACTCGGAAAAGACTTCTTGATAGCGATCCTGAAGTGCAGTGATTTGACTCGAGAGATTTTCGGATGAAGGTACTGAGGAGGTTACTTTGGCGATTGTCCTCCAATCTAGCCGTACGACCTTTAACCAATCGCGGCCCATCAGGCTGGGGCCTGATCCTTGAATAACGAGCAGCTTCAAGTTGCGGTGACTTTGTTGACCGTACTTGACAGTAACTGACAGAATTCCCTTGACTGGGATCTGCTCCCCGGTGTACGTCTTTAAGACTATGTTGGTGGGCTGTAACTCGGCAGAGGGTAGAAGATCAGCAACTGCTGACTCAGGGGCCAAAGACACAGCAGCCCCAGTGTCGACCTCCATAGTAAGAGGTTGGTCGTTCACTTTCAGCTCCACACGGTACGGTGGGGAAGATGAGGCATCCCTGACAACAAATAAGGACTCCTCTACTGACTCATCTGCTGATTCTGCAGAGTCATCAGGCTGTGTTGTGGGCTCTTCTGGTAAAGGGGCAGGCTCAGTAGTAGTGGTTGTAGTAGTAGACAACCATTTGGTTTTCCTGGTGGGGCCTCTAGTGGGCTTCCCAGCTGCTTTAGAGCGACAAGCAGGCGCTATGTGGCCTATTTTACCACATTTGTGGCATGTAGCATTGCGGAATTTACACGTACTTTTATCGTGGTTTCCTCGTCCGCATCGACCACAGAACTTGTTTTGCACAGCAGGTGTTCCTACTGCTAGCACAGAGCTCGAGGGTTGGCTTCCCTTCAATTCCTTTGATTTGATAGTGGCAGCTTCCATGCCTTGACTGATTTCAAGGGCTTTTTCCAAGGTAAGATTTGCTTTAGTGAGCAGCACCTTCTGAGTGCTTTCGCTTTGCATGCCACATACCAGGCGGTCTCTCAGAGCTTCTGGAAGAAATGTACTGAATTTGCATCGACTGGCGAGACGTCTGAGATTCGCCAGATAATCGCTGATTGACTCGCTTGTGCCTTGGTTCCTTCGATAAAAGTGAAACCTTTCAGCGATAACAATGGGCTCTGGATCATAATGCTTCTTGAGGGTAGCCACTAGTTCATCGAAACTCTTTTCCTTGGGCAATTGGGGAGACACGAGCCCCCGAAGTAGAGTGTAGTGGACCGAGCCGATAACGGTGAGCAGCGTCGGGACGAGTTTGTCCGCTTCGATACCGTTCGCTTCCACAAACAGCTGAAAACGTTCGAGATATGCTGTCACGGTTTCATCAGCAGGTTTGAATTCCTGCATTCGACCAATGGTCCTGGTAGCCGCCATAATAGAGGGATATTCTCTGATCCCGTCCTCGTCGCCAGTTTTGTGGTATCTTTGCCACAAATAGACGGCTACTGTACTACCTAGCTACCTATACTGTACTCACAAGTGGTGAGCGTCTATGCCTAACTACACTTCACAGTGTTTTCATTAAAAAGATTAAAAGTGCACAGACATACAGGGGTAGTACAACATATGAGACAGCTACAGAAGACTGACTGACAAAACACAACATTGCAATGCATTATATAGGTAAATGTGTGGGCGTGGTACAGGAAGTATAAATATACCACAGGTTTTAGTTTCATATAATATAGACTTTATGGAAAGCTGATTGCTCAGACCCCATCGGGTCTGAGCAATGCAAATCATGAATCGGTCAATTTGACCGATTGGCGCTCAAGCGCAAGTACTAGCTACAAATTGAATGATCATAGGAGAAACAACCCATGCCAAAAAGAATCGGCGATGAGATATTTAATCTTTAATATTTTAGTTATAATACCTGGTCTAGAGCTCCAGTAATCTAGTCTTGAGTGGCTGCCTACCAATTCTCCTTAGTACTGTACGTACAGACCTACCGCCACACCCACGGGCATTCTTTCAGTGCCATACATGTACTTGGTACAGAGACCATGAATATTGTTTGATACTATGCACAGATCCTATACTGAGCCCGAATGATTGATTGATTAAAAAAATCAAAATACATCAATTACTGTTACTATTGTTCATGTTCAAAGTCTTGGGCTAGTATACGATCAATTTCACTCTCCTGTGGGTCAGTGGGTGGAGCTTGTGGGGTGGAAGGTGGGAGGGGCACAGATGGGAGAAGTAGATCCAGTGAATTATCGTCGTTCGGTTCCTTATTCTCCTCCTTTTGGTCACCTGATCCACCCCCGCCATCATGTGATTCATCAGCTGTGTCATGTGACCCACTGGATTGGTCATGGATCGACTGGAGAGGGTCAAAGCCTAGTTCCACTTCGATGGGGAAGATGGCTGCTGGTTTGAGGGCTTTGTGACACTGACGGTAGTAGACATACATACCAGCTACCAGTCGCTCAAGCTGAAAGGCAACGTCTTGAACTGCACAGTGCGAGAGAGTGTGTATGCACAAGGAAGTAATATCAGTGGTAACATTCTCAATCACATGAAACCGATACAAAATACTAATAATCTAATACAATGCATGGAAAAAAGGTAATTTCAATTTTGAAAAATGCATATTTTTCTGGTAAAGGTCGTCAGTCACTCCATATTATTATAAACGTTATGAGAGTTCATAAAATGCTAATTTCTTGCGTTAAATTTGGATCATGTGTTGTATTCGATTAACTATGGAATTCTCATATACATGTATGCAGGTTAGAACCTCTCTATCCCATGGATCATAATTACGTATGATAATAGGACAGAGAATTTGATTTAACTAATTAGCCATTTTGATCTAGGAGGCCAATAACAGCAGTGGATAGAAAACTTTAAATCCAACACCTTCTTCAACCTCCAAAACTCACCCCCCCCCCCAACTCTCTCTTTCTCTCTCCCTCCACCCACCCGCCCCTCTTACTCACTCCATACCTACCTCTCTTATTATCCAACAGCTGCAGTTTGACGAGTACGTCGGATCTTAGCTTGATAAACCTCAGCTTGGCAGCATGACGACAACGAAGGAACATACGATACTCAAAATTTCCCATCAGCACTCTGTTCAGGGGCTGGCCAAAGTTCTGTGTTCAACAAAAAGGGACATTAAAAAGTTTACACCTAGTACCTAATCCTAACTTGGTCTATAAAGTACATGACATTGTACATACTCACTGTACATGTATCAGGTGAACCAAAAAGCTACAAGAACATGTACACGTGTTAAGTGCTTACAGCTGCTTCGTACTCCTCATCATCCATCTCCTTCACTTTCAAACAGTAAGCCTGGAGGGGGACAAATAATAGTACAACATTTCTAGTTTAGAACCCTAATTATAATTATTTAATACCCTTTTATCGAATAACTGTGGAAAATAGCCTTCAACGTTGAACATTATTATCCAGCTTCATCTTAATGCTTATTTCTGACGACATCTCTCAGTCACACACACACACACACATGCACACTCACTCACCAAAAATTCAAACTTGGCATCTGAGTATCTCTTGAGAGTGAGCTTTGTGTCGGGAACGGCCTGTACAGCACAGCATACCATACCATACCATACCAGGGAATTAACAACCAACGGCTTCTTACCTTTTCAAGAAATGTATGAAGGTCTCGTAGCATCTAGTGATTGTGATAACATGCCATGGGTGTGTGTATATCAAAAGAGAGGTAAGATACATGTACAAGTATGTGATACCATACAGCCAAAATGTTTACTGGACAAAAAAATTTCAGTGAGCCCAGCTACATGTACCCTTGAGTTACAGAAATACTCAGTGGAATAGTTTTTCGCAAAACATGACATGTACAGTCATCAAGAGGGGACAAAAAATCTGCAGCACAAAAAATTCACTCATGCAAGCACACTCCTGGAGATATTTCCAGCTATATGGTATCATGGTATCACAATAACAAGTATACAATAATTATTATGAAGTTTAAAAATTCTATTGGAACTTACAGGCCCAACATTCCGGATAAATTTAACCCCTTCTTCACGCATCGTCCTGCAAGAATAATAAGCCATTACATCTTATCACAACATTGTATGCATGTGTACTGTATATTCCAATCCAAATCATGTACATGCACAATAATTAAGCCCAATATTGAATCCAAGCCCAATGCACATGAATGACTATATACACACGTACAGTACGTCACAGTATTATTCTACGCACTTGTGAGCCAGTCCAAAGTTGGTGAATGCTACACTAGCACTCTGCTGCATCTCATACACACCAACATTACAGAACACCTGCCCAAAATCTGAGCAGTAAGAGTGAGTGTGAGCATGTCGTGTTGTGTGTACAATGTATATATATTGCAGTGGACTTGTTTAGTCATCACATGTTGTACCTTTATGTGCCTCTGTGACTGCCTTGATGCTGATCAGAAAGCTCCTAGCACGCTGAGCAATACCTGAATACATTAGTACAATAAATAATTATTGTCAATCTGGTTACGTATACCCCTATCTATACAAGACCAACCTCGATAGACTTTAGCGTTCTTTTCCAAATTCTCCACCTTCTTCACCAATTTATCTGCAAAAATACTCATAAAGGTTCAAAATGTCTATACAATGATGTAAATCTCCAGTGAAGCCACCTACCCCCCACTCTGTGTCTTGCCTTATCACCTATCCAATCAAGCATAAGCAATAAGGTGTGGGAGGTGACGAGAAACTAATGGTCTAAGTTTGTATGACCTAAAGGTGCTTAGCCTTGAGAACTACTTGTGTAGGACTGGCAGGTTCAAAAGCTCTTTATCTGTCACAGGGTAACTCTCCCTACCCATCCAAGTGGCTCATGTACTGCTACACGATAAAGCACATTATAAATACATGACTACATGTACATATGTATCATGCATGATTGGAAATAGAGACTTACCATTAACCAGCACTGCTCTACTGAGTCCGAGGGAATCGGCTGTGCTCTCGTTCATCTTCTCCACCAGCCGGTGCTTCACTTTCTTCATGGCTGAGGGTAGAGAGACATACATGTACATGTACACGTTATGTATATACATACCGTACTTAGTCTAATACAACGCATGGAATTTCAATTTTGAAAAACGCGTTTTTCTGGTAAAGATCATCAATCGCTCCATATAATTATAAACGTTATGAGAATTCGTAAAATGCTAATTTCTTGTATTAAATTGGATCATGCGTTGTATTCAATTAACTACGGTATACACATGTACATGGCTTTCGTATGACAAAGTATGCTTATAGGAAGAAAGGATGTATACAGTGGATTCGTCCTTGCTCAATTTGTAGATTGTGGTATGTTCACTCACCTATGTCCATGTTCTTTCCTGGAGGGGGCTCTATTCTGTTGAAGGTGATGGTAATGGGACCCTGGAAGTCAACAACCAAACATGAAGTTAACAAGCACATGTACAATAATCACTTCCTGAATATATGATCTTACTTCCTACAACATGTGTATACATGTACATTTGGCAAGGCAGCAACAGAGAGAGAGAGAGAGAGAGAGGGGGGGGGGAGGAAGAGAGAGAGGGAGAGAAAGAGGGAGGGGGGGAGACACCTTCTCAGCTTGGATGATATCAGCCGTCTGTTTTCTTGACATTCCCCTCAATACAGTATCATTGACAGACACCAGTTCATCTCCAGGGCAGAGTGAGCCATCTTCATAGGCTGGTGTTCGATGAAACACCTGAAGAAAGTCAATACACGTACATATTATACAAATGTATGACATTTTACATGTAACTTCACACAAATTATTTATCATAAATTTAGCTTAGTTACATGTACATAATAATATTATTATAGGCCCATTAGAGGATATTATGATAAAACGCTCCCACGAGAACCTTCCCGACCCAAGACAGCCAGGTTAATAACGAGTAGTCTTTGTATGTGACCATACTCAATTAAAAGTACACGCAATTACTTTTAAAAATTTGCACAAGGATGATGCACGCGCATCACAACATACCTGAACGACATAGAGTACGGGGCACATGGGGGCACCCCCTCCAATACTGATGCCAATCATGTTATTCTTCCCCTTCACCAGAGTCACTGAGCGAGACATCACCACACCTACACTAACAAACAAACATGTTTTTCTGAGTTTCAGTAGTACATGTAGATATGAGGTTGTCAGAGCTACATGTATATGTAGTGGTAACCTCGAACCCAGGCTTACTTTCATGGAAGCATAGATAATAAAATTACAATGGAAGTGAGCCTGGTCCGAGGCTAAAAGTATGTAGTGGTACATGTATAGGATACTGGTCTGATTTTCAGGAGAAATTCATGACTTCAATAGATAGTTTTATTTTAGAATTAGTGGGCAGATACATGTATACCAACCTTTCTGTGTCTCGAGGGAGCCAAGGTTCTGGAGTCGCACACGCAGGAAGCATTCAGCAGCTATGATTCTAATTAACGCCCACCATATTTAATGAATTTCCGCACAATAACTAGGTAGGCGTGGCTCAATTAACCCAAAGCTGATGAGCTAGCTAGCTACTCATGCTACGTAGCTACGAGGGTGGACCTGAAATCAGCTACTCATCATGGCGATGGCTATCATGAAAAGGAAGGTCCGGTCCTCCTCATCAGTGCCGCTAGGAGGAGGTAAGAGGGTACGAGCTAGAGGCAAGGATGAGCCCTTGCTAGAGGCTAAGAGAGCTCGAGCATGTCTATAGCTACATGTACAATCCTGTACGTACCTTGGTAATATTATAGTCTAACTTGTTCGTAGGGAAATACTAGTTTATGGGATACCAGTAATTTAGGTCATTCCTTGCTAAAAGGTGTCTCTCATATGATTGTGCATATGCACTGAGCTACAAAGGGGCTGGTACCAGGCTAGAGCTACATGTGGTATAATACTGAGCTGTCACACATCTAGAATCAAGTTTATCTTTTATGCTCCACCTTTTTAATACGTGGCCTAGACTATGCTACATGATGCTAGCCTATTCTTTCCACGTCGAGTATCTCAGTCATGTTGTTGAAGAAAGTTGCATGTGCTGTTGAGTCTCAGTGCTGCTCTAGCTGTCTAAACTAAGGACTATCTTTCATATTATTGTGATGATCAGAATAAAGTGTGATACCATGAAGGTTGATATTTTCTGTAGCTGCTTTAATTCACAAAAAGAAATACTTGAGTTAAATGAAACAGTAAAATAGCTCAAGTTTACCAACAACTCACCTTTCCCAAGAACTAGTACTGGTCATATAATTATGCATGCATTTTTACAGCATGGTATATATTGCTATTCCATAATAATATACATATGCATGCAATTACAGTACCCTGAGCTAGGCAATATTGTTGCCACATAGAAGAGTGGGGGCCTTGAGTATCAATGCGTACTTGATTCTTTAAAAACTTATATTCGACGGCTGATATTCCATACAGAGATACATATACATGTACTAGTCCCTAGCATACGCATTGCTTTTTTATGTGGTACACCCTGTAGTGACACCTGCTCAAATGTGAAGATTCATCTAGCTGCATACACTATCCTCAAATAATGAATAGTATCCATAAAATTAATGACATCACAGATAGCGACTAGCAGGCATAGCCTTGTCCCCATACAGCGTTGAAAAGCTGGGAGGGCCTGAGCCTCGGATGAAGTGAACTAGCTAGATGAAGTAAATAGCTTGCAACGAGCATATAATACTATAGTCTGGTGAACTAATTCAACCCATTTCACGCTGTGGTGTAGCTTTTAAAGAACTTCACCATGCAACAATTACATGTACGGTTTTAGCTATATAATATTATATTCATCTAGGTATACTGTATTTTCTATATAGTTTATGAGAGGGAGCCTGATAATATTGCTTTAGGCATAATTATTACATGTATAATATTATAGATGGGCAGCCAGTAAGGGCCTAAAATAACAGATTAGGGTACTAAGGATGACCACAGATAGTGGTGCTTCTCTTCAATCATGTGCTGTGTATGCACCATGGCATAATAGTGGAAAACCTTCAAGGGAGAAAACTTTCCGACGGATTTCGTAGTTTAAGTACTCACCTGTGAAAGTTTTCTCCACGAAATTCTGGCGCTTCTACTGATCCGCGAAAGTTTTCTCCCTTGAATGCTTCCCACCATACGGTATATGGGTGGGTGTCCAATCCCTCAATGTAGGTTGTGTATATTATACAGTCATGTATGTTATTACTAGAGTGTGTCTATGTTTCTGCTTATGGTCAAAGGTGGTTCACAGTGTGATGATAGAGGACTATGAATATTGAAAATTAATGTAATAATGTGCAAAAATATCATCTCTGGTGAATGCATGGGATATATAGCCAGCTCATGAAATTTGATGTTGAAACAGACTTCAGTGATACAGACAGGTTGTAAAAATGGGAGAAAATCGCTTAGTTGTACATGCCTGAATAATAATATTATTATAAATAATTATTCAGCTCCTGGTGATCTCTATGGTATAACATGGTGTAGACCAAATATTGAGTTCAAATTCCTGGCTTACTGATAATCACGTACAGATGCACACAATTTTATGTCTGTTACCTCTCTTAAACCTTGCACACACATGCATGTCTTTCACCCTCTCAGAGCCTCACTCCATCATCCATGAAGGTTGGTGTGTGAAGGAGAGTGGAACTGCTCTCTTTGGCAAGACCAACTGGAGGAGGAGATGGTTCAGACTCATACAGACAAAGAGAGACATACTACTGCAGTACTACCGGTCAGACACAATTCCTTGTTTGTGTGGTGGTGTATGTATTATTATAATGTGTACGAAAGCATGCTAGTAATGTACTGTGTATACATGTCCATTTTTATGTGATTTGTATATAATAGGATTATGTTGACTGAGGTAGTCACTAAATAAAGTAATGTCTACACAACAAATAATATTATTATAGTTTCATTCCTGAGCCTATTACTAGTATTTCAGTAAAGCACCGTTGGAAAGTTTAATAATATTATATACCGTATAGCCGGAAATATTGACAGGAATTAAATTTGGCGGTTGAGCCCCAAATCGCTATTACAAGAATATTGGCGGATATAAATTTGGTGGTTCAGTACGGGATCGCCATACGTATATATGTGAGTAGGAAATTTTGGCGGATTTTAATTTGGCGGTTGTAATATAGACTGCCAAACCGCCAAATTTAATTCCCCGCCAAATTTTCCGGCTATATGGTAAGGTAGCTACCACCCAGACCCAATTGATTTGTACGCATGTAACAACTGGTTTAATGTTGAATATTCATACAACTGCTTTTATGTGAAAGCATAACGATGTTGTGTGTGCAGTGATGGAAGTTGTATGGATTTCTCTGCTATTTAGTGTGTGTGTGTGTGTGTGTGTATACATGCACTCATGCCTCAATCCATCACTATACTGCTTCTAGTCCCATTGGGATTGGTGTAGGGATTAATTACACTGGTACACTACATTTAATATGATATTCACTTGAAACACAAGGCATATTATCAGTCTTGAAGATGGTATGATTTCATAATTGTGTGGTTTTTCGTTTCACTTTCAGTAACGTGTCTGACCGTCTTCCAGCTGGCTCCATCAGACTCGATGTCACTTGTAAGTCACAGAGTAATTACTGTTTACATAAACAATCACTCGTGATCAATGTGTCTTCAATTTGGTGTTCAGTAATAACAATTGAAACTCATGGATTAATTTCTAAACTAAGACACTACATCCAGTGTATAAGTGTTACTAATATACATGACATGTGTAGTTTTATTTCCATTCCATCACAGATTGCACCCGTGAGCTTGAGAGTCACGAGAAACCTCAGCCAAACTGTTTTGCTGTGGGGCCTCTCATCGACGATGGAGCCATCAGGACCTACTACATCAGCTGCCGTGAGTAGCTGATATCAGCATAATATTATATACTCTATAATATTATGTACATGTATGTGTTAATATGTACTGTATCATCATTTTGGCTATAATATTATACATGTATGACTGTATATATATACTTAGTTTTTGCACTAAATCTTGTGTAGATTAACTTTTGTAAGCACCATGTGGTACATAAAAATAACATTACGCCACACTCAAACATACCAACTCTCTCTCTCTTCTCTCTCTCTCTCTCCCTCTCTCTCTCTCTCTCTCTCTCTCTCTCTTCTCTCTCTCTCTCTTCTCTATCTCTTTCTCTTCTCTCTTTCTCACACACACTGTTGCTTGAATCAAATGCTGCAGCCACACCCCTTGCGATGCAGGAGTGGATGGCGGTGATTGATGCTGCCATCCAGGGAGTCCCAGAGCAGGCCCATAAGAGAAGAGAAACCGTCTCCAAACAATTTAGACTCAAGCAGGTAACTACATGCACCTATGGCTATACACAAAGCCAATTTTCTTTTGTGCTTATCGGTTGCTTGGATACCCAGATGTTGAGATCTGGTAATTTTCGTGGTGAAGATGGATAATAGACAATTAACACACCACAAATTCACAAATTTCCAGATCTCGATAATTGCAACAATTACATACTGCATTCGGATTGCAACTTATTTGTTACTATTTTTTTCTGCTCCTCCTTACATGCACTAGGGCAGGGGTATTCGACGAGCTCATACGATTGGAGGGGGTTTATCTCCATCTGGTGGTGCAGGATTGGACTCTATCGGGGAGAACAGAGGACTAGACCTCTCCATCACCTCACCCGTCAATGCACCCACCGAGTCACCAACAGCAACCATTGATGACTCGTAAGTTGGATGTATTAATTTTAATAATAATATTATAATTATGATGGTTGTGTTAAATTTATTATTCTTGTGGGGGGGGGGGGGCATAATTTATGCATTATCCTGTGAATTTATTAATTCTCACATATCTCATGAAGGCATGGGTTGTAGCTTTACCCAGGGTGAGATCTACTAGAGGCCGAATGCTGGGCTTATACATATTACTGCTTATGGATGCCTGCCTTCTGTGAGATTTAAATGGCCACCTTACTGTCCATATATGAAGTATACGTGTACATATACCTGCACCCAAAGAAGGGTAGGATAATCATAAAGGCTGAAATGCTGAGTCATGAGGAACTACTGACTACACACAACTATTTCAGGCACTGATCCAGATATTCTGCCTGGATAGTGGCTGATGGGGTGGCTACCCATAGTAAACTATACTGGTGGCTGATTAATAGCATTTGGTAGACGTCTTGTACTTGCATAACTTGAAGAACTAGCTAGTGAAGGAGGTGGCTAGCCACCCTCCCCCCCCCCCCCCCCCCCCCCCCCGGAATTGGCCCCTGCATTTTTATGTGCCCCCTCTTGTTGCAGGCTTGAGCGAGATGACCTGAGTGATGATGAGGTGCTGGAGAGTGGGGAGGAGGGCAGTGATGATGATGGAGACAGCAGGGCGGTCAAGGACACCATATCGGCAACGAGGGCGGCCACTGTGGGCGGAGTCACAAGCAGGATGAGGGCGAGAGCAAAGACCATCGACAGTACTCTGAAGCCAATGTCCAGGCTTCATCTCTACGACTATCAGACATGGAGAATGGAGGTAAACTCAAGCGTGTGCATCTCTCTCTATTCTCTCTCTCTCTCTCTCTCTCTTAATTCTATCTCTCTCTCTTTCTCTCTGTCTTCTGTTCTCTTCCTTGCTCCTTCTCTCTCTCCCTACATTACCTCTGCGTGTGGTATAAATTATGTCATATAATATTATGATAATAGTAGCACATGTACGTATGTATTTATCATAATTATAGTTTCCAACTTTGCTGGCATGCCTAGGCCTGTGAAACTTTCCCACTTTGTTTTTACATATAACATTAGAATCTGATAAGTTTATCAAGTCAGTATTCCTGGTACCTTTGCTGTTGTTGATGCAGTGAGTGTCTCGGGCCTTGATAATAATAATATTATACTTAATCTACTAGTGCACTGTGACTAACATCTTCGTTATTCTACACTCCTTTGTGTTGTTATACAAACACTGACAGAATTAACAATTTTTACTCTACCAAACTCTGCCTTATTACTATAATAATATTATACAAACTGTATTCCCAAATTTGTACTGCACCGTTGCTTCAGCCTTGTCATAAACAATGCAGTACCTTATTTCATTTCAAGTAAACATGAGTAATACATGTAATTGTAGACATGCATATTCATGTACATGTGCATACAAATTAACTCACTATTCCAATGCTTACCTAGGATATAAATGCATAATAATAAGGGGTCTATAAGCCCTTGGTAGTAAGTATACATATAATGTGGAATCTACCTACAGTATATTTACAGTAAATCTGGTATGTCATAGTACGTGTATACGTACATTTTTACCATGATTATATGGTTAATATCCACGATAATATTATTAACCCTCGCCGCAAAGCGTAGGCTGAGGGTTACTGCAATCGTTGGGCGATTTTTGTCTGTCCGTCCGTTCGTATTGTAAGGGTCGTCTTAGGGAAGTACACATCCCAAGCATCAAGGAAGAGTGGACACGTTAAGTCCTGCCCAGTGGTGTAGTAGTGTGCAGCTGTGGTTGCCATTCTGTGCCTTTCTGGTCAGATGTCAATGTGGTGACAGTGTAAACAGGCAGTGGCTCTCAAGTGCATAATTCAGTTAAAGTAGTCACAGAGGCTTTCAGTGACATAGCCAGGTGCCTTCCCCCTACGCCTATATCATGCACTGACTCTGAAGAAAACCGGAGTACCTCAGGTGCAGGGTATGTAGGATAATTCAATACTCCTGATATTGAGCAGGCATACACATTGAGACATGCTATAGATCTACACGCATGCATGAGTCATGCATGCGTGTAGCAGTGAGGGTTCTGCACTCCTGTGCATTCATTATACATGTACATGTAGCTCAGCCACATGACATTGTCCAGTTTTATGGTGTCAATGTTCAATGAGAATGCCTTAATTCTCGACATCATTAATTTTTTCAGCATTGGCGTCAGTTGCGTGAGTCCCTAAAGAGGCTCCGCTGGAGTAGAGTGGACACCAAGGATGGAATAACAGTTGCCAGGTGTAAGTTTGGCAGCAGCTCAAATGGCCAGGCCATCATCAAAGTGGAGGGGGTGCTTCCAGCTGACCCAAACACCGTCTACCAGTTCCTCAAGATATCAACCAAGGATGGAGGAAAGGTAGCTTAATTATGAACTACTGGTTCTCTGGTGTTTGTGTGTGCGTGTGTGGGAGGAGGGGAATCATGCATACTTCAAATTATGGAGCCCCTAGCTAGCTTCTCTAAATACATATGCATGCATAATATACATGTACATGTACAGTGTATACCCTCATCGTGTAGTTGCATATCCCTAGGCCTACCCATGTTTTTCAACAGTGAAAAACGTGGAAAAGCCCAGAGATGAGGCTGCATGTATTTGTGTATGTACACATGTCATTGTGTGTATGTGTATGTGTTTGGAGAAGCTACGTATACATTGTGTATGCAGTGAGCCTGAGTTGAATAGCCTTTTGATTGGTAAATTATAATAATGTATAAGATTGAATAATATACCCCCGGTTAAACATGCAGCTGGACTACATCTTTCGCAATGAGCTCTTACTTCAAGAATTTGACGGTGAGTGAGTTATCTTTGGTTGGTGCTACATAAAACCATCCACCTGTATCATACATTGTGTATGTACATGTATGTTACCTGCAGATGAGCCTCAGGGAACAATCATCTTCAATCAGTTTCTTCTCCCTCTCCCTCGAGTATCCACTAGGGATGTTGTGGCCATGAAGCTATGGATACCAGAATACCTCAACGATGATGGAAGCTCAGGTGAGCCAGCTAGCTGCCATGGGAAGCAATAATATGTGTATACATAACTACTGAGTGCATGTACATAATATATATTGTGTGTACGCATACATGTACTAATGATGATGTGCATGTACGTGTCAGTATGCGTACATGTGTCTTTTACATTGAGTTCAGTAGGGTAATCTCCCACTGTAGATATGTTAATTCCAAAACCTGAGGGGGAGCCATTCCAATTAATGCCCGTGCTCTAGTCATACGTTGCCGTAATACTATGAAGCATGCATACAATAGGCAGAGTCACTGCCTCATCTAGAAGTTGTGTATTATGTGTATACCGTCATTAATTTACATCGACTGTATTGCGTGATCACTGATCCTTACATATATGTGTGCAACCACAGGATTTGTAATGTTTTCTGTGGACCATCCTGAAGCTCCAATTCCTGAAAAGGTTCAAAAGCCTGATAATATTTTGTCTATACTGAGAAGTCTTATCTGAACCATAGGACTCCAAAAGAATCTTGATAGAGTCTTCTGGATTTGTGCTGCAAGTTCACCCTGGGCCAGGTAAGACTCATTTGGTATGACATTGTAAACTTATGGAGACGTGATTTTATGCTTCACTCTAGATGGCAAGGTGTACACGCACATGGCTATTTTGTTGCGAGTTGCCTTTTTTGGTGCTCTACACCGAATGCTGAAAGGAGCCTACAACTCAGGTCAGTAGTTATGAGCTGGAGCAACGAGTGTGTGTACATGCACGTATCACTACTTCCATTTAAGGCAAAAACTATCGCTCTGAAAAATAGCTAACAATACAGCTTACCATAATATCCAACAACGATATTACTGTTACAGTATATTGATCCCTCTCTCTCTCTCTCTCTCTCTCTCTCTCTCTCTCTCTCTCTCTCTCTCTCTCTCTCTCTCTCTCTCTCTCTCTCTCTCTCTCTCTCTCTCTCTCTCTCTCTCTTTCTCCTGGCATGATAGGGTTGTTAAAGATTGGTCTGAGAACAACTTTCCAACACATTGGAGAACAATTACAGAGATTTGTAGAAATTACTGACATCTAACAGTATGCACATCCAGTGACTGAAACTTTTTGTGTTTATGTATTAATATCTTTTTATGATACAAAGTTTATCTGTTTCGTGAAGTATAACTGTTACAATACATGTATGTAACTTTATACATGACTGTATGTATGTGGTCCACATTTGGAGCTGTGCTTCAAGATAATGTACATTATTAACATTTTGCTTTACATTAGTTTGTTGTGCACATTAATTCACATTCTTAATAATAATAATATTATTATATTTATCACGAAAACAATGTTAATTATCTCTATAATTTGTGGCTGTTCCTAACTCCAAAACCTATTACATAATTCTGTGTAGCCAGTAATACTTGACCAAACTATATATAGTTAAGCTATTTCAATTTAGCTTGGTGCTGTAGGTTGATTTTGTTCTCCCTGTTGGTCTCCAGCAGCTGCAGGCTCTGAAGCTCCAGCAGTAGCCGGCTGGCCACCGCTGTAGTCTCGCTCAGGGATGGTGGGGGGAATCCCCACAGATCTAGTCGGCATAGGACTGTTACGCTGACCCCTATTATAGTATAAAAATTAATTAATTATACATAAAATCATCTTCCATCCTCATCCATAATATTATAGGCTTTATTATACTTATCTCTCAGCTTTGAAAGGTTGGAGATGAGCTTGAGGCTACTAGTATAATGACTGACCTTGGTTGTGGTGGTGGCCATATCTGGTCCACAAACTGCACAGGAAACCATCCGGATCTGCACAGGAGTTAATATAATAATCATTATGAAACTGATAAACTGTAGCTATTCAGACTGACTTTCCGGTGGTGATGTTTTCTCCAAACTGCCATCCTTCTTGAGGGTCGTCAATGGCATCAATCAGGTCACCCTATGTTAGTAGAGCGACACCATGCATTCATGGATGATGCTCCACAAGTTAATTTTTGTACATTGAATGCGATAAAATATACTAACTGAGGTGAACTCCAGTTGACCTTGAGCAGAAGTGGCGTGGGGGTACAAAGCCTTCACTCGGCAGCTGCGTGTGTAAAATCAATTATTTGTAGTTTGAGTGCTGTATAAGAATTAATGTACCTTGGTCGTCGAGTTCTTTGTGCTGGTTGTGTTTGAGTTGGTGGTGCTGTATGCGTAGGTAATCATTGAGCATTCAATTTTACCAATGTATAATATTATAGTCAGACCTTAGTGACCACACTGTAAAAACAAGTGGATCATATTAAACTAATGTGGGTTAGCTACTTCAGTTGCACACACTATACCTCCATATCATAGTTCTCATAATACTACTAAACTATGTCAAAGCCAATTTGTGAGTAACAAACAGGCATAGTTGCACGTACACTTGTCCCAGGAGTATTATCAAATTCATGTAATACGTAACTGTGGCAAGTTTGAGATAGTATCTATAATTAACTGGATTACAAGAGCTATGATAGGAATTAATGTACCAGTGCAACTGAAGCAACCCACATTAGATTAGTGTAATCCATTAATTTTGTTTTTGCTGTGCATTGTTACAGTAACAGCTATCATGTAATTTTATAAGCTTAAGATTTCACATACGTGTTATAGGTTGTCCCATTCCTGATCCAGTGAAGGTTGGCTCATTCTGGTTCATCGGTGCTGGAAAAGCACGAGAGGAGCGAGGATCCTGCATGCATCAGTGCAACATAATGGGTATTATCTTTGTTTCAATTCATGTTCCGGCCAATCAGCTAATAGATAACATTATAATAGTCTTCCCGGCCCTGGCCCCATAGCAACCCGAGTATTAACCCTTCAGCTTTAAAAGTGATGGTCAATCTTTAATACAGGTACACCTGTACATGTGTTAAAGACTTCTCAATCTGAAATTAAATCTCCCAAAACATTACGGTAGCTATCTCTTGTCTTCTAACGATCACTCTATAGTATACATATCAGCTTCAATGATTACTAGACTTACTGTAAGGAGAATCATACTCTCTGGAGGAAGTTCATTTGGAGAGGAGCAGAGGGTGGACCAGGTCACAACTTGAGATGACAATACTTGATGAGACTGCATGAATAATGGAAAAAGTATGTATTCACTTGACAATGTAGAAAATTTTATTATGCTGAATACAAATGTGATAACTTACTGTTGAATTGTAAGCAATTTGGTTGTGTATCACAGAACAGAAGTGATCTACGACAAAGCAGTAGAGCTTCCTTTCCTCAATAAGCGCCTAAATACACGGCATAAGGAACGATAATACTGGGTATAGCTACTTTTTACGTAAGAGTACTATGTATGTAGCTAGTCTACCTTTCTGAGTCCTTCCGTGCAAGTTGAATGAAGCTCTTCCGTTGAATCGGTAAGAACTTGCTGTAGCTGTCCATGTATTAATGGTGGCCATTGTTAGTATAAATGGTAGTGAACAGGTGGAGCTATAGCTAACGCTTACCTGGGTAAACTTTTCCACATGTTCTCGAGTGGGATTCTTTTTCTTTTGAATGCTACTTACTTTGCTACTTGTCTTTTCAACTGCCTATAATTGTATAAGAGCACATGCAGTCATATTAGTTGATAGCTACTATAGAGAGTTTTATTCCTCAATCCCCCAACACCACCGCCCCCCCCCCCCCCCCCCCCCCCACCCCCAGAAAGGGGGATAAGAGAGCTTGAGTCTGGCCAGCCTGACTACATAAACTCAGTTCTCCAACTCACCTCTTTTCTTTTTGACTGCTCCTGTTTGTAGGCTTTATGGGCAGTCTGTACGAATGAAATAGTACGAACAGATTGAAGACACAAATTCAAATCATCCATGTGGTCATGATTAACTCACACTGGCATTTTTAGCCTCTGTATTCAGTTTCATTTCCAATGGAACTATGAAATCTGTGTTCAGTGACTCAATCTAAGGATAATAAACTGGTTAATTTTCTACATAATAATATTATATGCAGTCAATATTAAATTATATATCCTGATTCACCCTTGTATCCTAGGTAACAGGGGTGTTATAACTAAAATATTGACCTCCCCCAGGCAATTATAATCCCCTGTGAACACCATAGTGCACTGCACTAAAAATATGCCAGCCAATGACTTCTACCAGATAAATGCAACCACTAAGAAACTGACCAATCAGGATATATATCAGATGTCGCATGGTAGGCACGTGTATTATGGATTATAAAGCCCCTCCCCCTCGGGCTGCGCCCTCGGGGTCATGGGCTTTATAATCCATAATACACTCCCTACCATGCAATATCTATTAATTAATATCTCAGACGTTACTAAAAGTGCTGATTGGTGTATTCTAAGTAGCTATCTCACCCAGTCAGCTTGATGGCTAGCGATATCCTTGTGTCCTTCAGCCATCTCTACCATGCTATCTCCCAGTTTGCGCACGGCCCCTGGTAGATTGGCTGCCTTGGCTCCAATGGAATCCAACTGAAAATAAAACTGCCCCGCTGCTTGAACTACACCTGTCAGATAAAAAAGTTAATGTGAAGTATACCAGTATTATTTAAATTGGCTACAATACATTAACTCTAGCTATTTATACTGTAATTCAAAATGATCATGAACATCTATCATTATCTGACTGCTCATACACTCTGCTTTTGTGCTGCCTAATAGGTTGATCACTGCTTGATCACCGATTTCCTACTGTACATATTCATCCCGTATGCTATCATGGTCAATCTCCAATAGTTAAAACTATAATATGAACCTGTGGCATGAGATAGAAGTTTACTTACCTTCCATTGCTCGTTGGTAGACCTTAGCAGCAGCTACTAAGCTTTTCAGGTCAACAATCAGCTCCTCTGTGTTCTGAAATTGAAAGAAGGTTTGAGCTACAAATTCAATAGCATCGTTCCTTTCTTTAATATACCTTGTAGGTGGTGTCGGCCAGGCGGTGTAGCTGATCAGAGTGACTGGTGTCCATTTTGAAACTCACTTTGTGCAGATGTACCACGCCCTCCTAAAGATCTTGCAGCGAACGAGCCCCACCTCCTTTTTCTGCATCGGCCGCCCACGCATACGTCACTACTGCGCATGCGCATTCACCATCCCGAGCACATGGTTTAGCCACAAGTTGGAGCAAGATGTCTGACAAAGAGGAAGATAAGAAGCAATTGGATCCAGAGGAAGAAGAAGAAGAAGAAGAAGAAGAAGAAGAGGAGGAGGAGGAAGAGGAGAGCGAAGAAGAAGATGAAGAGGGAGACACAGACTCAGAGTTTGATGATCCTCCCGGCTACGTGGACGACATCACTGATGAAGGTGGGAAAGTTAAATTATGTGTGGCATACACACACGTAGACTGTAGTTTAAAGGGTTTTGGCATAGTACATACACTTAAATGTAAGGCAGCTCAGTGGTCAAGCTTTGAATATAGTTTGGACTGGTGATGCATATATAAGTATACATGTAAAGTTTTATGTGGAAGGGTGTGGTCACAAGTTTGAAGGTAACGCAGATCACTACTATACCTGCTGTACTGACACCCGTAACCACGCATTTTGATCCCACTTACCTCCGTATACTATAAAAAATGGGTATTCACCTCAGTAAACTATATATCAATCAAGAAATCGACAATTTCTGGCCTAAGTCGAGCCATCATCAAGGGAGTTTTTCCAGTGGGAACGAAGTGATCAAGGCCCAAAATGTAGGCCCAATCAAATTTTAATCCCAGTCGCTGGTATCAGTACAGCAGATATAGTAGTGACCACCCCTTTCGCAAGCACCATAGTATTGACACAGGGCCAATTTAATACAAGTACATGGTTATAGTTGATAACTGTGGGTGTTTATCTGATTCTCGATACTGTTTGTGAAATTCGAATATCGTGTAGAGCTGTTGGCAGATCTGTTGAGGGAGAAGCCTGTGGAGGAGACGAGCTATGACTCCATCATAGTAGTCGATAATGCCCCTAAGGTTGGCGCTGATCGCATGGGAAAGCTCAAGTCGGTCCTCAACAAGGTGTTTGGGAGGTTTGGGCAGATCGTCTCACAAGAGTACCCTGTTGATGAAGAAGGAGTCTTCAAAGGGTGTGTGCTTGCCTCTCTCTCTCTCTCCGTCTCCATCTCTCTCACATACACCCTCTTTTCCCCCTTCCCTCCCCACTCCCCCCCCCCTCTCTCTCTCTGTCCCCTCTCTCTTACCCTCCCTCCGTTCCTCCCGCCATGCACAGTGTATAGTGAGTGTGATATTTCACTTTTGCTATATAAATGTAGGTATTTCTTCATTGAGTTTGCTACCCCTGAGCAGGCTGCTAATGCTGTCAAGACTGGTAATGGCTACAGGCTCGACAAGTCCCACGTCTTCGCTGTCAACTTCTTTAGTGACTTCGAAAAGTAAGATTAACTTTTGTGGACATGGATACTGCATATGTACAAGTACATGTGTATACCATATAACTTTTAGAAAACAAAATCTAGCAGCCAAAATTAATTATGAGTCCATAATTGTGATGGTGACCCTGTACCGTATTATGGTATGCATGTGTTCATTATTGTGAGCATATCGCATAAGAAAAACTCGTAAAACTTCTGTGTACACAAAGAATATTGAGTTATACCATAATTAGAACGTATGGAAAAAACACAAGCTTTTCTGGTAAAGGTTGTAAATCGCTCAATGCATATAATATTATATACACATTATTAAAATGCATGTGTGGCTAATTTCTGGATCATCTGTTGTAACTACAGTACCGTAGTGCTAGAAATTTTTGCGTGTATAAAACATTGTGATTCTTTAAATTTTCAGTATTTTCTTAGCAATGCGAATTTTAATAATGCGAGTTTCTCCTGAGTCCAGGTAACATGCTAGCATCACTGACAACGGTGACATGCACATGAAGCTTTCAGCCTGCCTTGCCAGTCTAGTGCTCCTAAGTTCTGCATAGACATTATGATTTTCAGAATCTAAAGTCATCTGACTCACCGGTAAACTATTCTTCCTGTTCAGATCCAGTAAAGTACACTCACCTTGAAGTTGTGTTGAATGCTCTTGCATACTAACGTCGACGGGCACCAATTGGAATAAAATGCGTTGTTGAAATCATTGCGATATTAAATAATGCGATCACTCAGCAACTCGCATTTTTCGCATTAATTAATAGCACGCATTTATTTCTAGCACTACGGTAATATAGAGCAGGGTACACTGGGAGTTTGACGAGTTATTCTCTCCTTGCAGGTATTCCAATCTTCCTGCCAAATGGGAGCCTCCAAAGAAGCAGGAATTCAAGGAATTTGTAAGTAACGTGTGTACAATGGACTTGGGGTACTTGACCATTTACATGTGTACTTCAGCAAAGGTGCAGAATTTCAGAATAGCACACAAAGTAGTGTACAATCCATATTATCATATTCATCTAGCATTTCAGGGAGTTTATCTGTAGGTTTTATTATTACTCTTTTAGCGGGGGGGGGGGGGGGGGGGTGGGGATGCGGGGGCAGAGGTTGGTTATTGTGATATAGCCTTGTTCCCAGGCCACTCCCAGTTTTTATGGACTGGAGAGCCTGGGGACAAGGCTAATAATTGTGATGTCCCCCATCCAGGGCAACCTCCGTTCTTGGCTGCTGGAAGAGAACTGTTTTGACCAATGTGCCGTCATCTACAACCAGGGAATAGTGGTAGCCATAGGCGAGAGCACACCACAGGAGCTCAGAATTGTCACCGAGAGAGATGTAAGTGATTTACCGCATAAGAGTACATTAATGAATGCGCTCTTGTGACACTTTACATGTACTGAGATTCATATTTGGCCAATAATTGGATAGTTTTAATAACTTTTCAATTGCATAATTGCATGTGCATGCACCTATAAGGCTATGCATTAAATTTTAGGTCACCAATAACTTACATGTACATGTAGTTTTGACTGGGAGCCATTTCACCAAATTTAATGTTCGCCAGTATGTAGCTGCAGGAATGTTATTGGTAATGGTCATTAAGATGGTAAGGGTCGTCATATGGTATAGGGTCGCCATGCGTATGCATATACATTTTCTCTCTCTCTCACACACACACACACATTATGTACGGTAGCGTTGGACTGAGACTTACCTGAGATGGTCTCCTCAAGGCTCTTACCTTGCCACTTTGCACAAGCCAGGAGTGGCACTCTGGGGAGGACCCAAGTTTGAGAGGACGGGGCGATTCGAGCACTCTGGGGTCCAGCTTATCGACTTCTCTCCTTGTGAAAGGTAACAGGGGATGAGGGAGAAGGAGTGGGGGGGGGGGGGGCAATCTCCCCCTTGCTGGATGTTTGACCCCCTGTGGTTCTTAGTGTAGCTTTGTCATACACCAGAGAAGCCATTTTGCCCAAAGAAAGAAGTCTTTGTCATTGGGTGTATAGCCTGACCATTAAGGTTGCTTCTTGTGCCCCACTGTTATTGTATGCTCTGATGGTTCTTTTCCTTCTGCAGGTACTTGGTTACCTTTAGCAATGTTGTGGATGACCCCAATGACCCCCAGAACATCATAGTGTGGGATATTCGCACTGGTGCTCGTAAGAGGACCTTCACTAGGGGCGCCGCAGAGGACTGGCCCATTCTCAAGTAGGCAATCGGATTCCAAATTCTAGTGATGTCATTGTGATGTAATCTGTTTGCATGCAGGTGGAGTCATGATGGAAAGTATTTTGCTAGGATGTCTGAAAACTTGCTTAGTGTCTATGAAGTTCCTGTAAGTCAATCTTAGAGTGTGCACAGAAAAATTATTATACTAAGTTTATTGTACTGTAAAGTGTAAGTATTTCGTGTCAAAAATATTTCGTGCGGTGAATTTTGTGTTAAATAATTTCAGATCTAGGCACAATTACGTTAATAATGTGCATGATTCGTGCATTTAATTTTTGCATTGCTATAATTTCTTTACTATGCACTATATGTGATAAAATTCATTATCCCCTTACAGTCTTTCGGTCTCCTCGACAAGAAGTCCCTGGTCATAAAGGGAATAAGGTACTGAAACAGTGTTTGCATGTGCTTTATCATCCCACATACATATAGGAGGAAGGGATTAAATTACACGTCTAATCATTTGCTAGAGTTAAAGTACTTGTACATGCGTGTATGACTACTAGTCCAGTGTTCTCCCCAAAAATATTCAAGGCTTGATAGAAGGGCACAGTGTGGGTGGAGCCTGTAGCCACAACAAAGCTTTAGGGTTACCCCATTCTCCACACCAACAGGAGTTGTACGTGTACTGAAGGCTTGTTGGGCCGACATGCCTTACGTATGCTAGGGAGAACACTGTTACAGTAGTCTTATTCAAGAGGGAACAAAACAGCTTAGGTCAAAATTAATACTACCCCTCAGCTGTCCCACCCCCTCCTGAAATAGATTCTGGTTACTGTACATGTACATTTATTAAGTGTGTTCCTCTTTATTCAGAGATTTTCTGTGGTGCCCGTCTGAGCATTTGATAGCCTACTGGATACCAGAACAGGGTCAGATCCCCGCCAAGATTATCGTCGTGGAAATACCTTCTCGCAAGGAACTTAGCACCAAGAACAGGCATCTGGTGTCAGACGTAAGAAGAGGAAAAACATTATAGAACTAGAGTGAGAGAGAGAGAGACAGAGAGAGATGGGGGAGGGGGGAGAGGGAGAGAGAGGACGCAAGAGAGAGAGAGAGTGGGAGAGAGAGTGAGTGTGTGTGTGTGTTATGTAATTCTTTTCCTCTGCAGTGTAAGCTCCACTGGCACAAGAAGGGTGACTATCTGTGTGCAAGGGTTGACAGGTACACCAACAAGAGTAGGAAGGTAACTCAAACAGTGTACCTTTATACTTGTGTGGTGTGGATGGGGCTCGATGGAAAAAAGTATCATTCGTTTTTGTCTCTCCCTCTAGCAACTCTGCTACAGCTTTGACATCTTTCACATGAGGGAGTCGCTCATTCCTGTCGACACCATTGAGATCAAAGGTCAGTCACTAATTAGCATTCCAAGTATAATTATATGTGTGCATACAATGTAAGTTTTATGTATGCATGGTTACATTAAAACGTTGTGTCTGTTTTGCAGAGCCGGTTGTGTCCTTTGCTCTCGAGCCGACAGGTTCAAAGTTCATTGTGATCCACGGGGAACCCCCTACCCGCATCATGGCCTCTTTCTACAACATCAACGACAAGGGAAACAAAGTCACACTGCTCAGTAAGTCATGTATAGTTAAACCACTTTTTTTTGGGGGGGGGGGGGGAGGGAGGGGAGGGGCTGGGGATGGATATTGGAGACTTATCCATAATGTGCTTTAGTATTTAGGAATAACACACAAATTTGAAAAAGTGTACACTTAGGGAGATTTAGCTTAGTTTTCTGTGTGTGTTTTATCTTGATCGATGTATACAATATATGTCTGTATAATGCTGATGATAGGAAGTTATAGCTATAATAGTGAAAGATTTGCAGTTTTACTCTTTCCTTGTTACATCATTTGTAAAAGTGCATTCATAGTGAAGCATTATCGTGCATACTCTCTGTGTTCAAAGAACCGTTGTAAGCGCATAAGCCTCGTAGCATAAAGCTAGGTTAATTAACCTTGGAAAATTCACAAGAATAGGAAAAGCCCACAATTTGCAAACAAGCAATCACCAACATCTGTCCTATAGTAATCATTACTAACTACATTATAATAATGGTGTACTTATAACATTGTACTGAAATTAATATTGTCAATACTTGTAAATATACCTGTAAGGAAGTGATAAATATGCAATATAAATAAACGTGTGTGCTATGCACAATAAATATATATTCTATAAATAACTTTTCCACTAAGTTGCCATAAATAGTCACTTGTGATGAGATCTAAAATACCTGGCTAATTTTATCTAGCATGCTCAGTAGTTCTTCGCATTCGGACTTATATGGGAATGTGGTACACTCCCTTAGTGCTGTTTTCAAAACCGTGACATCAAGCTCGGACGCTGTAGCATGAACACGATAAGCCTTCAGAAACTCGATGCAACGATAGTGGTGCTCTGTCCACCCAATTCTCGTCTGAAGCTCCTCCCATCTTCTCTTGGCCTCTTCGCACTTTTCATCGTCTTGGAGAGGCTGGGTGAAATTCTGCTCCCTATTCAATACTTGCTGTAGATTCGTCAGTGAAGTGATGTACAGCCTATGTGGTGGCCCTATGACTTTAGTAAGCACATGGTCAACGATCTTGCTCTCCACCTTGTGAGCCAGCTGACCCACCATGAGGTAATCACTGCCTTCATCTTCCGGCATTTTTAATGCCTTCCTTAGATCACCTAATTCTCTTCCGAAGTGTTCTAACTTCTTCTCTCGATTGCCTTCCGATGTCTCGAGTGTTTTCTCCATTTCTTTCAGCTTTGTTTGTAGCTCCTTGACCTCTCGCTTCAACTCTTCAACTTTTCTCTCTAGCTCTTCCACTTTTCGCTTGAGCCCTGAATTGTCGGTGCTCAAATGGTACTGCTCCATGAGCTTGCTGTATTCGGTCAACGTTTTCAGCAGCTCTTCACAGTTCGTCTTCCATACCTCTGGGTTTTCCGCTCCCTCCATGTCCGCCTTACCCACTAAGTCAGACTTCAACAGCTTCTGCATGTTAAGGTACGAGTCACTGTTCAGAATTCCAGTGCTCCTTAGTTCACTGGCTATATCTCTGGCTTTACGGCCCAGCTCCTTGATGCAGTGTGTCGAAGTTGACATACTGGGCAGCTTTGTACTCTCACCTGCCAGAGTGTACACAATATTTGTGAGAGCTGATTAGCCGTCCTCCCGTGGTTTACCTCAATCTAGAAAGCAGCTTAGCTTGCTAGCTTATGCCATACGATTGACTGCCAATAGTCATGTTTACTGTGTCTGGTGTCAGGGGTCAGGCAATTGGTCGCCGTAGTGTTATTGTTATCCATTTGGGAGTTTGTTTTGTATGTCTGTGTGTACATACTGAAAGTGAGTGAGTTAAGCAACTGAAGGTAGTTCTTATTACTTCCGTTCAAACTGGTTATCGTAAACAGCTGCAGATTGGCTTGTACATCAACTAGTGCCCACATAAGGAGGTCATGGATTGTTGCTTCAGCAGGTCTTCTCCCAACATTCGGGGAAATGTAATTGAAAGCTTTATGTTCCCACCTTCCCATATTATAGTTCGTTTAGTGATTGAGATTTTGGGATGGAGTCAGTTAATTGACACTTGTGCCTGTAGTTTTGTTCATTGTGGACTAGAATTTCCCAAGTCACGTCTGAATTGAGGGTTCGGATTGATTTCTGATTAGTACTTAATGACTGTCAACAAAACTCGTGAGAAATTTTCCCATAAAACGTTTGACTAGTTCACTATTTTTATTGGTTCATGTGACAATAATATTGCCTACTTAAGAGTGACATTTTTTGCATGTTAGTTTTATTTATCGTTTCAAGCAGCATTCACAAATGTGTTGCATGATGTATAAACTTAAATTATGTTAATGACGGAATTTCTCAAGTGGAATCCACGATATTCTTCATGCATGCTACATTGATATTTGTGATACACAACATGTATACTGTATAGGTGAAATATTTGGCTGGATATTCACTTTAATGGCCCTTATTGACCACGAAATTTAAATCTGTCACTATTTCATGCTCACACCCGTAAATGATAGTTATCTGACAGTAATTGGGGTGCATTCGACCATGCGTGTCATGTACCCCAATTACTGTCAGATAACTATTTTGTTGGTAGTTGACCTCTGTTCATCATTGGCCTACTTTATGACGACCCACCCCCCTTCCCATAGCCGGCAAATTGCCTACAAAAACTTTGGTTGCTAGGCAACTACCAACAAGCAATATTGCTTTCTACGCAGTATGATGATGAGATCATTTCAATCAAAATATCTGTCACATGTACATTGTACATACGTAATATTATGTGTGTGTACTATCTTTGTATTGTATTTCCTATTCCCCAGAGAGTGTTCGTTGCAGTGCCAACACTATCTTCTGGTCTCCCAGTGGTCAATTTGTTGTCCTGGCCGGCCTCAAAGGGTGAGTTGGCTACATGTACATGTATACTGTAAAGCGACATTTTTTTATGTGCGACTTTCGTTTGTGCGAGTCAAGCTGCGGTCACGGAAATATTTGTATTATTGTGCCAACATTACAATGCATGAAATATATAAATTTTTTAAGAGGTCCATTTCATCAATTTGAATTTTCTAAGACATCTGTTTTGACCAATTTACATAATTTTGTTCATGTGTATAAAAAAATGTTGCTTTGTGGTATGAAAATTAGTAAATTCGTTACGGTGAGCTGGTATGTTTTTTTGTGTGATATATAATCATGCATCTCGATGACTTGCAAGCAGTGTGCATGCTCAAGCTCCACGTGTTGGAATGTGATGGTAAAGATTATCGACATTGCAGTGTAAGGAAAAATAATTATTGCTGATATCAAAAGCAGCTTGCCAAGCAAAATAATACATACTCAGTCAGTCCAGGGCCGAGTAGCCAAAGCGAAGGATATGTACAGTATAGCAAGTAGGTACATATATTGTCTATAGTGTATTATTTTCACGGAATGAGAGTAATTGATCAAACTGTCGTGTATTATGATTACATAATATAGTGTGTGTTAATTTTAGTTGAAGAAGATTTGTGTAGTTTCTGAATTTCATTGAACGTAGAGTTCAATTTGCTCCAGCACCACGTCTTCATTCGGATATACACTGTTAGTGCACACCCTCATCTCAATGTCATCCTGAGTTGCTTGAGGCAGTTGCTTACAGAACCACGGTCCTCCTCTGTCACAGCACTTGTTCTCCCCCTCACACCCCTCACCATCCCAGAGAGGGTCATCAAAGTAGTAATGTCTCTTGGGCTCATTTTTGCTTCCAGTTTCACAGTAGTAATCATTGCCAACATAGTCAGGGACAACTCCCTTAAAGGTTGAATGAAGACAGGGACAGCTAGTATACTCTGCTGGATTATCTGTGGTGATAACTTCATCGTGAGCGGCAGCAAAGCTCCACACATGTTGCCGTGGTGAACCATGTGTGATGCTAACTCCATCAACATAGGTTTGATTGATTAGTGGTGTTGCATACCAGGAAGGACCAAATCCGTTTGTTTGGAAGTACTGATATCCTACTACTTTACCACAGACCTGCGTATACTCCACTCCCTGAGTGCTGAATGTAGTTGAAGAGCATCCTAGAACAATCCTTGGTTTGCGACACAGTCTCCTTCCCTCAGTGACATTGTAGACCAGCTGTCCAGGAGGGCACTGGGATTGATTGTTCCTCATGTCCACATTAGCAATTCTCATCCAGCCTCCAGACTGACCAAAGCCATTGTCAGGCCCCATCTCACAGTAGACCTCCACAGCTCCTGACACTCCCTGTATCCAGTAGTAGCCAGATCCATAGCTTGGCCTTAGCTCAGCAATCTCCCGGCAAGAAATTGCTGCATTTTTTGAAGTTAGCGCAAACTCATTGTTCCTAGCCAGAAAATTTGGATAGCAGATTTGATTATTTCATCAGTTAAACCGTCGCTGCTGATTCTCAGATAACGTAGCACTACAGTTGTGTCGCTTTCCCTGGCTGGACAAATACCGTTGGCATATGGTGAGCAGACCGCTATGATAGCAGTGATTAGTACGACTTTGGTAGCCATTAACAGTAACTGATACTTAGTGAATTACCAGTTTATTATGCTCTCTTTGCTTGGTTCAAACTTCAGCACATGATGCAAGAGTATGACTTTATAGTCAATGGTATCTCTGTAGGCATGCATAGTTGCATACTGATATTATTATTTTGATGATGATGATGACCATTCCCTTGTAGCAGCCATACAACAATATAATATTATACTACCTATTATGGCCAAAGGTTTGCCACCAAACATCAAGCTAGTAACAATAATTAATTACGTGATATACTACAAATTATTAAGGTGACGTGCAACTTTACACCACAGGTGGGGACTAGTGTTTAATACAGAGGGTGTGGTGCCCTGGGATTTCCCACCCCTAGCTCAGATTTCACCCCTCAAGCCTTCTGACTCTATTGTATGCTTTGTATTAGTTTCTTACCCCACTCTTTGTAGTATAATCAGTTATCCTATATGAAGAAACACTGGGGAGGGAGGGTGGGGTGAGCATTAGCACACATGACAGATTTGCAGAAAAATGACCAATGCAGCAATAACATAGCAAGGATTTATGGACTACAGATAGTCATTGAAACACAGAGTTCAATTTGCTCGAGGGTCTCCTACAAAACGTTTATTAATACTACATACCCTCATCTCAATGTTGTCCTGAGTTGGTTGAGGCAGCTGCTTACAGAACCACGGTCCTCCTCTATCACAGCACTCATTCTCCCCTCACACCCCTCACCATCCCAGAGAGGGTCCTCAAAGTAGTAACGTCTCTTGGGCTCATTTCTGCTGTCTATTTCACAGTGCATATCAGTTCTTTTCTGAGCATTGATAACATGCACACAACATAAAATACGATGTTCTCTCTGATATAAAATGAAAATCATAATTTTGATCCATGTCCATATTTTATTTTTATTATTCACACCAGTGGTACCATTGTGCTACCAGCAACACCAAGCCCTCCCTCTGCGTTTATATACCAAGCTTTGAGGTCTACATGCATTAAATACAATGAATAGGCAAATAATATTTGCAATCGGTGCTCTTATGATGTGTTCTTGTATCTTGCTGCCAATATATAATGCTACCTATAAACACACTTATCCCTTTGTCACAGCAAAAATTAAATGAACTTTCTTTATTACATTAAATGCATGCATACATCATATTTACAGTTTCAAGGAATAACTACATGGCAGAAACAAGGCTAGCCACTAGATAATTATAGTTCAGTATTTGCCATAGCCATAGCTGCTATAGCGCTTGCCATAACGACGATATCCTTGGCCACCACTCTGACCATATCCATAGCGGCGATTTCCATAGCCTCCCTTATAGCCTTGGTTCCAATAGCCACCTTTCTTATAGCTGCCATAGCTCTTGCCACGACGACGATATCCATAGCCACCACCTTGACTGTATCCATAGCGGCGCTTTCCGTAGCCTCCCTTATAGCCTTGGTTCCAAGAGCCAACTCTGTAGTCACCATAGCTTCGCTTCTTTCTGGCACCAACCTCACCATCATTGTCACCTTCATCCGGATCCAGATCCAGATCATCTTCATTAGTATCATCTTCTAGCAAGTCCTCATCATCTTCTTCCAACAAATTCAAATCATCATCACCTTCATTGTCATCCAAGACTATACCTACAGCTCTCTTTTCTTCGCCATACTCCTGCACACTGTTGTATTTCTCAGCTGGAGCTGCCTGCACAGCCTACAACAAAATTACAACCGGCAATTATCACCAGCAATCTACAAAGTCACGTAGTTGAAAAGCCTCTAGCTATTAATCTCACCAATCCTATGCAGAGGAACACCGCAATAGATGCAGCAATAAATCTCATTGTCCTTGTTTTAGTTGTGATAATTGTATATGTGAAGATCTCCACTTGATTCTCGACTGCTTGAAGGGGCTTAGAGTGTGCACTTAATACCCCACGTCAGTTCAGATACTTGTAGTCGTGATGTGTCTTTGATACGTACTATCAGTATCATTGCTTGAATAATTAGTTATGTTTAGGAGCAATATGCATTGACTTAGTTGGTCTACCAGATTCACTACACTGCATTGTGATATCAACACAATTAGCTTTGTGTGTGTATCAATGCAAGTCAACAGATTGTTAGGTAATTGCACTTTCCACTGAGCTGTCAACATGGCTCCCTCTATCAGACACACCCTGGGCCACCCTATCACAAGGACAAACATTATTATGGTGATCGATGTTAATTGTTAGCTACTGCTTATTATTGCATCATGCTTAGCCTAGCATAGGTAGTCAGTC
This sequence comes from Cliona cf. orientalis, assembly GCA_963930775.1. Lineage (NCBI taxonomy): Eukaryota > Metazoa > Porifera > Demospongiae > Clionaida > Clionaidae > Cliona > Cliona cf. orientalis. The sequence continues at coordinate 3,582,938 of OZ005695.1, forward strand.
ACACAGAACTACGTGATCCATGAATTGACAAGGACTGCTAGTTGCATGAACATACTGGAGTGCAGAACCGTCATTGCTGAATGCATGACTCCTGTGTGTATAGCATGGTTGTGACTCATGGTTATGTATATACTACATCCGGCAGGAAACCCAGTTCCTAGTATAATATATAATAATTATTATAGGGTTCACTATAATATTATTATTACCGTACCCTCGCGAAAGAGGGCCCATGGGCGGTGCACCTTACATTGGGCCTAGACTGGGGGGTGGGCCGATATTCGAGGTATAAATATCGCATTTATACGCGAAAGAGCGCCCAGGTAAGTTACCCACGCTAGCTTCATAATTTGAATAGTAGCAGCGGCTACAATTGATTTCAGCCTTATTCAAGCACGGTTACCAATCCAGAGCAAGGGCGGCCGCGATAATTCACTGTGTGTCGTTGAGTGCAGCCGTATTAAGTGGGCGTGGCTACGATCGCTAGCCATGTACGATCGTTCATTTGTGCTGAAACGTACCAGAAAGCTAGCTAGGCTTAGTTTTACGGCTATTTAGCACTTTACTTATCGATCTAACATAGATTATTCGAAGTTTAGTCCTCACAAACGAGTCATTTGAGCTGCGTTTTCAAGGGCAGCTATACACATGGGCGCATATTCGAGTAAATACTAGACCTTAGTAGGAAATTGAGCCCAAAGTGGGGGATGGGCGGACATTCCGTTGTGGGCCCTCTTTCGCGAGGGTACGATAATAATAATTATGCTAATTCAATATGTATGTATCTTGTTTATTGACTGCATACATGTACTATCAATGTAAGGTGCATAGTACAACACGTATTGTCCTGTTTGCTAAAAATGAATTTTGTATTCCCAGTGCTGGAATATTCACAAGTACGACTCATCAACTATATACACTAAGTCCATAATACAATAACATTATTGTGATACTGCCTCACGTCAATTAAGGTATTACAAAGTTGATATATATTACCAGTCAGAAAAAAACTGATACTATAAATTGCATAAAAATAATTATGAAGTGAATGAATTGTAAAATACCCTTGAAGGGAATAAGGAAACAGTATAATTCACACCCAGTTTTGGTTATCAGTTAGGAGGAGGAGGAGGGCCTGTAGTACCAGGAGTAATGTACTCCTGGTAGTACTCAAAAGAGCAAAAGTTTCTCTGTACATGTATATTATCATAGAGTCGGTAGACTCTATAAGTAGGGATGGCATGGATGCTCCATATATGTAATATATTATTATAAATATCTCAAAACAGGTGATTTAGTGAAATTTGAATCTACAGCAAATTATCTATCTAACAAGACCAAGACCATTCATCAACTCAATTGTATATACCAGAACCAGATGTTCAAAAAATAGCCATTTCTCAATCTTTCTTTCTTTCTTTCTTTCTGTTTTCCTGGGCTAACTTAAGACTACCGTGACTGCTCACCTTAGTTTGAGTATAAATCCACTCCATTTTGGAGCACACACGTCTGTGGCACGCTCGTTTTGTGTTATCAGGACAGTGATTTAATAGTGAGTGCACAGCGTATTTTGCGAGTGGGTGTATCTGATTAGCCATTTTGTCATATAATGCGCATGCTCATACAGTGTTGCCATGGTGAAGTCATGTGACCAATGTCAGTGGCGCGCATGTGCCGGCACATCCAGGACCTGCTATGCTCAAGCGCTCCGCTGATCATCTCAGTGAACTGTCGATTATGGTGGCTACTACCAACAGTAAACTTACTGGCCTATAAAATGCACTCCCGGAACAGGTTTTCGTAGTTTGCTGGTCAGCCAGCTTCAGTATCGAGATAACAAGAGGTGTGGCTTCATTCGCAGGTCAGTCTAGATGCTGGTTACATGAGCTGTCTCGAGAATCCCACTGATGTAAGTATGTTCAATAGTGTGTGATGCAAAAGAAGACGTCCTAGCTAGCTATCAAAAGACTAAGTGGGATTTGCACTTACAGGAATATTCAAATTTGAACTCGCGATGTGTTTGGGGTACCATAGCTGCCTGACCCAAAGGCTAGGATTACACAAACATGATCAGTGATGTACCTACTTCCCTATAATGTTGTATTATTATTGGAGCATTGTTGGATGTAGCTAGGTCCAGATAAAGAAGTTGTAGCTAGTTTCATGCATTTAATAACAATGAATAAGCAAACCATAATATCTGGTCACCATAGTATATATATAGTTTCATGCCCAGCCTCTGTCCCCATGAAATTAGTCAGCTAGGTAGCATTGATGAAATTAATGACAATCATGAACTACCCTGAGGGCACTAAAAAAAAGAATAGTAACAAGTACAAAAAACAATTGAATAAAATTGAAGGATGAAGTAGGGATGGCAGTGCCAAAAAATACACAAACAAGAATTGTAGGGATAACGTATCACACTCACTATACATCCCTATGCTTGCTTTTCTCGATAATTAATATCGTACACATCTGATTCAGTATGTAAAGTGTCGTTATGTTTTTGATATTGATTCATGGGTATACGGTATTGATTTTCCCATCCTGCATGTGCCTCATATATAATAATATTGTGTGTGTGCACAGCTACTCAAAGACGACCTTAACCAGAAAAACGTGCGTTTTTCAAAATAGAAAAAAATTTTCCATGCGTTGTATTATAGATTAAGTACGGTATAAAGGAAATAGATACTCAGTCCAAGGGCGAGTAGCCAAAGTGAAGGATAATTATATATCTACATGTATAACAAGTGGCAACATGTATATTGTCTGTAGAGTAGGGGGAACCCCTAAGTACGTGTGTGTATAATTATTATCAAAAAATGAACTTAATTTGGAACCAAACTGTAGTGTATTATACATGTACATGTTCTATAATAACACGTGTGTATTGATTTCAGTTGAAGAAGGTTTGTGTCGTATCTAAATTTCATTGAATATAGAGTTCAATTTGTTTCAGTACTATATCTTCATCCAAATTTACATTGTTAGTGCACACCCTCATCTCAATGTCATCCTGAGTTGGTTGAGGCAGCTGCTTACAGAACCACGGTCCTCCTCTGTCACAGCACTCATTCTCCCCCTCACACCCCTCACCATCCCAGAGAGGGTCATCAAAGTAGTAACGTCTCTTGGGCTCATTTTTGCTTCCAGTTTCACAGTGATAATCATTGCCAACATAGTCAGGGACAACTCCCCGAAAGGTTGAATGAAGACATGGACAGCTAGTATACTCCCCTGAATTACTTGTGTTGACAGCTTCATCGTAAGCTGCAGCAAAGGTCCACACATGTTGCCGTGGTGAACCATGTGTGATGCTAACTCCATCAACATAGGTCTGATCGATTAGTGGTGATGAATACTTGGAAGGACCAAATCCATTTGGTTGGAAGTACTGGTACCCTATTACTTTGCCACAGACTTGCCTATACTTCACTCCCTGAGTGCTGAAGGTAGTTGAAGAGCATCCTGGAGCAAGGCTTGGCTTGCGACACAGTCTCCTTCCTTCAGTGACATTGTAGACCAGTCCAGGAGGGCACTGGGAGTGGTTGTTCCTCATGTCCACGTTAGCAATTCTCATCCAGCCTCCAGACTGACCAAAGCCATTGTTATGCCCCATCTCACAGTAGACTTCCACAGCTCCTGATACTCCCTGTATCCAGTAGTAGCCAGATCCATAGCTTGGCCTTAGCTCAGCAATCTTTCTACAAGAAATTGCTGCATTTTTTGAAGTTAGTGCAAACTCGTTGTTCCTAGCCAGAAAGCTTTGGATAGCAGATTCGATTATTTCATCACTTAGACCACCGCTACTAATTCTCAGATAAGACAGTGCTTTTGTTGTGTTGCTTTCCCTGGCTGGACAAATACCGTTGGCATATGATGAGCAGACCGCTATGATAGCAGTGATCAGTACGACTTTGGTAGCCATTAATAGTAACTGATACTTAGTAAATTGCCAATTTGTTATGCTCTCTTTGCTTGGTTCAAACTTTAGTACATGATGCAAGAGTATGACTTTATAGTCAATGGTATCTCAGTAGGCATGCATAGTTGCACTCTAGTATTATTATTTTGATGATCATGTTGACCCTTCCCTTGTAGCAGCCATACAACATATTATATTATACCACCTGTTGTGGCCAAAAGTTTGCCACCAAACATCAAGCTAGTAACAATAATTATTATGTGATAATAATATTATTATACTGCAAATTATTAAGGCGACATGCAACTATAAACCACAGGTGAGGACCAGTGTTTAATACAGAGGGTGTGGTGCTCTTGGACTTCCCATTCTGGTTCCTAATTCAGATTTCCCAAAATTTCCGACTCTACCGTATACTTTGTATGATTTGTTTCCCACCCCACTACTTATCGTATAATCAGTGATCCTGTGTGCGTTTATATACCAAGCTTTGAGGCCTATATATATCTCACTCAAAGGAACTAGTCTACATCATCATAATTGGGAGTGAACCCCACACTAATCAGTACATACATTTTTCCTTCTTGATCTTTATAGCTACAATAGATTGTGCTCAGTTAAATTATGATGATACTTGTACATGTACTTTGGATCAAAGATATCAGTGGGCCAACCCTTTACTATGTTATGAGCGAGGGCCTGTCCCCTTGATCACCCTAGTAGTAATACTAATACTTTAATTATATATAACAAGCTTGATTCTTTTTACTCTGTACATGCAAACACACATTGTACTCATGATTGTCTTAGACTAGCTTTCCTTCCACTGGTTATCGGGTCTTCTTTAAGCAAATAATATTATAGACACACACTTTGAGCAAGAAGATATCAAATAGTCAATTGCTTCAGTTGGTTACGTTCAGAGCACTTTAAAGCTAGAAATAGAATTCTATGTTATTTGAAGGAGACTGCAGGCCCCCAAGCAGTCAGAGAGTAGAAGCATGTGCCACATTCAAATTTCTCAAGAGTGTAAAAGAGTCTGGAACAATTATGACCAAAAAGGGGTCCCCTGGTCGTTTATGTAAGTCATAGGATGGATAGCTTCAGAAAATTCCATCATTGCTTCAGGATGTAAAAAGTATCATCAGCACCCCAATTTCTTGTGGAGGTGAAATTTTGGACGCTCCAAGCTTTTGATGTGACCTCAAATGCATAAATTTTTCAAGAGATCCGTTTTGACCAATTTGCTTAAATTTTTACACACAAAAATGTCATTTTTAATTACTGTATGAAAATTGTAAAATTATTCAGGGTGGGTTGGTATGTTTTTACCCTGCGCGCATGCACAAGGGGTAATGTGATCGGTTTTGTCTGTCGTCTGTGATCTGTGACGTCTGTCGTTAGCACAGAAATCGCCAGATCTGGAGATCTAGGTATCTGAGCGACTTGTAAATATAATTTTTCTGTCGATATCGTCGAAAAACTGGCTTCATTATACTTCGAATCGTTTAGCAAGGTCTATGAGCGTTGTAATACTGCATTTTGTTGGCTACGCCTATCAACACTACCCACCATATGCTTTCTGCTCATGCGCACAACCTGGCACAATATGTAGGTAAAGGTCGGCAACAGCCTATAGGTGGCATGCATATAGCTAGCTAGAGAGTTCGACATCGACGCTGCAGCGCGTGGGGTATGTGCTCTATAGAGCTATCGTTTTTGTATGTAGTCATGCGCTGCAGTGACATACACGCAATGTATAATGGTCAAACCCCACATGTTGGAACATGACCGTAAAGGTTATCAACATTGGAGTCTAAGGAAAAATAACCATGCAATGCTAATATCAATTGTAAAGGGAATAGATACTCAATCCAAGGGCGAGTAGCCTAAGTGAAGGATGATAATTAGTGGATACATTGTCTGTAGAGTGGGGGAACCCCTGCGTATGTGTGTGTGATTATTATCATCAAATGAATCTAATTTGGAACCAAACTGCAGTGTATCATGTTCTATAATTATATATGTATGTATTGATTTCAGGTTCATAAGTACCTAAATTTCATTGAATGTAGAGTCCAATTTGCTCCAGTACAACATCTTCATTCAGATACCGTATGGCGGGTAATTTTCGTGGGGTGCTAATTTTCGTTATTTTCGTGGTTGACTTGGCAGTCACGAAAATTTCCACCCACGAAAATTAATGCCTACGGTACCAATGATGAGTCCGTGATGATGGGCGTGGCCATAAACATCGTGGTAGCGAAGCTATTATGAACATTCCTAGTGTTTGCAAGTGACAGTAGCCACTGTCATCCAGCTGATAGCGTCTTAGACACTAATATTCTTCTAACTCATGCTATTTGTCCAAGTCTTTGTAGTAGTAATAAAGAAGATCGAGAGCGAGATCGAGCGTGTGTATCAATTACATCATCGCTTGTGCCGGGTGCCACGCCCCTGAACTGATTGCTGCCACGAAATTTAAAACCACGAAAATTAATTTTGGGGGCCTTTTCGGACTTTCCGCGAAAATTAATACCCACGAAAATTACCCGCTATACGGTATTCACTGTTAGTGCACACCCTCATCTCAATGTCATCCTGAGTTGGTTGAGGCAGCTGCTTACAGAACCACGGTCCTCCTCTGTCACAGCACTCATTCTCCCCTTCACACCCCTCACCATCCCAGAGAGGGTTGTTAAAGTAGTAGCATCGCTGAGCTCTTGTCGTGCTACCAGTTTCACAGTAGTAGTCCTCACCAATAAAGTTGGGGACAACTCCCCGAAAGGTTGAGTTGAGACAGGGACAACCAGTGTTAGTGTTCTCTGCTGGATTATCGCTGTTAGCTACAGCAAAGGTCCACACATGTTTCCATGGTGAACCATGTGTGATACTAACTCCATCAATGTAAGTTTCATTTATTTTTGGTGTGAATCGAGATGGGCCAAAACCATTTGTTTGGTTGTTTGGTAGTACTGGTATCCTACTACTTTGCCACAGACCTGCCTATACTCCACTCCCTGAGTGCTGAATATAGTTGAAGAGCATCCTGGAGCAAGGCTTGGCTTGCGACACAGTCTCCTTCCCTCAGTGACATTGTAGACCAGTCCAGGAGGGCACTGGGAGTGGTTGTTCCTCATGTCCACATTAGCAATTCTCATCCAGCCTCCAGTTTGACCAAATGTAGTGTTAGTTCCCATCTCACAGTAGACCTCCACGGCTCCTGATGCTCCCTGTATCCAGTAGTAGCCAGATCCATAGCTAAGCCTTTGTTCTGCTGTTTGTTGGCAGGAACAGCTAACTCAAAATGGTGGTATTTTAACCTTATGCTCATGTTGTTCAGATAGCTTTGTGCAACATCTCTGGCTATAGGATCAGCTATCTGATCAGCGCTGATTTGCTGACTACCAACAACTGCTAGCTCTTCGGTACTCCTATTTCCCTGTGCTGCACATACTCCACTTGCAGTTGGTACAGAATATAGCACTGAAATGAATGCTGCTATAAAGATCATGTTGAGGAAATGTTGCTGCTGTTTGATACTGTACATTTAGCTAGCTAACTGTTGGTATGCCCTTTGATAGGAGTTCTTCCTTTTGGCATGATGTACTACAAATTAAGATAATATGCAATTTCATACCACTTAACTGCATGCCAAGTACCTCTTAGACTAACTGAGTTTCTATAAAGTAGTTTTAAAGCTAACTATAATACCGTATATGCTCGAATAGAAGCCTCATCCAAATGAACACTGATCTCGTTTAGAAGCCGGGAGCTCACCAGTATCTCGAGAAAATTAACACCGAGTCTCAAGTAGAAGCCGGGTGCCTTTAAGGGAGCGTGGCACCTATCTATTGCGCTAGGCATTAGCTGCGGGGTCAGAGTTTCATCTAGTATCAAAAATTTAGGGTGAAAGTGTAGGTGTATTTGGCATGCCAAGTTCCTTGGGACCTATTTTTAGGAGAATTTCTTTTATTCCTCCAGATTGTCTTGTGTAATTTTTAATCAAAAACTAATGCTAGTGGTTGGATTTGGTGACTTAATGTAGTATTATGATGCTTAATTTAATTAAAGTCAAATTTTTGGGGGGTGGGGGGGGGGGAACTTCCCCCCTAACCATCCCCCCCCCCCACTAGATGAAACTCCAGGAGTGTGGTGTTAGTAGTTGCGATTCGCAAATGAGTGCAGACCTTCTGTAGCTGCTTCTGGAAACTTTGTCAACACAATGTAGGCATTTCTGCAAGGTATAGGATATTATAAGGAAGCATACACTTGATCAACAGAGGCTATTGTATTGGTACCCTATTACTTTGCCACAGACCTTCCTATACTCCACTCCCTGAGTGCTGAATATAGTTGAAGAGCATCCTGGAGCAATCCTTGGCTTGCGACACAGTCTCCTTCCCTCAGTGACATTGTAGACCAGTCCAGGAGGGCACTGGGAGTGGTTGTTCCTCATGTCCACATTAGCAATTCTCATCCAGCCTCCAGACTGACCAAAACTATGAAAGATATACAGAAAAGGACCAATGCAGCAATAACATAACAAGGATTTATAGACTACTCATAGTCATTGAACATAGAGTTCAATTTGCTTGAGGACTACGTCTTTTACTAAGTATAATTAGTGCACACCCTCATCTCAATGTCATCCTGAGTTGGTTGAGGCAGCTGCTTACAGAACCACGGTCCTCCTCTGTCACAGCACTCATTCTCCCCCTCACACCCCTCACCATCCCAGAGAGGGTCGTCAAAGTAGTAGCATTATTTAGTCTCATTTCTGCTGCCAGTTTCAAAGTGCATATCAGGACTTTTCTGAGCATTGATAACACGCACACAATACAAAACACAATGTTCTCTCTGGTATGAAGCTGAAAGTTACAATTTTGATCCATATCAATATTTTATTTTCTTCTTCATGATTCACGCCAGTTTTACTATTGTGCTACCAGCAGCACCGAGCCCTCCCTTTGCATTAATATTCCGCCTACATATATCTCACTTGAAGGAACTGTCATACTTTGCGCTAGTCTACATCATCGTAATATTACTAATGCTTAAATTGTAACAAGCTGATTCTTTCTACTCTATACATACAAACACAAATTGTACTCGTGATTATCTTAGACTAGCTTACCTTCCACTGGTTGTCAGGTCCTCTTTTTTAGTTTTAGCAAATATAAACAACAGTTTGAGTAAGAAGATATCGATTGCTTCAGTTGGTGACGTTCAGAGCACTTTAAAGCTAGAAATGGAATTCTGTATTAATCCAAGGCGCCTGCAGGCCCCCAAGCAGTTGTGCAGATAGTGGAAGCATGTGCCACATTCAAATTCTCTCAAGAGTGTAGAAGAGTCTGGAACTATTATGATAAAGAAGGGGTCCCCTGGTCATTCATGTAAGTCAGAGGATGGATAGCTTCAGAAAATTCCGTTGTTGCTTTAGGGTGTAAAAAGTATCGTCAGCTCCCCAATTTCTTGTAGAGGCAAACTTTTGGACACTCCAAGCTTTTGATGTGACCTCTAATTGCATAAATTTTTTAAGAGATCTGTTTTAACTGATTTGCGTAATATTTTTCATACACAAATAATATGTCACTTTACAGTATGAAAATTCTTTAGGGCGAACTGGTATAATTTTATTGTGTGTAATCATGTGCTGCAGTGACATGCGTGCAATGTATCATGTTCAAACCCCACGTGTTGGAATATGACCATAAAGGTTGTCAACATCCGAGTCTAAGGAAAGTAACCATGCAGTGCTAATATCAAAACCAGCTTGTAACAGGAATAGATACTCTGTCCAGGGGCGGGCAGCCAAAGTGAAGGATAATAATTATCTACAAGTATAGCAAGTTAGTGTGGGGAAACCCCTGCATACGTGTGTATAATTGTTGTTAAAAAATGAATTTAATTTGTAATCAAACTGCAATGTATATACATGTACATGTATATGTTCTATAATTACATGTGTGTATTGATTTCAGTTGAACGAGGTTCGTGTACTATTTCATTGAATGTAGAGTTCAATTTGCTCCAGTACAACATCTTCACCCGAATTTACACTGTTGGTGCACACCCTCATCTCAATGTCATCCTGAGTTGGCTGAGGCAGCTGCTTACAGAACCACGGTCCTCCTCTGTCACAGCACTCATTCTCCCCCTCACACCCCTCACCATCCCAGAGAGGGTCATCAAAGTAGTAGCGTTGCTGAGCTCTTGTCCTGCTGCCAGTTTCACAGTAGTAGTCCTCATCAACAAAGCCGGGGATGACTCCTCGAAAGGTTGAGTGGAGACAGGGACAGCCAGTGTTCTCTATTAGATTATCATTATTAGCAGCAGCAAAGGTCCACACATGTTGCCGTGGTGAACCATGTGTGATGCTAACTCCATCAACGTAAGTACGATTGATTAGTGGTGATGTGTACTTGGAAGGACCAAATCCGTTTGGTCCATAGTACTGGTATCCTACTACTTTGCCACAGACTTGCCTGTACTCCACACCCTGTGTGCTGAACATAGTTGAAGAGCATCCTCGAGCAAGGCTTGGTTTGCGACACAGTCTCCTTCCCTCAGTGACATTGTAGACCAGTCCAGGAGGGCACTGGGAGTGGTTGTTCCTCATGTCTACATTAGCAATTCTCATCCAGCCTCCAGACTGACCAAAACCATTGTTAGGCCCCATTTCACAGTAGACACCCACAACTTCTATCGCTCCCTGTATCCAGTAGTAGCCAGACTGATAGCTTGGCCTTAGCTCAGCAATCTTATTGCAAGTGATGGCTGGATTATTTGACAATAGTGCAAAATCTTTTTTCAAAGCCTGAAACTTTTGGATGACAGACTTAATTGTTTTGTATCTTAGACCGTTGCTATAGATTTTCAGATCAGGTACCACTACAGTTGTGTTGCTTTCCCTGGCTGGACAAATACCGTTGGCATATGATGAACAGACCGCTATGATACCAGTGATTAGTACAACTTTGGCAATCATTTCTTAGTAGTATTTCTAATTGCTTGTTTGTTATGCACTCTTTGTTTTGGTCAAGTCTGAGCATAGCACATCGTGCAAGGCATGACTTTATAGTGCGTGGCAATGTTATGTATGTCATGTACATGTACCGGTATGTAGTACATAGTGTACTACCAAAAAATCAGTAAGCCCTTAATACTATAGCTCACTGTTAAAAATAGTGTGTTGTGTTGACACACTTTTGGTGTGCCTGTACAGATACTTAAATTTAGCACGCCAAATGTGTGTCAGTCAACATCCTCTGTTTGGTGTGTTCTACAACACTGAAATAGTGTGTTGCACAGCACTTACTTAGTGTGCTCAGTAGGGATTGTGGTATGTTTCTGTAACATGCAACAAGGTGTATTAAATTTCATTTTCAATATCAAAATGATTCCAATAGCATTACTACAACAATAGTATTCATTCAAAAGACATGGTTGTAGTACTATTACTTTTGCTGTTTGGAAGCTCTCATTGGTGTTGAATTATAACCCTCAACTTTGGAGAAACAACAATCTTGCTGCTACTGCTGCTGTTATTTCATCTAATAGGAAAAGCAGCAATAATATTAACTCAACTGGCTGAATTAGCATGTTATATGAGTGGCCATGATTATTCATAGCGTACAAAATTAAGGATTATGGAAACAGATAGGATGCATGCATCGTCCCTTTTTCATAGCTGGTCATAAAAGCAAATTTACAGGTACTGTACAATTATCCATTTACATTCAATAAGGTACATACTGTTAACATAATTTATATCCCAAATGGTCCCTTTTGTTACTCTATACATAATAATATAGCAAGGTACACAGTTACTGAAAATAGAATTTTACTGCAGATAATAAGAGTGTTGGAGTAATGGGTATAATATATACTATTCCATGTAGATAGTCTCATTTGTATAATATGACTCATACTGGTGTAGCTACTGATTACTGACTGTTGTAGCTACATGCATGTAGATCATGATACACCAACCAGACATGATATGAAAATCAGTTTCGACTGTTAGGCATGCAAGAATATGAATCTATGTCTACCTGACCAAACATCTTAAATAGTCCCTTAGCTAGTTTTGGTGGTGGGGGGGGGGGGGGGGGGGGGGCAGTGTTTCATACAGAGGGTGGGGTGCCCTGGGATTCTCCCCTCAAGCTTTTCTGACTCTACTGTATACTCTATCTACTTATTTGTATAATCAGTGATTCTGTATATACTGTATAGCTGGAAAATTTGGCAGGGAATTAAAAAATACTACTCGTATTATATGTATAGCAATCCCATACCGAACCACCAAATTTAAATCTGCTAATATTCTTGTAATAGCGATTTTGAGCTCAACCAATATTTCTGGCTATACTATATATGAAACACTGGGGAGGTGAGCATTAGCCCACATGACAGATGTGCAGATAAAATAACAATGCAGCAATAACATAGCAAAGACCTAGTTAATAGTCATTGAACATAGAGTTCAATTTGCTCGAGAACTACATCTTCTACAAAACGTTTATTATTAGTGCACACCCTCATCTCAACGTCATCCTGAGTTGGTTGAGGCAGCTGCTTACAGAACCACGGTCCTCCTCTGTCACAGCACTTATTCTCCCCCTCACACCCCTCACCATCTCAGAGAGGATCGTCAAAGTAGTAGCGTCGCTGAGCTCTTGTCCTGCTGCCAGTTTCACAGTAGTAATCATTGCGAACAAAGTCAGGGACAACTCCCCAAAAGGTTGAATGAAGACATGGGCAGCTAGTAGCTATACTCTCCTGAATTACTTGTGTTGACAGCTTCATCATAAGCTGCAGCAAAGCTCCACACATGTTGCCGTGGCGAACCATGTGTGATGCTAACTCCATCAACGTAGGTACGATTGATTAGCGATGATGAGTACTTCGAAGGACCAAATCCATTTGGTTGGTAGTACTGGTATCCTACTACTTTACCACAGACTTGCCTATACTCCACTCCCTGGTGGCTGAACGTAGTTGAAGAGCATCCTGGAGCAAGGCTTGGCTTGCGACACAGTCTCCTTCCCTCAGTGACATTGTAGACCAGTCCGGGAGGGCACTGGGAGTGGTTGTTCCTCATGTTCACATTAGCAATTCTCATCCAGCCTCCAGACTGACCGAAGCCATTGTTAGGCCCCATCTCACAGTAGACGTCCACAGCTCCTGACACTCCCTGTATCCAGTAGTAGCCAGATCCATAGCTTGGCCCTAGCTCAGCAATCTTTCTGCAAGAATTTGCTGCATTTTTTGAAGTTAGTGCAAAATTATTGTTCCTAGCCAGAAAATTTTGGATAGCAGATTCGATTATTTCATCACTTAGACCATTACTGCTGATTGTCAGATAAGATAGTGCTACAGTTGTGTTGCTTTCCCTGGCTGGACAAATACCGTTGGCATATGATGAGCAGACCACTATGATAGCAGTGATCAGTACAACTTTGGTAGCCATTAACAGTAACTGTTACTTGGTGAATTGCCAGTTTGTTATGTTCTCTTTGCTTGGTCCAAACTTCAGCACATGATGCAAGAGTATGACTTTATAGTCAATGGTATCTCTGTAGGCATGCATAGTTGCACCACTGATATTGTTATTTTGATGATCATGATGACCCTTCCCTTGTAGCAGCCTTACAACATATTATAATTATACCACCTGTCACGTGTGGCCAAAAGTTTGCCACCAAACATCAAGCTAGCAACAATAATTATTATGTGTTAATAATATACTACAAATAATTATTGAGGTGACATGCAACAGTTATAAACCACAGGTGGGGACCAATGTTTAATACATAGGATGTGTTGCCCCGGGATTTCCCATCTCTAACTCAGATTTCCTCATTCAAACGTTTTGACTCTACCATATACTTTGTATTAGTTTCCCATCCGACTACTTATTGTATAATCAGTACTAGTGATCCTGTATGAAACACTGGGGAGGGAGGGTGGGGTAAGCATTTGCACACATGACTGTAGATGTACAGAAAAAGGACCAATGCGGCAATAACATAGCAAGGATTTATAGACTACTCCTACTCATAGTCAATTGAACATGGAGTTCAATTTGCTCGAGGACTACATGTATGTCTTTTACAAAATGTTTACTGTTACTGCACACCCTCACCTCAATGTCTTCCTGAGTTGGTTGAGGCAGCTGCTTACAGAACCACGGTCCTCCTCTGTCACAGCACTCATTCTCCCCCTCATACCCCTCACAATCCCAGAGAGGGTCGTCAAAGTAGTAACCTTTTTCAGCCTCTCCCTCTGCATTCATACACCATGCTTGGAGGTCTATCACACTCAAAGGAATTATCTTAACCTAGTTACGTCATCATTAATAATTAAAACTAATACCGTAGACTCCCGCGATTACGCCCCCCCTTTGTGCATGCTAGGATTGGGCAAAAGTGGGGAGGGGGCTTATATGCGGGATCCTTACATTTCTGTGTGATGACCATTACCGACCGTCGAATACCACGTGCCCCGGGCGCGCGATCTCTGGGCAAAACTCGAGAAAAACAACAAAGTAAGGCTTATTGTGACACAAATAGCTAGTTTGCTAGCTGTAGCTACTGTTTTTATTGACTTATGGACTCCATTTTACAGTCAGGGGGGGGGGGGCTTATACGTGCCTATGCAGGAACTTGAGCTAAAAATGGAGGGGGGGGGGGCTTATGCGCGAGGGGGGGTGTAATCGCGGGATTCTACAGTACTTATAATAATTATAACAAACTGATACTTTCCACTCTGTACATGCACACACACATTGTACTCACAGTTGTCTTAGACTAGCTTAATTATCTTCCATTGGTTTGAGCAAGAAGATATCAAATAGCTGATTCCTTCAGTTGGCTACCTTCGGAACACTTTAAAGCTGGAAATGAAATATCTGTATTAATTCAAGGAGCATGCAGGCCCCTAAGCAGTCAGAGTGTGGATGCGTATATGCCACGTATGAATTCTGTCAAGAGAGTGGAATAAACAGAGAATAAAAGTAATAATTATAATGAGAACTTGGACCCCCTCTTTTTGTTCTCCAGGTCCATATATTTTGAAATATTTGGACCGCACCCCCTCCCGGCCCTTATACTTCAGAAATATATGGACCTCCATGCATATGATCAATTATAGTAGAGACGCAGAGGGTTCAGGGACTGGGTTCCAGGTATAAGTGGTAATAGCAGGGTTTGGGTTAGTCTACAGGTAAAAAAAGGTCTTGTCAGCTACCCAATTTCTTGTGGGGATGAGCTTTTGGCTATTCGATCTCTAACCTGTTGATGAGACCTTAAATCACATAAAATTTTCAAGAGATCCGTTTTGACCTATTTGTTATACTATATACAACGAAAAATAGTTTTCAGAGCGACAATTTTCTTATAATATAGTCCGTATCATTACATGAGGGCATGGATACACGTCTTGGAAGCGCCCGGTTGCTATGAACGCGCGGCGCGGGCGGAGAGAAAGTCCGCACTACAAGGCTCATGATTGGTCAGAACTGTAGGGCCGTGTGCACAAAGAAGAGTGGCCTTAATGCCTCGGGCCATAGCTACACCTAGAGACGCTTTTTGTCGATCGAACGATCGGCGCAAAATCGCCGCACGTTTCGAGAGGTCAGCCTGCTATGCAGGCGCTGGCGCTAGCCACAGAGCCTTGAGCGAAGCGAGAGGCAAGGTCTGTTCTTTGTCATACCTGTCAGTAGTCCGGTAGCAATGTTCGAGCAGACCGAGAACATAGCCATTGCACACTTAGTTGGAGGGGTGTGGCCTCTGCAACCGCTTCCATCTGCGCATGCGCACCGTACTAATGTGAGCAGGTACTGTTATTAAATACATGATCATGCATGCTAGCCACATTATCCTATGATTGTGACATTAAACATACTTGTATACTGTATAGTAGGAAATTTTCGTATGGTGCTAATTTTCATATTATTTCGTATGCTCCATCCCTTATACAAAAATAAAAACTGCGAAAGTATTAACTTACAAAAGATTTTTTCCTTTTGCGCGTGATCTTTGACCTATACGCCTGCCACGGCCACACGCGGTCACCAGCGGCAGGTGCTAAATGTAAGGCTAGCTCAATGAACGATGCCTCTTTATCGGTTCTTTGCCAAGGTGTCGAAACGGAGTGACCTTTCTGATTCCAGTGAACCGCTATCAGGATCAATTACAATCAAGGAAGCCAGTCAGTGATGCTAGAGTTACTGTATACCGCACGTAAGTGCGAGCGCTACCAGCTGCGCATGCGTGCAATCTCCCACAGCAAGCATACGAAATTAAAAAAATACGAAAGTTTATTCTAAGGGTGTTTTGGCCAATCATACGAAAATTAGCACCAACAAAAATTTCCTGCTATATAGAGTAGGGTTGGCATATTTCGGACAGCTAAGAAAAGACAGCGTTATATCACAGACAAACGAGCAGCACTAGATCGCGAGTATGCAACCACAGATAGGCCCAAACACCACCTACTAAACGAGCCCTTAACCGTAGCCCCACCTACTTCCGTTCGTGGAGGGCGTGCGCACAAAGTACCGCTGGTTCCGGAGGTAGAGAGCGGACAGTGTCGACCATTACCGGACGAAGGTGAAAGAAAATACATAAAAAATCGCGGCTGCGGTTATCAATATATGATACATAAATGGCATCAAATGCATCATGAACAACATCCTTCTTACATCCTGCCTTTAGATTTGAAGATTCATCCAAAAATTGTGAAATAATATATGAATACATAAAGTAATGCATTGTCCAGAAACTACCTCTGAAAGTTCTTTACAAAAAAAATCTGGTTTATGCTTATAATAAGGTCAAAAAATTCCGGAAAAAATTCTAAAAATTCTCCATACATTCTAGTATGCACATACCAAATGAAAAAATAATTCATCAAAAATTGATGCCGCTGTGCCATGGTAATAATATATATAAATCTTAACTACCATGAAAAAACAGCTTCTTGAAAAAAATACGAAAAAGTTGCGACTGTTTAGAGCAGTATTGTGCAGCTTCTGTGTGGATGCACACCACAAGAAATGAGATATAGGTAGTACTTACATGGCCCCTACCTCATGGCAAATGGTGAAAGATTACGTAATACCGTTGGCCGTATAAACGCAATTATGTGCGAGGCGTCCAGTAACTGCCTCCGTCCGATAATACCCTACCCTACTCTATACGGTACTTTTTTCATGCACATAAAAATGTTTCTTTACGGTATGAAATTTGTTACATTATTCAGGGCGATCTGGTGTTTTCTTGTGTGTATTATTAATCATAATATGCATCACAATGACTTGCATGCAATGTGCATGCTCCATATGTTGGAATGTAACCATGACTGACAGTTGTCAGCAGCACAATCTGAGGAAAAGTATCCAATACTGATATCAAAAGCAGCTTATAAAGGAAATAGATGCTCATTCAGTCCAGAGGTGAATAGCCAAAGTGCAGAATAATTATCTACAATATTATATGATAATATAAGGCCAAACAAACTTAATTACTAGTTTCTCAGGCTTTCAAATTTTAAAACCCATGCGGGAGGCGGCTTTTTATTTTATTTTTTAATGAAAACGGGCGTGGCGATAATGGCCACGCCCATTTTCGCTAGTGCTGCACATGGTTGCTACACAAGTTAGTGCTGAAATACAAGTATTGAAGTCCAGCCAGAGAGAATATCTAGCCTAATCAAGTTTAGCTTTCTATATAGTAGAGAAAATTTTCATCAGTCGTACTAACCTTGCAAGACGACAAGATTTAGCCTGCACCAGATGACGTCATCATCTTTGAAGAAAATAGCTAGCTAGCTGCTGGCTAAATACCACTTTCACGAGTTGTGAGATGTTAACCAAACTGTCTCGAGATGCCAGAAAACAGTTAGTTTCGTGAACTCTTTACCGTGTATATTCCAATTTTTGTCTGTTAATTCGCACGTGACTGCTCACGTGAAAAATAAATAAAAAAGTCTTGCTTTCTCAAAATTTGATGCGGGCGGGCCTGAGAAACTATTAATTAACTTTGCTTGGCCTAAGTGGCTACACTGTCTATAGAGTAGGGGGAACTCCCGAGTATGTGTGTATAATTATTATCAAGGAATGAATTTAATTTGGAACCAAACAGTAGCATATATACATACATGTATGTGTACTATAGTTGCATACTCTGTGTGTATATTGATTTAGTATAGTGAGTAAATTTCATTGAATGTAGAGTTTAATTTGCTCCAGTACAACGTCTTCATCCGAATTTCCACTGTTAGTGCACACCCTCATCTCAATGTCATCCTGAGTTGGTTGAAGCAGCTGCTTACAGAACCACGGTCCTCCTCTGTCACAGCACTCATTCTCCCCCTCACACCCCTCACCATCCCAGAGAGGGTCGTCAAAGTAGTAGCGTCTCTCAACTCTTGTCCTGCTGCCAGTTTCACAGTAGTAATCATTGCGAACAAAGTCAGGGACAACTCCCCTAAAGGTTGAATGAAGACATGGGCAGCTAGTATACTCTCCTGAATTTCTTGTGGTGACTGCTTCATCGTAAGCTGCAGCAAAGCTCCACACGTGTTGTCTTGGTGAACCATGCGTTAAGCTGATTCCATCAATGTAGGTTTCATTTATTTTGGGAGTAAATCGAGATGGACCGAAGCCATTTGTTTTGTAGTACTGGTATCCTACTACTTTGCCACAGACCTGCCTATACTTCACTCCCTGAGTACTAAATATAGTTGAAGAGCATCCTGGAGCAAGGCTTGGTTTGCGACACAGTCTCCTTCCCTCAGTGACACTGTAGACCAGCCCAGGAGGGCACTGGGAGTGGTTGTTCCTCATGTCCACATTAGCAATTCTCATCCAGCCTCCAGACTGACCAAAACTATTGTTAGTTCCCATCTCACAGTAGACCTTCATAGCTCCAGACACTCCCCATATCCAGTAGTAGCCAGATCCATAGCATGGCCTTAACTCTGCAATCTTGTTGCAAGAGATGGCTGGATTATCTGAAATTTCATTTTTCAAAGGCTGAAACTTTTGGAGGACAGACTTGATTGTTTCATCACTTAGATCATTGCTGTAGATTCTCAGATTAGGTACCACTACAGTTGTGTTGCTTTCCCTGGCTGGACAAATACCGTTGGCATATGATGAGCTGCAGACTGCTATGATAGCATTAATTAGTATAACTTTGGCAATCATTTCTTAATGTTTCAAAGTACCTATTTATTATGCACCCTTTGTTTTAGTCAAGACTGAGCATAGAACATCATTCAAAGCATCATTTTATAGTGCATGGCAATATTACATACATCATGTATGTAATTATTCTCGTCCCCAGGCCACTCCCACATTCTTAATGTTACACACTGAAAAGAGTGAGTGTAATATTGAAAACTTGGGAGTGGCCTGGGGACGAGGCTAGTGTATGCAGTGTACTACCAAGAAATCAGTGAACTCTTGTACTATACATGCTAATATTATGTTGTATAATTATTCACATTTAGATCTTAGTTATAGCAAATAATATGGTCTGATTGGGTTACACTGATGTAACTATCCTTCATATAAAAAATTATGTAAAGCTCTGTAGAAAATCATGTAAAATTTCTTGCTCCTATGGTTAGGATTGTTGCTAGGCAGCAGTTTATGTGTCTAGCTTTTGGGCGTTGTTGCTAGGATCTAAACATGTTAGATACTGTTTAGTCAGTTTCTACTCAGAGAGCCCTTCAGTCTTCTAAATCACATAGAAACCTCCTTAACAGTGTCTAACTATTATGTAGTACACAAAATATATCTCCTTCTGCAAGATGATAATAATTATTATGATTGATGTTTTTCATGATACATTATATGTCCCACTTGCTTCTTGAACTGTGTAGCTAGATACCAATTGACTAGCAATAGATATTTCTAATGACTCAATTTTGATTCCAATGTTTTGACTCCTCATTGGGGAATGGAGTTACAATGACAAACGAACACTATGCCCAACATGCCCAATATTACTACTGCGAGGTGCTCACATGGATTTCAGCACATTATTATCGCAAAGAGTAGTTTAACCACAAGAATGTACATTGCATGTGATTGCAGCAGTATCATGTGTGCCATAAAGCAGTAGTGCTGTATCAGCAGTTTATAACTGCACAGAAAGCCAAGAAGCTTCAGTGATGAGTCATTCATCTTGTTGGATCTATGGCTAACCATACTTACCCATCGAATTAAAAAGAAGCCATTGCTGTCTCTTTTGTCCACTGAAGGTTCGCCAGGGTACGAGAAAGGCAGCTGTTACCAGCAAATGATGCCAGAACTCTTGAACAAAGTGTTTTCAGCAAAAGCCACACGGTAAAAACCTAGAAAGCACCATAAGGAACCTGATGACACCTTGCTTTCAATGTATAAACAAGGTAGGCAGCAGATTTCATGGTAACAGACAGACAGACAGAATGACTACCTTGACCCAATAGGGCATAGATTAAAAACAGATGGTTAGAGCGGGATAAAATTTTTAATAATGATGATACTGCACTGATATGCACCACCACAAGTCTAATTCCATGGACTGAGAGCATGGACCCCTCCCTGATATTGTTCTTTGTGGACATCATCATAATTGGTCATCTTTCAGCCACACCCACCCTCAACACACATGCATGAATGCATGTGCAGTATCATCACCATTTTATCTTCATTCCCTGACGAGGACACCTGAAATGTTGGAATCAAAAATCGGCTAGTGAGAATTGAAATATTTTTTAATGAGCCAATGCTGTTATGAGAAAAAGAGACCGGTACACATAATAATTATAGATTATGGTAGTATGACAGTTGTAATTTCTATCTTGACCATGTCCAAATTATGATTGTAAATAGTGAGTAAACTTGTATCAGTACAAATAGAGCAGATTTTAGTACAATGTACATTACTCCATACATATAACAAGGTACATACTACAAACATCGTCCCTTTTTCATAGCTGGGCATAAAAGGAATAAACACAGAGCAGATTTACAGGTACTGTACATACCCTACAAACATAATTTACATCCCAAATGTCCCTTTTGTCACAGCTGGTTGCATTATGGTATACATATGCTGTATATACTACGTTACTCCATGGTACATAGCTACTGCAAATACATGTAGAATTTTACTGTGGATAATAATAGTGGTGGTGTAATGGGTACTATTCCATGTATGTACGAGCATAAAAAAAACAATAAAATTGAAGGATAAAGTAGGGATGGCAGGGTCAAAAAGTACACGAACAAGATTTGTAAGGCATAAGCATCCGCTATATTATACATCCCTTCGCTTGCTTTTCTTGATTATTATGATGTATTTATCGAGTGTGGCATGTGGGAGACATTCAGGTTGTTCCCTGGTTGTTACGATGGTTCAGGATAGTCAGTTTTGATTCAGTTGCACATTATTTTTGTACCCCCCCAAAAACCTTAAATAGTCATTAATTTTAGATAGTGTCTGTGACCAACACTCTTGTGGGTGGAGTGGATGCTCCTAGTGTAGTAAAAAAATATGTACAGTATTTAAAACCTAGGTAAATAACATAACTACACATGCACATGAAGTGAGAGCACTGGTATAATAATAATAATTATTATTATTATTATTATAGATTGGGTGCAAATGAACCCACATCCTGGTAATGCCATTGTAGCAATATAATATTTATTGTAGTATTGACTGGTGAGGTGCCAGTGTTTCATACAGAGGATGGGGTGCCCTGGGATTTCCCATCCCTAACTCAGATTTCACCCCTCAAGCTTTTCTGACTCTACTATATACGTACTTTGTACTAGTTTCCCACCCCAATGGCATCAGATCCTCCATTTGCTTGTCGTATAATCAGTGATTCTGTATTATATGAAACACTGGGGAGGGAGGGTGGGGTAAGCATTAGCACACATGACGGATGTGCAGAAAAAGCCAATGCAGCAAAAGCATAGCAAGGACTTGCATGTATAAACTCCTATCTAATAGTCATTGAACATAGAGTTCAATTTGCTTAAGGACTACCTCTTCTGTTTAGCCTCATTAACCCTCGCCGCAAAGCGTAGGCGGAGGGTTACTGCAATCGTTTGGTGATTTTTTCTGCTGCAGTGCATACCAGGACTTTTCTTAGCATTTGATAACATGCACACAATACAAAAACACGATGTTCTCTCTGATATGGAACTGGCACCAAGCTCTCCCTCTGCATTTATATACCGAGCTTTGAGATGAATGTGTATCTCACTTGAAGGAACTATCATACTTTGCCAAGATATTGCTAGTCATATCTTCATAATAATACTTAAATTGTAACAATTAAGGTAGTACTTTCTACTCTGTATACGCTCACACACATTGTACTCACAATTATTGGACTAGCTTACCTTCCATTGGCTGTTGGGTCTTCTTTTTTAAGCAAATACAAATGACAGAGTGAGAAGATATCAAATAATCGATCGCTTCAGTTGGCGACCTTTAGAACACTTTAAAGCTGGAAATGGAATTCTGTATTACTCCAAGGAGCCTGCAGGCCCCCAAGCAGTCAGCGAGTGAAAGTATGTGCCACATTCGAATTCTCTAAGAGAGTAGGATAAATAAAAAATAGGTCCCCTGGTCGTTCATGTAAGTCAGAGGATGGATAGCTTCAGAAAATTCCGTTGTTGCTTTAGGGTGTAAAAAGTATCGTCAGCTCCCCAATTTCTTGTGAAGCGATTTTATTCTATAATATTTCTAATTGCCTGTTTGTTATGCACTCTTCGTTTTGGTCAAGACTGAGCATAGCACATCGTGCAAGGCATGACTTTATAGTGTGAGGCAATGATATTTATGTCATGTACATGTATGTAGTACATAATATACTACCAAGAAATCAGTACATACATAGTTTAGGGCAAGCCCCGAATACACAAGAAACAAGAAGCAGTGTATATTTGATTTATGCGTGATCTTGCAGAGCAACCCAACCACTCAATGCACTTGCTCAAACACCACATGTTAGACCACCTGCTGTGAGTGACTGATAAAGGTTGTCGTCGAATCATTTGAGTGCTAGGTATGAATCACAGCTGAAGGCTATACATCGTGGAGCATGCTATTGGGTAATATTTAACCAGATTCACTTATTCACCTCAAGTTGGAGCTATGGCAGCTAGTGGTAAATCATTAATTTTGAAAGCTCACAATGGCATATTCAGTGGCATGGTAGCTAAGTCCAGAGTAACCATGCCATAAATGACTACCGTTCTCCGGAAGAGCAGATTTTAGTACAATATACATTACTCCATACATATAACAAGGTACATACTACAAGCATCGTCCCTTTTTCATAGCTGGGCATAAAAGGAATAAACACAGAGCAGATTTACAGGTACTGTACAATTATCCATTTACATTCAACAAGGTACATACTATTAACATAATTTACATCCCAAATGGTCCCTTTTGTCACAGCTGGTCACGTTATGGTATACACGTGTTGTATATCGTTACTCTATACATAATATAGTAAGGTACAATGTACGTAGCTACTGCAAATAGAATTTTACTGCAGATAATAATAGTGGTGGTGTATTGGGTATATACTATTCCATATAGACAGTCTCTCTGTATATGCATTCATACTGGTATAGCTACTGTACTGACTGTTGTAGCTACATAGCTACATGCATGTAAATCATGATACACCAACCAGACATAATATGAAAATCAGTTTCAACTGTTAGGCATGCAAGAATGTGAATCTATGTCTACCTGATCAAACATCTTAAATAGTCCTTTAGCTAGTGGGCATGATAGACGTTCTTGTGGGTGGAGTGGACACTCGTAGTGTAATAAAAATGCATGCAGTATTTACAACCTAGGTTAACAACAAAACTACACATGCACATGGAGTGAGTGCTATAATTATTATTAATATTATGCAATTGAACCCTCATCCTGGTGACGCCATTGTAGCAATATAATAATATTATTGTAATATCGACAGGTGGGGGGCCAGTATTTTATAGAGGATGGGGTGCCCTGGGATTTCCCATTTCTAACTCCGATATCCCCCTCAACCTTTTCTGACTCTACCGTATACTCCATCTACTTATTGTATAATCAGTGATTCTGTATATTGTATTGGTCCCCTAACCCTAACCCTAACCCCATCCCCATACCCATCCTCTAACCGCAAGACACCCCAGGACACCCTATGGCAATCCTGGACAAGTACCGTATATATAATTGTATGAAATACTGGGGGAGGGAGGGTGGGTAAGCATTAGCCCACATGACAGATGTGCAGAGAAAAAGACCAATGCATAATAGTCATTGAACATAGAGTTCAATTTGCTCAAGGACTACATCTTCTACGAAACGTTTATTATTAGTGCACACCCTCATCTCAATGTCATCCTGAGTTGGTTGAGGCAGCTGCTTACAGAACCACGGTCCTCCTCTGTCACAGCACTCATTCTCCCCCTCACACCCCTCACCATCCCAGAGAGGGTCGTCAAAGTAGTAGCGAGCTTCAACTTCTCTCCTGCTGCCAGTTTCACAGTAGTAGTCGTCACCAACAAAGTCGGGGAGTACACCAACAAAGGGAGCGAAGGGATGAAGACAGGGACAGTTTGTGCCTGTTCTGATACGATAAGAATCATATAGTTCATCGTGAGCTGCAGCAAAGCTCCACACGTGTTGTCTTGGTGAACCATGTGTTAAGCTGATTCCATCAATGTAGGTTTCATTTATTTCGGGTGTAAATCTAGATGGACCGAAGCCATTTGTTTTGTAGTATTGGTATCCTACTACTTTGCCACAGACCTCCCTATACTTCACTCCCTGAGTACTGAATATAGTTGAGTAGCATCCTGGAGCAAGGCTTGGCTTGCGACACAGTCTCCTTCCCTCAGTGACATTGTAGACCAGTCCAGGAGGGCACTGGGAGTGGTTGTTTCTCATGTCCACATTAGCAATTCTCATCCAGCCTCTGGACTTATTCAATATATTGCTAGTTCCCATTTCACAGTAGACCTTCACAACTCCTGACACTCCCTGTATCCAATAGTAGCCAGAAGTGTAACCATTTGACCCTTGCTCATCAATTTTCTTGCAAGAAGCAATAGAGATTTCTGGACTTGATACACCAACATTTTCGCTCCTATTTAGGAAGTTTTGAATGGCTGTCCTGATGGCTGAGTCACTCAGACTGATGCTGTTAGTTCTCTGATACAAAGGCAGCAGTACAGTTGTACCATTTACCTGTGCTGGACAATTTCCATTTGCACATGAGAAGCAGAGTACAGTGGCTACAATGACGACTTCTTTGATAATCATCTTTTGAGATCTGCACCCCTTTTGAAATTCTCGAAACAAGCTATACCATACTATACTGTTATAGCATCTTTCCTGGCAGAAGAATGTGAATACCGAGCTTTGACTAGTCTTTGGGAGGGGGGGGGGGGGTGTAGGTATGTAATTGGAACTTTGGGGTTGGATAATGTCATCAGTGTGGTAGTCTGACAGTTGCCCATGAGTGGAAGCTGTAATATTATTATATCACCACAGATGTGTGGGAATCTCTCTAAATGTGGATTAAAATTTAGTTTTTGTGCAATGGAGACAATTAATATGTATGTCATCCTGCACACCTGTTTTGTGGCAGCTGACACCCTTCAGATGACTTTTCCTGACCTTATGGAGTTCATCTCCAGACCTATACATTCCAATGCAAAGTTGGGAATGGACTAGGGATTAGGAAGGCTATAGGGTTTGGTATCCTAGATACATATTCACCTCAATAATAAAACTAGGTTATTTGTGTGAGCTGCAAAATATTTATTATTATGTACTGTCTGCCTGTGCATACACACACTGCACTATCGACCCTGGCAGGATGGATGGTCAGCTTGAGTTCTATGACACCAGTGAGCTCACTCTCATCACGAATGCCGAGCACACACAGGCCACTGATCTCGAGTGGGACCCTTCCGGGCGATACATCGTCACCTCTGTCAGCTACTGGACTCAAAAGGTTATAACATAACATGTACCCTGATCTGTACATTGTTGCAAATCTCTTGGTTGGGAATTGTCATGGTCTAGTAGCTAGAGGTACTAAAATAATATGTTGAGGTTAATGTTTGAGTAATAACCTTATTCTGCCAGTGTTGGTATATACAAGAACAAATGTACTTGCTAGCTAGAGATTTCGTTTTATTACCATCATAAGATGGTGATACATGTAGAAATTATCATGCTATGATTGTGAACAGTGCTAACAAGTTGAAAGCTGGTTAGTGCACAGTATGATCATACTTCAGAATCATAGGGATCGACTTTATTAGATGAATAAAGGCTTACCACAAGAATTAATACTGCCCAAGTGATATGCATTGGTAAAAATTAATGTGGTATTTCCTGTCTGTTCAAACAGAACCCATGAGACTGGCTTCCCATTGTATACATCAAATTGAATTAGCAGATGTTCACTACCAGTGGTAGGCAGTGGTTTACACAGTGGTAGCTAGTGGAAGGTTTTTGCCATTGAAGCCTCACTAATCACAAAAGTGAGATGCACTGCTGGAAACTGAGAGGCATTATCTATCATTACATAGGATGTGAAATTCCTATATTTGTGCTGAGAGTTATGGTAATTGCTTTGTATCCGTGATTACGATAATTTGTCTGTCACCATTACCCCACTAGTTGCTGACATGCCTTGTATATTATTGTGCCCTATTCTCAGATGGACACTGGATTTGTCATGTGGTCCTTTCAAGGAAAACTGCTTTTCCGTAACCCAAACAAGTTGGATAAGTTTTGCCAGCTTCTGTGGAGGCCACGCCCACCATCTCTTCTCACAGCTGATGACATAGCAGTGCGTAGTATAATAATGATGTACTTTGTCAACTGCTATATATGAGAATTTCGATTAATAGTGATACTCATTTAATGCATAGGGTGTCAAGAAGGATTACAAGAAGTATGCACACATATTTGAGCAAAAAGATCGTTCCGTTAGGACCAAAGCTTCCAAGGTATGCCTGTTATGACTTTTTACTATGGTATCAATATTATCAGATGGTACATGTAGCACTGTATAGTAGATATAATAATATCTTTTGCTGTAGGACTTGACTGAGAAGAGGCGTAGGTTGATGAGCGACTTTAAAGACTATCGCAGGAAGAAAGAGGAGGAGATGAGGCAGAGAGGAAGGGCTGTGGAAGATGGTGAGGAGAAGCATTTCTAATCTTTAACAAAATGATAAGCAATTGAAAGCTTATAGTTCCCAGCTATAGAAGAGTGAGGGTGGGTGTAATTGATTTGGTAAACTATCACCAAGAATCGAATATATATTCTGTAATGCCAAAAAGGGCATGAAAAGGGATGCATTGGCAGTGCACCTTACCTTGGGCTCAAACTGGGAAATGGGGCCACTATTAATGTTGGTTGGAGTGTACAAAGCAATGCTAATAGTATAGTCGTTAGCTAAGCATCTTATGTTACTGTAAAGGGGTATAAATATTATTGGACCTTGTTGTGTGTGTAAACCAGTCTCACCACATCCCCATCAATTGGGCTACATAGATGGCCCTGGGTTCTCTTTTAAGTTCGTTTTAGACCTCAGTAGGAAATTGAAGCAAAACTGGGGGCGGACAATCCCCATAGTGGGCCCTTTTTAGTAGCTACTGTGTGGCCTACATGATATCTCTTCCGAGATGTACATGTAGTTCTATATGTGCCGAACTTCCTGAATGTGATCTCCCACCCCTTTTTCAGCAGTAGACAAGGTGGGGCTTGATTTATGGAAATAGTGTGGTACTAAAATGTCACATTATTTTATAGCATTTGCAATACCCACTCCCATGATTGTACGAATAGTATATTATTATAGTACTGTGCCGTGTATTATTTCTTGCCTTGTTAAAATTTGCATTTACAGTTGTAGGAGAAGTAGATGGTGAATATGAAGAGGAATCCATAGAGATATTTGTAGCAGAAGAGGAGACTTTAGTGGAGTGAAGTTATCTAGAGATAATAAATAACAGCAGTATTAGTATTAAACTGTTAACTAATTTTTCGAGGCAAAAGCGTAGTATAATATATAAAAGCTAATGCAGGGACTCCAAGTGTATGTGACACATTTTGAATGGTACTATTATAAAATATCTGCTCATGTGCGAAATCACAGTGCAATGACTACACACACTGAATATCCAGCATCAAGCAAAATGTTATTATACACCATGGATAAATAATTTTACACTGCATATTTTCTGTTCACTCCCAACTATTATTCTTTTTAGTACGGTTCAATAATTCTGCCCAGTTTAAGTTAGATGCCATCTTATTACAGTTCTTATGCACTGAATGTGTGTTGATTTTAGTTGAAGAAAGTTCGTGTTGTGGCTATGTAAAATTCATTGAATGTAGAGTTTAATTTGCTCCAGTACAACGTCTTCATCCGAATTATTACTGTTAGTGCACACCCTCATCTCAATGTCATCCTGAGTTGGTTGAGGCAGCTGCTTACAGAACCATGGTCCTCCTCTGTCACAGCACTCATTCTCCCCCTCACACCCCTCACCATCCCAGAGAGGATCGTCAAAGTAGTAACGTCTCTCAGCTTCATTTCTGCTGCCTGTTTCGCAGTAGTAGTCCTCACCAACAAAGCCGGGGATGACTCCATCAAAGGAGACAGATAGATTGAAACATGGACAGGCGGTATACTCCTTGTGATGTCCGTAGGTAAGTGCTTCATCGTGAGCAGCTGCAAGGGTCCAAACGTGCTGTTGCGGTGAGCCATGTGTGATGCTGACTCCATCAACATAGGTATCTGTTATTAGTGGTTGAGTTCGTGATGGGCCGAATGCATTCGTTTGATAATATTGGTATCCTATTATTTTACCGCAAACATATTGGTATTCCACTCCCTGAGTGCTGAGTATAGTTGAAGAGCATCCTGGAGCAAGGCTCGATTTGCGACACAGTCTCTTTCCCTCAGTGACACTATAGACCAGTCCAGGAGGGCACTGAGATTCATTAGTATTCCTTATGTCCACATTAGCAATTCTCATCCAGCCTCCAGACTGGCCGAATGTATTATTAGGCCCCATCTCACAGTAGACTTCCACAGCTCCTGATGCTCCCTGTATCCAGTAGTAGCCAGACGCATAGCTTGGCCTTAGCTCTGCAATTGTCTTGCAAGAGATGGCTGGATTTTCTGGTATTGACCCAATGTCGTTTCTCCTACCCAAGTAGTCATTGATGGCATTGTCAATAGCTGTATCACTCAGACCACCACTGCTAAATCTCTGGTATTCTAGTACTATAGTCCTGTCATTTTCCTTTGCACGTATCGGACAAAATCCATTTGCACATGAGGAGTAAATTGCTAGAATAATGGTAAACATCGTTTTGACAGCCATATCTTGGAAAGTAGATCCTTTTTTTTCATTCGTGTACCTTTCAGATTCAAGTCATATATATAACTATATACATGCTACATTTATACTGTGACAAACATGATGGCCCAATAAGGTAATTACATGATCATGAATTAATAATCTTGATTCTGATAGGCAGGTGCATGGAGCATAAATCTGCATAATAATATTATAGCTAATTAGTAATTAGTGTGTTGTATAAACCAGATTATTGCCGGTAAGGAAAAGTCACACCACACCCTGGCACTATAAACAATTAGTGTACATTAATTTCGTACATTAGTGGCTACTTCCTCCTGTGCACCTGTCCTGTTTATGGAGTGATATTTAATTGTGATCAGATGCCCATCAAGATTAATATTAATTTTTCTGCCAAGATGAAGTGTAAAGTTTACAGAGTGTGGTAGGCCATAAAAATGGTGCACCAGGCCTTTAGAGATTAGGGTGTGCACTATTTAGACTAGTAGGCTATAATCAATGTTTCATCGTAAGTATGTATTCATTAGTGGCTAACCTCTTACTGCACACCTGTCCTGTTTATGGAACGATATTATTTTAGTTATGATCGCATGCCTTTCAGGTCGATATTAATTTTCCCGCTGAGATATGCGAAGTATATTTTCATAATAATATTACATATGACTAAACTTTAGGCTACTAGCTCATCTTAACGTCGTCACCCTGAGTTGGTTGAGGCAGCTGCTTACAGAACTACGGTCCTCCTCTGTCACAGCACTCATTCTGAGTCCCCCTCACACCCCTCACCATCCCAGAGAGGGTCATCAAAGTAGTAGCTAGTGACTCTCAGATCTTGTCCTGCTGCCACTTTCACAGTAGTAGGTAGCCATTACCAACAAAGCCTGGGATGACACCCCAAGAATCGAAGTTGAATAAAGACATGCTGGTATGCTCTCCTGATGATACAGGGGTGTTGATTTGGCGCTATGGGACCGCAATTGGTGCCAGAACAACCTAGCTACAGTGGCATCACGCAAGCTAGGATGAAATTTCCGGTGCCAAACCTTGTTTCCAGGCTAATGAATAAATGATTCTTAAAATTGTAGGTATCTATAGCTCTCTTCTTTTAGCTATAGCATGAATTTGCTAAAAGCAGTACGTATGTTCATTGGCCTAAATTTTATATACATTAGCTAGAGCATTCAAAGTTTAATTTTTGGGGTTTCATAGCTACTATAGCATGTGCTTGCCCTCTCATGTCACCACCCAAACATATTGGGCAGAGCTCGAGGTGGCTATTACTTTCTTAAGCTGAATGGAAATCAAATGCAAGCATCACCAAAAGAGAATGGCACAATGTTTTGACCCAAAAAAAGTATGTCCCAACCTCTAGACAATCCTCCCCAAATTTTGAAAATGTATCGTGGGATACAGCAAATACATAATATTAATAGAATATGCTGTACAATACGTTCTATTTCATTTGTTCATCATCAAATGAAATTGATAAAAATTTATGTCAATGTGAGCTTCTGTGTGCGGTGCCAAGCTATATTGTGGCACCAAAATGTTGTCTTCAACCTAAGAAATTTTCAACACCCTGGATGAAGTTGTGACTGCTTCAGCAAAAGCTGCAGCGAACATCCACATAATAATATATTGGTGTGGTGAACCAATGTGTGATGCTAACTCCATCAACATATGATTTAAACTTGGAAAGACCAAATCCATTTTTTTGAAGTAGCTATTGGTATCGTGTCCGAGTCTGCCACACCCTTAGCATTAAAGAGAGGGTCATCTAAAAACTATATAAGTAGCTGCCAGCATCTCTTAGCAGTACGCGTTTAATTTATTAAATATACACATTAATTTTCTTCCACCATCATGCTGTAATCACAATAATCAATCACGGCTACTGTGATAATATTATTATTGTCTTATTCAGATTAGCTATTTAATGGCTAGTAGCTAGCACTGTAACACAGTAATATTACATGTCATTATTTTCTACTGAATATATAGTTCAATTTGCTCCAGCACAGCATCTTCATCTGACCTTGGACTGTTAGTGCACACCCTCATCTCAATATCATCCTGAGTTGGTTGAGGCAGCTGCTTACAAAACCACGGTCCTCCTCTGTCACAGCACTCATTCTCCCCCTCACACCCCTCACCATCCCAGAGAGGGTCGTCAAAGTAGTAGCGTCGCTCAGGTCTTGTCCTACTGCCAGTTTCACAGTAGTAGTCCTCACCAACAAAACTGGGGATGACTCCAGTGAAAGTAAGAGTTGGATGGAGGCATGGACAAGTTACACCAGCGAAAAGCTGAGTCTCATCAGTTGCATCAGCAAACGTCCACACGTGTTGCCGTGGTGATCCATGTGTAAGACTGACACCGTCAACATATGTTTCATTTATTCCAGGTGTAGATCGAGCGGGGCCAAATCCAAATGGCATATGATACTGGTATCCTATCACCTTCCCACAGACTTTCTCATATTTCACTCCCTGTGTGCTGAATGTAGTTGAAGAGCATCCTGGAACAAGGCTTGGCTTGCGACACAGTCTCCTTCCCTCAATAACATTGTACACCAGTCCAGGAGGGCACTCGGAGTGGTTGTTCCTCGTGTCCACATTAGCAATTCTCGTCCATCCTCCAGACTGACCAAATGTATTATTAGGCCCCATCTCACAGTAGACCTTCACAGCTCCTGATGCTCTCTGTATCCAGTAGTAGCCAGATCCATAGCTTGGCCTTAGCTCTGCAAGTGTCTTGCAAGAGATGGCTGGATTTTCTGGTGGTATTGACCCAATGTCGTTTCTCCTATCCAAGTAGTCTTTGATAATGTTGTCAATAGCTGTGTCACTCAGACCACCACTGCTAAATCTCTGGTATTCTAGCACTACAGTTCTGTCATTTTCCTTTACATGTACCGGACAAAATCCATTTGCACATGAGGAGTAGATTGCTAGATTAATGATAAACATCGTTTTGGCAGCCATGTCTTTGAAAGTAGATCCTTTTTTCATTTGTGTACCTTTCAGATTCAAGTTATTATAACTACATGCGATATTTATACTGTGGCAAACTTGATGGTTCAATATTACAAAAAATATTTTCAGAGCGACAATTTTCTTATAATTTATTGTCTGTGTCATTACATGAGGGCATGTATACACGTCTTGGATGCGCCCGGTTGCTATGAACACGCGGCGCGGTGTGGGCAGAGAGAAAGTCTGCACTATATACAAGGTTCAGGATTGGTCAGAATTGTAGGGCCGTGTGCACAAAGAAGAGCGGCCTTAATGCCTCGGGCCATAGCAACAGCTAGAAACGCATTATCAAACGATGTCAGTAGTCCGGTAGTTATGTATATGTACATGCAGTGGGCTTCCTAATCATAGAGTCGGTAGTCATAGATCGAGTTGGTAGACTCTATGACTACCTAATCATAGAGTCGATAGACTCGATGACTACCGAGTCTATGATTAGGAAGCCCACTGCATGTACAGATACTCCATAATTATTATATGTAATACATTACAAATATCCTAATATCTCAAACCAGGTAATTTCTAAGTGTCAAAATCAGAATCTACAGCAAATTATCTATCTTATAAGACCAATATCACTCATCAACTCAATTGTATGTGCCAGAACCAGATGTTCAAAAAAAATAGCCATTAAATTTTGTCAATCTTTCTTTCTTTCTGTTTTCCAGGGCTAACTCAAGACAACCATGATCGCTCACCTTAGTTCGAGTAAAGATCCACTCCATTATATGCTTGCTTTTTGAGTAGCTACATGTGCACACACATATTACATATGGGGCACATGCAGGAATGGAAAATCAATACCATATACCCATGGATCGATACCAAAATATATAGCAATACTTTACATAAGTGTATGATAATAATTATGTATCAAGAAAAGCAAGTGTCGAGTGATTTGAGCTGGTCTGATCATGTAAGCTCAATCTGTTCTAAGGCCAGAAAATTATTGGGTATGCTGTATAGGAGATTCTACACACACTCGAACTCCGATGCACTTTTTCATCTCTATCAGTCACTTGTACGTCCCCACTTGGAGTATGCGAGTTTGGTATGGAGCCCATACAGAATTGGAGATCAAGGCACTCGAGGACGTTCAAAAATTTGCTCTCCGTATCTGCAGAAAGTCCTGGGATCAAAGCTATCAATCACTTTTAGAATTGTTTCAGATTCCCACACTTGAGGACCGACGAATTTACCTGGACTTGTGCACTATGTTCAAGATTGTACATAACCTGTGTTACTTTCCATCCGATGTACTGTGCGAGCATCATGTAACCAGAACCACCAGAGCCACACTTGGCAGGCCATCACACCTCCACTTTCACTATCCAAGCTTCCACACCACCCAATTTCAAAAATCTTTTGTCATGCGGTCAATAAAAGCCTGGAACTCACTGCCCCTAGACTTATTGTCTTGTCCTTCAGTATCCTCTTTTAAGTTTCATGTATGGAATTGTATATAAATTAATATTATAATAATTATACAATTGTATTTTGTAATTACTTAGGGCATAGCTACATATTATATTAGCATTATTTTGCTATCTGTGTGTCCATTGCTTATGCAAGAATTATTATAGACAAAAAAAAAAGCATAGGGATGTATAGTGGATGTGATACGTTATCCCTACAAATCTTGTTTAAGTGCACACCCTCATCTCAATATCACTCCGAGTTGGTTGAGGCAGCTGCTTACCATAGGTGTAGATAACTTTTTCGTAGTGGGGGGGCTTGTGTTGCCACGCCCAATTTTGTGACCACTCCTATTTATTATTAGATTATCTAATATCACCCTAGCAGTGATGTTATAAATAAATTAGTGGCTCGTCCCTTTTTTTGCGAAAATTAAAGTATTATACCAAGGGCTTATCTAGCCGTGGCTCGAGAAGCCCTTGTTTGTACATAGTTTATCTGGGGGGGGGGGGGCTTCAGCCCCCCCCCCCCCCCCCCCCCCATTATCTACACCCTTGCTTACAGAACCACGGTCCTCTGTCACAGCACTCATTCTCTCCCCCCCCCCCCCCAACAACATCTAGGTGTCTGAGCAACTCGTAAATACAGCATATCCGTCGATATCGTCGAAAACTGGCTTCATTATGCTTTGAATTGTTAGGCAAGGTCCATGAGCGTCACAAATACTGCATTTTGTTGGCCATGCCTATCAATACTACCCACCATGTGCTTTCAGCTCATGCGCGTATATACCCTGGAACCCCCTCACCATCCCAGAGAGGATCATCAAAGTAGCTAGCGTCTATCAACTCTTGTCCTGCTACTAGTTTCTCAGTGGTAGTCATTACCAACAAAGTCAGGGATGACACCCCGAGAAATTGAATGAAGACATGCTGGTATGCTCTCCTGATGATTCATGAAGTTGTGACTGCTTCATCGAAAGCTGCAGCAAACATGCACATAATATGTTGGCGTGGTGAACTAATGTGTGATGCTAACTCCATCAATGTATGATTTAAACTTGGAAAGACCAAATCCATTTGGTTTGAAGTATTGCAATTGGTATCATGTCTCTGCCACACCCTTTAGCACTAAAGAGAGGGTCATCTAAAAAGTATATTATGTAGCTGCCAGCATCTCTTAGTGGTACGGGTTTAAATTAATATATACATGAATTTTCTTCCACCATCATGCCGTAATAATATTCAACACAATAATCAATCACGACTACTGTGATATTGTCTTATTTAGACTAGCTATTTAATGGCTAGTAGCACTACAAAGTAACATTACATGTCATTATCCTCTACTGAATAGCTATACAGTTCAATTTGCTCCAGCACAGCATCTTCATCTGACCTTGGACTATTGGTGCACACCCTCATCTCAATGTCATCCTGAGTTGGTTGAGGCAGCTGCTTACAGAACCACGGTCCTCCTCTGTCACAGCACTCATTCTTCTCCTCACACCCCTTACCATCCCAAAGCGGGTTGTCAAAGTAGTAGCGTTGCTGAGCTCTTGTTCTGCTGCCAGCTTCACAGTAGTAGTCCTCACCAACAAAGCCGGGGATGACTCCATTGAAAGTATGAGATGGACGGAGGCATGGACAAGACACATCAGTAAACCGAGTCTCATCAGTTGCATCAGCAAATGTCCACACATGTTGCCGTGGTGATCCATGTGTAAGACTGACACCGTCAACATATGTTTCGTTTATTCCAGGTGTAAATCGAGAGGGGCCAAATCCACGTGGTGAATAATATTGGTATCCTATCACCTTCCCACATACTTTTTCGTATCTCACTCCCTGTGTGCTGAAGGTAGTTGAAGAGCATCCTGGAGCAAGGCTTGGCTTGCGACACAGTCTCCTTCCCTCAGTGACATTGTAGACCAGTCCAGGAGGGCACTGGGAGTGGTTGTTCCTCATGTCCACGTTAGCAATTCTCATCCATCCTCCTGACTGATGAAATGTATTGTTACAGTAGACACCCACAGCTCCTGACACTCCCTGTATCCAGTAGTAGCCAGAGTTGTACTCGGGCTTCAGCTCTGCAATCTGCTTACACGAAGAAGCAGCATATTCTGGGGCTAATCCTAGGTACATTTTTACCAGGTTGGAATGTATCTCTTTCTTTATGATATCTTCAATCAATTGCAAGGCGTTGCTGCTAACTTTCATTTCTGCTGTTTGAAGGGCCTCACTAGTTGCAACAGCTCCTGTAAAGCTCGCAATAGCGGTAATAAGGATTGCTAGAAGAACCATTGTGAAATATCACGTTGTTGATAGCTCCGGCTGTGTTATAGTTAGCAATATCTGGGCTTATTCAGTTCTGAAATAGGATTATGATTTGTTCCTATTTATAGATCTCCAAGCTTGCATGCCACTTCAAAGTTACATGACATTGTACCATCTGCATGATAATATTATATTATGCTAACCCGTGTACTATCTACCAACAAAGAGTTAGAGTAATAACACCTCTCGTGACGCACCTGCTATTAAGTGTTGATAGCTGCATTCCATATAGGTCTCCTAGCTTGCGATGAATTGAGGTTTTACGTTTATGTCCACTTCAAAGTTGCCTGGCCATCTGCAGGTATTATTGTAATGTCATCTGAGTCACACAATGAATGGACAATACGTTTTACATTTATGTCCACTTCAAATTGCCTGGCCATCTGCAAGTATTGTGGTGTCATCTGAGTCACACAATGAATGGATAATAGCTAATTCTCATTTTACGTTTATGTCCACTTCAAAGTTGGCTGGCCATCTGCAGGTATTATTGTAGGACATCTGAGTCACACAATGAATGGACAATAATACGTTTATGTCCACTTCAAAGTTGCCTGGCCATCTGCAGGTATTATTGTGATGTCATCTGAGTCACACAATGAATGAACGATAATTTTTTGTATGTTGCCCCTACATGCACAGGTAGCTAAAGGTTGGTGGTCAATTATGCACTTTTTTGTCAACAAAGCAATAATATTGTACCTCTCCCGTTGTGACACATCTATTTCTAGCTGCTATACATTTGTATTAAGGACCATGGCCTGGAAACTTGTTATTTCGGAGTCCTAATTTGTGTGCTCTAACTATACTGAGTACTGTTACTGTATGGAAGCCATATTTTCCACACTTTCGCTCTAATTGCAAATCGCCCTTCTAAAAGATGTGCCACCTAGTAGCTACCTGGACCAGAATGTTAATTTCCGTGCTCTAATTATGCGCCACCCAAGGCTGGTAATAATTTTGGTGCGTTAATTGGTAATAATATGCTCTGATCCACATGGAGCCTGACTGTGATTATCACCACCTCCTCACACTATCCACTTTGCTTGGCTACAATAACTGTCATGAAATAATAATATTATGATCTTGACTTCAGCTTCATACATATATGCAAATATCAAAACTTTATACTGTTTTAGGATGACATACATAGCTATAATAATTAATAGCTCACAGCAATAGAACAATACTTTGCATTCAAGGAAATCTGTAGGAAATACTACAGTAACTGTTTATAGTGTTTTAACAATAGATTTCCTTTCATTTATACTATATGCACACTCTCAGTGACACACACCTTCCAGCAAGAAGTGGCTTGATTATCTGAAGTAAGTGCAAAATCTATATCATCATTCCAAGCAAGAAACTTGTGGACAACAGATTCGATTATTTCATCGCTTAGATCTTCACTAGACTGTTGGTTTTCAGATTAGGTACCACTACTGTTTTGTTGCTTTCCTGGCTGGATAAGTACCGTTGGCATGATATGAGCAGACTGCAATGATAGCAGAGATAAGTACAATTTTGGCGATTACTCCTTAGTGTTCTTTCAATAGTCAACAGCTATTTTAACTATTGCCTGTTATGATCACTCCTAGTTTTGACCAAGACTACACATAGCACACCATGCAATTAAGGTATGTTGTTATAGTACTTGGGATTGTATATAGTACATTATAGTTGAGATTATAGTGTACTACCAAAAAATCTGTAAGTTGAGAAAGGTTGTTTGTGAAATTAGGAAGTAACATACGACTTCAATGAAAGATGGCCAGAGTTTAAAGTTCTGTGGAGCATAATAATTATGCATAGGATCTGTGTGTATGCTTCATGAATAGGAAATATTAATTAAACCTTCTGGGAATATCCCAATACCTATTATGAGCCAGACATAAAGTAACGTGAGACATGATACATGACATCTAGATTCTCATGTGTAGCTACAGGGTATGCATCTAAATATAAATGACCAGTGGCATACCTGTGGCCGCAATAGATTGTATGGCTGCTACAAGGAGAATGGTCATTATCACTTTATAATGTACATAGGTACTGCAAATAGAATTTTAGTGCAGATTGTAATACAATATTATAGTGGTGGTGTGATGGGTTAACAGTCTCTCTGTATATGTATTCATACTGGCTTGTTACTGACTGTTGTAGCTACATACATGCATGTGGATCATGTAGTCTATCAAGCTAGACCCCTTTTTCGCCCAACGACCTTTACCCACTGTATCCATATACGCGAAAAAGGGGTCTAGCAAAGGCCAGTGGTGGAATGCAATCCATTTGGCGAAGCCATACAAGTGCGCGCTTGGCTCAAAAGCAAGGAAACAGCATCAGATGGCCCAGTCTGATATTGTCATGTTTTGAAAGTAAGCTCTAAAAACACTAAAAGCATGGTAGGCCTAGTTTAGTGCCCGTTTTTGCCAATTGCTACTCTACACCCACGCATAAATTGCTTGCATGAATTTCAAAAGCTGAATCTGATTGGCCAGACAAAATTCGATTAAACCCCAGCACCCCCCCCCCCCCGCCTCAATCCGCATCTGTTGAAGTTTGGCACTTTATCATCTCTTGCAGACCATATACACCAAACTCGAACCTTTAACCCTTCTACCAAGAGTATATAATAGAGAGGGAGGGAGAGTATCCTACTTCACTATGGGCCTGTGTTACAACCCTTTACGGGGATCATGACCTTTGTAATGATATTCACAGGCTTGAGGCCTCAGTACTAGCCGTTTGGGGGCATGTAGCTAAACCTCATGTACTGTAGAGCACTAATGCAGGTTGTTGCAGCTGCTATGTGATGTTGTAGGACAATCTGTGAAACCACTTTGTATGTGAATATCATTACAGAGGCCCATAGTGAAGTAGGATACTCTCCCTCCTTCTCTATTATATACTCTTGCTTCTACTATCTACGATCACTCAGGACTGGACAATTGGACTGATAGATTTTCATTTAAAATGCACATTTGGAGGCTCTATAATGAGGTGCAATGGAGGCAAATAGCTCTACCTGTAGAAACACTCGGGCTGTCTTGGTTTTACTGGCCCCGCCTATCAACCACGCCCACCCACTATCGTGGCTCAAAGCACAGGCAAATGAGACTGAGTTCTTGTATGTTTATAGTGCTTCAGCCTCAACTGAAACGGTTTATTTGCTGAGTACCAGTAGCTGTATCTGTCTTCCAGCCTTGTCACCAGAGCTCCCTCCTCCCTCAACTTTGCACAGTATGATGGGTGGCCTTGGCACGGAGCTATCCTGTCATACGTGTAGCTTATTGTATGCCATAGTACATGCAACTTGCATGCATTGATAGATAATGTCAAGAGTGGCAATGTGACGGTACAATGTGACAGAGAATCTAGGTGTCATGATCCAAGACACTGACCCCTATCTGGTGTAGCCTAGGCTAGGCGGCTTAGATACAGATACAGACCCTAGTACATAATTTCCTGAGTGATGGGTACTGAGGCAGGGGTATTTAGAAGACATTTTTTTTATTGTGATAATCTGAGCCTTATGCATGCATGCCATCTATGGTAGTACTGTAGTCTGTCCCCATTTTTTTGTACCCCACCTCCAGTCCATACCCCTGAACATAACATGGTAAAGGTCGTCACACTTATTGAATAGTTGGCACCCTAGGCTAGAAGCTTCGAAGATCGTGTTATCCAGCATGCTAATCGACCACAGTGGTACTTTGGGTAACATTAGGCCACTCCAAATTAATTCATTGTTTCTCATCCCCCTTGAGCCGAAAACTGATGCGGGCGGGCGGCTGGAAATGGTCGTTTATTCACAAGTTTGATGGGAAATGGTCGTCAAAACCATAAGTTCAGCAGTCCAAAAAATCGAGGCGGTATACTTTTGTATTGTGCTAGTGCTGATGGAAATACATGCGGGCGGAAATCAAGGGGGGATGAGAAACAACTAATTGATTTGGAGTGGCCTTAGCTATGAAGCATCTCCGTGCATTTTTAATGAAAATCTATCAGTCCAGTCCACCAATTGTAGCCACATATAATATTAAACATACTTATAGATACTATATATTATTATATAATCATAATAATATTATTATTAAATTTTACATGTTGACTCACTCGCTGCATGCACTGCACAACATTAGTTATAGCTATAGCTTCCATCCTGTAACTAGCTATATAGCTATAGCTATTCCTAGAATTAATTCATTTTACATAGCAGTAGCTATTTTATAGCTATACAGTATAAATTCACAGTGCCCATACACTTTCATTTGAATGGGAGTGGGAAGCTCAGTAGAGCTCACTTCCATTTGTATGGGGGTGGGTAGCAATTCATGCTCAATGAAGTAGCTAGCTACATGTAAATTAAATACTATGTGGGTGAAATGACTACTCCCTATACTGTGGCAGTTGTGCCAATAGAAGCAACACATGAAAGGATACGGATGGGAGAAACTCGTACGCGTGGGAGGGAACTGCAGCTGAATTCCCATGCACCCCATGGTCCAGCCTATGTACGCATAACAATTAAAAGCTTATAGTTTCCAGCTATAAAAGAGTGAGGGTGCATGGGTGTAGTGGACTTGGTAAACTATCACCAAGAATCGAATTTGCTGTAATGCCAAAAAGGACGTGAAAAGGGATGCATGGGCAGTGCACCTTCTTTACCTTGGGCTCGAACTGGGAAAGGGTGCCGCTATTCATGTTGGTTGGAGTGTACAAAGTAATGCTAATAGTATATGACATTGTTAGCTAAGCATCTTGTGTTGTGTAAACCACTGTAAAGCAGTTACATAATAATATAATAATACTTGAAATATTATTGGACCTTAATTGTAGTGTGTGTAAACCAGTCTCACCACATCCCCATCAATTGGGCTATACATAGGTGGCCCTGGGTTCTCTTTCAAATATGTTTTAGACCTCAGTAGGAAATTGAAGCAAAACTGGGGGTGGATAATCCCCATAGTGGGCCCTTTTTAGTAGCTACTGTGTGACCTATAATATGGTATTTCTTCAGACATGTACATGTAGTTCTGTATGTGCCGTAACTTCCCGAATGTGAACCCCCACCCCTTCTTCAGCAGTAGACGAGGTGAGACTTGATTTTCGGAAATAATGTGTGTCACATTATTTTACAGCATTGGCAACACCCACTCCCATGATTGTATGGATATATAGTATATTGTATTACTGTGCCATGTATTGTTTCTCGTCGTGTTAAAATTTGCATTTACAGTTGTAGGAGAAGCAGATAGTGAATATGAAGAGGAATCCATAGAGATATTTGAAGCAGAAGAGGAGACTTTAGTGGAGTAAAGTTTTCTAGAGATAATCAAAATAGTAACAGTATTAGTGTTAAACTGTTAACTAATTAATTTTTTCGAAGCAAAAGCATAGTATAATATTATCAGGAGTAGATTGGATAGGAGTGTTGAACTACATGTAAACGCGTTCCGGGAGGATGACGTAGACAATACGTAAGTAAATGAATCTGAGGTCATGTAAATGAGTACAGCGGGTGTGTCCCACCCAAGGCCACCATAGTACCAGCTGCACTATACAGTTGTACAGCTGCAGTCTGCGTTTACATAACACCCACTTAAAGTACAAGATGTGATAGTGCTTGGCAGCCTTGATTACAATTTGTCTACATTATCCTACCGGAACGCTGTTACTACGTTTGTACTGTAGTTCAACACTCCTATCTAGTCTACTCCTATATTATATATATAAGAG
This sequence comes from Cliona cf. orientalis, assembly GCA_963930775.1. NCBI lineage: Eukaryota > Metazoa > Porifera > Demospongiae > Clionaida > Clionaidae > Cliona > Cliona cf. orientalis. Next base: position 3,624,838 of record OZ005695.1, read on the forward strand.
TTACATGCAGGGGACTCCTAGTGTATGTGGCACATTTTTTAATGGTACTATAATAGAATTTCTGTTCAAATGCGAAATCACAGTGCAATGACTACACACATTGAATATCCAGCATCAATCAAAAAGTTATATACACCATGGATAAATAATATTATTTTATACAGCATATTTTTTGTTCGCTCTCAACTATTATTATATTTTTAGTACGGTTCAATAATTTTGCCCAGTTTAAATTAGATGCCCATTTTGTTACAGTGCTTATGCACTGAATGTGTGTTGATTTTAGTTGAAGAAAGTTTGTGTTGTGGCTAAAATTCATTGAATGTAGAGTTTAATTTGCTCCAGTACAACGTCTTCATCCGAAGTATTACTGTTAGTGCACACCCTCATCTCAATATCATCCTGAGTTGGTTGAGGCAGCTGCTTACAGAACCACGGTCCTCCTCTGTCACAGCACTCATTCTCCCCCTCACACCCCTCACCATCCCAGAGAGGGTCATCAAAGTAGTAACGTCTCTCAGCTTCATTTCTGCTGCCTGTTTCGCAGTAGTAGTCCTCACCAACAAAGCCGGGGATGACTCCAGTAAAGGGGACAGATGGATTGAAACATGGACAGGCAGTGTATTCCGGGTGATATCTGTTGGTAAGTGCTTCATCATGAGCAGCTGCATAGGTCCACACATGCTGTCGCGGTGAGCCATGTGTGATGCTGACTCCATCAACATAGGTACCCATTATTAGTGGTTGAAATCGTGATGGGCCGAATGCATTCGTTTGAAAATATTGGTATCCTATTATCTTACCGCAAACATATTGGTATTCCACTCCCTGAGTGCTGAATATAGTTGAAGAGCATCCTGGATTAAGGTTTGGCTTGCGACACAGTCTCTTTCCCTCAGTGACATTGTAGACCAGTCCAGGAGGGCACTGAGATTCGTTAGTATTCCTTATGTCCACATTAGCAATTCTCATCCAGCCTCCAGACTGGCCGAATGTATTATTAGGCCCCATCTCACAGTAGACTTCCACAGCTCCTGACGCTCCCTGTATCCAGTAGTAGCCAGACTCATAGCTTGGCCTTAGCTCAGCAATTGTCTTGCAAGAGATGACTGGGTTTTCTGGTATTGACCCAATGTCGTTTCTCCTATCCAAGTAGTCATTGATAGCGTTGTCAATAGCTGTATCACTCAGACCACCACTGCTAAATCTCTGGTATTCTAGCACTACAGTTCTGTCATTTTCCTTTATATGTACCGGACAAAATCCATTTGCACATGAGGAGTAAATTGCTAGAATAATGGTAAACATTGTTTTGGCAGCCATGTCATTGAAAGTAGATCCTTTTTTCATTCGTGTAGCTACCTTTCATGGCAGCCGGTTTCAAGTCATATAAATTATTATAACTACATGCTACATCCACATGTCCGTACACGGTAATTATACGGCCCCGGTTCAGTCGATTTCCCTCGCGTTTGAACATGCGTTTCGCGCGTCCGTGGTGCGTGTACGCGCATGCGTGCGTATTACGCGCCTTATGGGCTTTTGGCGCTCATTGGCCTAGTTTGGAAGATTGACATTGTTCGCTGTTGCCACGATTATATTTCTCAGCCATACCTCCTGACATGGAGTGCTGGACAGCGTACAATTCATATGCAGGAGCGAGTCACATTGCTTTGGGCAAGGGAACTGGTAGTGATTCAGGCAAGGATGTGTCAGTTCGTGTGACCGGTGATGAGTCAGCAGCTCGTTCTTCCCAAGCCCAGGTATGATCATTATTCTCCTATGTAGGGTATGTGTGCGTTTATTAAATATCTATAATAGTGTGAGTTGAGTGTGTGTGTATGCGTGCATGTGCATGCACGTCTATGAGTGGGCATATTACATCAAAGTTTTAGATTATTCCTTACACTTTCTTTACCACACATAGTAATTAATAAAGGAGGCTTTAAGATACAATTTGGTCTTTGTTCCATAAAATTTTATTGAGTTGTTGCGGAGATATGGCTGTTTTAATATTTCTAAACATCACAATTTTTCTGCCAGGTGTGTGTGTACTATTCCAATAGGGGAATGGCACGTATAACAGATTGATTACTTTAGAGACCTATAACTCAAAAACTACACCACTGATGGACTCCAAACTTGAAATATAAAATGTATGTACCTATCTGCTTATTCTACTGATGAATTTAACATGCCTAAATGATAAAAAAAATTGGTGTGCATACCTTTTTGGCTGCTACTGTAGCTAACTCTTCACTGCCACCAAGGGCTTATAGGTCTATAAGCCCTTGTTGCCACAGAATTCCAGAAGCTGACTTCATGCATAATTTTTTGAATTACTAGTTTAGACATCCGCTTAAACACATACATAAGCTTTTATAGTGGTACACACACATGTTCACATGTGTACATGCTCATATACACACATTAATATAATATTGCTTTCTGAAGTGGAATCTATTCTTAAAGGATAAGATGAGCCCTGTTCTTCAGAAGCGACAAGGAGTTTAAAGTGCGTGCACTTTCTGTGTATCATATTTTTTGACGGAAATAGTCTACCTAGGAGTAGTTTGAGCCAAAAATTTCATTTTTCATATTTTCAATACATTTTCTCGTATGTACACATGTTATTTTACACAAAGTAAAATGCCTGTTGAGCTCTTTTCAACCGAACACTTCAAAAATGGTTGAAACTACTAAAAAATTTGAAATCAGCACCTTGAGTTACCCCTAGAAGCAAAAAATGCTCTGGAGAAGTGAGCAACATGGAACAAGTTGAAGTTATCCATTAGCAATATTTGTGTGCCACAGTAGTTGTCAATGAGTATGTGGTATTTATGGAGTTTCCCTGAAGCCCTGCAATGCCGGAAGTTAGTGGTTACAACCCAACACTTTGGATACGGTAGTGTAGTGCTATCTATGCTGAAGCCTGTGGTGCAAGTTTGGTGTTCGTAGCACATTATAGTGAGTAGTTATATGATCCCTGAAATTTCGTAATATTTATATGTGTGCAGGTTTTTTATAGGCAATTTTTTGGAGTTCTGACATGCCTATACTAGTATACTCTCCTGACAATGAACTTGTGACTGCTTCATCAATAGCCGCAGCAAACGTCCACGCATGTTGTCTCTGTGAACCATATGCATGTGTGATACTAGTAACTCCATGCATCAATGTAGTGTCAAGATGGGCCGAAACCATTTAATTTGTTCTGAAGTACTGGCCACGGTATCCTATCACTTTGCCACAGACCTGCCTAGCGTAAGCCGCCATTTATCGGCATGCAAATTTTCCCAATTTGTAACTCCCGCCAGGAATGACGTATGAATTTGGTTCTTGCACTGAAAGAAAGCCCTTGACGTAGGCTTTCGTTAGCTAGAATCCAGAGAGGTAGGTCCTAGTAATCAATGAGCTATAAGCGCTAATTCGCAGACATCACAATACCATTTATTGGCAACTGGTACGTATTATCGGCACACCTATCTTTTTCCATAGGCCAAATCCAAATGGTGGTATCCTATCACCTTCCCACAGACTTTCTCATATTTCATTCCCTGTGTGCTGAATGTAGTCGAAGAGCATCCTGGAGCAAGGCTTGGCTTGCGACACAGTCTCCTTCCCTCAGTGACATTGTAGACCAGTCCAGGAGGGCACTGGGAGTGGTTGTTCCTCATGTCCACATTAGTAATTCTCATCCAGCCTCCAGACTCGCCGAATGTATTATTAGGCCTCATCTCACAGTAGACCTCCACAGCTCCTGACACTCCCTCTATCCAGTAGTAGCCAGACTCATAGCTTGGTCTTAACTCAGCAATTATCTTGCAAGAGATTGCTGGATTTTCTGGCATTGACCCAGCCTCCAGGCATATAGGCACCTGCAGCTGAGGCTACCAGGGTACTGAAATAGTTGTCAATGACACAATATTAAGTAGCACTCGCCCCTGCACCAAGCTATAGAAGGCTCTTAGACTAAGTTAATGGGCTTAGCTATACACGTTTACATGAATTTTAATAATTATTAATCTTCCACCATCATGCCGTAATGATAATAATAATTACGGCTACTGTGATAATATTGTCTCATTCAGACAAGCTATTTAGCTAATCATAGCTTACAGCTATAGACTAGTTGCACTACACAGTAACATTACATTATTTTCTACTGAATATATAGTTCAATTTGCTCCAGTGCAGCATCATCATCTGGATATTCACTGTTAGTGCACACCCTCATCTCGATGTCATCCTGAGTTGGTTGAGGCAGCTGCTTACAGAACCACGGTCCTCCTCTGTCACAGCACTCATTCTCCCCCTTACACCCCTCACCATCCCAGAGAGGGTCGTCAAAGTAGTAGCGTTGCTGAGCTCTTGTCCTGCTGCCAGTTTCACAGTAGTAGTCCTCACCAACAAAGCCAGGGATGACTCCAGTGAAAGTAAGAGTTGGATGAAGGCATGGACACTGAGTCACATGATCGTCATTAGCTATAGGCTCAGTCTCATCCGTTGCATCAGCGAATGTCCACACGTGTTGCCGTGGTGATCCATGTGTAAGACTAACACCTTCAACATATAATTGGTTTATTCCAGGTGTAAATCGAGAGGAGCTAAATCCATATGGCTGATAATTATAATACTGGTATCCTATCACCTTTCCACAGACTTTCTCATATCTCACTCCCTGAGTGCTGAATGCAGGTGAAGAGCATCCTGGAGCATTGAGGCTTGGTTTGTGACACAGTCTCCTTCCCTCAGTGACATTGTAGACCAGTCCAGGAGGGCACTGGGAGTGGTTGTTCCTCATGTCCACATTAGCAATTCTCATCCAGCCTCCAGACTCGCCGAATGTATTATTATAGGCCTCATCTCACAGTAGACCTCCACAGCTCCTGACACTCCCTCTATCCAGTAGTAGCCAGACTCATAGCTTGGTCTTAACTCAGCAATTACCTTGCAAGAGATGGCTGGATTTTCTGGCATTGACCCAATATCATTTATCCTATCCAAGTAGTCATTGATAGCGTTGTCAATAGCTGTATCACTCAGACCACCACTGCTAAATCTCTGGTATTCTAGCACTACAGTACTGTCATTTTCCTTTGCACGTATCGGACAAAATCCATTTGCACATGAGGAGTAGATTGCCAGAATAATGGTAATTGTCACTTTGGCAGCCATATCTTCGAAAAGTAGGTTCTTTTCTTATTCATGTACCATCATTAATAATTATTAGCTATTTATACTGTGGCAAACTTGCATGAAGGTCTTAAGTTAGTGCCAATAGGCAAGCATGAACCTGCATGACATACATGTAATTTTGTGATTATAGTGTTTGTATAAACCAGATTATTACTGGTGAGGGAAAGTCACACCACACTGCAGTACTGTAATAATAATTACTATGACATAATTGTGTAAATGTATTCATTAGTGGCTAACTTCTTCCCACGTGCCTTTCAGGTTTGACCTTATTAATATTTCCTACTGAGGTATTATAATTATGCTGAAGTATAATAATATTATGTAGACTAGTATATTTGTTGTGTGTATAGGTAATCTACGGAAGCCGAGAGGGGCAATCCGCCGCAATCCGATACCATCGCCGACACCATCGCCGATAACATCGCCGACATCATCGCCGACGTCGTCGCCGATACCGTCGCCGACACCATCGCAGATGCCTTCGCCGACGTCGTCGCCGACGGTTATGTAGAAAATGGCGTATTTTAGGAAATATTTCCCTTAGACCTACTAAAAGGAACATTTTACGCCAGTGTTCCTTTTAGACCTAGCTAAAGGGGAGATTTAAGGCCACGTTCGCCGTTTTGTACATAGCGGCTACATTTCACGCAAGGTATTTTGGCGCATATCTGCCCTTGTGTTTGAACATTATTATAACATAATAAAGGAAAGATTTTACGCCAACCATATGAGTAGCGTAAACGCTTCTCTTTATAATACTAAACAAACACAAGGGCGAGTTTATGTGCTGCGAACTCGAGGCTCTTAATGCGGTGGGCGGGGCTGAGCATGCGTACTTTTTGTACATTAGTTATTGTGGGTGGAGCTGAGCATGCGCAGACGTTCAATTTTAAGACAGCCGCGGATAGCGATGATGACTTCGAACTCCCTTTTCTTCCAAGAGAGTAATTAACAGAGGATGGGCAAAATTTGCACAAGCAATGGAGACATCTCAGGTGGGCTATATTTAGAAAACCTCTCCGGAGCAGCACTCCCCTAATGAAGAGCTTTCGTTAAGCCAGTCTACACCACTGCAGAGCGACAAGCTCCAAGCGGAATTAGAAGTGAAACTAGACAAAGCTGGTCAAAGCTATATTCAATGAAGTCAGTTGTGGAGACATCTCAGGTGGGCTATATTTAGAAAAGCTAAAGAGAATGCCGAACGGCAGAGCCCTAGAGAAGTGCATCTTGAGCAATAGCAGCCTGTACACTCCCCAAGAATTTGAATCTATGGGTGGAAAGAAAGCAAACAAAGCATGGAAGAAATCCATAAAACATAAAGGGATACCGCTACAAAAGCTCCTTGCATCAGGGGCACTCAAAGAACAAGGGGAAGGCACAGCAGGGGCACCCAAAGACCAAGAAGATGCTACAGCGATACAAGCTGATACCCATCAACAGAGAGGTGAAGGTCAGTTGTTCAAACCTGGAAGAAATACGGATGACATGGAGGAGATGTTTGCAGAGCTCACCAGAAAGCTAACTAAATCAATAGAAGACGCTGTTAAATCAGCAGTAGCAGCCCTCAAATCCTCCATTGAAAAAGAGATTGAACATCTCACTAAAAAGGTAGACAACTTGACAGCTAGAGTAACCGAGCTCGAAGAGAGTAGGCATCCAACAACCCTCCAGACTCAGAACAACCAACGACAAACCAACCCTCAATAACGATGGAGGCCACGCAGACTATCCAAACTCAGATCAGACAACTAGAAACCTCAGTTTCCAACCACCAAAGGCTCTTTGAAAGGAAGGAGAGGGAAAGTAGGGAGAATAACATGGTCGTGATAGGAATCGAGGAGAGCCTAGATTCTGAAGAAAGCGAAACCACCCTGAACGTAATAAACGAATTTCTAGAGTCAAAAATGAAGATCACATCCGTCAAAGCTGTGCAGGCACGAAGGCTGGGGAGGAGAAACCCCCACCAGTCCCAAGCAACACCTAAATCCAGGCCCATCCTAGCTATTTTTCAAAATGTAAATGAAAAAAGAGCAGTAATAGCAAAAAGAGCGGCACTGGCAGGTACCAGAGTATTCCTTAAGGATGATCTAACAAAAGAACAACTACAGGCTGAAAGACAGCTACTAAACACAAGAAAGAAGTTACTACAACACCCCAACTTCCAGGGGAAAAAGATAACAGTATACCGCAACAAACTCTGGGTGAACCGTGCACCCATCAGTGAGGACATGCTCCGCACAGCTGGCATTTCCCAATAGGAAATAGGCCAGGAATCCCATCATGATATAAAGATATGCACCTGGAATATAAATGGATTAACAATGGATAAGCTGATTGATAATATTGAGTACTTTACTAATTACGATATCGTTCTTTTATCTGAGACATGGCTCAAGCCTAATCATCCCTACAACATGAATATCCAGGGTTACACTTCAGTACGTCTATCACGATCATGCACTAATAGAAATGCTAAAAGAGGTTCCGGCGGTTTAATGTGCTATATAAAGAATGAAATCAAAGAAGGAATTGAATTTTTAAACTCAGCATGCTACAACTTCTCGGAAGACAGACTGTGGATCAAACTAAGTGCAACCTATTTTGGCTTTGATAAAGATTTGTATGTGTGTCTTGTGTATGTCACCCCCGAAACCTCATCACATCAATCCTCCAGAAATAGTGTTTGGAATATATTGGAAGAAGAGATCGCCACCTTCTCGACCTTTGGGCACGTTTTACTGACTGGAGATTTCAATGCTCGTACAGGCTCACTACCCGACTACATAAACCATGACTCTGCATTACACATCCCACTGCCACCAGACTACATGGTAGATACTCCGCTTCCTAGGAAGTCGGAAGATGGCGTAGTCAACAACTACGGCAGAGAACTATTAAACCTATGCATTGCCAGCAGACTACGGATAACAAATGGTCGCATTAGACCAGACAACAAAGGGACCTTCACTTGCCATACACCTAGAGGAGCAAGCGTAGTAGACTACGCAATTACCTCAGAGGAATTTCTAAATAACGTCTCACATTTTCAAATAGGAGATATTTCATCATACTCAGACCACTGCCCACTGGACCTCCGCATCTCAACAAACCCTGGATCTTCTTTTCGCATCAGCAGACTGAATATGCTCTCAAAGAATCTGCTAGAGGATGTACTAGAGAGAATGAATATACACGAGCTTGAAGATGAAATGGAACTGGAAGAAGAGACACCAGTAAGACTAATGCACACATCCGTAGAAAAACTTGCCGAAACATTTTCAAACATAGACTTCTGCAATAAGGTAGCATCTCTTAAGGCAGAGCTTTCCACCTCCCCTGCAACTGAATGTGCACAAAAGTTTACATGCCTACTCCAAGATTCTCTGCAAGTCCAAAACAAAAAGAAACCCAATACCAAGAACACATTCCCCAGAAACACATGGTTCGACGAAGAATGTAAAGAAAAAAAGAAGAGCTTTAAGAAAGCAGCTAAAAGAGTGAAAGAAAATCCTAATGACTCAACACAGAGAGAGCTCATGTGGGAAGAAAGAAGAACATATAAGAGTCTGATTAAAAAGAAGAAACGGCTGGCTATTGCCAAACTACACTCCGAATTAATGGAATTCAAAACCAAGAATCCACGGGAATTTTGGAGGAAAATCTCAGAAGTAACAAAGGAAGAAAGCAGTACAGAAATCCCCATCTCGTTGGAGGATCTAAAAACATACTTCAGGACACTGCTAGACGGTCCCAAGAGCAATGGAAATCCTACTAATAGTACACCACGACTAGAAAATGATATGCTAGACCAGCCAATCACGGAGGAAGAAGTGACTGCAGCCGTCAAAGCACTGAAAAGGAACAAAGCCCCTGGAGGAGATGGTCTACTGCCGGAGATATTCAAATGCTTTAATAGCCAACTTATCTCTTTCACAACCGCGCTCTTCAACAAGCTTCTTGATCAGGAGTTATACCCAGACTCTTGGAGTACCGGGATCATCATACCAATTCACAAGAAAGGGGACAAAAAGAACCCTAACAATTACAGAGGAATCACTCTACTCCCAGTACTAAGCAAGATATTCACAGCAATTATCCGAGACAGACTAATAGACTGGGCTGAAGCCAACGGTAAATTAAATGAAGCTCAATTTGGCTTCAGAGGTGGAAGAAGGACAACAGATCCAATTTTTATACTCTCAACAGCAATACAGGCATTTAAAAAGAGACGCAAACCGCTATATGCTTGCTTCGTAGACTTTGCCAAAGCGTTTGACTCAGTTAAACACAATCTACTCTGGAATAAACTTGCAGATAAGGGAGTCAGTACTAAGATCTTAAACTTACTACAATCCATGTATGGAAAAGCCTCCTGCCGAGTCACAGCAAATAACACCCTCTCGTCTTCCTTCCCATGCCGAAAAGGAGTGAAACAAGGTTGCAACCTAAGTCCTCTACTTTTTAGCCTGTACATCAGTGACTTGGAATCTTACCTTGAAACAAACATTGCAGGAAAGATAGCATTGGAAAACCTGAAAATCCAGTTGCTGTTGTTTGCAGACGATCTAGTGCTGCTAGCAGACTCTGAACAAGGGCTACAACACTCCATGAACAGGTTAGATGAGTTTTGCAGCACATGGGACATGCAAATTAACATACAGAAAACGAATGTAGTAATATTCAACAAATCCAGGAATCAGTCAACGCCCTTTTTCAAAATAGGTGAAGATACAATCAAGTACAGCTCCAACTATAAATACCTTGGGATAACTCTAACAGAAAATGGCTCCAATAAGTTAGCCATTACCACATTGGCTAATCAAACCAGTAAGGCCCTTTTCGCACTAATGCGGGGAGCCTCCAAACTGTCATTTCCAAAACCAAGCCTACTTTGTCACTTGTTTGATACCCTTGTCAAGCCGGTTGCTGAGTATGGCAGCGAAATCTGGGGACATGCACATGCTGAAGAACTGGAGATCATACATAGAAAATTCTGCAAGTTTGCATTAGGTCTTCCAAGAACCACAACAAACCTGGCATGCTATGGCGAACTGGGTCGATATCCTCTTGTGATAAGACGTAAAGTGCAAATGATCAAGTTTTGGCTGAGAGTCCACAGCGACTGGACCGTCTCACCACTAGTGAAAGATGCTTGCAGTCTGGCCACAAATAGCTCACTCCCATGGGCAAACTTCATCAAACAAATCCTGGACAGTACAGGCCTCTCCTATGTCTGGTTGAACCCAGCTATTGTGGACCCCCAACAGATATGTACGGAACTAGCAGAGAGACTCACAGACCAGTACAAACAAAATTGGCAATCCGATCTCAGAGAGACAACAGGGAAGCTAAGAACCTACAAACTAATCAAAAAAGAATTCAAAAGTGAGAGCTATCTAGATCTACCACCACATATGAGAGTACCCGTCGCAAGACTAAGAACAAGCACACATCCCCTTAGGATCGAAATTGGTAGATATAACCTGCCAACACCAATCCCAGCTGAGGAACGCTACTGTTGGTTCTGCCAAAACAGCCTAGTAGAAGATGAATGTCATTTCCTTTTTGACTGTAGCCTGTATGACACAACGCAAGAGAAAAGTGCACTTCTTAATTATTGCTCACTCCTCAACCCTGCCTTCCCCCACCTAAACAACGTGGACAAATGGAGATTCATCTCTGAATCAGCAGCAACTGATATGCATCTAACATACATTTTTAGCAAATATGTGTCATGTGCTTTTGAACATCGCAGAAGTATTGTTTCATCACTATAAATAATTGTACTATGATATTGTGACTAATGGGCTTCCTGGCCTTTATTGTCATTAAAATTATTATTATTATTATTATTATAGTAATATCTCGATCTGTGTATTTATACTAGCTATTATTATTGATTCAGAATTGGTAAAACACATCACAATAGATGCAACACAATTAGTGCATCCCCGCTACATGATGTAGCTAATATCCCAGTTATATGACATGCCCGAGGGAGAGACCACATCTTCCGAAGTACATTATTGTTGCATAATAGATCTACTTATCAATACTATCAGCGAAGTAGTTACGGTGCTGCTGTCTACAGAATGGCGATACTATCGGCGAAGATGTCGACGATGGTATCGGCGATACTGTCGGCGAAGGTGTCGGCGATGGCATCGGCGAAGATATCAATGACGGTGTCGGCGATACTGTCGGAGATGGTATCGGGAAGGCGTCGACGATGTTGTCGGCGATACTATATCTTACTGCACCTGTTGTGGTGTGTCTCATCAAATCAATGATAAGAATAATGACCATCGGCGCCGACGTCGGCGAAGATGTCGGGCGTCGGCGACGACGTCGGCGAAGGCATCGGCGATGGCGTCGGCGATGGCGTCGGCGATGATGTCGGCGACAACGTCGGCGACGACGTCGGCGACGATGTCGGCGACAGCAACGTCGGCGATGATGTCGGCAACAACGTCGGCGATGGTGTCGGATTGCGGCGGATTGCACCTCTCGGCTTCCGTAGTAATCACACACATTCGAGTCCAATTAGGGAAATGATAATTATTATGCTAGCAATATACCGTAGACTCTGGTTAATAAGCGCATGCGCTTATAGCGGTAAACGGAATGACAGTATGCGCTTAATAAAGGATATGCGCTTATATGGCACATAACCACGCCCACAAACGTTTGGGCACGTGATGGATGCGAGGCCCGCTAGCGCTAGCGCTCGCTCGATCGAGCACTTTAGTTGCCGCTCAAGATGACGAGTGCTGGCGATTTGTCGATCTTCTTGCATGATAACGTTATTCGTGGCCATCATTTCTCCAAAGATACCCGACTCCAAATACTTTCCAGCCGGTCAAGGTCAGGTTCATAGAACGCCACGCCTATTAAGCGCATGCGCTTAATAAACAATAGCTTATGACAAGAAGAGGGCATGCGCTTAATAAATAATGTGCGCTTAATAGCGAGGTGCGCTTAATAACCAGAGTTTACGGTAGTCAAAATTGGACAAGGCAAAGCCATGATATATTGCGTGTACAGTAATTATTATTCACTAATTGAACTTGAATGTGTGTGATTACCTATATACTATATTATATTATTAATCGTAGAGTTCAAGTATCTTAATGCACATGGTATAATGAGCACTGTACCACTGTAATGTTCCAACACAAAATAAGGTAGAAGATAAAGGTGTTTTAATAGACAGGACAAAATTTAATATTATTCTAATGTCAAGACTGAAATACCTTGCCAATAATTAATGCTGCCATTGTGAATTAGTCGGCACGCCATACTTGAAATAAGTATACACAATTATAAACTATGCTCCAGGCAATAATTTGAGTGCAATTGGGGATTAATCAGTACAGTAACTTGAATAAATATAAAATTAATAGGGGAAAGTATAGGGCAAGTAAATAACTAATAGTATATGATTACGTATAATTGTGGGACATTAATTTTAGGCACCCTCACCTTAATATCATCCCGAGTTGGTTTAGATAGCTGGTTTAGATAGCTGCTCCCCTCACCATCATAGAGGATCATCAAAATTAATGTTCAGCCTCATTTCTGCTTCCAGTTTTACAGTAGTTCAGACATAAAATTCAGACATAAAGTAACTTGAAGTTGTACTGTGATACATGATAGATTCTCATGTTTTTAATTTAGTTACAGGGTATGCATCCACATGGCCCCATATCCGTTGGACCAGGCATGCCATTCTCATATATTATTTGGTAAAAGCGATATGACCATTCCCCTTGTAGCAGCCATACAAACTAATGATGGATGTATACCATCTATTGTGGCCACAGGTGTGCCACCACAAACATCAAGCTATACAGTAGCAATTATTATGATTGTAACATTAAAAACATAAGAGGGACCTATGGACAAGGCAAATTCTACAAGTTGCATAATAAGCATGCATACTTAGCTTAACATGTCAGTATACCTCAAATTAAGTCTGTGAGATAGTCTGGTACATGCATGCAGGTAACAATAAACTGTAATACCTTGAAAGTTCAGTAATATTATCCTTACTACCACCGATAGAAATCTATCACAGGAGAGAACATATGGGCACCTCAGAAAGGCAGGAGTTATTGGATTACAGCTCCTGTGAAACCTGCTCAAAGTGATGGGAGGGGGCTTGCATTAACTGTTACAAAGTGTGGCAACCGAATTTCTATGGTGCAGATAAGTGGACTGGACAAGATGAGCTGTTGTTCCTATCTCTGCTATAAGTTCATTGTGTGTTTCTGTTGTTGGTGGTTTGCTCTATTCTACTCTAGCTGGGTCTGTGTGTACTTTGTGCTATGCTGTGGGCCGGCTCTCTGTGTCACATGTGTTAACCGCCTCTGCAAGACGTCAAGCAATGAAGGACAAAGTGATACTAGAACAGCAAACGCTTAGAAACAAAATATTCGTATGAAATTAAACTAACTGTGTTACATGCAGCAACAAACTCCCAAAGGTAGTATGATAGTGTCATTCTAGTAATAATTATACTATTATCACTTGTGTTTCTCACAAGATGATTGGGTCATAATATAGTCTCGGTAGCCACAACCTCTGTCAAGAGAAAGAACTAGGATCCAGCCTCCAGATTGACCAAATTAATGTATTGTTAGTTCCCAGGCCATCTCACAGTAGACACACACAGCTCCTGTCACGTGCTCCCTGTATCCAGTAGTAGCCAGAGTTGTACTCGATCAGGCTTCAACTCTGCAATCTTCTTATAATTATGAAGAAGCAGTGTATTCTGGAGCTAATCCTATATACTATTAGGTACATTTTCGCCAGATAGGAGTGTATTTCTTGCTTCATGACATCTTCAATTAATTACAAGGCATCACTGCTATAACCTTCACTTCTGCTGTTTGAAAGGCTCCACCAGTATAGCAACGGCTCCAGTAAAGCACACAACTGTGGTAATGAGGATCACTAGAAGAAACATTGTGAATATCTCTGTATTAATATAAAATAGCTAGCAAATCCGGACTTATTCAGTTAGGAAAATCGGACAATGATTTTATTCCTGTGCTTTACATTTATACAATGCTTTGGGTCTCCAAGCTTATGTTGTTGAATGATGTTTTACCCATATCATAATATTATAAGTTACCATCTGCATGTATTATTGGGATGTCATCATGCAGAGTCACAAAATGAATTGACAATGCCATTCTTTGTATGTTGCCCCCACATGCACAGGTAAAGATTGATGGTCAATTAACACCGTGTACTTTTCTATCAACAAAGCAATTGTACCTCTCCAGTTGTGACACACCTGTTTCTAGCTGCTGAGTATACATGTACAGCTGTATTATTTTAAGGACAATGGAAATTGTAGAGATTACTGTACAGTTATGTATGACCTTGTATAGAACAATAATACCGGTAGTATAGGAATTGACGTAGATTGTGTATACTAGTAGCTATAGGACTTAGAGAACTTGTCACTGAGTTGCCCACATGGCAATCAAGAGTGCATGATCAAGTCCCTAAGTATTACGCTTGCTATAAAAAACTTTTATAAGTGATGGTGGAAGTATATAGCTATTTGCATGCATACACTTTAAAAAATCAGCGATCAGTCGTGTTACTAAATACTGGGTGGTCGACAACAGGTGTTGATGGTCATCTATTGATAAAATATAATGATCACTCTTAGTGACTGTGAGAAACAAGAGTAACTGCACGGCAAGTGGTCATCTGTTACAAGATCTGATGATTTAATCTACTGAGTGGATTTTGTTTGAACTCCATATATATAATATAGGGACTAAATTATAACCACAAGCGTCAATTAGGTGGTTGAGAAGTGATGACTCTAATAATTATTCACATAATATCTACTATGCACAAAATTTGTATGTACAATTGTGCTTTGCAGCTCATTTTATTGGAACATTTTGATAATGTGTTAAAAATAAGAAAAAGAACAGACCACCCTGCCTTGGTGTGGTTTATTGTAGAGTTTACCTATAAGTAAAATTAATTTTGCTTTTTTCTGCAAAACTGAATATTATGTTCCTAGTGAGCTGAATTGCTGCTGAATCCATAGTAGTTAAAACATGAAGAATGGTTTTCCTTTCACTTGTACTGTGTATTTAAATGGCACTGAAAAGAAACATGCATATACCTGTATATAGGTGGTAGAAAAATTCAAATGCTGACTCGAATTTGTACGTAACTATAAGGGCTAAAATCACTATAGAAATTCCTATAAATTATGGAAATTTATCATAGAACTGAATTGCATGAAATCTTCCTTACTCTATAATGTAGTGTTTCCCTCAGGCACAAAAGTGTAGGAAATTTTCATGATGAATACCCAGTCTCTTCTAGAAAATTAGATTGAAATTAGTAGCTACAACTGAATTCTACCACTTATATGCAGGCTTAATGAATGCAAAAATGTGTCTACAAACTTACTGGGTGACACAGTGAGTATGTATGGAGAGTTCGGCTATGGATAAGAGAGCTCTTTTGACCCACCAATTGTTGTTTCTCTAGACCATGCATATAATATATACATGCATATTATGTGTAAGAAGCATATCATCTGATTCAATGGCTTATAAATACTTACATGCATACTGTATGTCAACTGAAATAACAGATTATGCACCCTATATACGTCTGCATGATATTATTTAGCTGCACACAATAACTTTCAGTGTATATGATATGACCATAATGATTCTCCTTGTGGCAGCCATATAATACAATGTATAATTATCTATTGCATGCAATCTGTTGTGCATGGTCACAAATTGAACACTGTGCAGCCACAAATCAACATAATACTAAACCAACATGCTATAGCTTGCTGTTCCTATCTCTGCTTCATTGTGCATGTGCTTCTGTTATTAGTGGTATGCTCTGTTCTACTCTTGCTGGGTCTGTGGATACTCGTGCTACATGTACATGCATGTGTATGCTGTGGATCGGCTCTATGTATTGCATGTTTAATATCTGGCTCTGATATAAAAATTAAGGATCATAGAACAGCTCATGTCAATCATATTAATTTTATGTATACACATTAACTTTGCAAATATAATATACTGTTAGTTGTTAACTATATAATTTCATGCAGTTTCAATCTGCAGCAGTGCAGGTATATATGATACTGCATGCACAAAGAAAAATAATAGCTATAAAAAACACGAACTATAGTAGTATAATAATAATTATTATTATAGTTCTTTTATACCTATATACTGATAATAATATATATGTGTCACCGAATGTTATAGCAATAGTTATTGCAATATTGTAGCTAGCAATTACTGAATGTAGAGTACTATCTGCTCTAACACAGCATCTTCAGTTTCATACCTATTATTAGTGCACACCCTCATCTCAATGTCATCCTGAGTTGGTTGAGGCAGCTGCTTACAGAACCACGGTCCTCCTCTGTCACAGCACTCATTTTCCCCCTTACACCCCTCACCATCCCAGAGAGGGTCGTCAAAGTAGTAGTGAGCTTCAACTTCTCTCCTGCTTCCCGTTTCACAGTAGTAGTCGTCACCAACAAAGTCGGGGAGTACACCGACAAAGGGAGCAAAGGGATGAAGACAGGGACAGCCAGTGTACTCTACCGTATTATTTGTGGTGACTACTTCATCGTTAGCTGCAGCAAAGGTCCACACATGTTGCCGTGGTGAACCATGTGTGATGCTAACTCCATCAACATAGGTATCATTGATTAGTGATGATTTAAACCTGGAAGGACCAAATCCATTTGGTTTGAAGTACTGATATCCTATTATTTTGCCGCAGATCTGCCTATACTCCACTCTCTGGGTGCTGAACATAGTTGAAGAGCATCCTGGAGCAAGGCTTGGTTTGCGACACAGTCTCCTTCCCTCAGTGACATTGTAGACCAGTCCAGGAGGGCACTGGGAGTGGTTGTTCCTCATGTCCACATTAGCAATTCTCATCCAGCCTCCAGACTGACCAAATGTGTTGTTAGTTCCCATCTCACAGTAGACCTCCACAGCTCCTGACACTCCCTGTATCCAGTAGTATCCAGATCTATAGCTTGGCCTTAGCTCGGCAATCATCTGGCAAGATATGGCTGGATTTTCCGAAGTTATTGCAAATTCTATATCAATGTTCCAAGCCAGAAACGTTTGGATAACAAACGTGTAAATTTTATCATTTAGACGTTCACTGCTGATTCTCAGACTAGGTACTACTACAGTTGTGTTGCTTCCCCTGGCTGGACAAATGCTATTGGCATATGATGAGCAGACTGCTATGAAAGCAGTGATTAGTACAACTTTGGCAACCATTTCTTAATATTAATAGCAACTTTTAATAATTGCCCATTTGTCATCCATGCACCTTTGTCTTGGTCAAGGCTGCAGCATAATTATATAGCACATCATACAAGGCATGATTTTATAGTCAATGCATACTATGGGCCCTATCTCTGTGGGCATGCATACGTAGTTGCATAACAAGACTGATGATGACTGTGCATGTATGCATTCCCCTTGTAGCAGCCATACAAAGCAATACCATCTGTGTGGTCACAAATTAAATATTATGAAGCCACAATCATCATGTGCATGTACGCTAGTGAACAATCAATATAGCTACATGTATATTAAAATTCATGTAAACGTGTATAGCTAAGCCTGAGAGACGCAAGCTACTTTTTAGGTGACTCTCTCTTGAATGGTGAGGGGTGTGGCGGAGACACAATGTCATGCTTTGACAGAGGGGACCTGTGGTTCCATGAAGTAAAATAAGCACACAATGAACTTAAAGGAACAGCAGCTCATCCCAAATTTAAGGAATTTGGTTACCACACTGACAGTTACAGCAAGCCTCCTCCTATCATGTGCACTCTGAGCAAGTAGCTGTAATCCAAGAACTCCCACCTTTCTAAATGCACTATTAATTAATCTTCCACCATCAACCATCAATTATGGCTAGCTACTGTGATATTGTCTCATTCAGACAAGCTATTTAGCTTGCAGCTATAGTTGCACTACACAGTAATATTATGATTGTCATTATTAACCCTTGCCGCCGAGAGAAAGTACACATTCTAGGTATATATACCGGACACAAAGGAATAGTGGTCATGTTAAGTCCTGCCCGGTGGTGTAGTAGTGTGCAGCTGTTGCCCGTCTGGCTCTTAATTACCTCAGCTACAGGACTGATCATGAACAATGAACTTATATCAGCTACATTATAGTTCTGTGATTACAGTTCTGTGCCTTGCTGGTCAGTTGTCAGTGAAGTTAGCTATTAGCTATCACTGACAGAAGTCTATCACAGGAGAGGAGAACATGGGCACCTCAGAAAGGCAGGAGTTCTTGGATTACAGCTACTGTAAAACCTGCTCAGAGCGATTGGAGGAGGCTTGCTTTAACTGTTACAAAGTATGGCAACCGAATTTCTTTGGTGCAGACAGTGGACTGGACGAGATGATCTGTTGTTCCTATCTCTGATATAAGTTCATTGTGTGTTTCTGTTGTTGGTGGTTTGCTCTGTTCTACTC
Source organism: Cliona cf. orientalis (assembly GCA_963930775.1). Lineage (NCBI taxonomy): Eukaryota > Metazoa > Porifera > Demospongiae > Clionaida > Clionaidae > Cliona > Cliona cf. orientalis. The sequence continues at coordinate 3,643,577 of OZ005695.1, forward strand.
TTGCTGGGTCTGTGTGTACTTTGTGCTATGCTGTGGGCCAGCTCTTTGTGTTGCATGTGTTAACCGCCTCTGCAAGATATCAAGCAGTGGAGGACAAAATGACCCCAGAACAGATCTAGAAAACGCTTAGAAGCATGAAATTGGACCAACAGTTACTGTATCACAGCAACGAACTCCCAAAGGTAGATGATGACAATATCATCCTAATAATATACAATAATTATCACTTGTATTTTTCACAAGATGGTTGTACAGTCTCAGTAGTCACATGCACCCCCTGTCAAGAGAAAGAACTAGGGTCTATAATAAGTCCATGCCTATACATGCAGCTATATGTACCTATTCTGTAGTCTCATTCCCATACCCCACGATTATGGTTTATTTGTACACTTATTTGCAACATCTTCATTCAATCTGAAATGTAGCTAGCCAGGCTATTTTTATATTCACTTGTCTGGGCGCAATAATAATCAAATGATTTTGCTCTCATGCTTTGTAGTATGAGCTTGTTTCTTCAGTGCAGTGCCAGGCAGCCTGGCTGATTGAGGCTAGCTACTTGAGAGCAAAGCTAGATACATTGTCAATAATAATTATTATAGTTACTACAGTACAAAATTGACGATGGGCTATTATATAATTATGCCCTCAACTTTGATTTCTCAGGAATTAAGCCCAATTATTGACTCAAGAACCAATTAAAAATTTAGCCAGAAAATTTTGGATAGCAGATTTGATTATTTCATCACTTAGATAAGGTAGCACTACAGTAATTGTGTTACTTCCCTGGCTGGACAAATACTGTTAGCATAATGATGAGCAGATCTAGACCGCTATGATAGCAGTGATCAGTACAACTTTGGTAGCCATTAACAGTAACTCAAGCAAGGAAGGACAAACTGATCCTAGAGTAACTCAGAAGAAGTATAATCTAGGTCAACTTTGTTGTGAATATAAGTAGTACATGTAGACTGTAGCTGATTTAAAGCTCAAATTAAATAAATCACTTTGGATAAACTGATGCACCTTCATGCTACCATTGCGCCTTCAGATCACATCGATAGCATACTTAGCAAACATTCATTGTTTAAATTCCCAATATTGCATAATACTATAGTTGTTGTCAAAAGGGCCCGTAGGGGGAGTGGGTTATCAGTAACAATTAAGTATAGTGCATGGCATGCATGCCAATTAAGTCTAAAAATCATGCAGGTGTGATACACTGCATGCATGCATGCTGGAGGAAAAGTATAATAGAAATTTTAACACAGCTTCTACACTCTGATATAACTGTAAGACGACACACTTTACATTACTGAATGTAGAGCACTATCTGCTCCAATATTGAGGCAGCTGCTTACAGAACCACGGTCCTCCTCTGTCACAGCACTTATTCTCCCCCTCACACCCCTCACCATCCCAGAGAGGGTCGTCAAAGTAGTAGCGTCTCTCAGGTCTTGTTCTGCTGCCAGTTTCACAGTAGTAATCATTACCAACAAAGCCGGGGATGATACCCCGAAAGGTTGAATGAAGACATGCACAGCTAGTATATAAAGTGATAGCTTCATCGTAAGCTGCAGCAAAGCTCCACACATGTTGCCGTGGTGAACCATGTGTGATACTAACTCCATCAACATAGGTGCGATCGATTAGTGGTGATGTATACTTGGAAGGACCAAATCCGTTTGTTTGGAAGTACTGGTATCCTACTACTTTGCCACAGACCTCCTATACTTCACTCCCTGAGTGCTGAATATAGTTGAAGAGCATCCTGGAGCAAGGCTTGGTTTACGACACAGTCTTCTTCCCTCAGTGACATTGTAGACCAGTCCGGGAGGGCACTAGGAGTGGTTGTTTCTCATGTCCACATTAGCAATTCTCATCCAGCCGTGACGGTGGCTATATATAAGTATTACTTTCTTAAGCTGAAGGGAAATGAAATGCAAGCATCACCAAAAGAGAATGGTACAATGTTTTGATACCCAAAATATGTCCCAACCCCTGGACGATCCTCCCCAAATTTTGAAAATGCACAGTGGGATACAGCAGATACATATTGTACATAACAGAAAATGCCATACAACATAGGTGGCGGAACCAGGGGGGCACCAGGGGCACGTGCCCCCCCTTGCATGACAGTCCTTCAATACATCTCTATTGGGGTAGACATGTGATACACCCACTGTGCCCCCCCAGTCACAGCCGTCTTCCTCCGCCACTGTACAATAGATTCTATTTTGTTCGTCATCAAATAAAATTGATAAAAATGTGAGCTTTTGTGTGTGGTGCCAAGCTGTATTGTGGCTGCACCAAAATGTTATCTTCAACCTAAAAAAAATTCAATATCCCTGGATGAAGTTGTGACTGCTTCATTGAAAGCCGCAGCAAACATCCACATAATATGTTGGCGTTGTGAACCAATGTGTGATGCTAACTCCATCAACGTATGATTTAAAAATTGGAAAGATCAAAATTAATCCATTTTGAAGCATTGGCATCGTGTCTCCGCCACACCCTTTAGCATTAAAGAGTGGGTCATCTAAAAATTGTATATGTAGCTGCCTGTGTCTCTTACTATAGCGGTACGTATTTAATAACTTCCATCATCATGCTGTAATCACAATAATCAATCACGCGTGGCTACTGTGACAATATTATTATCTTATTCAGATTAGCTTTTAATAGCTATAGTAGCACTACACAGTTACTGTAACATTACAATGTCATGTCATTATCCTCTACTGAATATAGAGTTCAATTTGCTCCAGCACAGCATCTTCATCTGAGCTTGGACTGTTAGTGCACACCCTCATCTCAATGTCATCCTGAGTTGGCTGAGGCAGCTAGCTGCTTACAGAACCACGGTCCTCCTCTTTTACAACACTGATTCTTCTCCTTACACCCCTCACCATCCCAGAGAGGGTCGTCAAAGTAGTAGCGTTGTTGAGCTCTTGTCCTGCTGCCAGTTTCACAGTAGTAGTCTTCACCAACAAAGCCGGGGATGACTCCAGTGAAAGTAAGAGATGGACGGAGGCATGGACAAGTCACATCAGTAAACTGAGTCTCATCAGTTGCATCAGCAAACGTCCACACGTGTTGCCGTGGTGATCCATGTGTAAGACTGACACCATCAACATATGTTTCGTTTATTCTAGGTGTAAATCGAGCAGGGCCAAATCCACGTGGTGTATAATACTGGTATCCTATCACCTTCCCACAGACTTTCTTATATCTCACTCCCTGTATGCTGAACGTAGTTGAAGAGCATCCTGGAGCAAGGCTTGGCTTGCGACACAGTCTCCTTTGCTCAGTGACATTGTAGACCAGTCCAGGAGGGCACTGGGAGTGGTTGTTCCTCATGTCCACATTAGCAATTCTCATCCAACCTCCAGTCTGAGACTGGCCAAATATATTATTAGGCTCCATCTCACAGTAGCCCTTCACAGCTCCTGACACTCCCTGTACCCAGTAGTAGCCAGATCCATAGCTTGGCCTTAGCTCAGCAATCTTTCTGCAAGAAATTGCTGCATTTTTTGAAGTTAGCGCAAAATCATTGTTCTTAGCCAGAAAATTTTGGATAGCAGATTCGATTATTTCATCACTTAGACCATCGCTGCTGATTCTCAGATAAGACAGTACTCTTAGCTAGTTGTGTTGCTTTCCCTGGCTGGACAAATACCGTTGGCATATGATGAGCAGACTGCTATGATAGCATTAATTAGTATAACTTTGGCAATCATTTCTTAATGTTTCAAAGTACCTATTTATTATGCACCCTTTATTTTAGTCAAGACTGAGCATAGAACATCATTCAAAGCATCAATTTTTATAGTGCGTGGCAATATTACATACATCATGTATGTAATTATTCTCGTCCCCAGGCCACTCCCACATTCTTAATGTTACACACTGAAAAGAGTGAGTGTAATATTGAAACTTGGGAGTGGCCTGGGGACGAGGCTAGTGTATGCAGTGTACTACCAAGAAATCAGTGAACTCTTGTACTATACATGCTAATATTATGTTGTATAATTATTCACATTTAGATCTTAGTTATAGCAAATAATATGGTCTGATTGGGTTACACTGATGTAACTATCCTTCATGTAAAAAATTATGTAAAGCTCTGTAGAAAATCGTGTAAAATTTCTTGCTCCTATGGTTAGGATTGTTGCTAGGCAGCAGTTTATGTGTCTAGCTTTTGGGCATTGTTGCTAGGATCTAAACATGTTAGACACTGTTTAGTCAGTTTCTACTCAGAGAGCCCTTCAGTCTTCTAAATCACATAGAAACCTCCTTAACAGTGTCTAACTATTATGCAGTACACAAAATATATCTCCTTCTGCAAGATGATAATAATTATTATGATTGATGTTTTTCATGATACATTATATGTCCCACCTGGAATGTTTTTTTTTCCTGCATGTAATCATGCGCCGCAGTGACATAATGCACTCTGTACGTTCAAACCCCACGTATTGGAACGTGACCATAATGGTTGTCAGCATCAGAATCTAACCATGCAATGCTAATATCAAAACCAGCTTATAAAGGAAATGGATACTCTGTCCAAGGGCGAGTAGCCAAGTGAAGGATAGTTATCTACATGTATAACAAATATCTATAGAGTAGGGGGAACCCCTGCATACGTGGGTATCATTATTATCAAAAAATGGATTTAATTTGGAACCAAACTGTAGTGTATATACATGTACATGTTCTATAATTACATATGATATTATGTGTTTTGATTTCAGTTGAAGAAGGTTCGTATAGTATCTAAATTTCATTGGATGTAGAATTGAATTTGTTCCAGTACAACATCTTCGTTATTGTTAGTGCACACCCTAGCTCATCTCAATGTCATCCTGAGTTGGTTGAGGCAGCTGCTTACAGAACCACGGTCCTCCTCTATCACAGCACTCATTCTCCCCCTCACACCCCTCACCATCCCAGAGAGGATCGTCAAAATAATAGCGTTGTTCAGCCTCATTTCTGCTGCCAGTTTCACAGTAGTAATCATTGCCAACAAAGCCAGGGACAACTCCCCGAAAAGTTGAGTGGAGACAGGGACAGCTAGTGTACTCTCCTGAATTACTTGTGGTGACAGTGTCACGAGCTGCAGCAAAGCTCCACACATGTTGCCGTGGTGAACCATGTGTGATGCTAACTCCATCAATGTAAGTTTCATTTATTTTTGGTTTGAATCGAGATGGGCCGAAACCATTGGGGTTGAAGTACTGATATCCTACTACTTTGCCACAGACCTGCCTATACTCCACTCCCTGAGTGCTGAATGTAGTTGAGTAGCATCCTGGAGCAAGGCTTGGTTTGCGACACAGTCTCCTTCCCTCAGTGACATTGTAGACCAGTCCAGGAGGGCACTGGGAGTGGTTCTTCCTCATGTCCACATTAGCAATTCTCATCCAGCCTCCAGACTGACCAAATGGATTGTAAGTTCCCATCTCACAGTAGACCTCCACAGCTCCTGATGCTCCCTGTATCCAGTAGTAGCCAGACTCATAGCTTGGCCTTAGGTCTGCAATCTTATTGCAAGACATGGCTGGATTATCTGAAATTAGTGCAAAATCATTTTTCAAAGCCTGAAACTTTTGGATGACAGACTTGATTGTTTCGTAACTTAGACCGTTGCTATAGACTTTCAGATTAGGTACCACTACGGTTGTGTCGCTTTCCCTGGCTGGACAAATACCGTTGGCATATGATGAGCAGACTGCTATGATAGCAGTGATTAGTACAACTTTGGCAATCATTTCTTGTGATATTTCTAATTGCCTGTTTGTTATGCACTCTTTGTTTTGGTCAAGTCTGCATGAGCATAGCACATCATGCAAGGCATGACTTTATAGTGCGTGGTATGTAGTACATAGTGTACTACCAAGAAATCAGTAAGCCCTTAATACTATAGCTCACTGTTAAAAATAGTGTGTTGTGTTGACATACTTTTGGTGTGCCTGTACAAATACTTAAATTTAGCACCGCCAAATGTGTGTCAGTCAACATCCTCTGTTTGGTGTGTTCTACAACACTGAAATAGTGTGTTGCACAGCACTCATTTAGTGTGCTCAGTAGGGATTGTGGTGTGTTTCTGTAACATGCAACAAGGTGTATTAAATTTCGTTTTCAATATCAAAATGATTCCAATAGCAACATTACAAGAATTATAAATAATAATATTTATTCAAAAGATATGGTTGTAATACTATTATACTTTTGCTGTTTTGAAGCTTTTGTTGGTGTTGAATTATACACCCCAACTTTAGAGAAACAACAATCTTGCTGCTGCTGCTGTTATTTCATCTAATAGGAAAAGCAGCAATAACATTAACTCAACTGGCTGAATTAGCATGTACGGGTGGCCATGATTATTCATAGACGTACACAGTTAAGGATAATGGAAACAGACAGGATGCATGCATCGTCCCTTCTTCATAGCTGGTCATAAAAGGAACAAACACCGACCAGATTTACATGTACAATTATCCATTTACATTCAACAAGGTACATACTCTTAACATATCCCAAAAGGTCCCTTTTATCACTCTATACATACCCTAAAGTCTGATTAATAAGCGGACATGCTTATTAAGCGCATGCTTTTTTCCTCTTGTTAAGTATCATCTAATAAGCACATGCACCCAATAAAGTATTCACCGTTCCGATCAAGAGTGTTTCATGCTCTACATGGCTAGAACTAATTTACCGACCTATTTTGGATAGCCAGCTGTAGCTATGAGATCGGCTATACTCAACACTGTGATGGTTTCACTGAGACTGATTCGGACTCTTGACCTTGAATGCGAAGCTCGGACTCTTGACCTTGAATGCGAAGCGAGTCTCGCCAAGGAAGTCGGCTATTTTTCCACGGTTTTCTTCCAGCAATGGCTTCCGATCATACTCCCATGAACTATTACATAGCTTATTCCAAGGTTCGCTGTGTTTTTAACTTGCTGGCTTTGTGATCGAGCGCTCCGACGTGCTGGCAGTGGGTGGAGCCAAAATTTCACTCTCTATTAAGTGCACATCGTCTAATAGGCGCATGTTTCCTTACCACCGAGAGTGATAAGCGCATGCGCTTATTAATCAGACTCTACGGTAATATAGTAAGGTACATGCATGGTAATATAGTAAGGTACATGCACATAGCTACATAATGGTGATTGAGTAATGGGTGTATATACTATTCCATGTAGACAGTGCTAGTCTTATCTGTATAATATGTATTCATACTGGCGTAGCCACTGGTTACTGACTGTTGTAGCTACATACATGTAGATCATGATACACCAACCATACATAGTACGAAATCAGTTTCAGACCTGCCTATACTCCACTCCCTGAGTGCTGGATGTAGTTGAAGAGCATCCTGGAGCAAGGCTTGGTTTGCGACACAGTCTCCTTCCCTCAGTGACATTGTAGACCAGTCCAGGAGGGCAGTGGGAGTGGTTGTTCCTCATGTCCACATTAGCAATTTTCATCCAGCCTCCAGACTGACCAAAGTCATTGTTAGGCTCCATCTCACAGTAGACACCCACAACTTCTGCCACTCCCTGTATCCAATAGTAGCCAGACTGATAGCTTAGCAGCAAAGGTCCAGACATGTTGCTGTGGTGAACCATGTGTGATGCTAACTCCATCAACGTAGGTACATTGATTAGTGGTGATGTGTACTTGGAAGGACCAAATCCTTTTGGTGCATAATACTGGTACCCTATTACTTTGCCACAGACCTGCCTATACTCCACTCCCTGAGTGCTGAATAGCACAGCAGCAACAGTGAAACAGTGTGTTGTACAGCACTTACTTAGTGTGTTCAGTAGGGATAGGGTTATGCTTCTATAACATGCAACAAGGTGTATTAAATTTCATTTTCAATATCAAAATGATTCCAATAGCAACATTACAACAATGATAAATAATAATATTTATTCAAAAGATAATAGCTACTATTATACTTTTGCTGTTTTGAAGCTTTTGTTGGTGTTGAATTATTCACCCCAACTTTGGAGAAACAACAATCTTGCTGCTGCTGCTGTTATTTCATCTAATAGGAAAAGCAGCAATAACATTAACTCAACTGGCTGAATTAGCATGTACGGGTGGCCATGATTATTCATAGCGTACACAGTTAAGGATAATGGAAACAGACAGGATGCATGCATCGTCCCTTCTTCATAGCTGGTCATAAAAGGAACAAACACAAGTTTACAGATACTGTACAATTAATTATCCATTTACATTCAACAAGGTACATACTATTAACATAATTTATATCCCAAATGGTCCCTTTTTGTTATTCTATACATAATATTATAGCAAGGTACATAGTTACTGAAAATAGAATTTTACTGCAGATAATAATAGTGGTGGAGTAATAGGTATAATGTATACTATTCCATGTATCATCTGTATTATAGGACTCATACTGGTGTAGCTACTGATTACTGACTCTTGTAGCTACATGCATGTAGATCATGATACACCAATCAGACATGATATATATGAAAATCAGTTTCGACTGTTAGGCATGCAAGAATGTGAATCTATGTCTACCTGACCAAACGTCTTAAATAGTCCCTTAGCTAGTTTTGGAGGGGCAGTGTTTCATACAGAGGGTGGGGTGCCCTGGGATTCCCCCCTCAAGCTTTTCTGACTCTACTGTATACTCTATCTATTTATCGTATAATCAGTGATTTTGTATATACCGTATAGCTGGTAAATTTGGCAGGGAATTAAATTCTACTCGCATACATGTATATATGTATAGCAATCCCATACCGAACCACCGAATTTAAATCCGCTAATATAGCAATTTTGAGTTCAACCAATATTTCTGGCTATACTATATATGAAACACTGAGGAGGTGAGCATTAGCCCACATGACAGATGCATGTGCAGATAAATAACAATGCAGCAATAACATAGCAAAGTCCTAGTTAATAGTCATTGAACATAGAATTCAATTTGCTCGAGAACTACATCTTCTACAAAACGTTTATTATTAGTGCACACCCTCATCTCAATGTCATCCTGAGTTGGTTGAGGCAGCTGCTTACAGAACCACGGTCCTCCTCTGTCACAGCACTTATTCTCCCCCTCACACCCCTCACCATCCCAGAGAGGGTCCTCAAAGTAGTAGCGAGCTTCAACTTCTCTCCTGCTTCCCGTTTCACAGTAGTAGTCATCACCAACAAAGTCGGGGAGTACACCGACAAAGGGAGCAAAGGGATGAAGACAGGGACAGTTTGTGCCTGTTCTGATACGATAAGAATCGTATAGTTCATCGTGAGCTGCAGCAAAGCTCCACACGTGTTGTCTTGGTGAACCATGTGTTAAGCTGATTCCATCAATGTAGGTTTCATTTATTTTGGGTGTAAATCGAGACGGACCGAAGCCGTTTGTTTTGTAGTATTGGTATCCTACTACTTTGCCGCAGACCTCGCTGTATTCCACTCCCTGAGTACTGAATATAGTTGAGTAGCAACCTGGAGCAAAGCTTGGTTTGCGACATAGTCTCCTTCCCTCAGTGACATTGTAGACCAGTCCAGGAGGGCACTGGGAGTGGTTGTTCCTCATGTCCACATTAGCAATTCTCATCCAGCCTCTGGACTTATTAAATACATTGCTAGTTCCCATTTCACAGTAGACCTTTACAGCTCCTGACACTCCCTGTATCCAGTAGTAGCCAGAACTGTAACCATTTGACCCTTGCTTATCAATTTTCTTGCAAGAGGCAATAGAGATTTCTGGACTTGATACACCGACATTTTCACTCCTATTTAGGAAGTTTTGAATGGCTGTCTTCATGGCTGAGTCACTCAGGCTGATGCTGCTAGTTCTCTGATACAAAGGCAGCAGTACAGTTGTACCATTTACCTGTGCTGGACAATTTCCATTTGCACATGAGAAGCAGAGTACAGTGGCTACGATGACGACTTCTTTGATGATCATCTTTTGAGATCTGCACCCCTTTTGAAATTTTCGAAACAAGCTATACTATACTATACTGTTGTAGCATCTTTCCTGGCAGAAGAATGTGAATACTGAGCTTTGACTAGTCTTTGGGGGGGGGGGGGGGGGGGGTAGTTGGAACTTTGGGGTTGGATAATGTCATTGTGGTAGTCTGACAGTTGCCCATGAGTGGAAGCTGTAATATTATTATATCACCACAGATGTGTGGGAATCTCTCTAAACGTGGATTAAAATTTAGTTTTTGTGTAATAGAGATAATATGTATGTCATCCTGTACACCTGTTTTGTGGCAGCTGACTCCCTTTGGATAACTTTTCCTGACCTTATGGAGTTCATCTCCAGACCTATACATTCCAATGCAAAGTTGGGAATGGTCTAGGGACTAGGAAGGCTATAGGGTTTGGTATCCTAGATACATATTCACCTCAATAATAAAACTAGGTTATTTGTGTGAGCTGCAAAATATTTATTATTATGTACTGTCTGCCTGTGCATACACACACTGCACTATCGACTCTGGCAGGATGGATGGTCAGCTTGAGTTCTATGACACCAGTGAGCTCACTCTCATCACCAATGCCGAGCACACACAGGCCACTGATCTCGAGTGGGACCCTTCCGGGCGATACATCGTCACCTCTGTCAGCTACTGGACTCAAAAGTTTATAACATAACATGTACCCTGATCTGTACATTGTTGCAAATCTCTTGGTTGGGAATTGTCATGGTCTAGTAGCTAGAGGTACTAAAATAATATGTTGAGGTTAATGTTTGAGTAATAACCTTATTCTGCCAGTGTTGGTATATACAAGAACAAATGTACTTGCTAGCTAGAGATTTCGTTTTATTACCATCATAAGATGGTGATACATGTAGAAATTATCATGCTATGATTGTGAACAGTGCTAACAAGTTGAAAGCTGGTTAGTGCACAGTATGATCATACTTCAGAATCATAGGGATCGACTTTATTAGATGAATAAAGGCTTACCACAAGAATTAATACTGCCCAAGTGATATGCATTGGTAAAAATTAATGTGGTATTTCCTGTCTGTTCAAACAGAACCCATGAGACTGGCTTCCCATTGTATACATCAAATTAAATTAGCAGATGTTCACTACCAGTGGTAGGCAGTGGTTTACACAGTGGTAGCTAGTGGAAGGTTTTTGCCATTGAAGCCTCAAAAGTGAGATGCACTGCCAGAAACTGAGAGGCATTGTCTATCATTACATAGGATGTGAAATTCCTATATTTGTGCTGAGAGTTATGGTAATTGCTTTGTATCCGTGGTTACGATAATTTGTCTGTTACCATTACCCCACTAGTTGCTGACATACCTTGTATATTATTATGCCCTATTCTCAGATGGACACTGGATTTGTCATGTGGTCCTTTCAAGGAAAATTGCTTTTCCGTAACCCAAACAAGTTGGACAAATTTTGCCAGCTTCTGTGGAGGCCACGCCCACCATCTCTTCTCACAGCTGATGACATAGCAGTGCGTACTATAATAATGATGTACTTTGTCAACTGCTATGAGAATTTCGATTAATAGTGATACTCATTTAATGCATAGGGTGTCAAGAAGGATTACAAGAAGTATGCACACATATTTGAGCAAAAAGATCGTTCCGTTAGGACCAAAGCTTCCAAGGTATGCCTGTTATGACTTTTTACTATGGTATCAATATTATCAGATGGTACATGTAGCACTGTATAGTAGATATAATAATATCTTTTGCTGTAGGACTTGACTGAGAAGAGGCGTAGGTTGATGAGCGACTTTAAAGACTATCGCAGGAAGAAAGAGGAGGAGATGAGGCAGAGAGGAAGGGCTGTGGAAGATGGTGAGGAGAAGCATTTCTAATCTTTAACAAAATGATAAGCAATTGAAAGCTTATAGTTCCCAGCTATAGAAGAGTGAGGGTGGGTGTAATTGATTTGGTAAACTATCACCAAGAATCGAATATATATTCTGTAATGCCAAAAAGGGCATGAAAAGGGATGCATGGGCAGTGCACCTTACCTTGGGCTCAAACTGGGAAATGGGGCCACTATTAATGTTGGTTGGAGTGTACAAAGCAATGCTAATAGTATAGTCGTTAGCTAAGCATCTTATGTTACTGTAAAGGGGTATAAATATTATTGGACCTTGTTGTGTGTGTAAACCAGTCTCACCACATCCCCATCAATTGGGCTACATAGATGGCCCTGGGTTCTCTTTTAAGTTCGTTTTAGACCTCAGTAGGAAATTGAAGCAAAACTGGGGGCGGACAATCCCCATAGTGGGCCCTTTTTAGTAGCTACTGTGTGGCCTACATGATATCTCTTCCGAGATGTACATGTAGTTCTATATGTGCCGAACTTCCTGAATGTGATCTCCCACCCCTTTTTCAGCAGTAGACAAGGTGGGGCTTGATTTATGGAAATAGTGTGGTACTAAAATGTCACATTATTTTATAGCATTTGCAATACCCACTCCCATGATTGTACGAATAGTATATTATTATAGTACTGTGCCGTGTATTATTTCTTGCCTTGTTAAAATTTGCATTTACAGTTGTAGGAGAAGTAGATGGTGAATATGAAGAGGAATCCATAGAGATATTTGTAGCAGAAGAGGAGACTTTAGTGGAGTAAAGTTATCTAGAGATAATAAATAACAGCAGTATTAGTATTAAACTGTTAACTAATTTTTCGAGGCAAAAGCGTAGTATAATATATAAAAGCTAATGCAGGGACTCCAAGTGTATGTGACACATTTTGAATGGTACTATTATAAAATATCTGCTCATGTGCGAAATCACAGTGCAATGATTACACACTGAATATCCAGCATCAAGCAAAATGTTATTATACACCATGGATAAATAATTTTACACTGCATATTTTCTGTTCACTCCCAACTATTATTCTTTTTAGTACGGTTCAATAATTCTGCCCAGTTTAAGTTAGATGCCATCTTATTACAGTTCTTATGCACTGAATGTGTGTTGATTTTAGTTGAAGAAAGTTCGTGTTGTGGCTATGTAAAATTCATTGAATGTAGAGTTTAATTTGCTCCAGTACAACGTCTTCATCCGAATTATTACTGTTAGTGCACACCCTCATCTCAATGTCATCCTGAGTTGGTTGAGGCAGCTGCTTACAGAACCACAGTCCTCCTCTGTCACAGCACTCATTCTCCCCCTCACACCCCTCACCATCCCAGAGAGGGTCGTCAAAGTAGCATCTCTCAACTCTTGTCCTGCTACCAGTTTCTCCGTAGCTAGCTAGCTAACCAATAAAGCTGGGGATGACACCCCGAGAAGTCGAGTAAAGACATGCTGGTATGCTCTCCTGATAAACAGGGGTGTTGATTTGGTGCTATGGGACCGCAGTTGGTACTAGATTCTAAGAACAACCTACAGCAGCGTCAACAATGAAATTTCCGGTGCCAAAGCTTGCTTCTAATCAATACTAGAAATGATTCTTCAGTTGTAGGTAGCTATAGCTCTTTTCTTTTAGCATGAATTTTGCTAAAGGCAGTAGCTATGTTCATTGGCCTAAGAGTATTCAAATTTTTTTGGGTTTCATAGCATGTGCTCGCCCTCTCATGTCACCACCCAAACATTTTGGGCAGATCTCGAGGCGGCTAGCTATTACTTTCTTAAGATGAAGGGAAATCAAATACAACCAACACCAAAAGAGAATGGCACAATGTTTTGATACCAAAAAATATGTCCAAACCCCTGGACGATCCTCCCCAAATTTTGAAAATGTATAGTGGGATACAGCAGATACATAATATTGTAATAGAATATACCATACAATACGTTCTATTTTGTTCATCATCAAATAAAATTGATAAAAATTTGTATCAATGTGAGCTTTTGTGTGTGGTGCCAAGCTGTATTGTGGCTGCACCAAAATGTTGTCTTCAACATAAAAAGATTTTCAACACCCCTGGATGAAGTTGTGACTGCTTCATTGAAGCCGCAGCAAACCTCCACATAATATGTTGGCGTGATGAACCAATGCTAACTCCATCAACGTAAAACTTGGAAAGACCAAATCCATTTTGTTTGAAGTATTGGTATCATGTCTTTGCCACACCTTTTAGGCTGTACACATAGCTGCCAGTGTCTCTTAGTGGTACGCGTTTAATTATTAAATATAATTTTCTTCCATCATCATGCCGTAATAATATTAATCAATCATGGGTACTGTGATATTATCTTATTCAGATTATAATATAGCTATTTAATAGCTAGTAGCACTACACAGTAACATTACATTATCCTGTACTGAATATATAATTCAATTTGCTCCAGCACAGCATCTTCATCTGACCTTGGACTGTTGGTGCACACCCTCATCTCAATGTCGTCCTGAGTTGGCTGAGGCAGCTGCTTACAGAACCACGGTCCTCCTCTTTTACAACACTGATTCTTCCCCTTACACCCCTTACCATCCCAGAGAGGATCGTCAAAGTAGTAGCGTCGATGAGCTCTTGTCCTGCTGCCAGTTTCACAGTAGTAGTCCTCACCAACAAAGCTGGGGATGACTCCAGTGAAAGTAAGAGATGGACGGAGGCATGGACAAGTCACACGAGCAAATCGAGTCTCATCAGTTGCATCAGCAAATGTCCACACGTGTTGCCGTGGTGATTCATGTGTAAGACTGACACCATCAACATATGTTTCATTTATTCCAGGTGTATATCGAGAGGGGCCAAATCCACGTGGTGTATAATACTGGTATCCTACCACCTTCCCACATACTTTTTCGTATCTCACTCCCTGTGTGCTGAACGTAGTTGAAGAGCATCCTCAGACCTGGAGCAAGGCTTGGCTTGCGACACAGTCTCCTTCCCTCAGTGACATTGTAGACCAGTCCAGGAGGGCACTGGGAGTGGTTGTTCCTCATGTCCACATTAGCAATTCTCATCCAGCCTCCAGACTGATAAAATGTATTGTTACAGTAGACACCCACAGCTCCTGACACTCCCTGTATCCAGTAGTAGCCAGAGTTGTACTCGGGCTTCAGCTCTGCAATCTGCTTACACGAAGAAGCAGCGTATTCTGGAGCTAATCCTATGTACATTTTCACCAGGTTGGAATGGATCTCTTTCTTTACGATATCTTCAATCAATTGCAAGGCATTGCTGCTAACTGTTACTTCTGCTGTTTGAAGGGCTCCACCAGTAGCAGCAGCTCCAGTAAAGCACGCAATAGCGGTAATAAGGATCGCTAGAAGAACCATTGTGAAATATCACGTTGTTGATAGCTCCAGCTGTATTATAGCTAGCAATGTCTGCAGGGCTTATTCAGTTTTGAAATAGGATTATGATTTGTTCCTATTTATAGATCTCCAAGCTTGCATGCCACTTTAAAGTTATACGACATTGTACCATCTGCGTAATATTATATCATGCATGCTAACCCGTGTACTTTTCTATCAACAAAGAGTTAGAGTAATAATACCTCTCCGAATGTGACGCACCTGCTAAGTGCTGATAACTGCATTCCATAGGTCTCCTAGCTTGCGATGAATAGATATTTTACATTTATGTCCACTTCAAAGTTGCCTGGACATGTGCAGGTATTATTGTAATGTCATCTGAGTCACACAATGAATGGACAATACGTTTTACATTTATGTCCACTTCAAATTGCCTGGCCATCTGCAAGTATTGTGGTGTCATCTGAGTCACACAATGAATGGATAATAGCTAATTCTCATTTGACGTTTATGTCCACTTCAAAGTTGGCTGGCCATCTGCAGGTATTATTGTAGGACATCTGAGTCACACAATGAATGGACAATAATACGTTTATGTCCACTTCAAAGTTGCCTGGCCATCTGCAGGTATTATTGTGATGTCATCTGAGTCACACAATGAATGAACGATAATTTTTTGTATGTTGCCCCTACATGCACAGGTAGCTAAAGGTTGGTGGTCAATTATGCACTTTTTTGTCAACAAAGCAATAATATTGTACCTCTCCCGTTGTGACACATCTATTTCTAGCTGCTATACATTTGTATTAAGGACCATGGCCTGGAAACTTGTTATTTCGGAGTCCTAATTTGTGTGCTCTAACTATACTGAGTACTGTTACTGTATGGAAGCCATATTTTCCACACTTTCGCTCTAATTGCAAATCGCCCTTCTAAAAGATGTGCCACCTAGTAGCTACCTGGACCAGAATGTTAATTTCCGTGCTCTAATTATGCGCCACCCAAGGCTGGTAATAATTTTGGTGCGTTAATTGGTAATAATATGCTCTGATCCACATGGAGCCTGACTGTGATTATCACCACCTCCTCACACTATCCACTTTGCTTGGCTACAATAATTGTCATGAAATAATAATATTATGATCTTGACTTCAGCTTCATACATATAATATGCAAATATCAAAACTTTATACTGTTTTAGGATGACATACATAGCTATAATAATAGCTCACAGCAATAGAACAATACTTTGCATTCAAGGAAATCTGTAGGAAATACTACAGTAACTGTTTATAGTGTTTTAACAATAGATTTCCTTTCATTTATACTATATGCACACTCTCAGTGACACACACCTTCCAGCAAGAAGTGGCTTGATTATCTGAAGTAAGTGCAAAATCTATATCATCATTCCAAGCAAGAAACTTGTGGACAACAGATTCGATTATTTCATCGCTTAGATCTTCACTAGACTGTTGGTTTTCAGATTAGTCTACTGTTTTGTTGCTTTCCTGGCTGGATAAGTACCGTTGGCATGATATGAGCAGACTGCAATGATAGCAGAGATAAGTACAATTTTGGCAATTACTCCTTAGTGTTCTTTCAATAGTCAACAGCTATTTTAACTATTGCCTGTTATGATCACTCCTAGTTTTGACCAAGACTACACATAGCACACCATGCAATTAAGGTATGTTAGTACTTGGGATTGTATATAGTACATTATAGTTGAGATTATAGTGTACTACCAAAAAATCTGTAAGTTGAGAAAGGTTGTTTGTGAAATTAGGAAGTAACATACGACTTCAATATAATTATGAAAGATGGCCAGAGTTTAAAGTTCTGTGGAGCATAATAATTATGCATAGGATCTGTGTGTATGCTTCATGAATAGGAAATATTAATTAAACCTTCTGGGAATATCCCAATACCTATTATGAGCCAGACATAAAGTAACGTGAGACATGATACATGACATCTAGATTCTCATGTGTAGCTACAGGGTATGCATCTAAATATAAATGACCAGTGGCATACCTGTGGCCGCAATAGATTGTATGGCTGCTACAAGGAGAATGGTCATTATCACTTTATAATGTACATAGGTACTGCAAATAGAATTTTAGTGCAGATTGTAATACAATATTATAGTGGTGGTGTGATGGGTTAACAGTCTCTCTGTATATGTATTCATACTGGCTTGTTACTGACTGTTGTAGCTACATACATGCATGTGGATCATGTAGTCTATCAAGCTAGACCCCTTTTTCGCCCGACGACCTTTACCCACTGTATCCATATACGCGAAAAAGGGGTCTAGCAAAGGCCAGTGGTGGAATGCAATCCATTTGGCGAAGCCATACAAGTGCGCGCTTGGCTCAAAAGCAAGGAAACAGCAGCAGATGGCCCAGTCTGATATTGTCATGTTTTGAAAGTAAGCTCTAAAAACACTAAAAGCATGGTAGGCCTAGTTTAGTGCCCG
Source organism: Cliona cf. orientalis (assembly GCA_963930775.1). Lineage (NCBI taxonomy): Eukaryota > Metazoa > Porifera > Demospongiae > Clionaida > Clionaidae > Cliona > Cliona cf. orientalis. The sequence continues at coordinate 3,661,274 of OZ005695.1, forward strand.
TTTTTGCCAATTGCTACTCTACACCCACGCATAAATTGCTTGCATGAATTTCAAAAGCTGAATCTGATTGGCCAGACAAAATTCGATTAAACCCCAGCAACCCCCCCCCCCCCCCCCCCCCGCCTCAATCCGCATCTGTTGAAGTTTGGCACTTTATCATCTCTTGCAGACCATATACACCAAACTCGAACCTTTAACCCTTCTACTATCTACGATCACTCAGGATTGGACAATTGGACTGATAGATTTTCATTTAAAATGCACATTTGGAGGCTCTATAATGAGGTGCAATGGAGGCAAATAGCTCTACCTGTAGAAACACTCGGGCTGTCTTGGTTTTACTGGCCCCGCCTATCAACCACGCCCACCCACTATCGTGGCTCAAAGCACAGGCAAATGAGACTGAGTTCTTGTATGTTTATAGTGCTTCAGCCTCAACTGAAACGGTTTATTTGCTGAGTACCAGTAGCTGTATCTGTCTTCCAGCCTTGTCACCAGAGCTCCCTCCTCCCTCAACTTTGCACAGTATGATGGGTGGCCTTGGCACGGAGCTATCCTGTCATACGTGTAGCTTATTGTATGCCATAGTATATGCAACTTGCATGTATTGATAGATAATGTCAAGAGTGGCAATGTGACGGTACAATGTGACAGAGAATCTAGGTGTCATGATCCAAGACACTGACCCCTATCTGGTGTAGCCTAGGCTAGGCGGCTTAGATACAGATACAGACACTGGCGTCACATGGAATCAAACTTGGTAGGGCCACACAGGCTTAGAGTTGGCATGCACACCTTAAATTATTCCAACTAGTTGTTTTAAAGATGATTTAGTTAAAAAGTAGGATCACCTGGCCACAAAGTTGGTAGGGCCAAGGCCCCACTGGACCCCCCCAAACGACTCCTTTGGATACAGACCCTAGTACATAATTTCCTGAGTGATGGGTACTGAGGCAGGGGTATTTAGAAGACATTTTTTTTTATTGTGATAATCTGAGCCTTATGCATGCATGCCATCTATGGTAGTACTGTAGTCTGTCCCCATTTTTTTGTACCCCACCTCCAGTCCATACCCCTGAACATAACATGGTAAAGGTCGTCACACTTATTGAATAGTTGGCACCCTAGGCTAGAAGCTTCGAAGATCGTGTTATCCAGCATGCTAATCGACCACAGTGGTAGCTACTTTGGGTAACATTAGCTATGGAGCATCTCCGTGCATTTTTAATGAAAATCTATCAGTCCAGTCCACCAATTGTAGCCACATATAATATTAAACATACTTATAGATACTATATATTATTATATAATCATAATAATATTATTATTAAATTTTACATGTTGACTCACTCGCTGCATGCACTGCACAACATTAGTTATAGCTATAGCTTCCATCCTGTAACTAGCTATATAGCTATAGCTATTCCTAGAATTAATTCATTTTACATAGCAGTAGCTATTTTATAGCTATACAGTATAAATTCACAGTGCCCATACACTTTCATTTGAATGGGAGTGGGAAGCTCAGTAGAGCTCACTTCCATTTGTATGGGGGTGGGTAGCAATTCATGCTCAATGAAGTAGCTACATGTAAATTAAATACTATGTGGGTGAAATGACTACTACCTACTGTGGCAGTTGTGCCAATAGAAGCAACACATGAAAGGATACGGATGGGGGAAACTCGTACGCGTGGGAGGGAACTGCAGCTGAATTCCCATGCACCCCATGGTCCAGCCTATGTACGCATAACAATTAAAAGCTTATAGTTTCCAGCTATAAAAGAGTGAGGGTGCATGGGTGTAGTGGACTTGGTAAACTATCACCAAGAATCGAATTTGCTGTAATGCCAAAAAGGACGTGAAAAGGGATGCATGGGCAGTGCACCTTCTTTACCTTGGGCTCGAACTGGGAAAGGGTGCCGCTATTCATGTTGGTTGGAGTGTACAAAGTAATGCTAATAGTATATGACATTGTTAGCTAAGCATCTTGTGTTGTGTAAACCACTGTAAAGCAGGTACATAATAATATAATAATACTTGAAATATTATTGGACCTTAATTGTAGTGTGTGTAAACCAGTCTCACCACATCCCCATCAATTGAGCTATACATAGGTGGCCCTGGGTTCTCTTTCAAATATGTTTTAGACCTCAGTAGGAAATTGAAGCAAAACTGGGGGTGGATAATCCCCATAGTGGGCCCTTTTTAGTAGCTACTGTGTGACCTATAATATGGTATTTCTTCAGACATGTACATGTAGTTCTGTATGTGCCGTAACTTCCCGAATGTGAACCCCCACCCCTTCTTCAGCAGTAGACGAGGTGAGACTTGATTTTTGGAAATAATGTGTGTCACATTATTTTACAGCATTGGCAACACCCACTCCCATGATTGTATGGATATATAGTATATTGTATTACTGTGCCATGTATTGTTTCTCGTCGTGTTAAAATTTGCATTTACAGTTGTAGGAGAAGCAGATAGTGAATATGAAGAGGAATCCATAGAGATATTTGAAGCAGAAGAGGAGACTTTAGTGGAGTAAAGTTTTCTAGAGATAATCAAAATAGTAACAGTATTAGTGTTAAACTGTTAACTAATTAATTTTTTCGAGGCAAAAGCATAGTATAATATTATCAGGAGTAGATTGGATAGGAGTGTTGAACTACATGTAAACGCGTTCCGGGAGGATGACGTAGACAATACGTAAGTAAATGAATCTGAGGTCATGTAAATGAGTACAGCGGGTGTGTCCCACCCAAGGCCACCATAGTACCAGCTGCACTATACAGTTGTACAGCTGCAGTCTGCGTTTACATAACACCCACTTAAAGTACAAGATGTGATAGTGCTTGGCAGCCTTGATTACAATTTGTCTACATTATCCTACCGGAACGCTGTTACTACGTTTGTACTGTAGTTCAACACTCCTATCTAGTCTACTCCTATATTATATATATAAGAGTTACATGCAGGGGACTCCTAGTGTATGTGGCACATTTTTTAATGGTACTATAATAGAATTTCTGTTCAAATGCGAAATCACAGTGCAATGACTACACACATTGAATATCCAGCATCAATCAAAAAGTTATATACACCATGGATAAATAATATTATTTTATACAGCATATTTTTTGTTCGCTCTCAACTATTATTATATTTTTAGTACGGTTCAATAATTTTGCCCAGTTTAAATTAGATGCCCATTTTGTTACAGTGCTTATGCACTGAATGTGTGTTGATTTTAGTTGAAGAAAGTTTGTGTTGTGGCTAAAATTCATTGAATGTAGAGTTTAATTTGCTCCAGTACAACGTCTTCATCCGAAGTATTACTGTTAGTGCACACCCTCATCTCAATATCATCCTGAGTTGGTTGAGGCAGCTGCTTACAGAACCACGGTCCTCCTCTGTCACAGCACTCATTCTCCCCCTCACACCCCTCACCATCCCAGAGAGGGTCATCAAAGTAGTAACGTCTCTCAGCTTCATTTCTGCTGCCTGTTTCGCAGTAGTAGTCCTCACCAACAAAGCCGGGGATGACTCCAGTAAAGGGGACAGATGGATTGAAACATGGACAGGCAGTGTATTCCGGGTGATATCTGTTGGTAAGTGCTTCATCATGAGCAGCTGCATAGGTCCACACATGCTGTCGCGGTGAGCCATGTGTGATGCTGACTCCATCAACATAGGTACCCATTATTAGTGGTTGAAATCGTGATGGGCCGAATGCATTCGTTTGAAAATATTGGTATCCTATTATCTTACCGCAAACATATTGGTATTCCACTCCCTGAGTGCTGAATATAGTTGAAGAGCATCCTGGATTAAGGTTTGGCTTGCGACACAGTCTCTTTCCCTCAGTGACATTGTAGACCAGTCCAGGAGGGCACTGAGATTCGTTAGTATTCCTTATGTCCACATTAGCAATTCTCATCCAGCCTCCAGACTGGCCGAATGTATTATTAGGCCCCATCTCACAGTAGACTTCCACAGCTCCTGACGCTCCCTGTATCCAGTAGTAGCCAGACTCATAGCTTGGCCTTAGCTCAGCAATTGTCTTGCAAGAGATGACTGGGTTTTCTGGTATTGACCCAATGTCGTTTCTCCTATCCAAGTAGTCATTGATAGCGTTGTCAATAGCTGTATCACTCAGACCACCACTGCTAAATCTCTGGTATTCTAGCACTACAGTTCTGTCATTTTCCTTTATATGTACCGGACAAAATCCATTTGCACATGAGGAGTAAATTGCTAGAATAATGGTAAACATTGTTTTGGCAGCCATGTCATTGAAAGTAGATCCTTTTTTCATTCGTGTAGCTACCTTTCATGGCAGCCGGTTTCAAGTCATATAAATTATTATAACTACATGCTACATCCACATGTCCGTACACGGTAATTATACGGCCCCGGTTCAGTCGATTTCCCTCGCGTTTGAACATGCGTTTCGCGCGTCCGTGGTGCGTGTACGCGCATGCGTGCGTATTACGCGCCTTATGGGCTTTTGGCGCTCATTGGCCTAGTTTGGAAGATTGACATTGTTCGCTGTTGCCACGATTATATTTCTCAGCCATACCTCCTGACATGGAGTGCTGGACAGCGTACAATTCATATGCAGGAGCGAGTCACATTGCTTTGGGCAAGGGAACTGGTAGTGATTCAGGCAAGGATGTGTCAGTTCGTGTGACCGGTGATGAGTCAGCAGCTCGTTCTTCCCAAGCCCAGGTATGATCATTATTCTCCTATGTAGGGTATGTGTGCGTTTATTAAATATCTATAATAGTGTGAGTTGAGTGTGTGTGTATGCGTGCATGTGCATGCACGTCTATGAGTGGGGGGCAAGTGGATTTAGCGGAAACGGACGAAAGCGAAAACGAAAACGAACGCGGAAACGAAAACGAACAAGGAAAGGGTCGTCAAGCAGGTTCACGTTGTGGTATAGGTCGACGATCTTGTAAGCTGCTTTATCGCGCAAAGTAGTGTGGTGCATTCAGAGACATGTGACAGGCAGGCTTCTCATGCTACTAATAGTATAATATTATATAGTGCACTGGGCCAACAAAGTTTGCCAGTCTGGAGTCCAGCAGGACCTTCCTGGTCTTTGCATTTAGCCCGGCGCAGGTAGCTAGCTAACCGCTAGCTAGCTGCCTTCCAACATGGGCTGAAAAATGACTCAGCTATGCAGCCATACTGATACTGAGCCGATCTGGAGCACTTAGAGTCACCCCTATTCATGGCTAAACAGTACTATGTACAGTACTGTCATCATTCATATTACTTCAATATACAGTGCTACCAAGCAAGAGGGGAGAAAGTTATAGCTGACTTTCTATGCAAGTAAATGCAAGTTTAATTGCAAAAATATTAATGCACCATCAAAACTAATAACATATCAAAAAAATTTTTTTCGGAATTTTCCCCCATAGAAACTAATACAGATGCCATACAAGTGCAAAACTGCATTTCTGCCAAAATATCATAAAAATGCAAATATCTCGAGTTGTATTTGGAACTATTCTTTCAAATTTGGGACCAAGATACTCCAATGTACCTTTTTAACTAAATTTCAAATTTGGAGTCTTAACTATGAACGATGCCGAAAAACCCAACCTAAAATATTTTTCGCTGTTTTTGCACGTATCTCATTAATTAGATATAATTAAGCATTTTCATTTGGTGCTAAGAAACTTTACCTAGCTATCAACCTTAGCAATGGTTAAGAGACCTTAACTAAAAAGAATGAGAAAAATCCCAACCTAAAATGTTTTTGGACTCCCTTGTGGTTTTATGCGAATAACTGTGGTAAAATTGCATGAAATATGCCATCAATCGAATTCAATATATAGAAGGTCCTAGAGAAGCAGAGTTCCAAATTTGGAGGATTATCATGCAAGTTGGTGCATCTTACATGCGAAAGAGTGAGAGCACACACTTTCTCCCCTTTTCCTTGGTAGCACTGTATTACAGAACCGTGACCAGATACTCAACAATATTTGACCTCATCTGATAGTCCTATCTAGCTACATGTATTTAGTTGAAGGTATCTACTAACTCCGGGCGATTGTAGAATCCCATGACAGGGCGTCAGTGATGCATCTAGTCCAGCCTCATCCCCAGACCCGGGGTGCCCTCCCAGATTCACTCAGCTTATAAAAGCTGGGTGGGCCATGACTCTCATGGCGTGCGCGCTACCAACATGTTACTAGCTACCCACCCCTGGCTTATCAATAATGATTAGGCTATAAAGTTAAAAAGTTAACATCTGACACAGTGGCGTAGGAAGATGTTTTTGAGCAGGGGGCTGAAAGTAAGCAGGTGAAGACTCGCTTTACGCGCGTATAGCGCGCCAAAGCTAGAGGGGTCTGGGGGCATGCTCCCCCAGGAAAATTTTGGAGTTCTGAGAGCTTTTCTAGTGCATTTTCGAGGACATTCTGGACTCTCAGCTTGTCACATGTGAACACAGATCAGTAGTGACTACTGATCCGATCTGTGTTCATATGTGACAATTATTAATATCTACACACCGTGGGGCTAAGATACACCATAATCATGAATAACTCAACCCTGATTGTGGCAACAGATGAAAAAGAAAAGTGCAAAGTGCTCCACCCCGGGCCTGGCTTGTATAGCAGTCTAAAAATCAGAGGGGCTCTGCCCCCCTCCCAATCTTATGACTGGGGGGGAATTGCCCCCCCTTCCCCAGCCCCCCTGGTTCTTACGCCAGTGTGATATAACATAATAACTGCATCTGACAGTGCAAATCATCATAGACGAATAGACATTCAATCCCTTGTCAGATAGCTATAGCCGCCTGGCAAAATAGCTACAAAGATCAGGAAGGTCCTGCCGGACTCCAGACAGGCAAACTTTCGGCATATGTTGGCCCAGGATATTATATACATGATAGCTGGCATGAGCAGCCTGCCTTGACAAGTCTCTGGATGCACTACACCATCTTGCATGATAAAGTAGGCTTATAAGGTCGTCGACCTATACCAAATTTGTAACCTTCTTGACGACCATTTCCCTTTTCGTTTTCGTTTTCGCGTTCGTTTTCGTTTCCGTTTTCGTCCATTTCCGTTAAATCCACTTGCCCATGAGTGGGCATATTACATCAAAGTTTTAGATTATTCCTTACACTTTCTTTACCACACATAGTAATTAATAAAGGAGGCTTTAAGATACAATTTGGTCTTTGTTCCATAAAATTTTATTGAGTTGTTGCGGAGATATGGCTGTTTTAATATTTCTAAACATCACAATTTTTCTGCCAGGTGTGTGTGTACTATTCCAATAGGGGAATGGCACGTATAACAGATTGATTACTTTAGAGACCTATAACTCAAAAACTACACCACTGATGGACTCCAAACTTGAAATATAAAATGTATGTACCTCTCTGCTTATTCTACTGATGAATTTAACATGCCTAAATGATAAAAAAAATTGGTGTGCATACCTTTTTGGCTGCTACTGTAGCTAACTCTTCACTGCCACCAAGGGCTTATAGGTCTATAAGCCCTTGTTGCCACAGAATTCCAGAAGCTGACTTCATGCATAATTTTTTGAATTACTAGTTTAGACATCCGCTTAAACACATACATAAGCTTTTATAGTGGTACACACACATGTTCACATGTGTACATGCTCATATACCAGGGGCGGATCCAGGATTTGAGGAAGGGGGGAGCACAATGAAGACGCGCGCAAAGCGCGCGCGCAAAATTTTAGGCCACACCCCCAAAATCGATAAACCACGCCTCCTATTTGCCGCGATCGCCTGCTTTCTGACAGTAAAATGCTCCGTTTCGACGAAGTTTTGAATTTCTGAGTAGAGCTTGGTATGTGTTATAAAAGAATAAGTAGTGTACAGTATAAAATGTTGAAATTTACAGATCAATTGTGTTGAATAGGAAGCTCACAGCTGAAGGGGGGGGGGGGGGGAATTGGCCCCCTGTTCCCTCCCCCTGGATCCGCCCCTGTATACACACATTAATATAATATTGCTTTCTGAAGTGGAATCTATTCTTAAAGGATATATAAGATGAGCCCTGTTCTTCAGAAGCGACAAGGAGTTTAAAGTGCGTGCACTTTCTGTGTATCATATTTTTTGACGGAAATAGTCTACCTAGGAGTAGTTTGAGCCAAAAATTTCATTTTTCATATTTTCAATACATTTTCTCGTATGTACACATGTTATTTTACACAAAGTAAAATGCCTGTTGAGCTCTTTTCAACCGAACACTTCAAAAATGGTTGAAACTACTAAAAAATTTGAAATCAGCACCTTGAGTTACCCCTAGAAGCAAAAAATGCTCTGGAGAAGTGAGCAACATGGAACAAGTTGAAGTTATCCATTAGCAATATTTGTGTGCCACAGTAGTTGTCAATGAGTATGTGGTATTTATGGAGTTTCCCTGAAGCCCTGCAATGCCGGAAGTTAGTGGTTACAACCCAACACTTTGGATACGGTAGTGTAGTGCTATCTATGCTGAAGCCTGTGGTGCAAGTTTGGTGTTCGTAGCACATTATAGTGAGTAGTTATATGATCCCTGAAATTTCGTAATATTAATTTTATATGTGTGCAGGTTTTTTATAGGCAATTTTTTGGAGTTCTGACATGCCTATACTAGTATACTCTCCTGACAATGAACTTGTGACTGCTTCATCAATAGCCGCAGCAAACGTCCACGCATGTTGTCTCTGTGAACCATATGCATGTGTGATACTAGTAACTCCATGCATCAATGTAGTGTCAAGATGGGCCGAAACCATTTAATTTGTTCTGAAGTACTGGCCACGGTATCCTATCACTTTGCCACAGACCTGCCTAGCGTAAGCCGCCATTTATCGGCATGCAAATTTTCCCGATTTGTAACTCCCGCCAGGAATGACGTATGAACTTGGTTCTTGCACTGAAAGAAAGCCCTTGACGTAGGCTTTCATTAGCTAGAATCCAGAGAGGTAGGTCCTAGTAATCAATGAGCTATAAGCGCTAATTCGCAGACATCACAATACCATTTATTGGCAACTGGTACGTATTATCGGCACACCTATCTTTTTCCATAGGCCAAATCCAAATGGTGGTATCCTATCACCTTCCCACAGACTTTCTCATATTTCATTCCCTGTGTGCTGAATGTAGTCGAAGAGCATCCTGGAGCAAGGCTTGGCTTGCGACACAGTCTCCTTCCCTCAGTGACATTGTAGACCAGTCCAGGAGGGCACTGGGAGTGGTTGTTCCTCATGTCCACATTAGTAATTCTCATCCAGCCTCCAGACTCGCCGAATGTATTATTAGGCCTCATCTCACAGTAGACCTCCACAGCTCCTGACACTCCCTCTATCCAGTAGTAGCCAGACTCACAGCTTGGTCTTAACTCAGCAATTATCTTGCAAGAGATTGCTGGATTTTCTGGCATTGACCCAGCCTCCAGGCATATAGGCACCTGCAGCTGAGGCTACCAGGGTACTGAAATAGTTGTCAATGACACAATATTAAGTAGCACTCGCCCCTGCACCAAGCTATAGAAGGCTCTTAGACTAAGTTAATGGGCTTAGCTATACACGTTTACATGAATTTTAATAATTATTAATCTTCCACCATCATGCCGTAATGATAATAATAATTACGGCTACTGTGATAATATTGTCTCATTCAGACAAGCTATTTAGCTAATCATAGCTTACAGCTATAGACTAGTTGCACTACACAGTAACATTACATTATTTTCTACTGAATATATAGTTCAATTTGCTCCAGTGCAGCATCATCATCTGGATATTCACTGTTAGTGCACACCCTCATCTCGATGTCATCCTGAGTTGGTTGAGGCAGCTGCTTACAGAACCACGGTCCTCCTCTGTCACAGCACTCATTCTCCCCCTCACACCCCTCACCATCCCAGAGAGGGTCGTCAAAGTAGTAGCGTTGCTGAGCTCTTGTCCTGCTGCCAGTTTCACAGTAGTAGTCCTCACCAACAAAGCCAGGGATGACTCCAGTGAAAGTAAGAGTTGGATGAAGGCATGGACACTGAGTCACATGATCGTCATTAGCTATAGGCTCAGTCTCATCCGTTGCATCAGCGAATGTCCACACGTGTTGCCGTGGTGATCCATGTGTAAGACTAACACCTTCAACATATAATTGGTTTATTCCAGGTGTAAATCGAGAGGAGCTAAATCCATATGGCTGATAATTATAATACTGGTATCCTATCACCTTTCCACAGACTTTCTCATATCTCACTCCCTGAGTGCTGAATGCAGGTGAAGAGCATCCTGGAGCATTGAGGCTTGGTTTGTGACACAGTCTCCTTCCCTCAGTGACATTGTAGACCAGTCCAGGAGGGCACTGGGAGTGGTTGTTCCTCATGTCCACATTAGCAATTCTCATCCAGCCTCCAGACTCGCCGAATGTATTATTAGGCCTCATCTCACAGTAGACCTCCACAGCTCCTGACACTCCCTCTATCCAGTAGTAGCCAGACTCATAGCTTGGTCTTAACTCAGCAATTACCTTGCAAGAGATGGCTGGATTTTCTGGCATTGACCCAATATCATTTATCCTATCCAAGTAGTCATTGATAGCGTTGTCAATAGCTGTATCACTCAGACCACCACTGCTAAATCTCTGGTATTCTAGCACTACAGTACTGTCATTTTCCTTTGCACGTATCGGACAAAATCCATTTGCACATGAGGAGTAGATTGCCAGAATAATGGTAATTGTCACTTTGGCAGCCATATCTTCGAAAAGTAGGTTCTTTTCTTATTCATGTACCATCATTAATAATTATTAGCTATTTATACTGTGGCAAACTTGCATGAAGGTCTTAAGTTAGTGCCAATAGGCAAGCATGAACCTGCATGACATACATGTAATTTTGTGATTATAGTGTTTGTATAAACCAGATTATTACTGGTGAGGGAAAGTCACACCACACTGCAGTACTGTAATAATAATTACTATGACATAATTGTGTAAATGTATTCATTAGTGGCTAACTTCTTCCCACGTGCCTTTCAGGTTTGACCTTATTAATATTTCCTACTGAGGTATTATAATTATGCTGAAGTATAATAATATTATGTAGACTAGTATATTTGTTGTGTGTATAGGTAATCACACACATTCGAGTCCAATTAGGGAAATGATAATTATTATGCTAGCAATATAGTCAAAATTGGACAAGGCAAAGCCATGATATATTGCGTGTACAGTAATTATTATTCACTAATTGAACTTGAATGTGTGTGATTACCTATATATATATTATATTATTAATCGTAGAGTTCAAGTATCTTAATGCACATGGTATAATGAGCACTAGCTGTACCACTGTAATGTTCCAACACAAAATAAGGTAGAAGATAAAGGTGTTTTAATAGACAGGACAAAATTTAATATTATTCTAATGTCAAGACTGAAATACCTTGCCAATAATTAATGCTGCCATTGTGAATTAGTCGGCACGCCATACTTGAAATAAGTATACAATTATAAACTATGCTCCAGGCAATAATTTGAGTGCAATTGGGGATTAATCAGTACAGTAACTTGAATAAATATAAAATTAATAGGGGAAAGTATAGGGCAAGTAAATAACTATATGATTACGTATAATTGTGGGACATTAATTTTAGGCACCCTCACCTTAATATCATCCCGAGTTGGTTTAGATAGCTGGTTTAGATAGCTGCTCCCCTCACCATCATAGAGGATCATCAAAATTAATGTTCAGCCTCATTTCTGCTTCCAGTTTTACAGTAGTTCAGACATAAAATTCAGACATAAAGTAACTTGAAGTTGTACTGTGATACATGATAGATTCTCATGTTTTTAATTTAGTTACAGGGTATGCATCCACATGGCCCCATATCCGTTGGACCAGGCATGCCATTCTCATATATTATTTGGTAAAAGCGATATGACCATTCCCCTTGTAGCAGCCATACAAACTAATGATGGATGTATACCATCTATTGTGGCCACAGGTGTGCCACCACAAACATCAAGCTATACAGTAGCAATTATTATGATTGTAACATTAAAAACATAAGAGGGACCTATGGACAAGGCAAATTCTACAAGTTGCATAATAAGCATGCATACTTAGCTTAACATGTCAGTATACCTCAAATTAAGTCTGTGAGATAGTCTGGTACATGCATGCAGGTAACAATAAACTGTAATACCTTGAAAGTTCAGTAATATTATCCTTACTACCACCGATAGAAATCTATCACAGGAGAGAACATATGGGCACCTCAGAAAGGCAGGAGTTATTGGATTACAGCTCCTGTGAAACCTGCTCAAAGTGATGGGAGGGGGCTTGCATTAACTGTTACAAAGTGTGGCAACCGAATTTCTATGGTGCAGATAAGTGGACTGGACAAGATGAGCTGTTGTTCCTATCTCTGCTATAAGTTCATTGTGTGTTTCTGTTGTTGGTGGTTTGCTCTATTCTACTCTAGCTGGGTCTGTGTGTACTTTGTGCTATGCTGTGGGCTGGCTCTCTGTGTCACATGTGTTAACCGCCTCTGCAAGACGTCAAGCAATGAAGGACAAAGTGATACTAGAACAGCAAACGCTTAGAAACAAAATATTCGTATGAAATTAAACTAACTGTGTTACATGCAGCAACAAACTCCCAAAGGTAGTATGATAGTGTCATTCTAGTAATAATTATACTATTATCACTTGTGTTTCTCACAAGATGATTGGGTCATAATATAGTCTCGGTAGCCACAACCTCTGTCAAGAGAAAGAACTAGGATCCAGCCTCCAGATTGACCAAATTAATGTATTGTTAGTTCCCAGGCCATCTCACAGTAGACACACACAGCTCCTGTCACGTGCTCCCTGTATCCAGTAGTAGCCAGAGTTGTACTCGATCAGGCTTCAACTCTGCAATCTTCTTATAATTATGAAGAAGCAGTGTATTCTGGAGCTAATCCTATATACTATTAGGTACATTTTCGCCAGATAGGAGTGTATTTCTTGCTTCATGACATCTTCAATTAATTACAAGGCATCACTGCTATAACCTTCACTTCTGCTGTTTGAAAGGCTCCACCAGTATAGCAACGGCTCCAGTAAAGCACACAACTGTGGTAATGAGGATCACTAGAAGAAACATTGTGAATATCTCTGTATTAATATAAAATAGCTAGCAAATCCGGACTTATTCAGTTAGGAAAATCGGATAATGATTTTATTCCTGTGCTTTACATTTATACAATGCTTTGGGTCTCCAAGCTTATGTTGTTGAATGATGTTTTACCCATATCATATTATAAGTTACCATCTGCATGTATTATTGGGATGTCATCATGCAGAGTCACAAAATGAATTGACAATGTATGTTGCCCCCACATGCACAGGTAAAGATTGATGGTCAATTAACACCGTGTACTTTTCTATCAACAAAGCAATTGTACCTCTCCAGTTGTGACACACCTGTTTCTAGCTGCTGAGTATACATGTACAGCTGTATTATTTTAAGGACAATGGAAATTGTAGAGATTACTGTACAGTTATGTATGACCTTGTATAGAACAATAATACCGGTAGTATAGGAATTGACGTAGATTGTGTATACTAGTAGCTATAGGACTTAGAGAACTTGTCACTGAGTTGCCCACATGGCAATCAAGAGTGCATGATCAAGTCCCTAAGTATTACGCTTGCTATAAAAAACTTTTATAAGTGATGGTGGAAGTATATAGCTATTTGCATGCATACACTTTAAAAAATCAGCGATCAGTCGTGTTACTAAATACTGGGTGGTCGACAACAGGTGTTGATGGTCATCTATTGATAAAATATAATGATCACTCTTAGTGACTGTGAGAAACAAGAGTAACTGCACGGCAAGTGGTCATCTGTTACAAGATCTGATGATTTAATCTACTGAGTGGATTTTGTTTGAACTCCATATATATAATATAGGGACTAAATTATAACCACAAGCGTCAATTAGGTGGTTGAGAAGTGATGACTCTAATAATTATTCACATAATATCTACTATGCACAAAATTTGTATGTACAATTGTGCTTTGCAGCTCATTTTATTGGAACATATTGATAATGTGTTAAAAATAAGAAAAAGAACAGACCACCCTGCCTTGGTGTGGTTTATTGTAGAGTTTACCTATAAGTAAAATTAATTTTGCTTTTTTCTGCAAAACTGAATATTATGTTCCTAGTGAGCTGAATTGCTGCTGAATCCATAGTAGTTAAAACATGAAGAATGGTTTTCCTTTCACTTGTACTGTGTATTTAAATGGCACTGAAAAGAAACATGCATATACCTGTATATAGGTGGTAGAAAAATTCAAATGCTGACTCGAATTAATTTTGTACGTAACTATAAGGGCTAAAATCACTATAGAAATTCCTATAAATTATGGAAATTTATCATAGAACTGAATTGCATGAAATCTTCCTTACTCTATAATGTAGTGTTTCCCTCAGGCACAAAAGTGTAGGAAATTTTCATGATGAATACCCAGTCTCTTCTAGAAAATTAGATTGAAATTAGTAGCTACAACTGAATTCTACCACTTATATGCAGGCTTAATGAATGCAAAAATGTGTCTACAAACTTACTGGGTGACACAGTGAGTATGTATGGAGAGTTCGGCTATGGATAAGAGAGCTCTTTTGACCCACCAATTGTTGTTTCTCTAGACCATGCATATAATATATACATGCATATTATGTGTAAGAAGCATATTATCTGATTCAATGGCTTATAAATACTTACATGCATACTGTATGTCAACTGAAATAACAGATTATGCACCCTATATACATCTGCATGATATTATTTAGCTGCACACAATAACTTTCAGTGTATATGATATGACCATAATGATTCTCCTTGTGGCAGCCATATAATACAATGTATAATTATCTATTGCATGCAATCTGTTGTGCATGGTCACAAATTGAACACTGTGCAGCCACAAATCAACATAATACTAAACCAACATGCTATAGCTTGCTGTTCCTATCTCTGCTTCATTGTGCATGTGCTTCTGTTATTAGTGGTATGCTCTGTTCTACTCTTGCTGGGTCTGTGGATACTCGTGCTACATGTACATGCATGTGTATGCTGTGGATCGGCTCTATGTATTGCATGTTTAATATCTGGCTCTGATATAAAAATTAAGGATCATAGAACAGCTCATGTCAATCATATTAATTTTATGTATACACATTAACTTTGCAAATATAATATACTGTTAGTTGTTAACTATATAATTTCATGCAGTTTCAATCTGCAGCAGTGCAGGTATATATGATACTGCATGCACAAAGAAAAATAATAGCTATAAAAACACGAACTATAGTAGTATAATAATAATTATTATTATAGTTCTTTTATACCTATATACTGATAATAATATATATGTGTCACCGAATGTTATAGCAATAGTTATTGCAACATTGTAGCTAGCAATTACTGAATGTAGAGTACTATCTGCTCTAACACAGCATCTTCAGTTTCATACCTATTATTAGTGCACACCCTCATCTCAATGTCATCCTGAGTTGGTTGAGGCAGCTGCTTACAGAACCACGGTCCTCCTCTGTCACAGCACTCATTTTCCCCCTTACACCCCTCACCATCCCAGAGAGGGTCGTCAAAGTAGTAGTGAGCTTCAACTTCTCTCCTGCTTCCCGTTTCACAGTAGTAGTCGTCACCAACAAAGTCGGGGAGTACACCGACAAAGGGAGCAAAGGGATGAAGACAGGGACAGCCAGTGTACTCTACCGTATTATTTGTGGTGACTACTTCATCGTTAGCTGCAGCAAAGGTCCACACATGTTGCCGTGGTGAACCATGTGTGATGCTAACTCCATCAACATAGGTATCATTGATTAGTGATGATTTAAACCTGGAAGGACCAAATCCATTTGGTTTGAAGTACTGATATCCTATTATTTTGCCGCAGATCTGCCTATACTCCACTCTCTGGGTGCTGAACATAGTTGAAGAGCATCCTGGAGCAAGGCTTGGTTTGCGACACAGTCTCCTTCCCTCAGTGACATTGTAGACCAGTCCAGGAGGGCACTGGGAGTGGTTGTTCCTCATGTCCACATTAGCAATTCTCATCCAGCCTCCAGACTGACCAAATGTGTTGTTAGTTCCCATCTCACAGTAGACCTCCACAGCTCCTGACACTCCCTGTATCCAGTAGTATCCAGATCTATAGCTTGGCCTTAGCTCGGCAATCATCTGGCAAGATATGGCTGGATTTTCCGAAGTTATTGCAAATTCTATATCAATGTTCCAAGCCAGAAACGTTTGGATAACAAATGTGTAAATTTTATCATTTAGACGTTCACTGCTGATTCTCAGACTAGGTACTACTACAGTTGTGTTGCTTCCCCTGGCTGGACAAATGCTATTGGCATATGATGAGCAGACTGCTATGAAAGCAGTGATTAGTACAACTTTGGCAACCATTTCTTAATATTAATAGCAACTTTTAATAATTGCCCATTTGTCATCCATGCACCTTTGTCTTGGTCAAGGCTGCAGCATAATTATATAGCACATCATACAAGGCATGATTTTATAGTCAATGCATACTCATGCATACGTAGTTGCATAACAAGACTGATGATGACTGTGCATGTATGCATTCCCCTTGTAGCAGCCATACAAAGCAATACCATCTGTGTGGTCACAAATTAAATATTATGAAGCCACAATCATCATGTGCATGTACGCTAGTGAACAATCAATATAGCTACATGTATATTAAAATTCATGTAAACGTGTATAGCTAAGCCTGAGAGATGCAAGCTACTTTTTAGGTGACTCTCTCTTGAATGGTGAGGGGTGTGGCAGAGACACAATGCCACGCTGTGACAGAGGGGACCTATGGTTCCATGAAGTAAAATAAGCACACAATGAACTTAAAGGAACAGCAGCTCATCCCAAATTTAAGGAATTTGGTTACCACACTGACAGTTACAGCAAGCCTCCTCCTATCATGTGCACTCTGAGCAAGTAGCTGTAATCCAAGAACTCCCACCTTTCTAAATGCACTATTAATTAATCTTCCACCATCAACATCAATTATGGCTACTGTGATATTGTCTCATTCAGACAAGCTATTTAGCTTGCAGCTATAGTTGCACCACACAGTAATATTACAATTGTCATTATTAACCCTCGCCGCTGAGAGGAAGTACACATTGTAGGTGTATATACCGGACACAAAGGAATAGTGGTCATGTTAAGTCCTGCCCAGTGGCGTAGTAGTGTGCAGCTGTTGCCCGTCTGGCTCTTACCTCAGCTACAGGGCTGATCATGATTACAGTTCTATGCCTTGGCTGGTCAGTTGTCAGTGCAGTGACAGTGTAAACAGCTGCAGTGGCTCTCAAGTGCATAAATCAGTTTAAAAATTAGGCTGTCACAGAAGCTTTCAGTTTGTATGGTGACATAGCCAGGTGCCTTTCCTCTACTCCTAGATCATGCATTACAATTGACTCTGAAGAGAGTACCATAACCATGTTCAGGTGCAGGGTATGTACTTCAATATTCCTGATATTGAACTTGTGACAAGCATACATAGCTAGTGAGCCATGCTATAGTATACATGCGCATGAGTCATGCATGCAAGTAGCGGTGAGGATTCTGCACTCAAGTGCATTCATTTTCTACTGAATATACCGGTATAGTTTAATTTGCTCCAGCACAGCATCTTCATCTGATCCTGCACTGTTAGTGCACACCCTCACCTCAATATCATCCTGAGTTGGTTGAGGCAGCTGCTTACAGAACCACGGTCCTCCTTTGTCACAGCACTCATTCTCCCCCTCACCCCTCACCATCCCAGAGAGGATCGTCAAAGTAGTAGTGTTGCTGAACTCTTGTCCTGTTGCCAGTTTTACAGTAGTAGTCCTCACCAACAAAGCCGGGGATGACTCCAATGAAAGTAAGAGCTGGATGAAGGCATGGACAATAGCACAAAAATCGCCATATCTCGAGATGTAGGCGTCTAAGCGACTCGTAAGCACAACGAATCAATCGAATTCGGCGAAAAAATGGCGTCTGCGGGCGCCATGGAAATCGTGGGATACGATCACGAGCCGCGATCACAAATAGTGCCTATTTGTTGGCCACCGTAGCCACGCCTATCGACAGTGCCCATCAATGCATGATGCATGCCCTGTTACGACGCAAATGCGATCTAGCTATCAACACTTAGAAAAATTCGATAGGGAAAAAAGAAAGAAAAAGTCGAAGTGTACGGCAAGATTCGAACCCGCTCCATTCCGTCCCATACATAAGAGCCCAACCACTCGACCACCACCGTTGTTGCTGCCGACAGCCGTTATTTCAACTATTTTATAGACAAACCCTACACAATCCAGCCCCTCCGGTCCCACACTAACCCTGCTAACCATTCACAACCCAGCCCCAGACCTCCCAGCCCCTCCAGTCCACGTATACGCAAACCCTAGAGACTAACCCTGCTAACATTCGCAACCCATCCCCAGACCTCCCAGTCCCTCCCACACTAACCATTCGCAACCCATCCCCTGACCTCCCAGCCCCTCCCATCCATATCGTCCAGCGATCGCAGCTGCGTACGTACCGGCGTATCGCGAACGGGTCGGGATCGCATTTGCGTCGTAACATGTGTTGCCCATTGTGCTTTCTGCTCATGCGCACAACTAACAAGCGTATGACTGGTAAAGATCGTCGATGTTCTAAATAATGCTCGTGACGTCTATAGTGACTGAAATCTGAACAGTGAAGCCCCATGGAGCCAATCAGTATGTAAGAGAGCTATACTATTATTACAACAAAATATATAGGTACAAGTTCATATCTTCCTAGTCTGGGTGCAGAGAGGCCTGTTTCAAGTGTCACCGGAACAACTAAGCATGCAGCATTTCGCTCCATTTTCAAGTTCTCTCAAATTCACAAAATTATAGCCATGCAACGAAATAAATCTATAGATTGCGCAATGTGCGCGTGGGGTATGTGCTCTACAGAGCTCTAGTATTATTAGTGTAAATATATTCATTAGCGGCTAATTTCTTCCCACGTGCCAGGCTTCCAGGTTTGAACTTATTAATATTTTCTCCTGAGATGTAATTATGCTGAAGTAGACTAGTACATTAGTATAGGTAATTACACACATTTGAGTCCAATAATTAGGGAAATAATAATCATTATACTAGTAATAGTCATAACTGGACGATGCAAAGCCAAATCAATTTTGGCTATTGTGTGTACAATAATATTATTATTCCCTACTTGGACTTGAATGTGTGTGATTACCTATTAATCGTAGAGTTCAAGTGTCTTATTGCACATTGTAATGAGTACCATAGCTACTGGTGGCACTATTTATTTTTCTCCAACACAAGAAAGTACAAGATGAACTGAGGCATATAAATCTTCGATTAGTAGACAGAACAGATATTAATGTCAAGACTGAAAAACCTTACCAACAATACTGCCATCATGAATTAGTCAGCACGCCATGCTTGAAATATGTGTACAATTATGAACTACGCCCCCATTTGAGTGCAATTGGGGATTAATAATTTATTATATCAGTATTTGAATAATAGGGGAAAGTAGAATATTATATAGGGCAAGTAGATAACTGTAATAATTTATTATGATTATATATTATAATCACGTGGCATTAATTTTAGGCACCCTCATCTCAATGTCATCCTGAGTGGGTTTACTGCTCCCCTCACCATCCCATAGAGGATCATTAAAATTAATGTTCAGCCTCATTTTTGCTTGCAATTTCACAGTAGTTCAGACATAAAGTAACTTGAAGTTGTGATACATGATAGATTCTCATGTGTGTAATATTAGCCACAGGGTATGCATCCACATGGCCCCATCTCCATTGGTATGCCAATTGCGTGATGATCACCATTCCCCTTGTAGCAGCCATACAAACTAATCATAAATGGATCTACCATCTGTTGCGGCCACAGGTGTGCCACCTTATTAGTAGCAATTATTATGATTGTAATATTGAAAACATAGGAGTGGCCTGTGGATGAGGCTAATTCTACAAGTTGCATAATATGCATGCAAATTTAGCCTAGTAACGTGTCAGTATACCTCAAATTAAGTCTGTGAGTTAGTCTGGTACGTGCAGATAACAATAAATTGTATATAATAGCTCCCTTGAAAGTTCAATATTATTATCCTTACTAGCTATCACTGACAGAAGTCTATCACAGGAGAGGAGAACATGGGCACCTCAGAAGGCAGGAGTTATTGGATTACAGCTACTGTGAAACCTGCTCAGAGCAATGGGAGGAGGCTTGCATTAACTGTTACAAAGTATGGCAACCGAATTTCTTTGGTGCAGATAGTGGATTGGACGAGATGAGCTGTTGTTCCTATCACTGCTAGCTATAAGTTCATTATGTGTTTCTGTTGTTGGTGATCTGCTCTGTTCTACTATTGCTAGGTCTGTGTGTACTTTATGCTGCTGTAGATCAGGTCTCTGTGTCGCATGTGCTAACTGGCTCTGTAATACGACAAGCAAGAAAGGACAAAAATTTAATGATGGTATAGAGCAAAAAAATCTCAGAAGAAGTATGACCAAGATCTATTTTGCTGTGAGCAGCTATATATTTTACATAGTACATGTTGACTATAGCTGATGTGAGGCTCAAATCAAATCAGTTTGGACCAATTATTGCTGATATAGCTCCATATGTAATATGTCTTTAGCTGATATCTATCACATTATATGTAGGGTACTTTGCTAACATAATATAATAATATGTTTAAATTTCAGTACATATTATTCAAGAGTACACAATACATATCAATATAGATCTAAATCATATCTATATCATAGGTAAACGTATTACATTGGTATGTAATGTCCAAAATCTACATCCCTGGATCTGTGATAATGCATACATGTGGGAAATAACACAGAACAAAAGATTTAGTTCTCATTCATTATTACCATAGCTATGAGAATGTTATAAGGCCATCACTGAATATAGAGTACTATCTGCTCCAATACTACATCTTCAATATTATATGAGTTAGTGCACACCCTCATCTCAATGTCATCCTGAGTTGACTGAGGCAGCTGCTTACAGAACCACGGTCCTCCTCTGTTACAGCATGCATTTCCTCTTCCACACCCCTTACCATCCCAGAGAGGGTCATCGAAGTAGTAGCGTCGCACAGATCTTGTCTTACTTCCAGTTTCACAGTAGTAGTCATTACCAACAAAGCCAGGGACGACTCCCCGAAAGGTTGAGTGAAGACAGGGACAGCTAGTATACTCTCCGGAATTACTTGTGGTGATGGCTTCATCGTGAGCCGCAGCAAAGGTCCACACATGTTTCCGTGGTGAACCATGTGTGATGCTAACTCCATCAACGTAGGTATGATTGATTAGTGGTGATGTGTACTTGGAAGGACCAAATCCATTTGTTTGGTAGTACTGGTACCCTACTACTTTGCCACAGACCTGCATATATTCCACTCCCTGAGTGCTGAATGTAGTTGAAGAGCATCCTGGAGCAAGGCTTGGCTTGCGACACAGTCTCCTTCCCTCAGTGACATTGTAGATCAGCTGTCCAGGAGGGCACTGGGATTGATTTTTTCTCATGTCCACATTAGCAATTCTCATCCAGCCTCCAGACTGACCAAATTCTTTAATAGTGCCCATCTCACAGTAAACACCCATAGCTCCTGATACTCCCTGTATCCAGTAATAGCCAGAATGATAATCGGGCTTCAGTTCTGCAATCTGCTTACACGAAGAAGCAGCATATTCTGGAGCTAATCCTAGGTACGTTTTCACCAGGTTGGAGTGTACTTCTTGCTTTATGATATCTTCAATCAATTGCAAGGTATTGCTGCTAACTCTCACTTCTGCTGTTTGAAGGGCTCCACCAGTAGCAACAGCTCCAGTAAAGTACACAATTGTGGTAATGAGTAGTGCTAGAAGAAACACTGTGAATATAGCTCTATATATTGTACAGCTAGCGAATCCAGACTTATTCAGTTTGGAAAATTGGACAATAATTTTGTTCCTTTGCTTTGCTTTTATAGGTCTCCAAGCTTATGTTGTTTTATCCATGATTGCTTATGTCAACTTCAAAGTAATTGCCATCTGCATGTATTATTGTGATGTCATCTGAGTCACACAATGAATGGACAATGCCATTCTTTGTGTGTTGCCCCCACATGCACAGATCAAGGTTGATGATCCATTAACCCCGTGTACTTTTCTAATTTTCATACACAACTATTTCTAGCTTTCCTATCTTCCAATGAATGACGTTTTACCCATGTTTATGTTATTTCAAAGTTGCCATCTGTATTATGTCATCCGCTGAATGGACAATGACATTCTATGCCCACATGCACCGATAAAGGTTAATGGTCAATTAACCCTGTGTACTTTTCTATCATCAAAGCAATTGTATGTTTCCAGCACACATCTGCTCAGTGCTGATAGCTGCATTATGGATAATGGAAATTGTAGAGGTTACTATAATGACCATTATAATATTATATTCTGAATAATTATATGGATAGTGTACTATTAGTAGCTATATTAAATTACTTGTTAGTTGCTCACATGACAATCCAGAGTGCATTGACAAAACCCTCTCTATGAGCTATAGTTAATTTTAAAATCGGGTACTACAATCTGACTGTGTGAACAATAATTGTTACCGTATCCAATCTAATTAACGTGCCATGAAAAAATAATTACGAGTGCTGGGGTGGCGCGCCATTAGAGCGTGAAAATTATCCTTCGCGACCAGATGGCGCGCAAAATTTGTACACAAAAGTATATAGGGACGCGTGGGTGGGCGCATTTAAATAGAGCGTGAAAATTGCACTTCAGGCCGAGGTGGCACATCTATTAGAGAGGCGTGTTAATTAGATCGGATACGGTATGTGATGTTTCGTAACTTCATAGCTACTCTACTCTACAATAATTACACGGAAACATTAGCCCACTTGTACTGAAAATTTATGAACAGGTTAATGTAACAGTTGTTAATTTTCAATCTTAAATGACGCATTATGGACAAACGTAACGTATACAAACGCAATTTCAATATCACTAACTCAGTAAAAGCATTAGCATAGTTAGAGTAAACTCTAGATTTAAGTGCTATATGCTTTATAATAATATTATGCTGTCAGACTCTAAGCTTATGAAAAATATCGAAAGATAAACATACCGGTAGGACTGTAAATATGTATGCACTATAGAGCTATGTTTCCAGGAGCATTAACAGTTACTAAAAGCAAAGACTGGAATTATAGTGAATATCAGTGACTTAGCATTAATTACCACTTAGCTACTAGCAGTTAAATAATGGCCACTATACTAAAATGTGCTTCTTGCATTAATAGTTTGTCTGCTGCATGGCAGCCAAGCAGCCTGCAGGGGCACAAGTCAGAATTTTACCATAACTTTGTTTCTCGTGTATCAGAGAATTATGAGCCTGTCATTGGAAGAAATTGCCAATGAAGTCCTCATGGGGCAACATTACTTAGACTTGACAATCGATATCAAGGTTGTTGAGATAAACACTACACTGAGTTTCAGCAACCTCAGCTCTCTGACGATCAGTGGTGAACCTGCAGCTGAAACAATAACAGTTATCTACATCCAACAGCTCTAGTGCTGATTTTCAGGCTTCAGCTCTGCAATCTGCTTACACAAAGAATCAGCATATTCTGGAGCTAATCCTAGGTACATTTTCACCAGGTTGGAGTATTACTTTCTTTCAATCAATTGCAAGGCATTGCTGCTAACTCTCACTTCTGCTGTTTGAAGGGCTCCACCAGTAGCAACAGCCCCAGTAAAGTACGCAATAGCGGTAATCAGGATCGCTAGAAGAACCATTGTGAAATATCACGTTGTTGATAGTTCCGGCTGTGTTATAGCTAACAATGTCTGGGCTTATTCAGTTCTGAAATAGGATTATGATTTGTTCCTATTTATAGATCTCCAAGTTTGCATTGGTTGTCCTTGTTGTTTACGTCCACCTCAAAGTTACATGTACCATCTGCAATATTTATTATTGTGCTGACCCATGCAACATGCACAATGATCGAAGGTTGATGATCAACTAACCCTGTGTACTTTTCTATATATCAACAAAGGCTTAGTAATAATACCTTTCCTAACGTGACACATCTGCTGAATGCTGACAGCTACATGCATTCCATAGGTCTCCTACATGTAGCTTGCGATGATTTATGCATAATATGTCCATGCACTTCAAAGTTGCCTGGCCATCTGCAGGTATTATTGTGATGTGATCGGCATATTATGGATAGTACCATTCTCTGTCAGGATTTCATCCAGTGGGTGGGGGGAAGCTTCCCACCCCCCCCCCCCCCCCCCCCCCAAAAAGGAAAGAGAAGGAATAAGGAGGGAAAGGAGAGGGAGAGAGAAAAAGAAAGAAAGAGAGAGAAGTGGTGGGGGAAGGGGAGCATGACAAGTTGTATATGGTCAACCCAAACAGTGATCAGTATAGTTACTTAAGAGCACTAGATAAAACCATGCAATACCTCAGTGACATCCGAAAATACCTATTAATCAATGGTTAATTGGGGGGAGGGGGGTCACGGTGCGTGAAACTGCCATGTCCACTTCTCCCCCAAATTTTTTTCTGCCTGTCTGTATGTTGACCCCATAGTGCTCAGATGCAGGTCGATGATCCATTAACCCCATGTACTTTTCTACAAACGAAGTAATAATAGCCTCTAGCACACAACTGTTTCTAGCTGCCAAGTACTGACAGCTGCTGTACCTTTTATGCTGTAGGTCTCCTAGCTTGCAATGAACCATTATGACATTTTAATTTATCTATGTTGTTTATGTCAGCTTCAAAGTTGCCATCTGTATTATTCTGATGTCATCCAATAAATAGATAATACCATTCTTTGTATGTTGATCCACATGCACCAATGAAGGTTGGTGATCCATTAACCCCATGAACCCTATAAACAAAGCAATTGTACCTCTCCAGCACACATCTGCTCAGTGTGGAATTGTAGACGTTACCTTGTATAGTCTGAACAATTATAGCATGGGAATTGATGTAGATTGTGTACTATTAGTAGCTATAGGATTTTAGAACTTGTTTGTTGCTCACATGATAATCAATTTGCAAGAGTGCATTGATAAAGCCAGCTCTCTATCACCTATTGTTGTTAAGTTTAGAATCAGTTACTACAATCTGACTGTAATAATGTTTTGTAAACTTTATAGCTACTCTATAGTACGAACAGGTTAATGTAATAGTTGTTAGTTTTCAATCTTACACGATTATCAAGTGTTGTGGACAAACGTGACGTATACAAACACAATTTTCATACCACTGATGCAGTCAAAACATTAGCATAGTAAGAATAAACTCTTAGGTACTATGCTGCATAATACCTGTAAATGAAAAACATTGAAAGATAAACATCCTATTAGGACCATAAACGTGCATGCACTATAATAATGCAAAGCTCTATTGCAAGAGTAGCTATAGTTTCCAAGATCTAGAGCATTAATTTAATGAGTGAAGGATTGGGACAGTAACTGGTACTATTGAATATCAGTGACTTAGCTTGGCATTACTATAATAAGCTAGCTGAATAATGGCCATAAATTGCATTATACTAAAATGTGTGCTTCTGGCATTAATAGTTTATCTAATGGCAGCCAAGCAGTCTGCAGAGGGCACAAGTAAGAATTTTACCATATCTTGTGACTCTCGTGTGTCAGAGAATTGTCAGAGCCTATCATTGGAAGAAATTGTCAATGAAGTCCTCATGGGGCAGCATTATTTTTTGGACTTGATAATTGATATACAAATTGTTGAGATATATTTAAATACTACAGTGAGTTTCAGCAATCTCAGCTCTCTGACGATCAGAGGTGAACCTGAAACAACAATTGTCTGTACATCCAACAGCTCTAGTGCTGGCTTTGTCGTGACTGACATATTGAATGTATCATTGAGAAATTTGAACTTGACACACTGTGGATCGCTTTTTAAGAATGTATTCGAAGACAACCAGATGTTTATTTCAGCTCTTTATCTAGTGCACTGCAGTAATATTGAAATTGATTCACTGGTTGTGGAGAGAAGCAGGGGTCTTGGAATGACAATCCTCAATCACCAGGGAGGGAGAGTCAACATTAATTCATCGTTATTCAAGAAAAATCAAATGTCACAGGAACAAATTGTCGCCGGAAAGAGTCTTGGAGGTGGTGGAATGTATATCCTTCTTAGCCAATTTCTACCAGGTCCACATGCGTACTCACCAATGACATTTCAGTTTGTAAATTGCACATTTCTCAGGAACATAGCTCATACTGAACAATATGATGTTCTCTTTACTGATGTGATGGGTAATCCACAGGAGGGATATGGCAGAGGTGGAGGTGTGCACATATCCATCAAAAACAGTATAGACCATGTTTGTATGTCATTTCTAGGGTGCCAATTTATTGGCAACCATGCATTCATTGGAGGTGGCCTTTCAGTAAAAATGCACGGGGAATCGGAAGATGGTACTCAAGAGATGAGAAATATCACTGTTGCAGTTATTAATTCTACGTTTGAACGCAATGGCTGTAGACGTCCTAACCGTACCTACTTTGGAGGAGGAATTCATCTTAGCTTCTACACAATAGTGGAATATTCGGCTATAAGAGACTGTCAGTATCTTATAAGAAATGTTAGCTTTATTGGAAACTGTGCTGAACTTGGTGGCGGTGTAGTCTACTCCTTTGATCGTAGATCCAATATCAACATTACCACCAACTCAGTACTCTTCGACAGTTGTATGTTTGAACGAAACACAGCACACATTGGATCAGCTGTTGACGTTACCCCAAACACGTTTCTCAAAGTGCATGTGCTTAATGGATTTATGGCAGCTCCCGTCTTCGTAAATTGCTATTTTTTAAATAATAATGTCACTGTAAATGGCTCTCAGTCAGTTCAAGTTACGGCTGGTGTTGGTACGATCTATGCCAGTCAAAGTGAGATTTGCTTTCTAGGGAATAACCGCTTTATGAGCAATAGAGGCTCTGCAGTATACATGGTCAATGGAATAGTTAACTTTCAGAAGAGTGATGCAAACTTCACTAATAATTCTGGCCTCCATGGAGGAGCTGTAGCTCTGATTGGTTCTTCAGCAATAATGATTATTGGATCCCACCGCTATGAATTCATTAACAATACAGCATACTACCAAGGAGGGGCAGTATATGCGTACTTGATTGATAGCACTGACTTCATAACCTCACGAAGCTGCTTTATTCAGTATAGAAGTGAAAACGATACCTTCTCTACCAATAAATGGAATGCTAACGTCACCTTCATTGGAAATAAAGCTAAAGATGATTTGTCTGGTCATGCCATTTATGCCACTACTCTTCACCCTTGCCAGGTCATTATCAGTGGCCAGCTATCCCAGCATAGGTACACACTCACAAATATTTCTGAAGTGTTTAAAATTCAAGGTGTCAGATTTGATAACAATCAAACACTACAGCCTCAAATTTCCACAGATGGAGCTCAGCTGCACCAGAGTAAGCCGTCTCCACATCAGATAATCCCAGGAGAAAAATATGAACATGGTGTTACAATAACTGATGATTTCGATTTGAAGATTGTGACACTGTTTAGAGCAAGCATTGCCAGAAGTACAGAGAATATTGAACTAGATCCATCCCTCTCGTCATTTGTTGGAGATAAGTTACAACTCAGCGGTGTACCAGAGCAAACTGGTAGCCTCTATTTGCGGACAGTCTCACCCAGACAGAGCTATATCAAGCTGCAAGTAAAATTAATTCAGTGTCCTCCGGGATTCAAGCTCAACAATAACTCTCAGTGTGTGTGCAATGTAGAATCGTATGTGGGACTGTTTAAATGTGACTTGGAAAATTTTCGTAGCCACTTACTGTCTGGATTTTGGGCTGGTCTACTGTCCATGGGTAACGAGTCGGAGCTGGTGACGAGTCCATGCCCCTTTTGTAACTACAGTAGCAATGTATCGAATGCGACTGAATTTGAGGTGATTCTTCCAAGAGATCATTCAAAGCTGGATGAAACTGTTTGTGGTGGGACAAGGACTGGTATTGTATGTGGCACCTGCCGAAATGGGTTCACAGTACACTTTCACTCACCAGGCTTTCTATGTAAAGAAGAAGAGCCATTAGGTTGTAGGCTTGGCTGGCTATTCTACTTCCTCTCAGAGCTAGTGCCCGTTACTGCTGTCTTCATCACTGTCCTATTATTGAACATTAGCTTCACCTCTGGGACTGTTAATGGATTTATACTATTCAGCCAATTGTTGGGTACACTCGACATAGATGCCAGTGGAATAATACCATTTCCTGAGTCAGCAAGGGATGCAATAAGAGGTTGGACACAGGGATATAAAGTTATCTATGGATTTCTTAATCTGGACTACTTCAGTCTTGAGCCGATGTCATTCTGCCTGTGGAAAGGTGCCACAGCCCTTGATATGCTTGCATTCAAGTATATCACTATCTTGTATGCACTATTTCTGATTGTAGCAGTTGTATGGATAATGAACCAGTTTGGAGGAAGATGTCTCGGAAAGATCTGCCGAATAACAGCAATCAAGACGTCTGTGATCCACGGCATATCTACGTTTCTTGTTGTTTGTTATGCTCAGTGCATCAAGGTCTCTCTGAGTCTGCTTATTCCGGTTGATATTCACGTTGAAGAGAGCAGTAGTTTCAGACCAGATCATAGGGTTTGGCTCAATGGAAATATACTATACTTTAGCAAGGAACATTTGCGTTACGCTTTGCCAGCATTATTCTGTCTCTTCACCATTGGACTATTACCTCCGGCTTTGCTTCTAGCACATCCTCTTCTCAATAGATTGCTCACTCTATTTGGATATGAAAATATGAAAATTGTCAATCATGCATATGTTTCTCAAAAATTCTCTTTTAATAAGTTCAAGCCCGTTTTTGACTCCATCCAGGGATGTTTCAAAGATAACTTCCGGTTCTTTGCTGGTCTTTATTTCCTGTATCGCTGGATAGTTCTAATCATTTACATGAATACAAAAGGCTTCAGTGCTTATTACACGGCAGTGGGCGGTATCTTCCTCTTGATCCTCACAATACACACCGTCTGTCAACCATACATTAAGCGAGTGCACAACATAATAGACACACTGCTATTTGCTAATCTTGTGCTCATCAATTCCCTCTCATTTTTCAACTATTACAGAAGTCGCGGTCAGCGGGATATTGAAGAAGGAGGGACAGTTTTACCAGCTACTGTGCAACTAGTGCTCATCTACCTTCCACTGGTAGTGATGTGTGTGTACATAGTCATGATATTTGGCAAAAGTTGTGGTTGTAAGAAATCATTGGCGATACTGCCCTTTCCTAAACGAAAGAGCAAACTGAGAGTGCTTCTCCGGACCATTAGTGCACAGAATGATAGTGATGATGCTAACAATGAGGAGCTTGAGTTTACTCATGACCGACATGATGACGAACTGAACTACACAACCAGTTACTTGAATAGACAAGACACTGCACCTTTTAGCACATACACCTGAGCTGCTGTTTATACTGTCAAGACAATTAAGACTATAATAACAATATATTATTAGAATTATCAGAGTAGTAGTATAGCTAGCTATAGCATTCAGTGTGGAAGTACATGACATTGTAGCTACCTAATACATGCAGGTATAGCTCTGTGTTTCATATTCTTCTGTAATATAATAATAGATTGGCATAAACTGCATGCTACTCATAAGGCTGTTTTAATAGCAGCACTAAAGTACTCTACTGCAGCAGTACTGTGCATGGTCTTTAATAATAACATTCATGGCATTTGAAGGTTAATATCCTTGTCACCTTGATATTGTAACTTGCAGTATCACAAAAATTAATCATGTAGCAAGAATAGTATGCCCTAATAAGGCAACTTCTATGAAATACAGTAGGCTAAGCACAATTAGCACTATAATAGTACTGTAACAGAATCTAATGTTAAAATATTAGTCAGCAAAGATAGTTTCGGGAGTGTGAGTTTCAATTCTCTTTGGAATCAATATCACCAAAATTTATGCTTTCTTTAGTGCTATAGTTGTAGAATGTACAGACATGATAAACACAATGCTAGCTACTTCATCATCAGTCATTTACATACCTTCCAATGTCAGAAAATGAAGCATCAAACATTCGATCATGTTTCATATCACTTTACAAAAGAGATATATCACAATAAAAATTACTCAGTAACTTTTACTATTCTCTATCTGTGAGTCAGCTTACCTTTTGAAGCTTAAAGATTTGCACTTGTACTTTTTCATTGCTACGATAACTATAACCAGAATGAGCACGGCTAGCAGGATAATTATGATAGCACCGATCAAAAAGCCACCAATTTCTGCAGCTCTAACGTGATCTGACGAAGCAGTGGGTGCCATGTTGATCCTTTCTGTTGACTTTGGTGCTGTAGCTGTTTGCTGTGGCTCAGCATTAAACGGACAGTCAGGATCATTTAAAGTATCTAGAAAAGCAGTGCAGTCCTTGTCAAATCGCAGTCTGGATGAGAAGACCGTGATCGAAGCAGAGCCACTCGTTATCCATGACTGAATGAGAGAGACCAAGTCGGTAGCACTATAGGTGTCTGTGCCAATGATCATGGCTCGATAAACAATGCGATTTTTGAGTCCTCCATGACAGCTGAATTCGTCGTTCCTGATATTAGATATTGTGAGACCGCAGGTAGGGCATACACGAGTATCGAGTTCTTGGATTATTGCTCTGCGAACTTTTAACAGCCGGTCGGTGATATTTTTGCTGGGATCCTGCATGAGGATAAGAGAATTATTATGATGATTCTATTACAGAAGCAGTACATGAAATTCTATACTCATACCACAAAACTAAGGCAGCTTGAAACCGGTGACATTCGAAGCTGAAAGAAAGCCAGCTTTTCTGAAAATTTAAAGAGAATATTCTTACCCATCTGCTAGTAATATTTATTATTATTACCCCGCGCGCATGCGCAAGGGGTAAAGCAATCGGTTTGTATGTCTGTTGTTGTTGTTGTTGTTGTAGTTGTCGTCGGCACGAAAATCGCCAGATCTCGAGTTCTAGGCGTCTGTGCGTGTTGTAAGCACAACCAATCGATAGATATCGGTGAAAAACTGGTTTATACGCGCTTCGAATTGCTCAAAAAGGCTTACTAGTGCTACAAATCGTGCATTTTCTGTTCTGCATGCCTGTGGTTTGTCGACCACACCCACTCTTTTAGTATGCTGATGCAACTGCGCATGCTCAAGCTCAGTGTTGAAAAGGGTCGTCAAGTCATAAAACAGCTTTGCCCAAGTTGCAATATTGCAGAGTATTGCAGAGCGCGCGGGGTATGTGCTCTACAGAGCTCTAGTTATTATAGTTACATGATCCTTCCTTTACCATCTAGGGATATTCTAGTTATTCCATAGCGAGTCACCTCTGCCCCTCTCCCACTCTGAGTGACAGCTGACACTCTAATGAGGTAGTTAGTTCCAGGAATTAGTGGGGAGACAGTGACAGTTGTATCAGTCACAGAGATTTCTCCAGAGTCTTCAAACGTGACTAGCTCGCCTGGACTTATCCATTCCACCTCACCAATGTATGCCACCTACTCATAATGATAAAGTCATCTAATAGGATCTGGAAATTCCATAAAGTTAGTTAAGTTAGCTACCAAAAAGTTTTGGATTGCTTCAATTGGTGGTGGAGGGTACTCCCACCCAACTGTGATACTGGTGTTGGTGAAATTAATCATACGAAGGTTTACTGGCTTGGGAAGTCCTGCAAAATGTAATTAAAGATGTTGCCCACACTGACTATACTTTGCTACTTGTAGCTACCTGGACTTGGTATATAGAGAGCTGTGCTTGGCGAGATAGGAGAAAGGTCTCCCTCATTGGAAGTTTGCCCAAAATTGATTGAAGCACTGACTTGAAACTGGTAGGTAATGGAGTCTTCCGTCAGGCTGATGTTACCAGCTCTACTAGTACTTGGAAACACCTGTACAATATTTCAAAATAATAATAATTATTAGGATAGTCAGGAAAACTCAGCAATATAGCTATGTTGATTTTTGTGTAGATGACCTTCTTGATTGTTCTTGGTAAGGTGGCTGCCTGCCTCTTGCTCCTGGTTTCCTCATGGGATAGTTGAGGCACAGCATAGACTGTATAATGTGTGATCACTCCGTTGGGTAGTGCAGGAGTTCTCCAGCTAACTTCAGCCAGGAATGGTGTGATCAGCCTCGCTTGAACATCACGTGGTACAGAAGGAGCTAAAAGTAAGATTGCCCAAACCAGAATATTATAACATTGGACTAGTGAAGAGGTACATACCTGGTGGTAGAGTAGAGAAACTGGCCCTTGGTGAATATGAACTGATTCTTGTGTCAAACGTTATAGCCTGAACACTGAATTCGTAGAGTGTGCTAGGATTAAGCCCAGTGATTTTGTGCCTCCTTTGAGAACTGTCAGCCACAGTGATATAGGAATAAGTGGAAGAGGGGGAATTTGGTCTCCGGTATCTGATGTTGAAGGCCTTGGTGATATGTCCGCCATCACACGTTGACTGTGACCAGTCGATGGTTATGCTGGTACTCTTAATCTCAAAAGCAGATGGACGGCTGGGAGATGGAGGAGAGTCTGTAAAAAATATTAGAACCAGATTACTATGGTAATCAGTGT
Organism: Cliona cf. orientalis; assembly: GCA_963930775.1. Taxonomy (NCBI): domain Eukaryota; kingdom Metazoa; phylum Porifera; class Demospongiae; order Clionaida; family Clionaidae; genus Cliona; species Cliona cf. orientalis. The sequence goes on from OZ005695.1 coordinate 3,694,063, forward strand.
AATAGTGTAGCTTGCTACATCACATTCACAACATGATGTTGCATTGTGATTGAGTAACTATTGTAAGGTGTAATCATTGACAACTGCTTGTTATACAAGTATACTATATTATGTGTTCATGCATCCATTGCAGGTTCTTCCCCAAAATGACCCCTTTTTTGTAGTAGGTCACAAAATTTAATATCAACATACTTCTGATCAAAAGATGGAAGCTTCTCTTTTCCATTCTACCGGAGGTAGTGTTCACAATGCAGGTATAGTTTCCTCCATCACAGTATGTTAACGAACGATCAATTCCAATTTGCAAAACCGTGGTGCCATTATTGAAATGTCCCTCTCGAAAGTTCAAGTCTGAAAGGCCAACCTTTGATCCATTAGCGAAGAACCAGTCAGTGGTTGTAATCGAGGGGTCACTACTGACAGTGCAGTGAACTTGAAACCCAGAATTATAGGTTTGCTTTGTCACTTTGTCTATGCCGTTGCCATTAATACCAAATCCAATGATTAGTGGATCACGAACTGCAATGAAGGGAGCAAAGTCATGCATGACTTAAGATAACCGTGATGATAGCTACTAATATATACTATTTGCATTGGCTTTGTACATTCAAATCATTCTGTCTACAATTCATGTTCGACTAGCTAGTTACCCAGCACTTAAGCTAAGACCATCAAATTTTGCAATGTTGATGGAGTTAGCCCCTAGTATCATTAACTGAAATACATTTTATTGGCACCTGGCATATACCACTAAACTATATTATAGTTTTCATGATCATGCTCTCTATTATGCAATATTGATGAGACTTACATAGAGTTACAGCAGTGAGGTGGATGCTCCTGGGTCCATCAGCTACTGTGTATGCAAGTATACTGAAAGTGTATGGAGTTGATCGCTGCAATCCTCCGACAATATACGCCAGAGTTTGATTGTTCGTGATGGTTACATTCCTGATATCGCTACCCATGCTCTGAACAAAAAGCTTGTAGCCACGGATGATTCCATTTCGTAGATTAATTTCTGGCAACTCCCAAACTGCTTCAATGGCTGTGCTGTTTATCACCACAAGATCAAATGATGTTGGTGGCCCATCTGGTGCTGTAAATTGACACGTGAAGGTGCATTAATAATAATTGTCCACCGTACATGAAGTTGCTCAAACTTACCTGCTTCCATAGTTGTGATACTAACTTCATCGGAATAATCTCCATATAGATACGAAGAGCAGTAGCGATATCGCACTCTAGCACGAATTGTAATGTTGTATGTCTGTTCAAAGCCAAGATTTCTCAGTCTATACGTAGTCTGAAACCGGGAAATTGTTGCAGAACGTGCTATACGCCCAGTTGTGTAGCGTATACTGTAGCCAGCAGTACTAAAGCCCCTTGGAAAAGTGTATCGCTGAACATAAGAGCAATTAAGGTTAACAAAGTCATAAATGCATGCACTGTGCTAAAACTACAACTCACATTCCATCTCAGGGTAATAGAAGAGGTTGTCGTGGATACCACGGTGAGGTTCATCACTGGAGGAAATGCTAAAGTGTAAGATATATAATAAATATTTCTATTATTTTTATCGCCAATAGTGTTCCAATTTTACTTGTCCTGCAGACTACTCCAACGTCATCGCTATGGCCGCAGTTGTGATTTCCCCACCCATTATGGTCACAGTCCTCCAATACTTCATCAGTGGATGTACAACGAACATTATCCAACCAGATTTGCCCTGAAAGGGAAAGGGAGAGAGAGTGAGAGAGTGAGAGAGAGAGTGTGAGAGAGAGAAGAAGAAGAAAAAGAAGAAGAAAGGGAGAGAGAGAGTAAAAGAAAAAATGCAACGACCTGGTCAGCCATATAATCTCTTTATCCTCCCAAGACATGGAGTAACCTAACTTTGAATTACCTGTTCCTGGAGGAAATGATCTAAAACTTGAAGGAACACACAGAGCTCCCATTGTGAAATTCAACATTTGACACACCACATTTCCATCGACAGTAGTAAATAAATCATTGCAAACTGTTCCCCACTCATTATTGTAGAACACCTCAATTCTACCCATAAAGTCAAGATTGGAGAATGGAGGAATTAGCCGAACTTGAATTGTTGACTGCTTCCCTATAGTATTAAAGATGATGATCCTAATAATTACAGCTGACCAATTGAACAAGCATAAGCTTTTGAAATAATTATAGTCATAATAAGAATAATACAAGGCTAAAAAGTTGAGGGGGGTGGGTAGGCTAGAGATAAATGCTGCAACACAGAATGAGTATTGATGATATAACTGTTATAAATGTATCCAAAATGGTTACTGCATAATATTATTATAGTATGCGTTTGTATGGCTCACTCACTGGTTGCATTGGTTCGAAATGACACTGAGTCAGAGTAGTTTCCCAACACATACGCACTACAAGGATGGTAATCCACCTCAACTCTAATTTGAATTGTATACTCTGTATCCCGTGTCAGTGAAGTGAGTGTATATGTGAGCTTCTCTTGCTCGGTGGTTGTACTATCTGAGCCTCCACTATTTGTCGGTGGATAGAATGTCCGTGTTCTATCATTGTACAAGATTTGATAACGGATATTGTTAGTCTCTGTCAAATTGGGAAGTTGTGGGACCTGGAATTAAAGGTCATTAGCACTATCATAGCAAATAAATTATCATGGTGCCTGGAAATACACATTATCAGCCATCATCCATGCAGCAACATTAATACTGCATGCTCCCGGCCACCTATGATATAGATCAAAGCTATACTACCAGAGCAATAATATTATTCGATATTGCCTTAAGATAATATTAGTATCATAATAATATTATTATTGTTCTCTATTGGCTGTTACCTAGCAACCAAAGTTGTTTTAGGAAAATTTCCAGCTGCCAGAAGAGTGTGGGTAATAAAAATCAATAGGCCAATGATGGGGGGGGGGGGGGGGGGGGAAAGGGTCATGGGCCAGTAAGACAATTGCAAGACTGTAATTGGGGTTCATTCAACCATGTACCTAATTAAGGTCTTGCAAATATAATGTACATGTAAGCACTTGGTAATGGGCCCGTGGCTGGACTTAGAAACCACATTTGTAGTACTATAGCAACTGTGTGGTATCAATACAAGTGCTATATGGAATACTTATGGAAGCCGAGAAGGGCAATTTCGTTCGATTCCGCAACCCACAACCCGCATCCCGCAAAGTAAACTTTTAATAGTCTGTGAGTGTCCAACTATAACGTATGGCGGATAGCTAGCTGGTTAAATTTATCGATGAGAGCTACGGTTTTGTGCTGGAGCTACCTGGCAGCTACGAAGGTCCATAAAATAATATTCAAGAGTGGCGATTAATGCCTCTATAGTATTAAGTATTGTCACGATACAGAACGGCCATTCAAAGGGGCGTGGCTGAAAGATCGTGAAAGCACAGCTAACTTTTTCAGTGCTAGAATCTATATGAAAGTGATCGATAATCACTACTAGCTATAGCTATCATCCAGCAGACGGCGTAGCTACTTGAGGTGTCTAGTCTATGCTTTCTGCCTGGGCCCGAGGTCTGTATCAATTAATTACGTCATCTGTTTATCGTTGGCGCAGTAGATACGCCGTCTGCTGGATGATAGCTATAGCTAGTAGTGATTATTGATCACTTTCATATAGATTCTAGCACTGAAAAAGTTAGTTGTGTTTTCACGATTTATTAGCCACACCCCTTTAAATGGCTGTCCTGTATCGTGACAATACTTAATAGTATAGAGGCATTAATCGCCACTAATATTATTTTATGGACCTTCGTAGCTACAGCACAAAAAGGTAGCTCTCATCGATAAATTTAACCAGCTATAGCTATCCACCATATGTTACAGTTGGACACTCACAGAGTATTATATAAAAAAGTTAACTTTGCGGGATGCGGAATGCGGAGCTCCGCATCCCGCATCCCGCATCCCGCAAGGTGCGGGATGCGGGTTGCGGGTTGCGGAATCGAACAAAATTGCCCTTCTCGGCTTCCATAAATACTGCACTCTGCGGGACCATGCACGAACAGTCCTGCATGGGTGAAGAGGTGCAGCAACAGTAGCAGAATCTGATGTTTGCAATACCCTTTCTCCAATCTACGTTTGAAATTGCTACCCAATTTTTACTTGATATCCCACTATTAAGAAACTAATGAGATACATTCTTGTCAACTAGTGTTGACCTATTGGAATTCACTATCATGCACACACTGAAAATAAAGTGGGAAAATACCATGGCAGCTTTATTATAAAAATTAGTGATCCTTACTCTGTGAAAATTAACCTCGATCAGAATAATAGTGAATGTAACAAGTAAAAAGGGAACTTTAGGCATGCATAATATTATAATATACCTGGCATGAATATTATAATACTATTTAACCAGCTGTGAGAAAAGGGACTGTTTGGGATTGTTTTGTATGTGTGTAGCATGTAATGTACTGTTACAGTATGCCTCTGTGTTTATGCCTCTGTGTTACACTGGGCTGCTACAAGTACACTCACAACTACATTATAGTATAGGTTTGTAGTATGTAGCTTCAAACATAATATTACGTGTCATGCAATGTACTCAATGTGTATACACATAGAATACATTGCGATAAAATAATAGAGTAATAATGAACATGTATAGCGATAATTTCTAGGAATGTATTTATTGGTCATGCATGTTCTCTGCATGTGATCAACCACCACCTGATCTCTAGGATGAATATTAGGGCTAGGTTGGACGGTTTCAAGTGGTTAAGTTTGTGGCATTGTAGAGAAGACAGTTGGAGTCACGATAATTGTGATTATCAAGAACTCAACACATATATACCTCTTAGCCACACTAATGACCTAATTTAATAACTCAGAACCCTTCACAAATCCCAACATCCTGTTTTGATGTTGCAGACTCGCTAATCCAATTTGGACATGCTTGAAAGAAGTGTGATGCCAGTACTAGTGGAAGCCATAATGGATAACTATTGGTGGAAGGCATGTTTACTTATTACTTAATCATCTGTATGTGCTTCAAGGGGACTGAACTGACAGCTGCTTAGGGAAGTAGAGACATGGTTATCAGATCTGCATTGTCATGCATGGCTAATTGCTCATTGTGTAGGCATACAAATTTCTTAATGATTCTAATTACAAGGCTGTTTAGTTAATACACACATGAAAGTGTGCTTGCATTCAATAATTACCGTCCAGCTTATGTTGAGTGTGGTTGTAGTTGATTCCATCAACTGGATATCAGATGGTGTGCCAATCTCTGAAGCTGTGCATAAGAAATTAATAATGAAATAGTCACTTTCGACATATTATGTATATTGATATTCATAGTCACCTAGATAAAACTGATTAATAAATGCAAGGAGGACATAGGCTACCCGAAAGTCAGCTAAAATTAATAGTGTCCAACTTCCTTATGGTTGCCAGTTGCATGTGTTACGTACAGTAGATGTACAAGCCAGGCCAGCTGCCTGTGACAACTTGTAGTAGTGTGGTTGTAGTGTGGTGGCAAGTGGTCAGTGCTAAGCCAATGGAAATTAAATACCCTACATGTACAGCTGGCCACTCGATACAAGATAAAATTAAGCCAGTGAACTTTGCCAAACACATCTGATACAGTCAGACCCTGATATTCCTTTCCCCTCTTCATGCTCTCTTGTACATACAAATGCATGCTGATATTTTCCAGGTATAAAGAGAGGGATGTGGTAAACAATAAGTTAAATATGAGGTTTACAGTTTAAACTCACTGTTTGCACACACAATTCCAGCATCATTAATGTTATGAGAACAGCTGTGAGTCCCCCATCCTGAAAAACTACAGTCATCCAGAACCTCCTCTGATCCTGTGCATTGCACACTATCCATCCAGAATGGTACAGTAGCGTTTGCTCGACCAAAATAATTAGTAGTGATTGCACAAGCAGCATCATCGTATCCTATCATCCTGGTAGAAAATTATGAATAAGCTCCCCATCACAATGTCATAAAATTTTGGCTGTATATGTGCAGTGGCATACTGACCTACAAGCTACTTTTGCATCTGAAGAAGACCAGAGGCGATCACAAACTGTACCCCATGTTCCATTGTAGAGTAATTCCAGACGTCCCAAGTGAATATCATCATCGCCATTAATCAGTCGAATAGCTTCAATATCAGTATCAGCATCAGTAATATCTGCCATAGTTAAAGTGATACCTGCATGTAACTATTTGGTACGGATTTTGTACTGCAGTTAAAGTCAACAAGATAGGTGTTGTAGCAACATGCATTCCACAGTATTATGAATGTTGTCTTCAATTAACTACTAATAAGCTCAATAACCCATGCATGGCCATGCAGGCAAGTATAGCTACTTACGTGGCCATTAGGTTCAGCTAAGGGCTTATAGACGGAGAGGGCATGTAACTGCCATACATGATAGTGTACCTATATAGCAAAATTCAAATCAGACAGTGGTTTGTAACTAATTATAGTAACAGCTGCTGTCTGGATTGCATTAGTGCTATGGACTGATAATGTGGATTTTACTATTTTTAGCCTATAGATTTGAATTTGCCAGGTGCCAGTTACATGCCCTCTCCCCCTTTGCACTATAAGCCCTTGGTTCAGCTATCTCCCTACTATACTATTATATGATGGGAAACATCTGTGTGCAAAAAATCCATATTAACATGGCTAATACTTGTACTTCTCTAGAAGTGCAATTTGCTTCCTGAGCCATGTATAATTATTGTTATGATTCTGGAATAATCATCAATACACTGCTAGAATGCAGGAGTTACTTACTATACTCCACAATTGAGTCAATTTCCGTTCCACGCTGACAATTGACAACGACATCATAAAAATGATCACAATAGTATATTATGTCAAAGAAGCTATTACTGTAAGGGCAGTTCAGCAGCTGGGACTCGGTTCCATCACAACGAACGAGTGACATATGAATGGGACCAGTTCCAAATCCAATAAACGGGAAGGAGCCAAATGCTGGATAACTATTAGCTCCTGCATAATAAAAAGGAATGCACTTGAGTGCAGAACCCTCACCACTACATGCACGCATGACTCATGCACATGTATAGCATGGCTCACTGTGTATGCTTGTTCGAATTCAATATCAGGAATACTACATACCCTGCACCTGAACATGTTCATGGTACTGTTCAAGTCTCTTTAGAGTGATAACAGAGGCAATTAAACTTTTTATTGACTGTCGGCACTGAAGGATGGAGGGGACTAGCTATCATGCAGCTGTAGACCTACAGGCCTACACGACTGTCTGTCATTGTTTGCCTGGATCTGTGTCAGTGGTCTTTAAGATCTATTGTGCTATGGCTTTATTAAAGTTTTTGAGTCTCAGCTACTGACAGAGACTTTCAGAGGCTCAGCTCAGGCTCGCCCCAAACAGGCGTGCATGACACTAGTATACAATTCTGTGCCTTGCTGGTCAGTTGTCAATGCAGTGACAGTGTAAACAGGCAGTGGCTCTCAAGTGCATAATTCAGTTTAGATAGTCACAGAAGCTTTCAGTTTGTATAGTGACATAGCCAGGTGCCTTCCCCCTATACTCCCAGATCATGCACTGAGAGTCATCTGTGAGCAGCACATCTAGTCTATCTTTATCAGTCTTCGCATTTTGCAGCTGATGACGGACCACGGTCCGAAACGTTCTGTATGATCAGACCTTTCAACTACGTTCAATAACGCTCTATCAACAGACTCATATCTTTATCGCAACGTTCTTAGCTGGTCCTTGCGCTGTTAAACTCATAGGCGTCGGAACCGGGGGGGCCAGGGGGGCCATGGCCCCCCCACTTTTTCAGGCTGACACACCCACTCTTGCCTTGTGCTAAGCAAAAACAGTGAACTTATCAATTTTACCAGTCTGCAATAGCCTTCTGTCATCTCTGAGTCAAAATCATGCTAGTTTCTTTGCTGCTCTCCTTGAAATCGACTGTTTTTTCCTATTATCCATCGTTGTTTCTTCATTTTCGCCATCAGTGTCACGAACGCGTTACCGTTAATTAGTAGGCGTGGCTTAAAATTTTGCGCGCGCGCTTCGCGCGCGTACTGTACTAACTCCTGGCCCCCCCACATTCAAAATACTTCCGGCGCCTATGAAGCTGACGACGAGCTCTGTCTCGTTATCTCTTCCTTTGGAGCCTTCTGCTAATACTTCTGTACGGCGCGGTACGGTAGCTTGCTTTATCAATACAAGCATGAGTGTAAATTTGCAATTCACTAAAGTGTATATACAGCCCGTGTCTCAGGGATGAGAATGCACAATAGAATGTTTCGCATTTATGTCCGTAGAGCATCACTGGGTATATAATTTCGCGTGACTGATGTACCATAATAAAAAAATTTATTCGTGCATAGCTGTACCGTTTATGTGGGGCTCGCTCAGGCTCGCCCCAATAAACACAGATGGGCAACAGCTGCACGCTACTACACCAATGGGCAGGATTTAAGAGCAGAGAAAGTACGCATTCGAGGTATACCAGACATAAAGGAATAGTGGTCATGTTAAGTCCTGCCCATGGTAAGCATCATTAGGTAGGGCAGGGGCCATCTGAGAGAAAGTATACTACTAGGTGGGATAACACCAATAGTGGTCATGTTAAGTCCTGCCCAGTGGTGTAGTAGTGTAAAGTGACTGCTGTGCAGCACTCTACTGTGCTTTGCAGGCCAATTGTCCAATGGCAAAAGTAGTGCTTAATTCAGTTAATCTACAAGTCACAAAGGCTGTCAGTTTATATAGTGACAGAGGCAGGTGCCATCCCTAACTTTCCAAGACAACTGATCTGCAAAGCATCTGTGCTTTGCTGCTCAGTTGTCTAATGGATAGTGTAAATAATACATGGTCCTAATAAATTTGTACAATTTATCATTACCAGGTCTAAGATCTGTTACAAGAATCAGTATTTTTTTTATCAGAGCCTTAATCTAGTACGTATGTACCCTCATATGCATATCCAAGTTGCCTGCATACAACACCCGAGTCAGTACGTCCCCATCCATCATAGCAGACAGTGCCCCACACACCACTGATGCACACCTCCAAACGGCCTTCACGCTTACTGCTACCACCAGCAAGTCTTACATCACCGTGGGTGCATGATTGCTGACCTGGAAATATACAGCTTTGGTGGTGCAGCACTTTAATAAATTGTTGTCCAAGTCTTACTTTGAACTGCAGAAGTTGATATGCTGTAGATCAATAATGCTGCAAAAAGAGCTGAAATGTACTCCATTTCCACTAGCAGCTATAGCTATAGCATGAAACCTCTGGAAATGATGAGCTAGAGCTTCTATATATAATCTAATAATTGGTGGTTATTACTCACGTGCCACCGGGCGCGCGCTAGCATTTAGACGCGGCGCCGCTATAGAGGGATTCCGCAAATCGATTATCCCGCGGCGCTAATTAGCTAAGCGGCGGAAGTCGACGTACCACGCCTACTGCCACACCCTTTGTGGGCAAAAAGGCCAACTGCTGCGTGTTGTTGTATTGAAACGTGTCAAGTTTGTTTTTTTTTGAAAATGAACGACTATTTCGAAGGTCTGAGCAAAAAGCGAAGAATCGATACAAAGAGAAGCTCCAAGCAGTCGGTCTTGGTATCCAAGTCGATCCTTACAAGCCTGAGAACGGCAAAGCCTGGCCACCAAATGGGATCAACCATATGCTCCAACGATGTCCTGGCTACGCTGCCGTCTTGTCTTTTCCCTGCTACGGTCAGCTATACAATGCATCAGGGGTGCTCGTTCCAGCATTGGACACGCCACCAAGTCCCCTGCTCCACCAATGGACTTGGTTAACTCTGAATTGGCCTTTATTTAAACTTATATAATCATTACTCTGTCTTATAAAATTTGTTTTTTATCTCACACTTTACCTCAGTCATAGCAATGTCTGCATTTTTGCTTATTCATTATTATTATATCGCCGCTTAGCTAATTAGCGCCGCGGGATAATCGATTTAATTGCGGAATCCCTCTATTAAGTGGCTTCGGTCCGCATGCACTTTGTCATGCAATTAATTTTGTCAGTCGCATAAAGGGTTGTTAAGACCCAGAACTGGAACCCAGCGTAGAAGAGGTGTCAATTTTCTCAGTTCGTTTTCTTTGGTGAGCTCGTACTTTTGGGGGGATTTCCCTCTTCAGTCGATGCTCAAGCCGCGCGCCCCAACATTACGCAATGTGGTGCATGCGCAGTTGTCGATGTGTCCGAGGCGGCGTACAGTAGCGCGGTGCAATATATAAGTAGAAATTATTACACCATAAGATAAAATAATTTCCGTATGAGTAATGTAATGTAATTAAATAATTAACTTATCTGCTTATTGGAAGGATTTTACAAGATAAATTTTCATGTAGAGAGAGGAAGGAAAATCTTGAACAATATTCCAATTAGAATTTTTAGTTTCGCTTTCGTATCCAAGTATAAATGTGAGTTTTAGTGCTGGAACGCGGAGGGAAAGTCCCGTATTTCACGTACGGCCATAGAGTCTGTACAAACTCGATCGCAGGCTATGACGCGTTCGCGCAATCGCAGGACAAACGAGCATACTTGTGGGTTTCTTCGAGGTCGAGCAAAGGTCACCTTAGCCTTGGCTAATGAACGAAAAATGTTCAAGTGATGTCCAAGCGAAGCGATCGACCGCGGGCCAAGAGCGGCGCTCCTAGCTACAGGGACAGGCGGAGCGGGTAGAGTCTACGTCTATAGGAAACTAGGAAACTAGGTGGTCAAGTCAAGTTCAGTGAAGCTCACCACGGAGAGACTTGAGTCTCGAGGTAAATAAACTTGTGTATGTATGTACTTACCTACGATTTGTTGTATGCATGCGCTTGGCAATGACCAAGCCAGTACGTAGGCATGATGAATTACTGAATGGACCTGTCCTAACACTGAAAGCCATAACTAGTATACTATAGTTTTGCTGGGCCCATTCTCTTTGCCATGCTAGTGTTGCAACCTTCTGCCACCACTGCATGAGTGTGCATTTGCTGCGTGCCAGTATGTTTACAATGATTGATCTAATCCACACACAGCAGCACTCTACAGAGATTGTGATGATTCCGAAATTCTGATGAATAGTTATTATCGATGTGTTCATGATATAGTTTATATAGCAATACATTTGTGTAGATTTATGATGTTGTACATGTATTATTATTATTGCTATTAATAATGATTGTTCATAGGTTAAAAATTATAAGGCATGCAGTCTCAACCAGTCATATCAACATAAAACAGTTTTATGTTGATATGACTGGTTGAGACTGCATGCACTGTTTTATGTTGATATGACTGGTTGAGACTGCATGCCTTATAATTTTTAACCTATGAACAATCATTATTAATAGCAATAATAATAATACATGTACAACATCATAAATCTACACAAATGTACTGCTATATAAACTATATCATGAACACATCGATAATAACTATTCATCAGAATTTCGCGTAACACGTTCTCTTTTATTTCATCCAATTCTCTTTTGCAGGATTACAAATAATTTGATCTATTTCTTTAGCAGGCATGCTAAGAGATCCAGCACTTTTGATAACAAAAAAATTTTAACAAAAAATGATCACATGAAATTAGCTAAATTGCTAGCAGCAAAAACGAGATGCTGTAATCTCCAGTCAGTTTCACCTTAAATCACAGTGTCTTCTAAAGATAACAGCATAAAGTCTTTGATTTGAAAGCATCTTGGCTGAGCTGCTGGATATCAATGAGAAAAACAGTCATACATAGCATAATCGCTAAATTTAGGTACTCTATACTGCTGTGGGTTACCTAAATTTAGGTATTCTACTGGACAAGACATGCTGTGGGTTACATAGACGTTAAGTTAGGTATAGTAATTGCCTCTATAGTTGTAATATATTATGTGTACCACATGGCACTTTTAATTTTGTGACCATGCCTCCTAACTGTTGGCCACACCCCTTAATTAATGGTTGTCCAATGCTAGTTGACACGTGGTAATGGAACTTGTGATTGCTCAGCTATTTGAAATATAGACCCGTTGCAATTACGTCATAAAATTTCCGGATATCTCCGTATACGGACACACCCCCGCCGCCATCTTGGTGTACCACCTCCGCACTTGCTTATGGCTGTTTGCACTAGCAGCTGTTGGAGAGCGCTTCTTTCGGTCTCTCTGTCTTTTAGCGACTCGAAGATAAAATAAGCAGTATCCCAGGATAATATTCTCTTGGAACTATATATTCAACATACTATATTTTCACTGGTTGCAGGTTAGTGCTCCTCTCAGAAAGAGCAGCTGAAAGTTGATCTAATACATTTTCTCATGGACACACACGCGCGTGGCACACCAAGATGGCGGCAGTCACATGGCCTGTGACGTTTTACTATGTCAGCTGCAATGGGTCTATTAAAGTATAGTTATACAATTGATAGCTAGATTCTGCGCTTCTCTTATGGACATATAGCACATGTGCCTCACCAGAGGGGGAGGGGGGGGGGAACATTACCCTTGTGCCCCTATGCTGATTATCCTAGCTATCATCAAGCCTTCTTTGCTAGCTGGGTTATGGAATAAGACGGCCTAATGGCCTTTGGCCTTGTGACTTTGCCTTAAGGTAAGCTATTTTATCGTACCCTGGACTACTCTAGCCTGTCCCCAGGTATCTTGCTAGGAATAGCTACTCATGACTCTGTGTCAGTTTTGATCTGACATTAAGTATTGAACTATCCGATCAGTGAAAAGATATGCACTTGTTATTAGATTCTTCCAAAATAAATAATCCCTATAACAACGGTAGCTATCTTGTCCAGATGCATGACAGTTGAGTCCAACTTAAATAAGTAATATGCTTGTTTTATTTTGACTCTGATACATGGTAGCATCCAATTTAACTACACAGCTGTGATTAAATATGGGTGCACGTCTGAACTCCTGAATCTTGTCTTCATTGCAGTGGTATGGCATATACTATTAATTTAATATTATGGTAGCAACGTCCAATGTTGTACTATCACGTCATGATGGTCCCCCACAAATTGTGATCCCTCCAGCCCATGACTGTCTACTGCGCATAAGCCCTGGAGACTAACCCTGCCATACAGACCCTCGAGACCAACATTTTTGCTAACTGAAATCCAGCCCCTGACCCCTCTCATAAATGGCGGAGGACCCATGGTGCACAGTAGCTAAATTAATAAAGTTACCCTGTCATGTCGACACAAACATGTTACTGACGTTAAGTTGGACTCGACTGTCGTGTACCTGGACAGGATACCGTTGTTATGGGGACTATTTATCAATCTAATTGCACGAGCATGATCAAACGAGTGCAAAACGACAAAAATTGATGTTACTTACTCATAATTATTGTACGATCTAATCACAGGTGTGTAGCTAAATTAATCGAGTTACCCTGTCATGTCGACACAAACATGTTACTGACGTTAAGTTGGACTCGACTGTCGTGTACCTGGATAGGATACCGTTGTTATGGGGACTATTTATCAATCTAATTGCACGAGCATGATCAAACGAGTGCAAAGCGACAAAAATTGATGTTAATTACTCATAATTATTGTACGGTCTAATCACAGGTGTGTAGCTAAATTAATCGAGTTAGCTACCCTGTCATGTCGACACAAACATGTTACTGACGTTAAGTTGGACTCGACTGTCGTGTACCTGGACAGGATACCGTTGTTATGGGGACTATTTATCTCGGAAGAATCTAATTGCACCAGCACATTGATCAAATGAGTGCCATGTACTCTTCACTAATCTGATAGTTTGACATTCAGATCACAAAGTCAGCAAGAGACCTGGGGACAGGCTAGAGTCACAGTCCATGGTACCTCAAACAGGACCAGATTGCTTGCTTAGCTTAAGGCCATTAATTTTGGCCAACTTTGAAAAGCCACTAAGCCAAAGACCATTAGGCCATCTTTTTCCATAACCCTTGCTAGCTAGCCAGCCTATCCACATGAATCTGCCACACACAGGTATTGTCATACTAATGCACCTATCAATGTAATGCCCCACTACCCCCCTCCCGGGCACCATAGGGGCTAGGTGGGGATTTGACTAATGAACTCGTCAACTTCCCGTAAGGTGGGGCCAGCCTCGTCTGTCAAATCCCCACTCTATCCCCCTTCCAGGGTGGGGAAATGATAGGGGATTTGACAAATATCGAATATATGCATGTCAAATGCCCCTGTCTGGGGCTTGGTTTTCTATGTCAATCCCCCTGTGTTGCCCCCTATAGCGCCCGGGAGGGGGGTAGTGGGGCAGTATATTGATAGGTGCATAAGTCAATTAAGTGTCAGGCCTAGCCTGATTGAACACTATGCTAAGCCTAGTCTAGTAGCTATTTCAAGCTCGAGGCTTGGCAAAGCAGGTTACTAAATCCCCACCCCTATGAACAGCCAGACTCATGGCTGTGCTAAATGAAGCTGAGCGAATTTAGTTCATGCAGGTTTCACTGTACTTAAATAATCATATACAGAACACAATAAACACTGCACTTACCTACCGCTATATAGCAGTTATCAGGAGCCCTAGCCATGTTGAACTTGAGTCATCCAAGACAGCTGCAAATTCGGGGGTCAAAGTTCATATTACAAAAAGCGTGATCTTGGAAGCAGCTGCCTTTTTCACAGTGAGCCCACCTGGGTTCGAGGGCTACCTTCACAGCGCGATGGTTGTATCTCTGGTAGACGGCAGAAAGAGAGGATTCAAAAGGATGATTTTCTGCACCTACTGTTTGGTAAGCCTTTCCGTTTTTAGTGCTTCATTATCCAGGAGCTAGCTAGAATCATTTTTAATAGCTGTACAATTATGATGGATTTGTGTGGCCCCGGGATAATAGAACCCCTTAAAAGTGGGCTAAGAAATGGAATGGAGTAGAGGGCAGCAATTTAACATCAAGAGAACGTTTCCTAACAGTTATGAGTTAGATATTTTATTTTCTACTTAGTGTGCTTTAATTAGAAACGGTCTCTAAAACGTCAGTGTGTGGGGCTGAATAATTACCACGAATACATGACATATCTGACATAATTCTACCCTTATAGCATGTATTGCTGCTCCGAAATGTAAGTATCGGGCCACAGTATTGCAGCAGTACCTAAATTTAGGTAGTGGCTAGCCACCACAGGTGCCAGATCTTATTATGGTACCTAAATTTAGGTATCTCCCCCTATAATGTGCTCCAAAATGTGAATATTGGGCCACAGTATTGTAGTAGTGCCTAAATTTAGGTAGTAGCTAGCACTCCTATATGGATTTCATTGTGGTACCTAAATTTTTGGCATCTAGCTGCCTCATATTAAGGACCTCTAATAGTTTTGCATTCATTTGGACAAAAAATTGTTGTTGTCTGTACATCTTTGACAGCCATGGCTACCTTACCGTCAATATTCTCTCTTCTGTAGGACACCTACACTTAATATCGATGACTCTGAGCTGCCTTGGCACTTAAGTTCTACTCACTGTCTGATATTTCAAGCAGTGATGCTCAAGGGAGGACATGGAGTGTAAAAATGAAAGGATGTTTTTAATTGTGTTTCCTTTTTGAGAAATATTAAATTTTGTTAATTTTTTAGGTGCTATACTAAAAATTTAAGGTATTTTTTGTATTCTTTTAGATTGTAGTGTTCCTGAAGAATTGAGAAGAATCATTCCTATTTTGACAATTTGTTGAAATACTATCACTTTATATCATTTGTCCAGCATCCATGCTAAAGAAATGAATGACTTATATTAATTTCATTAAAAATTGCTGTGAAAATGATTGATTTTAGCCCAAATCTTGCAAAAGAGAATTGGATGAAATAAAAGAGATTCTGAATGTGTTAACTGCATTTTGGTGTAATAATTAAACTTTGAGCTGTGAGAATCAATGGCAAGGTCAAACCACCAAGGTGCATGCAATCGGCGACTGCTTAATCACTATCACTATAAAATTATATTTACAGCACTGCAATTCACATTTCGGTTGACACTGATTGATTCTTCTACAGCA
Source organism: Cliona cf. orientalis (assembly GCA_963930775.1). Taxonomy (NCBI): domain Eukaryota; kingdom Metazoa; phylum Porifera; class Demospongiae; order Clionaida; family Clionaidae; genus Cliona; species Cliona cf. orientalis. The sequence continues at coordinate 3,710,102 of OZ005695.1, forward strand.
TTTGACATCTATAATTTAAAGCCGAAAATTTAATCGTAAGTCTAAGAGTCATTGTTAATTCTGATAGGCTAGGTATAACTACCTACTTGCTTTGAGTGATGTATTAAATAATAATAATAATAATAATAATATGATATTACCATATGCACTGCGGAAAATTCAACTTTCATCAGCTGACATGCACTGTGACTGCAGGCTATTATAGGTAGTTGTCCGGAAGGTATACTACTGTAGCTTTGACCTATGCTGTTGAAATTTCAGATATAGCCGTCCACATGTCAGGATATCTCGTTAGCTGCAGCATTGTGGCATTAATTTGCAGGTGGTCAGATGCAACATTAGTGTCAAGTGGCCCTGAAGGTACGTCAGAGGGTATAATGTCCATCATCATCATATTGATTTTTCCACGAATACATCATCCATATTACTGAACAATTAATAATGATCTACCGGGTATAATATATGACTCAACAGCAAATTATCAACAGCCTCTTACAAAGCAAATATACTGGCAATCTGGTTGTGTTCTCTGGAGTAAGTTGTCATAATTCTGGTGTGGTTTAGCTTGTTACACACTAAGTAGAAAAAAAAATAATAAAATAATTCGTGGGGGAACTGGAAGTAGTTGGGGACATAATTTTTACATGGGCACGCAGAATGGGTCAAAAGATGAAATTTGATGGCGTAGAATTTTGATTCACGCCTTAGAATTAAAGTTACGGCCCTTTAAAGTTTGCCCATATGTTTGTATAGGGAAGCCATGTATTTGCAATGTTTTCCGCCCACGCGCTACGTGAAAAACGTGGAATACCCGTGGTGTGCGTTATTTAGAAATATTCTCAAAATTGGAGTATAGGTTGTTTGCCTGCTTTGTATGGCTCTACTGTGCATCCTAGGTTGTTTACTTGCTTTGTATGGCTCTACTATATGCATCCTAGGTGGTTTTCTGGACATTTTTTTCTGCTTAGTGTGCACGCTAGCTTGAAAAAAGCAAATTTAAATAAATAATCTAATTCATGGGGGGGGGGGGTTGGGAGCACTTCGGGGGATAATTTTTACATGGGCACGCAGAGTGGGTCGAAACTAGAGATTTGATCCCGGGGAATTTTGATTCGCACCTTAGAATTAAAGTTATGGCCCTTTGAAGTTTTCCCATATGTGTATTTGCAATGTTTTCCACCCACGCGCTACGTGAGGGGCGGGGCCTCGCGCGCACATCAACGTGACGACCATGACCCATTTTACTCAAATTGATGTATAGGCTGCCTGCTTGCATTGTATGGCTCTCTTATGCATCCAGCTCGAATATATGGTGGTTTTTGGACAAATTTTTTCTGCTTAGTGTCTGGTCTCCTTGTTATACACTAAGTAGTTAAACACTAAGTAGAAAAAAACAAAAAAAAACTTTTATAATCTAATTCATGGGGGATTTGGGAGCACTTGGGGACATAATTTTTACATGGGCACTCAGAATGGGTCAAAGTAATAGGTTTGACTGGATGGAATTTTGATTCACACGTTAGAATTAAAGTTATGGCCCTTTCAAGTTTTCCCATGTTTTATAGGAAGCCATGCATTTGCAATGTTTTCCGCCCACGCGCTACGTGAGGGGCGGGGCCACGCGCGCACATTAACGTGACGACCATTACCCACTTCTGTCAAAATTGAAGTTTAGGTCACCTGCTTGCATTGTATGGGTGTATAATGCATCCAGCTCAACTATGTGGTGGTTTCTGTACTGTTTTTTTTCTGCTTAGTGTGTCCGCTTCTTGAAAAAAAAAGCAAATTTAAATAATTAAATAATCTAATTCATGGAGGGTTTGGGAGTACTTGGGGACATAATTTTTATATGGGCATGCAGAATGGGTCGAAACTAGAGATTTGATCCAGGGGAATTTTGATTCACGCCTTAGAATTAAAGTTACGGCCCTTTGAAATTATCCCATATGTTTGTATAGGAAGCCATGCAGTTGCAATGTTTTCCACCCACGCGCTACGTGAGGGGCGGGGCCAAGCGCGCACATCAACGTGACGATCATTACCCATTTTGGTCAAAATTGATGTATAGGCTGCCTGCTTGAATTGTATGGCTCTACTATGCATCCAGCTCAACTATGTGGTGGTTTACGGACAATTTTTTTTTTTTTCTGCTTAGTGTGTGGTCTCCTTGAAAATTGTACACTAAGTAGAAATTACACACTAAGTAGAAAAATAAAAAAAGAAAATAATTCGTGGGGGAACTGGGAGTAGTTGGGGATATAATTTTTATATGGGCACGCAGAATGGGTCGAAACACGAAATTTGATGGCGTAGAATTTTGATTCATGCCTTAGAATTAATTAAAGTTACGGCCCTTTAAAGTTTTCCAATATGTTTGTATAGGGAAGCCATGCGTTTGTAATGTTTTCCGCCCACGCGCTACGTGAAAACGGGGAATACCCGTGGTGTGCGTCATTTAGAAAAATTCTCAAAATTGGAATATAGGTTGCTTGCTTTGTATGGTTCCACTGTGCATCCTAGGTGTATTATGCGGTTTTCTGGACAACTTTTTTTCTGCTTAGTGTGCACGCTAGCTTGTTATACACTAAGTAGAAAAAAAAGCAAACTTAAATAATTATACACTAAGTAGTTATACACTAAGTAGGAAAAAACAAAAAAACTTTAATAATCTAATTCATGGAGGATTTGGGAGCACTTGCGGACATAATTTTTATACGGGCACGCCGAATGGGTCAAAGTAATAGGTTTGACCGGATGAAATTTTGATTCACACCTTAGAATTAAAGTTACGGCCCTTTGAAGTATCCCCATATGTTTGTATAGGATCTAGGAAGCCATGCATTTGCAATGTTTCCGCCCACGCGGTACGTGAGGGGCGTGGCCACGCGCGCACAGTAACGTGACGACCTTTACCCACTTTTGTCAAAATTAGGCTGTCTGCTTGCATTGTATGGGTCTAGTATGCATCCAGCTCAACTATGTGGTGGTCAGGACTGTTTTTTTCTACTTAGTGTGTCCGCTTCTTGAAAAAAAAAAGCAAACTTAAATAATTAAATAATCTAATTCATGGGGGGGGGGGGGGGGTTGGGAGCACTTGGGGGGATAATTTTTACATGAGCACGCAGAATGGGTCGAAACTAGAGATTTGATGGCGGGGAATTTTGATTCACACCTTAGAATTAAAGTTATGGCCCTTCGAAGTTATCCCATATGTTTGTATAGGAAGCCATGCATTTGCAATGTTTTCCACCCACGCGCTACGTGAGGGGCGGGGCCACGCGCGCACATCAACGTGACGACCATTACCCCTTTTGGTCAAAATTGATGTATAGGCTGCCTGCTTGCATTGTATGGCTCTACTATGCATCCAGCTCGACTATGTGATGGTTTCTGGATATTTTTTTTTTCTGCTCAGTGTGTGGTCTCCTTGTTAAACACTACTAAGTAGTTAAACACTAAGTAGAAAAAAAATAAATAATTAAATAAATAAATAATCTAATTCATGGGGGTTTGGGAGTACTTGGGGAGATAATTTTTACATGGGCACGCAGAATGGGTCGAAACTAGAGATTTGACCGGACAGATTTTTGATTCACACCTTACAATTAAAGTTACGGCCCTTTGAAGTTTCCCCATATGTTTGTACAGGGAAGCCATGCGTTTGCAATGTTTCCGCCCACGCGCTACGTGAGGGGCGGGGTCACGCGCGCACATAAACGTGACGACCTTTACCAACTTTTTACAAAATTGAAATTTAGGCTGCCTGCTTGCATTGTATGGTTCCACTATGCATCCAGCTCGATTATATGGTGGTTTTTGGATAATTTTTTTTCTGCTTAGTGTTCTGGTCTCCTTGTTATACACTAAGTAGAAAAAAAAAGATATAAATAATTTATTAATGTTTGGGGGGGTTGGGAGCACTTGGGGAGATAATTTTTACATGTAGCACAACAATATTATGCCCAAATAAGCAAGGAGATAAGTCTAATCCTTCTAATTATCGACCAATTTCCTACTACCAATAATCAGCAAAGTTCTGGAACAGCATATTGCCAACAAACTCAGATCAATGCTATCCATCTCAGACCACCAGACTGAGTGGAGCTTCATGCCAGAAAGATCTACTGCAGGTGCCATTCTCTCTGCAATCCACAATTGGCATGGTCACCTAGATAAAGGAGCCGATGTTCAGGCCATCTTTTTCGACCTACAAATAGCCTTCGATATAGTGTGCCTCATGGTCGACTACTTGATAAATTAATATCCCCGAATATTCCAACAGTTTTGATTTCCTGGATAACCAATATTATCTATACAATAGGAAAGAACAAGTAGGAGTATCAGGAGTAAACTCTGACTCTGTCAGTGTGACTTCTGGAGTGCCACAAGGCTCAATTCTCGGACCTTTGCTTTTCCTAATTTATGTTGATGGTCTCATCAGCATCCCCCTTAGTAGAGACAGCCTTGTTATGTTTGCTGATGATTTATTTTACACAAGGTTATCTGTTGCATTGAGGACTCTGCAAAAAGATATTGACCTGCTTACCAGCTGGATTAATGTAACACTCAATGTCCACAAGTGCAAATCCCTGTAGCTATATATCACGAATAGCCTCGTGCCTCAGTGGACAAACAATAGAGATCTCCGGACAGGACATCTGGAATACGCTACCCCTGTTTGGGACCCGCACCTATCCAAGGATATAGAAGCCATTGAATCAGTCCAATGATTTGCAACAAGAATGTGCACCAAACAGTGGTGAAATGTGAACTATCAAGACAGATTGAAACCGATGAATCTTGAGACACTACATGCTAGGCATCAACATCTGAAACTCTGTTATCTCTACAAAACTATCAATGGGCAGTCCTATTTCGTCAATCCACCACTCTCATAATATTATTTCTCCTCTGCATATACTGTATACTCTGATTAATAAGCGCATGCGCTTATAGCGGTAAACAAAACGACAGTATGCGCTTAATAAAGGATATGCGATGGCACATGACCACGCCCACAGACGTTTGGGCACGTGATGGATGCAAGGCCGTAGCTCGTGCTAGCGCTAGCTGGCTCGATCGATCGAGCGCTTTAGCGTTTATCCCTTTCGGTCACAAATTGTTGTAAATTTACAACAATTTTGCATGGACCGTATTTCAGCTAAATAGAGATATGAATAATTCATTGGCGGCGGTTAGGCTACCGATAAGAAAACCTGGCCCACACAATAGTCGCGGTCCCGTCGGCACTTTGAAGTGATTACGTCAAAGTGGTTTTGCTTTGAAGAAGCTTTCATCTATGCTTTGATCACTTTTTACACACTAAGTAGAAAAAAAAAGATTTAATGTAAATAATATTTGAGACTCTGGGAAGCTATTCACGACAAACTATTCATATGAGCACGCAGAATGGATCGTACCTGGAAATTTCTTGGAAGCAGAATTTTGATTCACACCTTAGAATTAAAGTTACGGCCCTTTAAAGTTTTCCCATATGTTTGTATAGGGAAGCCATACGTTTGCAATGTTTTTCGCCCATGCGCTACGTGAAAAACGGGGAATACCCGTGGTGTTCGTTATTTAGAAACTTCCTCAAAATTGGAGTATAGGTTGTTTGCTTGCTTTGTATGGCTCTACTGTACATCCTAGGTGTAGTATGTGATTTTCTGGACAATTTTTTTCTGCTTAGTGTGCACGCTAGCTTGAAAAAAAAAAAAAAAAAAAAGGCAAAAGAGTGGTGTTGTAGGTGATGTATGTGTTAGTATTGTCTCATGACTCGATTACTTTGCCTGCATTCCCTCTCTGGGCTGCATTTGAGCTGCATATTGAGCGACCTGTTTGCAGAGATCGATAATTGGGGCGTGGCTCGTTCGGTTTCCCGGTAACAACCGCAGCCTGGTCGACCCTGTACCTAACGAAGGCTTGCTGGGTGAGCTCATGAATTTTCTGTGACCGAAAGGGTTATAGCTGCCGCTCAAGACGACGAGTGCTGGCGATTTGTCTGAAACTCGATCTTCTTGCATGATATGGCCATCATTTCTCCAAAGATATCTGGACTCCACATACTTTCCAGCCGGTCAAGGTCAGGCTCATAGAACGCCACGCCTATTTAGCGCATGCGCTTAATAAACAATAGCTTGTGACGAGCCGGGGGTGTATAACGCGGACTCGGAGTGACCCTCTCAGCCACCATAGAGAGAACGTGCGCTTAATAATCAGAGTTTACGGTAACACAAGATCCCACAATCTAACATTAAATATCCCTTTCACTCGCTCAATGAGCTCATTTAATTCCTTTTTTTGGTCATACAGCAAGAATGTGGAATCAGTTACCATATGAAGTTCTTTCTAGTTCATCATTTCAAATCTTCAAGAAAGCATTAAATAGTCATACCTGTACCCTGTAATTTTGTATTTTTTGTACTAGAATATTATATCACACTTCTTTTAACTATTTGTACTACATTAATATTGTATCACACTTGTTCCTTAAGTAATCATAATTATTATTAGTAAGTTCTTGTCATTATTGTACCTTACCTGGACGCTCACTTGTATTAGCTGACATGCTATTTGTGCATCCTATGTCTTATATGGACATGAAATGTTATATACAAAAATATATATATAATACAGTTACTGTAGCTAGGCCTGGGCCAAATGTTCGTTTTTAAATCATAGGTAGCTTCTTGAAGAAGTTGAATAATGGGCTTTTCGACTGCTCAAGGAAGTAGAGCGCATACACAATATGTACATGTGCTTAAAATTGAAAACCGTCTTTGTGTTGTGTGACATGAGTCAGTAATCAAATGGAGGAAGCACTTGAGCAAACAGGTCAGATAACTAGTCGTCGATCATTATAGCTATATATAAATTTTTTGGGAGTGCTAAAAGTTCATTTAGCCTCAGAATTTACAATAAAGGGAAAAAATTCGTGTAATATTATAGCATTTTTGGTCAAAATGTACATGTACATTCTGGTCATATTCATCATGTTTCATTTGCATTTTTTTAAGTATAGCTAATAGGTAACTTTGTCTTGAATAATGGGGTGGATATAAGTTATTTGAATAATGGGCAAATTTAAAGGAATATCTGGCCCAGGCCTAACTGTAGCACAACTAGCACTACGTATACGTATAATAATACTGTAACAGAATCTGATGTTATGTTCAGGTAAACTATTACAATCAATAAGTCAGCAAAGGGAGTGTGAGTTTCAATTCTCTTTGGAATCAATATTAGCATCAAAATTTATGCTTTCTTTAGTGCTATAGTTATTGAATATACAGACATGATAAACACAATGCTATAATAATAATTATAGCTATTTCATCATCAATAATTTACATACCTTCCAATGTCAGAAAAGGAAGCATCAAACATCCGATCATGTTTCACATTACTATAAAAAAGATATAAAAATTAATAACAATAAAAATTACTCAGCAACTGTTATTATTCTCTATCTGTGAATCAGATCTTTATCTTACTTTTTGAAGCTTAAAGATTTGCACTTATACTTTTTCATTGCTACGATAACTATAACCAGAATGAGCACGGCTAGCAGGATAATTATGATAGCACCGATAAAAAAGCCACCAATTTCTGCAGCTCTAACGTGATCTGACGAAGCAGTGGGTGCCATGTTGATCCTTTCTGTTGACTTTGGTGCTGTAGCTGTTTGCTGTGGCTCAGCATTAAACGGACAGTCAGGATCATTTAAAGTATCTAGAAAAGCAGTGCAGTCCTTGTCAAATCGCAGTCTAGATGAGAAGACCGTGATCGAAGCAGAGCCACTCGTTATCCATGACTGAATGAGAGAGACCAAGTCGGTAGCACTATAGGTGTCTGTGCCAATGATCATGGCTCGATAGACAATGCGATTTTTGAGTCCTCCATGACAGCTGAATTCGTCGTTCCTGATATTAGATATTGTGAGACCACAGGTAGGGCATACACGAGTATCGAGTTCTTGGATTATTGCTCTGCGAACTTTTAACAGCCGGTCGGTGATATTTTTGCTGGGATCCTGCATGAGGATAAGAGAATCATTATGATGATTCTATTACAGAAGCAGTACATGAAGTTCTATACTCATACCACAAAACTAAGGCAGCTTGAAACCGGTGACATTCGAAGCTGAAAGAAAGCCAGCTTTTCTGAAAATATAAAGAGAATATTCTTACCCATCCGCTAGTAATATTTACTTTATTATAATTGCATGAACCTTCCTTTACCATCTAGGGATATTCTAGTTATTCCATAGCGAGTCACCTCTGCCCCTCTCCCACTCTGAGTGACAGCTGACACTCTAATGAGGTAATTAGTTCCAGGAATTAGTGGGGAGACAGTGACAGTTGTATCAGTCACAGAGATTTCTCCAGAGTCTTCAAACATGACTAGCTCGCCTGGACTTATCCATTCCACCTCACCAATGTATGCCACCTACTCATAATGATAAAGTCATCTAATAGGATCTGGAAACTCCATAAAATTAATTAACTTAGCTACCAAAAAATTTTGGATTGCTTCAATTGGTGGTGGAGGGTACTCCCACCCAACCGTGATACTGGTGTTGGTGAAATTAATCATACGAAGGTTTACTGGCTTGGGAAGTCCTGCAAAAAGTAATTAAAGATGTTGCCTACACTGACTATAGTTTGCTACTTGTAGCTACCTGGACTTGGTATATAGAGAGCTGTGCTTGGCGAGATAGGAGAAAGGTCTCCCTCATTGGAAGTTTGATCAGAATTGATTGAAGCACTGACTTGAAACTGGTAGGTAATGGAGTGTTCCATCAGGCTGATGTTACCAGCTCTACTAGTACTTGGAAACACCTGTACAATTATTTCAAAATATTATTAATAATTATTAGAAAACTCAGCATATTAAATATAGCTTTGTTGATTTTTGTGTAGATGACCTTCTTGATTGTTCTTGGTAAGGTGGCTGCCTGCCTCTTGCTCCTGGTTTCCTCATGGGATAGTTGAGGCACAGCATAGACTGTGTAATGTGTGATCACTCCGTTGGGTAGTGCAGGAGTTCTCCAGCTAACTTCAGCCAGGGATGGTGTGATCAACCTCACTTGAACATCACGTGGTACAGAAGGAGCTAAAAGTAAGATTACCGAAACCAGAATAATATTATAATCTAAACATTGGACTAGTGAAGAGGTATAATATATATTATATACCTGGTGGTAGAGTAGAGAAACTGGCCCTTGGTGAGTATGAACTGATTCTGGTGTCAAACGTTATAGCCTGAACACTGAATTCGTAAAGTGTGCTAGGATTAAGTTCAGTGATTTTGTGCCTCCTTTGAGAACTGTCTGCCACAGTGATATAGGAATAAGTGGAAGAGAAGGAATTTGGTCTCCGGTATCTGATATTGAAGGCCTTGGTGATATGTCCACCATCACACGTTGACTGTGACCAGTCGATGGTTATGCTGGTACTCTTAATCTCAATAGCAGATGGACGGCTGGGAGATGGAGGAGAGTCTGTAAAAAAATATTAGAACCAGATTAGTATCATAACCAGTGTAATAGTGTAGCTAGCTACATCACATTCACAACATGATGTTGCATTGTGATTGAGTAACTATTGTAGAGTGTAATCAACTGCTTGTTATACAAGTATACTATAATATTATGTGTTCATACATCCATTGCAGGTTCGATCTTCCCCAGATGACCCCTTTTTTGTAGCTAGTAGGTCACAAAATTATGTCCTCGGTAACAATTTATTTTTTTTGCGGTTATTAGGTAGTTATGCCTTAATTATGATAAAACCTATGGTATAATCTATGAGGTAATCTATGAGGTAATTATGAGAAAATTCAGGGCCTTGATGGAGCCTTTCTGCGATTCGAAATTCAGTGAATATGTAGAGTACCTTGCACGTGTATCCAGCGAATACCTTACAAGCAGCGTGTTGCCTTCTCTGATGAGCAGCGACGGCCAAACTTCACACGTTCTCTTGGCTGACGTAATCCCTGGGATATATATAGATAGCCCTGCGCTATATATAGCACGCACTAGTCTGGCGGGCCAGCCCCTCTCTTGAAGGGGCTGGCCCGCCAGGCTAAGCACGCATAGCGTGCCGCCGGACCGATCTGAAGTTCGGAAGCTGTACTGCACTATTGAGTTCTTCTCAGCTTTGAAACTTTTCACTGTCGAGGTCGAGAGCAACTCTCAGATCCAGATGATCAGAGTCTAGTATGCAACTGAGGTATACTGTACATTGAACCCACTATATTGACGACCTTTACCACATGCACCATTTCCACTATGCAGCCACTGAGGACATGGTCAAGTTTTCATTAAATATCAACATACTTCTGATCAAAAGATGGAAGCTTCTCTTTTCCGTTCTACCGGAGGTAGTGTTCACAATGCAGGTATAGTTTCCTCCATCACAGTATGTTAACGAACGATCAACTCCAATTTGCAGAACCGTGGTGCCATTATTGAAATGTCCCTCTCGAAAGTACAAGTCTGATAGACCAACCTTTGATCCATTAGCGAAGAACCAGTCAGTGGTTGTAATCGAGGGGTCACTACTGACAGTGCAGTGAACGTTAAACCCAGAATTATAGGTTTGCTTTGTCACTTTGTCTATGCCGTTGCCATTAATACCAAATCCAATGATTAGTGGATCACGAACTGCAATGAAGGGAGCAAAGTCATTCATGCATGACTAATGATAACATACTATAATATTACAATTCATGTTCAACTAGCTAGTTACCCGGCACTTATTTAGCTAAGACCATGAAATTTTGCAATGTTGATGGAGTCGGCTCCTCTCATTAACTGAAATGCATTTTATTGGCATCTAGCATATACCACTAAACTAGTTTTTATGATCATGCTATCTAATATGCAATATTGATGAGCCTTACATAGAGTCACAGCAGTGAGGTGGATGCTTCTGGGTCCATCAGCTACTGTGTATGCAAGTATACTGAAAGTGTATGGAGTTGATCGCTGCAATCCTCCGACAATATACGCCAGAGTTTGATTGTTCGTGATGGTTACATTCCTGATATCTCTACCCATGCTCTGAACAAAGAGCTTGTAGCCACGGATGATTCCATTTCGTAGATTAATTTCTGGCAACTCCCAAACTGCTTCAATGGCTGTGCTGTTTATCACCACAAGATTAAATGATGTTGGTGGCCCATCTGGTGCTATAAGTTAAGTGCATTAATGATTATTGTCCATCATGCATGAAGTTGCTCGACCTTACCTGCTTCCATAGTCATGATGCTAACTTCATTGGAATAGTCTCCATATAGATATGCAAAGCAGTAGCGATATCGCACTCTAGCACGAACTGTAATATTGTATGTCTGTTCAAAGCCAAGATTTCTCAGTGTATATGTAGTCCGAGATCGAGAAAGTGTTGTAGAACGTGCTATGCTCCCAGTTGTGTAGCGTATAATGTAGCCAGCAGTACTAAAGCCCCTTGGAAAAGTGTATCGCTGAACATAAGAGAGACCAAGGTTAACAAAGTCGTTAATGCATGCAATGTGTTTAATAAAACTACAACTTACATTCCATCTCAAAGTAATAGAAGAGGTTGTCGTGGATACCACGGTGAGGTTCATCACTGGAGGAAATGCTGAGGTGTAAGATAGTAAAATATTTTATCACCAATAGTATTCCAGTTTTACTTGTCCTGCAGATTACTCCAACGTCATCGCTATGGCCACAGTTGTGATTTCCCCACCCGTTATGATCACAGTCCTCCAATACTTCATCAGTGGATGTACAGCGAACATTGTCCAACCAGATTTGCCCTGAGAGAGAGAGAGAGAGAGAGAGAGAGAGAGAGAGAGAGAGAGAGAGAGTAAAAGAGAAAAAATGCAATGACCCGGTTGGCAGTTTAAATCTCTTTATCCTCCCAGGACATGCAGGCTAAGGAGTAACCTACCTGTTCCTCGAGGAAATGATCTAGAACTTGAAGGAATGCACAGAGCTCCCATTGTGAAATTCAACATTTGACACACCACATTTCCATCGACAGTATCAAAGAAATCATTGCAAACCGTTCCCCACTCATTATTGTAGAACACCTCAATTCTACCCATAAAGTCAAGATCGGAGAATGGAGAAATTAGCCGAACTTGAAGTGTTGACTGCTTCCCTATAATAATAAAGATGGTGATCATAATAATTATAGCTGGCCAATTGAACATGCAAGCATAAGATTATCTTGAAGTCGTAACAAGCTAAAAGTTGGGGGTGGGGGGGGGGGGGGGGGGATGGGCTAGGTATGAAATGCTGCAACACAAAATGAGTATTGATGATACTATAACTGTTGTAATGTATCCAAAATGGTTACTACACACATTATCTTTCGTATGGCTCACTCACTGGTTGCGTTGGTTCGAAATGACACTGAGTCAGAGTAGTTTCCCAACACATACGCACTACAAGGATGGTAATCCACTTCAACTCTAATTTGTATTGTATACTCTGTATCCCGTGTCAGTGAAGTGAGTGTATATATTTGCTCTGTGGTTGTACTATCTGAGCCTCCACTGTTTGTCGGTGGGTAGAACGTCCGTGTTCTATCATTGTACAAGATTTGATAGCGGATATTATCAGTCTCTATCAAATTGGGAAGTTGTGGGACCTGGAATTAAAGGTCATTAGCACTATCATAGCAAATTATTATGGTGCCTAGAATTACCATACTCGCTCTAATTATTCGAACATTCTAATTGCCCGAACGGTAAGTTTAAGTAATTTATTTCCTTCCTAATTCGTCGAACATCTTGAATTTCAAGTTATCTTATCCGCTCTAAATCAACCGAACGGCCACGCAGTACGGCATGGAAGGAGTTCGAGACAACTCTTCCACGTTCATCGAAGAGTGTGGCTACCACATCTCGGACAGCATTACAAGAGCGGAAAGGTAACACGGACACATCCGGCGATCATTTTGCGATCGCTCCTGAGAACACATGCAGCGATACTGAGAACTCTAGAGCTGACAACGATAAACCTATAGTTGGACATCGACTGCTGTTTCTTCATCGCTATAATAGTGCTTTCTCCATTTGCACAGGATCCGTTCTATTTACACTCGAACAAGCCATTGCCCGAATTTATTTACTTTCTATTTAACACCGAACGGCGATATTAATAATTATTTTTGGCCGTTCGGATAATTAGAGCGAGTACGGTACACACTATCAGCCATCATCCATGCAGCATCTGTTCCCACCTATACTACCAGGGCAATAACATTAATTTATATTATTCGATATTTCCTTATGTAGATAAGGTATTATCCTTTATTGGCCGTCGCCTAGCAACCAAAGTTGTTTTAGGAAAACTTCAGCCACCAGAGAGATGTGGGTAATAATAATCAGTAGGCCAATGATGAGGGGTGTCATGGGCCAACAAGACAGTTGCAAGACTGTAATTGGGTTCGATTCCCAGCTGTAACAGCTTGACTTTTTTCTGGGATATCATTAACCCTATGGACAGCCTCCTATGGTCTACAGTGACCTTTATGTGTCTGTGCCTAACTGGGATTTCAATTCTTTACTGATTCATCTCCAGACACTGCTCACTCAGTGAGCACCCTTTAATTAGAGCTCAGTACATGTAAGCGCTTGGTAATGAGCCTGTGGCCAGACTTAGAAACCACATTTATAGTGCTATTGCAACGGTGTGGTATTAATACAAGTGCTATATAATATGGAATATTGGGCTCTGCGGGACCACATATAGTCCTAGGTGAAGAGGTGCAGCAACAGTAGCAGAATCTGATGTTTGCAATACCCTTTCTCTAATCTACTTTTGAAATTGCTACCCACTTTAATTAAGGAACTAATGAGATACATTCTTATCAACTAGTGTTGACCTATTGGAATTCACTATCACGCACACACTGAAAATAAAGCGGGAAAATACTATGGTAGCTTTGTAATGATCCTTGTTCAAAATTAATTATACCTCCGTGAAAATCAACCCCGATCAGAATATAATATATCTAGATAAATAGAGTAAGTCAGCATTATAATGAACGCGTGTATAGTGGTAAAAAGTAAACATTTCTAGGAATATGTTTATTGGTCATGCATGTTCTCTGTATGTGATCAACCACCACCTGATCTCTGGGATGAATATTAGGGCTAGGTTGGACGGTTTCAAGTGGTTAAGTTTGTGGCAGAGAAGACAGTTGGAGTCACGATAGTTGTGATTATCAAAAACTCAACCCATTATATAATAATGTTATAGCTACTACCTCCTAGCCACACTAATGACCTTATTTAATAACTCAGAACCCTTCACAAATCCCAACATCCTGTTTTGATGTTGTAGAGTACTCGCTAATCTAATTTGGACATGTTTGAAAGAAGCGTGATGCCAGTACTAGTGGAAGCCATAAGTAGTGGTGGGAGGCATGTTTACTTCAAGGAGACTGAACTGACAGCTGCTTGGGGAAGTAGAGACATGGTTATCAGATCTGCATTGTCATGCACGACTAATTGCTCATTGTATAGGCATACAAATTGCTTAATGATTCTAATTACAAGGCTGTTTAGTTAATGCACACATGAAAGTGTGCTTGCATTCAGTAATTGATCTAGGTTACCGTCCAGCTTATGTTGAGCGTGGTTGTAGTTGATTCCACCAGTTGGATATCGGATGGTGTGCCAATCTCTGAAGCTGTGCATAAGAAATAACGAAATAACTTTTGACATACGTGCATTGATTTCATAGTCACCTAGATGTAACTGATTAATAAATACAAGGAGGACATAGGCTATACCTGAAAGGCAGCTAAATAGCATCCAATTTATAGTTGCTGGCTGCATGTGTTAGGTCAAGTAGATAACTACTTCGTACAAGCCAGGCCAGCTGCTCTGTGATAACTTGTAGTAGTGTGGTTGTAGTGTGGTGTTGGTATGGTGCTATCACTATGGTGAGTGGTCAGTGCTAAGCCAATGGAAATACCCTACAGCTGACCACTCGGTACAAGATAAAATTAACTTGCAGCCAGAGAGCTTTGCCAAACGCATCTGTTACAGTCAGACCCTGACATTCCTTTCCCCTCTTTATGCATGCTCTCCTGTGCATAAAATGCATGCTAATATTTTTCAGGTATATATAAAGAGAGGGATGTGGGAAAATATGAGGCTTAAATTATTTTTAACATCATACAGTTTGATGTAAATTAAACTCACTGTTTGCACACACAATTCCAGCATCATTAATGTTATGAGAACAGCTGTGAGTCCCCCATCCTGAAAAACTGCAGTTATCCAGAACCTCCTCTGATCCTGTGCATTGCACACTGTCCATCCAGAATGGTACAGTAGAATTTGCTCGACCAAAATAATTAGTAGTGATTGCACAAGCAGCATCATCGTATCCTATCATCCTGGTAGAAAATTATGAATAAGCTCCCCATCATTAAAATTTTGGCAGCATGTGCAGTGGCATATATACTGACCTACAAGCCACTTTTGCATCTGAAGAAGACCAGAGGCGATCGCAAACTGTACCCCATGTTCCATTGTAGAGTAATTCCAGACGTCCCGAGTTAGTATTGTCATCGCCATTAATCAGTCGAATAGCTTCAATATCAGTATCAGCATCAGTAATATCTGCCATGGTTAAAGTGCAAGATATTGATACCTGCATGTAACTATTTGGTACGGATTTTGTACTGCAGTTAAATTCAACAAGATAGGTGTTGTAGCAACATGCATTCCACAGTATCATGAATGTTGTCTTCCATTAACTACTAATAAGCTCAATAAAGTCAACAATCCATACATGGCCATGCAGGCAAGTATACGAGTCTACTTAATAAGTGGCCATTAGGTTCAGCTATCTTCCCTACTATACCGTTATATGATGGGAAACATCTGTATGCAAAAAATCCGTATAAATTAACTTGGCTAATACTTGTACTTCTCTAGAAGTGCAATTTGCTTCCTGATCCATGTATAATATCATTATGATTCTGGAATAATCATCAATACACTGCTAGAATGCAGGAGTTACTTACTATACTCCACAACTGAATCAATTTCCGTTCCACGCTGACAATTGACAACGACATCATAAAAATGATCACAAAAGATGTATATGTCATAGAAGCTAGTACTGTAGGGACAGTTCAGCAGCTGGGACTCAGTTCCATCACAACGAACGAACGACATATGAATGGGACCAGTTCCAAATCCAATAAACGGGGAGGCAAATGCTGGATAACTATTAGCTCCTGCATAATAAAAATGAATGCACTGAGTGCAGAATCCTCACCGCTACATGCAAGCATGACTCATGCATGCGCATGTATAGCATGGCTCACTGTGCATGCTTGTTCGAATTCAATATCAGGAATACTACATGCATACTCTGCACCTGAACATGTTATGGTATATACTGTTCAAGTCCCTTTAGAGTCAGTGCATGATCTGTGAGTACGGGAAGGCACCTGACTATGTCACTATGTACAAATTGAAAGCTTCTGTGACTATCTAAACTGAATTATGCACTTGAGAGCCACTGCCTGTTTACACTGTCAATGCATGCATTGACAACTGACCAGCAAGGCACAGAATTGTAATCGGTCATGTACCTGAGGCATAGGAGCCATGTAATCGCAGATGGGCAACAGCTACATGTTACTACACCACTGGGCAGGACTTAACATGACCACTATTCCTTTATGTCTGGTATACCTCGAATGCGTACTTTCTCTCAGATGACCCTTATCATTAATTTTAGCAAAGGAGGGTTGTGACGGACGGACGGACGGACAAAAATTGCCAAACAGTTGTAGTAGCTAACCCCTCTGCCTATGCTTTGCGGCGAGGGTTAATAATGGTTACGTTCTTAGACCTCTCTTTGAATTAAAACAAATCCAGTATAGTGTAGAGCCTGTATCCTTATTATCTCATTCCAGCTGTTTAATCCTCGCTACAAACAGAGGATTCCTGCAATCATTTGTCCATCCGAGCCCTTCCTGTGGTCACTGGTAAGCATCATTAGGCAGGGCAGGGGGCCATCTGACAGAAAGTGCACTACTAGGTGGGATAACACCAATAGTGGTCGTGTTAAGTCCTGCCCAGTGGTGTAGTAGTGTAAAGTGATTGCTGTGCAGGTCAGTTGTCCAATGACAAAGGTAGTGCTTAATTCAGTTAATCTACAAGTCACAAGGGATGTTAGTTTACTATAATAATAATATTATAGTGACAGAGACAGGTACCATCCCTAACTTTTTCCAGGCAACTGACCTGCAAAGCACCTGTGCTTTGCTGCTCAGTTGTCTGATGGATATAAAGTGTAAATTAGACACAGTCCTAATAAATTTGTACAATTTATCATTACTAGGTCTAAGACTGTTACAAGAATCAGTAATTTTTTATCAGAGCCTTAATCTAGTACCGGGTATGTACGTACCCTCATATGAATATCCAAGTTGCCTACACACAACACCCGAGTCAGTAGATCCCCATCCATCATAGCAGACAGTGCCCCACACACCACCGATGCACACCTCCAAACGGCCTTCACGCTTACTGCTACCGTCAGCAAGTCTTACATCACCATTGGTGCACGATTGCTGACCTGGAAATATACAGCTTTGGCATTATGTGCAGCACTTTACTGTTGTCCATGCAAGTCTTACTTTGAACTGCAGAAGTTGATATGCTGTAGATCAGTAATGCTGCAAAAAGAGCTGGAATGAAAGCCATTTCCACTAGCAGCTATAGCTATAGCGTGAAACCTCTGAAAATGATGAGCTAGAGCTTCTGTAATCTTTTAAAATTATAATTGGCTAGGCTAGGCTGTGATTATTGCTCACGTGCCACCGGGCGCGCGCTAGCAGCGTCTCCTAGCCGCGGTTCGCACTCTGGGGGATTTCCCTATTCAGTCGCACGGTGGCGGTAAAGCCGCGCGCCCCAATATACGCGTATAATAATAATATGGAGCGTGCGCAGTTTTG
Source organism: Cliona cf. orientalis (assembly GCA_963930775.1). Classification (NCBI taxonomy): domain Eukaryota; kingdom Metazoa; phylum Porifera; class Demospongiae; order Clionaida; family Clionaidae; genus Cliona; species Cliona cf. orientalis. Next base: position 3,728,089 of record OZ005695.1, read on the forward strand.
TCGATGTGTTCGAGAAATTCAGGGCCTCAATGGAGTCTTTCTGAATCTTGAAAAATCGGTATGTATGTAGAGTATCTGATGCCTGTATCCATCTAAAGCCAAGTACTACTTTCTCCAACAAGCCTACCGCTGGCCGAACTTCACGCGTTTCTCTTGGCTGACGTAATCCCGTGGACAAATAATAAAGCTAGCCTCTGGCCTTGTGCTATATATATCACGCGTCATGCCACGACCGATCTGAAGTTCGGAAGCTGTGCTGCGCTGTCGAATTCATCTCCTGTGACCATAGACATTAGTCTATAGTCTATGCTGTGACTGAAGCATGGAAACTTGTGGCTTGTACTAGTCTATATTGACGACCTTTTACCACATGCACTATGCATGCAGCTACTGGGGCCCGGGGTAGTCTGGGGCACCCAGACTAGGCCCGGGGGTGGTGGTCAAGGTTTTCATAAAATTTAATATTATGCATCCTAGTTGCTCATGTATAGCAGTGCGGCAGTAGGCATGGATGCAACTGTCGAAAACAACAGAGCTAGTGTGGTGAAAGGAACCATGGGAATTGTGTTTGGGGAATCTAGCTATGTAGCTAGCTATAGATCTAGCTATAGCCGGGTTTAGTGACCTATAGTATAGGTCACTAAACCAGAATTAATATGTCTCCTTGTTTTTCATGAGATTGCAGACTTCCTTTTAATTATTAAACGTGGTCGGTCCAACGGATCCGTGAGGTCACATTAATTTTAATTTAGGAGGATTGGCATGGGCTGAGTTTTAAGTCTTTTGTGAGACAAAAATCATGCATTCATCGTTTTTGGATGCATTGAAAATAGCTGACCCAGAAGACTCCATAGGAAACTGTAGAAAACAAAGAATGAGTGATGCGTAATGATCTCGTTGCCAGTGACCCACTGAGTCCGAAGGGTTGGTATATCCGAGCCAGACTAAATGGAACCTAGCTGGTTCTTGGAATTCAATTAGTACCGAGAGTGCATGTCTGTGTTATCTTTACTAGCTATTTAACTCCAGTAATTTCCTTCAGAAATTAAAGGCAGAAAATTCTCTATAAAGTGGGGCAATAGGGCATAGCTAGAAAATGCTCCCCCAAGAATTTGACTCTCAGAGAGTACTAGGTACACATTAGTAAATTTGTTGAATGGATGCTAGCTATATACATAGCTGCCTGATATGTAATAGCATGAGAGCTACTGTGGCTATAGCTCTATACAGCACTTCACTTGGCAGCTACCGTCTATAGCTACATGGTGTTCTTTGTTTATGACATAATGCCACCAATATTGATCTCAGAGTTTATATCACAAATAGTAGATAAGAATGGTTTCAGTTGTAACAATTTGTCCATTAGAAAAGCAATGCCAAAAATTGTTATTAATAATATTAAAGTACTATTATAGCTGGATGTTCTCAAAAATTAATAGCATTGCTCAAGGTGGTCAATTCAATATGGTTCTAGATACGACACTCTTGACATTTCAAGCATAAGCTGCTTGTATGGCACTAAACTTTGGCCATCTGGCTGTATTATGATAGCAACAGTTGCTGTACGATAACAATAGTTGCTGTACACAAGCCATGTAGAAACGATAACATAGCTACTTCAAACACTGGATTCATGCAGGATGCCATGGTGGAATGGACTGGACTCTGGTCACAGTTGACTGGACTCCAGATAGTGGACGGGATGTAGCTAGCTACATTTGACAATGTAATACGGTTACATGATTATGGGAAATAAATAGCTATATTATACTGAATCCTCATAATCAATTAATCCAGTTCACCATAATATAATATATTGATACCGATTCCAGATTTTCCCATAGTTTTTAACCCCAAAACAACAACGTGTAGCTTTTTTTAGTAGCTCCATAGAATAGACAGATAAAATTCATTATATAGGACTGGAGGTGCACATTTTATTGTGATACATAATATTATTATAAATATTATTATAATCATCCAATGAAGTGGCAAGCTGAATTGTGCCTGAGATTGATCTGCATTGCTGTAATGGCTATTGTGCATCCTAGATCTGTGACTGGTGGGTGTACATTCCAGCTAATCGTTGCTCTGCCAAACCTTGTTAACTTGGACCATCTCCAAGCCTACCAAGCTGGGAAAAAGGGGCAGAGATTATACACGGCGCTCAGTTTGCTCGATTGGGAGAAGAAATCAGCAATACTTCAGAATGCAAATTGGAGCTCATTAAGGTGAACAATGGACAATGTGATGCACCTAAAAACTTTAATCTTCTGGAACAGTTAGTTGCTATTATAAGACAGCTAAAAGGCTTTCATAGCAACCAATGTTTGTATGACATTGTACCTATAGTTGGGCTGCCTTGTAATGATGTAACTCCGGTTGTTGTATCATTTGATTTATCGTCAGATGAATTGATCAAAGATAGCTTAGATGAAATATTTTATAATTTTATGCCAACTAAGGTGAGACCAGCCGCAGTTACGCTTAACCTAAGTAGAGCTCTATTCAAATTCATGGAGTCCCTTAATTGGCAGAAGCTTGGAATTATTACTGAAACTGGCACCACTTATTTCTCACATATGGCTGAGACAGTATACTTCCAAGCAAAGGATGATTCGAGTATCAATGTTGTCACATATCAGCAACTTCAAGCTCAGGCAAATGAGAGGATAAATTTCGTCCGAAATGCATCTAAGATAACTCTGCTCAGCGCAAGTCTGGAAACTACAGCAGATATTCTCTGTAGTGCATATGAGGAAAATGCAGTGTGGCCCAAATACGTTTGGATTCTACACAGCTACCTTCTGGAGGATATAAAAAGCATTGATGCCACATGCTCTATCAGTAGAGCTCTGGAAAATGTATTATTCATAAGGCAGCAAATAGATGAAGATTCCAGCTATACAAATCCTTACTCAATCGCTCTACACAATGCAGTGTGGATATCAGTTCGCCAACTTTTTAACTTAAGCATAGGTGAAGAGCAAAGGTTAATATCACATGATGTGATCGAAGTTACCCAAGTTCGGAGTGCTACTGAGATTGCTCTTGTTGATATTAATGGATCAGATCTTAACTTCCTCAACGATCGAATCAAAGAGGTAGCAATATCTGATGAATTTGAGATGAGATTTGAAGGAGCATCGATTGGATACACTGTTATTTTCTCAATAGAGATAATCATTGGCTTTTTGTTTGTAACTATCATGTTGATTGGCTACGTCTATTTCCGCAATGAACCAGAAGTGAAGTCCACCAGCTTCATGCTCAGTCTACTCATATTTCTTGGGTGCTACCTCAATCTCCTCTTCTTGCTATTTCTACTTTACTTTCACCAACCCATACCGATTCCTGAAGCCACCCTCAATGCAATTTGTGGGTTGTTCCCTTGGATTAGTGGTTTAGGAATTTCAATTGCACTCATTATTGCTACTGTTTTGGTAAAGCTTGCCCGAGTTTATCATATATTTAACCGAGTCACAGCAAAGCCTATGGGTAAACAGAGCTCCGATTTTGTCCTTGCTGGGTATGTACTGCTGATTTTGCTACCCATGATCGTTATTCTTATGACCTGGATTATTGCTGATCGGTTTAAGATTACATATCAGCCATCATCTCAAGCTGGCTTCACCCAAAAGCAGTGCTTGAGTGACCACTTAACCATTTGGCTTCCTCTCTTGGTGATTTATGTAATTTTGCTATTCTTAGTGCTCACCACTGTTGCTGTAAAATCACGTAAAATTCGCCAGATAAACTTTAAAGACACTAAGAAAGTCAACATGTTCGTATTCTGTCTTTTCTTTGACGTTCTCCTACCCCTTTCATTTTGGTGGCTTCTTGAGAATTTAGGAACTTCCATTCCATACTACATTGCAGCTATTCCATTGCATCTTGGACACTTTGGGATAGTTTTATTGTGTCAGCTTCTGCTCATTGCACCTAAGCTTGTGACCCCTTTGTCTCGCCATCTTAAGTGCCGGCAGGAATATAACAATTGGAAATGAGTTAATTTTATTGAATACTGCATAATATTAAATTTTATGACTAAACTATTGGTCCAGAAACTATAATACATGCACACACACACACACACACACACACACACACACACACACACACACACACACACACACACACACACACACACGTACACACACGCAGCTATCTAAAAGTAGTTTCTCATCACTAGGTATTAGATGTAATTGTCAATGTATGCCATTGGCTAGCTAGTTAGATCTAGTTTGTGTAATGTCATGTATACACTATATATACTATTTTTCTCATTCAATTTATGTTTGTGATTGAAGGTATATATGGGGTGGATCCCCATGCAACCAAGAACTCAGTCACTGAAAGTACTATTGGTACTAAATTTAATAATAATATTATGATGATACCAGTCTAGTATAGTAGCTACAAGTAGTAAGTGTGGAGTATAGAGAGGCTCTCATTCATTGATATGTGTTTACAATTTTATGTGCCTCTCCCAAATGCGATAACATGCAGAATCTGCAAACTGGCACTTCATGTTGTAGCTAGTGCTTCAGCATAAGTTTTCACAAGTTTTAGAAGATAAATATTAGTGTGATAAGCACGCCCCCATGTTGTCCAAATGAAATACGCTTGCATGCTATAATTCCTTTTAGATCCTAGTTGTAACAAATACTGTTATCTGATTGGTCAGGAGCAGGTATCTATTTCTCATATAAACCTCTAAAAAGCTCATATAAACCTGTAAATTTTTCATATAAACTTGTTGCCTATGGTTAGGATTGTTGCTAGGCAGCAGTTCATATGTCAAGCCTATGGGCATTGTTGCTAGGATCTAAAGTTGTTAGACACTGTTTAGTCGGTTTCTACGTGATTTAGAAGATCTCAGGGCTCAGTATAGAACCCTCGCTTTGCTCGGGATTCTACATAGAGCCCTTCGATCTTCTAAATCATGTAGAAACCTCCTAAACAGTGTCTAACTATTATGCATAAGCCATTTAGCAGGCTATTATTATTAGCTATAATATTGTATGTTCCTATTCAATATTTCTATCCTGTCACCCATGATCATGCATGATGATTGAGGTTGCTAACTGTGTATGATCACAATTATTATTATTGACGATGAAGCTATACTAATGGGGTAATTATTCTTCATCGGTATTCACCTAATAGACTTAATTGTAAATTGCCAGCTTCCAGCTGCAGAGGGGAGTGGGTGAAAGTATGGTAGGTCAATGCTGGCAGTTCTGGCATGGGTGAACAAAAAATTCATAATATTATTGCTATTTGCTAAGCATATGACATGTTTAGTAGTACCTGTATACAAGTCCCAAAATTTCCTCAAAACATGATGTTGTGCATACATTAATATTATGGGTGACTATACTAATTTTTTTGTATAGTGTATACATGCATGATATTGTGTATTTTATTATAATACTAATATTATTATGATCACAGCTTTCAGAGTCAGAGTGGCCTAGTACACCTGCAATAATTATTATAATAACATTAATTTATTGCATAAACATTCAACATAATATTTTTATGGCTTTACAAATGTTATTATATAGCTAGTCCTGAACAGGCTCAACTATAAACTGTAATAATGGAGCAGCTGTCATTAGCTTTAATAGTTATCTGTTCAATTGCTGTAGTTAGCTATAGTGAATCTGCTTCAGGTGGGTGTGTACTAACCCTCATCGTAGCTATACCGAATCTTCATGGCCATCATGAACAATCACCCAGCTGGGAAAGGGGAAAGGAACTGTTACGTGGTGCTCAGATTGCTGCAAACAAGTCAGAATGTCAACTAGAGCTCATAGAAGTTGACCACGGGATATGCGGCACTGCCAATAATTTCAACCTTTTACAGCAATTATTTGCACAGTTAAATTTTGTGAACAATAGCCAGAACTTAATCGGAATTGTTGGACTCACTTGTAACGTTGAGTTCAGCCTTGTGATACCATCACTCTCAAGCGGTACTGAACTTAGTAAAGTGGCTGCAATAATAGCAGATTTAGCAAATCCAATTGGATCACTTGACTATAAAACTATGTTGATCAAAGGACTATTCAGATTCATGAAGAAAATCAACTGGCGAAAGCTTGGAGTAGTCACTGAGACTGAAAACACATATTTCTCACATACAGCTGAACTGTTATACAAGGAAGCTAAGCAAGATCCTAACATTGACATAACCACTTACCAGCAATTGCACGTTCAAACGAACAGCAGAGCAACACATCATCCTATTCAAATTATGTCAAAGATAACTTTCATCAGTGCTAGCCTGCGAACTACTGTGGCTATTCTTTGCAGTGCTTATCAAAACAAGATGCTGTGGCCAGGTTATGTGTTTATTCTTCATAGTTTCCTAGCTGAGGATCTTACTAATGTTCATGCAGCTTGCAATATCACCAAAGCCTTGGATAATGTGTTATTCATAAGGGAGCAAAAAACAATGGATATGTTTGGAAATAAATATGAAGATTTCCAAAATATGCGTTACAATTCACAGTCATTCCAAAATAACAACAACATGAATCCTTACTCAGTTGTTCTCCACAACCTAGTAATGGAAGCTTCTTTATGGCTATCTAATTTAAGCATGCCTATTAATGATAGCTCATCCCAGTACAGGATAATCGAAGTCACCCAATACCACAACAGATTTAGAATGGACATTCCTATCTCATTTATACATAAAAATGGTACGGTATCAATCATTGATAAAAAGATAATAAGTGTATCCAATGATTTTGAGATGCAATTTGAAGGAACATCGACTGGATACACTATATATCATTTTCTCAATAGAGATAATTGTTGGCTTTGTGTTTGTAAGCATCATGTTAATTGGCTACATCTATTTTCGCAATGAACCAGAAGTGAAGTCCACCAGCTTTACATTAAGTTTACTCAGGGTGCTACCTTCATATAATTGTCTTATCACTACTACTCTATCTAGATCAACCCATTTCAATTTCCTTGGTTATTCTCAACACGATATGTGGGATACTTCCCTGGATCAGTGGATTGGGAGTTTCAACTTCGCTTATCATTGCCACAGTTTTGGTAAAGCTTGCTAGAGTTTATCACATCTTTAACAGGATGACTCCAAAACCACTGGGAAAGAAGAGCTCTGACCTGTTTCTTGCTGGGTACGTTTTGCTTATCCTATCCCCCCTGATAGTAATCCTTACAACTTGGACAATTACTGATCGCTTTGAGATAACTTTTCGTCCATCCTCTAAGAGTGGCTTTATTCAAAGGCAATGTGTGAGTGACTATCTTAGTGTCTGGATTCCATTCTTGGTCTTAAATTTAGTTGTGTTGTTCCTTGTCTTGATGATTGTTGCTGTGAGGTCACGTCACATTCATGAGAAGCACTTTCGGCACACAAGGAGAGTCAACATGTTCATATTTTGCCTCTTTTTCAGCATTGCTCTACCTCTCTCTTACTGGTGGCTTCTTGAAAATCTTGGCACTGCCGTTCTTCTACATATTGCTACTATACCACTACACATTGGTCACTTTGCAATTGTTATTCTCTGTCAGTTGCTGTTAATAGCTCCCAAGCTTTTGATGCCTTTGTCACGCTGCCTATGTGGTAAAAGTGGCAGTAACTAAAATTTACTGGTATCTCTGTGTGTCTCGAACAATTACCGGTAATTTAATTCTGCCTGCTATTATTGTATTTTGTTAATAATTATGGAGTGTTATTGTTCTCTAATCTGTGAGGAGCCTGATATTATAATAATATCCTCCATGGAGGGAGGGGGAATGGAGGGGTAATGACAACCCTTGATCTATAGCTAAATCTCACCAGATCCTGCAGGATGAATTTACTAGCTATAACCGATCGAGAATGCAGGAATCATACACCAGGATAAAAAAATTGCCAGTTGCTCACTTTTCTCTTATCAACATCTTCAGCGATGCACTCCTACGATGGATATGTATTCTTAGTTGTAACTCTACATCCCATGTAATTTAAAATGGTTAATGCTATAATTATTCCATAAGTGATATCACACTGACTCTATTTGGCAATCTATCGCTATTATTTAGTCACAGTCCTATCTGACAGGGTTGAGGAACATCAAAGAGAAAGTCTTCAGGAGGCTGAGCAATAAATTTTTCAAACGTTACCAAAGTCGCAGATTGAGCTTTCTTGTCAGCCTTAAAGTAGAATGCCGGTGTCTTTGCATCACCTAGGAGAACCCCTACTTGGTGGTGCACATTGAAATCCTGTTCCTGCATGATAAAAATAATTTTAATATCGATAGCGCAATGATGCATATTTCTATATAGAGTAGCTAATGCATGGCAGAGTTAATTAATGATGTTGAGCTTTTGATAGAGACAGCATCAGCTGTGATGGGATCTGTTTTGTTCCTTTAATTTTACTGATTAGCTGTGTACGGTCTGAAACATCCTGTGTTGTTACTGCGATGTTCTGCAAAGCTCAATATCAAATGATTGCAAGCTCACTGACAGCTATATAACTGTTTTAGCTTGGTATCCTGATTGCAAACAGCTACAGTCTGAGTCAACAAATAAGACAGTGAAGCTAGTAGCTATATGCCTACCTCATATGTCCAGACGTTGACTACTTGTCCACCAAAAAGTTTCTGTTCCTTGTACGTAGAATTCGCAGTCCAATTCCAAGCCTTGTCAATTGTCACACCACTTTCACTGGTTTGTAAGCAGTAATCATAAGGGCTATATAAAAACAAAAGTTACTGTGTGTGACTACAATGAGCATGTATCTTGATCAGTGTTTGATTTTTTGATTAATTTGTGATTTGAACATACAGGAAGTATTGAAATTTCCTCCTTAGATCAACTCTAGTTAGCACGTCTACCCATCCAAGACTGTCATTTCCATTGATGGTACTTATGACTAACTGCTTACCAGCTTCATAGTTTCGGTAAACAACAACTATAGTAATAGCACCCATATGATCATAATAATAAAAATCTTAAGGATAAAGAGCTCACTGTTTTTGACCGACTCTGTTAGTCCAACAAACTGTATCACTCTCTGCATTAACTGGACTCCTATAAGCCAAAACTAATTCTTAATACATGCATATGTACCTGCACTGTGGTGTAGGTTTCAGGAATCTGTGGCATTTGTGGTGGAGTCTGCAGCTGACTACAAGTACATTGACACCATACCACCAACAAGAGGGGTGCAAGAGCACAGAGAGATGCCATGTCACTAGTCTATCTGCCCATGCAAAGATTCATATGCATAATGAATAACATAATATCAGTTGTCACATGAATTGAACACAAGCATCAAGGTTAGGATATAATTAGCTATCATGTGATCGGTAACATGTATGAATCTCTTTTAAGGTGGACTGGCATCTATTTTGTTAGCCTTGATTGAACGTGAATCCTTTCCATAGCAACCACGTTATATAGCAAGTGGCTAAACCATGCACTCACTGTTTACCGATCTCCAGTTACAACAACAAAATCAAATTTCGGTTAATGATCATGTTTGTGATCGGTACAAACATCAACTGCAAGGATTCTTTACATCACTGGTCAGGCTGATGTGGGGTAGTCACCAGCAGCTGACTCCTTTGTGGTTGTAACAACTTGTTCTTATGTAATCTGCAAGTATTGTTGCGCAAACTAAATGTGTCCCTAGATCTATTGCTATTATACATGCTGAAAGCGACAGCTGATGATCACGACTTTATAACAGTGTCTGAAAGGTTTATAGTTTACGTGGCTGTCATGGTAGGGACTGGGGACACCTGGTACACCTTCAGTTTATATAATACTTGCAGTTTACACAAGAACGAGTTCAATGATAATATCAATGTTACAACGTACCACAAAGAAATCAGCAGTGACTATAATATTATACTACTGTCAGTACCCCATAGTGATGGCACGTAGTTATAAACATTAATTTTTTGGAACTTAGTTAATTTTATGTGCATCATTGTGCATGGGGATCAGATATTGATAATGCACTGTAAGTAGTGATTGGCCTTTAATTCAGTCTTGCAATTCTAGGATGGTGGCTATGGAAAGCCCATTCATGAAATATAATTTTACCAGTCTACATTAGGTATCTTAAAGAGATTCATGCACTGATCACATGATATTCCAAACATGCTGCTTGTGCTCAATTCATGTGACAACCGATATGCTATTCATAATGTACATCTTATATACTATGTATACACAATCAAATTTGCTCAGACATCAGACCTTATAATTACACTTATGGGGGTATGGAATCTCTATGTACTTTTGCATCCCTCTTCATGGTGTTATGGTGTCAGTGTACTGGTGATCAGCCTCAGACTCCTGGACCACCACAAATGCCACAGATTCCTGAAACCTACACCACAGTGCAGGTACATACACATGCATGAAAACTCATGCACTTTTCAATGGTTAAGAGGAGTCCTATGCAGAGTGTGATACAATTGGTTGGACTAACAGAGTCAGTCAAGAACAGTGAGTTTATTGTTTCATTGATCTGACCATGCATACAGGTGCTACTATTATGATCACAGTTGTTGTTTACCGAAACTATGAAGCTGGGAAGCAATTAGTCATAAGCAGCATCAATGGAAACGACAGTCTTGGAGGGGTGGATGTACTAACTAGAGTTGATCTAAGGAGGAAATTTCAATACTTCCTGTACGTTCAAATCACAAAACCTAACACTAAATGATCAAATTAAAGATATATGCATACATTGTATACTCCATGATATGATTCTTGCCATCATGCCCATGCATAGGACTGTGTCTCCTTTACTAAGCTTCTTCATGCATATAGACCTTATGAATACTGCTTTCAAACCAGTGGAAGTGGTGTGATAATAGACAAGGTTTGGAATTGGACCACAAATTCTACGTACAAGGAGCAAAGAATTTTCGGCGGACAAATAGTTAATGTCTGGACGTATGAGGTAAATACCGGTGTACTATTAATAGTAGCTTCACTGTTCATGTCCGTTGACTCAAAATGCCTGCAATCATGATAAAACTTGATAGCTATAATTATAATAATAGCTGACCATGCAATCATAACAGTTACTGCCGAAGATCATAAGGTTCCCTTAGTGTTGAGAGAAACAGCAAAGATACAGAATGTTTGTATCTGTGCACAGCTGATGAGTGTTCATGGACTGAACCATCATGTCAGTGCATGCTATAAAGATGACGTTGTTACTTCTACCAACTCTCAACGTCTTAACTCCACCATTATTTATTACTCTACTTAATTAGATTCTGAAATGAGCCCGAAACTTAATATTATGCAGGAACAGGATTTCAATGTGCACCACCAAGTAGGGGTTCTCCTAGGTGATGCAAAGACACCGGCATTCTACTTTAAGGCTGACAAGAAAGCTCAATCTGCCACTTTGATGACATTTGAAAAATTCATTGCTCAGCCTCCTGAAGACTTTCTCTTTGATGTTCCTAAACCCTGTCAGATAGGACTGTGATAATGAGACAAAGAATTCACATTTTGCCTTAAAGAAATTGCTATATTATAACAGCTGATGCACGCATTGTAGTATCATACATGATCCTTAGTTGCAAGTCGATCTACAACATTGCTTAGTACTCTTATTGAGAAATACAATATAGTATGCGGCTATTGTTCAATAGTGAGTGAATAAGTTCCTAATTTTGCAACCTTCACCAATAATTGCAATTCTCTTTAGATCTCCATCTCTGGTAATATTATATTACCAGTATTATTGTGCACAGGCGTGAATGTCATTGAACTGAAACATTAATTTTATTGATATCAATATTTGAATGGAATGCCAAAAACGCTGTATAATGTTGACTGACAATGACATTAATGTGTATAATCAAGAATTGAGTATTAAAATTAATGTTACTCTTTAGTTGTATGGATCACTTAATTAATGAGAGGTCATGGTTCGTTCATCAAAAGAAGTACGTACTAGTTCATTCGTTTCCTTGTGTGAGATGTTTACGTTTAAATGTATGGCATTATGATTTTCCATTGACATTGCTATGGCCAGTAGCTGTTGAAAAATTAAATTTCACGTCCTCTGCTTCAAAATGACTTTGGGGGCTTGAATCGATTCTAGTACGCCAATAGCTTGACCGGCTTTCTTGCTTGTCATCCGATTTGTTATCAAAAATAGCTCGCTTTGGTATCATCCATAGGTTGTTGAGGGCTTTTACCACACGCCATGATCTGACTGCTGGCCACCATGATGAGGTCTGGATCCAGTACTTCACATCACTCAGACAGTTGAGCCAGAAATCAAAAAGCAAAAAGCGAAGAAACAGAACTATAAAATATAGGAAAAAACTTATAGGATCAACCATATGGCTCTTCATTGTTTGGATAGCTTTTTCCTCGTGCTTTGGCTCATTCAGACGATAGGTGGCACCATTGTAGGGAGAGAAGAAAGCAGTGAACCAGTGTCTTGGGTTTCTCTTGAACAGGGACCAATAGTCGGGATAGATCCCCGCCAGCTTAGCTACGTCATCGATATAAGTCAAGAGTTCAACTAAACCCTGAATTCGCTGAGATGAATTTTTGAAACAATTACTCCAGAATGTGAAGTCTTTCTGCACTACCTCAATTCGTCCTTCCATCGATGGAAGAGATATCTTCTTGCTGAACACTTTTGCTGCAAATCTAGCTTGGAGCTCAGTGATGCCCACTACTGAGCCAACCACAGGTCGAACCAGACCGACAAAGGCAATTGAAGGATCTTCAACATCAAAGATGAACTTGTATCTATGCCGAACGTCTTTGTTGGAGTACTGCTCTGGAAGATAAGCGATATCATACTTGTACCCAGTAGACATGATCACCAGATCAAACTCCTCTTTAGTTCCATCTTCAAAAGTGATCTCTTTTCCACTACAGGCAGTAATGCCACCCTTTGGTACGAGTCGCTCATAATCGATGAAATCCAATACCCTACCACTTTTGTTAATGAAAAATTTGAAGAAATCTGCATCATTCCTCCATTCTGGTATTCCGTGCCCCTGGTAGGCAAGAAGAGATCCTCCTGTTGTCCACTTGCACAACCAAGCAAGACCTGGCTTACCGCTGGTATAAGGAGCAATCATTTTCATCATCCTTGATGATGCCTTATCCAGTGCGTCTGGCTTTCCCCACGGAACAACATTGGCATACTTACGAAAGAAGTGCTGCCCTCTAGGGATGCTCCAATAGGTGAACTTGACATGGTCAAACCATTCCATGCAGATATCGCTGGCAGTTTCCCCTCCACCCAGGAGAAGTAGCCTCTCATTCTTATGCTCCTCCAGGGTTTCCTTGATCTCGGAAGCATGGTAGATCTCTCCTGTGTACCCTTTGAGCATCGTTTTTTCCAGCTCTCGATTTGGATTCTGGTATACACCAGTTGCAACGATAAGATAGGTGCTGGTGTAGGTTTCACCAGCGGAACAGGTCACATGCCATGTCTCACCTGCTTTTTTCACCTCAGACACAGAGGTATTGAGTCAGATGTGCTGCATCAAGTTGAAATTCTTTGCATAGGACTCGAGGTACTCCCTGACATCAATGTTGTGTGGAAACATTCCAATCTCCTTAGGCATTGGAAAATCGGACATCTCTGTCACAGTGGTGGAAGAAGTGCAGCAAGTAGACTTCATGACGGTTGGGATGGATGGGTCATCAGAGTAGCGCCACACTCCTCCAATGCCCTCCCTCTTCTCAATGGCCACAACAGAAAGCCCTTCTTCAAGCATGTACTTGCAGGCTACCAGTCCAGACCATCCTGCTCCTATGACAGTCACATCATACGGTGGCCCAGAAGGGCCATGTCCATTACCCGATACAATATTTCTCATTACCAATTTCGACTTTTCTCATTACCAGCTTCCAATTTGGTTATTTCTCGTTTCCAATTTTCAGTTTTCTCATTACTAACTTCCAATTTGGGTGTTTCTTATTTCCAATTTCCAATTTCAAGTTTTCTCGTTTTATAACTAACTTGGATAATTATTTCAATTTGGGTAGGTAGGGTTAGTAAAGTATCATTATGATAGTATTGATAGGCGTGTACACATGGAAAGCAAGAAAGGGTGGACAGGTATGCGTTGAAGGCGGAAACTGGTCGTTAAATACTATTTATACGGTAGCTAGCTATAGCTACCCTATGGCTGAGATCACACAGTACAGCTGGCTATGTTATATCTACCTAAAGACCCTTTTCTTCTGACAACCTTCTGAATTATCCTTGATTAAGGGGGCACTAACATCATTATGACATTAAATCTTGGACACCCTCCCCTCTCCCCCTTTAAGTTAGCGTCATGGCAGTCATGGAGCCATGGACACATCTGTAATGCAATTTAAGCATAGAGGGGTGTGGGTGGCTCCAAAGGCCAGGCTGTTGTCATACCTGACAGGCCCTGACTAGCTATCAACCTCTTCCCCCTTAACATCATGATTATTATTATATATAATGACGCTAAACAGTCATCGTATAAAAAAGTTCTAGCTAGACATATCATTAGTCTTGTGCCCAGCCCTCTTCACTGTTTCATGCACGAAGGGGGCTGGGCACAAGACTAACATGTAGCGTCCATGTTGCACAAAATTTAATGTGGATCAGAACACATTGGCACATGCATACAACTGGCGCCTATGATAGTTAACTATACTTGCAAAGAGAATCCACATTGAAGTATCCCAGTTAATAACAGAAAATTAATGAGAAATACTCAAATTGGAAGTTAGCTAGTATAATGAGAAAACTCAAAATCGGAAATGAGAAATAACCAAATTGGAAATTGGTAATGAGAAAACTCAAAATCGGAAATGAGAAATAACCAAATTGGAAGTTGGTAATGAGAAAACTGAAAATTGGAAATGAGAAATAATCAAATTGGAAGCTGGTAATGAGAAAAGTCGAAATTGGTAATAGGAAATATTGTATCGGGTAATGGACATGGCCCTTCTGGGCCACCGTAATATCATGATGGTGGCTGCATTTCCCAATATCTTGTTCTGTTGTCATAATCTGAGATCAAGCTTTTTGCTCAAATTTCAGACTTTATAGCTAGTTGCTCTTATACGGGATGAAAAACAAGCACTCAAATGAAGATGGAGTGATCAATTACTCTAGATAATTATTATGGTGAGACAAATAACATCTTTTTAAATACCCCCGGTACTAGTCAACAGTGTGGTACTATATAATAAGCCAAACTATATGCATTTGTTACATGTAAAGTGTGATAATTGTCATACTATAATACGGTCAGAGGACATAGAGTCACTTCATATGGCCACCTGTGGCAACTGACATGTACTTAACCTTTCTTCAGTAGCATATTATTATGGTGGCTCATTGCCGGTAGTTACACACGTAGGATGTCCATCACTTTGAGTACTTATATACTACCTTGCCTAATTAAACTAAAATTAATCGTATCGGTAAACACTAAGTTGTCTTCCTTTAATTACTGTTTCCATCTTAACTACCTCTGCGTAGCCACCTGGCTCCCCCTAGGCAGCATGTCAAACACTGTCACAGCAATGCTTGGATATTAATTTATTAGGGGGTGTGGTAAGGATTACGTCTTAGTTAATTATCGATCTAAGTTTAGCTAATAACTCAAAGCTAGAAGTCAGTTCAACCTTTGAGGTGGCTTCTAGAGCATTAAATTTTAGCTATTCTTTCAAAACTTTCCCAATTTTAGAATCATGCCGCAGTTATGAGAAGGCAGGCCCCAATATCCTTAATTGTCATCCATTGTCCGCAGGGACAGACTGTTTAGCTATCTGCCCTCCAAACTGTACAAGTATATCCAATACCAAAAATTAAGAACCTACAGTCGAGCCTCTGATAACGGACCCTCCGACTCCTGAGAAGCGGACAACCTCTCTACAGCGGACAAGTACCGTGTTACCGATTGAATTTAGCATAGTTATAGTACATTAGCAACCTCCGAGAAGCGGACGCTTCTCGATTCCGGACAGCGGACAAGATCCAAGCTCCCAACGTGACTTTTCAATGCAAAACTGCCTCTAAATAGCGGACATCCGGAAACCACGCCCTTAAATTAATGATGCCACGCCCACCTTCGTCGCAATCTAGGCGGTCGCGATATTATGCTGCATGCGCGATAATAATATTAGCCTTGAATCCAGATAACAATTTTGGAGTAGCCAGTACTTCAGAAACAAAAAAATTCAGCCTGTGCTATGTTGATACTGAAAACAGAACATACCAACCACTTGATTATCATCTCTACTGCTCTTATTATGCATTTCAGTGCATTTACTAACTTATTAAGGATAATACAATCAAAATGGGTTGAAAAATCATGAACCTCCGAGATAGGGACAACCTCCGAGCAAAGGACAAGAGGCCCGTTCCCAAAGTGTCCTTTGTTCGGAGGCTCGACTGTATTTGTAAAGTGGCTGGTTACCAGGTAGCTAGGAGTCTTTTCAAAAATTGATCTCTATTAGCAGTATAATACCACACATGTGCAATTATACGGGTTGTATCGATGAACACACTTCCAATTCAGTACATCATCAGTCCTTGGAATCTTCCAACGCATTATGCAGAGTATCCTACTTGGGATCCACTCCCATCTGAGCAGTGAAAGACTAGAGTGTCCCTAGCCCCAGAAATATAGAGGAATTGAAAGCATAATATTATTTGGGTATTAGCTATAGCTAGTGATTCTCTTCCACTCACATTCACGTATGATGCAGGAGTAGCTATAATAGCTAGCCTATGATGCTGTGATGGCTCACGATATTATGCCTGATGGTACAAAGAAACCCATTGGTGCAGTTTTGCCTCAAGATCATTGACAACTATGGAATGGAACTAGCTATTCCACTTGGAGAAGGAAGGTTTACGGTGTGCATATTTGGCATCAAAAAGTTCCATTGACTCGTCCATTGACTCGTGCTTATTTGGGCACCACTTTAAACTGGTAGCCCCTCCTTGCCTCAATTGCTCAACGAACATTGATTGTTTTACTTCATCTCAAGCCTCCATATGTAAATTGTTCATCTGGCTATGTGATATTCAGCAAAAACCGTCACACATGCAAACGCTGGTGCACTCAGCTGACTTCCTGCGCAGACAGAAAAGCATTTCCGTGCAAATTCCGCCTGAATTAATCTTGCTCATGGAGCACTGGCCTCAGGAGAGTTTGATCCACAACATGGCATTGATTCTGCAGATCAAGCCAGTACTTGCCAAGTGTATGGCCAACTCATTGCAGCCCCATCCTCCTGCTATACGAATCATGGAAAGATGAACTTGCATTGCTAGATGGTCTTGTGCTCGAGTGGTGATACCTCCACAAGGGAGAGTAGCTCCACTGCAGAAGTTGCTCACAGAGGGCACCCTAGCATAGCCAGAATGGAAATCTCGCAAAAATGCTTGTATGCAGGGGGCTGGAAAAATAGGGCTGCTTGGTGTATTTGGATCCCTGGACAATCCCACGATCTCCATAGTGCCAAGGAATTGGTGGTTTAGTGTATGTGGATGCCTGGACAATCCCAGGATTGGCATGGTGTGAGTCATGTTTTGCACAGTTTACAATGCCAGAATGATTGTACATAATCTCTAAGCAATAATGGTCCATGCATGTTTCACAAGAGAAGAATATGAGTTATTCCTGCAGTGCAAGCAAATGGTGTGAAACAGGTGACTTCCACACCTTGTCATCCTCAATACATCACGTGAACTATAAAATATGTGACCTGCTCAGCTGAGAAAAGGGACCACTCGGGATATTTCATAAAAATTGAATGTTTAGCATGGATTGATAGCTTTATGTGTGCTGAATCCAATGAAAAAATATCAATCATAAGTGGAATTGTGACCATTTTTATACACGCAGGTAGATATATTCGTTTTTCGGAAAATGCACATATTTAATCAAATTTGTATTAAGTTGTATGTGTCCGAGCAATTGTTTGCACCCAAGCATTGCGATAGTTTACACTGAGCAACTACATAAACATAGCATATCAATATGAAGCTAAAATTCTACATTTTCTGGTAGACTAAAATACAGAAAAATGATAAATATTTATTTTCCCCACATTTTATCTATTATTGTACAATGAAATTTTATCCCAAGTGGTCCCTTTTCTCAGAGCAGGTCACATAATATTTATGTATACACTATATTATGAGAGTATAAAACTCATGGTGTCCTACTTGCCTTCTACAATTGTTAATGTTGTATAGTGCATGCATGAGTAGCTATCAATGCTTGTAGCTTGTAGCTATGGATGTGTAGGCACAAACAGAGTGAATTATACCTACATTGTACAGTACATTATTCCACAACATGCTACATACTACTAACAAGGGATCCCAAAATTAGTGGTCCTTCTTTTATAAATAGTATTAATTAGCTACTAAGTGGCATAGCCAGATAATTTATTTGTGATATTCACTAGCTGCGTGATACGAACATCTGTGAGCACAATGGAATGGCTACAGCTGACGATTGTGTTTGCAATAGCTTCTGTGCACTCCATAGCTACATCTACCACTGAAGAATGTGCTTGTAGTCTTATCCTTGCTCTACCAAATCTTCATGACAGCGGACCAGTACCCAGCTGGGAAAGAGGAGTGGAAATTGTACGTGGAGCTCAGATTGCTAAAGAAAAAATTAATATCAATAATGAATCCAAGTGCCACCTAGAGCTTATAGAAGTGGGCACTGGGAACTGTGGTACTGCTGACAACTTTAGTCTCTTTGAAGAATTGATAACTATTATAAGACATCGAAATAATTTTACTGCCAATCATCCATGTTTGAAGGTACCCATAGTTTTGGTCTCTTGCAATATCGAAATAATCCAGTATGTCATATCGTTATCGTCAGAAGAAATGATCAAAGAGAGCTCAAAATTTGCAATAAAATCTGCTTATAAGTACATGCCGACTATGGTGAGATCAGCTGCAGAACCACTAATCAGAGCTCTATTCAAGTTCATGAAATCCCAAAATTGGAAGAAGCTTGGAATTATTACTGAAACTAACGGCAATTATTTCTCACACACAGCTGAACAAGTGTATATCAAAGCAAAGGAGGATTCAAATATTGAAGTCATTGCATATCAGCAATTTCAGGCAAACAACAGGATAAACTTGATCCAGAATCCATCTAAGATAACTCTGCTCAGTGCTAGTCTGAAAACTACAGTAGATATTCTCTGCAGTGCATATGAGGAAAATGCAGTGTGGCCCAAATACGTTTGGATTCTACACAGCTACCTTCTGGAGGATATAAATAGCATTGATGCCACATGCTCTATCAGTAGGGCTCTTGAAAATGTAATATTCATAAGGCAGCAAACATCTGATTCAGATGAAGATCACAACTATACAAATCCTTACTCTGTTGCTCTATACAATTCAGTGTGGATATCAATTCACAACTTAATAAGCATAGGTGAAGAGCAAAGGTTAATATCACATGATGTTATTGAAGTTACCCAAGTTCGGAGTGCTACTGAGATTCCTCTTGTTGATATTAATGGATCAGATCTTAACTTCCTCGATGATCGAATTAAAGGGGTAATAATATCCGATGACTTTGAGATGAGAGTTGATGGAGCATCAATTGGATACACTATCATTTTCTCAATAGGGATAATCCTTGTCTTTGTGTTTGTAACCATCATGTTGATTGGCTACACCTATTTCCGCAATGAACCAGAAGTGAAATCCACCAGCTTTACGTTAACTTTACTCATGTTCCTTGGGTGCTACCTTAACCTAATCATGTTGATATTTCTACTTTATTATCATCAGCCCATATTTCTTCCTGAAGCCACCCTCGATACACTTTGTGTGATATTGCCCTGGATTAATGTTTTAGGACTTTCAATGCCACTCATTATTGCTACCGTTTTGGTAAAGCTTATTCGTGTTTATCATATTTTTAACAGAGTCCAGGCAAAGATCATTGGTAAACAGAGCTCCGATTTTGTCCTTGCTTTGTATGTAATGCTAATTTTGCTACCCTTGATCATTATTCTTATGATCTGGACTATAGTTGATCCATTTAGGAGTACATATCGACCATCACCTCAAAGTGGCTTTATACAAAAGACTTGTTTCAGCAAATATATAAATGTTTGGCTTACTCTTTTGGTCCTTTACATGGTTTCGCTATTCTTAGTACTAGCCATTGTTGCTATAAAAACACGAAAGATTCGCCAGAAAAACTTTAAAGACACCAAGAAGATCAACATATTCATCTTCTGCCTTTTCTTTGACATTCTCTTACCGCTTTCGTTTTGGAGGCTTCTTGGGAGCCTAGGCACATCTACGCGTCACTACATTTCGGTTATTCCCTTCTACTTTGGACACTTTGGGATTGTTCTGCTGTGTCAGCTAGCTTCTGCTCATCGCACCTAAGCTTGTAGCCCCTTTCTCACGCCGTCTTAAGCGCCAGTAACTATTAATTTTAATTCAACTTTGAAAGCAATTAACTCATTGACTATAATTGTGTGCATGTGCCAGCTAGCTTGCATGTGTGTGTTAGAATTAGCTTCTCTTATCCCTATAATAGGTAGCTAAAGCTGGCAATGTAGCTATATAGATAATTATGTATTGAAATTGGCTAACTATAGTTTATTGTGGCATAAAGATTCTCATTAATTTCGTTTTCCTTAAGTGTGTTATTTCCATTAATTGTTAAGAATTCAATATTGTTACAGTGTTTGAACTTGAACTTAGTAACTATACCATATGCATTTATGAACGTAAGCTTGCTATGCAGGGTTTCATTTAGAGACAAAATGTTTGGGCGGAAGTATTATTTATTATGGTATACCAATTAAGTTCCTTACAATTGGGATAAAGAAAGCTAGCTAGTGCTTTGATTTGTGATATTAAATCAAAGCTTGCATGCATGGGTGGGGGGGGGACTCCCTCGCTTCCCCGGCCCTAAACCATTATAAACACACAGACACGCAATGCACACAAAGAACTACATTAACCATGCATAATAAAGACCTCAATATACACTCTGTTAATTACTTCACCCAAGAAGAGCTACCATTTTTGTTATTCAGTATAAACCGGAATTCATGTACATACTAGCAAGAGTTCAGTGTAGTATTTAGTTTATTATATTATACGTATGGAATATTGTACATGCATGCCAGTTCACTCATTAGCTACTACATTAATTTTGTAGCTTGAAAGTAAGTTGGCCATTGTCATGGTAAATGATTCATATTGCAGTTTATACTCCAAATGTTCATTTATGTCATAGCAGTTCACATATATACTTGGACTACTGTCAGTGTGTAGGTTTCAGGATATCCCTGCAAATCAAAGATAATAGTGGCTGTACAATCAATGGACTAGACTACTGGACTGAATAATGATTTGGAGGCTCCATAAATTCGGAGGGAGAGCAGTGGGTTACACATGTGTATAGAGGTGGAGACCATGGAGTAGCTAATGTAAGGGAGCAAAAGAGGGGTTAGCTATAATTCTTTGCATGCATGGGAGCATTATCGTTCAACATGAAAATACAATCATACTACTCTAGCAGTATTATAGGGAGAGTTTTCATGAATCATAATGCTCCCACGCATACAAAAAGTAGCTTACCCCTCTTGGATACACGTACAGTACATTACTCCACACACATAACAAGGTAACATACGACAAACAAGTCACAACTTGACGGTCCCGTTATCACAGCTGCAGCATATGTGACCTGCAGCTGTGCCGGATAACGGGACCATCAAGTTGTGACTTCTTGTTTGTTGTATTACCTTGTTATGTGTGTGGAGTGGTGTACTGTATGTGTGTAGTTCACTCTCCCCTATTTGGCTGTATACACTGATGCAAGTAGCTACAGGTAGCTAGCTGCTTGAGCATGCAGTATACATGTGACCAGCTGTGATAACGGGACCGTCAAGTTGTGACTTCTTGTTTGTTGTGTTACCTTGTTATGTGTGTGAAGTAATGTACTGTACATGTGTAGTTCACTCAGGCTCAGACTATTTGGCTATACACTGATGCAAGTAGCTACAGTAGCTAGCTGTGATTAAATACGGGTAGCTATATAGTATGCCGCCTGAACTCCGTCATGATGCTGTTGATTTAATATTATGGTAGCAACATCAAATGTTGTAGCTACTAGTTATCATGCCACAGCAGCTCAGTCCTCTACAACTTGATTGTGGCCCGTGACTAGCTACAGTGCGCCGGATATGGTCCCCCAGGACAGACTAATGAAGCCCAGCCCCTGGCCCCTCTCGTAAATGGAGCGGGAGTACCAAGACCACTTAATAGTACTCAAAGTGACATAAAAGTGATAATAAGATGTCACTTACTCAGCTAATACTTATTGTACAATTATTTCTAATTGCAAATTAGCTACCCTGTCATGTGGACACAACTGACGGTTTGGCCACTGTAACTTAAATACTTGTTTCCCGTCCTCTCCTATGCCTGGAGAGCATGCGGGCGGGCGGTCATTATTCATTATTCATTATGTATGAATATCATTATGTAACCACTAAACCTTGCCCACTTCCTGTGGTTTACAAGGAGCATGACCATCTGGCTTGCTGTAGCAATGCATAATAAATTTTGAGGCGGCTACAAAATAAGCATGCGGGCGGGTGACGGGAAACAAGGAATCAAGTTACAGTGGCCTTAATAAGTTGGACTCGATTGTCGTGCACCTGGACAGGATACTGTTGTTATGGGGACTATCTAGAAAGAATGTTAGTAGTAATTGCACCAGCATGATCAAGTGGGTGCATGTGTGTCCGATAGCTATACAGTGCTACAGAGCAAGAGAGCAAAACTTTTAATTTTCCTTTATAAGCAGTATTATTATCACAAAATTAGTCAAATGTTGCTATTTTAGCAATAAAAAGTCGTTTCAGGCCAAAAAAATTTTCACGATTTTCCCCATAGAGTTTAATATAGAAACCATACAAGTGCAGCTAGCTTTTCAGCAAAAATCTTGCAAATTTCGACTTCAACTGCGAATATCTCGAGAATGCAAGTTCATATGGACTTCTTATCTGGTACCACAGTATGTCACTACAGTCTCTACATGTACCTAAAATATGGACTCTTAACAGGAAGTGGAAGTAGTGATTCTTATCCCAAACGTTTTTTGACTGTTTTTGCATAAAATTTAGCATATTTTTGCAAGTTTCTCAGTAATTTCTTGGAGTTTATACCTCTAGCTCAGGACTAAGTTTTTCCCTTGCAGTACCTACCACTGTGTCAAGTTGACATTCTTAACGCAAAGCGGTTTGTCTAAACTGATCCCAAACATTTTCTCAGTACCTCAGTATAGAAATATGGCCACGCCTCCTTATTAAAACCACATGGGAACTCCTCCCACTCACTGAAGCTCAACAAGGACTAACTATTTAAGAATCTGTTGTCAATTAGTACCCAATTACTATATGTTTTGGCTTAGGCATAATAAAGTAAAAATTGAAAAGTTTTGCTCTCTTGCTCTGTAGCACTGTAGCTAATTTCTAAGATTCATTCGGATCATGATCAGATAGTGTAATATTCATTGTTAGATCATTCCTAGCAAGAGACCTGGAGTAGTCCATCTCATCATAAACAGAGACAAATATTGCTTGCTTAGGCCAGTAGTAATAATATCCTTGTTTCCCGTCACCATCAAGATGCCAAGAGTATGCGGGCGGGCGGTTATTATCTATTATTGCCTAAAAAATTATTATTCATAGGCCACAATACTGCAGAATTATTATACGACTGCTTCCTCCATGAATATCATTAAGGGCCACCTGCTAATGAGATTCATAAGCCTGAAAATTCAATAATAATTGTAGATGCGGTAGCCTAGAAAGGATGCGGGCGGGTGACAGGAAACAAGGAATCTACAAAGCTTGGCCTTAGCTTAAGGACATTTTGGCTATAAAGCCACACACCCAAAGGCCATTAGGCTTACAACACCGTGCCCCCCCCCCCCGAATATTCCAAGTGCATGGCTAACTGGTGTGAATAAAAAAAAAAACTATAGCTTTCATCAAAGTTCGAGATTTTCCACCATTCTGCATGCCCATATGAAACCACCTAAACTCTTTCTGACACAAACTTGAAATTGTCCAGAAACCACCATGCTGAGAGCTTTGCTCTATTAAATAATGCACACCACCAATCACACGCGTGCACGGTTAGTCTCGTCCCCAGGGGGTGGGGTCTGGGGACGAGACTAGCGTTAGCTAGACCCCTTTTTCGCCCGACGACCTTTACCTACGCTCTCCACACACACGTACGTGTGGAGATAGTAGGTAAAGGTCGTCGGGGCGTGTGGAGGGAGTAGGTAAAGGTCGTCGGGCGAAAGAGGGGTCTAGCGTGCCTAGTCCCCATCATGTACCGCTGCATGTGCTGCTGCATGTGCCGCTGCATGTGCCGCTGCATGTGCTGCTTGTGCCACTGCATGTGCTGCTGCATGTACCGCTGTATGTGCTGCTGCATGTGCCGCTGCATGTGCCGGCGCCACTGCATGTGCCACTGCATGTGCTTCATATGCTGCTACTGCTAGGGAGACATATGCCAGTACATTTCTCTCCCTACTATATACTAGTTGTTGCTACTAGGCTCTGGGAAGGGACCTAAACCTTTTCTAGTGTTGCTACTGCAAAAATCAAGGCACTAGCTACCACATAGCTACATGCAAGCAGATGGTTCATTTTACCACCAATAAGTGATTAGTTGCACTACTACTATGCCAGTGTCTGGACCTCTTCCGGAACCAATATTATTATAGTAGAGCCCTCCAGGACGCTGTCATAGTGTCACATCACACCCCTAAAGTTGTCTCCCTGGACACTATACCCTAAGGCAGTATGTCCCCGGGGACGTATATACTGCACTAGAGTAGGGTGTCTCCTTGGGACATTGGACACTATAGCCTCGTACCCAGGCCCTTCAAAGGGCCTGGGTACGAGGCTATGGACACTAGAGCTACGTGTCATTTCTAAGGCAATATTATGTCCCCACAGCCTAATCTCCCGGGACTATTCCGGAGATTCAGGGACAGTTGGAGCCTATGATGTCAACTTGATAATTTAATAAGGCAAGAAATATTGTAATTGCAAGCAAATTAATCATCACCATAGCAACAGCATGCATGCATACATGCTCCACTGCCATCATGACAAAGGAAGGGACATATCATGCAATATAGCTACTAGGCTTGCAAATTCATGCTCTAGAAAAGGCAATGCACCGCATATTGGGTGTGGTGTGGGTGAAGTATTAATTAATGATGGGCGGATCTAGTGGGTGTGGTCTATGTCCCTGGAGCTGTTCAGGAAAAGCTGGAGCCTATGTGTCATTGCCGCAAGTGCATCTGCTGTTTAATGAGGTGTGTTCCCCTTTAATTAGGTGGCTGGCTGTTGCAGGGGGTTACCCATTTGCTGACACAATAACTATTGCCATTTTCAATCACTCCTGTGATGATGAGGAATACCTCTTATTGGTGGAAAATGTATAGTACCCAATTCTACTCTTATAGCTAATTGTGGCAAATAAAGGGAGGGTATCAGGGTGGGGAAGTTGCAAATCCAATGCTGCTTCTGTATAGGCAATTCGGGCAGCCAATATTAACCGAGCATGGCAGCTAAAGCGATCACGTGCCACCAGTATGCCCCGCGAAATGCGCATGCGCCCAGCCCTATCATTGCTTATATGATACTGGCTGCTCCAGGGTTAACATTAGTTAAATGTCTACAAAAGAATTAATTTAAAAGCTCCTGTATAGCTACTTAGATACCTAACACAATGAGAACAACCTCAGAATCTGTGTGGTCCTATATATGCATCATGACTGTACAGGTAGCTACATGTAGATTGTTGTTATTGTTGACTCTGCTACAGTTACTGTACACAAGATTCCACTCATAACTAGTCTCGGGGTCTGGGGACGAGACCACTCATAACATGCTTTCTGGTACACACATAAACATCCTTTGTTTACCAAGCAACAGATTATTGGGTACAGCTGATGATAATAACTATGTTCATACATTAGTTTACTTAATAAACATCTATAGGCCAAACAATCATAAAGCATGTGCAAAAGTTTATGAATGTGCAATTCATGAGGTGAGGTGCTAGATTGATGATTATCATGAACAACGTTTCCGTATGAACATGTGCAGGTATGGATAATATTCATGAGTATTGAATTGTGTGCAGGTATGAATGTCTAGAACATAAATATAATATTATTGATACACAGCTTTTAAATGGAATGATAAGAATGCTGTAGAAATTTTTACAAAATTAATACTACGATGTAATGCAAATTTGTTGCTAAGTATGGTATATTATATGAAAGCAAAATTTAATATTACTCTTTGGTTGATGAATAAGTAGATCTTGCGGATGTGTTCGTCATAAGAAGCTATAATCAAAGGATCATCCTTTTCTGTGTGAGAGATTTTCACATTTAAATAGGCGTGACTTTCCATTGACATTATCTGCTTCGAAATGACTTTGGCAGCTTGAATCAATTCTAGTACGCCAATAGCTTGACCGGCTTTCTTGCTTGTCATCCGATTTATTATCGAAAATAGCACGTTTTGGTGCCATCCACAGGTAGTTGAGGGCTATTACCACACGCCATGATCTGACTGCTGGCCACCATGATGAGGTCTGGATCCAATACTTCACATTACTCAGACGGTTGAGCAAGAAATCAAAAAGGAAAAAGCGAAGAAAGAGGATTAGGAAATACTGAAAGAAGCCTAGAGTGGCCACCTTATGACTTTTCATTGTTTGGATGGCCTTTTCCTCGTACTCTGGCTCATTCAGACGATAGGTGGCACCATTGTAGGGAGAAAAGAAAGCAGTGAACCAGTGTCTTGGGTTTCTCTTGAATAGGGACCAATAGTCGGGATAGATCCCTGCCTGCTTAGCTATGTCGTCGATGTAAGTGAAGCCTTCAACTAAACCCTGAATTCGCTGGGACGAATTTTTGAAATGATTGCTCCAGAACGTGAAGTCTTTCTTCACCACCTCTGTTCGTCCTTCCATCGA
The DNA here is from genome assembly GCA_963930775.1 of Cliona cf. orientalis. Classification (NCBI taxonomy): domain Eukaryota; kingdom Metazoa; phylum Porifera; class Demospongiae; order Clionaida; family Clionaidae; genus Cliona; species Cliona cf. orientalis. The sequence continues at coordinate 3,755,165 of OZ005695.1, forward strand.
TGGAAGAGTGACCTTCTTGCTGAACACTTTTGCTGCAAATCTAGCTTGGAGCTCAGAGATGCCCACTAGTGAACCAACCACCGGTCGAACCAGACCCACAAAGGCAATTGAAGGATCTTCAACATCGAAGATGAATTTGTATCTATGCCGAACGTCTTTGTTGGAGTACTGCTCTGGAAGATAAGCAATATCATCCTTGTACCCAGTAGACATGATCACCAGATCAAACTCCTCTTTAGATCCGTCCACAAAAGTGATCTCTTTTCCACTACAGGCAGTAATGCCACCCTTTGGTACGAGTCGCTCATAATCAATGAAATCCAACACCCTACCATTTTTGTTGACAAAAAATTTGAAGAAATCTGCATCATTCCTCCATTCTGGTATTCCGTGCCCCTGGTAGGCAAGAAGAGATCCTCCTGTTGTCCACTTGCATACCCAAGCAAGACCTGGCTTACTGCTGGCATAAGGAGTAATCATTTTCATCATCCTTGACGATGCCTTATCCAGCGCATTTGGCTTGCCCCACGGAACAACCTTGGCGTACTTACGAAAGAAGTGCTGCCCTCTAGGGATGCTCCAATAGGTGAACTTGACGTGGTCAAACCATTCCATGCAGATATCGCTGGCAGTTTCCCCTCCACCCAGGAGAAGTAGCCTCTCATTCTTATGCTCCTCCAGGGTGTCCTTAATCTCGGAAGCATGGTAGACCTCTCCAGTGTACCCTTTGAGCATCGTTTTTTCCAGCTCTCGATTTGGAGTCTGGTGTGCACCAGTTGCAACAATAAGATAGGTGCTGGTGTAGGTGTCACCAGTGGAACAGGTCACATGCCATGTCTCACCTGCTTTTTTCACCTCAGACACAGAGGTATTGAGTCGGATGTGCTGCATCAAGTTGAAATTCTTTGCATAGGATTCGAGGTACTCCCTGACATCAATGTTGTGTGGAAACATTCCAATCTCCTTAGGCATTGGAAAGTCGGACATCTCTGTCACAGTGGTGGAAGAGGTGCAGCAAGTAGACTTCATCACGGTTGGGATGGAAGGGTCATCAGAGTAGCGCCACACTCCTCCAATGCCCTCCCTCTTCTCAATGGCCACAACAGAAAGCCCTTCTTCAAGCATGTACTTGCAGGCTACCAGCCCAGACCATCCTGCTCCTATAACAGTCACATCATGATGGTCGCTCCAACTTTCAGACATACTCATCCTTGTAGTGAATCCAAACAAATTCTCAACTCAATTAGCTACTACAGAAGCTATGACTGTTCTCTGAGGTTTAACACTAGTACTGTTCCCTCTCTCTTTTACTCCTCCAAACTTTGAAATTATGGACCACTTCCTCGGTTACATTCCTGACTTAATGACTTTATAGACCACGAGTATGCTCTGCCTACCAACCATGGCATGTGTAGCTGCATTAGTGCTTTGTTATGTAATAGGGTTAATAACTTAGAAACCCAGTTTTTGATACCTACAATTACTTGCATCATGTCACTTAGCAATCTCACGCTAGAGTCTAAATGAAGGTGTCCTCTCACGAGATCAACACTCACAAAATCAATTCTCATGAGATCAACTCCCAATAGATCAACAACTTCCCACAAGATCGACTCCCATTAAATCAACTTACCACGAGATCAACTGTAGTATATAGGGAGTAGCTATAGCTATAGTTGAAATTTAAATATAGCCTTAGGATATTACTGTTTTGGTACAAGGGTGCAAACTTGAGTTATTTCCTGTCACTGCTCAAGTGGTATCAAAGGATACAAGATTGTAGCTACTTAACTGCTGTCAAGTTAGAGGCGATAGTCAGTGTCAAATTGGCTATGGCTCAGTTTGTGCAAACGCACCATGGCGGAAAAGCTTTGCTATATGAAGGATACAAATACATGAAGAAACGCGATGGAAAGGAATGCACGTTTTGCAGATGTGAGAGACACAAGAGTCAATGCCCTGTTAGAGTGACTACCCACAAAGGCAGTGGCGGGCCCAGGAGGGGGCCAGGGGGGGCCTATGCCCCCCCCCCCCCCAGATGATCCTGATCATCACTGTACTGGTCTTTTTGATTTGATTTGATGCCATGCATCCATGTCGTTTGCAGCTTTAAAGAAAAATCTATTGTTTAATTTTTGGAAGTTTATGTCTAAAAATCTTACTGACATGTACTAACTAGTCTATTTGCAGTAATTTTGGCAGCGAAATTTGTATAAAAATGGATGTGGCTAAAATTCGCACGCGCACTATCCAGCCTCTAGATCCGCCACTGCACAAGGGTAGTGTGCAGTCTTCCAGGGGCGAGCATAACCACCCTCCAGACCTCACCGCCAATAAAGTGGAAACTGCCATTAGCAACATGAGAAAGCGAGCCAGGGAAGAAACCACCACTATTCCACAGATTTATAATGAAGCTTTACAGGTACTCGGCAAAAATTAATGACCAATTACTGTTACTTAATTGAATTGCTTTCTCTTTTCATATATTCTGTAGGAGCTGTCCCAGCATAGCAACCATGAAGATGTGGCAGCATACATGCCGTCACTGATATCTGTAAAGTCAAGCCTTTATAGAGAGAGGAGAAAGCGCCTACCACCTATGCCACAGTCTCGTGCTGAGGTCACCCTAACTGGTGACTGGGCTAACACGCTAGGTAGGCAGCCTTTCGTCCTGGCAGAGAGTGGTGCTGAGGATATAATCATCCTCCTTGGCACACAATCCAACCTTCACCGTCTAGCAGAAGCAGAATGCTTGTATGTGGATGGAACTTTCGAAACGTGTCCACCTCTGTTTTATCAGATCTTTTCCATCCACATCATCAAGTACGGCCAGACATTTCCCATGGGATCTATAGTCTTTTGAATACTTTAGATCATAGCTGTAACAAAATTAATACTGTGATCTGATATTGGTCAGGAGAAGGTGTCTATTTCTCATAGATACCTATAAAAAATATCATAGACACCAGTAAATTTCATTATAACTTGAAACACGAGGATGAAGATAGAAAGTGTAGTCTAGCACACATGCTCACACCATGACACACACATACACACTCATAATATAGGTGTCCCTAACTATCCAGATACATGTAACATGTGCTGTTATTGAAATCATGAACAAATATTACATGTGGCAACACATCTGTTTGTGAAACATTTTATGTGTGGTCTGTCTTATACATGTGCATTACAGTACACATGCAGCTGTAGCTACTGTACAACAGGAAGATACACAAAATTCCACAAATAGCTGAAAAGTTTACTTCTGCAACATGTGCATAAACATTCCTAGTTATTACTGGCCACACTTTGTAAACAATTGTCAGCTGTGCTGCAATTATTGAGTATAGAATATCATGCAGGCTGCAGGCTATGTATAACCTCTTAGTGCCATCTTGAACATACACATGTATTTCCAGTGATATCCTTGTACAAACATCGCAACTATATTCAAAAGTAATACGACACTTGAATGAATGTTGTCTCACTTGCATTGCTATTACCATATATGTATATGTTGTCAGGAGAGCCTAGCTTGCACATGCACTATGAATGTGTAAATTCATGTCTGCATATTTTGCATCCATGCACTTTGCTATACTGCCATGATGTTTGTAATTTTAACTTTGGAATGTGAATAAACTCTGGCACGTTGGTATGTGCAAATTTAAAGAGGCAAGGATGCCATATGCACACTGATGGGATGCCAGTATTTATTGCAGCAGCACGCATCAACATAATATTCATTATTAATACAGTAATAATAATATAGTGAATATAAATAGCTTCTAATAATCTAACAATGAGTATACTTTGATGCTGAGGACTATCAAGTCATGTAATGAGCATGAAATTTACATAAACTCCTTATGAATAACCGTTAGCAACCATAACTGTTCTTCTAGACCTGCTTATCGATTCATCCTGTGTTTGTTTGAAAGGTTTATTCTTGCTCCATTGACCGCTGTGTCCATTTCCTACACCATTGATTCCTTTGTTCACTCGCCCATTTACAGTTATGGCTGGATGCACACCATTAGCTTGTCTGTGTGCTGGTGACTGCTGCTGTAAGTGGCGTGGTCGACTCTCCACTAAATCATCTGATTTGTTATCAAATAGGACTTGCTTTGGCATAGTCCACAGGTGGTTGAGGGTTTGGGTCACACGCCAAGATCGAACGGTTGGCCACCATGATGATGTTTGAATGTAGTACTTGACGTCACTAAGGCGATTCAGCCACCAATCAAATAAGATGAACCGAAGAAAGATGATCAAAAGATATTGAAGGGGACCCAAGGTTGATTTTTTATGGCTCTTCATTGTTTGGATGGCTTTTTTCTCATGCTCTGGCTCATTCAAACGATAGGTGGCACCATTGTAGGGAGAAAAGAAAGCAGTGAACCAGTGTCTTGGGTTTCTCTTGAATAGGGACCAATAGTTGGGATAGATCCCTGCCTGCTTAGCTATGTCGTCGATGTAAGTGAAGCCTTCAACTAAACCCTGAATTCGCTGGGACGAATTTTTGAAATGATTGCTCCAGAACGTGAAGTCTTTCTTCACCACCTCTGTTCGTCCTTCCATCGATGGAAGAGAGACCTTATTGCTGAACACTTTTGCTGCAAATCTAGCTTGGAGCTCAGAGATGCCCACGATTGAGCCAACCACTGGTCGAGCCAGACCCACGAAGGCAATCGAAGGATCTTCAACATCAAAGACAAATTTATATCGCTGTCTGATATCCTTATTGGTGTACACCTCTGGGAGGTAGGGGTGCTCCAAGTGATAACCTGTGGACATGATGATGAGATCAAACTCTTCCTTTGTTCCATCAGCAAAGGTAACCTCTTTCCCTTTACAAGCAGTAATGCCCCCCTTGGGTACGAGGCGCTCATAATCAACAAGATCCAGCACTTTGCCATTCTTGTTGATGAAGAAGCGAAAGAATTCTGAATCGTTCTTCCATTCAGCAATTCCGTGTCCCTGGTAGGCAAGAAGGGAGCCGTTTGATGTCCATTTACAAACCCAAGAAAGCCCAGGTTTACCGCTAATGTATGGAGCAATCATTTTCATCATCCTTGACGATGCCTTATCCAACGCATTTGGCTTTCCCCACGGAACAACCTTGGCGTACTTACGAAAGAAGTGCTGCCCTCTAGGGATGCTCCAATAGGTGAACTTGACGTGATCGAACCACTCCATGCAGATATCACTAGCTGTCTCCCCTCCTCCAAGCAAGAGAAGTCGCTTGTTCCGGTAATCCTCAGCGGTGGTTTTGATCTCTGCTGCATGAAAGATCTTGCCTGTGTATCCATTGAGGATGGTTCCTTCCAATTCTCGATTTGGTGTCTGGACCACTCCAGTGGCAATGACAAGATAGGTGCTGGTATACGTTTCACCATTGGAACAGGTAATGCTCCAAATCTCATCATCTTTCTTGATTTCAGTGACGGCAGTACTAAGACGAATATGTGGCATCAGGTTGAATTTTTCTGCGTAAGATTCGAGGTACTCCCTGACGTCAATGTTGTGTGGGAACATTCCAATCTCCTCAGGCATTGGAAAGTCGGACATCTCTGTCACAGTGGTGGAAGAAGTGCAGCAAGTAGACTTCATCACGGTTGGGATGAAAGGGTCATCAGAGTAGCGCCACACTCCTCCAATGCCCTCCCTCTTCTCGATGGCCACAACAGAAAGCCCTTCTTCAAGCATGTACTTGCAGGCTACCAGCCCAGACCATCCTGCTCCTATGACAGTCACATCATGATGGTGGCTGCATTTCCCAATACCTTGTTCTGTTGTCATGATCTGAGACCAAGCTTCTCACTCAAGTTCAAGTAGCTATATGCAGTACTGCCGACTCTATAGATGTTCTTGTATGGGATAAAGCAAGGACTCCAATGAAGATGAGGTGATCAGTTATTCTTAGAAGCTGGATAATTATGAGATAAAGCCATAATTATTATAATATTATTATAATAATATTATAATATGCATGATGTCACAACAGTCAACAGTGTGGTACTAATTAGCCAAACATTGCATTCGTTACACGAGAAATATGTTAAATTATGGCCAAACAGATGACATACTGTTATGCATACCTAGCATCATTGCTAGCATCTGTACAATTAGCATCAAATTATTACTGCCAATGAATTTGTGTAAACATTGCATCCGATACTGTATAAACACAAGGTTATTGAATAAGCCATTATGCTCTTAAAATAAACTCTTGTGGCAAAAACTAACGCCACACAAACTCGTGATACTATGATGCAATGGTGCTTGAGCTCGATCGCTAAAGATCTCGACAGTGCTATCCATGAAGCATTAATAAGGTCGACCCATGGTGCAGGATTGGAAGCTGGTAATTCAGTACACCGTACCGTTACAGTTGTGTGTACGCAGATGGACAAGATTTCTGCTCAACGCACTATGGCTAGCGCTATACCTATAGTTACATAGCTATATTATAATATCACAATAATTATTCTGTGATACACTACTTGCTAGTGAAAGGTAATTAATCCATGACAAACATAGATTTCAGTACTGGAAGCAGTGGTCATGATCATACTGTTAATAGGTGTAATAGTGGCACGCCATAATACCACAAGATACGCTCAGTAACAAGTGGGTACGTACTTATTAACCACATCACTAAATCAATAAACATCATGCGTGCGTATATAGATCAAGTCGTGCGTGATAGCCGACACTATGATAATTGTATCGTGCTCACCAATGCGAGGACGAGTATATAGCTGCTATAGCGATTCCTGATCTCCGTGAAAACTCTGATCTCCTCTGCCCTGTCCTCGGTCCGAAGTCGCATGCCTTTTATTCACTGCTTCTGCCATCGTGAATTCAATCGAATGCATACCCGCCCACTCAATACTCCCGTCGGCGTAAGGCCAGGTGCGCAATGTTTGTTTCAATCATTGGCGACCATTACCTACACACGTGGACAGCAAAAGGAAAAACAAAAATGGCTGCTGGCTACGAGTTGTGGAGAGGTGTGTTGAAGGAAGCCAAGTATGTCGTGGCTCCAATGGTGGACCAGTCTGAATTGGCGTGGCGCATGTTGAGCAGGAGATACGGAGCTGAGCTGTGCTACACGCCCATGTTGCACGCAGCTGTGTTTGCCAGGGATGCTAATTACAGGAAGGAGAACTTACAGAGTTGTCCTGAAGACAGACCGCTGATTGTACAAGTTAGTGCGATTGTGTGAAGTAGGTCTAGCACTCAGCTTGTGATGTGTGTCCTTCACAGAAGGCGTGTGTTTGTTATAATTTGAATGACCTCTCTCTCTCCCTCCCTCCCTCCACAGTTCTGTGCTAACAACCCCCACACTCTACTCCAGGCTGCCAAGCTAGCGGCACCATACTGCGATGCAGTTGATCTTAACTTGGGCTGTCCACAGTCCATTGCCAGAAAAGGTTGGTAATTCCTTTCGACGTGCACCGCATACTATTAATTAGTGTTCTACTTTGTGCATAGGCCACTATGGTGCTTTTTTACAAGATGAATGGGATCTTTTGAGAGACATGGGTAAGAATGTTGTGCATAATATGTATTTCTACCATACTCGCATGGATAACAGTTTCAATTGGCGTACAATGTACTTGTGTAGCAATAATTCGCCTAGTAATCAAAACTTTTCTAGGCAAATTGTCAGCTATGTACACGTACGTGTATAGATGATTCTGATGATATGTCATGGGAAAACAAATAGGTTACGGGGGGGGGGGGGGGGGGGGAGGGTGAATTTGACCATGCATTGTCATTAGTAACTACTATTCTTGTGTGTATACGTGTGTGTGTGTGTGTGTGTGTGTATCTGTACAGTTGGTCTCCTGCACAGAGAGTTGTCCGTACCAATCACCTGTAAGATCCGTGTCTTTGAGGATGTAGAGAAGACTGTCAAGTATGCGCAGCTGCTGGAGTCAGCTGGCTGTCAGGTGCGTCTACAGTCACTCACTCGCGAGTGCTTCCCTTATCAGACGTCCAGCTGTATGCATGTGGTCTGATTCCCATGCTAGAATGTGGAATGAGTGTGTGCTCGACAGGTCTTGTTCCCATATTGGACATAATTTGCATGCAGTCTTGATTATGATGTGTGTAGGTATAGCTGATTATTTTGTACAGTGTGCCTGGGATGTACATGTAGTATGGTGTTAGTACTATTTAATATTATTGAGTGTGTGTTATTTACATGTATTATGCACTTGTATGTTTTATCCTTGTGTGTATACTGTAGTTGTTGACAGTTCATGGTCGAACGAGAGAGCAGAAGGGCACTAATATGGGATTGGCCAGCTGGGAACATATCAGAGCAGTGAAGTAAGGATTAGAATAACAGTCTCCCCCCCCCCCCCCCCCCCCACCAGAAATGTTTATGCACTTATACTTGCACTCTTCCCAACTCCTTATTCTTCCTTTTGTGTAGGTGTACATGTGGGTATGTTGGTTAAGTATTTGTTATCATTCCTGAATGCTGACACCGTCTACATTCCTCCCTGTCTCTCTCGTTTCTCATTTCCCAGGCAGCAGCTCAAGATACCAGTGTTTGCAAATGGGAACATTCAATACCTTGAAGATGCCCACAACTGTTTCCGTGAAACATCTGTGGATGGGATCATGTCAGCTGGTACATACATGTACTTAGATCCTAGTTGTAACAAATACTGTTATCTGATTGGTCAGGAGCAGGTATCTATTTCTCATATAAATCTGTAAAAAATTGTTGCCTATGGTTAGGATTGTTGCTAGGCAGCAGTTTATATGTCAAGCCTATGGGCATTGTTGCTAGGATCTAAAGTTGTTAGACACTAAACAGTGTCTAACTATTATAATTATATACAACCTCCTCTCCTTTTCCCCACCTTCATTCTCCCATCTCTATCAAGTTTTGGGAATTTCTCTGTACAGTAATAATGATGATAGTATAGGTATTATATTACTGCTTGTTTAAGCATGGAGTATCAGTGCTTGTACATGTACATGCATGTAAATGTACAAGGACATGTACATTTTGTGCATGTACTACATGTACATGTATACTGGAATTCAATCTCGTGATCAGATGGTTAATGTCTGTTTACGTAAGGTGGCTAAGCGGTATTGGCCTAAGGTAATATTTTCCTTCTAATAGTCATTAACATGAAGTAGATCACTTTGGGGGTGGGAGGAGGAAGGCTTGTGTGCTGAAGGAGCATACAACAATAATTTCCTACTTGCATACAATTGTACACACATAAGAAGTTATTTACATAGTGTGTCTTCCCCTCCATTTCCTACTCTCCTTCCCTATCCCTTCAGCTGCATATACATGTAGTTAGCGAAAGTTTCAGTCCTACCCACTGGTGTTTATTTTGCATGCTCCATTCCCTGCTGTAGTTATTGAACTTGAAAACTCTGTTATCTTTCAGGATGACTCATTAGCCTTTGCTATGTGTGTAACATATTGTTGGTTTTTGATAGCTAGACATTTCGACTATCTTGCCCTTGACATTTGGAGTTTGTTCAACATAGCTTCCTGGTGAAACTGGTATCTATAGAATAATATACATAATATTATTATATTCAATCTTGGTTCACAGTAGACCTTTCATTGTATCACCTCACATTGACCTTTGTCACAACGCAAAGGCAGTGCTAGGATTCTTCCTTTGCATGGTGATCTTGCATCTGGGTACATGTACGTGAAGTTTGAATAGTCCTCTCATCAATGCAACACGGTGCAAAGCATTGTGTCATATTCCCTGGTCCAGGAGGGGTTCCCAAATTAAACTCACAAAATCTAGTCACCATTCCCCAAGATATTGCTGATCAGTTAACAGTGGCAAAAATGGCCACTCTAACTACAGTGGAATCCCTCTATAGGTACACCCCTGAAATGAGGACATCTCCCTTAATCAGCTACATAGAACGGTATGCAAAACTACCCCTGAAGTGGGCCAAAGTGAATGGTACAGCAGTAATTAAATGGCTAATTTGGTTAGTGTGTGGGGAACCCATGAAGTCTATACATGATAATATTATTATTGTGGACTAATCTGTCATGAAGAGACACTCGGTGAAGTGCTCATGCATGCGTGTATGTGTGTGTGTGTGTGTGTGTGTGTGTGTGTGTGTTCTTTTGTTGAAGCCATAAGATAAACTGAGAATCAATGCCACTGTGGTCGTGAAATGCTAATGAGGCATGCGACCATCTTTGATGATGTGATTTCAGCTAAATACCTTCAGCATGAATGCAGTGATAGAAGTTATTTTGGTCAAGTTTTGCTCCACTAGCGTAGACATCAGCGAGTCATTTAGACTCTCAGTGTCTCAGAGAATATCACATCCTCTATATGTATGCATAGCTGCAGTGAGCTGCAGTGGTGAACATGTGTAACAATCGTCGTTCAAAATTCACTGCATTTCTGACAGTGGGTGGCCATTGTATGGCTGTACATTGTCACATGTACGCTATAGTTCCATTGCACACGTACAGTCTTGATTTGGCATCCACCTACAAGTGTCTGTGTAGATTCTCTTCTCTCAGTAGCAACTGATTACCTTGATTGTCTTGACATTGTTCAGATACCAGATCTATTACTAGAGGTGGAAGCTGTTAATTTTATTAGCTACATGTCTGGGGAGTAACTACATGTAGTGTCGTTACTGCATTAGGCTGTGTAATTGGAAGTTTGAAAGTGTGGCATTTGGTAGGTATCTACGTATGTCCTGCATTGCATTGTGTTCTGGTGACCTTAAAGGGAGTTGGTGTAGCAGTACAGTGATGTGGGGTTATGAGTGTTGTTGAATTCTTCACTTAACTGTTGATTGCTCGGAAATGAAATGATAGCACATTCTCTGCATTCTTTTAAATATAGCAACGTAGTGTATCAGCTGACACTCACTGAATCAACTCTCTCTCTCTCTCTTTCTTTCCCTCTTCTCTCTATCTCTCTTCTCTCCCCTCTCTCTCTCCCTTCCCCTCCATATGTAGAAGGGAACCTCTACAACCCCGCCATCTTCACTGGTGATCATCCTCTATGCTGGCAGATGAGTGAGGAATACCTGGAGCTGGTCAAGAACTACCACTGCCCATTCTCATACGTTAGGGGACACATTTTCAAAATTTGGTTCCACGTGTAAGTTTACTGTTGAATCCAGTTACATGTATGGATTAGATAATGTACATGTATTATCATGCATGGTCAGGGATTTAATTTGGAGTATAGGGATTTCCCGCCCCTGAGGTGGATTTAGTCACCTATAATTTCACATAGGGAATAGTGCTGAATTATGTGACATATCTGATTCCCCTCCAAGTACATACATGCATACATGTACATGTATATGTATATTATAAGCTTCGTCAATACCCAGGGTCCTTGTTTTGACTTTGAAAACTTCTAGATATACATGTATACTGTGGTGATTTATTTAAGTGAGTGTTGATAGCTTTCATAGTTGACCTAACCATGCGTGGTGCATGTGCATTCTGGTACATGTGTACACATCTGTGAAGGTGTATTCAATAATATCTCGCGCTTTCCTTATCACCACATTCCAGTAGATCTCCTGCTCACTCGTATGATTCTTTTTCCCTGAAAAGATACCACAGCATCGTGTTCACATATTTTGCCTTAAATGGCTTGACTATGGGTATACACAATGTTAAAGAAAATTCCCAATGAAACCCTGTACATGTATAATACATGTATATGGATTGATTAAAATGAATTAGCACGAACATTTATCAATCATTTTCTGAGACCTCACAAGAAGCGAGGTGACCGTATGTGTGTATGAAACTCATATGTGATTAAACATTGGTACCTGCTAGCCACGCCGTTTTTTCTCCAAGTAAAATTCAAGGCATGATAGGAGGGAATGAGGTGGGTGGAGCCTGTAGCCACATCAAAGCTTTTTGGTTATCCCATTCCCATATCAAAGGAAATTCTATACAGAAGGCTTGTTGTACCCAGGCCCTTCAAGAGGAGGAGGAGAAAGATCCTAGTACACGTTGCATGCGCATGTGCCAGGGCCCAGAAAAATGTGGGGTAATAGGGTACTATCATATGCTCTCCGTTTATCGTTCATAGAACTGCACGTCATGCTAACTCCGTGAATGATCACTCTGGTTATGTGACTGATTGCTATGGAGACTCCTGCACGTGTGCACAATGTGTACCAGGCCCTTTCTCCTCCTCCTCTTGAAGGGCCTGGGTACGAGGCTAACTTTAGGTATGCTAGGGCCTGCCACGTTAATGCTGATGCAATTAAGCAAGAGGACCCCTGAAATACGGTGACCTCTCCAACCAGGACAATGTCTATTGTCCCAGCTGCAAAGTACAGAAATAAGCCACCTCAGTGGTGCCCTTAGTATACTCTCGTGGAGGGGTGCCACTGTGTTACTTATTAAAATTAATAGCATCATTAATTATTTTGGCTATAAGTGCTGTACTATGTACTGTTAATAGCATATAGATTACATTACTGGAAGACTTGGCTTTCTATGGTAGCATGCATTACTTGAAGCGGTGGCTTTTCATTCATATTAGTATTTTTCTATGGGGGTTTCTGTTGTGACCAGTGCCGTGGAGCTTCTGGCTGTTTTCGTGCCACTCTGTTACTAGCTGGGCACTGGGATAGTATCTAGAGATACATGTAGCTTAACATACGTAATTTTAAATACATTGTAAGTTCAACCCTGACCTTGTATTGTATGGAATTCGTAAAATCCCGACATCTTAACTGGATCTCCGTGTGTGTCCTTGTCTTCTTGGTGTAAAATAGTGACGTTTATTGTGGTAGGTGCTTCCATCCTATCCACAAAACGTTCCCTAGGCCCTTTTAGCATAATGGGATCTTAATATTATCTACATGTACATGTACATGTATATTAATTTGATATGGTAACCAAAATTATGATTGATGTGGTCACAAACTCCACCCAAAGCACACCCATCCACTATGCCTTGCATATTATTTGTAGGGAGAGAAGAATTCAAATTTAGTGTAAATGCGTAAATTTTATGCGTACGTGTGCTGAATGAAAGAGCAACTGTCTTGTGTCTTATGCTAATTAGCTGCTGGAGATTGAGAATGGGTTGCTATTGACTAGTTTTGTGTACAGTTTGGTGTATGACAAATGCCTCAAGTAGTGAAAATTTGGGACTTCGGTATGGTAGAGTGTACTATGGTAAGGGTAGTAGTAGTGGGGCTTATATAGTAGTAGCTGATGGTATGCCATGCAGAAAAATATTGTGGTATCACGGTATCCACGGTATATAGGATATTATGGTATTGGATACGTATCATTAAATTGGTCTCGAACCCAAACCCCTCCTATTTCCGCAGCGCTGGATGTATTGCATCACCAGCATGCGTTAAATTTGACAATCAAGCATTATTGATTACAATATCTGTACTCTATAAGTCTGATGATACGAATTTATAGGGCAGTTTGTAGCTTATGCTTATTCTTATCTTATTACGGACGGAAGACAATGATAATGGCAAATACGGTTCCATGGTACATGTACTTGTAGGGTTTAATGGTTAATAGTCAACACCTCAGTATCACAGTTTGGATGGTATAATATTATCCATTGCTAGGCAAGGACAAAAGTTGCTGCTCCCAAATTGTCCTTCCAATACGATAAATTGTGCTACTTTTTATTGACCTGAACATCATTAATACTCTAAAAGTGTAATATACATGTAATTACGATCGTCATGTATTGGCAAAAGTTATCAGCCATGAAGTTTTGGAGCACGAAATGATCATGATCTGTGATCAAACTTCAGTGTATTTTTTTTGCTGGGTTATACACACATGTTCAGTCTGAAGCAGCCGGAGTACCAGCACCACCGTGAGTCCATCGGAGCAGCCAAGACTCTGGAGCAGATTGAAGATATCACAGCACAACTCAAATCATCACTACTGGTATGGCCAGTTGTACTTGTAAAAGTAACATAATACATTCCTGCGATAATTGTTAAGTAAATGTACACATGTGTGCATGTACAACCCCTGGGGATTACACCTGTGTGTGCATGCAGACCTTTGACACGAATGCTTGAGCTTATTTTTTTAAAATCTTAATGGAACTCTTAGGACTGTTTTGAAACTTGTGGCGTTATTGTGATTCTTTGTCCTTTTTATTTACCTATAATACACATGTATATTGTTGTTTTTTTCTACCACGTGCAGAACCGGGGGGGGGGGGGGGGGGGGGGGGAGTACTGAGGATCATAAATTGGAAATCAAGTGGATATATTTTATCTCTGTGCAGGGCAGACTTACGAGTGAGGAGTTGACCGCAACTGACTACACTCCACAAACCATTCCCTTCTGGAGATGCCAGCCTTACTTCAGACCCAGGTACATGTGCTGATTAGCAATTAAATGTTGGAGTTGCTACGTGTATAAAAGCGTGCCTAATACATGTACATGTACATTGTAGTGCAAACCAGGGTTTTATCTGGCCCAAAAATTTAGGGGGAGAAGTTGAAGTAATGGGCCGCCTTGGCGGCGCCAGGGGGTGGGTGTGGGAGGGGATGTGCCCCATCTGGCACGAAGCGCGGGAAGCTAAAGCATAAATTAATATTAATGTTCCCATAAAGGCACCTAAGTAACACTTCAACATAATTAGTCGAGGTGATATTATTATATTATTCAGATAGTCATGCACACTCACTAAGTACACTTGCCCTTGGTTAACACCTACTTAACAAACAGGTAATTATGAAATCTCATGATTTTAATTAATTTTTTGTAAATTTGGGCGTGGGGGGGGGGAGGGGAGGGGAACACACCCTGCTGGGCTCTATGCAGATAAACCCCTGCAAACAGATTCTAAGCCTTGAAGTTAAACGACCGAATGTAGGCGTTAGCCGCTTGGAGGGGCCTAGCCTGCTAGCCACCTGTGGCAATTGGGACGCACTTCAAGAGTCATTTCCACCTTCCTTACATGTATGTACATGTAGCATGCATGCAGTGGCCACATGTACATGTAACTTACAGCATGTGATGATTTCATGTAGGATGTCTGTCAGTTTGCAGCATGGCAGCACTTGATAGCTTGCCTAATTATTAATTATGCAAACAGTGAGTAACACTGAGTTGTCTTCCGTTAATGTTTCCACCACCTGGTCAACAACCTATAATAAAAGACTGTCCCCCCCCCACTGTATACAAACAGAAGCCTAGTTTAGCGGTGTAGGTATATCGTATATCTTGCACCAATTTGAGGTTTATTGTCACTTTAAAGGCACTGTATCAGGATATAAGGGCTGTATGTTAAAACATTTGAAATTAATATTGAAAGGAGAAACAAACTGACTCTTCTGCACCGCTCAGTATCCTCGCAACGTCGATTTCGCTATCTCTCTTGCCCCATCACGGACGCAGTGCTACACCAGCTGGTCAGGCACGGGTAAGTGGCGTGATACCTACGTCATAAAACCGCAGTGCGCGGAGCACGTATACGGACATTCCCATTTTCCTAGCACAGAAAACATAAAAAAGTCACTAGCGTCACGGTGTCTATTTTTATCCGCTATTAATATGCTGGCACAATACCTTTAATTGCCACTTATTGTAACTATAGCGACTGGGGTGTGCTTAATGCTTCTCCAGGTATGAGACCACATCACCTACATGCATGCGTATACATGTACAGTACATGTAGTTAGTATGTTGTTTATCATGCAGTAATACGTGGGAGTATAATTATATCCATTAATTGCAATAATTGATAGATCTATTTTGGGACATGTACACATGCATGTACATGTACTTAGTTGTGGAGTTGGTAAAGGTTGCCAACTGATTTGTTGAGTTGGTAAAGGTGGTCAGCCAAAGTAAAACAATCGGTAAAGGGTCGACTAATTACTTGCCCAGTAGAAATTTACTTTTCTGCGGTTATTAGGTAATGATGACATAATCTATGAGGTAATTGCCAGAAAACTCAGGGCCTCCGTGGAGCCTTTCTGAGACTTGAAAATCGGTATATATGTAGATTATCTGACGCATGTATCCAGCGAATACATTATAAGCTGAGCGCTACTTTCTCTGCAAAGTACCGCCGACCGAACTTCACGCGTTCTCTTGGCTGACGTAATCCCGTGGATAAATAAAGCTAGCCTTGTGCTATATATAGCACGCACGCTGTGTGCCATGCCGCGACTAACCTGATGTTCAGAAGCTGTCGAGTTTGTCTCCTGTGATTGAAAATTGTCAGTGTCGAGGTCGAGAGTCGGCCGCGGTCGACTCTCAGACTCCATCTCTGCGATTGAGGCGCCAGTATCGATGTGTGTACGCACTATATTGACGACCTTTTACCATATGAACCATTATGCATGCAGCTACTGGGCAAGTGGTCAAGTTTTCATAATATGATTGATATAATGTACTCATTATAAGTTCGCTCCTGTACATATACATACAGCCCCTCGGACCAAGCCAGCAAGAGAGCACGAAGTCCAGTAGACACCAGTGCTGACTCAGCAGATATCATAAGCAAGAAAAAGAGAAAAGCACTTGCTAGAAAGGAGAAGAGTGACCCTAACAGAAGTAAGCGTGTAGAGTTAGCGATCAATCGGTAATGCTCGGATATAATACTCTAGCGGGAGTTAAGGAAGGGGTGTGGTTGTGACTGAGCATCAACCAAGTAAAGCCCTACCTCCAGAGCCAGAGCTACTCATAGGTGATGTCCAGTTGCATCAAGCCTCATACAAAAAGACGTTTTTATTTGGATTTTTTGAAAGAACAGCAGGGTCTGGTTTCTTGCTGATTTGCAGTTATAGTAATAATACATGATATTATTGTAACCGTTTTAAAGTTAATGTGCTCATCATCTAGGGGTGGAGGGCCTGGGGTTGAGGTTATTAAATACTTTAACCCATTAATCTTTTTTGCCATACAGAACCAAAGTGGATCACTTGCCTTGCCTGCAAGGCCAATCCCAAGGTGTGTGCTGTGATTGTGTGCATTGCACTAGTACTGTTCATTATGGTATGATAATCATTGTTCAGGGTATGAAGTGTGTTCATGACCTGTGCAAGCTGTGCTGCAGAGCGAGGTGTAGAGCAGAGAAACTGAGCTGTCCAGGTTAGTGGAGACACTCTTGAAACCAAGAGTATAATAATAGAGGAGGGAGAGTCACTATGGGTCTGTATTACAACACTTTACGGGGGTTATGACCTTTGTAATGATATTCACAGGCTTGAGGCCTCAGTCCTAGCCGTTTGTAGGCTTTGTATATAATTATGTGAATATCATTACAAAGGTCATGACCCCTGTAAAGGGTTGTAACACAGAACCATAATACTCTCCCTCCTTCTCTATTCTCTTGTCCAAACGGATTATGCACCATTATTGAGATCTGGAAATTTTGTGTAACTTAAGAAACTTTCATCAAATTTTCATGTTGAAAAATTTCGTAGGAATGACCCCATGCCATGTTAACATTATAATGCACATGACATTGTGTTTCATTTCTTTGGCATAGTATACGAAAACAACGAAAATTTACAGATTTACAGCATAATGTTATTATTGTTTAGCTCTGTTTGACAGTAGCCCTACCCCCAGACTCCAGTTTCACTGTGCAATATTGAAATCCTGGGAATGGGCCAGGGGCCTATTGGGTACGTTGGGAGACATTGTATTGAATCTATCTTGTTCGTTCAGGACATCGTTACTTTACCAACCCAAAGCCACTGAACTATACACCAAACAAGGAGGAGAAGGAGAGAGAAAGTGTGAAGGAGAGAGTGGGAGATTGTGCTGCTGACCAGGACGCTCAGCTGCAGCATGACAGTAACTGTAGGACAGAGATCAATAGAACGACGAGCAGTCTAGCCACCTAGAGATGTGCATGGCTTTTCTATCCTCGTTTTATCATCATAAGTATTATCAGTTCTATAAGTCTGTGTAGCTTTATGGAATGTCATGTACATGATATAAATATTTTTGTTGTGATCGGAAAAGAAAATCATTGCTATAATTATATCCTGTGTACTACTGTATGACGCTACATTGTGCATTTATTGTATTATTATGATTGTGGCCTCATTGCAGGCCCTACTGCCACCTTTTCAATAACAATAATACTATTATTATTGTAAGGAGGCCCTTCACAGTTCATGCTACATGTACATGTAGCCAGAGAGGGGAATTTATATTACCTCTAATTAAGTGATAATGACAGCAATATTGAAGTGACTGTGTTAGCTCCGCCCATGTTTATGCAGTGATTTCCTGTGCTGTGCTAAGCAAAAAGCCCTGCATGCAGATACCTTGACAGAGATGGGGAGCTTGCTGACAAGAATCGGTAGTTCTTACTATCTGAAGAAGATCCACCATGACTCTAAGCTGCTTCACTACAAGAGATCACCCACATGGAGGTCCCTAGTGCTCTTCTCCGGTGAGATGAACTTTCATAGTTATTTGTACTTGCCGGTATATTTAGCAGGGTGATGTATATCTCTGCCTTCCGCTTGTTAATGAGGCTTTGTATGCAGTATAGTAGACCTATGGATGTTATATGATTGGGCTGGTACAGTTAATGAAGATACATCCCTGTTGAGGAACAGTTTTCTTGTTCCCCTGAAGACATACATGTATTGGATAAATTTTCCCTCGAAGTCGTAATTAAAATAGAGGCATTGACCCCTAAGATATCATTAAAAATGTACCATTTTATCCCTAGAACATCATTAAAATAGCCTCAATACCCCCCAAGCTACCCCATCAGGATGTAATTATCTTTCCTCAACAGGGGTGTTCGTAATGTATGTACTTTGCTATGATTTGGAGTTTTCACCGGTACCGTAGTGTCCTGGGTAAGCGTCCATGGACATAGCTTGTAATTTTGACTCGCATGAGTGCTTACCGAGGATATAAATTCCATATGTTAGTATAGGAGGTGCTACATTGACCCCTTGAAATGAGCTACATGGGCGCTTGCCCGGGACACTATGGTATGATCAAATGATAGGTCTAAAAATTCACACACCCAGGGAGAACCTCCTATGATATTATGTATTTTGGGTGATCCATACTTTGTTGTTAAAATTTGTTCTCCCTTCTCCACAGTACTGTTTGCGTTTACCCACTACATCTCTGTGCAGGCTGGTAAGATGGTTTTCTTATACTTTCAGACTTCACAGTATTAATTTTAATGTGACCCTTTGGTTGTTATTATCATTTCATGCAGAGATATGGTACTTGGGAATTCTCTGCTACGTGTTGGGTGTGTACTTCTGTTACATAGCCACAGAAAAATACGAGGTACGTTTTATTATAATCATGGCATTATGGTCTTTGACATCGACTCATAGAGAAGAGACAATCCCGGGAATCTCTGATATCATGGTAGAAATGTGTGCCCTATTGTTGTTACTTTTTCATCGTTGCTCAGAGGGACCAATATGGAAGAACGACTCTACCATCAACAAGCGGGGTCAGGGGCCGAGTTCAGGCAAAAAATTAATAATTGCTATTAGGATTAATCTCCAGGATTAGTTTCAGGGTTAAGGTTAGTTAGTCTCCGGGATTAGTAGCTACGGCAGGATTGGTGGAGTCATTCTTCCGTATTGATCCGCTTAGGTAATTAGTTATACCATGCTCCCTTCTCTAGCTACACATAAGTGCACACGGCATAACCAGCTCACATGTAAGAGCACCTTCTTGTATTATTATTTTCTAGCTTGAGCTTTTCCATAGAGCATCCTAGATATCAGTGCTTTAGTGTCCATATTCTGTGAGATTATGCCAGTTGCACTTCCTTTGTGTGAGTGCACATCCTATGTACTGCAACAGATTTGGCACACACGAGTAAAGGTTTCTGTATCTCCCCACACACACATGCACACATGCGCACATGCACAATATCCTACAGGAAGTAGTTTTTGACAAGTCTAAAGGAACAGTGGCATTGATGAACGCAAGATTTCTGGAGAAACACTTGTTTGGCTATAGACGGAAAAGTAAGACTAAGTAATGAATGTCCTCCATAGAACCTTTCTGTTTTTGCCTTCCCCTAGCACATGGTTCTTTTTGCCATCATTCGAGATACGTCTTGAGTGACTAGTTGATCTCATGGGGTAAAATCTGTTCACACTAAAATTGATTATGATGGCTCTGTATGCAGTTGTGACTGAGTTGGGTGAGATCATTGCTGTGTCAGTCGAGGGCCAGGAGCCGTCACTAGGAGGAGCAGGACACAATGTGAGTCTTACATCTACAGACAACATACTAACCCACATGGTATTACACATTAATTTTGTCATCAATGCTATAGTGTACAAGTATAAAAACAATTGAAGAATGAAGTAGGGATGGCAAGATCAAAAAGTACACAAACAAGAGATAATCGCATCTACTATACATCCCTATGCTTGCTTTTCTCGACTATTGTGCACCGATTGATCATGGTTGACGTGTTTGTTGAGTGTGGTATGTGGGTGACATTCATGCAGGTTGTTCCCCAGTTGTCACAATGGTTCGGATTTATCAGTTTTGATTCAATCGCACTGGTTATTTTTGCACCCCTCAAAAAGCAAGCGTAGGGATGTATAGTAGATGCGATTATCTCTTGTTTGTGTACTTTTTGATCTTGCCATCCCTACTTCATTCTTCAATTTTATTCAATTGTTTTTATACTTGTTTCTGTTCTTTTTTATTGTAATTAATTTTATCAATGCCACATGGTTTGCTCGTTAAGCGGAAGATGGGAGGCCCGGTGTGCAAAATTCTTTGCCACGCCCCTCATTAACTTTCATTCATAAAAATATTCTTGTGACGACGAACAGGATGACAAAGAAGGCTGCTTTAGGCAGCCCAAGTAGTGATGAGACTTTTCCGCTTAGGGAGAAAACCTAGATCTAAGTTTTACTGTTGGCAACAGCTAGCTACCCAGCACTGATAATTTTATTATCTGTACGTTTAATACCGCTGCTCGAGCCTTGTGCCTTCGTATGATGGTACTATGATGATATCTATGATCGATCCAGCGTAGCACTAGCGCCTTACCGCTCCTCGAGCCTTGAACCTTCATATCCACGATCGGTCGAGCGCATACGCCGATGTACGAGCTATACGCTAGTAATCATCTGAGCTACGTAGCTAGCTCGCCTAGGGCCAGGCGCTGTCACATGACTTCACCATGGCAACACATTCCGAGCATGCGCATTATATCACAAAAATGGCGTATCAGATACACCCATTCGATAATGTGCCGTACACACCCACTGTTACGTGATTGTCGAGATAACGCCAAACTAGCGTGCCACTGCACTGCGCGCTACAAAATAGAGTGGATTTATATGAGAACTAAGGTGAGAGGTCCAGACAGTCTTGAGTTAGCCCTGGAAATGAGAAAGAAAGAAAGAAAGAAAGAAAGAAAGAAGAAAGAATGAGAAATGGCCTATTTTTTGAACATCTGATTCTGACGTGTACAATTGTTTTAATGAATGATCTTGGTCTTATTAGATGCATAATTTGCTGGAGATTCTGATTTTCACACTTAGAAATTTCACAAAATTACCTATTTTGAGATATTTGGGTATTTGTAATGTATTACATATATGGCATATCCGGGCCATCCCTACTTATAGAGTCTACCGACTCTATGATTATAAGTGAATAGTAGAGAAGTATCAGAGGCACTAAACCTCATTTATGCCTCTGTCTCTCCACTCTTTGCAACCCCCACTTCTCTCTCTCTCTCTCTCTCTCTCTCTCTTTCTCTAGGTTATCCTTTTATTTCTGTCTGGTCTGACACTGTCACTCACAGCTCAGTGTACTTTTGGAGACAAAAAGTTAGGAATTCCAAAAAATATAATCATGTGTTTGACAGAGGATCCACATATCCACAACATTTGTCCAACATTCATTTGATTCAGGGAGCATGAAGGAATCGTCAAAGAAATTGAAGCGTTCCTTGAGCTACGTTCTCAAAAGTCAAAGAAAGAAGACGAGAGTGATAGTGATGGAGGGGAAGAGAGTGACTCAAAAGATGATAAAAAGAACAAGTAGGGTACTTTAAATCATTTGTCATGCTTTATCTAGGGAATGATATTCAGTTTTTGGCCTTCATTAGTACAAAACCTCACCACTCTAGATTGTACCGTATATACCATATACATGTTAGTCCTGCCCAACATTTTTAGGGGCTGCAGCTGTTCAGGGGCAGTGCAAGGATAATGAAAGCGTAGGGCTGGGCTTACCTGTCATGACCACTCCCTCTTTTGCTAACGTTAGTGCTAGATGGAGTAGATTTGTGGTACTTGTCAACAAAGAGATCTTATAATTATTATAGTTCTTGTATCTTAGTCATAATTCGAGCTTTGCACTCACCATCCAGAGTGGTTGACAACCATTAAAATTTTGATACCACATTTGGTCTGGAAAGTGGTAGGGCTCTACCCTCCTTTCTATCCCTGTTATGTCTTTTCGATCGACCATAAAAATGACTAGTTATATTATTTGGTTCATAATGGATTGACTGCTTGCTACTCTGCAGTTGGTATTAGCTGATAATAATTTATTTACTATATTATCATGATAGTACATGTACCAAAATGCGCTTTCTCTAATAAAATCTTATATTATGATTAGCAGTTGGTGCAAATTCAAAAGTTGGTAATGGTCGTTATTATTACAAATGCTGTTATTGCCTCTCTTCAAAGTAGATAGGAACTTCACCTTTAGGTCTAACTACAGCTGCAAAGTCGACCTCCAATTTGTCTTTGTCGGTCCTCAAGCGATACTTCTGAATCACCTATATAGGTTTCGTAGAGTTGTAACAATAAATTAAATACCGTATAGCTGGAAAATTTGGCGGGGAATTAAGTTTGGCGGTTTGGCGGTCTACATCACAACCGCCAAATAAAAATCCGCCAAAATTTCCTACGCACATATATACATATGGCGATCCCGTACCGAACCACCAAATTTAAATCCGCCAATATTCTTGCAATAGCGATTTTGGGCTCAACCGCCAAATTAAATTCCCGCCAATATTTCCGGCTATACGGTATGTAGTTATGTCCAAAATAATTTAGCTATTTTTTGCGATTATGAAGTATGCTATAAATGTATGAGATAAATATGGGGCAATGTAAGACAAAATTTATCTCACTATCAGGCCATTCATAGAGGAATAATTACTGGAGCACATTGCAATTTAAATTTTGATGAACTATGCACTTCGATACTGTATAGCTTTTGAGTAAGTATAATATTATAGGTATGCATACGGTACATTATCGACCTTGTATCAATTAATTGCCTTTATGGCTAAAGGCCCGGTCAAGATCTCATAGATTCAATGTGCAAGGAAATTAAGAATTACGAGTGATCATAGCTCTTACCTGACAAAGAAGCAGTTTTAGTTCAAGCTCAGCAAATCTTTTTCCTGTATAGATGGTAGGTTTAGTGTGAATGATGAATGGTGTACATATATAGTTCATGCAGCTCACCATAGCACATTCTTGGTCCAAAGCCAAAGAGAAGGACAGCGAAGGGATTAGGCTTGTCTCTCGCCCAGCGTTCTGGATCAAACACTTCTGGGTTAGGAAATATATCCTTGTTCTTTGCTGCCACTGAGTTTAGATATGCAAGGCTCGTCTGCGTAAATGATGTGCATGAAGAGTAGATAAGTTGAATAAGCTATGTATATATTATACTATTGATATTATGCATCTTTATTGTTACATACGTCTTTTGGGATTCTATAACCCATCAAAGTGATATCATGGGCCAAAACTCGTGCATTTATCACTCCTGTAGAAAGAGTCCTGTAATACAACATAGCACAATTATTACGTAGCATACCTAATCATCCGGGTTAGGGAATAATAATTTTATTGAAGTAGAAGTTGAGCTGGCTAGTTACAGTGTACAGTATGAGTGGTTTACATGGAGCTTCACCCATAATTATGTACTACATGTATATATACGTGGAAATCTTGCCAGAAGAAACTTTTTGCCAATCAAATTCACCACCTGACGGTATTCTTATTGGCAAAAAATTTATCATGCTAACTTTTGTAATGAATGCATAGAGGATATGGTGACATTTATAGCGTTAAATTTGTTTCCACCAAAGGTTTCTGCAATTATACAGAGCTAGTTAGAGTAGATCATCGAAATCCGGACGGTTTTTTTATATTATGGTCATGTTAAGTCCTGCCCAGTGGTCCATGCAGGAGTAGTAGCGTGCAACTTGCCAGTCTGTGTTTACATGGCACCTACATGTACCTCAAGTACAATGTAACATGATTGATTGCCATTCTGTGCTTTGCTGATCAGTTGTCGATGCAGCGACAGTATAAACAGGCAGTGGCTCTCAAGTGCATAATTCAGTTGAAGTATGTCACAGAGGCTTTCAGTTTATATAGTAACATAATATAGCCAGGTGCCTCCCCAACTCTTAGATCACTGACTCTGAAGAGAACAGTACCAGAACCCTGTATAGGTGCAGGGTATGTAGTTCAATAGTACCAGAACCCTGTTCAGGTGCAGGACAATATGTGTAGTTCAATACTCCTGATATTGAACATGCATAGTATTATTATACACAGTGAGCCATGCTATATGCATGCATGTAGTGGTGAGGGTTCTGCACTCCTGTGTATTCATTGTTTTCCTGCATCTATAGCTATACACAATATTATTATTAGTCAATTATTCCTGATTACAATCTGTTATACCTGACATACATCCCTTCAAGTAAGGCATCTTTGTGAGATCGTCTGGTGTAGGTTGAGTTCTGTCCCCAAGAACGGACTGGATTTCTGTGAAGAGCTTTTCCTGAGCTTCAGGATTCTTAGCCATGCAGTGGAGCATGAATGTTGCTTGATTGGAAGTCTGTGTACAGATAAATTAGGAGAACAACTAAGTGACAACATGCATACCTACATGCACTACCATACTGCATGCATTCATAGCTGCTGTATGAATCAGACCTCAATGACATGAAATTTGTGTTGAAGCTAATAATAATATACTGAATCTTTAATAAAGTTCACAAGTAGCATACTGTATGGTGGGTAACTCTGGCAAGCATTAATTTAAAATGGCTCTCCATTGATATTGGTGAAGTTTAAATTTGGTGATGAGAATGCTTATACAACCATAGGTGCACGTGTATCAAGTTCAATTGGCGAGATTTGACAATCTATGCGCCAAATATAAAAGCCTTGCCAAAGTTTCCTGCTATACGGTAATATCATAGCGGTAGCTACCATGGAGTGAAAAATTTTGCATGGTGCAAAAATTCGCGTTGCGGATTAGGTTGGGTGAATAAGAACCGTGAAATTTTAAATTGGTGAAGAGAACTTGATACAGCTACACTGACAGTCTATAATCAATATTAATACTCACTGTGTCCACTCCAGCTGTGAACATGCTCGTAGATGTCATAACTGCTTCTTGTTCATCCATCTTGCCCTCTCTGAGCCACTGCTCCAGGAGGCCCTGGACAGGGCTCTCCTCTCCTGCCTCAACCATTTTTTGCACCTCTTTAGCATGCTTCATACCATAGTTCGTGGTAATCTGAGTCATACATTACCGTAAAGTCTGGTTAATAAGCGCATGCGCTTATCACTCTCGGTGGCAAGGAAACATGTGCCTGTTAGACAATGTGCGCTTAATAGAGAGTGAAGTTTTGGCCCCGCCCACTGCCAGCACGTTCGAGTGCTCAATCACAAAGCTAGCAAGTTATGAACACAGCGATTCTTGGACCAAGCTCTGTAATAGTTCATGGGAGTATGATCGGAAGCCATCGCTGGGAAAAAACCGTGGAAAAATAGTCAATTTCTTTGGCGCACGCTTCGGTCAAGGCAGAGGTCAAGAGTCCGAACCCGTCTCAGTGGAACATCAAAGTGTTGAGTATAGCCGATCTCATGCAGTTGGCTATCCAAAAATAGGTTGGTAAATTATTTCTAGCCATGTAGAGCATGGAACATTCTTGATCGAACGATGACTATTACTGTTGTCTTTATTGGGCGCATGCGCTTATTAGACAATACTTAATAACAGGAAGGAAGCATGCGCTTATTAAAAAATATACGCTTAATAAGCATGTGCGCTTATTAACGAGACTTGACGGTAATTAAGTAAGCAAATGGTCAGTTATACAATCATGATAAATGTGCATGTACTATTACCAAGGGATTTAGACCCCAAAGGGGGAGAGGGCAAGTAATTGGTACCTGGCAAAATTCAAATCCATATAGCTATAGGCTAAAAAGTTTAATAGTAAAATCATTATCAGTCCATAGCACTAATGCAATCCCTGTTACTGCAATTGGTTACAAACCACTAAATTTTGCTAGGTACACTATCTTGTATGGCAGTTACATGCCCTCTCCCCTTTTCCACTATCATAAAGATATACAATAGGCTTAGCTAGTAGCTACTTACAGTGAAGCCTTTCTTTATGTCACGGTAGACTTTATTACGGTAGAGTTTAAAGAATGGTGGCTCAATAAGTAGCTTGAATAGGCAATTTGCAATAAGTGTGATAGCTGCCATGAACTGCTCTGCCTCTTCACTAGGCTGATCAAAAACTCGAAGGTCAGTGTTGAAAACAATCTTGGCTGTTGCTGTCACAATAATGAAAATTTACCAGCATAATATTATAATTATTCACAGCCAGTTTAACTTTCTCCTCTCCCTGAGGCTCTAATATCCTTCCCTCCATCCTTCCCCTCTCTTTCTCTTCTCTCTCTCTCTTTCTCTCTCTTGCTCTATCTCTCTTCCTCTCTCTTCCTCTCTCTCTCCCTCTCTCTTACTTTCTATCTAGTTCTCTGGCTAGATCTTACTTGAAGTTATTAATCTCCTTATTGGCATTTTAATATCACTAATTCTTCCATCTCCATCTCTAGTAGATCCTATGTAGTCAACAAAGCTGGCAATCACGTCACTCACTCCAGAAGTGTAGGTCTGCACATTGCTAGGTTTGATTTGATTGTTAGAAGCACTCCTTGCTCTCCTCCAATCTTGCCCTGACCTAAAATTAATAATTATGACATGTATCATTATCCATGTGCATCATGAATACTAGGCCGTAACAAAGAACGTACTTGAATGGAAGAGGAACAGCAAAGTTTTGTTTGTTGAGTATCCACTGTAAGTGTGATGAAAGAGTGATCTCTCTTCTTGGATACTTTCCTTCAGCTCTCAGAATACTCTCCAAGGCATTGGGATTGGCAATGTAGACAAAATTATTCCCACCTTTAAAAAAATTAAAACACTTGCAGCTACTGAACGCTAGTCCGATGTACATGAATACACTTTATAGTGTACCTGGTGCCTCAAGCTTGAATATCTCTCCATACTTATCACTGCACTCTTCAAGGTATTGGTTGAGTGTGAAGAAATGCTTCCTGAATTTCAGTAGGTTTCGAAGTAATGGCAGTGATTTGGGGCCTGGTATTGCACTGTATGGTTGCACTGCTGCAGCATCTGAAGGCTCGTGGTAACGGGTAGCTGCTTGTGCCTCACTGAGAGTGGCAAAGGTTGATGACCACACCACAGACGCTGAATTCAGGGCTCTCCGTAGAGGCAATTGCAAGGAAAGCATCTCTGTATTGCTAGCTATGTATATATATATGATCACCTCCTGATACGATCAATTGTTGTTGAAACGGCACAATCTAAAAGCATAGAATCAATCCTTGGCCTTTAATATTACACAGTTGCTACTATAGCATAATTATTGTTGCTGTTGTGTTACTGTTCCTGTATGCGTAATTATCTGATGCTGTGTGTTTTTATACTGAATTATGTAATCTCAACGGTTATACGTACCATTATGTAATATCCAGGTCCAGTGTGTGATATCATGCATGCATATACATGCACTATATGCACTCATAAACTTCCATTGGTTAATATAGTACTATCAGCCACTGAGTCTACACCATTATGATCACTACCGCTAGCACTATTCTTAGAATTGTATATTTTTTTCCTAGGAACTATATCCGATTCTGGTTTGTGGGGGTCAATAATTGACACTTTTCTTAGAATTACAATTAGCTATGTGTACTGTCAACCACAACAGCAGATGTAACATAATTAGCCATTGGCTGGTATATGTCATATGGCTGTGCAATTTGTCATGGTTATAGCTTTTTACAGACTCTGACCAATTGAAGGACTGAGGCGCTAAATCAAAGTTTGTGGGTTAGGCCACTCTGGTTTTGCATGAGCCTTCAATTAACAAAATACGGGCAGTTGAACTAAGAACATTGTGTGAAATCTAGTACTTGCGCGCAAGAGCATGTACTACATGTAGCTAGTTGTCAATATCTGGTTTTGTATCATGGAAGCCATACAGATCAAAGGCACCGCTTGTAGTTTATCTAACCCAGACCACAGGTAGTAGTAGTTAGAACATGATTGGAAGTTAGAGCATGGTTGTTAGAACATGGCTAGTAGTTAGAACATGATACAAGCCACATAAAGCATAGGTAGTAGTGGCTTACCACTGAAATACACTCGACAGTTACTATGCAAACCATGCACTCGGGCTTCGCCCTCGTGGTTTACTATAGTAACTGTCTCGTGTATTTCAGGTAAACCACTACTACCTATGCTTTATGTATAACAAAGAACATGGATATTGCTAGTATAATAATAGTATACATAGTTCACTTTCTGATAAGAATGTGCCAGCTCCTTATATAGGAATTAGTAAAATTAGTCATACTTAGCTCTACATAATTTTTCATGAATACTGAGATTTTGGCATGGATAGATAGCTCTGTCTATGCTGAGTACAATGGTGCAAATGTCATAATATATATTATTATATTAATCACAAATGAAGTTATGACCATTTTTATATAATCGGGTAGATAGAGTTGTTTTCAGAAATTAATTTTGGGATTTTTTTAATAAAGTTTGTATACATTGAGTTGTATGTATCGGAGGTATTAATTGCGCCCATAGCTATATTTTATTTAAGAAAAACTGATTTTTCACATTTTGGCCATGGATTAATGGAAAATGAATTATATTTGCTGAACAGTCCCTTTTCCTGGAAAAGGAAGTTCCACTGATGATCTATACACCAAGACTGCATAATTATATATACATGCGATGAGGTCATTTCTTTATGTGCTGAGCTTTGATAGTTCTCAATAAGAAATCTACAGTGTTATAGCTTATGCTTTGCTTCTGAACTAAGCCATTGATTATGGCAACTATAGGGTGGATATTACTAATAATATTGTAGCTACTCTAAAATCACTGTATTTTATGCTAAAACATAAGAGAATTAATTTTTCATTCTGGGACTTCAATCATAATATTATTGCATGTGTATTAAATGCATATTTTTGCACATGCATTCTCCAAGCTCCACCTGTTGCATGATAGCTTTGATCAGTTCTCAGCTCCACACAGGAACAGCATAATAATATTATAATTAATTTTTATTGCTAGCTGATTAATTAATGAAATATTTTGGGGTATTCATGTCATTGAACTGAAATGGCTAAGAATTTCATTTAATTTGTTACAACAAGGATCACGAGATAATAATAATATTATATATAATTAGCTATAATAGCATAATAGCACAACATGTAGCACTTATAGTTTAGACCTTTCTCAGTAGTTGAAGGGCAGTTCTTTTTGACTGTAAGAGAGTGAATTGTAATAGTTATAGTTATTCTGTTACTGGTATTGCTATTTACATAGGCATGGGCTGTTCCTTCAGGCACAGCTTGTGATGACTTGAAATTTGCAGCTTCTTCTAGCCACTTCTTTGCCTCGTCTTTCTTATTAATGTACAAATAGCATTTTCCAATAGCGAGACTGGTTAAAGGATGAGGAAACACTGCATGCATGTCAAATAGATGAAGTTAGCTATCATATAATTGTTGTTATACAGGATTCACATGCACAATGCCACACATTGATGTAAATAAACTTACGTTTGTTTGACTTTTCCATCATGGCAATGCTTTCGTTCAAGTCTGGTTTGAATCCCAAAACTTGAAAAAGTACTATCTTTTCATAGAAAGGACGCACTAAAACATTGTAACCCCTATAATAATTATAATACAGTAAAATTATAATAAACATTATAGTTACTGGTACCTACCAAATTCCTAAAGAAAACCATGCATCGTGATTGTTTGGATCAAGCTCTGTGGCACGTTTAAGGTGATCTCTGCACTGCATAGCCATCTTAGAGCTACGTATCATGGATTTATATCCACATAGCTCTGCACCACAGCCAGTCACCCGACCGAGTATCTATTATAGTGTACAAAATTAATTATGAACTTCTCCATGCCAAGTTTAATTTTATTTAGACTAAGTTGCGTAATATATAATTATTAGGCTCCATGCATGGACGAAATTATATGCTGCATGGGTCTTACTATGAAAGCGTTTGCATTTTGAGAGTCAATGTGAACTGCTTTCTCTACTGCTGATAGTCCATCCCAAATGGCAGCTGCTTTCGCTGCTTCTCCTGCCGTGTCTGAGTAGGTATAGAAGCAATGACATGCATGCTCTTCCATACCTCCACAGGAGCTCTGGATCTTCAGAATCCCGAAAGTGTTGCAGCTTGACGTATTCATATTGCTTATCAGCACTTTGATGATCATTCAGCCAATCAGCATGAGCTATAATCTCGGATCTTGCGTCTGTTGGTAAAAATGTACGGTCCTGATCTTTAGCTGGTATCATTTCCATCGTTTCGAAGAGAATGATTTTATGGAACAAGTTGCCACCACAAAGCTGCAGGAGCATACAGCTGCTATATCCCTTAAGTTTGCTGCTTATCTGTCTATGAAACTTGCAGGTAGACAGTCTTGTTCTTGCAATATAGCTTAATTGCTGTTCCTTAGTAGTAGTTGAAAGCCGCAAATAGGAGATTAGAGCAATTCCACCAGTCAGCATTGTATACTAGACAGGAAATGTCAGCTAGCTCGTTCAGCTGATACATATAAGTTCAAGTCATGGGAACACAATGTCACAACCACAGGATACATTGAAGCTATTTATTATAGCTACACATGCTGGTTAAACTTTAATTATTCGTGGAATTTCCTATCCTGCATCTATAGTAATTATTATTATGTCACCATCAGCAGGTGTAGCTTCCTGTAACAATTAACTACCAGACAAACATAAAGCAAGTAGCTATAGTAGCAAAGCCACAAAGCCAAAAAAATTTAAGTATTATGATCATGTGCTAGAGGATAACAGGAGGTCAGATCATATCCCGTAATGTAGACTCACAATTATGAAATCATTACAGAATTCTTGGAAAATCTACCATAATGGCTATATAATAATATTATTATTACCTTGGCGTCTGCGTGACTGTCGTGGGATTGATAGATAATAGGCACAGTCTGGCCCTTTATCACTGTACGGTAATCCCTTTTCTTAGAAAACATGTTTGTGCAAGAAGCATACAGCCAAGTGGTGTTGACATGTAGCTAGCAATGTAGAAAAGCCACAAGCTTCCACTGTATACATGCATGCACTGTGACTGATCGTTTGATTACTATTGACACAGGGTACAAACTGTGCATGTATATAACTACCTATGCAGCCAATCAATTGCAATGCATCATGCTATAATAATTGTGAGTTCTATACCGTGAATGATTGCTAAGTGATATCTAGCAAATAGAGGGAATTTTTATTTTGCTATAATATTATTATATTATTATCATTAAGATATCCCAAGTATTGATGCCAGCTACACCCATGCAGAAATAATGTATGACAGTCATCCTTAGTGCATGCAATTCATCTCATTATCAACTAGCTATAATAATTATTATAGCTAGCTATAATAGGATGAAACACTGGTACCCATGGTACCCAAGCACACTTTATACATGCAACCCACTAAAGGCCACTGTCATCATTATAATAAAAGAGAGACAGCTATAGACTTGGTGGCTAGTTTAGACATAATTGTATTATGCATACAACATCCTTAATGTAGCTACTCATGCGTAATATGCCATGTTTGGCATTCCAGTCAGAAGCCTTAGGTTAAAGTCATGTTGATTGTGGTGGTACAAATCTTGTTGGATCGTAGTAAAGAGTTGAATATCAGCAAAGAATCAGAATAACCTGGGATCATTTGAGATATATGCTTTCAACTTGTGGATTGCTGGCATGAATCCTGCATGCAGGAATCAGACAAAATCAGGACTGTATACAAGACTAAGTGTACGTGTACAACGATAATTAGCTATTGAACAGAGATCAACTTTTGCAGTGAGTTTAAACAGCCTATTATTGACCAGTATGTATCAACCTCGACTATATATAGATACCAAGTCTCACCATCACTGGCTAGTCTTTTTCCAAGATAGACAATAGAAAGAAACTCAAAACTCCCACCTCTGTGACGATCACTTGAAACATAATTTCCAGGTGGATCAGACGTCATGCACAAGGTCATTTTAGTGTCCATTGTCGCCCATACCGTAGTGTCCCGAGTAAGCGGCCATACTATAGGTGCTTAAACATAGCTAGCAATTTTGGCCCATATGCACGGGCACTTACCCGGGATATAAATTCCGTATACATTAAATTTTGTATAGAAGCTGCTATATTGACCTCTTGAAATACGGTACACAGGCGCTTACCTGGAAGTGGGCACTTGCCCGGGACACTATGGTAATGATATGTGTCAAGAGGCTAGTGTACATGCCTGTAGCTATAGTGTCATGACTACTAGAGAAATGCACAGCATTGTGGGGCGAGCCTGAGCAAACGACAGATGTTTATGTGGGCCCAAAAAGGCTAGCTATAATTTGTAGGCTGAGTGCTAAATAGTGTTCCGTTTGATAATCATATGATCATCGTTGTCCAAGCTGCATGACTCTCGTGTGTCAACATGCACTCATTACTTAGCCTGGCCTCCCATCTAATTCTGCCAATTGTGTTGATGTGCACTCAAGTCTTGTAGCCTGGCCCCCTCTCTCTGCCGACTCTGTGACTAAAATAAATGCTGCTCATTTCAAGGAAAGAAGATGAGAGTGATAGTGATGGAGGGGATGCTTTTAATTAATCATTTGTCATGGTTTATCTAGGGAATAATTATTATTCAGTTTTTGGCCTTCATTAGCGCAAACCTCACCACTCTAGATTGTACCACATACCACATACATGTTAGTCCTGTCCAACATTTTTAGGGGCTGCAGCTGTTCAGGGGTGGCGCAAGGATAATGAAAGTGTAGGGCTGGGCTTACCTGTCGTGACCACTCCCTCTTTTGCTAGCATTTGTGCTAGATGGAGCAGATTTGCGGTACTTGTCAACAAAGAGATCTCAGTTCTTGTATCTTAGTCATAATTCGAGCGTTGCACTCACCATCCATATGATCTCAGAGTGGTTGACAACCATTTAATATCTAGAAGGTGGTGGGGTTCTACCCTCCTTCCTATCCCTATTGTTGCATGTCATTGCATGTCTTTTCAATCGACCATAGAAATGACTAGCTATATTATTTGATTCATAATGGATTGACTGCTTGCTGCTCTGTGTTTGTATAATAATTTGTTTTACTAAGTTAATAATATAATATAGTACAAAATATGCACTCTCTAATGAAGTCTTTCAAAACTGGTAATGGTCGTTATTATTACAAAAGCTGTTATTACCTCTCTTCAAAGTAGATAGGAACTTCACCTTTTGGTCTAACTACAGCTGCAAAATCAACCTCCAATTTATCTTTATCAGTCCTCAAGCGATACTTCTGAATCACCTATATAGGTTTTGTAGAGTTGTAATGATACCAATATAATAATGTAGTTAAGTCCAAAATGCTATTTTTGCACTTATGATAAACGTATTAGATAAATTGGGGTAATGTAAGACAAAATTATTTATCGCCTGTCAGGCCATTCATAGAGGAATAATTACTGGAGAACATTGCAATTTATATTTTGATAAACTATGCACTTTGATACTGTATAGCTTTTGAGTGAGTAAAATAAAGGTATGCATACGGTGCATCTTGTACCAATAATTGCCTTTATGCGATCAAGATGTCATAGATTTAACAAGGAAATTAAGAATTATGATAATGATCACAGCTCTTACCTGACAAAGAAGCAGTTTTAGTTCAAGCTCAGCAAATCTTTTTCCTGTACATGTATACGTGGTAGGTTTGTGTGAGTGATGAATGGTTGTTGAAGGTATAGTTCATGCAAGCTCACCATAGCACATTCTTGGTCCAAAGCCAAAGGAAAGGAGAGCGAAGGGATTAGGCTTGTCTCTCGCCCAGCGTTCTGGATCAAACACTTCTGGGTTAGGAAATATATCCTTGTTCTTTGCCGCGACTGAGTTTAGATACACAAGGCTCGTCTGCATGTATGTGAAGAGTAGATAAGTTGAATAAGCTATGTATATATTATACATCTTCTGGGATTCTGTAACCCATCAAAGTGATATCATGGGCCAAAACTCGTGCAACTATCACTCCTGTAGGAAGAGTCCTGTAATACAATACAGCACAATTATTATTACGTAGCATACGGGTAACATATAGTATTATTGAACTAGAAATTGAGCTGATTAATTACAGTGTGCAGTATGCAGTATAAGTGGTTTACGTGGAACTTGAGAGAGAACAAGATTATAATCTCTCAGTTACATGCTTTACCCATATTTATGTACTGTATAGTACGTGGAAATCTTGCCAGAAGAAAACTTTTTGCCAATCAAATTCTGAATCACCACCTTTTCTCATTGGCGAAAAATTTATCATGCTAACTTTTGTAATGA
This sequence comes from Cliona cf. orientalis, assembly GCA_963930775.1. NCBI lineage: Eukaryota > Metazoa > Porifera > Demospongiae > Clionaida > Clionaidae > Cliona > Cliona cf. orientalis. Next base: position 3,789,961 of record OZ005695.1, read on the forward strand.
ATGCATAGAGGATATATTATATTATGGTGACTTTTAGCAGTAGGTGTGGTAAAACATCTATAATTGTACCCTGACTTGTTGTTTTCCTGCATCTGTATAGCTACACAATTATAATAGTCTTACCAATTATTATAATATTAACCTGATTGCAATCTGTTATACCTGATTGACTCTAACATACATCCCTTCAAGTAAGGCATCTTTGTGAGATCGTCTGGTGTAGGTTGAGTTCTGTCCCCAAGAACGGACTGGATTTCTGTAAAGAGCTTTTCCTGAGCTTCAGGATTCTTAGCCATGCAGTGGAGCATGAATGTTGCTTGACTGGCAGTCTGTGTACAGATAAAATTATAATAAGGAGAACAACCAAGTGACATGCATGCATGCTCTTCCATGTATTGCCATGCAGCATTCATAGCTGTATGAATCAGACCACATAAATTATATAATATACTGAAGCTTTAATAAAGTTCGCAAGTAGCATTATGATACTGTATAGTGGGTAACTCTGGCAAGCATTAAATTTGGTGAAACGGCTCTCCATTGAAATTGGTGACTCTCGGTAATGTGAATGCTTACTGCCGCACCATAGGTGCACGTGTATCAAGTTCAATTGGCGAGATTTGACGATCTATGCGCCAAATATAAAAGCCTTACCAAAGTTTCATGAATAATTAGCTATCATGATAGTGCATGGTAGAGCGAAAATTTGCATGGTGCAAAATTTCACGTTGTGGATTAGGTTGGGTGAGTAAGACCCGTAAAATGTGAAAAGAACATGGTATACAGCTATATATACTGAAATGCTAGCTAGCAGTCTGTTGTCAATAATAATACTCACTGTGTCCACTCCAGCTATACTGAGAGTCTGTAATCAACATTAATAGATCTACTCACTGTGTCCACTCCAGCTATGAACATGCTCGTAGATGTCATAACTGCTTCATGTTCATCCATCTTGCCCTCTCTGAGCCACTGCTCCAGGAGGCCCTGGACAGGGCTCTCCTCTCCTGCCTTAACCATTTTTTGCACCTCTTTGGCATGCTTCATACCATAGTTTGCGGAAATCTGAGTCATACGTTAATCAAGTAAGCAAATCGTCAGTTATACAATCATGATAAAGTTTGCATGTACTATTACCAAGGGCTTATAGACCCCAAAGGGGGAGAGGGCATGACATTGTAACTGGCACCTGGCGAAATTCAAATCCATAATTATAGCTATAGGCTAAAAATAGTAAAATCCACATATCAGTCTATAACACTAATGCTATTGCTGTTACTATAATTAGTTACAAACCACTGAATTTTACTAGCACGGTACATATGGCCCTCCCCCTTTGGGGTCATATAGATATATACTATCACAAAGATATACAATAAGGCTTTTAGCTAGTAGCTACTTACAGTGAAGCCTTTCTTTATGTCACGGTATATATACTTTATTAGGGTAGAGTTTAAAGAATGGTGGCTCAATGAGGAGCTTGAATAGGCAATTTGCAAGAAGTGTGATAGCTGCCATGAACTGCTCTGCCTCTTCACTAGGCTGATCAAAAACTCGAAGATCAGTGTTGAAAATAATCTTGGCTGTTGCTGTCACAATAATGAAGTTTATCAGCATAATAATTATTCACAGCCAGTTACTCCTCTCCCTCCATCCTTCTCCCTCTTTCTCTTCTCTCTCTCTCTCTCTCTCTCTCTCTCTCTTTCTCTCTCTTGCTCTCTCTTCCTCTCTCTCTCACCCTCTCTCTCACTTTCTATCTAACGCTCTGGCTAGATCTTACTTGAAGTTATTAATCTCCTTATTGGCATTTTAATATCACTAATTCTTCCATCTCCATCTCTAGTAGATCCTATGTAGTCAACAAAGCTGGCAATCACGTCACTCACTCCAGAAGTGTGGGTCTGCACATTGCTAGGCTTGATTTGATTGTTAGAAGCACTCCTTGCTCTCCTCCAATCTTTCCCTGACCTAAAATGACATGGTATAATGATCATTATCCTTGCACATCTGATTATGGATACTATAGGCCAGCAGAGCTTAACAATGAACATACATGAATGGAAGAGGAACTGCAAAGTTTTGTTTGTTGAGTATCCACTGTAGGTATGGTGAAAGATTAGCATCTCTTCTTGGATACTTTCCTTCAGCTCTCAGAATAGTCTCCAAGGCATTGGGATCGGCAATGTAGACAAAATTATTCCCACCTTTTCAAGAGAATAAAACACATGCATGCAGCTATTAACACTAGTCCGCTGTACATGAATGCACTTAATAGTGTAGCTACCTGGTGCCTCAAGTTTGAATATCTCTCCATACTTATCACTGCAATCTTCAAGGTATTGGTTGAGTGTGAAGAAATGCTTCCTGAACTTCAATAGGTTTCGAAGTAGTGGCAGTGGTTTTGGACCTGGTATTGCACTGTATGGTTGCACTGCTGCAGTATCTGAAGGCTCGTGGTAACGAGTAGCTGCTTGTGCCTCACTGAGTGTGGCAAAGGTTGATAACCACACCACAGACGCTGAATTCAGGGCTCTCCGTAGAGGCAATTGTAAGGAAAGCATCTCTGAATTGCTAGCTATGTATATAATACGATCAATGTACAAACTGTTATTGAAACGGCACAATCTAAAGACTGTTTAAAACTTTGAATCAATCCTTGGCCTTTAATATTATAGTTGCTGCTGTAGCCTAGCTAGACCAGTATAGTAATTATTGCTGCTGTTGTATTACTGTTCCTGTATATATTATGCGTAATTATCTCCTGCTGCATGTTTTTTTATAATATTATGTAATCTCAACAGTTACATACTATTGTGTAATATCATCAGGTCCAGTGTGTGATATCATGCATGCATATACATGCATTATGCACTCGTGAACTTAAATTCCATTGGTTAGTACTATCAGTCACTGAGTCTATACCAATATCGCTACCACTAGCACTGTTCTTAGAATTGTTTATCAGCTTCTCTTTCCTAGGAACTATATCAGATTCTGGTTTGTGGGATCAATAATCCACATGCACTTTTCTTAGAATTACCAAACTAACTATGTGTACTGTCAACCACAACACCAGATGTTGCATGAGCTCACTATTATAGAAACATTAACTAAACTATTGGCTGGTGTATAATATGTCATACCACTGTGATTATATGCAATTTGTCATGGTCATAGCTTTTTACAGACTCTGACCAATTGAAGAACTGAGGCGCTAAATCAAAGTTTGTGGGTTAGGCCATGCATTCTGATTTTGCATGAGCCTTCAATTATCAAAATACTATTAGCTGCAGCTGCATGGGCAGTTGAACTAAGAATATTGTGTGAAATCTAGTACTTGGCCGCACAAGAGCATGTACTACATGTAGCTAGTTGTCAATATTTGGAGAACATGGATATTGCTATAGTGTATTAATATAAATTTAATTATACATAGTACACTCTCACTGCATGGTGAGAATGTGCCAGCTCCTTAGGAATTAGTAAGTCTCTTTTCCTGGAGCAGGAAGCTCCACTGATGATCTATACACACCAAGACTGCATACAATGTCATGCAATGAGGTCATTTCTTTGTGTGCTAAGCTTTGCTTCTGAACATATATTCATTGACTATGGCAGCTAGGGTGTATTTGATGCTAAAATGCATGCAAGAGTGCAGGATAATTGCATTCTGGGACTTATCATAATGTATTAAATCAGGAGCACATGAAGAGAAGGAGCGTACAAGTCACATATTAATTATAATATTATTATACACTGACAGTGGTAATATCGATAAATAAAGTAACACTCGTAGATTCTCATTCCTGCTAATGCATAGCAGGTAGAAAAATTTTGACTAAAATTCACGGTAATCCAAATGACATGACTATATAGTAATGGGAGTAGCAAAATTGACCACAATATAATTATGTTATGGTTGGAAAGTTAGAAAACTGCCATATATGGAAGTTTAACCAATAACTTGTGGTTAGTGTTCATGGCACATTACGCTACTCTTGGTATAGCATAGCACCCAATATCTCTAGGTGTAATTAGATTTATTTGTTGAGGTTATCACAAGATATTGATACAATTTATTTTATTTTTCGATAATTTCTATATGTACGCTCCTTCTCTTCATGTGCTCCTGATTAAATGCAAATATTATTAACTTTCTGCACATTCCCCCAGCTGCACCTGTTGCATGATAGCTTTGATCAGTTCTCAGCTCCACACAGGAACAGCATGCATAATAATAATAATATTATATTAATTTTTTATTGCTAGCTGATTAATTAATGAAATTTTCAAGTTTGGGTATTCATGTCATTGAACTGAAGTGGCTAAGAATTTCATTTGATTTATTGCAACAAGCACCATGAGATAATACAATTAGCGCCACATGTGACACGTATATAGTTTAGACCTTTCTCAGTAGTTGAAGGGCAGTTCTTTTTGACTGTAAGAGTGAGAATCGTAATAATTATAGGTTGTTTTGTATAGTATTGCTATTTACGTAGGCATGGGCTGTTCCTTTAGGCACTGCTTGTGATGACTTGAAATTTGCAGCTTCTTCTAGCCACTTCTTTGCCTCATCTTTCTTGTTAATGTACAAATAGCATTTTCCAATGGAGAGACTGGTTAAAGGATGAGGAAGCACTGCATGCGCATGTCAATCAGAATGTTAAGTAAGTTAGCTATTATTATACAAGGTTCACAATGCCACACAACTTACATTTGTTTGACTTTTCCATCATGGCAATGCTTTCGTTCAAGTCTGGTTTGAATCCCAAAACTTGAAAAAGCACTATCTTTTCATAGAAAGGACGCACTAAAACATTGTAACCCCTATAATAATTATAATACAGTAAAATTATAATAAACATTATAGTTACTGGTACCTACCAAATTCCTAAAGAAAACCATGCATCGTGATTGTTTGGATCAAGCTCTGTGGCACGTTTAAGGTGATCTCTGCACTGCATAGCCATCTTAGAGCTACGTATCATGGATTTATATCCACATAGCTCTGCACCACAGCCAGTCACCCGACCGAGTATCTATTATAGTGTACAAAATTAATTATGAACTTCTCCATGCCAAGTTTAATTTTATTTAGACTAAGTTGCGTAATATATAATTATTAGGCTCCATGCATGGACGAAATTATATGCTGCATGGGTCTTACTATGAAAGCGTTTGCATTTTGAGAGTCAATGTGAACCGCTTTCTCTACTGCTGATAGTCCATCCCAAATGGCAGCTGCTTTCGCTGCTTCTCCTGCCGTGTCTGAGTAGGTATAGAAGCAATGACATGCTCTTCCATACCTCCACAGGAGCTCTGGATCTTCAGAATCCTGAAAGTTTTGCAGCTTGACATATTCATATTGCTTATCAGCACTTTGATGATCATTCAGCCAATCAGCATGAGCTATAATCTCGGATCTTGCTTCTGTTGGTAAAAATGTACGGTCCTGATCTTTAGCTGGTATCATTTCCATCGTTTCGAAGAGAATGATTTTATGGAACAAGTTGCCACCACAAAGCTGCAGGAGCATACAGCTGCTATATCCCTTAAGTTTGCTGCTTATCTGTCTATGAAACTTGCAGGTAGACAGTCTTGTTCTTGCAATATAGCTTAATTGCTGTTCCTTAGTAGTAGTTGAAAGCTGCAAATAGGAGATTAGAGCAATTCCACCAGTCAGCATTGTATACCAATTATTATAGATAGGAAATGTCAGCTAGCTCGTTCAGCTGATACATATAAGTTCAAGTCATGGGAACACAATGTCACAACCACAGGATACATTGAAGCTCTTTATTATAGCTACACATGCTGGTTAAACTTTAATTATTCGTGGAATTTCCTATCCTGTATCTATAGTAATTATTATTATGTCACCATCAGCAGGTGTAGCTTCCTGTAACAATTAACTACCAGACAAACATAAAGCAAGTAGCTATAGTAGCAAAGCCACAAAGCCAAAAAAATTTAATTATTATGATCATGTGCTAGAGGATAACAGGAGGTCAGGTCATATCCCATAATGTAGACTCACAATTATGAAATTATTATACAGAATTCTTGGAAAATCTACCATAATGGCTAATAATATTATTATTACCTTGGCGTCTGCTTGTCTGTTGTGGGATTGATAGACAACAGGCGCTGGGCCCTTTATCACTGTAGGGCAATCTGTTTTCTTAGAAAACTTGTTTGTGCAAGAAGAAGCCAGATGGTATTGACATGTAGCTAGCAATGTAGAAAAGCCACAAGCTTCCACTACATGCACTGTGACTGATCCTTTGATTACTATTGACACAGGGTACAAACTGTGTTACAGTATATCTACGTATGCAGCCAATCAATGCATCATGCTATAATAATTGTGAGTTCTATGCCGTGAATGATTGCTAAGTGATATCTAGCAAATAGAGGGAATTTTTAATTTGCTACATTTAATTTATTTTAATTATAAGATATCACGGCTGGTATTCCAAGTATTGATGCCAGCTACACCCATGCAGAAATATTATGACAGTCATCCTTGGTGCATGCAATTCGTCTCATTATCAACTAGCTATAATACGATGAAACACTGGCACCCAAGCACACTTTATACATGCAACCCACTAAAGGCCATTGTCATCATTATATTAAAGAGAGACAGCTAGACTTGGGGGCTAGTTTAGACATAATTGTATTATGCATACAACATCCTTAATTTAGCTACTCATGTGTAATACACCATGTTTGGCATTCCAGTCAGAAGCCTTAGGTTAAAGTCAAAGAATCAGAATAACCTGGGATCATTGAGATATGCTTTCAACTTGTGGATTGCTGGCATGAATCCTGCATGCAGGAATTAATCTGACAAAATCAGGACTGTAAGCAATGTATAAAAGAGACTAAGTGTACGTGTACAACGATAATAATTAGCTATTGAACAGAGATCAACTAAGTGTAAACAGCCTATTATTGACCAGTATGTTTCAACCTCGACTATAGATACCAAGTCTCACCATCACTGGCTAGTCTTTATCCAAGACAGACAATAGAAACTCAAAACTAGCTACCTCCATGACGATCACTTGAAACACAACTTCCAGGTGGATCAGACGTCATGCACAAGGTCATGTTAGTGTCCATTGTCGCCCATACCATAGTGTCCCGGGTAAGCGTCCATAGGCGCTTAAACATAGCTAGCAATTTTGGCCCATATGCATGGACGCAAACCCGGGATATAAATTCCATACATTAAATTTTGTACAAAAGCTGCTGTATTGACCCCGTGAAATATGGTACACGAGGGCTTATCTGGAAGTGGGCACTTGCCCGGGACATGCACTATGGTAATAATATACGTATGGTTAATCCAAGAGGCTAGTGTACGTGCCTGTAGCTATAGTGTCATGACTACTAGGGAAATGCATAGCATTGTGGGGCGAGCCCGAGCAAACGACAGATGTTTATGTGGCCCCAAAAAGGCTAGCTATAATTTATAGGCTGAGTGCTAAGTAGTGTTCCGTTTGATAATCATATTATGATCATTGTTGTCCAAGCTGCATGACTCTCTTGTGTCAACATGCACTCATTACTTAACCTGGCCTCTCATCTAATTCTGCCAATTGTGTTGATGTGCACTCAAGTCTCGTAGCCTGGCCCTCTCTCTCTGCTGACTCTGTGGCTAAAATAAATGCTACTCATTTCAAGGAAAGAAGACGAGAGTGATAGTGATGGAGGGGATGCTTTAATCATTTGTCATGGTTTATCTAGGGAATAATTATTAGTCAGTTTTTGGCCTTCATTAGCGCAAACCTCACCACTCTAGATTGTACCACATACCACATACATGTTAGTCCTGTCCAACATTTTTAGGGGCTGCAGCAGTTCAGATGTGGTGCAAGGATAATGAAAGCGTAGGGCTGGGCTTACCTATCGTGACCACTCCCTCTTTTGCTAGCATTTGTGCTAGATGGAGCAGATTTGTGGTACTTGTCAACAAAGAGATCTTAGTTCTTGTATCTTAGTCATAATTCGAGCTTTGCACTCACCATCCATATGATTGACAACCATTTAATATCTGGAAGGCGGTGGGGTTCTACTCTCCTTCCTATCCCTGTTATTGCGTGACATTGTCTAGCTATATTATTTGATTCATAATGGATTGACTGCTTGCTGCTCTGTTTGTATAATAATTTGTTGTACTAAGTTAATATAATAATATAGTACAAAATATGCACTCTCTAATGAAGTCTTATGAGATCCAAATTCAAAAACTGGTAATGGTCGTTATTATTACAAAAGCTGTTGTTGCCTCTCTACAAAGTAGATAGGAACTTCACCTTTTGGTCTAACTACAGCTGCAAAGTCGACCTCCAATTTATCTTTGTCAGTCCTTAAGTGATACTTCTGAATTACCTACATAGATTTTGTAATGATGTTAAGTCCAAAATGCTATTTTTGCGGTTATGATAGCTAAACGTATGAGGTAAATATGGGGTAACGTAAAACAAAATTTATCGCCTTTCAGCTAGGCCAATATCGACCTTGTACTGATTGTCTTTATGCGGTCAAGATGTCATAGATTCAACTTGCAAGGAAATTAAGAATTACAATAGTGATCATAGCTCTTACCTGACAAAGAAGCAGTTTTAGTTCAAGCTCAGCAAATCTTTTTCCTGTATAGGTGGTAGGTTTAGTGTGAGTGATGAATGGTTGTTGAAGGTATAGTTCATGCAAGCTCACCATAGCACATTCTTGGTCCAAACCCAAAGGAAAGGAGAGCGAAGGGATTAGGCTTGTCTCTCGCCCAGCGTTCTGGATCAAACACTTCTGGGTTAGGAAATATATCCTTGTTCTTTGCCGCAACTGAGTTTAGATACACAAGGCTCGTCTGCATGTATGTGAAGAGTAGATAAGTTGAATAAGCTATGTATATATTATATTGTTACATACATCTTCTGGGATTCTGTAACCCATCAAAGTGATATCATGGGCCAAAACTCGTGCAACTATCACTCCTGTAGGAAGAGTCCTGTAATACAATACAGCACAATTATTATTACGTAGCATACGGGTTAGGGAATAGTATTATTGAACTAGAAATTGAGCTGATTAATTACAGTGTGCAGTATGCAGTATAAGTGGTTTACGTGGAACTTGAGAGAGAACAAGATTATATTATTAATCTCTCAGTTACATGCTTTACCCATATTTATGTACTGTATAGTACGTGGAAATTTTGCCAGAAGAAAACTTTTTGCCAATCAAATTCTGAATCACCACCTTTTCTCATTGGTGAAAAATTTATCATGCTAACTTTTGTAATGAATGCATAGAGGATATATATTATGGTGACTTTTAGCAGTAGGTGTGGTAAAACATCTATAATTGTACCCTGACTTGTTGTTTTCCTGCATCTGTAGCTACACAATTATAATAGTCATACCAATTATTATAATATTAACCTGATTGCAATCTATTATACCTGATTGACTCTAACATACATCCCTTCAAGTAAGGCATCTTTGTGAGATCGTCTGGTGTAGGTTGAGTTCTGTCCCCAAGAACGGACTGGATTTCTGTGAAGAGCTTTTCCTGAGCTTCAGGATTCTTAGCCATGCAGTGGAGCATGAATGTTGCTTGACTGGCAGTCTGTGTACAGATAAATATGCATGCACGTATTGCCATGCAGCATTCATAGCTGTATGAATCAGACCACATAAATTATAGCATTCATATTAGCTACCAAGAATCACCAATATCTATGGAGAGCCGTTTCACCAAAAATTTAATTTAATGCTTGCCAGAGTTCTGAAGCTTTAATAAAGTTTGCAAGTAGCATACTGTATAGTGGGTAACTCTGGCAAGCATTAAATTAAATACCAAAAATTTAATTTAATGCTTGCCAGAGTTCGAGTTCTGAAGCTTTAATAAAGTTCGCAAGTAGCATACTGTATAGTGGGTAACTCTGGCAAGCATTAAATTAAATTTTTGGTGAAACAGCTCTCCATTGATATTGGTGACTCTCGGTAATGTGAATGCTTACTGCCGCACCATAGGTGCACGTGTATCAAGTTCAATTGGCGAGATTTGACAGTCTATGCGCCAAATATAAAAGCCTTACCAAAGTTTCATGAAATAATTAGCTATCATGATAGTGCATGGTAGAGCGAAAATTTGCATGGTGCAAAATTTCACGTTGTGGATTAGGTTGGGTGAGTAAGACCCGTAAAATGTGAAAAGAACATGGTATACAGCTATATATACTGAAATGCTAGCTAGCAGTCTGTTGTCAATAATAATCCTCACTGTGTCCACTCCAGCTATACTGAGAGTCTGTAATCAACATTAATAGATCTACTCACTGTGTCCACTCCAGCAGTGAACATGCTCGTAGATGTCATAACTGCTTCATGTTCATCCATCTTGCCCTCTCTGAGCCACTGCTCCAGGAGGCCCTGGACAGGGCTCTCCTCTCCTGCCTTAACCATTTTTTGCACCTCTTTGGCATGCTTCATACCATAGTTTGCGGTAATCTGAGTCATACGTTAATCAAGTAAGCAAATCGTCAGTTATACAATCATGATAAAGTTTGCATGTACTATTACCAAGGGTTTATAGACCCCAAAGGGGGAGAGGGCATGACATTGTAACTGGCACCTGGCGAAATTCAAATCCATATAGCTATAGGCTAAAAATAGTAAAATCCACATATCAGTCTATAGCACTAATGCTATTGCTGTTACTATAATTAGTTACAAACCACTGGGTACATATGGCCCTCCCCCTTTGGGGTCATATAGATATATTATATACTATCACACAGATATACAATATAGGCTTAGCTAGTAGCTACTTACAGTGAAGCCTTTCTTTATGTCATGGTAGACTTTATTAGGGTAGAGTTTAAAGAATGGTGGCTCAATGAGGAGCTTGAATAGGCAATTTGCAAGAAGTGTGATAGCTGCCATGAACTGCTCTGCCTCTTCACTAGGCTGATCAAAAACTCGAAGGTCAGTGTTGAAAATAATCTTGGCTGTTGCTGTCACAATAATGAAGTTTATCAGCATAATAATTATTCACAGCCAGTTACTCCTCTCCCTCCATCCTTCTCCCTCTTTCTCTTCTCTCTCTCTCTCTCTTTCTCTCTCTTGCTCTCTCTTCCTCTCTCTCTCACCCTCTCTCTCACTTTCTATCTAACGCTCTGGCTAGATCTTACTTGAAGTTATTAATCTCCTTATTGGCATTTTAATATCACTAATTCTTCCATCTCCATCTCTAGTAGATCCTATGTAGTCAACAAAGCTGGCAATCACGTCACTCACTCCAGAAGTGTGGGTCTGCACATTGCTAGGCTTGATTTGATTGTTGGAAGCACTCCTTGCTCTCCTCCAATCTTGCCCTGACCTAAAATGACATGGTATAATGATCATTATCCTTGCACATCTGATTATGAATACTATAGGCCAGCAGAGCTTAACAATGAACATACTTGAATGGAAGAGGAACTGCAAAGTTTTGTTTGTTGAGTATCCACTGTAGGTATGGTGAAAGATTAGCATCTCTTCTTGGATACTTTCCTTCAGCTCTCAGAATAGTCTCCAAGGCATTGGGATCGGCAATGTAGACAAAATTATTCCCACCTTTTCAAGAAAATAAAACACATGCATGCAGCTATTAACACTAGTCCGCTGTACATGAATGCACTTAATAGTGTAGCTACCTGGTGCCTCAAGTTTGAATATCTCTCCATACTTATCACTGCAATCTTCAAGGTATTGGTTGAGTGTGAAGAAATGCTTCCTGAACTTCAATAGGTTTCGAAGTAGTGGCAGTGGTTTTGGACCTGGTATTGCACTGTATGGTTGCACTGCTGCAGTATCTGAAGGCTCGTGGTAACGAGTAGCTGCTTGTGCCTCACTGAGTGTGGCAAAGGTTGATGACCACACCACAGACGCTGAATTCAGGGCTCTCCGTAGAGGCAATTGTAAGGAAAGCATCTCTGTATTGCTAGCTATGTATATAATACGATCAATGTACTATATGGCAAACTGCATGTTATTGAAACGGCACAATCTAAAGACTGTTTAAAACTTTGAATCAATCCTTGGCCTTTGAATATTATAGTTGCTGCTGTAGCCTAGCTAGACCAGTATAGTAATTATTGTTGCTGTTGTATTACTGTTCCTGTATATATGGGTAATTGTATCCCACCTATGACGTAATCAAAGCTACCGCCAGGGCAGTATACTGGATATTGCCCTGTGGCTAGGGCAATATCATGATATTGCCCTGTGGTACAGCTGACTACTACAGGTACCTGGCCCAGTGGTCAGGCTCAGACACCACACTTGTAGTGCTAAGTCAACAGTGGGGATACAAACCAGTTAACACACCCCTACTAGTGCTGTATGGAATAATGCACTCGTGCATTATATTCCATACAGCACTAGTATATAGGGGTGTATTAACTATAACTTATCTCATGCCGCACGTTTTTTTTAAAATAATATTATGTAATCGCAACAGTTATATACTATTGTGTAATATCATCAGGTCCAGTGTGTGATATCATGCATGCATATACATGCATTATGCACTCGTGAACTTAAATTCCATTGGTTAGTACTATCAGCCACTGAGTCTATACCATTATCGCTACTGCTAGCACTGTTCTTAGAATTGTTTATCAGCTTCTTTTTCCTAGGAACTATATCAGATTCTGGTTTGTGGGGTACGTCAATATAATCGACACTTTTCTTAGAATTACCAAACTAACTATGTGTACTGTCAACCACAACACCAGATGTTGCATGAGCTCACTATTATAGAAACATTAACTAAACTATTGGCTGGTGTATAATATGTCATACCACTGTAATTATATGCAATTTGTCATGGTCATATATAGCTTTTTACAGGCTCTGACCAATTGAAGAACTGAGGCGCTAAATCAAAGTTTGTGGGTTAGGCCATGTATTCTGATTTTGCATGAGCCTTCAATTATCAAAATACAGCTGTAGCTGCATGGGCAGTTGAACTAAGAATATTGTGTGAAATCTAGTACTTGGCCGCGCAAGAGCATGTACTACATGTACCTAGTTGTCAATATCTGGAGAATATGGATATTGCTATAGTGTATTAATATAAATTTAATTATACATAGTACACTCTCACTGCATGGTGAGAATGTGCCAGCTCCTTAGGAATTAGTAAGTCTCTTTTCCTGGAGCAGGAAGCTCCACTGATGATCTATACACACCAAGACTGCATACAATGTCATGCAATGAGGTCAGCTAGGGTGTATTTGATGCTAAAATGCATGCAAGAGTGCAGGATAATTGCATTCTGGGACTTATCATAATGTATTAAATCAGGAGCACATGAAGAGAAGGAGCGTACAAGTCACATAATTATAATATTATTATACACTGACAGTGGTAATATCGATAAATAAAGTAACACTCGTAGATTCTCATTCCTGCTAATGCATAGCAGGTAGAAAAATTTTGACTAAAATTCCCGGTAATCCAAATGACATGACTATATAGTAATGGGAGTAGCAAAATTGACCACAATATAATTATGTTATGGTTGGAAAGTTAGAAAACTGCCATATATGGAAGTTTAACCAATAACTTGTGGTTAGTGTTCATGGCACATTACGCTACTCTTGGTATAGCATAGCACCCAATATCTCTAGGTGTAATTAGATTTATTTGTTGAGGTTATCACAAGATATTGATACAATTTATTTTATTTTTCGATAATTTCTATATGTACGCTCCTTCTCTTCATGTGCTCCTGATTAAATGCAAATATTATTAACTTTTTGCACATTCCCCCAGCTGCACCTGTTGCATGATAGCTTTGATCAGTTCTCAGCTCCACACAGGAACAGCATGCATAATAATAATAATATTATATTAATTTTTTATTGCTAGCTGATTAATTAATGAAATTTTCAAGTTTGGGTATTCATGTCATTGAACTGAAGTGGCTAAGAATTTCATTTGATTTATTGCAACAAGGACCATGAGATAATACAATTAGCGCCACATGTGACACGTATATAGTTTAGACCTTTCTCAGTAGTTGAAGGGCAGTTCTTTTTGACTGTAAGAGTGAGAATCGTAATAATTATAGGTTGTTTTGTATAGTATTGCTATTTACGTAGGCATGGGCTGTTCCTTTAGGCACTGCTTGTGATGACTTGAAATTTGCAGCTTCTTCTAGCCACTTCTTTGCCTCATCTTTCTTGTTAATGTACAAATAGCATTTTCCAATGGAGAGACTGGTTAAAGGATGAGGAAGCACTGCATGCGCATGTCAATCAGAATGTTAAGTAAGTTAGCTATTATTATACAAGGTTCACAATGCCACACAACTTACATTTGTTTGATTTTTCCATCATGGCAATGCTTTCATTCAAGTCTGGTTTGAATCCCAAAAGTTGAAAAAACACTATCTTTTCATAGAAAGGACGCACTGAAACATTGTAACCCCTATAATAATTATAATACAGTAACATTATTATAATATAACATTAGTTACCTATATACCAAATTCCTAAAGAAAACCATGCATTGTGATTGTTTGGATCAAGCTCTGTGGCACGTTTCAGGTGATCTCTGCACTGCATAGCCATCTTAGAGCTACGTATCATGGATTTATATCCACATAGCTCTGCACCACAGCCAGTCACCCGACCGAGTATCTATAGTGTACAAAATTAATTATGATCTTCTCCATGCCAAGTTTAATTTAATAATAGGCTCCATGGACAAAGCTATTTACCCAACTGCCCCTGGGCAGTCTAAGAATCAATTAATTTAAGTCATAACATTATCATAATAATACCTATAGTGTCTCCCCTCTGGTTTGCTATCACAAAGCTCCATGATTATTATAACAGTATAAACCAGCTATTTTGCACATTTCTTAATAATTGGTATTATCATATATAATATGCTGGATCTTACTACGAAAGCGTTTGCATTTTGAGAATCAATGTGAACTGCTTTCTCCACTGCTGATAGTCCATCCCAAATGGCAGCTGCTTTCGCTGCTTCTCTTGCCGTATCTGAGTAGGTATAGAAGCAATGACACGCTCTTCCATACCTCCACAGAAGCTCTGGATCTTCAGAATTCTGAAAGTTTTGCAGCTTGACGTATTCATATTGCTTATCAGCACTTTGATGATCATTCAGCCAATCAGCATGAGCTATAATGTCGGATCTTGCTTCTGTTGGTAGAAATGTATGATCCTGATCTTTTGCTGGTATTGTTTCCATCGCTTCAAAGAGAATGATTTTATGGAACAAGTTGCCACCACACAGCTGCAGCAGCATATAGCTGCTATGTCCCTTAAGGTTTCTGCTTATCCGTCTATGAAACTTGCTGGTAAACAGTCTCGTTCTTGCAATATAGCTTAATTGCTGTTCATTGGTAGTAGTTGAGAGCCGCAAATAGGAGATTAGAGCAATTCCACCTGTCAGCATCAATATTATAGCCAATTAATGTCAGCTAGCTCATTCAACTGATATAATTATTATATAAGTTCAAGTCGTGTGAACACAATGTCATAACCACAGGGTACAAGATAATATTATTATATTTATTATACACAGTTGGTTAAACCGGCTTAATATTGATACTGGCCATGGAATTTCCTGTCCTGCGTGTATTATGTCACCATCAGCAGGTGCAGCTTCCTGTAACAATTACCACCTGCACCAGGCAAGCAAGTGGCTGGTAGCAAAGCCACGAAGCATAATTATCATGACATTTTGCTATAGAGGATAACAGGAGGTCATATCCCATAATGTAGACTCATGATCACAATATAGAATTCTTGGAAAATCTACCAGTATAATGGCTAATATTAGCTATTATTACCTTGGCGTCTGTGTGACTGTTGTGGGATTGATAGACATGCAACAGGCACTGGCCCTTTATCACTATACCACAATCCCTTTTCTTAGAAAACATGTTTGTGCAAGAAGAAGCCAAGTGGTGTTGATATGTATATAGATATATAGTGATGTTGAAAAGCCACAAGCTTCCACTGCATGTACTGTGACTAATCGTTTGATTACTATTGACACAGAGTACAAACTGTGTAACTATGTGCATGCAGCCAATCTGGAGATCAATGCATAATGCTATAATAGCTATAATAATTAGTAATCATAAAAAAGCCATAGATTTAGACTTTGAGTTCTATGCCACGAATTAATGATTGCTACATATCATAAGTGCATGATTACTAGCAAATAGAGGGAACTATATATCTATTTCGCTATTGTTATGATGTTATGGTTGCTACTTCATAAATTTTAAGTATTGATGCCACCTATACCCATGCAGAAATACGAGTCATCCTTGGTGCATGCAATTTGTCTTATTATATCAACTAGCTATAATATTTATATAATAGGATGAAACACCAGTACCCAAGCACACTTTATACATGCAATCCACTAAAATAGACTAAGGCCACTATCATCATTATTATAAAGAGAGACAGACTTGAGGGCTAGTTTAGACATAATAATATTGTATTATGCATTGATTACAATACAACATATCCTTAATGTAGCTACTCATGCCTATGTCTTGTTTGGCATTCGAGTCAGAAGGTTAAAGTTATGTTGATTGTGGTGGTACAAATCTTGTTGGATCATATTATAGTAAAGAGTTGAATACCAGAGCAAAGAATCAGAATAGCCTGGGATCATTAAGATATGCTTTCAACTTGTGGGTTGCTGGCATGAATCCTGCAGGAATTGGAGAAAATCATGCAGGACTGTAAGCAATGTACCGTATAGCCGGAAATATTGGCGGGCATCAAATTTGGCGGTTGAGCCCAAAATCGCTATTGTAATGCACATGTATCATGGACAGTTGTTGCTCATGCACGGCACATGTTAACACTTAGATCATGGGTTGTTGTATCATGATTTCACTACAGTACATATTCTCACTTATATCATTTCTTTAAGCTGACTATCTCATTTATGTACTTACTGGTTTATGCATAGAGTCATATGTACATGTATTAGATCACTAGAGCTAGAGCTTCTAGAAGCTTCTTTTGTGTAGTCGTAGGGTATTTAAGGCTTGTATGATGCTGAACATTTCGATGCCAATCTATTATACTATTTGCTGCTATAATATCTGAGTTGCAACTCGTCGGCCGCGTTACAAGTGGCGTAGTCGGCAGGATTAACGAACTGCATGCACTGAATTCGAATTTCGAGTGAACAGCTAGCTACGTATACTTCGGAGAATATTAAGTGATGGCAACAAGTTCGAAACCGTTGGTGTTGCCCGAGACATACACTGGTGAAGGAGAGTGGAGCCAGTGGATCTGCCACTTCGAGAATGTTGCTGCAGTAAATGATTGGGATGATGACAAGAAACTTCTTTGGTTGAAGGTCCGATTAACGGGGCGGGCGCAGAAGGCCTTCCAACGACTATCCGACACTGCGAGTGCCAGCTACAAGGAAGCAAAGAAGGCCCTAAAGGAGAGATTCGAACCGGCTAGTAGAAAAGGATTATATCAAGCCGAATTCCAGACTAGGAGGAAAAGAAAGACAGAAGGATGGGCAGAATTTGCAGAGGATCTGAAGATTATCGTTGATAAAGCGTATCCCGATCTCCAAGATGAGGCTCGAGAACAGATGGCCCTCACGCACTACTTGTCACAAATTGATAACCCCCAGGTAGCGTTCGCTGTAAAGCAACAAAAACCCGACAATCTGGACAGCGCTGTGAGCACAACTCTAGAGATGGAATCATACTTGGCCTCTAAGAGTACTACAGTCTCGAGTACAGTTGCTGTTGTAGAGAGCGAGGCCACGCCTACTACCGATGAAGGAGCCGAGGCTGTCGGTGCCGTAAACACCGCGACAGGACTCATGAAGGAGCTACTGGAGCGTATGGAAAAGCTCGAAACAGAAGTCTCCGCTGCGAAGGAACGAACCGGCCCGAAGCCTAGAGGATTACAGCAAAGGCGACAAGGGGGTAATGGACGGCGATCAGATATCACCTGCTGGAGCTGTGGGGGACCAGGTCACTTTGCCCGCGACTGCCAGAAGACGGGAAACGGCCGACCCTTGGCGTGAGGAGCCGAGCGCACAGGGGTGAAACAGATATGGCTCAATCTAACAATGTTATTTCTGCACTTCATTCTTTTACATACAGAGTTAACGTACAGATTGCAGGAACCCAAGCAACGTTCATTCCAGATACAGGAGCTGCCGTGACGCTCTTGCGTAAGGATGCAGCCCAACCACATCTCCCGCTATGTGAACTGAAACCGTGGACAGGAGATGGGCTGATTGGGGCAGGAGGAACTCCACTGCAAACCGTGGGGTATACAAACATGGATTTAGCAATAGCTGGGGGAAAGTTTCCCTCAGAAGTGATTGTGGTCGATTCTCTCATGACAGAAGGAATATTAGGGGTGGATTTCCTCAAGAAACACCGGTGCAATGTCGATCTGGAAGAAGGACGACTGACTCTGGACAATGGAAAGTTCTCAACTGTTCTTCTAAACAAGTTGGAAGATACAAGGCAGACGAGAGACGTATTCGTAGTCGACAATATCCAGATACCAGCATATAGTGAGCTGGAGATCAATGCTGTGACCTCACAAGGCGTGGGCGATGGAGGGGTGTGGCTGATGGAGAACAAACCGAAAAGGCAACAGACAGCCATGGTGGCTCGTAGCCTAGTAAGTCCCTGTAATAATAAAGTTGTTGCACGTGTACTTAACACAACGGGAGAAACAATTGTGCTGTACCAGGGGACTAAGATAGCTGAGCTAGAGAAAATAAGTGAATCGTGTATCTCAAGCATAGAGCCAGACAGCATTGAAAGCCAATGCTCTGCCACATCCCCACATGATATCTCAAATGAGAAACGCGAGTTGCTCTGGGGGGCTGTCGAGGAGAGTCAGGGGGACCTTACAGAAGCGGAAAAAGAGAAGTTCTTTGAGTTACTAATTGATTTTTCAGATATATTTTCCACATCAAAAGCAGATATAGGACGGACCAGCAGATTGCAACATTCAATCGACACAGGAGACTCCCCACCTATTCGCCAGCCAGTCCGACGCTTACCACCACATCGCAAACAGGAGGTACGTACCCTCTTACAGCAGATGAAGGATCAGGATGTGATACAGCCCTCGTGCAGTCCTTGGGCTGCCCCAATTGTGCTTGTCAAGAAAAAGGACGGCAGCACCAGGTTCTGCATCGACTACAGGAAGTTGAACTCGGTGACTAGAAAGGATGCTTACCCCCTCCCACGCATTGACGATACGCTTGACACCTTAGTGGGCTCACACTGGTTTAGCACTCTCGACTTAACCAGTGGATATTGGCAGGTAGAGGTGAAGGATGAAGACCGCCAAAAGACAGCATTTTGCACTCCAGAGGGCCTGTTTGAGTTCAAAGTTATGCCCTTTGGACTGTGCAACGCCCCCGCCACCTTCCAACGTCTCATGGATTTGGTTCTGGCCGGCCTGCAATGGTCACACTGTCTGGTGTATTTGGACGATGTCATCATCCTCGGTCGAACTTTCCTGGATCACCTCAACAACCTCCGAGATATATTCAAACGCATCCAAGATGCTGGCTTGAAGCTGAAACTACCGAAGTGCTCTTTTCTCAAAAAGAAAGTCGAATACCTGGGCCACATTGTATCAGAAGATGGAGTCTTGGTGGATCCAAAGAAGATTGAAAAGGTCTCTACCTGGCCTACTCCTTCCTCCACAAAGGAAGTTCAGCAGTTTCTAGGTCTAGCAAACTACTACCGAAGGTTCATCCAAGACTTTGCGAAAATCGCAAGCCCACTCCACAAGCTAACAGAACGTACAGCGCAATTCCATTGGACAGATGCTTGCCAGGTAGCCTTTGAAGAACTGCGCCACAGGTTAACATCCACACCAGTCTTGGCTTTCCCTGACTTTACGAGACCTTTCATTCTTGACACAGATGCCAGCGACAGTAGCCTGGGAGCTGTCCTCTCGCAAGTTAATGGAGAGGGCCAGGAGCAAGTTATCGCGTATGCTAGCCGCCTTCTATCAAAAGCTGAAAGACAGTATTGTGTTACTAGAAAAGAGCTCTTGGCCGTTGTGACGTTCACTCAACATTTCCGTGCATACCTTCTCAATCAACACTTCACCCTCAGGACGGATCATGGCTCCCTCACATGGCTGCGAAATATGAAGGATCCTGAAGGCCAGCTGGCACGATGGCTGGAAAAGCTGCAAGAGTTTAATTTTGAAATCGTACATCGACCCGGAAAAAAGCATAGTAACGCAGATGCACTATCGCGAATCCCTTGCTGTCAGTGTGGACGAAGTGATGAACAACCAGCTGTTATCGAGCCATTAGCCGTACTTGCAGCAGTACTTCAACAAGCCCAGCCGGGAGAGATGAGAGCTTCACAGTTGCAGGATCCCACTATTGGCCCAATACTAACAGCAAAGGAGAGCAATGAGCGACCACCTCACGACAAGGAAAAAAATGGAAATATCGAACGACGACGGCTACTCCAGTTATGGGATCAACTACTCGTGAGAGATGGCATCCTCTACCGGCAATTCATAGGCACTAATGGAGCACCTAACCACCTCCAGCTGATTCTACCTCTAGCACTCAGAGAGAATGTCCTAAAAGAGCTGCATGAGGGAGCAGTGGGTGGCCACCTTGGAGAAGAGAAAACACTCAGCCGACTCAAGGAGCGATATTACTGGCCTGGCCATTGGACAGATGTACGGAATTGGTGCCAGACTTGCGGAATTTGTGCCTCCCGGAAAAATCCCATCCCCAAACAGCGAGCAGCCCTGGGAACCATCAAGGCTGGCTACCCCATGCAAATTGTTGCAATGGACATACTCGGACCCCTCCCGGAGAGTGATGCTGGAAATTCATATATCCTCGTTGTTGGTGACTACTATACACGATGGATGGAGGCCTACCCGATCCCTAATCAAGAGGCAACCACAGTTGCAACGAAATTGGTTGATGAATTTTTCTGTCGGTTCTCCATTCCTGAGCAGATCCATTCAGATCAGGGGAAGCAGTTTGAGTCGGACATCATCGCTGAGATATGCAAACTGCTGAAAATCAACAAGACACGAACAACGCCCTACCACCCCCAATCTGATGGGCTAGTAGAACGGTATAACAGAACCCTGGTGAACATGCTTGCTACGTGTGCAGAAGAACATCCCTTCATGTGGGAAGAACATGTCAAGAAAATGTGTATGGCCTACAACTCCAGCATCCAATCTTCAACAGGCTATTCACCCTTCTTTTTGATGTTTGGTCGTAAGCCCAGACTTCCTGTTGACGTAATGTATAGCACTGGAGAAGCCGAACGCGATGTACCCGAATATGTCGCCACACTAAAGAAAACATTGTCCAATGCGTACACAAAAGTGCAACAGAATGTAGGCATCAAGCAAGAACATCAAAAGGAGTTTTATGATAAGCGAGTCCATGGTGCTCCACACAAGCCTGGAGATTTAGTTTGGCTGCATAACCCCGCAGTACCAAAGGGAAGAGCGAGGAAGTTCCACCGTCCTTGGACAGGGCCATACCTAGTACTGGAAAAACTCTCTGATGCAACCTACAAGCTCAAAAACGTTCGCAATCACAAGACTACAGTTGTTCACTTTGATCGACTCAAACCATGTGCAAAGAACACTCGTTTTCCACCCAACAACACTCGTGTCCAGCAACAGGTGAAATCAACGAACCGATCACAACCTATAGGTTCTGAATTGCAATTACTGGACGATGATCACGAGGACGAGCTTACCACCCCTCGCTATCCTCGCCGGAATCGCCGGCCTCCCGAGAGACTTGAACCTTATATTGTGCACTAAATCCGGGACGGATTATTTTTCAGAAGGGGGGTGGTGTAATGCACATGTATCATGGACAGTTGTTGCTCATGCACGGCACATATTAACACTTAGATCATGGGTTGTTGTATCATGATTTCACTACAGTACATATTCTCACTTATATCATTTCTTTAAGCTGAGTATCTCATTTATGTACTTACTGGTTTATGCATAGAGTCATATGTACATGTATTAGATCACTAGAGCTAGAGCTTCTAGAAGCTTCTTTTGTGTAGTCGTAGGGTATTTAAGGCTTGTATGATGCTGAACATTTCGATGCCAATCTATTATACTATTTGCTGCTATAATATCTGAGTTGCAACTCGTCGGCCGCGTTACACTATTGAAAGAATATTGGCGGATTTAAATTTGGCGGTTCGGTACGGGATCGCCATACGTATATATGCGAGTAGGAAATTTTGGCGGATTTTAATTTGGCGGTTGTAATAATAGACCGCCAAACCGCCAAATTTAATTCCCCGCCAAAGTTTTCCGGCTATACGGTATACTTAGTAAGTGTACGTGTACAACAACAATAATAATTAGCTACAAGCAGGGGGCTCACTTCACTCACCCCCTGCTGCACATGATTGTTGTATTTTGGCATTAGTTAGGAATCCACGAAGTAGCGGACGTGTATGTACTCCTATTCTTACGAAGGCATGGCCGGCCACTGCTGGTTTAATTAAGCAAGCGGCTGACATCGCCCTTTACCTGTACAGTTCTAGAACATTCTATCGAGCATGCGCATGCACACATACTGTGCCACTATTAGGTATAGGGTGCACGGCCACAGGCCAGAGTGCTAGTGTAATTAATTGCAACTGCAGATTAGCAAAGTGGCTGAAGCCACCCTTTACCTATGTTCTGGAACATTCTATTGAGCATGCGCATTCATGGTATCCTGTTTGAGCACATGCCCATTTGTTGCTTGGTTTTGTATAATCCGTCTGAGAAGCTAGTGTTTATGCCTGTAGCTAGTGCCAAGGCTGGCACTCGCAGAGATCCTATTCTTGTAGCGTGTAGTGCTCGAAGGCTAGAGATATAACATCTTATGTCGTGGGGTCAATTCATTTCCGCTGACCCTCCGTTATGGACGGACGGACAACTATAATTTTAATATATGATTGAACAGAGATCAACTTTTGCAATAAGTGTAAACAGCCTATTATTGACCAGTATGTATCAACCTCAACTATACCAAGTCTCACCATCACTAGTGATAGACAATAGAAAGAAACTCAAAACTAGCTACCTCCATGACGATCATAACTTCCAGGTGGATCAGACGTCATGCACAAGGTCATGTTAGTGTCCATTGTCGCCCATACCGTAGTGTCCTGGGTAAGCGGCCATGGGTGCTTCAACATAACTAGCAATTTTGGCTCGCTTGGGCGCTTACCTGGGATATAAACCATACATTAAATATTGTATAGAAGCTGCTATATTGACCCCTTGAAATGCGGTACACGGGCACTTACCCGCATGGAAGTGGGTACTTGCCCAGGACACTATGGTAATAATATTATTATGGTTAATCAAGAGGATAGTGTACGTGCCTGTTTTTTGTCATGACTATTATTCACAGAGATCTCTAGTTCCACTAAGTAGCCAGAGATGTAGTGTCTTGGGTTTTGTATGAAGTCAAATCATTTCTGCTTATTTTTACAGGAGGACTTACCCATCTGTATTGCTTTCTTGATCTCCTTTGCAATCTCTCTTTGCTTTGTCAAACAAACTCCTGAAACAGAAGAAAAAGTGGTCAATAAGTTATCCCAGAGATAATTATGAGGATAAGGCATGCTGGTGGATGCATGTGATGATCATTATCCATAGTACATTATGGACTGCCAACTTACTCGTTATGGTTCGTGGTAGAATCATTCCAGTCTGTTGGGAGACAAACTGGGACAACAGTCGAACATTCTGTGATAAAGAAAATTACTATTTAGTTGATTATAAAGCGAAGAAAAGGGCCTGCCTATTCTTGTATATCAGTTACCTCTCTCTCCCTCACACACACCCCTGAGTACTAGTACCCACCCACCTTATAATCAGCTTCAATATTCCTTGAGCAGAGACAGTTCTTGGGACAATCATTGACACCAGAAATTTGTGTATCATCAGCTGAAGCTACAGATGGCTGGGAGAAAGTAATGTAATATGTATAGTAATACATGCCACAGCAACATCATACTAGAACCATTAAAATTAATATGAAAGCTAACCAGCCGGCATGAAGTGGTGGACAGCGAAAAGTTTCTACAGAGCCGCCTCAGATTCATGTTGAACAAGATGTCGATACACAATCCTTCTGTTAAGAAAGTGCTTTATCATATAATTTAGGATATGGATCATTCAAATTATCATGAAAGTATAACGCACTGTGCGTGGATATCTGGAGGAGCCTTGCTGTAGCAGGAACTCTTGTAGACCTCAACATCTTCTTCCAGTCACTGATTCCAAATAGAGCCCAGACTAGCCCCGCCTACTAATAACGCATGCGCAGTGCCTTTCCGCTGTTTTGATAGTGAGTGCAGCCACTTGAGAATTCACATCTCATGCTGAGTCCCCCAGTTAAATCTTTGTTACACTGATCTGGCCGAAGAATGTCGAGAGCTGTCATACTATAATTACTCATCATGATATTAAATAGCTAAATTGACTCGTGATCCTCGATCTAGTTGAAGACTTCAAGTTTTATAGTTTGCTATCTTCTAAGCCTGTTTGCATGCAGTAGCTAGTTGTCTGATTTCCCGTATTTCAACTACAAGTACTTGTCATTATAATGCAAATTAGTGTGGTAGGCATAGCTAGCTACTACGCCATGTAGCTATGAACGATTTGGCAAAATATCTGTAACTCGATCTGTACATGTGTGATCTAACGGTAGCTAGCTCAGCTGCCAACTGCTAGGGAATTCCCCATGCAGAGAGATAGCTTAGAGATGCTGCACAGTGATCATATAGTTTCATTATATCCTCAAAATATTGATTTTTTTTTATCCTGTAGAGGAACTTAAGTAAGTTCAAAGTATAGCTAGCTATCATATTTACCTTCCTTAATAGTGCTACCCAGCTTGTAGCTACAAGTACTGGTGCCTAACGGACTTGCGTTGACCCAGTAGTAATCCTTACCCCATGGCCCACAACCACCAACCTAATAATTGTTGCAACTGAAGCGCTAACCCCTAACCCCTAGTGCCCTCTGCCTATATACCTGTAGTCTACAATCATAATAATTATTGTCTCCATGCAAACTTCCTGTTATTAATATGGTTTACAATGTAATTTTCTACAATGTCAAGGCTGTGCAGCTCTATAATATAGCTATAGGATATGCACACACTCACCTTGCCTGCCTTATTATGATATCAAAGTCAGCATCTATGATGATACTGTGTGATAATCGTAAACAAACCCACATTCATGTGGGTGGATGTCACATGATTTCTTGGAATTGTAGCTAGCTAGCTAGCTAGCTATACTGTTCTTAGAATCCTGTACCTCAGTGAGACCATAGATATTATATACATGAGACTCAGCTTGCATCAATATAGTTATTACAGGCATGCACGAAATGATTATTATTGCATGCATGCATGGTAAACTGCTTATGGTGTATCATAGTAATTATTTTGTTGGCCCAGTTACTGTACCATCATAATACCGTTGAGAAATTAATTAATACTAGGCTAAAATTTTATGCAATGCCATGGTATACATGCTGTTTCCTTGCAATTATTGATGGCTGGTATAGTTCATCTACAATGTCACTATTGATTGATTGAATGTTAAATACAGCCAGAGAGGGTATTTGTTATGCATAAGTTATCCCTTTATGACAATAATTATGCCAGAGCTAATTTTTATGCAAAAATTCAGTTCATTTCCTTGATCGTAATTGTAGTATAGCTATGTGCATGGCAGAAATGTTTTAGCACACAAGCTGCCATGCATGGATCTGAATGTGTATACGTATTCCTTGAATGATCAAAGAAACTGGAGCAAAACGTTTTATAGCTACATACCGAGCGACAATTGCAGTGTATAAAATGTCATTTTTATTATTATGCCGGAATTAAGAATAATAATATTATCACCATTATAGATATTAATTCATGAGCATGCAAGTGTAGAGGAATTCCTCTCAAGGACCATACACAGTTGTGAATAACAAATTTAAAGTTTTCATGGTATAAATTAAATGTTATTGTATAATCATTTCTAGCTATATTATTGAAATACACAAAAACTTATCAATCAATGTTCTTTCATCCAAGCTTGACGCATTTCTTTTAAATTTTGGAATCCCAGCTTGGAGGTCACAATCTCCTTCCACATCTGATCAATGCGCTCTTGAATTTCAATTGGGAGCTTCTGCTTTCCCTCACCCGACTTCCCTCCATTCTTCCGCACTCGACTGACAATTTCATCAGGCTCTTCCCCGATCTTTTCTGACAATGTCAAGGCGATTTTTCGCATGTCAAATTTTGAAGCAATTCGAGACATTTCAGCATGGGAAGTTGTGTGAACAACACGAGCAACAGCAGCATCGTCTAGTTCAACCTTCATAAATTTGGCGATTTGGCGTACAGAGCCAGCATGATCTTCCTTTAATTAGGTCATCAAAGAACAGTAGTAGCATATTCTCGTCATTTCGACGCTCCCACCACATCAATAGATCATTTAGCTGGCTCTCAATCGTCTTGAGGTAGGCATGAGCAAATATCGGCAAAGAAACTCTTCCCTTTAGTGCAAGAAAGGAATCCATGAAGTGGTAAGCAGATACGACTACGTCTTTCGGCTCCCTGAAGCTGAATATTCTCCTTTCTCCATCAGGAACAAATGGATATGGCACATCTATCGTATAAATATATGGAGCTGCTGGCTGTTTTGAATCAGCTTTTAGTCTACCAAATGGAATGTAGTTGATCACTTCTATTTGGTTTTCAAAGTTTGGCTCTTCTCCTTTCATATGCGTATCTGGTGGCAAATATGCAGCAGCAGCCACGTGGTACCATGCTTGGGTGGCACGACTACAAGCAAGTCATCCGGATTAATCTCCAAACTTTAAGATGGTTTCTCTTTGGCAGCATATAAAGAGGATGCTGCAATTTCCAACCTTCTTGTTAATTCTTGAATTTGCTGCTCATGGTTCCATGGTTCAACAATTCCATGCTGCCCAGAGTTGAAGCTATTCGATGGAGTTTGAGCTGCCATACGGATTATTTATCCAGCTATCAATAGTTGAAAAGTGTAGCTAAAGTAAATGGCTGGGCTGAATTTATACTGGCTTGCAGGATGGAGCAAATAATTATGTATACCCATAATGTGGTCACTGTTGCTATAGTGCATACCAATATTACACTCGTGACACACTATAATTAGAAAGCTAGCTGCCCATGGCATGATGCATTTATCATGATTACGGCACTTCCGGATTCCATGGGGTATCCCTATAATAATAGCAGCTATAATTATTATAGTTACCTTCCTAACTGGTATCCTACTACTGGCTACAAAACCACGCTTCAAACCTCACAGGGCGTGCATGATGAAAGGATCATGCTTATTGGTTTTCCTGGTATAGGTATAGTAAAATTCTTGGAAAAGCCACTGTGTGCATGGTAAACTTGTATTATATTATGGCCAGGTAGTGGCTAGCTATCTAACTGTTGGCCATCAGGACCTAAGACTATGGCAAGTATAGCATGTAAAATGGCAATCTGATAATCATAAAAACAACCTGAATTCCTGGAAAGACATGCACATTGATTTTCGAAGTAAATGTTATAGGAACTATGCATATTAATGGTGGGTTTGAATAGCTATAACTATAATAGAATCTGATAATGATAAGAGTGGGTAATAGCTAATTAGGAAGAGTAGCTATAATAATAATATTGTATGTCAGTGCCCTGTGAAATGATGGCACCATCCTACATACTGTGTCAGTCTAACCATAGCTATGTAATTTCATGTTCTGTTTACGCAGTGATCTTACATGTGGCTGTGTGGTTGCAGATGTGCTGCCACATACAACAACTGCTCCCCCCCCCATGTAGACATAGACTATAAAGTCTTGTGGCCACATAATACTATTGATGTTGTCACAAAATCATGCATGTATTTCAATACTATAATAATCTTAGCTATATAGCTACATGCTGTGATGTTTAATAATCAAAATCATGATACTATACACTCATTGATACTAAGAAAATTATTTTATTATTCATCGCTATCTCAGTGATAATGTCGGCGCGTAATCATATCTTTGCTGATGTCAGACAACTGAGAACATCCTACATAATATTATTATTGTGATGATATTCACTATTATTGTGGTTGTAGGATAATAATAATACTATAATATAGTAACAAAACCTGGTAGTTACCTGCAAGGCGCATAGTCACTTTCAGTTCTTCTTTCAGAATTGAGAGAGCCAGTTCAATTCCATCACTCCCCTAATAATATTATTATTATTTATAAAGAAGTCAACAAACTGGGAACAAAGAAATGACTGCCGTATATAATAGGGGCATACTATTTTTTTTGTCAGATGATGTAATAATTGTAATATTGGTATATATATGTGATTCTAGTGAATTCAATGATACCCTATAAATTATTACACCTTATAAGCTAGGCCCCAAAGTATTGGCCGTCCAATAAAAACAGCCTTTGCTCCAAGGGCAAGAGCCTTGAAGACATCTGTTCCATTCCTGATGCCACCATCAATATATACTTCCGCCTTATCTCCTACAGCAGTCACTATCTCTTCAAGTACATCGATCTACATTAGTAAATTTACAGTCATACATGACATTGTACATCTTGAATTTATGTGAGTCAGGTATGACATGTACTATGTCTTTTTATAGCTATAGACAGTAAACTACTAAAGTCTTACTGTAGCTGGCACACAATCTAGCTGCCGACCACCATGGTTTGACACAATGATACCACGAATATTGTGTTTCATAGCTTCAGTAGCATCTTCAGTGGTCAGTATTCCCTTGATCACAATCGGGAGAGAGGTCAATGTTTGGACCCATTCAATCTTTTCCCATGTGATAGGGAATGACAAACAATTATCAGTTACATGTTTGACAACCGATACATTAGGAGGGATTTTCAAAGATGGAAAGGTGGTGAGCTCCATATCGAAAACATGCAAATTGTCCCTTGGAATTGCTATATTGGGTTGATCAACAGTAATAACCAGAGCCTTGTATCCTAATTTCTCTGCTTGAATGATATGTTCCTTTATCAGATCATCTGATAGAGTAAGCATCACCTGGCACCATAAAAGTCCATTTTTGTTCATCTTTGCCACATCTTCCATTCTGGTTGTCGTGAATGAGCTTAATATCATACATGTATTCATCCTGGAACATACTGCATAATACATAATATTATTATTATCATATTATAATATTATGCATGTATCATACGTGTAGACTTTTATACGATGTGGGATTGTAGCACCAGTTAACTATTGTGTGCAAAATTTCCACTGAATAATTAATATCATATCCACAACAACCTTCACTCCAACATGCAGGAACACCAACTGAGCAAAACCCTGGTCTAAATCACAACCAAACTAGCTACAGTGGAACCCCACTAATGGATAATTCTGAATATCCAATTATATTATTTCCATAGACTTCAATATAATATTATTCAAATATCCTCAATGGCAGATACCCCACTATTCCGTATAATAGATATTTCCTTTGGTCCCATTCGAGTCTGCGCAAGTGAACAACCTTGTATAACGAGCCACACCCACCATTTATAATTAATACAATGTCATGGGTTGATCGGGGGGGGGGGGGGGTTGCTGGGGATTCCCCCCTCCCCATGCAAAGGGTCAGAGTCACAAAAAGTACTGTGTCTAGCCATGCAGATGTGGTACAGTGGAACCCCTCTAAACCAGACACCACTGGGACCAACAATTGTTGTTGACCGCACCCAATCACAGCCAACTATGATAATTAAAGCATGACTGTGGATGAGAGGTCCGTCAACTGACAGCTCCTAGGCAAGAATTGGATCGACACATAGTTACTTGGGCTTTAACCATAGCTACTGGTCGCTGAAACTGACCATTTTTATAGCTATTTACCTAAACTTTAGTTCTATATTCAAGGGAAAGTTGCATTATTATTATAATAGTGACTTCCTATTAATACCGGGCAAAAAAATTATAGAGTAAGCTGCCATAATGATAATTATTAGAATTATTGGCATGTACCTGTACGTAATACTGTCACCCCTGCCCCCAACCCGATTATCAGCATCTAGTTTACGACATATTTTACTGGACATCGTTGAAGCGTTTATGGACCTGAAACTCTCAATAGCCATTGCATGCACACCAAGGGAAGTAAAGGAAGATACTATCGTACTTAATCTAATACTACGTATGGAAAAAAATAATTTCAATTTTGAAAAATGTGCGCTTTTCTGGTAAGGTCATTAATCATCACTCCATATTATATACACGTTACGAGAATTCGTAAAATGCTAATTTCTTACGTTAGATTGGATCATACGTTGTATTTGATTAACTGTAAGAAGGCATAGCAAAGAAGCTCTATAGCTACTAAGTTTAATTGAAATCGGATAACGTACTCGGCATTTAGAGGCCTAGGGAGAAAACAGCTCATGGCAGCTTTATTATGGCCTGGCAAGAGCTATAGAAAGATTTATTCTGTCATTATCGTTCCTAGACTAGACTAACTCCTTCATGATTTTATTGTACAGTTGAAACGGCTCTAGCTGTATAGCTATTGATTGTATATGCATATATAGTATCAATAATAATATGCACATTCACAGCTGTCATTCAAAGATGAAGCAAGCGATCGATATGAGAATACAGCTATTGTGTATATATATAGGTGGACATCCTGAAGTATCTGAGGATATTTTAAAGAATTTCATTGCAAGTTAGGCAGCAGTAAAAGGCTTGAGAAGGCAGTGATGATAATACGTACCAGTTGACAATAAAGGGCATTATAATTTTACATCTGCGCATTAGCACTCAAAGCTCATTGATTAATAGGGCCTGCCTCTCTGGATTCTATCTAATGAAAGCCTACTTCATGACCTTTCTTTTGGTGCAAGAACCAAGTTCATATATCATTCCTGGCAGGAGTTACAAATAGAGAAAAGTTGTATGCCGATAAATGGCGGCTTATACACTAAATTATTAGTTGCAGAGTATGTAAATAAAATCACTGACCTCTAGCTGTAGCGATATCCCCTTCCCAGTGAAGGAGACTTTTGCCACCTGTTGGAGACATGCATATTGGAAATTCTATTGCTTCACCTAACAATTGCATTTTCATATTGAAGTCAGAAGTATCACGGATATATCTGGGACGAATCTGATACCTAAAATGGAAGCAAGAATTCAAGTGAGTAATAATAATATTTATTATAGGCAACAATCATGGTAACTATTACAACTAGTCTAAGAGCTCGTAGAGCACATACCCCACACCCTTTATAAACTTATGCATTGTAGTAGATATAGCTACCGTAGATCGGGATATTTTTGCTGATAAAATATTTCACTTGTAAATTTTTCGCATAGTCGAAATTTCGTCGCCGCCGACTTTAGCAACCAAAATAGGTATAGGTCGACATACATTACACAAAATATTTTGCGTGTTTAATTTTTGTCAGAAAAGGTCATCGATGAAAATTTTTTAACGGCGAAAATTTCGTGATCAACGGTTAGCTAATTTAACACAACAGCTTCATGGTGTATCTGTGTATAAGGGAGATGACGTAACTCACTGGGTAACAGTGTTAATTTGAACTATCTTGAGTATGCAATTCTGTTCTCCTTTAAAACTTGTTGGTTGCCACTCGCAAAAAATCCATACACATCCCTCAATAATGACCTCCTGGCAAGGGCCTCGATATCATCTAAGCATGTTGGCTCATCAGCGAACCTGGCTGTGCAATACTGCATCACTCGCATGACTGGATATAATAATAATTATTATAATCAGCCCTGTGTTATAGGGTTTAATAGGCCAAATTAGGTAATTATCTTGTAACCCAGGCTGTGTCCTGGTGTGTGGGTTGGGGACCGGATTACAAGACTACGGTCTGGTTTCCAGCCCCTTCACTTGCACCCACGTACATGCACGAGACTACAGTAGGTTCTGATAACTTATAATATTATACAACATACCTCTAAACCGAAAAGCAAATAAGCCCAAGGTTGCTACAGTCATCATAGAAGAGAAAAAAAGATGATCATTTTACAAAATGAAAAGTTTAGCTCGTAATTTACCCCTACGACCAGTAGCACCTATAGTACTCTCGTTAGCACGTTCCCCACGATATTTGGCCTCCCAGTGAGCTGATCGGATACAGGGTGACTTCAGACTTGGACTGTGAGACTATAATATTTAATATAGGCTAGCGATACACTGAAGTGTAGGGTTCCTCGCTCAGCGGCTCTGTGGCGCCGGGGTCCGTTATGGCAGATACGGGCCGAATATTTATATAATTTCTGCAAAGCAGGGGTTACAAAGCATGCAACTGAAAAGAGAAAGTAATAATTAGCATTGGTATGATTTAAATAAAATTAAAGTCTCCTGAGAGCAGACTTGAAAGCAGGCAGGGATGTAGCAGAAGCTATGTCGGGTGGTAGCGAGTTCCATGCAGCAATAGTGCTTGGGAAAAAAGAGTGATAAAATTGGGATGAGTGAGATGAAACGGAGACCAAAGAATTAGAGTGAACAGAGCGAAATGTGTAGGAAGGATGGCTGGCTTGGATTGGGGCTTCAGGGAAAAAAGTTGCTTCATTAATTATCTTGAAGAGATGGCAAAGTTTTGCATGCTGTCTCCTAGTTTGCAATGAAGGCAGATTGGATTGCTCGAGTAGCTCTGTGTAAGTTGCACTCCAAGATTTCAAACAAACCCTAAGGGCAAACTTTTGCATGTCTTCGATAAGTTCAATATCCTTCTTCAGGAAAGGGTCCCAGGATGCAGCTGCATATTCGAGATGGGGCCTAATGAATGATACGTACAGTTTCAGTAGGGTATCGCTAGAACTGTACTTGTGAAAGCGCCTATAGAGTAGACCGATTAATTTCCTTGTTTTGATGCAAATCTTGGATATGTGCGCTGACCAGGTTAAATCAGATGTTATTAGCACTCCCAAGTACTTGTAACTGGTAACACAAGTGAGCGCTGAGTTGCCTAGGGTTAGGCAAGGAGGTGAATTAGAGAGAGAACGCTTCCTAGAGAGAAACATATGACAACACTTTCTTGGGTTAAGGGTAAGGTACTTGGCAGTGAGACAGGTATTAACTGCATCTATGTCAGCTTGAAGATCTGCATAGTTATCAGGAGAATTTATGACTCTATATAATGCAATATCATCAGCAAAAAGATTAATTTTGCTAACAGCAGAGATGCAGCTGACTACATCATTAAGGTAGATGATAAATAAAAGGGGACCGAGTACAGACCCTTCAGATAGGACTTGGAGAATATTGGAGGATGAACCCTCATTGACAACAGCAACATATTGTTTGCGCTCGGTAAGATAGCTCTGGACCCACTTCAGATTGATGCCAATCTCTTCAAGCTTCTGAAGTAGGGGTAGGTGTGGAACAGAATTGAAAGCTTTTTGAACATCGAAGAATACCACACAAACCTCCAGCCCATTGTCCAGGGCATAAAGCCAATCATAGATGACCGAGATTAGGGCAGAGATGGACGAACGATGGTGCATAAAACCCCACTGATGATCAGAGACAGGGTAAGTATTACAGATATGATCTAGGATTAAATTTTTGACATGCTGCTCCAACAACTTACTAATAGTTGAGAGAGTAGATATTGGTCGGTAACCTGAAACAGAATTTTTGAGATCGGCATTCTTAGGCACGGGGACTACCCTAGCAAGTTTCCAGTCCTGAGGGAACACTTCTTCAGCCAGGGAAGAGTTAAACAGCTTGGCAAGGCTGGGTGCTATACTATATGCAGTGGATCTTAACATTTGTGGAGAAATCCCATCAGGACCGGAAGACTTGGAGAGGTCAAGAGACAAAAGCATTTCAGCAACACAATCGGAGTCACATTGAAGATGCACTGGGAAGTTTGATGGGTCAAGATCGGTTTGAGTAGACTGAAATACTGATGAGCCATCGCTGAGAGGTGGACAGCTACGATTGAAGCAGGAGTAAAAGAAATTATTCAGCATGACAGCCTTAGCTTGATTTGACTCAGCAAGTGTGTTACCGTCAGAGATGGAAGGAATAGCAGAGTTTTTGCTTGTACCCAGCTTCCTGACAGCCTTCCAAAACTCTTTCGAGTTAGCAGCATCAAGGTTGTTAAAGAAAGATTGCCTACTATCTCGAAGCATAGATAACACTCGATTCCTATGGTGCTTGTATAACTGATAATCAGCAGAACAGCCTGAACAC
This sequence comes from Cliona cf. orientalis, assembly GCA_963930775.1. NCBI lineage: Eukaryota > Metazoa > Porifera > Demospongiae > Clionaida > Clionaidae > Cliona > Cliona cf. orientalis. The sequence continues at coordinate 3,824,344 of OZ005695.1, forward strand.
TTGGCTTTACGGAATAGGGCTCCCCTTTTACGCATTGTTTGCTTAATTGCGTGTGTTACCCATGGCACTCTCTTTTCTGATTTAATGGTTACTTTGGGAATACAACGACCAACAGCGTACAGAAAGCTGTTCTTCCACCTGGTCCAGCTGGAGTTGACATCATTAATTAAAATGGTATCCCAATCTAGATCATCCAGAAGAACTGCAAGAGCGTCATAATCCGCATGGGAGTACCTCCACACCTGCCTTGGTGGCATCCTGGTCTGCTTCTTGGGAGACATAACATAAATACTCAGGTGCAGGCCAAAGTGGTCTGAGTTTGCTAAAGGTGGGATAGTTGAACAAGATTGTACCTGTGAAGGGGATGAAACAAAAATTAAATCAATTAAAGTGCAAGAATGATCTGAGGTCCGAGTGGGCTCAGTTACAACTTGTGATAAATTAAATGAGGAAGTAGCTAATAGAACACAATTTAGAATAAAGATAAGTTTGCGTACAAAAATAATCAATGTTAAAATCTCCTAGTAAAACAAAATTAGAAAATAAGGATACATCTAAACTACAGAGCATACAAAACAGCGAGTCAAGTAAAGTAATACAGGAATTGGGGGGTCTATACAGCAAAGCAATAACAAGATCAGGGTTATGATGCCTAAACTTATTACAAAAGAGCGAAAGAATAATACACTCCAGACTGTTGGAGCCTTTGTGATTAAGTGAATATGTAAACGTTGTATTGACAAAAATCAATATACCACCGCCATGTCTATTGCGGTCAAAACGAATAACGGTATAACCCTGGATGGCAATTTCAGAGTCTAGAATATCAGTATCCAGCCAGGTTTCTACTAGCTACACAAATAATGTCGGGGGAATAAACTGAACTTAAAATTCTGAGATATTGTTTGTTGGGGTCTGGGAGATTTTGATTTTGAAGTCCTGGTTCAGTGAAGTTTGTTAGTATGTAAAGTGGGTAAAGGGTCCGAGACTAGATAGCTCTATCTTGATCTAATAGTGGACTTTGATCTCTAGACCCTTTACCACTGAGCTTTGAGTAGCTAGCTGCCGGTGTCATAGGTGGAAATGACTCCCCCTCAAAATGACTCCCCAGTCATTCTATATAGCTAGCCTAGGCTCAAATGACCCCCCTTCATTTTAACCTAGGTAGAAATGAATCCCCAGTCATTTCTACCTGAGGAATAAATGACTCCCTCCAGGATGAAATGACTCCCCTACAATGGCAACTTATTTAGCCCGGGGAGTCTTATGTCCAGAGAAGCTGCTCAGCTGCAGAGATGCAAATTGAACAAAATACTAATTATCTGGGAGGAGTCATTTCCTCCTGGAGGGAGTCATTTCATCCTTATGACTGGGGAGTCACTCTAACCTGGGCCTGGGAGTCATTCTAGCCTGTGACACCGGTGTCATAATATTATCCGCTATAGCTATAGGAATCTCGTTATGTACAGACTTACTCATTGGTATTTAATCACAGGGGTTCCCCCAACCCGCGCCGCCGAGGAGCATCAAGTTTAACCCCTTTCGTATGGAATTCCACGCCCTTGCGCTTGCGCTGACGCACACTCTTGACAGCTTTCTATACAGTACAGAATGTCCTCATAATAATAATATTAATATTATGCCCCTATAAAATTCATAAGGATGTTTATCGTTACAGGTCAGTAGCTACTGCACGACAAGTTAGCCTTGCAAAGTTGCCTTAGCTGAGCTCTTGAGTCTTGATCTGCACTGACAGAGGCTAGGTGTGCCTCAGTCCACCTACATGTAATAGTACTCAAATAGCTACATGTAGCTAGCCACTATGTTGCCGCCCTGGTTCTTTAGAAGTTCTCAGGCTTGTAAGTTGTTTCACTCTCAAGGACGTCCTATGGCTCGGACACCATGCTTTGAGTCCTGGTGATATTAAATTAAGCCTGTCTTTTTATCAGAGCTGTCTCCAAGAACGGTAGCTACTCTTTGCTCAGGAGGTTTCGTATCTTACTTTAATATTAAACTGTAGCCATGTTGTCTCAGCTGGCCGCAGTAAGATATGAAATCTCCTAGTCTCCCGGCTTTTAATATATTTGAGGAGTCTAGCAGACTCTGTAGCGAAAAGCTTCAACATTTGGCACCCTGGCCCAGGCAGAATTAGCTATATCTATATTGAGCAGCTGAATCACCTTTCATGGTTTCGATAAACCCAGTGAAGATAGAAGAGGGGTGGATGAGATACCGTGGCAAACACAGCATTGCCTACCTCCACCACCTAATGGATTTCATATCGAGTCGAGATTTCTGGAAGACTTGAAGCTCCAGAGATGGCAAAACAGCATCCAGTCGTCTCCGTCTACTTAACAAAATCCTAGCCTCCGAAGACTATAAATTTATTAACTATAGTACGCATGTGACATGATGTGATTTCTATTGAACGTAGACTATCAGAGCGCAAGGGCGTGGAATTCCATACGAAAGTGGTTAAACTTGATGCTCCTTGGCAGGTTGGGGGACACCCTGTGATTAAATACCAATGAGTAAGTCTGTACATAACGAGATTCTAGCTATAGTATACGTACTGTATAGTAGCGCATATTATAGCGAGGCTATAGCAACATGCGTAACACGTGAACAGTCACATGATTTTCATGGTATACGGTATTGACCAGGGACTGGACTGGAAACGCTACATTATTACGCTCGCGAAAATTCTACAATCATCGTTACGCCCGGAAGTGTACCCGGAAATGTCTGACAGTATTGCTACTATACTGGACTAGGGTGCCAAGACAGTCAATATGGCCGTCCTAGTACTTCTATGAAGGCTTGTAGGAAACTCTTAGATAATGTTTGGCACACCAAATGTTGTTTACCCAGTGAAGCAACGGGTAAACTTACTTTTTACGTTTGAATAATGCTCATGTCTGTTTTAGTTCGTGAGATTATCCAGCACAAAAGGTGTCCATCTTTGTCAAGTAAATTTTTAAACTTGGGGGGGGGGGGGGGGGGGGGGGGGTCTTGTGCTCCTAGAGTATCTTCCAGCTCAAAAGAATAGCTACTGTGCACCCAGTAAAGCAAGATTGGGGCTTACTACTCGCGCAGTGTAGAATCCTATGAAAGCTTCACTTTCTGAGCTAATCCAGCACAAAGTACTGCCAGGACATGAAAAGTAGCCATACTGAACTTTTTCACTCATAGAGAGCGCACTCAGAAGCACACTCACCACAAAATGGCTTTAAGCACATTGTATTACGACTACGGTCTACTGTAGACGCCCTCACAGACGCTGACTCCGTTGTCAGGTCAACCACCGTTGGTGTCGATCTCCAAGCAGCCTTTGTAGCTTCTTACCGCTCGCGATATTTTTTACCATTGCAGAAACGGAAATGTGTACTTTGTAATAGGGCGGCGCGCGCGTTTCCAGTCCATCTGAAACTAAGATATGTATAGTCCCTGTATTGACCAAACGCAGGGGAGGTAGGACAGGCTTGACCTTTGGCTAATAGTTCACTAATTAAATCGCTAGTAGAGGCTGTCATGAAGATTTTGAGAGAATATCGTTGTGATTTTCGAGCTCAGCGCTATTGATTTAGTGGGGGAGCCTCTCTTTCTGGACCAAACGGGACTTTCCCTTGCCTTTGACCATGCGAGTCAAGTCAGTACAGAAACTATTGCAGGCATATATAGATTCTACAAAATTCTAGACTAGGTAGATATAGGTATCTTACACTCTGATTCGATGGGGCTTTGCATTCCAGTCTGCGGATAGCTAGCAGCCAAACATGTGCCACTAGCATTGTTGACGACCTTTACCAGCTCATAGTATTTGTTATGCGCATGAGCAGAAAGCACATGGGCCTGAGCTGCACTGTCGATAGGCGTGGTTACAAAGGCTAACAAAAAGGCACTATTTGTGACGCTCGTGGACTATGTCCCTCGATTCGAAGCACGCTGAAGCCCGTTTTTCGCCAAATGCGACTGATTCATTGTACTTACTAGTTGCTCAGGTGCCTAGACCTCGCGATATGGCGATTTTTGTGCTCACAACAACGACGATAACGATACGACCGATTACTTTACCCCTTGCGCATGCGCGCGGGGTAATTCGCGATATGGCGATTTTTGTGCTCACAACAACGTAGTCTCGTCCCCAGACCCCACCCCCAAGAGGAGGAAAGGGTCTGGTACACATCGAGCGCTTTTTGGGGCGCACAGGATGCAGCATGTCATGTGATCGTCATGACAACGCATCGCATAGGCATGGCAACGCATCAGCGGCTCTCACGTGCAGCAATAGGCGGCTAGCGCGCGGTGTCACATGATAATCACATGCAACACAGGAAAAGTAGTCCACGTAAGCGGACTAACGCGGTCCACCGTAGTGACAAAAAAACGGGCGCCACACTACAAGTGGACGGCCTTCCTTTAACGCGGACTCAGTCAGTGCCCCGTATATGCACAGCACGGTAGCCACGGTCTCCGTTGCTTGCACGGACACCGTACCGTCCCCGTACGTGGCGAATGACGGACTCCGTTGCTACACCTAGAATGACTCCACCCTAATGCCACGCCTACATATTATAAGGATACGCTGGGCCTCCGCGCGCGCCGGCACATCAAGCATTTCTAGTTCTGCGCATGTGCATATGCATTGCCGCTACACGACAACCAAAGAGGTGTGGTTTTGAAGTTTACGATCGATCGAGCAGACAGTACTAGAAGGCTACAACAGCAAGCATGGACATTTGTGGGTTCTCAGAGCAAGTCCTCATATCGCCACAGAAATAGCCGAGAATGGCCGAAGGAACAACCAATGAATAAGAGTCTAGTCTCGGAATCTGGACATACTTCAGTTTGCTGAGATAGTCTCGACGACCCATCGCCGCACAGCCAAGTTCAACGGTCCATAACTTGGATGGGATGTGTAAATACAGGTATGGCCATACTGTTTAAGTTGCTACTGGCATAGATACTTCTGCTTGATAGAGCTGGTTCAGTTTTGTTTGAAGATAGAGCCGGCGCGCCAAATAATATTATATTTAAAAAGCTAGCTAGCAACCAACATTTAATACAGTTTCACCTCCTGCCTACACAGGTTTATAAGCGATCACAGTTGAAAATTTCCAATGATCACTCGTAAAAGGATTGAAAGTTAAGTGTTTGTGTATAAAGCCATAAGGAAATGTGTGTTAGTTTGATTGTTCTTGCTAGCTCCATACTAGCTATAGACTAGAGGTGCACTCTGCACATAGCTACTAATATTGTACACCTGGTATGATGGTTAGCTAACAATAGATTCTGTAATTGAGCTAATAAGCGTTATCTGTCTGATGATAATCACTCAATAGTTTATCATTCTACTTGGTATTTACTATGTGACTAGACTGGACAGTAGAATAATATTATAATATGCGTATAATAATAATTATTATGTTGGAGAGTGTCATTTAGGTATGTAGCTGAAAGAGTATAAAGGTTAATTAAGGTTATGTGTGGATAATAAGATGTATGTGTGCGGAATTTGAGCCTGTTCGTGAGTGATTCTGAGTGAGCATATAAATAATATTGTCTAGCCTGCTGTAAGATGGCACATCTTTCACAGCAAGACTCAGCTAAGATGGCACATCTTTAAGCTGAAAGAGAATAAGGGTATGGGTACATGTATGTGTGGATATTTTGTGTGTGTGGAGCTTGAGCCTGTTTGCGTCTGGTTGTTGATTCTGAACGAGCATGTAGTTATTTAGCCTGCTGTAAGATGGTACATCTTTCACAGCAAGACTCGGCTAAGATGGCACATCTTTAAGCTGAAAGAGAATAAGGGTATATGTACATATATGTGTGGATACTTGTTGTGTGTGTGTGTGGAGCTTGAGCCTGTTTGTGTCTGGTTGTTGATTCTGAGCGAGCACGTAGTTATTTAGCCTGCTGTAAGATGGCACATCTTTCACAGCAAGACTCAGCTAAGATGGCACATCTTTAAGCTGAAAGAGAATAAGGGTATGGGTACATGTATGTGTGGATATTTTGTGTGTGTGGAGCTTGAGCCTGTTTGTGTCTGGTTGTTGATTCTGAGCGAGCACGTAGTTATTTAGCCCGCTGTAAGATGGCACATCTTTCACAGCAAGACTCGGCTAAGATGGCACATCTTTAAGCTGAAAGAGAATAAGGGTATGGGTACATGTATATGTTGATATTTTGTGTGTGTGGAGCTTGAGCCTGTTTGCGTCTGGTTGTTGATTCTGAACGAGCATGTAGTTATTTAGCCTGCTGTAAGATGGTACATCTTTCACAGCAAGACTCGGCTAAGATGGCACATCTTTAAGCTGAAAGAGAATAAGGGTATATGTACATATATGTGTGGATACTTGTTGTGTGTGTGTGTGGAGCTTGAGCCTGTTTGTGTCTGGTTGTTGATTCTGAACGAGCATGTAGTTATTTAGCCTGCTGTAAGATGGTACATCTTTCACAGCAAGACTCAGCTAAGATGGCACATCTTTAAGCTGAAAGAGAATAAGGGTATGGGTACATGTATGTGTGGATATTTTGTGTGTGTGGAGCTTGAGCCTGTTTGTGTCTGGTTGTTGATTCTGAGCGAGCACGTAGTTATTTAGCCTGCTGTAAGATGGCACATCTTTCACAGCAAGACTCAGCTAAGATGGCACATCTTTAAGCTGAAAAAGCATAAGGGTATGGATGGATGTATGTGTGGATATTTTGTGTGTGTGTGAAGCTTGATTCTGTTTGTGTCTGGGTGAGTGATTGTGAACGAGCATGTAGATGGATATCTATTATAGCCTGGTGTAAGATGGCACATCTTTCACAGCAAGACTCTGCTAAGAATCGTTTGGCACAGTTCACATAATATAGCACATCTTGTTGGCCATGCATAGCCTGTAGACAGTGCCGGCCATGTGCTTTCTACTCGTATGCATATGAGCACCTGCATGACAAGACAGTATTATGCAGTTAAAGTTTGGCAGTTAGTATTAGCATATCTGTTTAGATTCGAGCTCAGTATGTACGCGGGATATGCATAATTACCGTATAGCGGGAAACTTTGGCAAGGTTTTTAATTTGGCGATTTGCCAATATTTAAATAACGTAATGACTACGTGTGCGCATGCGCATGTGAATGAGAGCAGTGCGAATTCAGCAAAATTAGATTGCTTGCTCGCAACCTTGGTGTAAAACAGAATCGTTTGTCAGGAATCAATGTCACTGCTCGAGTTCTTTCAGGATAAACATCCGACGCTACCTTCGTCATCAACATGTGCCTACTCGTCTCTCAGCAGGAAGGACCTCGACCACATGAACAAAGAAGTGAAGCGCGTTCTTGCTGTAGAGAACTCAGGTGAATGGAGTGGCTGGCCGGCCAGCTGATCCATGCATTACATCACTTGTTTATTGCGTCATGCGCTTGTGCTCACAATTTGTCAAGTCGCCAAATTTAAATTCGCAAATATCTTTAAGGGAGTGATTTGCCAAATTTACCCGCTATATGGTATGTACTCCGTACACTTATAAAGTTTAGCTATAATATTATTGTTTGATATACAACACTTGGTATGCAGATTATTATGCAAATCAATTATTAAATTTGTAGAAGCAGTCCATAGCTACTGCGAAGGTCGTCGGAGGATATTTAGTGATAACTACTTCAAGAGTCAAGACTATGAAACTTAAAGACTATGGAACTTGCTGAGTGACAATGTAGTAGTTGTAGCATAGCTGGTGATTAATTTTGTTGTAGACTAGGCAGCAGCTCTGAGAGCTGTAGCAGTGAACCTGAATAAATAATATTATGCAAATTGTCATCATTGCCAATTAATAATTAATTTTAATAATATGAATAATTCATGCGCTATATGAGGCGAGGCATAGGGAGCAGCGAATACTGAACGGGGTAGGACTGACTGGAACGGGGTCGCTAGACGGAGTCGATACGTGCTAGAAGACGGTGGCGGCCGCTCGAGAAAAGGCCAGAGACGGACTCAACTCGGAAGAGACGGAGTCACTTGACGGACAAGGACGGATTAAACGAATTATGTAGGCGGTCTGCGACGGTCTCTGCACGGATCTGATTGCGGACTCAGTATGACAGTCCGTAAAAAGTGGTCCCAATACGGGCGACAGCAGTACTCGTTGTCCTGGACATCGGAGTTTCCGTTCAAAGCTCGTCTATGCGGTGAACGCGGGCGTAGTTCTCCACGTATACTGTGCAGTGCACGCGGCTAGGTTTCCCTGTGCAAGCCACATGGCGTGAATCTGATTGGTGCGACAGAATTCAGACATGCCAAGTCAGCAAGACCCAAAAAGCGCTCGATGTGTACCAGACCCTTTCCTCCTTTTGAGGGTGGGGTCTGGGGACGAGACTAACAACAACGACGACAACGACACGACCGATTACTTTACCCCTTGCGCATGCGCGCGGGGTAATTATTAGTAACAGGGCTCCCCCAGTAAATCAATAGTGCTGAGTTTGAAAATTGCAATAATATCCCCTAAAAACCTTCACCATGAAAGCCTATACTAGCAAGTTAATTGGTGACCTATTAGCCAAAGGTTGATTATGGCCGTGGCATCCTCTGGGTTCATGATGGTTGGAGCAGATCCTCTATACAGTGGATGATGGCATTAATCTCTTCAGGTATGCATGGTATGATATACAGGCCCGTAGCTGGGGGGGGGGGGGGGGGGGGGTTCGAGGAGTTCGATCGACCCCCCCCCCCTAGCCTGGCTGTTGAGGCCCACCAAGGGAGCTGCTCTCGAGCTTGTACTGATTGCAAATTATGAATGATGAGTGGTTACTAGGACTGGGCTAAATCTTCGTGAATATTTTTTTGAATAGGCAGCTTCTTGAAGAAGTTGAATAATTAATGGCCGGGCTTCTCAACTGCTCAAGGAAGTAGCTAGTGAGCATACACAATGTGTGTTTAAAATAGAAAGCTTTGTGTTATTTGACATGAATCTGTGATCAAATGGAGGAAGCACATGAGCAAACAGCTCAGATAACTAGTCGTCGATCATTTTTGGGAGTGCTAAAAGCTCCTTTAGCCTCAGAACTTACAATAAAGAGAAAATTTTCATGTAATCCAGCACTAGTTTGCCAAAATGTATGTGTACATTCTGGTCATATTCATGTTCATTTGCATTAATTTTTATCAGCTTTTGTTTAAGAATAATAGGTAACTTTCTCTTGAATAATGGGGTAGATAAGTGAAGAATAATTTTTGAATAATGGGCAAATTTAAAGGAATATTTGACCCAGGCCTAGCTCCTGGTAATGATTTCATTCCTTCTGTTCTTCTGTGTCTCATAATAATATTAATCTCCTTCCCCCACTCTCTCTCTCTCTCTTTCCCTTACGCTCTCTCTCTCTCTCTCTCTTTCCCTTACGCTCTCTGTCTCTCTCTCTCCCCTCTCTCTGTATATCTTCCTTCTCGCTATAGGGGACTCATATACCTTGAGGCCCTGTTATACTTCATAAGCTTGAAAGTTTTGACAACAATGAGTATAATCCTATATTATTATATCAGTTGTGTGGTAACAATAAAATGTTTACCTGTTATAGCTACATGGATAATCACATACATAATTTCATATACAGCAACGACACTCACTAATTCTTATTCTATGCCTAAGAACTGACAACTACACAAGACACATAATGTCATAGTAATAATATTATAGATCTACCGTGAAGCTACACAATACCACTAGTACTAGACTACTAGTATGGAACACTGATCTATGTTTATCATAAAATTAATGTCTCGTACTGTAAACCCATTGCCAGCAGCAGTAGATAGCTATATACAACACTGCGACAAAAATTAAATCAGAACTCTATAGAATATCTTGTACACTATCGGCTAATTGTGGTAGTCCAGCATCAATCAAAGCCTGAATGAGTGCAGTCCAGGATACCTCACCATTAGTGCCTTCTAACCATGTGGCTAGCATCTCACGGCATGCTTTCTCATCATGATCTGAATGTCTGCTCTTGATCATGTCAATGTCTTCTTGTCCCATGTCCAGTGCTTTGGCCACCTCCTCCCACTCAGACCCTAAGCTCTCAACAACTCTGACCTCTTTCCCTCCATGACCTTCTAGCTCCTCAAGAGCTTTGATATTCAGCACTGTTTTAATGCTGGAGCCTACATGCACAATGGTATAATTATTTATTTAGTTAAAAGTATGTGATTGTATACCTTGCTTGGCTTGTAGAGATCCAGTGAGTTCATTGTTACCACTTTTTGTAGTGGATTTGTTCTCACATTTTGTAGATTTAGCTGTGTGCATGCATAGATATATTATACAAGAAGGTTTGGTACACAGCAGCATCGAAGTATATTATTAAATTTTATTATACAGGAATACCTTGAGCACTGCCACTAACGGCACCGGCATCAGGAGTGGCAAAGATCGATGCCACTTGAGTTTTGGTGTCTACTGTTATTGGAGCCTCATCAGCACTAGTATCCTTTGCTCCCTAAATAATAATTATTATGATGAAAATAGAGTAATCAGGGCCAGAGTTTGCATGAGGGCTCTATATAAAGTACTGTAGCCTTGAAACTTGGTAAAATGAGACTGAATCGAAGCAATGAGATTGGAAAATGAATTGGGGACGGTAGTACCAAAAAGTTATTGCTAGACGCAAAGATGAATCGTTGCTGTAGGGATAATCAACAAACTACACATGCAAGGTATTTGTATGGACTGGGTGCCGATGGGCCCACATTTATGTACCCCACTTGGTGATTCTACTGCCTACATCTTTTTAAGTGCATACATGATGTAGCTATACCTCCTATCCTTGCTTGTATACTTTTGTAATAATAATATTGTGAAGCTTACAATCTCAATAAGTTTCAACAAGTCAGCTATTTCTGGTAAATTCGCAGCTCTTAAAGACTGGATGAGAATATCCCATGTTGGAGGTCGAAGATCGTGACCTCCAGCCAACCAGCCAGTGAACATTTTCAAACAGGCATCTTCTGGTCGCCAGGGAGCCCCCATCTCTATTGCCTCAATCCTCGGTCCATTGAAGCCAAGAGCAATTGCCACCTGCTTCCATTTTGGTACCACTTTCTCCATGATTCTTAATGTCATTCCTTTGTCAAATTCAAGTAATTGTAGCTCATATAGCTCAGGCTTTGTGCCTAATAAAATTAATGTCACAATTATCATAAATAATAATAATATATTATTATTATTGTTAATTTAATGATTAGCTATATAAAACATATCTACCGTGATTAATCAAATACAATGCATGATTCAATTTAACACAATAATTTAAAATTAGCATTAATTTTTTTAATTTTTGCAAATTCTCATAACGCGCATTTTTCAAAATTATTCTTTTCCATGTATTCTAGCTATATATTAGCTATAGATTAAGTATGGTATTTATTACACATACCCTTCACAGTAACAGTAGCTGTTGGGAGTTCATGTTTAAGTCCTGGAGATTGTGTTTCATCTCCTGCAGATGAAGCAGCATGTGATTCCTCTTTTTCTTCATCTGATAGTTGTTCATACTGATATCCTGCAAGATCCTGATTAACAATAAATATTATAATTTTGCATACACTTAGTTAGTAACACTTACTAGTACATTTCGTCCAGCAAAGATGCTATATTGATCCAGTTTTTGACGAAACTGTTTATACGTCATTTTGTTATCTTTCCATTTAAGTAGCTCGTGATAAAGGTCATCCTTACTGCTAGGAACATTGGCTGAATCACTGAATAAGTAAGCAAACCAGTTTAGCTTGCTTGATGCTTTCTTCACGAATTTCAGAATAAAGAAATTTGAAATTATTTTGTTCTCATTGTTCTTATCCCATAGTTCTTGTAGGATGAGTGGTTCTATCTCAGTGTATGGCTCAAATGAGAGAAATTTTTCAGCAGGAACTGTTTTTCCAGAAACTGAGAGAACTACTGAAGGGCTCTCGCAGTTGCTTACTATAGCTTGTGAAAGATCATATACTGTACAAAATCTGTTGCCAGAATGAATATCAACAGGATATCTTAGGGGAGAAGAGGCATCAATGAATGATTCAGCCACTAATACTCGTGGACAGAACCTATTGTGGCATTCTAGAATAGTACGTATCACTTCTGAACGATGTTTAAGACACTTTTCAAGATTTGATGTTTGAAATCGACAGATAACTACAACAGATTTATCTTCAATTACTTCAACAAGAGTCTCCATACTAAACTCTCTTCCCCAGAAAATGCCATTCTTCCATATGGAACACTTTCGATGAATTCCTATTACATCACCACCATCACGTTTAGACTCCAAAGCTAATGAGAATGCCAGTCTCAAAAGTAAGACTTGAAGAAACCGAGACGTTAAAAATTGCTCCAGATTTATGCACTGCAGAGTCCATCCAAAATGAAAATTAAAATCAACTTCTGTTTCCCACACATCGCTTTCTGCTTCCAACGATATCAATCCTGGGAATAGATAGTAGTGTTCCTTTGAATTCAATGCTTGAGAGTGATCTTTTGCTATTTGTTTTAAAAGATCTTGGTCTAATATTTCGTGACAAAATTCAAGATGAGTAAAAAAAGCAATCAAAATGTTAGTATCACTCTCAGGGAAACAGTAAACAACCTTTGACAAAGGCACTACACCAGTGTTGGATGATAAATCCTTATATTGCTCAAAGCCTTCTGGAGCAAACACAGTGCCTGATAATTTGGAAAGCAGAAATTCTTTATCAATGACAATATAGCTGTTTTCAACAGCTGTCCTGTCTTTTAATAATAAGATGTGACCTCTATCATTAAGTTCCAAGCAAACTTTGTAAAGTCCATCAAAATTTGTGGGGAGCAACTCCTGGACCAATAATCCTTCATTTGATATCAACTGTCGGTTATTTATCATTGCAGAAACAGTTCTAATTGTAATTCCCATGACATTTATGAGTTTATCTATCAAGTATATGAGAAAGCAATGAGCACTGAAGGTAATGGGTTCACGTATTCGTAGTTTTTGACAACTTTTGATCAATAAATGACGCAAATCACTCATGCCTGTCGATTCATGAAACTGACAATTCATAGCAACAAAGCCAATATATTCCACGTTGGTGAAACACTTCTTATCAAGGGTACTCATGATGGTTTCTACTTTCTCTTTAACAGTATCCATTTAAGATCCGGAATATTTTTTTTCCGGATTCTGTAAAAATTTACACTTTAATGAACCGAGGGTAGCTTAGGATCTAAGCCACCCTCGGCTTAGGATCTAAGCCAACCTCAGCTTAGGATCTAAGCCAACCTCCGCTTAGGATCTAAGCCAGTACCATCAGCTTAGGATCTAAGCCACTAATATCTAAGCCACCCTCAGCTTAGGCTCTAAGCCAACCTCAGCTTAGGATCTAAGCCAACCTCCGCTTAGGATCTAAGCCAGTACCATCAGCTTAGGATCTAAGCCATGCTAAGCTTAGGATCTAAGCCATGCTAAGCTTAGGATCTAAGCCAACCTCAGCTTAGGATCTAAGCCAGTACCATCAGCTTAGGATCTAAGCCACTAGTATCTAAGCCAATCTTGGCTTAGAATCTAAGCCAACCTCGGCTTAGGATCTAAGCCAACCTCGGCTTAGGATCTAAGCCAACCTCGGCTTAGAATCTAAGCCAACCTCGGCTTATAATCTAAGCCAACCTCAGCTATTCTCAGCTTAGCATTTAAGCCAGTGCCATCAGCTTATGGTCTAAGCCAATCATGACTTGGGAATTACAGCTTAGGATCTAAGCCAGCACTGATGTTGGCACAATAGCTTACCTTATAAGCCACAAACTACTTGAGCAAAACCACTAGCCTACTTGAGATACAAGCCACGTGGTCAGCAGCTCACCACCTAGACCATTAATTAAGGTACGTATCTCAGTGTACCTGAGCACTATAACTACATTGTATGTTGTTGACTTCTATGCAGGGATTCTGACATCAATTAGTGAACTATTAACATCATTCTTATATTACATCTTGACATAAACTGTTAATATTAATGTTTGTGAGACAATTTAGTCACAAATCAGCTTCATCTTGTATCAATCCATTTTTACATTTATTGTGATATATTTTCAAATTATGTTGACATTCACCTATTTTGGTGAGTTTTAATAATAAAATCCCCTTTCTTGAAATCAATCAATTGGCAATGCATGATGATATAAATGGGACAATTTATAGTAATTTATGATAATTATCTACCATAATAATTGTAATAATTATTAGAACTTGCAAGATCTAGTGTGTTGGATGGTGCTAATCGATAACAAAAAAAATAAATTTGTAACAGCTAGTGCTTATGAAGTCTGTTCTATGTAGAAGAGGATTTTAAGTGTAGCTACTCCGGTACAGTACACATCTTGTAGCTTTCTTGAACACAGGCTCCCACTCTTTCTAGATACCAAAATTAGACCAGTACATTTCCTCTTACGTCTGTAATCCTAATCTAGAGTGGTGTAAACAGTGGACATGGCATTGGTGACTTCTCTGTGTGTGGGGATGAGCATTCTGTGTGTACTTCAATGTTAATCGATACTGTACACATCTTGTAGCTTTTTTGGTCTCAATTGTACACCCCACACTTAGTCTGGGCACCAAAATCAGATCAGTACCTTTGCTCTTGTGTCTATAACTATAATCTAGAGTGGTGTAAACAGTGGACGTGGCATTGGTGACTTATCTGTGTGTGAGGATGAGCATTTTGTACACTTAAATGTTAATCGATACTGTACACATCTTGTAGCTTTCTAGGTCTCATTTGTACACCCCACACTTTCTGGGCAACAAAATCAGACCAGTACCTTTGCTCTTGTGTCTATAACCATAATCTAGAGTGGTGTAAACAGTAGGCATGGCATTGGTGACTTCTGTGTGTGTGAGGATGAGCATTCTGTGTGTACTTCATGTTAATCGATTCTGTAACATCTTGTAGCTTTTTTGGTCTCAATTGTATACCGCACACTTTCTGGGAAACAAAATCAGACCAGTATCTTTGCTCTTGTGTCTATAACCATAATCCAGAGTGGTGTAAACAGTGGACATGGCATTGGTGACTTCTGTGTGTGTGAGGATGAGCATTTTGTATACTTAAATGTTAATCAATACTGTACACATCTTGTAGCGTTCTTGGTCTCAATTGTACACCCCACACTTTCTGGGCACCAAAATCAGATCAGCACCTTTGCTTTTGTGTCTATAACCATAATCCAGAGTGGTGTAAACAGTGGACATGGCATTGGTAACTTCTGTGTGTGTGAGGATGAGCATTCTGTGTGTACTTCAATGTTAATCGATACTGTACACATCTTGTCGCTTTCTAGGTCTCATTTGTACACCCCACACTTTCTGGGCAACAAAATCAGATCAGTACCTTTGCTCTTGTGTCTATAACCATAATCCAGAGTGGTGTAAACAGTGGACGTGGCATTGGTGACTTCTGTGTGTGAGGATGAGCATTCTGTGTGTACTTCAATGTTAATCGATACTGTACACATCTTGTAGCTTTTTTGGTCTCAACTGTACACCCCACACTTTCTGGGCACCAAAATCAGATCAGTACCTTTGCTCTTGTGTCTATAACTATAATCTAGAGTGGTGTAAACAGTGGACATGGCATTGGTGACTTATCTGTGTGTGAGGATGAGCATTTTGTACACTTAAATGTTAATCGATACTGTACACATCTTGTAGCTTTTTTGGTCTCAATTGTACACCCCACACTTTCTGGGCACCAAAATCAGATCAGCACCTTTGCTTTTGTGTCTATAACCATAATCCAGAGTGGTGTAAACAGTGGACATGGCATTGGTAACTTCTGTGTGTGTGAGGATGAGCATTCTGTGTGTACTTCAATGTTAATCGATACCGTACACATCTTGTCGCTTTCTAGGTCTCATTTGTACACCCCACACTTTCTGGGCAACAAAATCAGACCAGTACCTTTGCTCTTGTGTCTATAACCATAATCCAGAGTGGTGTAAACAGTGGACGTGGCATTGGTGACTTCTGTGTGTGAGGATGAGCATTCTGTGTGTACTTCAATGTTAATCGATACTGTACACATCTTGTAGCTTTTTTGGTCTCCTTTATACACCCCACACTTTCTGGGCACCAAAATCAGATTAATACTTTTGCTCTTGTGTCTATAACCATAATCCAGAGTAGTGTAAACAGTGGACATGGCATTGGCAACTTCTGTGTGTGTGAGGATGAGCATTTTGTATACTTCAATGTTAATCGATACTGTACACATCTTGTAGCTTTTTTGGTCTCAACTGTACACCCCACACTTTCTGGGCACCAAAATCAGATCAATACTTTTGCTCTTGTGTCTATAACCATAATCCAGAGTAGTGTAAACAGTGGACATGGCATTGGCAACTTCTGTGTGTGTGAGGATGAGCATTTTGTATACTTCAATGTTAATCGATACTGTACACATCTTGTAGCTTTTTTGGTCTCAACTGTACACCCCACACTGTACTTTCTGGGCACCAAAATCAGATCAGTACCTTTGCTCTTGTGTCTACAACTATAATCTAGAGTGGTGTAAACAGTGGACATGGCATTGGTGACTTATCTGTGTGTGAGGATGAGCATTTTGTACACTTAAATGTTAATCGATACTGTACACATCTTGTAGCTTTTTTGGTCTCAATTGTACACCCCACACTTTCTGGGCACCAAAATCAGATCAGCACCTTTGCTTTTGTGTCTATAACCATAATCCAGAGTGGTGTAAACAGTGGACATGGCATTGGTAACTTCTGTGTGTGTGAGGATGAGCATTCTGTGTGTACTTCAATGTTAATCGATACTGTACACATCTTGTCGCTTTCTAGGTCTCATTTGTACACCCCACACTTTCTGGGCAACAAAATCAGACCAGTACCTTTGCTCTTGTGTCTATAACCATAATCCAGAGTGGTGTAAACAGTGGACGTGGCATTGGTGACTTCTGTGTGTGAGGATGAGCATTCTGTGTGTACTTCAATGTTAATCAATACTGTACACATCTTGTAGCGTTCTTGGTCTCAATTGTACACCCCACACTTTCTGGGCACCAAAATCAGATCAGCACCTTTGCTTTTGTGTCTATAACCATAATCCAGAGTGGCGTAAACAGTAGGCTTGGCATTGGTGACTTCTGTGTGTGTGTGAGGATGTGTATTCTAATAATTTTCCATTCAATCGGCTAGTACATGTATACGTAGTACACATTTCGTAGCTTTTTAGCCCTCAATTCTTCACCTAACATTCATGAAGTTCCAAATTTGATCAGTACCTTTGTCTTGATATTCACAATCATATTTCTGAGTTTCGTCAACTGGCGATGTGGTTGAGGCATGTTCTGCACATGTGAGTATGAGAATTTCCTGTGCACATGCATTCACGGTAATCGGTACAATTTTTATAGCTTTTTAGCTCTCAATTCCACATACTACATCTCTGGAGTACCAGACTTGATCAGTATCTTTATTTAGATGTCTATATTCATAATCTAGAGTGGTGTAAACAGTAGGCTTGGCATTGGTGACTTCTCTGTGTGTGAGGATGAGCATAATGTTAGTGTGTATATACTTCATGTCAATCGATACAGTACACATATTGTAGCTTTTTGGTCTCACTTGTACACCCCACACTTTTTAGGTACCAAAACCATACCAGTACAGTTGTTCTTGTGTCTATAACCTTAATCTTGATTGGTGTAAACAGTGGACATGATATTGGTGACTTACTCTGCATGTGTATATTCTAAGAATTTTCCATGTGTGTATACACACATTCACAGTAACCAAGGTATAATTTTCATAGCTTTTTAGTTCTTAATTCTTCCAACATCATCTCTAAACTTCCAAACTTGAACAGCACCTTTGTCTTGATGTTAAAAATCATACTTGTGAGTTTCGTTGACTGGCGATGTGGTTGAGGCATGTTCTGTACATCTGAGTATGACCATATCCTGTGCACATGCATTCACAGTAATCGGTACAATTTTTATAGCTTTTTAGCTCTCAATTCCACATACAACATGTCTGGAGTGCCAGACTTGATCAGTATCTTTATTTTGATGTCTATAACCATAATCTAGAGTGGTGTAAACAGTGAACATGGCATTGGTGACTTCTGTGTGTGTGAGGATGAGCATTTGGTGTGCATGTACTTCATGTCAATCGATACTCTACACATCTTGTAGCTTTTTTGGTCTAATTTGTACACCCCACACTTTCCAAGTATCAAAACCAGACCAGTACCTTTATTTTGTTGTCTATATTCATAATCTCTAATGGTGTAAACAGTGGGCAATGTATGGTATTGACCGGTGACTTCCTCTGCGTGTGTATTCTAAGTTTCCATATTATGTGCATATATACATCAGTAATCGGTACAATTTTCATAGCTTTTAAGCTCTAAATTCTTCACACATCATCTCTGAAGTTCCAAACTTGATCAGCACCTTTGTCTTGATGTTTACAATCATATTTCTGAGTTTCGTTGACTGGCGATGTGGTTGAGGCATGTTCTGTACATCTGAGTATGACAATATCCTGTGCACATGCATTGCATTCACAGTAATCGGTACAATTTTTATAGCTTTTTAGCTCTCAATTCCACATACAACATGTCTGGAGTGCCAGACTTGATCAGTATCTTTATTTTGATGTCTATAACCATAATCTAGAGTAGTGTAAACAGTGGACATGGCATTGGTGACTTCTGTGTGTGTGAGGATGAGCATTTTGTGTGTACTAATTCATGTTCATCAGTACTGTACACATCTTGTAGCTTTTTGGTCTCATTTGTACTTCCCACACTTTCTAGGTACCAAAATTAGATTAGTACCTTTATTCTTGTTTCTATAATCATAATCTATAGTGGTGTAAACAGTGGACATGGCATTGGTGATTTACACTGTGTGTGTATTCTAAGAATTTCCCATGTGCATACATACATTCACGGCAATTAGTACACAATTTGTAGCTTTTTAGCTCTTAATTCTTCACACAACATCCTTGAAGTACCAAACTCGATCAGTACCATTAACTTGATATTAACAATCATTTTTCTGAGTTTCATTGACTGGCGATGTGATTGAAGCATGTTCTGTACTCATGAGTATGAGCATTTCCTGTAGCATGTCGTGCATTCACAGTAATCGGTGCAATTTTAGTAGCTTTTTAGCTCTCAATTCCACATACTACATCTCTGGAGTACCAAACCAGATCAGTACCTTTGTTCTTGTGTTTATAGTCATATTCTAGAAGGGTATAAACAGTAGGCATGGCATTGGTAACTTCTGTGTGTGTGAGGATGAGCATTCTGTGTGTACTTCATATTAATCGGTACTGTACACATCTTGCAGCTTTCTTGGTCTCATTTTTGATACCATGTACCTTCACAAAGCCACATCAAAGATAACACAACTATGTGACTGTAGCATGGCACAATTTCTTCTTGCGATTGCCGGCTATAATTATGGGAGTAGTGTGATTCACTTCTCTTGGAATTTGAGACCATGCATAGTGTCCAGCTGATTAAAGATGCCCCCATTTCATAGGTGTCCTCATAGGGGGGCTCCACTGAAGATGACCTAATGATGAAAGAGTAAACATTAATTTGAATGCATTTCATCATGCATCTCGTGGAACTATGTGTGCATAGTGTTACTGACATGTAGTACACTTTCCCAAAATTTATCACGTGCAGCGCCACTGACTATTATTATCAGAGGAAAGAAGATTACCTAGGTCCTCCAACTTAAAAAAAACACTCTTAGACTATAATACTGTAACAGTCTGAGCCATAACTCCTGCTAACTTACACAAAATAATGTAATTTCTTTTCTTGTGATTATCTATTGGCTAATTAAGGGGCATTGATGCTTACAAGTGCATATTCAATGTATGTAGACAGACTGACATGGACATGTATTACATGAGCATGTGCATAACACATGCACATGTACTACATGAGCATGTGCAAAACACATGCCATGTAATTATTTACATGTATCCTGATATGATATGAATGGCTGAAGGAACAGGTATGTACATTGCCTTTATAGTAACATGTGTGTTAACTTAAGGTAACCCATATATGTGTATGAGGGTATATGAGGGTATACATGCATATGTAGGAGCTACCCAACCCCCGGTCCCCAGCACTATGTATACATGCTAAAGCAAGAGAGCTCAGTGTCCTTGAACTTCTGAATCAATCTCTGTGCTGATCAATGATAATATTATTGAGCATGGAAATTAAAATTAAGATGCATACTATAAGACATGATGATATGCATTCCTGATAAGTTTAAGTTTGGTGATGAGATGCAAGAACTGGCTTTGTACTGAGTACAACAACAATATATAATTATTCTACGACTAAACAAGATGGTCCAAGTGCTGAAGAGCCTCCTTCAGCATTGACACAGACGACTTTGTAAGTCTGAAACTAGGAGTGAATTCCACTTTTGATATAATTGAGTCCATGGTAACATCAAAAGGCTTGTATCGCTTATCAGGACCCCAAGATCTTGTGTACGCACCCCGGAACCACTGAACTTGGAGATTGCCATCAGTAGGACCAGATAAAATCTGGGCAATCCAAGGTTGCCCATCATACTGCTCTTCATCGGGCAGTATGGCCACTATGTCCCCTTCTTTGAGAGCATCCTAATATAATAGATCAACAGACTGCACTAAAAATTAATTATGATGCAACTCTCTTATTAATTTAGCTTACATCTTCAGGTATTGTGGCACCATAGAGCTTGTACTTTCTTTTTTTAATTTTTCCCAATTGAACCTATAAGGTATTAGTAATAATTGTACATTGTTATGCACAGTGACACACATGCACTCACAGCTGGCCTCTCATTGCTCTTATCTACAAGTTTCCTGATCGATGTGGGGAGGAGTGAAGAAGTGCTTGCTCGAGAAGGTGTTTCAGTAGCGGGAGTATGTGTAGTGGTCAGAGAAGCCAACTGTGGTAGATGTCTTGTGGTTACAGTTAATCCAGCAGTTGCACTCTCCATCAGCTTCCTGATGAGATCCTCCCACTTTTTCATCTTATCAGGAGGTATGTAGTGGCTTGGGAGATGTGTCAGGTCTGTTGCCAGCTTGTCCAAATTGAGGGATGAGAAATCTGGACAGACCAGTGTTGTAGTGGAGGGTAAGTTGGCTGCTTGCTTGATCAAATCAAGCGGAGTATCACACTCGGGTGATTCCCACTCCTCATCGTCGGACCAGTGCTTGTATGTCATCTCCACCTCATCACCCACTCGTTTAAAGCGGTAGTGATGGGGAGCAGTGTGCCCATGAATTTCTTCTATGCTTTTACCCACCCACTTCTTTATATCATGTACTTCTTCGAGCTCAATGATCTTAGGTGAAGGTGTGTAGCTGTCCTTGAGGCATTGCTTAAAGTCATCCAAGGTAGGGGCATCATTCTTCCCAAGGTAGCTACAGATATGAATATTGATAATCATGTCCTACAATACATTATTACTAACAAACCTAGAAAATCTTGAAAACATTTGGTCTATGTCCTCATGTGTATGCCCCACTGGCAAAAATGAGAGCTTAATCTAAATAAAAAAAAAGCTCTATATAGAACATGCTACGAAGCCAGTAGATAGAGTAAAAATGTGATTCCTACTATCATTGAAGCATTATCATGTGGCTGTAGATGGTTAATTAATCTCAAACTAGAATGCAAAACTATACATTACAAACAACTGAACCTTTCGGAATATTTTCTTCTGCACTAGATAATAAAGGAAACTAAGAACATATTTGTTCTTATTTGAGCCAGAGCAGTTATCCATTTGAAGGTACAAGATTTCAGGTAATGGGGACAGCTGTTCCAAACACTGCAGCAATACTGTCACTGTCTGGTTGCTGTCACATGAGAACTGACCATACTGTAGAAACACAAATGCACCATGGCCGTGGGTAAGAGCTCCCGTCAGCTGCACCTTCAATTGTTGCTTGTTACTCATGGCCTATATAGACAGCAATAGTGAATGTAAATGTGTGTATATACATTAATAATTAATCATACTTTCGACTGTGTGGTAAAATGGGGTAGTAGAGTCTTCTGCTGGTCCATGCCATCTACTATTAATGCCAAGTATTCTTGGGGGTGATGTTTTGACTTGGAGCAGTGATGGTAATATTTCTTCCTCTCTCTCCTAGAAGTGTATTTAGTACAGTATTAGCTACATTTCCTACTTTTACAAAATTAAATTACATCACTCTCTCCAAATGAGCTCTTCGTGCAGCAAGCAGTGCCTCACGCACATCTGTGTTTCGCTCAGCAGGAACTGTTTTACTGAACAAATCACACAGAGTGCATTTTGTGAACCGGGAGCGCTGTAATTATTGAATGAAAAATACATGAGTGTGGGAATTAAATGATTATCCATGTACCCTTGGAATAGTGATATTTGAACATTGCTCATCCCAGTGTTTCATAAACGTGGCTTTGGATACCTTGTGTCTGCACAACAATTTAATTATGATAATAATATCAGTCAATAATAACTTACACACTGTCAGAGTACTCCTCTTTGTATCTCTCGTACACCATACTCCTTGTCATGCTACTTGGCAGAAGAATCTTTTCTTGGTTAGGTAATTTGTCACCATTTTCATTGGCATAGAGTCGCAACCATTGGACAGCTAGTTCAGTGCCAATGTGGAAGCGCCCTAACACCATCCTTTCAACACGTAGATGTCCCAGAAGAAATAGCTTTCTTATCTCATAGTACCGGCTCTTTGATATGCCAGTCGCAGCTAAGAAAGCTTTGGTGCATACTTGTTTTCCACCGATTGTATGGGTGAAATTGTTGCTGGCAGGACAGTAGCAGGCACTGAAGGTAGTCAGCAGCCAACTCTTTTGGAGCTTGTAGCTCATTGCACATACATTCATTCGCACTCTTTGTAACGCTTCGCTAGGGACAGACTTTAAACATGCACTACCGCAACATTCTGCTATACAGAAATACCACATAAACACGCGGAATAATATTTATAGTACTAACCACTGGTAGTGTCCATGCTGCTGAGATTTGGTGCTTCTCTAATCCCTAGGAAATGTGCGAATACGGTTAGCTAGCTACGCGATGCGCGCGCTTGTATGGAGAATATTAATATGCATGCATGCATGCAGCGCAGGAGCGAGCTCGAGATACAGCTGGTTACGTGGGTTATGTTTGTGGTTAAATAACGCATTAATTGAGCCTCGAGCTAGGCTAGTCAATTGAGCACCGTGAGTTGCGAGTTCATCACGTCCGAGTCTTCGATCATGTCCACAACTTGGTGGTTCGAGCGTGTGAGAGACACAAATGCCTTTGCGTTGTTCGTGGACGAGATTGATAGAGGAGAAATTGAGTACATATTTGCGAATCCTGAAGGAAACAAGGAAATCGATGTTAGTTAATCCATGGTTAATCAAGTAGCCCCCACTGAGAGTTAATTAGTCCATTTAGCTATTCCACTAATAGGTGAAAGTTAAAGATGTTGAAGCTACTCTGCTGGTTAGCATCAAAGAATTTGATTGCAGGAGAAATTCCTTCTGCAAATTGTTTAAGCATGCCTGTGGTGATGCTGAGAATTTTTGCAATGTGTGGTTCCAGAAGAGAACCGAAGGGAGGAGTGAGGAAGGTATGTAAAAATTATAATCATGTTGCTACATTATAATGCATGGTAATTCTAGATTCTGATAGTGACGAAGACTCAGGCAACCAGGCAACAAGAGGAAGTGGCGTGAGTGCTACAGATGGCGACAAGGATGATGATATGTTATTGACCTCAATTTGTCACTTTGAAGAAGAGACCAATAAGAAACGCATTGGTAATAATGATAATATTCAATTTTGACTGTGGATAATACCGGTAAATTATGTTGCATTAAATAGGTATGTTCATGATACCGACAAAATGTATGATTGGACCGTCTGAAGGCAGGGGCGTTAGAAACTTGGATGACTCCTACCTGAAGGTGCTAGAGGAGAGAATACGTAATGCTCCACGAGCAATTGTAGCACCTTTGGTGGCTAATATTCAGCTATCTGATGATGATGCATTTGACGAAAACAAAATGGATTGCTACACATTTGAGATGATTGGTGGCAACCATTCTCGAACTGTGCTTCAAAAATTAATAGAAGAGCCAATGATGCGGCTAGAAGCATCACTTCATCACCGACTAGCCATTATCTACAAGAATCTAACCAACGAGGAAGCATTATCTATTGGAAAAATGCACAATCTTGCTGGCGAAACTCATTTGTGCACTAAATTCCAAGATGATGCAAAAATGACGAGAAGATTATTTTTAATGACGGCAGAGGTGAAGGAAGATGAACTGCTTCCATATACTGACCAAATGCGTGATGCTTTCTTAAAAGTTTTCAACCTGATGGTGTGGATACTTTGTTTAATGTTGTGGTATAATTAAATTAATTTTTATGACTGTAGGCCATGGATAAGAAAGAAAGAAAGAAGGCAGTAGATGCTCACGGCACTACAAGACTCATCGCTAGAATGTCTGGCCGCTGCTGGAAGATGGTGGAGAAGATATTTAAGTTCTATGAAGAGGGGAAAATCAAGGGTCAGAGAAAGGAAAGAGCTGGTCAACTAGGATTGCCTGACTGCAAGAAGAGCTACTGGCAATTCCTACACAATTTAAATGAGGACCAGCAGTTCTCTCTCTTGTGTGATCTTTCAGCATGTTCCATCAGCTTTCCAGAGGCAGCAGAAAAGGCAACTGCAATAAAGCAGGAAGAAAGGGTAATTATAGTATCATATTGATCAATCTACATAAATATACACAAAGTACTTGATCATGCAATACAGGTTCTCCAGGCCCTGGAAGAGGTTTATAACCAGCCAAGAGAAGCACTCCCCAAAGTATTGACCGCACAAAAAAGTATTGAGCAGCTCAACAAAGAAGTCACTCCGAGGAAACGTGCCATCAGTGAAGAATTCAAACGAAGATGTCAAGGTACTATTCTAGCCCATTGCTAAGATATTGCAAGTACCTTGCACAGTATAATCTCTATTTATCCCCAATACAGCACTCTTGGATGGAGAAGAAATGGAAGAGAATAAGGAACCTGGAGAAGAAGAAGATTTCAGAAAGGAGCTACGTCTAGCACGAAAAAGAATTCAGGAGCTGGAAGAAGAAAATAGAGATTTGAAAGCGAAACTTCAAAAGCTGAACTCTTAACTGCATATTGCTACACAAATAACTATTGTTCTATTATAAAACATATGATTGTGCCGAGTGATTATCTGTGAGATATGAATGCATGTGCATAGGAGATTCTCATACTCACATGTATAGAACATGCTTCAACCACATGGCTAGTCAACGAAACTAAGAAATATGATTACTAGTGTCAAGATAAAAGTATTGATTAAATTTGGAACTTCAGGGATGTTGTGTGTACAATTGAGGGATGAAAATTGAACTGATTGCCGTGATTGCGTAAGTGTACAATGTCGGAAAATTCTTAGCATATGCACGCACACAGAAGTCACCAATGCCATGCCAACTGTTTACACCACTCTAGATGATGGTTATAGACACAAAAACAAAGGTACTGATCAAATCTGGTACTACAGAGATGTTGCATGTGGAATTGAGAGCTAAAAAACTATGATAATTAAACCGATTACCGTGAATGCATGCATGTGCACAGGATATTGTCATACTCACATGTGCAGAACATCCCTCAACCACATCGCCAGTCGATGAAACTCAGAAATATGATTGTTAACATTACAATAAAGGTACAAATCAAATTTGGAACTTCAGGGATGTTATGTGAAGAATCTAGAGCTAAAAAGCTATGAAAACTATACCGATTATAGTGAATGCATGTGCACAGGATATTCTCATACTCACATGTGCAGAACATACCTCAACCACATCGCCAGTCGATGAAACTCAAAAACATGATTGTGAACATCAAGATAAAGGTACTGATCAAATTTGGAACTTCAGGGATGTTATGTGAAGAATCTAGAGCTAAAAAGCTATGAAAACTATACCGATTATAGTGAATGCATGTGCACAGGATATTCTCATACTCACATGTGCAGAACATACCTCAACCACATCGCCAGTCGATGAAACTCAAAAACATGATTGTGAACATCAAGATAAAGGTACTGATCAAATTTGGAACTTCAGGGATGTTATGTGAAGAATCTAGAGCTAAAAAGCTATGAAAACTATACCGATTATAGTGAATGCATGTGCACAGGATATTCTCATACTCACATGTGCAGAACATACCTCAACCACATCGCCAGTCGATGAAACTCAGAAATATGATTGTGAACATCAAGATAAAGGTACTGATCAAATTTGGAACTTCAGGGATGTTATGTGAAGAATCTAGAGCTAAAAAGCTATGAAAACTATACCGATTATAGTGAATGCATGTGCACAGGATATTCTCATACTCACATGTGCAGAACATACCTCAACCACATTGCCAGTCGATGAAACTCAAAAACATGATTGTGAACATCAAGATAAAGGTACTGATCAAATTTGGAACTTCAGGGATGTTATGTGAAGAATCTAGAGCTAAAAAGCTATGAAAATTATACCGATTACTTAATATAGATGTACGCACATGGAAATTTAGAATACACACGCAGAGTAAGTCACCAATACCAAGTCCACTGTTTACACCACTATAGATTATGAATATAGACATCAAAATAAAGGTACTGGTCTGGTTTTGATACTAGGAAAGTGTGGGGTGTACAAATGAGACCAAGAAAGCTACAAGACGTGTACAGTACGATCAATATGAAGTACATACTTAATGCTCATCCTCACACACAGAAGTGACACCAATGTCATGTCTACTGTTTACACCACTCTGGATTATGGTTATAGACACAAGAGCAAAGGTACTGGTCTGATTTTGTTGCCCAGACTAAGTGTGGGGTGTACAAATGAGACCTAGAAAGCGACAAGATGTGTACAGTATCGATTAACATTGAAGTACACACAGAATGCTCATCCTCACACACACAGAAGTTGCCAATGCCATGTCCACTGTTTACACTACTCTGGATTATGGTTATAGACACAAGAGCAAAAGCATTGATCTGATTTTGGTGCCCAGAAAGTGCGGGGTGTATAAAGGAGACCAAAAAAGCTACAAGATGTGTACAGTATCGATTAACATTTAAGTGTACAAAATGCTCATCCTCACACACAGATAAGTCACCAATGCCATGTCCACTGTTTACACCACTCTAGATTATAGTTATAGACACAAGAGCAAAGGTACTGATCTGATTTTGGTGCCCAGAAAGTGTGGGGTGTACAGTTGAGACCAAAAAAGCTACAAGATGTGTACAGTATCGATTAACATTGAAGTATACAAAATGCTCATCCTCACACACACAGAAGTTGCCAATGCCATGTCCACTGTTTACACTACTCTGGATTATGGTTATAGACACAAGAGCAAAGGTACTGGTCTGATCTTGTTGCCCAGAAAGTGTGGGGTGTACAAATGAGACCTAGAAAGCGACAAGATGTGTACAGTATCGATTAACATTGAAGTACACACAGAATGCTCATCCTCACACACACAGAAGTCACTAATGCCATGCCTACTGTTTACACCACTCTGGATTATGGTTATAGACACAAGAGCAAAGGTACTGGTCTGATTTTGTTGCCCAGAAAGTGTGGGGTGTACAAATGAGACCTAGAAAGCTACAAGATGTGTATAGTATCGATTAACATTGAAGTACACACAGAATGCTCATCCTCACACACACAGAAGTTACCAATGCCATGTCCACTGTTTACACCACTCTGGATTATGGTTATAGACACAAAAGCAAAGGTGCTGATCTGATTTTGGTGCCCAGAAAGTGTGGGGTGTACAATTGAGACCAAGAACGCTACAAGATGTGTACAGTATTGATTAACATTTAAGTATACAAAATGCTCATCCTCACACACACAGAAGTCACCAATGCCATGTCCACTGTTTACACCACTCTGGATTATGGTTATAGACACAAGAGCAAAGATACTGGTCTGATTTTGTTTCCCAGAAAGTGTGCGGTGTACAATTGAGACCAAAAAAGCTACAAGATGTTACAGAATCGATTAACATGAAGTACACACAGAATGCTCATCCTCACACACACAGAAGTCACCAATGCCATGCCTACTGTTTACACCACTCTAGATTATGGTTTTAGACACAAGAGCAAAGGTACTGGTCTGATTTTGTTGCCCAGAAAGTGTGGGGTGTACAAATGAGACCTAGAAAGCTACAAGATGTGTACAGTATCGATTAACATTTAAGTGTACAAAATGCTCATCCTCACACACAGATAAGTCACCAATGCCACGTCCACTGTTTACACCACTCTAGATTATAGTTATAGACACAAGAGCAAAGGTACTGATCTGATTTTGGTGCCCAGACTAAGTGTGGGGTGTACAATTGAGACCAAAAAAGCTACAAGATGTGTACAGTATCGATTAACATTGAAGTACACACAGAATGCTCATCCCCACACACAGAGAAGTCACCAATGCCATGTCCACTGTTTACACCACTCTAGATTAGGATTACAGACGTAAGAGGAAATGTACTGGTCTAATTTTGGTATCTAGAAAGAGTGGGAGCCTGTGTTCAAGAAAGCTACAAGATGTGTACTGTACCGGAGTAGCTACACTTAAAATCCTCTTCTACATAGAACAGACTTCATAAGCACTAGCTGTTACAAATTTATTTTTTTGTTATCGATTAGCACCATCCAACACACTAGATCTTGCAAGTTCTAATAATTATTACAATTATTATGGTAGATAATTATCATAAATTACTATAAATTGTCCCATTTATATCATCATGCATTGCCAATTGATTGATTTCAAGAAAGGGGATTTTATTATTAAAACTCACCAAAATAGGTGAATGTCAACATAATTTGAAAATATATCACAATAAATGTAAAAATGGATTGATACAAGATGAAGCTGATTTGTGACTAAATTGTCTCACAAACATTAATATTAACAGTTTATGTCAAGATGTAATATAAGAATGATGTTAATAGTTCACTAATTGATGTCAGAATCCCTGCATAGAAGTCAACAACATACAATGTAGTTATAGTGCTCAGGTACACTGAGATACGTACCTTAATTAATGGTCTAGGTGGTGAGCTGCTGACCACGTGGCTTGTATCTCAAGTAGGCTAGTGGTTTTGCTTAAGTAGTTTGTGGCTTATAAGGTAAGCTATTGTGCCAACATCAGTGCTGGCTTAGATCCTAAGCTGTAATTCCCAAGTCATGATTGGCTTAGACCATAAGCTGATGGCACTGGCTTAAATGCTAAGCTGAGAATAGCTGAGGTTGGCTTAGATTATAAGCCGAGGTTGGCTTAGATTCTAAGCCGAGGTTGGCTTAGATCCTAAGCCGAGGTTGGCTTAGATCCTAAGCCGAGGTTGGCTTAGATCCTAAGCCGAGGTTGGCTTAGATCCTAAGCCGAGGTTGGCTTAGATCCTAAGCCGAGGTTGGCTTAGATTCTAAGCCAAGATTGGCTTAGATACTAGTGGCTTAGATCCTAAGCTGATGGTACTGGCTTAGATCCTAAGCTGAGGTTGGCTTAGATCCTAAGCTTAGCATGGCTTAGATCCTAAGCTGATGGTACTGGCTTAGATCCTAAGCGGAGGTTGGCTTAGATCCTAAGCTGAGGTTGGCTTAGAGCCTAAGCTGAGGGTGGCTTAGATATTAGTGGCTTAGATCCTAAGCTGATGGTACTGGCTTAGATCCTAAGCGGAGGTTGGCTTAGATCCTAAGCTGAGGTTGGCTTAGATCCTAAGCCGAGGGTGGCTTAGATCCTAAGCTACCCTCGGTTCATTAAAGTGTAAATTTTTACAGAATCCGGAAAAAAAATATTCCGGATCTTAAATGGATACTGTTCTTTGGGATTTACTCCCTTCAAAGCATCAGCATGGCTACCAACAAGAATTATATGGGGTCTACAAGTGACAGAAGCACATTGATTTTCCAAAAATGATATCCAATAAAGGATACTTTTGATGATTTCATTGTCATCTTCAGAAAGATTGACTACAAGAAGGAAAATTGGAGGAGTTGACTGTATAGCAGTCTGAAGAAGAGCAGCATGGCCACTGTAGAATTCTCTATGACCTGCAAAGTCATACAGTGTAACACGACCGAAATACCAACTCTCTAAGTCATGTGGTACTATTCCAACCGTCTTTTCATCAACTCCAGAGACTTTTCTTGAAGAAAAAAATTGAGTAATAATCCATTTCTCCGTCTTGAGCGCTGCAGTAAGGGTACTTTTTCCAACTGAGGGATTTCCAACAATAAATATTTTTACTGGTGGTTGGAGTGGTTTATCTGTTCCCAGAGTTTTTTTATAAGCTTTGTACATAATACTTGCTTTTGCACCATGTCTTATGAGATCTTTAATGATTTCTGGATTTGTTGTCATTTGAAGAGGCACTTCTGCACTGCTGCTCTTGAGGTTTGGATCACAGTGAGCTACAGAGAGCAAAAGATTCACAGTATCAGGGCGGTCAGCTTTGCAAGCAAGGTGAAGTGCAGTGTAGCCATCACTATCTCTATCATCAGGATTCCATGTTGTTAATAATAGTTTGATTAATGAATGTTTATTTGGTTCATTTTCCATGGCCTCAAATCTAAGTACTAAGTCTGGAGTAGCTTTTGCTCCATGTTGAATAAGTAATTTGGCGACATTCAAGTTTATTGTCAACCGCAGTAATAACCTTAAAAGATCATTTGCTTTTGGATGATATTTAGCTTCTGTAAGCAAATAGTTCACAAGTACTTGCTTGTTGAGAGTATAAGCATGATCAAGAGCAGTTTCACCATTCCTGTTTACGTCAGTAGGGTGCCATAACATTGTTCCTTTTATTGATGAGAGAGCCAATAATTCAACTGCACTAGACTCTGTTATTTGTACTGATGATATCACATTAAATACAATGTCTGTTGTCATTTTTGCACCATGCTGAACAAGTATTTTCATGGTCGTTAAATTTAAGGTTGACTGAAGTGGCGTTTGTCTATTACTATCAATGCAATTAGGATCATACTTACACTCAGTGAGTAGGAAATCAACCAACAGTTTTTGACTACGAAATATACTTGTGCATACCACATGAAGGAGAGTGCTTCCATCTTTAGTTATGGTTTTGTGATTATCTACCAGTGATTTTAGTATATTCATTCTTGTATTGTCGTCAATCAAAAATGTTTCTTCCAGCCATTTGATAATTGTCCTCGAAGATACCGCTACTTGATCATGCTGACAAAGATAATTGATTACTTTCAACCTTGTAGACATGTCAACTGGTAAACTCTTGTCATAGTTTTCTATATTTGGATTGCACTGGGCTTGATCAATTAAAAATGATACTAAAATAAATTTATCAGTTTGGCAAGCAATATGAAGGACAGTATTTCCTTTACCATCAGAGGTATCTGGATTCCAACCATTCTCCAGTATATAATGTTGCATTAGCTCAATTATTATGTTATTCTCAACGTTGGATAGGCAGAGAACATGAGGAAAGTGAGCTCCATCCACCATTGTCCAATTTGGATTAACATTTTTTATTTCATTGACAGTTATCTCCCTGCTTTCACTCAATAGCTTTGCTAGCATCTGTGAAGAAATTCTTGATATGGACATTTCTGATTGCAGTATGAGTTGAAGGAGAGTATGACCATCAGCTGTCTTACAGTCGGGTATGGCTACAGTCATAGAGCGAAGAATATTCTCCCTCAACCACTTCAAAAATACAGTGGAAGATATATGTATTAAGCATTTATCAGACTGACATACTAGTTCAAAGAGAGTGTGTCCATCTGCTGTAATCCCTTTTAATGTATCAATCTCCTTGAGATCTGTGGAATCACTTAGCCATTTTACTATCACTGTTGAAGAGATTTTTGATACGACAATCTCAGATTGGCATACTAGCTGGACGATAGTATCACCATTAGCTGACTTCAAATCAGGCTTAAAATATGCAATAATATCGTTAGCAATATCATGATGACTAATTTTTAGTATTTCTGACACTACCACCGATGGTATATGAGATATACATGTCCTGGAACTTCCCACAAGTTGAAGAATATTGTCCCCAACTGTAGCTTTCCACTCATTGCCACATGTATTGGGCCTTTTTGAGATATATTTTATGAGATTAATAGTTGTCTTAATTCTGTTTGGACTTAACATCTCATCTGAGGATATACAGTGCTGGCAGATGTATACAGCGGTATAATATTGGTCATTGCTTACAGCATAATCAAGAGGTTCTAATTGGTCGTTATCCCTCATTAATGGATTCAGGTGATGGTTTCTGAAGAGATATTTAACGATATCAACGTTACCAAAACGACAAGCATAATGCAGTAGATTTTGATTACTCTTAGTCATCACATTAGGATTAGAGCCATACGTTTCAATGAGCAGCTTAACAATATCAATATTGCCACAGCGACAAGCACAATGCAGTAGACCTTCATTCTTCTTAGTCAGCACATTAGGATCACAACCATACTTTTCAATGAGTATTATAACAATATCAATGTGACCACAAAAACAAGCATAATGCAATAAACTTTCACCATCTACAGTCACCACATGAGGATTACAATGATACTTTTCAATGAGTAGCTTAACAACATCAATGTGACCATATTGACAAGCATAATGCAGTGGACTTTCATCACTCTTAGATACCATACTGGGATTACAACCATACTTTTCAATGAGTATCACAACAATGTCTAACCAACCTTGTTTACAGGCTTGATGGAGAGGAGTATCACCGATGTAAGGGCGTACATAATTGGCGCCGTTGTTCTGGTTCGCTAATACGAGAATTTGACGGTTGTCGGAACCATAAAAACAAGCCCAGTACAGAGAGTCATCCGCCGTCGACATATTGCTGACCTTTAAACCAAAGGGATGGTCACTAGCGTAAAACCTCGATTATCGACCGATCGCTGTTATCGGACAAACGCACATCGATTATTGACCACTATTAATTTTTACGGACACTTACGCGTTTACCCATTGCACGTGACGTCACGGGGCGTGCGTAGTGGGCCATGGAGCTGTTTACTTAGCCGCCTCGTCTCCCGGGTAGTTATAAAAAGGGGAACGGGAAATGAGGAAATGGGAAACGGAGAAACGTGGAAATGAAGAAATGAACTGGAAATGGTCGTCATTTGATCTAAGACTTGAACTTGAACTAAGAGACTAACAAACTATCCTGATCTGCGAGCTAGCTATACTATCCAGGCACGCCATTTGAAGTAAACTTGATCTGGTATTATGGATTTTGACAGCTCTACCTGCACACCGGGGTGATATATAATCTATGGTCTGCCTGACCCAGCCTGGCTTGCGAGACTCGAGACATGAGTGCACACCTAGAACTTGAATCCAGCTGTAGTTAATTTGATACACATAATATTATTATTATGAATGTACCCTATCAGTCATCTTCAATTATTTAATGATGCAGATTCCAGTCTATCTATCTAGTACACGCACAGGGCAACCAACCGCCATAATTGGTGATGGGATAGCAAAGTCTTTTTTTACGTATACTAAAAACTAATCGACTATACATTTTGATACTGCAATGATCCCTACTTCATCATTACCCAAGGAGGCTACGATTTTTGTTATTAATCATGTTTGTAGTGACTTGGAAACCGGGTCTTAATGACTTGATTTGACATGTTACATTCAATATTCTATTCTCTGGGCTGGCCTGCAAGACTATGCCATGACTTGCTTGTATCAGCTATTCAATAAACTGCAGGTCTTACATACACGCTCAGGAGTGGCTCTCATATTAATATCTCTCAGTAGCGATATCCAACCTCCAAGGGCCTCCAGTAAATCGAAAATATCTCAGCTCTGGCTAGGAGTACACTCACGGAAAAAAATGCACTGGATAGCTCACTAAATGAGCTATCTACTGACACCTTAACCGTGCAAATCGGTTCAGCGGAACCGCTGCTAGCTTCGTTTTTGTTTGTATTAAATTTCTATGGGGAAAGTTTAGGTGGGCGTGGCTACGTAACGGTTTTATCTACGGACACGTTACAAGCACCATTTGATAGAGCTCGTGGAGAGCTACCTTCTGATACTCGAACATTGATATTTCACTAAAAGATAATCCGCGGAAAAATCAGTGAAATTTGGAGGTTGGACATCGCTACTCTCAGATACCATAGGCATCGATCATTTTGGCGGCTAGAATAAACAGAGGAAGTAAACAAGTTGACCTGAGTAGCAGTATAAACAGCACCTGTCGAGAGCTAGAGGCGCTCCAGCATTTTGACGACCATTTCCAGTTCATTTCTTCATTTCCACGTTTCTCCGTTTCCCATTTCCTCATTTCCCGTTCCCCTTTTTATAACTACCCTCATCGCGCCCATGCATGCATGCATGCACTCCTTCAAAGCCCATGCATGCATGCATGCACTCCTTCAAAGAATGAAGAGAAAGAGATCTACGCATTCTTTCATTGTTGCGAAAAAGAAAAAGGTTAACGATGAGGAGGCGGATCTAGCTAAATTATTGCTCCTCTACGGATCGGGTGACGTGAAACAGCTCACTGCTTGTAAGTTTGCAGCTTCTTGGTGTATAAATTTGTAGTCTTGTGTATGATGTAGCTACAGCATGATTTAAATTATCTGCTAATGTGGTAATTTATTGTCTATCTCCGTTTTTTGTTGTTTTTTTTTTACTATAGCTCTGACTTATTTCCTAGCCAAGGCTACTGCTGATCGTGATCTGCAATCTACGCTGCAATGCAGTGAAGATGTTGCAAGCTTTGTGCGAACATATCTTGACAAGTACCCTGATTGTCAGCACATTCTAGCACCTTTAGAACTGGAAAGAGAAAAAAGGAGTCAAGATTTGGTATGATTGGTATGCAGCATGGACTACATGTTTGGTGCACAGGGGCTGTAGAGGTGACTCAGTCAAGAGTATCCCAAATTATTATGATCAACTGCACTTGTTTCAACTTTGAACCTCAATAGGTTTACCACAGTGCATGGGAGGGTGGTGGGGATATAGTGGAGTTTTCCCAGCCAATATGTCTAGTAGTGTGAAGTGGACTGATAGTCCTTAGTGATCTTAGAAAGATCAAGGAGGTTAAATCGAGATATCTGTAGCTGCTCTGATGGGTCTTTTTGTGCATACATGTACGATGCAATTTGCACACACTGCATTCACCTACAGCTGCAGGTATGTTTTCAATGTCTAGAGCAGCTGCTATTATGGACAGCATCTCCATCTCTTCCAACAACTGTTGACTCAACTGCATCTTCAGCTACCTCAGCAAAACACTATGCCTCTGTGGGAACTACGGTTGTGTCGACCATCCTAACCAGCCACATGCGTTGTATTTACTCGTGTCTTCAGACCTCCCAGCCCATGAGGCTGGTG
The DNA here is from genome assembly GCA_963930775.1 of Cliona cf. orientalis. Lineage (NCBI taxonomy): Eukaryota > Metazoa > Porifera > Demospongiae > Clionaida > Clionaidae > Cliona > Cliona cf. orientalis. The sequence goes on from OZ005695.1 coordinate 3,859,923, forward strand.
GCCTCATGCTTGAAGCTACTCACAGCAATGGTACTGCAGGGGCCAGGGACTGCTAGAGATATCCAACAAAGCTTCAATTTTGGCTACAAGCCTCTTGAAGTGTTGCCTAGTAGGACATATCTACTTCTGGTGAGTCTAGTGGACTGTTATGTGTCAAAGGTGCATGGATATGCCCTACTGCAACTTGCTGAGTGTGTTTGTCACCTGCTGTGTGCTAGTTGTAAATTAAATTCTGTATGGTTGTGGTGGGTGTTGATTAGGTCCAGTATGGTGTAGATAGTAGTAGTGATAGGTGATGTACTCTCCCATGGAGACAGCCCTTGATCTGTTGCTCACTTGCCCTCCAGTGTGTAACCATACTACATTTCTGCCAAGTTGGATATGTTTCACCCCATACAGTGATGTAGAAATTATACAGCATGTTCACTTTGCAAATTGCAGAAGTAGGAAACGTGTATCTAACACCCGTACTCCTGCAGGGAATGGGAGAATCTGTACGCCATTGCCTATTGAAGTTTGCCTTGTCCTTTTTAGTGGTGGCTGAGAGTGATGTCATCTCTGCTATTCTGGAGCTCAAAGGTGAGACTCACAATGACATACTAATGATTGCATGGAAAGCCTTGGAGAACAGCTGTGCATACATGTAGCTTTGGTAAAGGTAGTACCTTACTGTATTCTTAGTCTATCGAGCTCTCTCTTGCCCCTCCCCCCTCCACCCTCCAATAATACTATAGAAATTTATATAGAGGATGGGAAACACGGGGATTTCCTATTCCATAAGGTTGACTTCCGCTTCCTAGAAGTTTTGGAGCATGCCTAATTAATTCCCCCTCCTGCAATTAAAAATCCTGTATTAGTTCCTGGCGTAGGGATTGGGTAATAAGGGTGTACTTGTAGAATAGTCCTCTTAAGCTTCTCTCCAAGCTATTACTTAAATTTTGAATCTTTGACTTACTGCAGGATTCTTGTCTTCTTTCTTTAAGCTATTGCCCAAAGATTCTACTGAAATTTGTCAACTGTTTTTGAACACGCTATTGCAAAAGGTAGGATATTGTGCAGCACTATACATGTAGTAACACTTCAGTTATGGATGGTGAATGCTGTTTTAAGCTTTATTATCCTGCGCGCATGCGCAAGGGGGTAAAGTAATTGGTTGTGTCGTCGTTGTCGTCGTCATTGTTAGCAGAAAAATTGCCATATCTGGAGGTCTAGGGACCTGAGCGACTAGTAAGCGCAATGAATCAGTCGAATTTGGCAAAAAACAGCCTTCAGCATGTTTCTAATTGAGGGACACAATCCACGGGCATCACAAATAATGCTTTTTTGTTAGCCATTGTAGCCACACCTATCAACAGTGCCTACTAATGCATGTCATGCACACGCACAAGCATTAGCTGTACTGGTAAAGATCGTCATGCAGTATTGTATGATGCATGCACGTGCACTAGTGCTTCAAATAAAAATTCTAAGCAGGAGAAATTCAACCCAGTTCATTAAGATGGAATTGAGAAGAGAGCGAAAGCGTTCACATTCATACAGCTGGAAAGCTACACAAGCGCGCGGGGTATGTGCTCTATGAGCTCTAGTTATTGAAATGGCTTACATTGTAGCTTTCGTGTAAATGTGAAATTAGGGTATTAATTCAACAATACAGTACTTTACAGTACTTTTGGTTTGGCCTTCATTCACAGGTTATTCTCAACACTGACATCAGTAAAAGGCTCAAATCTGTGTTCTTCAATCATTACGTCTTGAAGCAGACAGCTCAGCTTCTCCTGACTGAGTCTACCGAGTCAGGAAATGGTGATGAAGAGTCAAGCTGTTGCCAAGTGGCATTCCAATTTCTCCTTCGGCTCTGCACAGACTTCCAGTGTGGCATCTGCTATAAAAGAAGACCACCTCCACTAGGACTGGAGAGGTGAGCCTAAGTCTCTGAAATTCAGGATCCTAACTCCATCTAGAGGAATTGTGACTTTTCAGCAGCATTGTATTCAACATGCAAGGACTCTATTAACACTGGGCTATTTGAAATAATATAGGATTGCATGTGCAGTGGGTAGGGTATTTCATAGTCATTTGGAAATTTAGTATCCAAGTATTAAATTTTGTGCATAGCTGTTTCTGATTGGTATGCCAAAAATGATGATCCAAAATGTTAGGGCAGAAACTGAGAAATCAGTGATGATTCTAACAATATATCCGCAGCTTGGTCTGATTTGGCACCAACATAACACTCTGGTAATGTAAATACATGGACCATTGAAGCACTTACCACATTCCCAGTAGGATACAGCGACAATAGAGTATGCTAACTGTTGTTCTACTGATTTTTTCAGTTGTAGATCCACAAGTCATCCTGTACCTGTGGGACATCGTTGCACTTGCTTATTTCATTCCCTATCATTACGTGTATGTAGGTCAAATAATCCAGTGATTCTTCACTTCTTGCTCTCCCTGGCTGGTTCCCTGAGCTGCCCCTCGGTCCAGGACCTCACCACTGAGGCTCTGGCAGCATGTCCGGACCTCTTGCTACCTTACTTCAAAGCTTTGGCCTTGAACTTTGACCCTCAACCCACCATGCAATGGATGGACGGCACTGAGTTTATGATCAAGGTAAGAGTGGAGGGTTATTGTAGCTCGGAGGAATTTTCTCCTTCCTATAATGGTGCATGCATATGCACATGCATGCCATATACATAGGCAATTTCGCCACCTACTCTCATCGGTGAAAATTTTATTACACTAATTTTTGTCCTGTGCTAAGATTGCATAGAGGATATTGCGACCTTTACTACATTGGTGAAAAAATTTTTCATCAGAATTTTCTTCGATGCAAAGGTAGCTGAGCTTGAGCAAAACTTTTTATCCAGCGAAAATTTTCATCAAGTTATGTAACTCTATGGTATAATTTATCCTACGAAAATGCATGAACAACTGAATCCAATTTACATGCAAGTGATGATAAAAGTATTAATGTGGTGATGTTCCACTCACTTTTCAGCTTGTCAAGTAAATTGTGTAACATACCAACACACTGCATGTGGCAGTCTCAGGTGAAAGTGAACACTGTTCTGTTGTGATCTGCCAAAAGTGATGATGCAAATGTTAGGGCAGAAACTGAGAAATCAGTGACGATTCTAACAACATATCAGCAGCCTGGTCTGATTTGGCAGCACAATGGCACTACTACTGGTAAATATGTGACCCGCTATGGAAAAATCAACCACTCATGATTTTTTATGAAAATCGCGTTTTGGTATGGATTGACGCAGATTTTACTGTAGAGTTTAATGGTCAAAGAGCCAGGCTCTAAAAAGTTTCCTAAGCCGAGTTATGGCCAAAAAATTGTATATGGGTCGGGGTGTTTATTACAGTAGCGGTCAATAAAAAGTTTACGTTCCGTTCCGTAGAACGATCATACCGCTGGTGTCGTCTTGACACCGTTCCAAGCGATCGTTCCATTGTTCAACGCTGTGTTGCGCGTGCATAGCGCGTTCGCCAGATATTAATTATTGTGGGCGGTACTGGGTACAATCGTACCGTTCATACGTTTGATCATAGTTCGATTGAACGCACAGACGGACGGTGACAGTTATTCCAGGGAAGTGTGAAAGATGGTGTACTCGGCTTACAAAAAGCAGCGGATTCTCTATTGGTTTAACCAAGGCCTAAAAGCCCCATCCATAGCTAAAGCGCTCCAGGAGGAGAGATTGCGTTGTTCCAGGAATGGCATCGCCAAGTTTCTGAAAGTCTACCGAGCGACTGGTTCGATCGCGAGACAGCCAGGTTCTGGCCGACCTAGCAAGATCACCGTCGAGATCAAGCGCATCGTGGAGGAGCAGATGAGGCTAGATGATGAGACTACGGCTCACCAGCTACATCGCTTGTTGACAGACAAAGGCTACTCTATCTCCTTGAGAACGGTCCTACGGTGTAGAACAGCTCTAGGCTGGACCTTCCGTGGCTCTGCTTATTGTCAGCTCATCAGAGACGCTAACAAGACCAAGAGGCTTCACTGGGCACAGCAGCACTTACATGATAGCTTTGAAGATGTAATCTGGTCAGACGAGTGCACGGTACAAATGGAAAGTCATCGCCGTTTTGCGTGTAGGAAACGTGGAGAGGCTCCACGTCCCAAACCAAGGTGAGAAACTTGTACAAGTTATAGATCGTAAAATCAGGAGACAATAATTATGACAGATACAGGTACATGTACATGTAGATTAATTAATGTACAATCTACACACACAGACCGAAGCACCCAACCAAAGTGCACGTGTGGGCCGGGATCAGCGCGAAGGGAAGGACAGGAATTTGCGTCTTTGAAGGTATTATGAAGAAGGAATTGTATGTGGAGATTTTGGATGGGACACTGCTACCATTTGTCAAGGATGTCTATCCAAGTGGTCACAAGTTTATGCAGGACAATGACCCGAAGCATACGTCTGGGTATGCTAAACAATGGATGAGAGAAAACGGCATCAATTGGTGGAAGACCCCTGCGGAATCCCCTGACCTAAATCCAATTGAAAACTTATGGCACGAGCTTAAAGAACATATTCGCCGTGAAGTTAAGCCCAAAACAAAGGACGAACTAGTAGCAGGAATTATTGAATTTTGGTCAAAGGTAGATAGGAATAAATGCATGAAGTATATGGGACACATTAGAAGAGTGATACCAAAGGTTATAAAACTAAATGGTGCAGCTACTGGTTACTAAGTACTCTACTTGTTATTGTTCAATGTTTTATTGTCTGTGGCTGTCATGGACCAGCAAGCCACTTTCACAGATACTTCCACCAGAATAAGTAGCTCTGTGCTGCAGTCTGTGTCTTCCTGGATCAGGTCTTGAGTTGTAGTACTTACTTGAGCGTGAATTATGTGATCCACAAATTGCACTGGTGTTCGTCGTCACCGAATTATTATTTGATCTCAACCGTTTACATGCTTGTCCAATAGCTGCTTTGCACTTGGTCCATAACGGTTCAAACTCCTGCGGCGAATTCCAATACTGGGGGAATTGCATGTATACGGCATGCTTGAGCTGCATTAACTCCTCAACAGGTAGCCCGGGGTAATCCCGCTCGCCTGAGACTGTGCATTGGATAAGCACATCATCGCCAAAGAAGGCCGGCCTCCTTAGCAAGTTTGGTTGCCAGTGTACCAATCTTGCATTCATAAACAAGACCTGGATACTTACAAATGACTGTTGTTGCCTGCAACAATTGGCCTTTGTTGATTTTTGATGAGGGCAGTTTGATGGTGGCAACTTTTCTGTTTGGTGGAGCTGTGGTGCACTGGCTAACTCCAGCTCCGATATTCTGATCAGGGGTACGGTTCTGTTGGAGAGGACGGAAAGGGTTGCGGGGAGGCAGAATCATGTCACGCTGGGGAGCACGTACTCCAAGCTCTCCAACTGTAGTACTATCTTCAAAGTTGTTCTGATGGCGAGGTGGTGGATGATTGTTGGGTACGACAGGATCTGTTTCAAAATTTTCATCCCCATAAGCATCAAGCCCAAGATAGTCATTTTCGTCGAGACAAAGAGGAGGGGACCGTCGTGGTGTAGATGGTAGATTACATGAAGCTGCATGTGCTGGTGGTGGAGGAATGTACGCAGGTGGGCCACTCCAGGGTGCAATGGGACCTCCAGGGGACTCAAAACTGAGGTCTAGTGAGCTGTCGAGCATTGGAGGTGCATGTTTTGGAGGTGGAGGGATCCTAATTGGCTGAGGTCTGCGGTATGAGGGTGCATACATGTTCGAGTTGTTTTCCAGTGTAGCTAGCCTCCCAAAAATCTCCTCCTGGTTCCTCATAATCGGTCTTTGCGCCTCAAGAATGTGAGCTTGGCCAGCCTCTAACATTGTTACTCGTTCCATGACATCTTGTAGTTCTGCCTCCAGCGCAAGATAATCAGTGCCATCTGATTCCTCATCCACTGAGTTGTTGGTGGGTGAAGATGCTGATGCTGCCAGCACAAATGGGATTCGGAGTTGACGTAACTCTCTGGATGCTTCTGGGCCTGGGCCTTTTTCTAGTAAACGAAAAGATAATACATAAAAATTAGGAGAACAATTAGCCTACAATATAATGTGAATATGCAAGAAGATATTAAGAGATATAGTGTGTACATGTGCATGTACATTGTATGTTGACATTACATGTATGTAACTTCTTCAGAGCTTCTAGTTCAGAGTTCTCCTGATGACTGGGTTGCAATTACTACTGATGACTGTGTTATAGTACCTGATGATAAAAGTAGTCAAAGAAAGTGAGTGGTACTGACACATTGTAATCAAGTTAGAATGCCCTGTACAAGATGGTAAAGGGAAGGGAGTTGTAACCATAATTGCATTGGTAGACTGACTACACATGGTACACATATGCTCAGTTATAAGTGTGCTAGTGTAAACAATGATAGTGTGTACATGTATGTTGATACTAATGTACCTTCATCAGTGGAGAGAGGCACTTCTGGTGACGGGATTGTTGACCTTGATGGCTTGGTTGCAGTCCCCCCTGATGACTGGGATGTAGTCGTCGATGACTGAGCTGCAGCCCCCCTAGTCGTTGCAATCCCCGCTGATGACTGGGATGTAGTCGTTGCAATCCCCCCTGATGACTGGGATGTAGTCGTCGATGACTGAGCTGCAGCCCCCCCCCCCCCCCCCGATGACTGGGATGTAGTCGTCGATGACTGAGCTGTAGTCTCCCCTGATGACTGGGATGTAGTCGTCGATGACTGAGCTGCAGCCCCCCCCCTCCCCGATGACTGGGATGTAGTCGTTGCAATCCCCCCTGATGACTGGGATGTAGTCATCGATGACTGAGCTGCAGCCCCCCCCCCCCCCCCCGATGACTGGGATGTAGTCGTTGCAATCCCCCCTGATGACTGGGATGTAGTCGTCGATGACTGAGCTGCAGCCCCCCCCCCCCCCCCCCCCAATGACTGGGATGTAGTCGTCGATGACTGAGCTGCAGTCCCCCCTGATGACTGGGCTGTAGTCGTCGATGACTGAGCTGCAGCCCCCCCCCCCCCCCCCCCCCAATGACTGGGATGTAGTCGTCGATGACTGAGCTGCAGTCCCCCCTGATGACTGGGCTGTAGTCGTCGATGACTGAGCTGCAGTCCCCCCTGATGACTGGGCTGTAGTCGTCGATGTCTGAGCTGCAGTCCCCCCTGATGACTGGACTGTAGTTGCTGATGACTGGATAGATGTATCGTGCCCTTCAATTCTTATGATGTTGCCTGTAATAATAATTGTTGCATAAAATTACTCAGACTACACACAAGGGAAAAACGAATGTAAAACAGACCTTCTGCCTTCTTCTTTTTAGGTGGTTTTCCAGTATCAGCTTCACTCTTGTCTCTTGGCCGCTTTTTGGCTACGAGTGTATATATAAAATATGTTCAGTACGTAGTATCAGCTCATAACAATTTGTTGGCTATCGCCTAGCAACCAAAGATTTTATAGGCTAATTGCTGGCTAATATCAGGTAGTAGCGCTCTGTGGTACAACAAAAAGTAGATCAAGCTCTAGGAAGGTCATAAGGGATGCCTCGGTATCTATAGCTATAAAATTATGTATTAGAAATTGTATTATTCTTACTTTTCTTCTCTCGTAGCTCCTTTATTTGCTTTCGCAGAGCCATCTGCACCAAGGATCCTTGTCTGCACAAAGTAAACTGGTCTAAGGAGTAGTTTCTGCTTCTACGCGGTGACAGTAGGACAAATAGCTTCTTTGATGGAGTAAGTACGATGACGAACAGCTGGGACGATAGAACGATGAGTGGTTTTGCGATCAACCGTTGTACGATCGTTCTTTTAAGCGTGCCAGCGTCTTCTCACTAGGTGTCAAACGATCGTGACCTTTGCCCCATGCCGTTTGATCGTTCCGTACCGTATTGTCCATATTACGTACTTTGTTTCCGCTTCGTTTTTTTAGACGATCGCATCCGTTCAACGATCGTTCAACGGTGAACGGAACGTAAACTTTTTATTGACCGCTACTGTACATGCAGCCTTAGCTATAAGAACAATCACAGACAACTTACAAAGTGTACAGTCCATCGCTTCTCTCGATATCTTCTCCCCAAGACTAGGACTGCTGTACTGGTGCTCTCTCTGTGGCCATCTTTCCCAGCAAATTCATTATGGCACAAACCGCATGGTGTAATACGAAGCGTATAAGGAGAAACATTGAACGTTGAGCCATGTACATACAAAACACTCTGTTCCTCGAAAAATTGTGAACTGAAGAATGGGTGGGTGTGATTCAACATGAAATACTTCTGGCAAAGTACGAAGGAGTCTGACACATGAGATAGCCATTCGTATCTGTGAATTTACTAGCTAGCTTTGTGCGCTATTTGATATGAACTACGGTTGTGAAAAACTTTACCTTTGTTGTAGAAAATGTAATTTTGAAGGCTATGTACTGTGCTGTGAGTCTACCAACTGATTGGATGTGATACCCTACTACAACATTTTATCGTGATCTTGTAAGGAAACTTGTCAAGATTATTGACAAGATCTGAACAGGATTTCCATGCTTCTTTGGAAGAGTCTTGCATGATTTTGTTACATATTCTTGATAAGAGCTTAGCATGTTTCTTGACAAGGCATCCAGTTTCTGGGGGTAAATCTGTTCAGATTCTTGCCTAAATAGTTGCTTACAGCGTTGGCAAGTTTATGGAGAGAATCTGCCCTGTATCTTGCAATAATCATAATGTCTGTACACTGTAGTTTCTTGCATGAATCTTAAAAGATAAAATGTACATGTACAAAAAGTATAGTAAGAATACTAAAACTAAAATGTGCATGATAAAATCTAGCAACTGTTACAATTGTGTGTAAGTTATACTTCAGCACTTCTTGGTTTTGTGTCACGACACTTCTGGTTTGCCTTAAATATAAATGTCTTTAGTTCCCACCTATTGCCGTATCTTTTGTCCATATAACCTATAATATGGAGTTTCAGGAATATTAAATTAGCAGGAACTTTCAGGTTCTGTAATAAAATCACCAAGAAGTTGATCAACACATTCTCGGTCAAGTCCAGGTTTAGAACTCTTCTTTGATTTAAACAGAAGGGAGCCTGACAGCTCTTCCTTAGTAAATAGGATGTCAAGCAGTTGGAGCCCAAAGGCATATGCATCTCGAGCTGACAAACGTAAAAGATTAATTCCATTGACCTGCATGTGTTTTGTGACGTTAGTGTACATGTACATATCATGCGATATTATCTTAGTTGTAACTCTAAGTTCTCACTGTATTCTCTCTTGCCTCAATCTCTTGCTTAACCATTGCTTGTTCAGATGAGATGGAAGAGAGGGATTTAAGGAGATCCATCCTCTTCACCAAGGTACTGTCCATCTTCTCCACCTTCCTCGCAAGGTTCACAATCAGGTCCTGCATTTAATAGTAATATAACCACATCATTTTGATGGTCTTACCTGGACTTCCTTTAGAGCCTTCCTTTTTCTCCCTCTCTTCCGCACAGCACTGCCATTACTAGCATTTTCTTTATCATGACAATTCTTTCAGAAGATTCACTAGCTTCTTGGCTTCTTTATCATCTTCAGCAGACTCATCGTATAGATACATGTATTAAATTTGCACAAATTTAGCTTTCTCTTCTTCCTGCCGCATTGATGATAGATCACCTGTATTACGTGTACTGTAGCATCACACATATAAAATAACTACTTGTACACACTTACTTACCAGCAGCCAATACAGTAGCCATGAGGACCTCTCCGCTACTCCACTTCACTTCACAGCAGTCATCAACAGCAGGTACTGTACGTTGTACCAACAATGTTCTTTCTTGGAATCGTGGAAATTGTCATCAACACTGAATTTCACTACGAAGTAGGCTGGTCCTACATGTACAACAGAGTATTATAAAATTTAATAGCACTAAAACACAGTCTGCAATACATGCATGTAAGAGTAATCTATGCCCTCTTCATGATAAAGCATGCCTGGCTCACCTGTTGACGACAATTGAATCGCCTGTCGCACACGCTCATGGTAAGTCATAGTTTCACGAGTCACTGGGAGCCTCTTCACCTTAGCTTGTCAGTCATCCTAGCTTTTATACTAGCTAGCGTCGTATATCGGAGATGACACGTGACTTCCACTCACGAGCAATGTTTGAGCGCTCACATGAATATATCACACGCTCGCATGTAGGTGTTAAGTTGCATGTGATCTGTACTGCATAGTGGGACAATAAACAGGGAGGGTTTGTGTGCATGTACATGTATGATGTACTTGTAGAAATTGGGGGGAGGGGGAAGGAGAGAAGGGTTTAAAGATGGCGACAAACATGAGAAGCTAGGGATAGTCGACTAGTCTTGCATCAGATCATATTCGGTGGGACCGGTATGTATACAAGCTGGCACATTTGAGCTTGGGTTTTGTGTGGATGTAAACGAGGATACTGGCTGTTGACTCAACACTGATTCTGAGACTGATACATTGACAAGGTCTTCTCATGAAGTTTGCTGCACAGGTACTTTTTGATTCTCTGAGTCTTCACAGCTCGAGGCAGTGTTGTGCTCAAGGCTTTGGGCTCCTTCAGGCTGCTGCTGTTGAGATCTACCGGTCTACATAGATAATTCAGCATTAATATTGATTTTAGTAAACAATTCCATTCAGTATTATGACAGTGTAATGTATAATTAGGGGGTGGGGTGGATGGGTGGGACCCCACCCCCTATCTTCTTGATTGACTTCTGGTGCCGACAATTGTGGGGACAAGGGTGAGCGGCTACTCTGTGTAGGATTGAAAGCAAGATGAGGGCCTTGAGTCGGCCACTACTGACTTACTGTGCTATGCTAGCTCGCTAAGCGCGGGTATAGTTATGGTGATCGATTGTGACTTGTAGATTTAAATTGATCGATAACACTGTAGGTCCGTTCACGTAGCTAGCTGAAACTGAATGCCATTCTTTCTTTCGAGCGGTACACGCACTGAACAAGCTCGAATCGCGCTGAAATTTTATAAATGGATGGGCAAGGGATTATACTTTCAGAATATCCTAAGAAAGAAATGACATTAAGTCGAGTATTGAATCCCCTACTGCAGAATCATATTTTTGTGCGAGTGGTCGATTTTTCCATAGCGGGTCACATGTGTACATAATATTTATACCAATGAAGTATTTTTAAGCCACATTCTTAGTAGCTCAAATATATAATAGTTATCTGTCAGTGAGTGAGCAATATGAGCCCTGCAACTATTTTGTTGTATCTAGCACTGTTGGTAATGTAGGATTATGTAATCCTGCACACCTAATTGGATTGTGGCTAGAGTGTATGGCATGTACTCTGGGTGACTGCTCAACAACCAGTTCTATAAAACTCTTGAACACTACTCTACTGTACTTGGTTGCTTAGTAACTTACAACAAACAATGCCACAATACACATACACATAATAGTTATCTGTCAGTGAGTGAGCAATATGAGCCCTTGCAGGGCTCATATTGCTCACTTACTGACAGATAACTATTTTGTTGTATCTAGCACTGTTGGTAATGTAGGATTATGTAATCCTGCACACCTAATTGGATTGTGGCTAGAGTGTATGGCATGTACTCTGGGTGACTGCTCAACAACCAGTTTTATAAAACTCTTGAACACTACTCTACTGTACTTGGTTGCTTAGTAACTTACAACAAACATGTATGCAGCGCATGACATTGTATCTTCTGAAGTTTATCACTATTAATTTGATCAAGAGAATTATCTATTTTTGATTGTATATAACTATTTTGATAGATTTTATCCTCGATGCCCTCTGTTATTGAGCTCCTTGGGTTTTCCAACGACAAAGCTATCCTTCATTCCAGTGATCATGAGCCACCTCCCCCATTGTCCTACCTCAAGGCAGCTGTCAGTCTAACAGTGCCCTCTTCTCTCTCCAGAACGAACTTCAGCCTCGGTGTACAAGTAAGGATATCATAATATTGCGGTAGTCATTTTAGGGATGAGCCTGGACTGAAATACTTCTGTGGACCCATATTGGCATTCGTGTATCATATGTGACTGGATCTGACAAAACTCGGCATATTGTCAAAACACGCATATGGCGCAATGCGCGTTTTTAGTACCAACAGTCAAAAAATATCAAAGTCCAGCAGTTTTTGTCATATTTATGTCAAAGAACCCTTCTACTAACTGTTGCCACCGCCTACGGAGGGTAAACGTAAGTTACCAAGGCGAAATAAGCCTTCATCTTGACCTACCTAGTCAGTACGGCTGCCGTACACGGAGTCCGTTGCTATGGGCGCTAATTAGAATTCTCTACCTAGATACAGCTAGATTCATCGAACTACTGTACGTTCGCTCACCTTTTTAGCTTCTTGGGCATCAAAGAACAATCGGCGACCGTTGTCAACATCGAAATCCGTACCTTGCTCGATCTTTACGTTCATTTCGAACGGCTCCGCCCAGGTCCATTTAATTGATTTCCGGTTCACGCGTAGTATACGGAAGCGCCATACGCGTGCATAGCAACGCCTTTAGATCGTAATTTCTCGATTATTGGGGGTGTGGCGTGATCGCAAACAAGGCGCTGTATCTCAACAACGATGCGCGCGATCGGCCTAAGACTTGAACGTGGGTTAGCTCTATGATACAGCTATCCAAATATACAGCTAACTAAAATTTCATGGATTGATGAATATGACGGGTTTTCTCAGATCCAGTCACATATAATAGTGCATTATATGTTCCAGAGCTTGAACATTCTTGAAAGATTTTAGTGCATTTTCTGTGAAGTATACTAATTAAATTATTGGTATGTTTTCGCTGTGGGTCATGATGATAAGCTGTTCGTTCTTCCAGAAGGGGCAACCAGTGTGTGCCGTTTTGGCATTCTACTCGCTCCAGTGTTTGGTGAACATTTGTCATAGTTACTCTGAACCTGCAGATTGAATTTCTACCCCCAAATACTAGCAGACTACTAAACTGGAGTTTTTGATATGCCGTGTATTAAATCTCTCAATGCAGCATCCCGTTCCTTTGGTGAAGCATCAGACATTGAGACTAATGCAGGCTGTCCTGGGGAGAGCCATTGCCGTTTTAAAGTTTTGGGGACCAGTTAAGACCAGCCTGACAACCAGTTAGTTAGTGACGGAAGTGTACATCTATACAGCTGAAATTTTAGAGGAGTAATGAGAATAGTATTATGATTCTGCAGTTGACTCATTTCTTGTGTGCTATCGCGATGCTGTGATGAAGAGTGTTCCTGATGTTCAGACTCTGATCTCCCTGAGACAGCAGCTGATCGGCGGTGATGACAAAGAACCAACAAGAGTTGACACACTCTCTCTTGACCATCAAATGAGAAATTTAGGTCTCTCTCTCCCCTCCCCCTGTCTTTCTTTCTCCTCTCTCTTCTCTGTCCCTCTTTCTCTCTTCTCTCTCCCCTTCTCCCTCCCTGCATCATTTGTTGTTGTTTTTTTGCCTCACACAATTTTATGCACTCTATTAATGTTTGCAGAACTATATGAGGGCTCTTCTCTTCTCTGTCTGACATTGACTGTGCTGCGTGGATACCAAGCAATATCTCCCTTGGTCTTTGTGCAAGTGGATTTCAATGTGACCAAGTTACTACCGTCAACTGGTGTTGATAAAATGACATCGTCTGACATTAATGTCCTCACTGAGGCTCTCCAGATATTGTTGGAGTCTCCTTTGGGATCCCTGAAATGGAAACAGCTGGTAGGTGTAGTGCTTAAAGGAGTTGCAACTTCTTAAATGCATGTATGTGTGTATTAGTGAGATGTAGTTCTATGTGCATAGCTATATATAGCTGACTGCAGTTATAAGAGAGAGGATGGGGAGAGGGAGGGAGAGAGGAAGAGAGGAGACAGAGAGTGAGAGGGGGAAGGAGAGAGAGAGAAGAGTGAGGAAAGGAGGGAGCTCGAGAGAATACAACACAGTGTGGCTGGAGATACGTAACAGACTGAATCCAATGTTCGTGTATACACTTTCTTATTAGCTCATAATAATATTGTTCAAGCTGCCAGTGATTAGAGTTATAACCAACTGCTGTCCACAGACAGAGCTGCCCTGCACGGTGCAGTTTTAGTGGTGACCTGCCAGTAATGCAAGTCCATATGAGGCTGCTGATAAAATATTATGTACATATATTGTGAAAATCAATGCTGGAGAGCTCACTGTCACCATGATATACGTATATGAATGCATTTTATTTTATTTTTTGACAGAGTAGCACTTTTTTGCCGACTATTTTAAAGCTGTATGCTGTCTGTGAGGACGAGGCAGTTTCTAACCTGGCTTACCAAGTTGCCATCAAGGTGAGAGTGTGTGCTTCTGTGTATCATAATATAATATTTATACACGTTACTGTGCATGTGCATGATAGTATTTTGTAATCTGTGATTAAACTAGTACAAACCTGCAGTATTATATTGTGCATGTACACTATCTTCTCCGTGCATGTACATGTAGTTCTTGAGACAGTCAGATGTATTTGAAGACTACTGTTGTGAATTGGAGCTGGTACTACTAACTCTGAAGACTCGCTGTTCTGGTGTGCCCAGGGAACCCACCGCTTCTTCACTGACCCAGTTTGTAGCCGACCTCTTTCTCAAGACGTTTTGTGACCACCACAGTCTTCAAGTCAGAGTGAAGGAAATCCTTGCACTAGCATCCAAGTCTGAACATGGACCGTCTGCCCTTGTGCTACCGGAGGCATTGCGAGGGGACGAGTGTGGGGCTTTGCAGTTGGAGGAAATCCTGGCAGCTCCTTTGGTTATCCCTGATGCTTTTTCTGGCTTATTAGCTAGTAGCGATGATGATGGTGATGTGCATGTCCAAACACAGTGAGTTCTAACTAATTTTAAGAGTGCTAAAGTTATAATAATGATTTATTATACGTTGGCTTCTTTTGTAGCAGCTAGAATGAATTGACTGGGATATTTCATGTAGGGGTTGGTAATGGGTGGTACAAGAAATAGTAGCTGACGGTATGTTGTACAAAGAATATTATGGTATCCATGGTACATGTTTGTTGGATAATATTATGATAATGTATGGTACGTTGCAAAACAAAAATTTTGTGATTTGGTTGCGAGGCTTCGCGATTGGTTCATGAAACACCAAGTCACGATCTACAGGTTGCGCCATTCACGATAGTGTAGTGATGTGGATTCACGAACGGTTTATGACTGCTATTCGCGACAGGTTCACTACGACCAGGTTCGTGAATGGTGATATATAATTACCTCGCTATTAATGCAGCCACCTATAGCCTATGCTATTTAATACTCACGAGCATACATGATGTAATGGTGTCCAACGATAATGGCCAGTTCCATTGTTAATGGGGTGAATCAGATTCTCATCCTGCACTATACGTTTAATGCCATCTAAGTCGCTGGCCTTGATAACAGCAATCAGCTGCTCCATCCCATCTGAACAATACATATGCCTTTGTTTCTCTCCGACCACAGCCTATCATGTGCCACTGGTAGGCTCCCATGACACGTCACAGCATAATACGCATGTAGTTTAACACGCCCTTGATAGAATGTTATTGGTCGTACCCCTGCGGGTAGTGTCGTATCCAACCTCTTGGTTAAACTAATTGACCTTGTTTGTGGCTTTCTAGTACAGCCCACTAGCGCTTGTACTCCAGGGATCTGGCATGTCCTAGCAAATGGAGCAAATGACCGACCAACTTGGAAATTGATTGGCCATCATGGCCACCCATTTTGAAAACCTTATTTTGTCCTCTGTAATACTTTCCCACTGGCCTTTGTCATTTTGATGTCTAAATAATACACGTGCAATAGTTTGGTCCTGACATAGATTAAAGAGTTGCATCATTGTGCAATCCTCTTTGGTGCATTTCCCCAGTGGTGGGATTAGGGGTTCGACCCGTGCCTTGTATCGAAGACAACACTTGTAGCTGTCGAGCTGGTGGACGCCAATAACTTGAACATTCTTAATTGTCGTGTGTTTGTCGTCATCGGTTGGTGGATCGACAGTGTTTTCGATGTTGTCTATTTGGGTTATTTCGAAGTCATTCTTGGGTATCGAGAGATGTTTTCTTGATTGAAATTCTTTTATGTGAAAATTTGGGCATCGAGAGATGTTTTCTTAATTGAAATTCTTTTATGTGAAAATTTTTCAAATGGTAGCACTTCCCTTCTTCAAGAGCGTTCACATGTTGCTCCCAAAGTACAACCCTGGTGGCAGCAGTGTGGTCAACAATAGAACCTCTCGTTTGACCTTTCTATCTGCGCCTACTTTTTCAGTGTTGTACAGTTGTTGAAGAACTTTAACATTGACTGAGATCTTTCCGTACGGCGCATGTGCTACACCGTGCACTAGCCTTTTATGGCGCACTCTATGTTTACCAAAGCCTATAAATAAATATAGAATATGCTATTAATACTAGACATCCATGTGCAATGGCAAGGGATTACGTAATATCATAGACTATAGAGGGGGAGAATGGTTCTCCTCCTCTAATATCTATGGTAATATGTAGCATGATCATCACATGCCTGATCAGCAGTTGCATTTGCTAGCTATAGCGCTACACAAGAAAGTGAAGAAGCGTTTAGAGTCTACTGTGATCAGTGATGAGTCAGTAGAGTTGTAAGACCTATCGTTAGTCCTACATCCTAGTCTTTTGGAAAAGAAGCCATCACTGTCACTTTGTCCATCGAGAGTTCATCAAGAAGCGAAGAAGGCAGAGGTGATCAGCAAATATCGCGGTAACTTTTGAACAAAGCGTTTTTAACGAATTCTACACGTTTCATTTGTTAAAATCGCCACGAGAAGCCTAATGACACCTCGCTTTCAACGTATAAATAAGGTATGTAGCAACTAGCCTGGTAACAGACAGACACACAGACACACAGAACGAGTACCGTAACCCTCGAGCATGCGCCGAGGGTTAACAAGCAAGGAGACAACGTATAATAACGCAAATGCGATCGCTATACGTGGACTTTATGGATGGGAGGGGCTGGTTCGCGAATGATTAGCAGGCTTGGTGTAGTCTAGCCACACCAGATTCTGTCCCTACAAATTTTTTGTTGTTGTTATAGACAGCTATGACGGCACTAGCTAATCTCCTGCACTCTCTCATGCAGGCATGGCCCAGTGAATTCTGTTTCTTATGGGAAAACAATTTCCCCAATTATAAGATTCTATTATCAGATCCGATACCCTAGCATCCATCCCCTAGGAAATATACTTAATCTCATGTGATTAGAATCAACATTAATGTTGAAATGTGATCCCGAATAATTATGATAATATTATTATTATGAAGATAAAATTTTCAATTAGCTACAACTTGAGTAGCATGATTAGAGACTCAGTATGCCACTAGCATTACCACAGCGTTGTGTCTCAAATTTTTTTTTCTATACAGCTAGTGACTATGTATGACGTGAACTTATTTTTAAGTTTATAAAATATGCAATATCTTGATTGCGGTGCACACGTTAGTAGCAAATAATTCACATTAACTTTTGAGTGAATGATATGTGGTTAGATATTGATGCTCTCACATGCAGTTGCTAGAATAGTGTAATGCTTATTATGTATATATGTAGTTTGATAAAATATAAGAAAACGACATTACACTATTATTGGAGTTACAATACATGTATATGAAATTATACATGTGTACACAACAGTTAATATTTCAACTTGTAACTGCAGATCTTGGACTTTACAGCTTCTTTAGGGCGTTTTTACGCAGAATTTGGCAGGACTTTGACAGAGATTGCCTGCACAAACTCCATATGTGTTCAAATTTGACAGGAGGTTTGTTCGGAATGCAGGATTGCACTGGTATCTTGATATATGACGACTTAACGTCAGAAAGTATTCCTGTATTGAGCCTCCCACTGAGGCTACTTTTTGAAAGCCCGAAGATTGCATTACAAACAAGTGCAGTTAGTTACCTCAGGCTGGCGACAGTAGTCTCTGGGTTATCCCTCATTACTTGTTCCACACGCTTAAGTTTAGGGGGAGTAGAAAACAGTGGAACAGGTATACTCCATGAACAACTGTCGCTTACACTGCCACTAGCGGTTCCATGTTTTTACTGATCCCAGACATTGATGGACACTGAAGAATATTCTGTCTGTTCACTGAGCTGAAACGTGCACAAAGACTGGAGGACCCACTGACAGGCATCTGCACTCCCTTTTTCCTGTGTCCACTTTCTCCAGGTACTCGAACACTTCGGCCAAATCTTCATCAATTCTATCTCTGAAGTCACACATTGGCAAGTCAATTGTGATACCTGTATCTTAGTACAAAGTAACATACATAATCATTCAGTGATGGGGTACGGGCAAAACAACTTGACCCACTTTATAAAGAAGGCATGCATGACATCTGATGATTAAATTTAACCATATCTTCCCATGTATGCTTCTCTAACCCACTTTATCAGCAGGGTATGTCTCTCTCCAGCAGCAAACTTTCCATTGAGATATTCATCAAGTTTGTTCTGAATGTGCTGGAGAGCTGCTGACTCAATTTCTTCTTCAAAGGAGCATTGAAAGAGACATCAAAAGGGTGAATGATAAAATTCTGCCTTGAGATACGGATCCAGCGTATGCCAACAATTTATGTTGTTAATCAGGACACCTACATCCTCATTCTCCTTATTGTCTGTGACTAGCTTGTCAGCAAATGAGGAATCATATAAGCTCGAGTTGGCATCTGGAAGCTGACCAATAGATACAGCTGCTACTTGTAAAGTAGTACATGTACATGTAGGTTGCTTGTTCTTTTAAACTGTTGTAGCACTCTTGACATAAGCTTTGCACCGCAAACTAGCTCAATACAGGTCCAGCTGAATCACAGCTTATGCATCATCTGGCAATATGTTCCAATTAAAATAGGCCTGAGGTTCTGTTGAACATTGGTGGCCTTTCCTTTTATGGTCTCTGCAGCTTTAATTGAATTTCTAATCCAATCTCTCTTAAAGGGTGAATCTCTGGAAATAACATTAATATTATGTTTTATACATGCTATAGATATTAATTTTAGTACTTATCATCACGAAGGTCACACTTCAGCCACGCTAGTTTCAAGGCTTCTTTCTCCCAGTCCTTCTGTATACTACCAAACTTAAATAGAACACCTTATTTCCTTGTTTACTTGGATTTCCTCCTCCACTGCATTTAGAGCATGAATAATGTATAGTAGCATAGTTTCTCAGTTTCAGTCATCTATAGACCCTACTCAAAACCTAAAAATAATTGATGTCTGGGGTGTCCCAGACTGCGCAGCAGTACTTTAGTTTTGGCAGGATGGCGGTGTTCACAATTTGGTGACATACTTCAGGAGGGGCACGGTAGAGCTTGCAGTGGATAGTGCCAAGCTGGTGTTTACTGGCCTTGCTAATTTTTTCAATGTGCTCTGACCAGGATAGATCCACCACCATCACATTGAACTATCTTGATCTTGTTTGTTGCTGGGATTCTGTAGGGAATATGAATATCTTCATCACATTCAAGCTTCAATCAAACAGCCGATTTTTTTTTCAATTTGATGAGATAGAATTCCGATAGTTCTGTAAAAAAATCTTTGGTTTACGTCTTTTACCACTTTTGTATTGAATATAACTTGTTTTCAGCCTCATTGAAAGGCACATTGAATTAGAACCAAAAAGGTTGTGCAGGTTTCAAAGGACGCTTAAATTAGGGTGGCGCCTGAACATATATGGCGCATTATACCTTGGCACTTGCACGAAATAGTATAAATAATCACCTTCAACAACTCCTTGATTGCTACAGTACTATACAACAAAGCTAACTTTTGTAGACTGCTGTACCGAACTCCTCTTTGCCAATAACTTGAGCGGGCATAATTTTTAATTGCAGTGGCTAGCTACATGTAACTGGTAAATACTTTGTGCTACAGTTACAACGAACATGATACATTGCATGCTTGCAACCTACAACAAACCTGATACTTTGCTAACACTTAGACAATAGTACTCACTACATCATTGACTGGTAGAGTGGTGGATGCCTTAATCTGTTCTTCTCTCCATACTCTACTTCCTTCAATTATGAACATACTTCCAGTTTGTGAAGGTGTTGAAATGTTTTAAATGGTCCATTTGTGTCTTGAGATGAACTTCAAACTTGTACATGGATATGGAGCAAACTCTTAGGGACCCTAATCGTGGTTTTTCGTCTATCGCATGTGTTTTTATTTGTCAAAGTCAGGTCAGGCCATCCACCATCTTAAAACAAGGCATCCACCTGGAAAATCTACGCAGATGTTCTGGTAGCGAATAAATTTTCAGTGATTTCGAAAAAGGTTTGTAGCAATCCATAGCCCTGCTGCCTTCATGGTGGATTCTCGCCTCCCCAAAGTCACAGATGCGAAAGGCTGACAGTTTCCTGCTAACAAAACCATTATTCATATTCAGTCCCCTCCCACTGCAGTAAGCAGGAAGAGACCTTCCAAAAGTTCAGTTGAAAGGAAACTTCAAACTTGTACATGGAAAAGTTGATAGCTTGAGGTTGGTAACTTAGGAGAGATGAAAGTCCTAACCGACATCATCAGTCATTACCCTTCACACCACTGAAATGCACTTTAAGAGGATGGCTGTTGGCTCCCTCCCCCAGCACTATTATAAAGTATTATAACACACAGCATTTGTTTTCTTTTCTTTTGATAACAACAAAGAAACATGGCACCTGGGAACAAAACATAAACACAATAAAAGCTACTCTAAACAAAATGGAATTCTTCAAAAAACTTTTTACTGTAACCATCGCTTCATCATAAGGGGTGTCATTGCAGTAACCTCTCCTTGTAACTTCAGTGTACTCTTCTTTAAATTAATCATCTCGTTAGCAGTCAGTCAGTACTGCTTACACATTGGAGGTGAATAAATAGTGATATCACGTTCCTCTTCTGTCGTATTGCTGCTATTACAGCTGCTATCAGCAACTGACCTTTGCCAGTCATAGCTGAATCACTCATCAACTTGATCTGCATGTATTAACAGCAAAAGTGTAATCCATAAAGTGCACCAATGTGGAATGGTTAAATTATTTCCTTAAATAAAACTTTGCATGATCCGTCGTCGTTTTGACTAACGCTAGTCAATGCAGTCAACCTCACTTGTGGTGATGTTTAGAATTATAGCTTTCATCAAAATTTAATAGTAGTGGACGGGAGTTTCTGACCCTGTTAACTATAGGAAGTCTATGAAATCGGTAATCAATAATTGCTTTGCAGTTGTATGAACTGATGGTTATGGCTGTTTTCCCTGCTCCTACTCTTCTAACTATAGTACTCACTGCATCGTTGACTGGTGGAGTGGTGGATGCCTAAATCTGTTTTTCTCTCCATACTCTACTTCCTTCAATTATGACTCCTTCTCCCAGCACTCGTACAAAAATATAACGCATGGCATTTGTTTTTTTTCTTTTGATAGCATACAAACAACAAAGGAACATGGCACCTTGGGAACAAAACATATACACAATAAAAGCTACTCTAAACAAATAGTCCGTCCGGATACGTCCAGTAGCATCACTGTCTTGGAATGGTTTCCACTATTCCCATCAGTTCAAAGAATATCATCTGTGTGTTGACATCACTGGTAACTGCTGAGCCAGATGCATTCTTCTTCAGCAGGTACACTTTGCTGTCGTGCCGCCCTCCAGATGTTGATGGAGATGGAGGTGGAGACGGCTGCGGTAGTACTGATTGTCGCTGGCGCTTGCTTGTCCGCACAGCTACAAAGAGAGAGAGAAATGTTTATTCCTTGAAAGATCTCCAAGGAAGCGAAGGCATCCTCTACATGTACCTGGTCATGCACAGTGCCACTCTGAACATCCCTACCAATTAAGTAGGATGCCAGTCCAGCCAGCTTTGAATTACTCTTGCCCGTCTGTATATAGTACTGCAATTGCTTAAGAACCAGTGGTTCCATTAAAAACTACTTTCACATTCTTGCACTTGTTGATAGATTCTGCATAAACCAACTTACATGCTCCATGTGCTGGTGCTCTCTCGTCCTTCTCCCTGGCTACCGCACCCCTCTCACTGGCAGTGAAGGAGTGCAAGTTGGTCCTCATTGCCACCTCCTCAGCAACTGCTGCCCTAATGGCTTGGTACGCCTCCAGTTATATGCAGATCATGCACAGTACCACTCTGAATATCCTTACCTAGTAGGTAGGAGGCCAGTCCAACCAGCTTTGAATTACTCTTGCCCATCTGTGATGGAACAAGATTATTCACAGCCATCCTGATTACCGTGTTGATGATCCGGTGGGCTACTTCATCAAGCTGGAAGCACAAGGCTCTTTCATCGTAATATCGCACATTATGCCCTACCACAATGGCATCCTTCAAAACACTTCACTGTAACCATCGCTTCATCATAAGGGGTGTCATTGCAGTAACCTCTCCTTGTAACTCCAGTGTACTCGTCTTTAAATTAATCGTCTCATTAGCAGTCAGTCATAGTTAAACCATTTTCTTAAATAAAACTTTGCATGATCCGTCATCGTTTTGACTAACTAACGCAAAAGGCCCACACTGAGCTTCCCCGAAGGGTTGCCCAGCTTACCATCAGGTAGCTGGCGACACACTGGACAATATATGGGTTAAGACGGCAAGCAGCAAGCTTTCCATTGAGATACCCATCAATCTGCAGCACCACAGCCCCGGCGACCGTATCTGGCTGCCTCTTGACAGTAATAATACCACTGGGCATCACATCAGCCTCCATGCGATCCACTCTTACTGCGTTGCCGTTTACAGTCAGAATGTCAAACGTGAATGGCTCAGTATTTCAATTGCACTTTGAGAAAGGCCTGTACCTAACGGAACCTAATTTATAGACCATATTCTATTTCTGGTATGGGCAGAACGTGGTCTTTTTCCACGCCGGTGAATGGGTCCTCCTCCCACACTGCCTCTATTACGTTTCCCGGCCGTTGCAACACCATTTGTTTCACTGTTAGCCTGAGGTCTATTTTTAACATGTGGTTGGCTGTGGTTGCTGGCCAGCCTGGGATCTGTAGGTGGGCTGCAGCGAGACTGCATGTCACTGCCACTGCTGGTTGGGCCAGTTCCACCTGGCTCTCTCTTGCATACCTGATTACTATAAGAGCTAAAAGAACAAATCTTCGTCAGAACTCATACTTGCATATTCAGATGTATAAGAATTATAGCTCTCCTGCAAAAAAATTGGATTCAATGACGTACTTTAATTATTATGCACCATGTATGCAGCAGTATTATTACGCAATTAATAGCTATTATACTTACCATCAGGGGTTGTGGTGTGTGTTGTTGTTAATAGAAAATTTACCAACCTCTGATTGAATGATCTTCGACTCTGTTCACTGGCTTGTAGAGCTCATTTGAAAGTTTGAACGAATCATTCCGCCAACCCATTGGTTGAAAGACATTTTGATGCAATTGCCTCTCATAAAGTCGAAAAATTTATCCAGAGTATACTGGGGACTGTTATTGGACAACACTTGCTCTGGGATTCCTTACTGTTTGCATAACTTTGATAGCCTTTTCAGCAGTGGTTGACTTCACCTCCACTATTTCTAGCCATTTTGAATAGCCATCAACTAGCGCAAAAAAAGGTTGTTGCATGTACTACTATAGCTCCATGTGCTGGTGCTCTCTCCCCTGTCTTCCCTCTCTTCCTTGCTACCGCACCACTCTCACTGGCAGTGAAGGGAGTGCAAGTTGGTCCTCATTGCCACCTCCTCGGCCATTGCTGCCCTAATGGCTTGGTATGCCTCCAGCGATACTCAGATCATGCACAGTACCACTCTGAATATCCCTACCTAGTAGGTAGGATGCCAGTCCAGCCAGCTTTGAATTACTCTTGCCCATCTGTGATGGAACAATGTTGTTCACAGCCGTGTTTGTTGCTGTGTCAATGACCCGGTGGGCTACTTCATCAAGCTGGAAGCATAAAGCTCTTTCATCATTGCACAATATGCCCTACCACAATTGCATTCTTCAAAAAACTTCACTTTATCCATCACTTCGTCATTGCAGTAACCTCTCCTTGTAACTCGTCTTTAAATTAATCGTCTCGTTGGAAGTCAGTCATGGTTAAACTATTTCCTTAAATAAAACTTTGCATGATCCGTCATCGTTTTGTTTGATACCCATCAAGATTATATTGAACATACTGGAGAGCTGCGGACTCCATTTTCTTTCTTAAAGGAGCATTGAAAGAGATATCAAGAAGCTGTATGATAAAATTCTTCCTTGAGATACGGATCCATGCGAACAATTTCTGCATTGCTAATCAGTGGTTGCATTTTAAACCCTTTATACGCTCAACAATGTGGTCACCTTCCTTCACTTTGGATTTGCAAGCCATACTAGCTAGCAACCCGATTCGAACTACAGTGCGTCAATGGAAGATGTGGATTAAGAATGTCATGAAATTCCTTAGGAAGGTTGACCGACAAGGTCAAAATGTCATGAATAAATCACTTCATCATCTGAGGTTCAATGCATCGATTGTTATTGGGCAGACTCTCTAGAATACCATTGTATCTTTTGATGCAAACACTATTAATAGGTCCATAGTTTTCTATGCAGGCTTTCAGGTGTGCATGCATAATATGCATAATATTATTTGGAGCAATACTATCGTTACTAAATAGACATTCAATTCTCCTACAAAACTGTAGTAGCAGTGCATCGGCCAACAGCACGTTTCCTCTGGGGTAAGCTATAGGAAATTTTTTGCTAAGTCCACTACACATTTTCTGAGGCTTCATTTTATACGAAATATCACTTTTTGCCCTATAATTGTTACCCTTAACATCACTGAGATGTAATTTCTCCACTTTATGAGGATGGCCATTGACTTCTTCCCCCAGCACTCTTATAAAAATATCATAACACGGTATTTGTTCTTTTTGACATACAAACAACAAAGGGAACTTAGCACCTTGGGAACAACTCATAAAGCTACTCTAAATGAATAGTCTGTCCTGATCCGTCCAGTAGCATCGCTGTCTTGGAGCTACAAGGGCAGGGATGATAGTTTTGCGTAAACTTACGATACTGTAATTACGATACGCCTTTGTATACCGCTTTGACTGAGATAGCACGTGCTCGATTGGGTTCAGTTCACAGTGAAACTTAGGCAACATGTAAACATAAACAACATATCCTTTCTCCTCGATTAGAAACCGCTCTATGGAGGACTTTTCATTCTTGAAGTCCGGATTACTGCCGAGAGCCGCGCGCATTTCATCTGCTTTCATCGATCGTGTGTCGACTCCTCTCTCCTCCAGTACACATCGCATTCTCTTTGGAATCCCCAAAGAAAAGTTCATTGACTGAGGCTTTCCACCCCACCATCCATCACGCGCTATTTGCCGCTGGGATTCACGTTCATCTTGTTTACGTCCAAGGCATCGTCAAGCATCGCAGCGTGGCAACTGCTGTGGTCAAAAATCCAAACAATTCGCCATCCATCAGCTTGGGATACTTCGCGTCCGCAATCTCTACCGCTTGCTTGAGTTGAGCCATATTCGTCCGTCAGTTGCAAGTATCCGCTGTATTCATTGATAAAGTCCGAAACCATAATTACTGCTCCTTTTGACTTCGGCCTCATCACGGTCGTTCCTTTCTCTGCCCAAAGAGTGGAATGGTCTTCATTCGACTGGAACGTGGACTCGTCATGAAAGAGGACCACGGTTTTTTCGGCAACTTCAGGCAAGGGAGCACGAATGTCACTTGGAAGTGCGTTCTTTGCCTCCTCAGTCGGCGCGTTGAGGAATCCGAGGTAAACCATCCTACGCAGGAATGTTTTACGATATTCGACGACATCATCGCGCTCGTGACCATCCACGTATGTGCCTTTCTTCTTACATACGACACTGAATCCTAGCTCGATCATCCATTTACGCGACGTTTCAACCGATACTTTCCTTGGAAATCCCGGCTCAAGGGTCTCACTGGGGAAGAGATCGTCATTCACCCACTGACAAAACTGACTGACAGTAAGGTTAAGCTTTTCCTTTACACAAGCATTGTCTCTAATGTACTGCGTAGCTTTCCTGTTGAGGCTCTCATCCAACCACAGCACACCCGACCGTTGGTATTTACCCTGCTTACTTTCAGGGATCTCTCCTTCTGCAAACTCTTTTGCGAAGAAAATTGATGAGGGTGTTGTCAATGTAGCACGTGTAAAGTACTTATAGTGCTGTTAAATGTGTGGTCTATGTATATTCCGTTTAGCTACATGTGTGCCGAGTATTTGCATATGTAGTTTAAATCTTTCTCAAGATCCTTACCCTTAATACCACCGAGATGTAATTTCTCCACTTTATTAGGATGGCCGTTGACTCCCTACCTCAGCACTGACATTATAACATATGGCATTTGTTTTTTTTTCCTTTTTTTAACATACAAATAACAAAGGAACAGGGGACCTTGAGAACAAAACATAAACAAAATAAAAGCTACTCTAAACGAATAGTCCGCCCTGATCCGTTCAGTAGCATCACTGCCTTGGAGCTACAAGGAGAGAAAAAAATTCTTTATTCCTTAAAAGATCTACAAAGAAGAGAAGGCATCCTCTACCTGGAAGGGTTGCCCAGTTTAGGGTAGCTGGCGACACACTGGACAATATATTATGGGTTAAGACGGCAAGCAGCCAAGAACTGCTCTTTTATGAAGTAACCATTGCACTTGCCGACCACGGGCGAACTGGAGGTAGTTGTCGTGGCTGCTTGCTTGCTGCAACAACTTGATTGCGTCTTTTGATACCACAATGGCATCCTTCAAAACACTTTGCTGTAACCATTGCTTCATCATAAGGGGTATCATTGCAGTAACCTCTCCTTGTAACTCCAGTGTATTCGTCTTTAAATTAATCATCTCATTAGCAGTCAGTCATAGTTAAACTATTTCCTTAAATAAAATTTTGCATGATCTGTCATTGTTTTGACAAACTAACGTGAAAGGCCTACACTGAGCTTCCCCGAAGGGTTGCCCAGTTTACCATCAGGTAGCTGGCGACACACTGGACAATATGTGGATTAAGACGGCAAGCAGCAAGCTTTCCATTGAGATACCCATCAATCTGCAGCACCACAGCCCCAACGACCGTATCTGGCTGCCTCTTGACAGTAGTAATATCCCCAGGCATCGCATCAGCCTCCATGCGATCCACTCTTACTGTGCTGCCGTTTACAGTCAGAATGTCAAACGTGAAGACCTTCCTCCCCTTCCCCAATGGCTCAGTATTTCGTAAGATCCATCACACTTCGAGGAAGGCCTGTACCTAACGGAACCTAATATATAAGTACACCAAGTTTTATTTCTGGCATGGGCAGAGTGTAGTCTTTTTCCACGCCGGTGGATGGGTCCTCCCACTCTGCCTCTATTACGTTCCCTGGCCATTGCAGCACCATTAGTTTCACTGTTAGTTAGCCTGAGGTCTGTTTTTAACATGTGGTTGGCTGTGGTTGCTGGCCAGCCTGGGATCTGTAGGTGCGAGACTGCATGTCACTGCCACTGCTGGTTGGTCCAGTTCCACCTGGCTCTCTCTTGCATACCTGACTACTAAAAGAGCTATAAGAACAAATCTTGAGGTTGGCAGTTGACTCCCTTTCCCAGCACTCTTACAAAAATTTAATAACATATGGCATTTGTTTTTCTTTTGATAACATACAAACAACAAAGGAACATGGCAGCTTGGGAACAAAACATAAACATAATAAAAGCTACTCTAAACGAATAATCCGTCTGGATCTGTCCGGTAGTGTCACTATCTTGGAGTTATAAGGAGGGAGAAGACTTTTTATGCCTTAAAAGATCTCCATAGAAGAGAAGCATCCTCTACCTGGTCATGCATAGTACCACTCTGATTATCCCTACCTGCTGGCGCTCTCTCTCCTCTCTCCTCTCTCTTTCTCGCTACTGCACCCCTCTCAGTGGCAGTAAAGGAGTGCAAGTTGGTCCTCATTGCTACCTCCTCCGCCATTGCAGCTCTGATAGCTTGGTACGCCTCCAGCGATATTCAGATCATGCACAGTACCACGAATATCCTTACCTAGTAGGTAGGACACCAGTTCAGCCAGCTTTGAATTACTCTTGCCCATCTCTGATGGAACAAGGTTATTCACAGCCATGCTGGTTGCTGTGTCAATGACCCGGTGGGCTACTTCATCAAGCTGGAAGCATAATATAGCTTTTTCATCATAATATCGCACTTTATGCCCTACCACAATGGCATCCTTCAAAACACTGCACTGTAACCATCGCTTCATCATAAGGGGTGCCATTGCAGTAACCTCTCCTCGTAACTTCATGTACTCGTCTTTAAATTAATCATCTCATTAGCAGTCAGTCATCGTTAAACTATTTCCTTAGATAAAACTTTGCATGATCCGTCATCGTTTTGACTAACGAACGCCAAAGGCCTACACAGGGCTTCCCCAAAGGGTTGCCCAGTTTACCATCAGGTAGCTGGCGACACACTGGACAATATATGGGTTAAGACCGAAATCAAGGGGTTTTTGTAGTAAAAATCGGTGGGGAACACTATCAAATGCTTTTTTTAGGTACAGAGCAAACTTTATTACCTTGATTCAGTTGCAACAGCCAATCATGCGTAACTGACAGAGGAGCAGAGATATTGATGGCCGTCACTCTTCTGCTTTATACAAAGAGTGCATTTTTGGGGGAGTATGGAGCCAAGGAACGATGGATCGTCATCCGTCATCTGTCAACACGAGCTTGCACCTTGCTGCATAGGAGACCGTCAGGTGGCAGACCTCCAGGAGCTCCAACTTGGTTCTCTGTGAGTCCACCTCCTACCAGACTTTACCGAACTTGTCCCTGCTGCTTACGTACCCCCTCTCCGAGGGGGTACGTAAGCAAGTCGGGCCTATTGCGCAGAGGAACCCTTTCCTCCATGGCCTTGACCATGGACGTGTAGAGCTGCACATAGGTCAACGTGGCACCACCTACGGCATGGTCGAGGTTGGGGTTCTGGGGGTTTATGGCAATTACGTTCCCAAGCTCAGACAAGTCGAAGAGTGGGAGAACCGTACACGGTCGTGCTGTAAATAAAGCGCACAAAAATTTAACATGAAATTCATTGCATCATCGTCAGACTAGTGTAAAGTAGCTCATATATCCGTATATCCGAACGTACTCGGGCAGCACGCGGGTGGAGAGGCAGGTATGGGAGGCGTTGTGAAGTCGTGTCCTGTAGTCCGGTGGCAGGCTGTCCACAGCTGGTATGAGGACAGTCTTCATCCATGTATTGAGGAGGCTCTTCTGATTCACCCTCCACTGCTCCACGTCCGTCGCACTGGCCGTATCCTTAGGTCTGAAGACAACCATCACCCTTCCGCTGGGTGACTGTCTGAGAAGATGTTGAATCCAGGCATCCAGTGCTCGTAGTTGGAGAGTATGAATGGACCGTCAAGTCGTTTCGTCGGCGTCGACCAAGGCATCTTTGGTGTAGGCCTTTGCCTCACCGTAACGGCCGATTCTGAAGGTGGATAGGTGCCTGCATTAGAGAGGGTTACATATACATGTATACGGATCAATGACCCTTGGAAAGAAGAGATTTTGTATCGCCAATCTGTACACAAGCCTACTTTTTACTTCGACAGGATCACCAGTCCGTCCAGGTCCATGTCATACCCCACGTCATGGGGATCGCTCACAAATTCGACATCCTTAGAGTGGAAGATGGAGAATTCTCCACTAGCCAAACACGGATGATCAGTCGCCGCCAAGTCTTCTAGACTGATCAACCCTCCATCCTCCTCCTCCACATGCAGCTCCTCATCACTGTCCAACAATCCAGTTGGGTCAGAGTACGTACTGCTCCCTACTTAGTTGTCACAACTCACGCTTTCAGTGTCGTACTCTTCACTTGCCACGAGACTTGGCTCACCGTCCTCCCGATTCCCACTCATCCTCCTGAGATAATTTAATTGGGCTTTGACCAATTATGCTGGCAAAAGTTTAGAATAATTTGGAGGCATTAGCACTGTCCAACTTGGGCACCAGCCGACTTCTCGTGTCAACATCATCATCATCACGTTCAGGGATCCAATAGCCATCCTACAGCGTGACAATCCAGCCAGCCTGAGTTAAGCCACTAGGTTCACCCTCGTCGTCAGTGATCGTTCTCGTTGCCGTTTCGGTTGTTGGAGCCTCGCTGCCCACTTCAGTTCGCCTTCTCTTTGCTTCTCTTGCCTTCCCCAGGCTCTTCTCTAACTGCGCTGCCTTCTCTTCTTGGGAGGCATCGTAGCTGTAGCGCTAACACTCGACTTATATGATGACGTCACGGACCGTGCAAATTTTTTAATTGATGATGTCAATAGCTGTTAATAGGCTAAAATTTTAACGGGTACTTCAATATCTGCTACAATAGGCTCTAACAAAAGCAATTCTTTGCAAAAAGCGGCCAAAGCGTCATACATTGAAGAAAAAGTATGATTGTACGTCATTCCAAACAGAAGTTGTAACCAGAAATAATTTGTGGAAGTACATGCCCAATGTGAGTGGGTGGGGAAATTTGTGGAAGCATTCTTTCATAGAGAAAGTTTTCTGCTGTACAGTGGGTGAAACTGAACCTTTTAATGGTATTATTTTGTTGTTCATTCATAAGCTCATATGTAGTCACTGAGTCCATTTATTTTAGCCAAATTCCTTTTTTATTCAGAGAGACGACACCCCTTTCCCATTTTCTCCATTCCCAATGTTAGGCACCCTATGATGATGATATGCCTGGTCCAAGATGATTTAGAATATCATACTTATTCTATTTTGAAAAACGCTCCATATATAAACTTGTGATAATACATGTTGTGAGAGTAAATGCCTATTTCTTGCGTTGAATTGGAACTCGCATTCCATTAGAATAAGTAGCAGTAGCAATAATTATTATTACGCATGTATATTATTAAAATTTGCATCTTGCATTTTTACTTTATTGCAGGATTTGTTCGCTAGTGCCTTGTCTCCTTTCAAAGCTCAAAGTTACTAAACCTAGTGAGTAATCAGATGCGTGCAAGCTTTATCGTACAGTTGTAATTATCATCACCTCCTCAATTATGTTTTAATACTTATTTCTCTGCATGTAGGTGACTATGAAATTATTTCCTTTGTTGCTGATGTGTTGCCTAAGCTTCTTCTAGTCCACCGCTCCAGCAGACCGGAGTTATTTGCTGCCGTTGTCTTGGAGTATCTGCACAGCAGCAGCGATGATGGAGGGACAGAGTTGCTATCAGAGTAAGCAAATTTCCTGGAGGCTCATCATCTCTAATCATTCACACATAGGAACATTATTTGCTTGCTCATTTAAAATTATGATGGTTCTGAAAAGATAAGGTGGTTATGTATTAGTATTTACGTACATGTACCTCTTCTACCCCTTGTAGTGAGTGCCTAGGTTTAGTGAGGATGTTTGAACGTTGGATGAAAGGAGAAACATTTGTAAGTCCAGCTGCAATTAAATTTAAATTTTGTTACCATAGGAGTTGCATACCACCACATTACCATTGCACAGATCACAGCTAGTCCAAGAAAGTCTAAAAAGAGGAAAAGGAAATCAAGTTATTTCCAGGCGCCAGTGGAGAACGATAGGCTTGCATTCTTATCCATTCTTGCTGATGCTCTTCATTCAGAGCCTGGGACTCATCCACTGGACTCACTCACCATATCAATATCAGACCAGCAGTTCTATGCTGCACTGGAGGGTAGCTTTGAGTTAGCCATAGCAGCGGACAGCCCGGCTATGGGGTGTTCACTGAGAGCAGTGCAAGTATTGCTCAGCAGACTGCATGCTCACTGGAAGGTGAGCCAGTGCACACAGTGTGTGATTTTGAAGCTTTGGTTATGTCTAGTAGCATGAGAAGTATTTACTAATTGTTGATGATGAGCCATTGTGGGTTCATATAATTATTATTGTTTGTAATGTCGTACACATTAATTTTTTTCAATTTTGTGATAAAATAATGTTTGCTTGCAGACCACTGGTGTAGATGAAAGTCAGGCTAAAGCAGTATCATTTCTATTTAGCCTTCTCATCAAGGCAGTGAAGAAACTATCGCAGCCTGAACAAGACAGTCAGGTCACAAGTGATGATCAGCTGAGTGACTTTCTAGAGCTGGTGGTAGACAAATGGCTGATAGAACAAGTATTCCTCAACGATCAGTGGCTAGCAGAAGCCGAGCATGATAGCCTTTCTATCGAGCAGAAGAAAAGAAGTAGGAGAAAATCGAGAGAGTCTTCACAAATGCTAACTTCTGCAGACTACCTGTGTAGTAGTGAGATTGTCGAACTGCTTCATCTGGCCGTAGAGTCTTGCTCCAAGTTCCAACTGTCACCTGTAGTGAGGCTGGCGGTTATGAAGATGTTTGGGGGATCAAAGATGTTGCTAGAGAAAGCCCAACATAATGGAGCTCTCGGTAGGGCATACGCATGTAGGGGATCAAAGATGTTGCTAGAGAAAGCCCAACATAATGGAGCTCTCGGTAGGGCATACGCATGTACCGTAATGTCCCAGGCAAGTGCTCACACCTGGATAAGCACTAAGTCCATGTTTCACAAGCTCAATGTAGCAGCTTACACATGTGGGCCAAAATTGCAATTCATAATGCACTTACCCTAGACACTATGATATTATGTACATTGTATGTGAGTACTTTGTGTGTGTGTACTAGCATGTGACTGTAATAATAATACCGTATCCTCCCGAAAATAAGCCCCCCACCCTTTTTCAGCTGTAGACATGACCTAGACTGGGGAGGGGGCTTATTTTCGAATATGCACTATCCCTCGAATATAAGCCCCCCTTCGCCCCCATTTGCAGTCGCCGTGTGAAAGGACAACACCATCGTTGGTCACGTACCACGGGTAATATCCAGAGTTTGCTGGTTTTTTTTTCTCTAAAAGAGCAGCAGCGAGATGACTTATCAAGTAGACGGCAACAGACGACGATCGACGGTGGGGAAAGGACTTGTTGTTCCGTGTGTGTACGTCTTCAGAGGAAAGCAAAAGCCTCTTGACCGGCTCATAAGTGTCTTCGCCAAGCTAGAAGTGCCATCATAACAGAATGACTTCAAAACAGGTTTTTCTAAAAGCCACCACCAGATTCCTCTTTGTACTCATAGTCAATTGAAGGGCGGGGTTACATACGTACGTACGCACTTGCGCGCACGTGTACGTGTGCAGTCTACTTGGTGGGAGGGGGGCTTATAATCGAGGCAAACATACCCATGCAAGAACTTGAGGGTCAAAGAGGGGAGGGGGCTAATTTTTGGGAGGATACGGTAATAAATAATTATTATGTGCCTGTGTGTAGATGTTTTATGCATAGCTTGTGATGACTGTTGCTCATGAAAGTGATGACCATAATATGATCAAGAACCTGAATAGTGTGGCTTTAGTCCACTACTTGATGCTCTCATGTCTGATTCTTGGGCATTTAAGACTATTTGTGGTCTTTGTGACATGTATATTTTCGTGTACCTTTGTTGTATATCAATGTGAATGGTGTATTGCTCATAATTCAGGTAATCTGCTGACTGAGCTCACCAAATTGCTACAAATAGCCACCAGTTCAGAAAATCTACTCCCTTTTGTTGAAGAACTGCTCTCAGATTCAGCCAATTATCCAGCTCGACTCTTAGCTGACGTCCTCATGATTCTTCTTGTCCCACCGACAAATATTGCGTTAATTCAATCCTTTCCAGAAGACATTGTTAGCGATGATCAACAGTGGAGTTTATCCCCACTGTGTACTGCCCTTTCCAACTCTTCTTTGAGCGATTTGATCAGCCTCACATGTACCAATTCCTGTGAGAAACTTGACATTGTTTTATACTGTTTACTCTGCTGCAAGCTTCAACACTTCCAGGGTGACTTATTTGACGATGAACGTATCGAGTCCAATGGGCCAGCTGTTGATAAAGATGGACTTGTTTCCAGTATGCACTCTGTCACAAAAACCTTGCTCTCAGCTGATGCTGCTTTGCCTGTTGGTACTACAGTACCGATGAATGGGGCAGACCTTGCTGTAAGCGTGTCTTCATTGATGCAGACTTCCTCTCGAGCTAAAGAAGTTTCAATAGATTGCAGTGGAGAAGAAAGTATCATACGTGAAATATTTGATAGTCTTCAGAGAACGTGTCAGTCGCATCCTCACTCTATGAAACTTTTGGATAATTCACTCTTTGGCAAATTGCTCCACGCGCATCCTGAACATAGTCCTGTCCACAACCCTTCCATGAATACTTCATTTTTTATCGATGCTAAAACCTTGCTGGATCATTGTATGGCCAATCTGTCCCCTGCCTGTTCAAAGATAGCCGGACTATTAGTGAACAGATCACAAGTGCTGATGCAGCATTTTGTGGCCCACTCTGCTGTTCGAGTTGATGAGCTGGAGAAGTGCCATTCTAGCGGTAATATTGAGGAGATTACGAGAATCCATTCCTACTTGTACGTGATGGCCAAATTCTTCAAGGCTCTAGACATTCATGGTACATGCAAGCTAGTATTTGTACATACGGAGCACCTGGAATTTTTTGAGGGGTTCAATTTTCTCAGATAAAGGCCTTTAGTTATCACTGACATGTGCTTCTGTCCACTATGCATTGTGCTTATTCTTATTTTGCCGTCATGAGTAGACAATTGTGAAAACTGAAACTTTCCAGTACTTGATAGCTACAATGTAGTACAATAAGTGTCCTTGTATTATGGTTCCTCTCATGCAGGGTATGAGGCCGAGTTTGCTGGTGATTTCAAGAGAGCTATCAAGATGATCCGAAAGAGTTTAGGAGACCGATATTTATTAATTCCACTACCTGAAGAAGAGCACTTTGTATGTTTGCTACAGGGATTCTAGTGATTAATAATGATGTGTTTTCTTCTTCAGACCCTGGCAGTGCAGGTGATACAAGGAGTTTGTAAACATAGCTCTAAAGGTACTCGTAGTTCTCAATATACAGAAGTGGATATACCTTTTGGTTGCTTGAGCATAATTTATGGTTGCCCTTTATATTTGGGATTGGTAGACTAAGTATAAAATAAAGCTAATGGATTTTCATATACATGTACACGGGATGGAAAATCACCTTTTCTTCGACTTGTAGCATCGAGGCATGTCTGTGATGATGTTAGGAGTTTGGATGTGGAGTCTCTTAGTGAGTGTGGACCATGGAACCAGTGAGCCTTCAGCCTGCATATTATTGTAGCAGTTTCACCAGCATGTTTTATTGCTTTTATGTATAGATATCAGATCTCTGTCGCTTGCTCGGTTGCTATGGAGACACTGGACTCCCATCTCTGTGGTATTGCTATGAAGAGAGCTGTGCAGAGATTGAGTGAGAGCCTGGGTGATGATGACCTGTTTAAACAAGAGGACCGGCTGATGAAGGACGTACTGAAACTGCTGCAGCTGATGTACTCTAAGGTATATAGGGCTGCTTAATATGTAGTGAATAGTGCATGGAGAGAAGAGAGAGAGAGAGACAGAGGCAGAGAGAGAGAGAGAATATTTCTTTATTGTTTCTCTCTATAGGACTTATCATTGGAAGTGGAGCTCCTTGGTGATACATGGGATAATTTTCTTCAAACAACAATGAGGTGTGTAGATACAAAAGAATGTACTTATCCTGGTGTGTATCATGCTATTCAGAATCATGTGACCATTTGAATTTTCTATCAGGAATAGGTTCAAGTCTGCAGGTCACCTACAGTTGGTGAGACTGTTATTGATGGTGCTGCCTGAGGAGGAAGGTAGTGACCAGGCAGCGATGGTAGACTGGAAGAAATTATACAAATCAGTGCTGTCACATTCTGAGTTTATGCCGATCATGTCCAACGAGAAAGCAAAGGGTATGTCCTGTGATAATGATTCTCTGATAGAGAGGTTCCGGTGTATTATTGGAAATCTCATTTTTGTATTAAAGAGCTGGGAATGGATCTGAACGCAAATTAAACTTGCTTGGAAATAATGTATTAAGTGATGTGGCATAATTAATTTTTGTTGAAAAATTCTCTTGTAGAGTGTTTGGTTGAGTTGCTAGTAGCAGTTGTTGAGAAGCAGCCCCAGGTTTGCCGATCCACTCACATCACCACACTGCTCAGTGCCTACTCGCCAACTAGGGCAAGAAGTGGTAACTACATGTACACATAACATCATTTTCAATGTGTTCACATCGGTCACTGGTACCCTCTCTATCCAGACCGTGGTCTTCTCTATTTACTGTACAAGTATGAGGAGCAAGGAGTTTCTACTGCCGCTTACAGGTACCATATAGCGGGAAACTTTCGAGGGAGAAAACCTGAACACGAATTTTGCAATTTTACTACCACCCACGGAAGTTTTCTCCACGAACTTTTAGGCATGCCACACCCATTATGCGATCAGTTTATATTCCGCGAAAGTTTTCTCTGCAAAATGCTCCCTTCCTACCGATCTGCGAAAGTTTTCTCCCTCGAAAGTTTCCCCGCTATGCTGTATTTGTGCACTGTGTACGTAAAAAAATATTGTATGCATCTAGAGTTGTTTGGATATGTGATACTGCATTACTACTGTCCAGGCCGTACCTGTGGGGATCTGCTGCAGCTCAGCACTATCAGCAAAAGCAGGAGGTCGGTTGGTTGCTATGGAAACAGCCTAGAATGCTTGAAGTGTTGGAGCTGCTGGACCGGAAGCGTCTCCTCCATTCAGCTGCCAATTTCCCTGTCAGTGTACCACTTGAGGTAATCCACCTGTGATTGATTGACAGCTATGTACATGTAGATACCAATTATAATATTGAACTGTACGTAGCTAGAAGAAAAGTGGTGTTCATCAATTTTAGAGATTCCTGGTGACATTAGATGGTAGTTTTGGGGATTGATCATAACTAAATTTTCTCCTTGAGCTCTGATGTAATGTCATTGCACCTTTTCTTCTTGCAGCCTGTGAACCCATTTCCCTCTGCTCCAGCACTAGGGGAGCTCACTCCTCACTATGACCCTTGCTTCCTGCTACCCCTTCTCAGTCACCTACTAGACTCAGGTAGAACAGTGGGACATGATGTCTGCTCCAACTACACAATGATAATTGTCAACAAAATTGATGACAATAATGGCATTATTGTTATGTTGGGTATACAGGAAAGTGATGAGCCCTTTATTGACGAACTGAAGGCTACAGAAGCCTATTCGGTGATTCAAAATAACATCCGCAGCTTGGGCTGATTCCCAATACCCATAATAAGTACATACATGTACATGTATATACGACAATGTATGTGCATACTTTTGCTTGTAGGTTTGTGATTAGTATTTCACATGGCATGAACACAAGTAATCTCTTCGTTTAGGTAATGTAGTGGACTGTCGACAGTTTGTTGAGCATGGATGTCTTGGTTACCTGGTAATGGCTCTGAGCTCTAGGGAGGAGGAGGTGAGGGCTGCTGCCGGACACACTCTCACCAGGTTCTCACACCACCTCGAGGGAGCCAGGTTCAGGGAAAAGGCTCATGTAAGGGGTGGACTAAGGGAGGGAGGGAGGGAGGGAGAGAGCGAGCGAGGGAGGGAGAGGGAGAGGGAGAGGGAGGGAGAGATGAGGAGGAGGAGACACTGTAATTATGATTGTGAAAAGTAGTGAAAGAGTGAGGAGACAGGCTGGAGAGCCATTTCACCACAATAATAATATTCACAGATTGCACTGTTGCTGGAGGTTTTGAGGAACACTATCTCGGAATCCTCCATGAGAATCAACTCAGTAGTGGCTGCTTTCTGTGCGAGGGCAGCTCGTCTGTTTTTGGACCCAGGTGAGTAGATGGTATCAGGATACAACTTTATTTTGAATGAAAATTTCAAATTACTCTCGATGATTGTACAGACAACCCCCTCTACCCAATAGTGGGGCACTTCATGGTCTACAAGCCTGCACTGGACTTGAATGAAATTCCTCTCTATAGCATTCTACTTCACAGCTCCAGCACCCAGGTAATTAGTCTTACATTCTTGCACTGTAGCTACTAATTAGAGCATTGAGAGGTTTAAATAATTTTTATCTGGTTGAGTACATTGATGTGTCTTTCTCTAGCATAAAGCTGAGCGTAGGTGGCTGTTAAACATACTGATTGATGGGCTGAAATGTGATGAAGACTTCACAGTCTTTAGAAAGAAACGTGTTCTCTCTCAAGTCCTTTCCCTGTTCAATACTGAGATACTGGATCATGCATCCAAGGTTAGCTAAGCTCTTGTAGTGGTATAAATAGCCATAGTATGATATGTCACAATTTTATCAGGCAAGCTCGTTTATTAAGAGCAAGCCAGAGGTGAACTCCACAATATGGGTCAACTGTACGATAGAGATGCATGTATATACTGTAGTGTCCCGGGCAAGAGCCTCCTCCCGGGTAAGTGCCCAGGTACCCCATTTCAAGGGGTTGATGTAGCAGCTTCTATACAAATGTATGGCAGTTATATCCCAGGTAAGTGCCCATGTGGGCCAAAATCGCGATTTATGTTAAATTAAAGCACCCATGGACACTTACCCGGGACACTACGGTACAGCAAGTGTGTGTATAATAATATAATATTATAGTGATACACTGTCATGACATTGTGCTTGTCACGGTGGTGTGCATGTGCCCTCAAGAATTGAATGGCCTCTGTCCAAACCGTATTACATTATTTCCTGCTCTACAGTAGTTTTGACATTAAGGGGGCTTATCCAAAGTCTTTGTAAAAAAATTAACGTCATTATGAGGTTAACATTTTACTCCCCCCCCCTTTCAACGTGACAGCATTTTAGCATAGATTCAAGACTGAAACTCTGATTCTGCTCTGTTTAACCTACCAGTGGTGTAGGCAGAGGGGGGGCTTTGGGGGCTCGAGCCCCCCCCCCCCCTTTGTCAATTGCCATAGTGGGCGTGGCGACAGTTAACATTAGCTTCCCTGCACTATACTGCTCTAACTTACATCTTAACAATCCATTTCAGCTGTAGAAATCCATACCTTTCAGCGCTTGAAGCACGGCGGGCGATGTATAAGAACTTGCGCAAGCTTACACTATACATTTTAGCTTAGAGTTCGAAGTTCAATAATCAATATGCAATCACGTGATCCTGATTGGTGGGCGTGGCCAAGGCGAAAAATTTTCGTGCGCATTGTCAAGCCCCCCAATGCTCAGAATTCTGGCTACGCCCCTACCTACACATTCAGTATTCTACAGTGCTATCTATGTCTTTATGGCATACTTTGACAGTTTCGTGTACACTTTTTAGCTACTAGTGTTTGACACATTAATGCAAAATTAATTATTTGACACTGCTGGAGGCATATCTGTATAGACTTGTTCAACCACAAGAGTGCATAATCACAACTGTAGCTCAAGTCTGCTGATAATGCAGTTGTAAAATGTTGTGCCCCCCAAACGTCATAATGATGTTACTTTTTCCACAAGGACTTTGGACAAGCCCCCTAAATCCAACGCTTCTGTGAATGACCTTGTATGGGGACAGGGTGTGTACGTTTATCAGCGTAGGCCACTGTAATTTAAATACTTGTTTCCCGTCCTCTCCTATGCCTGGAGAGCATGCGGGCGGGCAGTCATTATTCATTATTCATTATGTATGAATATCATTATGTAACCACTAAACCTTGCCCACTTCCTGTGGTTTACAAGGAGCATGACTAGCTGGCTAGCTGTAGCAATGCATAATGAATTTTGAGGCGGCTACAAAATAAGCATGAGGGCGGGTGACCGGAAACAAGGAATCAAGTTACAGTGGCCTTATTATTAATTTTATATTTACGTGCATTGGCAGTATATGATGCAATAAAAGTTGCTTATATATATATACAACGACGTTGTATCATTACTCCTGCATTCAGAGACACTACTGTGATGTTTTTATTTTCCTACTCACTGCAGGTTCTGGTGGTGAATCTGATTGGCAAGGCTGCTGGTGTATCAAATTCTGCTAAGGAATTACTGTTTAGTGGAGGATTGAGCAGTTTAATATAAATTAATTGCTTTGTAATGACAGAACATAATATAATATATTATACCGAAGTGGCATTGTATATATTATTTTTGCAATAATTTGTACGTATTGACCTGGAATTTTCTGATACCCGTGCTTGGACCCGATGCGCATGCGCAGCCTTTATTATGTGAGGGTGGGTATCGTCTCCAATTATCCGTGATTTTCGAGAAATTGGAATGCATGTACAAGTATAGATTTAATAGCAGTCTAGTCCAAGCCTCAATAACTTCAGATCAGAAAGACTTAAACTGAGGTGAGCTTATGTACAACAGGACTAATCTAATATTATAATCTATGGTATTAATTCCTTTCTTATACTGTGTTCCTTCATCTGCAGCAGTCCTTACTATTAGTCTTATTTATGAAACGGTGTAAATTACGTACTCTTCAAGAGGTTTAACATGTCGGGAATAGCTGTCGGCAGATTAAGTGAGGAGAGAAAAGCGTGGAGAAAAGATCACCCATTCGTAAGTTTAGTGGATCTCATTCTAATTGATGCCCACCTATCTGTATACTCAGTACACTGCTGTGTTCATGCATGCAGGGGTTTGTGGCCAAGCCAATGAAGAATCCGGACGGAACACTCAATCTCATGAACTGGGAATGTGGTGAGTTAGATCATTAGCTCTTTTTCAGTTACCATAATTATTGATAGAATTTGCCATGCAACAATATTCATGGATATTTCTTTATACTTGAACTGGGATGGGGATGAACCCTGATACTACATCCCCCCCTCCGGCTCCCTCAGCTCTATGCAGATGAACCCTGATACTACGTCAAGGTGACTCTGTGGTGTCTTACCTATTAAATATGGGAGCTATAGTATAGCCCTTCACAGGCCTGGGGGGGGGGGGGGGGGGGGGGGGGGGACGTAGTATCAGGATTCATCTGCATAGAGCTGAGGGGGGAAGACGTAGTATCAGGGTTCATCTGCATAGAGCTGAGGGGGGGGGACGTAGTATCAGGATTCATCTGCATAGAGCTGGGGGGGGGGGGGGGGGAAGACGTAGTATCAGGGTTCATCTGCATAGAGCTGAGGGGGGGGGGACGTAGTATCAGGGTTCGTCTGCATAGAGCTGAGGGGGCGGGAGACGTAGTATCAGGGTTCATCTGCATAGGGCTGGGGGAGGAGGGAGTGGGACTGGATGAGTAATCCAGGAGCTAACCCATGAAGTGGCTGGCTACCAGACAATGGAGGATAGCACATGGTCGTCTAGCTGTACATGAAAGTTCTTAGCTTAACAAGGATGGGCACACACACTCTCATCACCCCATCTACATCCTAAAGCTAGCTGGAAGAGAAAAAATCCGGGCAGCCACCGGGAATCGAACCCAGGGCCACTGGCTTGAGCCACCAGCGCTCTACCACTGAGCTACGACCACCCTTAGGCACCCGAACTCCCCCCTTCCAGCTTTAAGGGCGAAAGTCAACCCTATACCCAAACTACGTTCACGGAGTCTGCCGGGATAATTAAATCACCAAAGCACAGAGCCCATGTACATGTACTTCCACCCACGTTCATGAAGATAACCCAATAGTTAATTTTTGTGGTTCAGAGTGATGTTTTTTTTTGGGGGGGGGGGGGGGGGGGTATAGTATTATGTGCATTGT
Organism: Cliona cf. orientalis; assembly: GCA_963930775.1. Classification (NCBI taxonomy): domain Eukaryota; kingdom Metazoa; phylum Porifera; class Demospongiae; order Clionaida; family Clionaidae; genus Cliona; species Cliona cf. orientalis. Next base: position 3,901,614 of record OZ005695.1, read on the forward strand.
GTATGGAGTAGTATCCACAGATACATTCTTGATTTGTACATGTACATGTATCTTGTTTATTCATGCAGCAATTCCAGGAAAGAAAGGGGTAAGTATTTTAGTGTGTGTGTGTGTGTAATGCATGTACTTGATCACTGTTGGTTTCGCTCTATGCTGTGTAGACTCCCTGGGAAGGAGGACTGTACAAGCTACGGATGATCTTCAAAGATGATTACCCAACCTCTCCACCAAAATGTAAGCCTCTTGTACTTACATGTACAGAATGTAGCGACCCCTTCAGTTGAGAGCCATCATACTTGACTTTGTATGGTATCTAGCATGATCTATGATGAGTGTAGGTATTCAATTATGCATGGTGATCAAGTGTTTTAGAGAGCTATAGTCTCTTTTTGTACTACTACATGTAGGTATGTGTAGCTTATACACATGTAATGTCCATGGTACATGTATATCAAACAATTGATCAGCAACAATACTTGAGCTTGGGACACTAGTTGTTGAACCCATAACTACCTATAGCTAGGGCCTACATGTAGGTCTGGCATTGGTGTACATCAGAACTGAATGAGTACCTGCACTATAATTATGCATTTGGTTGTGTCAAACCTTCAACAATCTTTTCAGGTTGTGTGAAGAAGTGGCTGGGGGAGGGGGGGGGAAGGTTTATACATGTACATGTATGCCTAGGCTAGACCTCTGTATTCTATCGAGTATTGACTACTGTCAGGAGTGCTACTGTATAGCGGGTAATTTGGTAAATACCGTAGTGTCCCGGGTACGCGCCAATGTAAAATTCTGCATGTGTGCTGATCATTAAATTGAAATACCAACTGAGACCATGCCGAATTTAATGCTTAGACTACCCACTATACTGTATCCTCCTGCCTGCTCAAGATTTGCACATTCACCTCTGATATTTGCCAGAAAGTTTCAGATGGAGACAACCATAGCATATAGCTCTTAGCTCCTAGCTTTAGTTATATAATATTATTTAGAGTTCACTGGACTTGGGTGTGCTCCCATGACAATATTGAGGTTGCTGTCATTGAGTGATAATTATGAAATACAGCATAGCAAAAATACACATCTGTATCACTGTATGTTGATGGCTCTAAGTGGCTGGGGTGTGGGAGGGGGGTGGTGGGTTGTTCCTGACCATGCCCCCTTCCTTTACATCCTCCAGTGTATTGCTGCCACTTTATGGCTCACTTTCTCTCCGTGTCATGACCTGTGTATTACCTAGACCCTTCATTTGCATAGGTAAATTTGAGCCCCCCATCTTTCATCCAAACGTCTATCCTTCTGGAACTGTGTGTCTATCCCTGTTAGATGAAGATAAGGACTGGAGACCAGCAGTCACTATTAAACAGGTATACTACAGTATAGCTGTATGTCGTGTTTCGGAATTTTCTCTGTTGAGATGGACATCTTTCACTTAAGCATTCATTAAATTTTTGTGGGGGGGGGGGGGCTCATGATTGTAGGCAGGGGAAGTATAATTTATTGGAATAGATATTATCAAGTTGAAATCCCCCTTGACATCCAGAATCTGTACAACTCACCTGCATGCTCCTTAATGATGCCATAAGAGTTAAGGACATGAAATGACATGCAATTAACTGCTTTCAGATTCTGCAAGGAATACAGGACTTGCTGAATGATCCAAACATCAGAGATCCAGCGCAGGCAGAGGCATATACGATATACTGGTGAGTCACAGTCAGTATTTTGAGGATATGTACACATAGCGATACTTCTCTTGACATCACTGAGGGGAGGATGACGAAAAAGCGTAGTCGTTTACAGAACCCCTGGTTTTCTTGGGGTAGTTGGCGCATGCGTATGCAATTGGTACCAGGCCCTTTCTCCTCCTCCTCTTGAAGGGCCTGGGTACAAGGCTAAGCATAGTAATGATCAAAGTTGGCTTCGTAGTATAATCTGCTGATCTGGTAGTGGTACTGCTGTACATGTACATGTATGTGGATTATGGCAGTACATTATTTCCATTTATACTGGAACTACTATCTGTTTTAGACATCCTAGGGACATCTTAGTGTCGTGATTAAGGGAAATGTCCTCATTTCAGAATCTGGGGAATTTTTGTACACTTCGAAGACCATGCACAGTGTCCTAATTTCAGGGATGTCCTTACAGATGAGGGGCTCCACTGTATACATGTAGAGTATTAGCAATTGATCCTTGGACGACAGCGAACACTCTAGCAGCTAGAAGGGGGTGTGATTGGGACTAAGCGTAGGGCGTAGGCCTAGCATCAACATAGATGTACTGAACCTGATGTACATGTATACGATCATATTATACACGTACCTTTTGACATATACCTTTGGAGCCTTGAGATCGTTGACTCTACATGCACTATGCTAACTGCTGCTTGGCCTTGTCCCCAGGCCTTCTAATGGAGGGGAGAGGAAGGAAGGCCTGGTGTACACTGCACGCGCATGCATCAACTTTTCTGTAAGAATGTCTGTAAAGGTTTCCATACACTATTCCCTACCAGGCATGTACTGACAAGTGAAATAGTCCATGGGTCTAAAGAATACAGGATGACCTCCTGACCTTTGCACTAGCTCTCATGCTAAACATACATCCACGCTGTTCAATCGACAGGGCAACATCTCTCAAACTACTTTTAAATCTCGCTTGAAACTTAAACTGTCCAAGCCTATCATTTCTGGGTACGCTGAATTAAGGTCATGGGGCAAGTATACTATAGTAAGTATTCGTATGAATCGGATTATTCGAATAATGGCGCATGCACATGCAGTGTATGCCAGGCCTTCTTCCCCTCCCCTCCATTAGAAGATCTGGGGACGAGGCTATCTGCTGCAGCTGCTTTGTGGCTCAGTGTAGAGTTCTGAGGCGCTTTTGTAGTGGGTCCTTGTGTATGATAATAATAATATTATAATGCTAACATTGAAGGAATCTCTGAATGCCCATTATTTCATGCAGTCAAAACCGGTCCGAGTACGAGAAGAGGGTAAAGAAGCAAGCAATGGACTATGCCCCTCAATAGTGACAATCAATTACCCTACACACTCTATAGCTCAATTATTATTGTCCTCCGTTTATTTGTGCTCACATTACTTCTACAGTTATAATAATAATAATTATTACTATTATTATTATGATTATTAAGTCCACTCATGTCCAGTATTGCCTACAAGTGTCTGAGAGTCCTAGTACTCCTACCAAGCATCCTAACATTTGTACTGTCTGGGATCCTCCCTTCAGTTCTGATCATCCCAGAAGTCCCATGATCCTCCTTTGATTGAGTGAAACTCAATATAAAACAAGGACTACAAGGCTCAGTACATGATATATCTGGAGGATGGATAATTGATTGAGAGTCTGAAAAGGCATGTCTGGAGGATCCTGGAAGTCCAGGATCCTCCCTTAATTACTTGACTGAGAGTCTGAACAGGAATGTCTGGAGGATCCCGGAAGTCCAGGATCCTCCCTTACTTGACTGAGAGATATGTCTGGAGGATCCCGGAAGTCTGGATCCTCCCTAACTTGACTGAGAATCTGAACAGGTATCTCTGGAGGATCCTGGAAGTCCAGGATCCTCCCTTACTTGACTGAGAGATATTATGGGCAGTTAGTGGAGGTATCTCAGCTCGGATCTGAAGAGCAGATTAGTGATGCAGTGCCCGTGGTTATCATAAAGGTTGGTGTATGTCTGCTATACTCAGCAACTAGTGATTACTACATTATAAGTATAATTAATAATTATTACCGGTATTATGTATATATACCATTGATCGACACAATGTCATGACATGTCACATTGAGAAGATGAACTTGCAATTCAATAATACCCGGTATTATTCTGAGAATGGCATATTGTTGCATACATGCATGATGTACTTAAATTGAAAACATTATTATGCGTACAGACCCACTTCGTCTGCAGCAAAATTAATTTTGAAGGTATTCCCCTTGTCCACTAGTATAATAACAATATTATTATTATGAATCCAAACCATGACATTGGCAACTATAGTATAATAACAATGGCTATGCATGCATGCATTATGACAGTTAATTAAGATGTATACAAGCACCATTACAGAGCGTCAATATCACACAATGTCATAACTTAAAGATACAACCATAATGGATATACTGTACATATACAATAATTTACAGATCCAGACCACAAAATAACACTAGTCTTACCACAAAATTAATAATACTTACTAGTAACACAACATTATAATACAAGGAGTTACATGATATTGTACGATAATTTTATTTTTATGTCAACACACGCACTATAATAATATTACTATTATACATTCAAAATGAATTAATATACAATATCTTAGTGTAATAGTTAGTATAACATCATAAACACAGTAAATTTAATACAGAATATCAATACACTCTGAAACATATTATAATATTATAGACTATTATGTATACACATGCGTAATTGATAACGATTGTATAATAATAATATAGTGTACTGTTGCAAGTTGTATAATTATTCAAATGCGAGAACTTTTGCGTGTGAGACTCGTGTGATAACAGTTGATTTGCTTGAAAACGCAACATGCAAGTTTGACATAACTAAGTTTATAGAAATGCAATGTGTGCAAATTTGTGATCGTGAGCGTACACAAAGTTTTCAGAAAAGAAATGTCATGCGATGTGTATAATTATTTGTAGAAGTGTTCGAATTATTACAGCAACTGTGCAAGAATCTGTTGAGCAAGGTGTTGGTACCCCACCGTGGGTGAACGTAGGGCATTAGCTAGCAAAGATAAAGTCGGTCGTGGTTCATCTCCTTTAAGCCAAGTAGAAAGCATGCTGCGAAATCGATCTTTGATGCTGTCGCTATCTCCTTTGATGGTGTCCAATGTCGCTGCGTCTATTTTCAGTTCCAAGCCAATATTATACCATTCTGTCCTCGCCTCCCATGCAGCTCTCTGTATCTTCTGCAAATCGTCGATGCTTACATGTACCTCCTCACCAAACCAAAGTTTGTGTGTATCTTGAAGATCAATAGCTAATCGACATCGATCGCACTTCATAACGACAGGATTTTCCTCATCACACTTAGCTGGGGCAGAGCAAGAACAACGAAATCCAAAGTATATACCAGCTCCAGGGCCGTAGTTAAGAGTCCTACTGACACTAACCAAGGACTGCTCTAGCTCACGGCGGATCTTGTTGCAAATAGCTTTGGCATTGCTTTGCTGTGTGGATCTAGCATGGTCTGTATCAGCAGAAATGCAGACTTCAAGAAAGGAGATAAAGAAGGTGATTCTGACTGTGTGATGCTCTGGGCCAACATGAAAGCTCACCTGATCACGATATATAGCATCATCCAGAAGCCTCCAGCGAAGGCGGGTACCAGCAGGGCTCATCAGGTCAGCAATGAGTGCTCCAAACATACCTTTTGGGCAGTAGCCACACTTGAAAAGAATGCACACAGAAGGACTGGCTGGTGCAGATTCCGTAGCTGAAGGATGTGGACGCCTTTTGAAGATATTGGTGAATTTTCGAATTATCTTGGATGTCTTCTTGCCTTCAAAGGTGGACTCTATTTCAATCTGAGCTGGAGCATGGGTAAGAACACAAGGCACGATGTAGTGCGAAGGAGTCTTAGACTCTAGCAGCTGGTCTTGCTGCTCTTCGTCCTTGAGCAATGACGCGAAGATGCCTAAGAAGAATTACAAGCTGCTTTCTAGACAATGGCTCATTGGAACGACTAGAAATCTCATCGATGATTCTTGCTGGAAATATTCCCTTTTCCCTGAATTCCTTTGAAGTGTGTACATCTCGAGTCTCCTGAAATGTGAAAGTGCGACTGATGAGTGCAGTGATCTTATCAAAAATCAACTGTGGGTCGCAGATGACAATATCGCTCAGCTCTGGTATTTCACCAAAGTAGCGAATCACACCCAACTTAGTGTGAAGGAACCACAGGGCTTCCTTTAGCTCCTCATCACCATCGATACCACAATCCTTAGCCATACTGAGACAGTCGTCATAAGAAATCACAGAGCTCTCTATAAGCCTCAGTGAAAGCAACAGCGCTAGCCAAGGAGCTGGAACAGGGATAGTGAATGCTGGATCACTTGCAATTTTCTCAACCAGCTGACGAATATTAACTGCATCAGTTTCATCTTTTGATAGATTATTAATCGTCAGTACTGGCTCATTCTCTGAAGCAAATTGAATGATACCACCATCCTTCTGAACATAATCTGTCAAACCCAAATACTCCTTTAGCTCCCTTTGAATGTTGCATATGTGCTTGGCATCAGCTTGGTCCTTGTGTGTTCCAACAAGGACTACTTGAGGCTTGATCGGTACTAGCTTACTGTGATTGCGACTGACCTGCACATAGTTACACATGGATGCAATGCTGGCTAAAGATTGGAGAATTGATTCCAAGACAGTGAAGCTAGACTCATAGGTAACACTTTTCTTCGATAGAGACTCTACATACTGCACTCTATACTTCTGATCGAGCCTGTCTGGTAACTTGAATACGATAAAGAAGATGGAAGGGCCCGCAATGATTGCTGGTAGTACTTCTTGAAACTCGGGCTGTCCACCCACATCAGTGAAGTAGAGATTCAATGCATGCTTGAGAAATTCTTCTGCACTAGCCCACTCTTTACTTTTCAGAGCTTTTTGAAAGACCTCCAGTGGAACTTGATATCCAGGAATACGGGGTGGAGACTTCTTATGCTTACCAAACTTGAATAATCCCATTCGAGATACAACAGCCATTTTAGGCTCCACTGCAATGGGCTGACAGTTGGTCTCAGCTGCTGTGGTGCTTGTAGCTTCTGAACTCAGCCCCTCAGATGTAGTGGGAGCCACGTCTGAAGTGCTGGTCGGTGGCATTTGTGACTCAAGCTGCTCTATCGCTAGTGTCGGTTGAGAAGAGAGAATGGCTTTCAGTATCATTACTGCTTCTTGGCTTAGAGTGATAATCTGCCAATTGATCTCTGATCTGGGAGCCTGGGGTGCCTTGGGAGACTGAGGAGCCAAAGCAATGGTGAAGGAAGATTTCTTGATAACAACCTGGAGAACTCGCTCGGCAACACCGGTGCTGGGTGTTTCAGAGATGAGGTACTTGTCACCAGCCGAGTGGGGAAGTGGTCTTCCAGTGATGCGAGAGAGAAAGGTTGATTTTCCAACCCGTGGTGGACCATTCAATAAACAGAGGGCAAAGTTCAGATTCACCTCTCCCTTCTCACTCATTATCCTTTCACAGATTGTGAGGTGACGCATTTCCTCCTCTGTAAAAGTTTCATAGTGCTATAATTTCCTACCAAATCATAAGCCTTTCTCCTGAGTCTGTCAGGAGTAGATTACATAGGAGTGTTAAACTACTGTACAAATGCTGCAACTAATAGCGTTCCATAGGAAAATGTAAATATAATGGCAATTGTCCTTGAACCCAGGCTCACTTTAGGGGGGAGCCTGGTAGTTACACACTCTCTTCACATGTGCCAAAATTCCCAGAAATCCCGGTGTTTCATTTTTTGTCTGTTTATTAGTCCGTAATGTGAACTTTGTCCCCAGAAATATGCTTAAAATCGACAATGTTGGCTGTGGTTTGGGCTAAGGATGCTTGTTGCAACAAATCTAGCTTTCATAAGCGAGCAATATTGACTGAGAAACAATAGAGAAGCTATGAGAAGTTCTACTACTTTTATTGAACGCTTTTGGTGAATAATTGGGACTGTCATACAAGCAGTTGTTCAATGGAAACGAAGGGACTTCATCAGATCTCTGAAGCTCAAGGTTTGATAAGCTAGGATTCGATATTTCTAAAGCCTTCTGTACTGCAGATTGTATACGCTTTCATCTCATTTTTAAGCTTTACTGATTTCGGATGCTTAGTATACCTTATCCATATGTGCGTGGTAGCGATAGTATCCAGCGAATTATAGTAGAAATCTTTGCGCATGCGCAGGTAGTGTGCACCAGGCTCTCTTTCCCCTCTGGGATCAAGGCTTAATGGCAATCAGTCCTGTAGCTGAGTTAGGTGTAATGCCAGATAAACACAGTCAGGCCACAGCTGCAGCTACATAGACATAGAGAGAGAGAGTGCTGCACAGCAAGCTTAGGAATCAGTCATTTTACACTACTACACCACTGGGTAGGGTAGGACTTAACATGACCACTATTCACTATGCTGGTGTTCGTAACATCCATTCTACCGAATGCATTTACAAGCAGTTCAACACTCCCATATCTCATGTACAGTTCACTCAGAGGTTACTCAAAGTCACTTGCGTTAACGAAGTGGTCCCTTAACCCTATGATCATTCTTTTCATGTTGAAAATAATGCACGATGTTGTTTAGCTAGCTGCCATGGTTTTTATGGTACCCATGAGATCTCTTTGAAGGCTGATAAATGCCTTATGTATAAACATTGTACATGTACATTTACCAGAGAGAATAGAATTAACATGGTGCTGGGCACCTAACTGCTATACAGTGGAACCCCACTTAACGGACACCCCTCAACGGCAGGTACCTGCGATATAACGGACAATTCTAAATGTCCGGATTGTATTTCCATAGAGTCTGACTTCAATATATTCAACCCCCTCAACAGCAGACACCCCGCTATTCCATATAATGGACACTTACTTTGGTCCCGTTCGAGCCTGCGCAATAGTGAACAACCTTGCATATAACGGACACAATACCTTCAATATTATTGCAAATAACATTATAGTAAAATAAGTGGTGTATGGGGCAGTCCTTTTAGTGCACTGAGTTGTGAGAATGAAGTACAGTGGAACCCCTCTAAAGCGGACACCACTGGGACCAAAGATGATAAAGCATCACTGTGGACGACGAAAAAGACAGTATTGATGAGAGATCTAGCTTCTAAGCAAGAATTTGAGACATATTTAGGCATTACTGTAGCTACTGGTTGCTGAAACTGATCGTTTTTAATAGTGATTGTCATGCTATAAGCGCTGATTGCAGGGTAATTGAGGCGAGCATGCCCATGCGGTAATAAACTCGGGGTGCGGTGGATGGTTGATATATTTCTGTGTACATTCAAATCTGCCCACTGCATGAGGCTCGCTCCGCTGGGCATTCAACTTTCTAGGCGCCGTGTAGGTTCTTGATTTTTTCTTAATAATTACCATGTCCATAACCATGCATACAGTTAAACTGCAAGCTTCTGAACTCGATCATTCATTGTAAACATCTATATATTACGTACTGCGCATGCTGACTCTGTATACATTACTATGATATTTGGCATGCAAACACTTCATACACATGGGATTCTTGAATTAATGAGCTCATTAAGAAGCAAGCCTTATATTATGACATAATGCTGTAAGATCACCTAGAACATGACAAATAAGGTGAGAGAGAGCACTGCTAATTCAATTGTAACGCCTAATTAGTTTTGATAATTGTTTGTGGTGATTCTAGTAGTACTAAATTTGTACATCATTTGATTGTTACTATGATGAAAGTCTCGTATCTTGTTCAGATATACCAGCATTGGCAGTAGAAATTGACTGAATTTCATGCTCAACTATATCAGATTCTAAGACTATTGCACCGAGAATATCTGTACACTAGCTGAAATAATATGCACGTTTCCTCCTTCCCACAGTAATGACTATGCCCCCCAACTGGGTTAGGGTTAAGGTTAGGGGTTGGGGGTCTGGGACATCCTAGGACAGTCGTTGGCAATCCTAGATAACCCTCCCCAACTGTAGTATTCAGTCAGTATTCTAGACGCTGGCATGCACTCTCTACGAATAAGACTCTGAGCAGATTAGTAAGGGTAGTTTAGTTACCGTAATTATACAAATAAAATGCAAGATCTAATTAGCGCAAGAAAATTCGCGTTCTAGGACTTCTCATAATACATCTTAATGTAGAGTGTGATGACCTTTACCAGAAAATCGTGCTAAAATTAAAATCATAAATATTTTTTTTAGCTTGCATTGTAGTAGCATAAACACGGTCAGGCTCACCCCAATAATTTGTAACATTATACTGTTCTGAAGAGGTGACAGTTATAAAGATAGTTAAGGGATACAGAAAACGTGCCCATTACAGGTTACCGTAGGTCGGGTTTTAATTGCGAGTATCTATTAATTACGAATTGCGAGTTTTTCTATGTTTCGCAATTAATAGATTCACAAACATAAATATGCACGTATACTACAGTACGGTACGGGGTTGTCCATCGCAATTATTGGATTCGCAATTTGGCCTGACTTGACTAGAACGCAATTATGCAATTAAAATCCGTCCTACGGTATATCAAAACATTAAATTTATTAGCCTGAGTATTATAGCTGTGTGGATGAACAAAATTGTATGCGTCATATTATTATGATTTATCTAGTGTGTGCTGGGACACCACTCTCTCACAACATGAGTCCAATACCATCCCCCTCCCTTTGCGCATAAGCCCCCTGCACTTTTAGCTCAAGTTCCTGCATAGGTAGTTTTGTCTCGCATATAAGCCCCCCCCCCCTCTTCCTGACTCAGTAAAATTTAGAAATTAAAATCCATAAGCTAAATATAAACTAGCCATTTGTGTCATTTTTTGCCTAATTTTTTCTCGAACTTTGACGATCAAACAGCCATAGAGATCGTGCGGCCTCGTGGCATTCGACAGTTGGTACTGGTTGTCACATGGAAATGTAAACAACCCTACATATAAGCACCCTCCCCGGTTTTGCCCAATGCTAGCATGTACAAGGGGGAGGGACGTAATGGTGGGATTCTACAGTAGTTGCAAGTCCCACACTAATCAGTATGTACATTGTATGTATGTATGTATGTATGTAGCAATACATCGTCCATGTTCTCTCTAGCTCTTAGCGCATGCACATAATTATTGCAGTAAAAATCGTCAACGTTGGCTGCGTGAGCTCGAGCACACCAAAAGATGCAGCTCGCATCCAGCTTGAGTAGACGGCTAGAAACAAGAAAAGGTACAAGTATCTACAGCAAACTTGAAGGCTAGACCTATAGTCTGGGTGCAATTAAGGACTACATTATGATCTGATTTCAGTAGCTAGTAGCTAGCTGTATAATTCTGTAGCCACATAATAGTCAGAGTGGCCTCAGTAGCAAAGCTCCCAATGCACTGGGGATGAATCATGCATGGTACACAACAGTTACTGTTGTTTGCACTCCTCATCCCTTGATTTTATGGTGATAATAGACCGAATCAGCTGAGCGACAGATAGCTGCTTATACACGCACTATGGATCAAAGATAGTCTGGCGTAGCGAGGTTGGCTATGCCCGACTAAGTAGAGGGGGTAGTCTCGTGCAGTGTGACTAGTGAGACTAGCAGAGGGGTATCCCAATCCTTCCCCTCTACTAAGTCATTCTATGCTGTGAGCGAAGGCTCGCCCCCTCGATGAGTTACATCACCCTAGTATGGATCAAGTATAATATCGTAAAATCCCGCAATTATCCCCCCCCCCCCACCTTCGTGCATAAGCCCCTGCATTTTTAGCTCAACTTCCTGCATACGTAGTTTTGTCCCGCGTATGAGCCCACCCCCTCTTCCTGACTCAGTAAAAGATTTAATTTAGAAATTAGAATCCATAAGCTAAATGTAAAGTGGCCAATTGTGTCCTTTTTTGCCATACTTTTTTTCTCGAGCGTTGACAATCAAACAGCGCGCAGCCTCATGGCATTCGACAGTTGGTACTAGTCGTCACACGGGAATGTAAACAACCCTGCATATAACAGTCGTTAGGCCAGCGGTCCACAGAGGAACTCTTCTACTTTCTGCTCGTTCAAGTCCTATAACCCGGAGACATTCATGAGCTCCGCGGCGACCGCTTTTATGCATGCTACTCTCAAGCGTTCACAAAAAGTGCCTCGCGCAAAAAGTGGCACGTTTTGGTTCCCCAGGATGGATTCCCATGATTCAAGCATCATTAAATAGCTCTTGTACTGCTCTACAATATAAGACTGGAACGAAGTTTTTCCATCGAGCGGTTCCAAAGTTACACGCTGTTACAAATAGTATAAAATTTGTTATTTTATCATAGAAACATTGAATAAAATACGTATAAATCAATGACAGAACTTTCTACGGGGTAGAAAGATATTATGCAGCCATCAAAGGCCTTCTTGAAGGTTTGGAGAAGGTGGTTAAAGCTTTCACAACCAGTCTCCTATGCCATCACGACACACTGACAGCTACAATTGACAGAGTAAGTGCTCAAGCAGCCACAGGGATGGTGCGAGGACCTAGAGTGAGTAGCTTAGCACCTCAGAAGATAGCTTCAAAACAAAAGCTATACCTGAGGCCTAGGCAGTACCTTTTCTTTGGCGGTGGAACTCCATTGCTCCCCCTCTCACCATCTCATACTCATCAATAGCTGACCATCACCTAAGAGATTGTGCACGTGTATACACAAGGGGTATAGGGGTGTGTGTAAGAAGGGGTGAGAGATAGAGAGAGACAGGTGGTACCTGGGAAAATTGCTATCTTATTTAACCTCCATGGATGTGAACTTGTGCTTTTCAGCTTCATTGTCAGCTGATTTACATAAATTATGGCATAGATATCTACTCTCTTGCCATTTCAGCTGGTAAGGCTCACCCTCATCCCTGGAGTTATTAAATTATTTGCTTGAAGATAGAAAGAAACTAACCATTTGAATGATGATGTCTACTCCCTAGAAACTTGGAGCTTCATATTGAGCACTCCCCTCCTTGGCATTTACTGGACAAATCATCAGACACTCATCAAAACTTCGAGAAGACATAGAGAATACCACGCGGTTGTACTGAAATTTTCCAATTTTTTGATGCCGTGTAACTCTGGAACCGCTCGATGGAAAAACTTCGTTCCAGTCTTATATTATAGAGCAGTACAAGAGCTATTGAATGATGCTTGAATCATGGGAATCCATCCAGGGGAACCAAAACGTGCCACTTTTTGCGCAAGGCACTTTTTGTGAACGCTTGAGAGTAGCATGCATAAAAGCGGTCGCCGCGGAGCTCATGAATGTCTCCGGGTTATAGGACTTGAACGAGCAGAAAGTAGAAGAGTTCCTCTGTGTTCTGGTCTTTGTTTGGAGTCCTAGAAGTGAAAGATGGCCTAGATAGGACAGGTAAGAAAAATAGATAAAAAACGGCAAAAATTGCATGGACTGGAATGTGCCACCGGATGCACTTCCTGGATCTGCAACGTTTGTACTATTTTGGACCGCTGGCCTAACGACTGATAAGCACCCTCCCTGGTTTTGCCCACTGCTAGCATGCACAAGGGGGGGGGGGAGAACGTAATGGTGGGATTCTATGGTAGTTGCGAAATTGCTATGTTTGGATACCACAGGCAGTCTGGTAGAAGTGTCGCAGGTCATCAGGCAAATGTATGTACATGTATAGGAAGAAATTTTATTCTGGCTTTCTTTGCTGAGTTTTAGGGCCCTCTTTTTATAGCAGGGCTACAGCAAACAGTGCAAGGGCTGGGGCAGATATAAACTAGAGAGGAAATGAAGATAAAAATTAAGTTACTGTTACAGTATAAGCATGAATTATTGTTTACATAAACGACGGTGCATTATACATGTACATCTCTTGACAGTTGGTCTCCTAAAATTAATGCATATGCATGACTCCATGGTGCGTTTCTTGTGGCTACTGTGTTGCAGTAATTGTTAGCTCTTAGCGTCATCAGCGTTTTTGATACTATTTTAGGAAACGCCACCCAACCCTTTTGTTTAATAGCAGTCAAAAATGCTGACTATCACACACAATGCTGGATGCTCACAAGTGCTTTGGCTTCCCACAGAAAGGTCAAAAGATATGGTGGTTGACAACAAATACTGTGATCTGATTGGTTAAACTGAAGTATCTATCCTTCATAGAAAATTATGTAAGCTCTGTAGAAAATCATATAGATTTTCTTGCCTATGGTTAGACACTGTTTAGTCGGTTTCTATGTGATTTAGAAGACCTCAGGGCTCAGTAGAACCCTCGCTTCGCTTGGGAATCTACATAGAGCCCTTCGGTCTTCTAAATCATGTAGAAACCTCCTAAACAGTGTCTAACTATTATTTAGTGGTTGCACTGGTGTACACAGTACATTATAATGCATGGGCCATTGTACACACACACCTACACTGTTAGCTGATTCCAAGTACACATTGTTGTACTTAAGATCAAGATGGTAACAATAAAATCATCTCTCCACGTGGGCACTATTACCATCATGTAGTCTGTTAATAACACTAGGCTTGAGTTTAACCCTACACGAAACATGAACTGACAATTTTCTAGAATCTCGGAAGCTAATGCTGACATAAATCACTAGAGATAACCAATCTTAGACTATCAATGCCTTTCTGGAGAAGGCTATTTGAACACCACAAGTCTATAGACATGTGTATACCAAGCTTTGATCATTTACGTTCTATGCCATGGGCACTCCGCTAGTAAGTACACGTAGTTCATTACTCACATCTATAGCAAGCTTTTTACATAATATAAAGTGTAGAGCAACATTTGTGACGTATTCAAAGCTACCTTGAATTTTACAGTACATAGCCAACATTATTAGAGGATAGACAAGTACTTCGGGAACGATAGACTATTGATTGAAAACAAACCATAACAGCACTTTCTTTGCTGAGTCATGGCCACAACCGATCTGAGGGCATTTTCTGTGCTATTGGCTTCAATGTACATGGACAAACATGTGCAATTCAATGTGGTGAGCAGAGTGGACCTTTTGAATGGCTAGCTTCAAACTAAGGCTCCTTTATTAGTAGAAAGATACCTAATTAATGGCAATGACAGGGATGAGGGGAGCATTTTATCACATCCCCAGCAGCAACTCAAAATGATGCGTATAAACACAATATTCACATGCTAGCCTCGTACCCAGGCTCTCCCCATCCTCTTTATTCATATATTATGAGATTTGTTCAGCAGATCTGATTCAGCGCACTAACACAATAGGCTCCATTGATCAACCCATCTGTAGAACACTCCAATAAGCCCACTAGCACGCTTATCAAAGCTTCTAGTTATTTTGGACTCTCATATGTGGATATGATGGTCACTGAACATGTCATCAGTGTCTGCATGTGATCAAAGCCTCTCAGGCTCTCTCCTTCCCTTGACATGAACAATAATTTTGCGTAAATAAAAGCACGCATACACAATAAAGAGGGGGAAAGAGCCTGGGTATATGCCACGTTTACCATTTTCCTGGGAGGCTATGATCACGTGCAGACACTGATGATACGTTCAGTGGCCATTGTGTCCACGTATTAGATTCCAAAACAATGAGAAAGAAAGCCTTGATAAGCATGCTAGTAGGCTTATTGGAGTGCTCTACAGATGGCTTGATCAATGGACAAGACTACCAGCCAATGTTTGACGCCTCGCGCTCTTGAATCTCAGACAGTGACAGTGAGTTGGCTGCCATGATTCAATCATGATCATTCTCATTATCAAATCATGTGTATAAAATTTGATGCCACATTTACCATTCTATGGCATTCAGCTACATGTACTTGGGGGTGTGGTACCATAGAGTCCAGGGCAAGTGCCCATGGGTGCTGAAACACTTGCGATTTGACCTGCATGGGTTGTTTACTTGGGATATACATTGCATAGGTTTGTACAGAAGCTGCTACATTGACCTCTTGACATGCAGAATACATGAGCACTTACCAGGGAATAGGTGCTTGCCCGGGGCACTATGGTAATAATAAATTTGCCACACCTACACCCTTGTTTCAAAGTTTTGTTACTGTTAGTCTAGAAGCTATCATGCCTTAGCCTACCCATTGTGAGTTTGATGTGAGTTGGTAGCCTGTCCTCCTCTCCAAGTTGACTGACGTCTGTTACTATCCACTCAGCTGGGTGACCACCACTGCAAGCTGAAACATGTAAAATTATAGCAAATCCAATTTCACAGCAATCACGTAGTAACATGAACCTCAATTTGTTTGGGTTTCCTAACGACTGTGTTTATACAAATAAAATGCAAGATTTAATTAGCACAAGAAATTCATGTTCTAGGACTTTTATTTATGTAGAGTACAACTAAATTTTCTAGAAAATCGTGCAAAAATTATTTATTTTTTAGCTTGCGTTCTATTAGAATAAATACGGCACATGTATACAGGATCCAGACACTGTACCAACAATTACACTTGATCTTTCTTCCCAAAACAGGGAGGTGATTATGTCTAGCGAGCTAAATCCTCTTTTCCTAACTAACTAACTACACATACTCTGTGAGGGAGGGTTTAACTTGCTAGCCTGCAATGGGAGCTTATACAATGTCATGTTATTTTGCACTTACATAACTCCACCATAGTTGTCTGTGCAATAGGAACTGCCTTGTTAACATCACCATCCTCAGGTCTAGCATCAAGTCCTCCAAAGCAGATGATTCTAATCTTGGGAGATGAGTGAATGACGACTGAAGTGTGGAACACATGACCCTTTAGAGTCTCAGGCAGTATTATCTGTAATACACATTTTATATGCATGTATTATGTACATGTACATGTGAATGTTTGATGCTAAAAAGTATGCTGTATATTATAGCCCCAGGGAGAGGGGGTGTGGAATACAATGGGGCTCAAGTGTGCTTCACCATAGCCCACGCATGCTCTATTGAGTGGTTGCTTGGGACTATATCTCAGAAACCAGAAACTATAGTCATGTGAATGAAGTAAGTATCAGTCTGAGACACTGTGTAACCTAGTCTATATTGACAATGTTTAAGCCAATCACAAGTGCTTAAAGTACTATAGAGGGGTAATATACATGTAGTTAGATGTACTATACCATAATAAAAAATATGCATTATTCTTCAGTCTACATACATGTAGTTGCCAACCTTATAAGAAATGGATGCGGGACAGATGAGCTAACGCGCACGAAGCGCGCGCGAAATTTTGGGACCACGTCCAGTTTTTTGCATTGCCACACCCACTATTTCGGCAACGTCCGCGACTACGCACAAAATCCACCTACCACGCCCACTAAATCTCGAGATATACGGACAAAAACAGGCCAGGTAGAACACTGAGGTTAGATTTGTGCCACACCCCTTTGTGCTTTATAAGCGACGTACTATGATGTCAGCAGAGGGGGAATTCGGGACAAGAGCGGGACATATCTAATATTTTCGGGACTGTCCCGCCAGTTTCGGGACAGTTGGCAACTATGAGTCTATACAAAGGTATAGGACATGAGTTTACCACTGCCCAAGAATTATTTCGTATGACATTGTAGAATTCCGAGTTGTATACAGTATGTGTATTTCATTTAAACCAGCAGCAGTGGAAGAAGGTATGGAATATGAGTGCAACAAACACACACAGGACGTGGCCCAACTTCAGAAATCTAAAATAGATTGCATCTTGTCAGTCAATAATCTACTACTCTTGTTTCAATACTTGCACCCCCCTCGTATAGTTCTCGTATTGCTGTCACTATAATTATACACATGTAATACTGACCATTGGATACATGTACATGTAGATAGTATTAAGGGAATTCAAATTAATGTTCTTCATGACATACATTTACCTTCTTCCACTGCTGCTGGTTCAAATGAAATATCCAGCTGTCTCTGAGAATCTTACCACCATCACCACGTCCCCACATGATCAGTAGAGCAGGGTGGGTTGGGTCAGCATCAGGATCATAGACACTGATCCATGAGTGACCAAATCGAGCTACAGGGTGGTTGGGGGTTTGACTGGCTGGGATGACTGTCCAAGTCTATCAGAGAATAATATTTACGTAATTAATTAACTGTGTCTAAAGAATTTGCATGCAAGCAGTACTTAGAAGTGGTAAAGCTAGCTAGCGAGGGGGTATGGCAGCTCCATTGGTACATGGTGCGCATACATAGACTACATGATGAACATTTATTATTGGTAATGGCCGTCATGCGGTAATTTAATACTCGTACAACTATAGCCTCATACCATAGATTTCTATGCTCAAACAGAGGCCTCAAAGGGCCTGGGAATGAGGCTAGTACCATAGGCGTCGAAACCAATTGGAAGGTGAGGGGGCAAGGGTCAAGTAACAGGGCGCGGGGACCATTGGAGGGCAGACAGAAGCTGATGGCAACTCGAGCACATATGAAAGCAGTCTAGTTTTCAAGCAAAACGTTCATATAGATAGGTAAGGTCAGCTTATTCTATGGCATAATCTAAAAGTGGGTGTGTCCAGTCATGAAAAGTGGGGGGGGGGGGGGGGGGGGGTGCAGTACAACTGTAGATAGCTTAATCTACAGGTGAGCCATCAGAAAAGGTGTTACGACCCAGGCCGTAGCTACGGTACCACTTCTGACGCTACTGCATGTATCCAAAATCACACAATGTAGTCTATACACATGTATGCTTGCACAGATACTACTACTATACAAATCCGTTTGAACTACATACATGTATTAAACGTTGCCTCATCTTCTTAGATTCTTAAGAAGCAGCTCTCTTAAATTATTTGTTACCCCGCGCGCATGCACAAGGGGTAAAGTAATCGGTCGTGTCGTCGTCGTTGTTGTTGTTATCGTTAGCACAAAAATCGCCATATCTCGAGATATAGGCGTCTAAGCGACTCGTAATCACAACGAATCAATCGAGTTTGGCGAAAAACTGGCTTCAGTGTGCGTCAAATCGATGGATACGGTCCACGAGCGTCACAAATAGTGCCTTTTTGTTGGCCACCGTAGCCACGCCTATCGACAGTGCCCATCAATGCATATGCATACCAATTGTGCTTTCTGCTCATGCGCACAACTAACATGACTGGTAAAGATCGTCGATGTTCTAAATAATGCTCGTGATGTCTACAGTGACTGAAATCTGTAACCAATCATAATGTAAGACAGCTATACTACTATTGTTACAACAAATATAGGTAGAAATTCATATGTTCCTAGTTTGGGCTAGGTCTGGGGGCAGAGAGTGCTTTTTCAAGTGTCACCGGAACCCCCAGTAGGCTAAGCAGCATTTCTATTTCTCTGAAGTTTATTATAGCCATGCACCGAAAGTAAATTTATAGATTGCACAATGTGCGCGCAGGGTATGTGCTCTACAGAGCTCTAGTTTTGACAGTGGTCATCCTAGCCTGACAAGCTTACAGTCTTGCACTAGTGGCTTACATTCTAACTAATTTCTTGCAGTAAATCAGGCCCAAAGCCAGGGGGGTTTGGGAGGGGGAGGATTTAGGGGGTTAATCGAGAGAGCTGCACTCGAGCATACATGTGTATACTGATTGCAATGATCGTTAATGATATTCACAGTCAATCCACACACTTGCTAGATGAGTTGTTCCTTACGTAAACTGCTACATGTATGTTCACCAAATCAACACCCGATAAGCCTATGGAGCAGTGCAACATACTGTCTATAGTGATATAACTGTTTATAGAAATCCTGCAATATCAGATGCCCCCTATATAAAAAAGGAACCCCCTAGCTCAACTACAGGCCTGTAAATGGCAATTATTTTGAAGTTAATTTTGCACAAAATGCGGGATTCTATTGAATATGTTGACTACGATGAAGAGGGTATGCATTCATGTATTGTATGAACTAAACAGTCAACTTCAACTGACCCAGTGGTTCATGTCCAGGATGTAGACATCAGGTGATACTGGCTCCCTATCCTTCCCTACTCCTCCAACCAAAACAGCTCGATGATGGTGCACTCTGGTTAGAGAGCACCAGCTACAAGCTGGAGGTGGACTGCCAGTGATGGCTGGTCTAAACCACATGTCTAAAGAAGAGAAGTTAGGCACTATCTATGGAATGTAACATACATAATACATATAATTAGGCACATATGTATTAATTAATTTATGAAATAATATTATTTGAATGCTAGCATATTATAATACATAAGTACATGTACATGTACAACTAATTGATAACTACTTCACTATTCTCACATTGCACGCAAATCTTCTTTAGACTAAGAAAAAAATCCACAGTATCATGCTTTATTAACTAGAGCTCTGTAGAGCACATACCCCGCGCGCTCTGTAGCGTAGTACTGCAACACTCTGCGGCATACATGTAGCTTTTTTATGACCTGACGACCCTTTCCAAAACTGTGCTTGAGCATGCGCAGTCGCATCAGCATGCTAAAGAGTGGGTGTGGTCGATAAACCACAGGCATGTTGAACAGAAAATACACGATTTGTAGCACTAGTGACCCCTTTTGAGCAATTCGAAGCCCGTATAAACCAGTTTTTCACCGATATCTACTGATTGGTTGTGCTTACAGTACGCACAGATGCCTAGAACTCGAGATCTGGCGATTTTCGTGCCGACGACGACGACGACGACAACAACGACAGACGGATAAACCGATTGCTTTACCGCTTGCGCATGCGCACGGGGTAAAAATTATCATGTGTAGTACATGTATAATTGATGGTGCACACACATACACTCACTTTGCTCAGTGTCATAGCAGACCACCTCATTGGTCCACCCTTCACCCTCACTCTCAGGATGTGGAATATACTCTACTCCTGGATGACGGTTGGTTGGTAGGACACCACACCCTCCTACTGTTACAATGATGCTTCCATATGAGATTCCTGCTAGTCCAAATTTCTTCATTGGAGCTGCCTGGGGGTTGGCTGGTTGTAGTTCCCTCCACTCCATGGTTGTCGTGTCCAGGCAGTGTACAGTGTTGTAGTCAGCTCCCTCATCCAGTCCACCAATGTGATAGAGTAGTGGTCCTACTGCTACACAGGCTGCATCCACAACACCAGATGGTGGTGAACCAGATGTTGTCATTTGTGTCCACTCTTCTCTATCAGGATCAAATACATTGATGGAAGTAGGAGGATCAGCACGGCCTCCATCAGATCCAACGCCACCATAAGTTATCCATTTGCCCTCCACTAGAGCACTGCAATGGCTATATCGTGGTTTAGGCTCATAGCGAGGATCAGGGGGGCTGGGAGGAGCTGTTGCCATAGCAACCTGCAGTAATCAGTATCATATCAATATTACATTTGCCAATGAATATTTTGTAGCATAAAATCATAAGTTTATGATAAGATCTAACTAGTGCAAAACATTTGCATTCAAGGACTTTTCATAATGTAATCATGTAAAAGTATATTTTTTTAGCTCACATTCCATTAGAATAAACATGGGATCCATGGTAACATTTATTTAAGAATGTTACCATTAAATAATACAATGTTCACAGCATGCAGTAGTAAGAAAAATGATCCTTGATAACATGAAAATGACTACTACAGGAAATATCACTCTTAATATCAATTTGAAAGCTCGATCACAAAGGTCGTGCCACCCTTCTCTTGTTAAATATTGCTGCATAAAAAAGTTGACTTACAACTTAAGGCAGCCACTGTGGGTCTGCCCTCCTTAGACCTCTACTTGCTGAGTCAGCAGTTCCTTACTGTTCTGTAGCAAGCTGGTTTGAATCCTATAGCTGTCAAAGGATATGTGATACACATAATGACATGCACGAACTTATTATCAACAGGTTATTTACAACAGAAATCGATTCATTTAATAAAGAGGAGTGGTTTATCGTGCAACACTGTTGTCATAATCCCTCTCATAATTATTAATACCAGTTTGATATCAAACCACCACACTGCTCTACTGCAGCTGACACTGCTTCCACATAATACATAGCCACATATTTACAGTAACTTTATTTGTACACTATAAAAGATTAACATGTGTATAGACGTCCATGCTTGTAACCGGCAAATACTTGACTTATACCTTTATGGATGTACATGAACCACTTGCCCAATAGTTCAAATTCCAGCAAGGGTGCTAGCGTCCAGTACAAGTGAAAACACGGACTAGTCTTTTCAATCTTAGACTAACATAAAGATACCATTTATGGATGGCTAACTGTAGGTCGGGTTTTAATTGTATCTATTAGTATTAATTGTGAATTGCGAGTTTTTCTACATTTCGCAATTAATAGATTCACAAATATAAACGTGCACGTATACTACAGTACGGTACGGGGTCGTCCATTGCAATTATTGGATTTGTAATTCGGCCAGACTTGACTAGAACGCAATTATTAAACTACGCAATTAAAACCCGTCCTACGGTATTTCTGGTTCACAAGGCAGCGTACTAGCCCATGCCTGTGATATAATAGAGCACCAAAAGTAGCCAGCAGAACATGTTCTTCCTATAATTGCCAAGGACAATAATGTAGTTGTGTTTGCTAGTATCTGCACAGTCTTGTCCAACTTCCATGGAGCACCACTGAATGACCCAGCCCTCACACAGGTGCTTGAAGGCCTTCCATTCAACAATGAACATGCCTTATAAAATTGTTATTCACTGGTGTGCTGATGACCTTCAAGAACAGGCTATCTTCTGAATCAGTAAGAGATCTCTTGTCTCCTCCAGGTGGGCCTATGATCAACAGCCTTGGGTTGATAAACCCTGAGAGTATATACGTATGGCCTTTGACATTGATTTTCGAGTCAAGAGTGAGATCCAAAAGCTTGATGTTGTGCAAGTGAGTCACTAATTATTTTGGTTGAGTATAAAAGGGAGTGGCCTGGCCAGAAAAGATGGCATTTCGAATAAGTCTGAACAAGCATTGTTGTGAGATCTTCCTGCCCGCTCGTGTGTGTGTGCGCAAGTTGTCTTGCTTTAGCTTAGTGACAGCAAAGCTGAGCACACTACTGTTGAGGAGGTTCGGGTTGGATCCATGAATTCAAAGAGGCCCTGGATACAATTGGTATAGCTATGAATTTGCAGTAAATATTAATAATGTCGCTGAAAGGTTTGGTTGATTCTTGAAATACTATGTATTATCTTCGGTATGTGAAGATCTATCCCCAGCTAGAGATGCCTTTCAAGTAATGTAGTTTGCCGCTTAATGATGGTTGAATTCCGTGAAGTTTCCCCTGTGATCAATGTAGTACTATGGAACAAATGAGACGAATGTATAATGATCAACTATCACTTCTAGAATCTAAAAACCTCCACTGGGAGTCTGAATGAGTTCAGAGTAAGACTGCTACCAGAGTGATACAGACATTGAGGGACACACTGTGGTGTGTGGACAGACCTCATTTAACTCTCAGTGAGAGAGGGTGCACTGTCCCAGCTCTACTTCCCCAATTCACAATGGCTATAATAAGCCAGAACAACACAAACATAGAAAGCGGATACCTTCTTCCTTATTAAATTTTAGAGTGGTGTTACTATCACATTCACAGGCTTTATTCACTACTCTTCAAAGTCCAGTTTGGAGGAGGCCATTATGACATGAGATATGACATAAAACAGTTAGCACACTCTTTTGCATCCAATGCTAATCTACTTTTGTCGAAAAGAGAAAGAATTAATGTAGGACGTTCACTCCTCAGCTGAAATAGTAAGACAGATACATGTAGGTGAGTGCTTTTTTTTATCAAATGTCGTATTTTTCTCGAAACAGTGATAGTGGAGAAAACAAGCATATTATGCAGCTTGCTTCATCCGTTATGAGAGGGAATATTATTCTGTTGTAGTTAAAACTTTTTTTGTGTGGACTGATGACAAACACCAGATGTGGCATCAGCAGCTAGAAAGGGGAAGGCAGGTTAATGTTCGTTCTGGGATGCTATTACAAGCTGCTGAGGACCACATTGAGATGATAATATGCAAAGTTTGAAGACATTTGTGTCTATTGTGCTGCTTCTGCATCTCCATGGAGTGACAATGTGAACCACACCCAGTCATACAACTGTGAAGACAAACAACGGATTCCAAACACCAAAAAATTGGCTTAGCATCTCCGAGTCTGTGTGTACTATCATGAATATGTGCTACTGTCTAGTCATGTGTATGCCATCGGGTAAATTATATTCATTGTGCTCATAAAGAGATTCATAATAATGGATAGTGGCTGCCCACCCACAGGTGAAATACAGGAAGCCTTATACAGAAGTACATACACAGTAACATTGTATGTGTACAAAAGAAATATGAATGTGCACTTATGGAAACTTACAGACACGGAAGTTATTAATTTTAGTAGTCTCACTAATTTACAGTACTGCTCACAGGCAACTTGACAAACGAGTGCGAGTGATACGCGTGTATGAAGCGCGTGCTCGCGAGTCAATTTCCGGCAACTGCGTGTACCCCAGTACCCGCATTTCGAGTGCACGCGCTCGTGAGGGCACACGCAAGTATTTGAGACTCGACAGCAAAAAACCTACATGTAGCTCGTTTGTGAGCTAGGTATAGTTTTACTGCCTCTCTTCTCTCAACAAGCTGCTAAAGCTTTCTAAAAGTCTCGTGCCTCGGCTGCTCACGATCACGTTCACGAGTACTCGAGACTTGTCATGAAAAAATACGGAGAATAGGAAGCTTATCTATGCCTAGCGAATCTTTTACTGCCTCTCTTCGCTCAGTAAACTCACCAGCGTTCATCAAAAAGTACGATAACCGCGCGAACTGCCTGTTGTCTCGATCTTGCCACCATTGTCTTGTTGGTGCAATAATTAGACCACGCCCTATACGTACTCGCGAGTGCGTGCGGATATGCGCGAGCGTGCGAGTACTCGCGCTTGCGCGTCGAGGGCGCATTTGGCACGCGCACGTGAACGTCCAGGCCACGCGAGTCACCTCCTCGCTACTCGCACTCGTTTGTCAAGTTAGCTGTGATCTGTACTGATGTTGCTCAGTACTAGAGGAGGTTGGACACGATCATGTGTGCACAAAAAGTGGGCATGTAAATGTAATTATAACATTAATGTAAGTCTTTCCCAAATAGTGATAGTGGAGAAAACAAGCATAGCTATTCTTATGCAGTTTGCCTCTTCATTCATCCTTCAAGATGGTTTAAAATGTGAAAGCAGGTTGAAATCCACAAGAAAAGAAGGTCCAGCACTATACTCTGCCCGCCCACCCCTATAACATCTTGCAAATCGAGAAACTTATTCTTCAGAATGGCAACACTAAAAACAGTTTTTGTCAATTGCAATTGGCTTCTTTTGCTGTTACAACATTACATCAACATGATTCATCTCCGTTTCAGCTTCAGATTTGGCCATACAGTAAACTCTGGTTATTAAGCGCACCTCGCTATTAAGCGCATATTATTTATTAAGCGCACGCCCTCTTCTTGTCATAAGCTATTGTTTACTAAGCGCATGCGCTTAATAGGCGTGGCGTTCTATGAACCTGACCTTGACCGGCTGGAAAGTATTTGGAGTCCAGCTATCTTTGGAGAAATGATGGCCACGAATAACGTTATTATGCAAGAAGATCGACAAATCGCCAGCACTCGTCATCTTGAGCGGCAACTATAAACGTTAAAGTGCTCGATCGATCGATCGACCGCTAGCGCTAGTGCTAGCGGGCCTCGCATTCATCACGTGCCCAAACGTTTGTGGGCGTGGTTATGTGCCATATAAGCGTATATCCTTTATTAAGCGCATACTGTCATTCCGTTTACTGCTATAAGCGCATGCGCTTATTAACCAGAGTCTACGGTAGCTCACACACGTAAACATTTTAGCTACCAGCTACACTCACAAATGGAGTTCTTTTGAATGTGTGGCAGCATAATTACATACCGAGGTCATGTGACTACAGCGTAAATGTGCATCATGTCCAACCTCCTCTGAGTTAGACTCATATTATTGTATCACAGTAAAACCGCTCATGAATACAGCCACACCATCTGTGCGTGTATATACAGTACATGTACATGTACATGAATCGTATAGCTGGTAATTTTCGTGGGGTGCTCATTTTCATCACTTTCATGCTTGACTTGGCAGTCACAAATTTTCATCCACAAAAATTAATTGCTATAGTGATGCATGAGTGGATCTTATCATAGATGAGGGGCGTGGCTAAGGATATTATGCTGATGGTGGCTTCGACACTAATATCCTCCTATCCCACAATATTTAGCCAAGTCTCTTTGCAGAAGTGGCTTAGTGACAAAGGAAATCAAGCGACTCGATGGAGAGTGGTGTGCAGCGATTACATCATTGCTTCCCATCGCCCCACATCTGTACTGGGTTGCTATGATAACAAAAACCACGAAAATTAATTCTGGGGGCTTTCTCTGTCTTAGTTTCGTCCCCAGACCCCACCTCCAAGGAGGAAAAGGATCTGGTGAACTTGGGCAGAGTCCTTGGACCTGTGCTGAGGAATTTCCACGTGCCAATGAGATTGCAGCTCTGGCTCAGTCATGTGACAAGCTTACTGCAGGAATGCAACATTGCTATACTTGCTGTAAAGCTATAGAAGCTATTCAATTTAGCTCACCAATCAGATTCAAGGTTTGCTTTACTACCGGTTGCTATCATATGCAAATGCAGCCATAGAGACCACAATCTTGTGTCATCATGATTCAGAGCTATGTCAGCAATACCTACACCAGATAATTTTTTGGGGTACAATTTTTCGTTGAAAAACGGAGATAGTATCGTCCCCAGACCCTACCCTCAAGGAGGAAAATGGGTATGGTGAACTTGGGCTGAATCTTCAGTTCTCATTCAGTGGTGCGCACTGACTATCAATACAATACTCTGAAATGGGTACACCTCTCCAGTGCTACTTAGCTATACAAGTACGCATACTAACAACTACAATGATAGTACAGTTACTATAATATGGTGGGCAGTTTTCGTGGGGTGCTATTTTTCATTATTTTAGTGGTAGACTGGCAGTCACGAAAATTTTCATCTATGAAATTTAATGACTACCAATATGCGCACATGGGCAATCGCTAAGGCTGGTCGGCGGGTGTCAGTCACACTATCATCGAGTGTAGCTATTTCAGCTTTATATATGCTCAGATTCGAAAGTGGATTGATCGACCCTTTACCAGTCAATAATATGTAGTCCAGGCGTTCTAACAAAGGTCAATTAACAGCTACATGCAAGTATGTGCCCTAAAATTCTCAAAAATTGATGCCTATAATGCTATGTAGCATAATATTCTCAAATGCTTACAATACTTACATGTATATTATACTCAAAATCATGCTGGCATAATTTACATACCCTATACCAGTAATTACCCGTATCAAAGCAAGATCAAAAGATTTTCCTAAGCTATTACCGCCTTTAGTACAATGTATGACTGTCATCTACTATTGCCATGACACTAAGAGGAGGGGTGGTCCAAGACTTACTGTCATAATGACAGTATATTTGTTGTTTAGGTGTGTCACAGTCCCCAAAGTAGCTTTGAAACACACTAACAATCTCTTGCCTCAATCAGGCCACCACACTATAACTATATTATGTGATTGACCCAAATAGGCGCCCACGGTCATGGATGTCAGTACAGTGCACAGTAGTAGTGAGACTAGGGTTCGAGGTAGTCTCATGTGCCACACCCCTCAATCGCTGTGGTGCATGAGACTACAATAATTACCAGCTTTGCAAACTATTTATCAGTAAGAAAACTTAATATTTGTAATGGACCATAAAGTGACCATGAATTACCCTAGGACACAGGTTAAGGTTCCAATATTCCTAAAAGTAGAAAATTATGGGGGTGGATAGTGTCAAAAGTACAGTCACTGCTTTGGAGGGTGGTTTCGACTGGAGGGGGTGCTTTTCTGTTGGAGGATACCACTTTACGTGGAGGAGGAGTGTATTTTGATCTCGAGGAGGGGCTCTAGCGCATCCGGAGTAGGGGATCATACTTCGCTGGGTGAGGGGTGCATTTTGATCTCGAGGAAGGGGTCTACATCATCTGGAGTAGAGGGGGGTCACATACTATTGCTGGAGAATCAAGGAGGGGTATATTTTGATCTCGAGGAGGGCTCTAGTTCATCTGAAATAGGAGGTGATACTCTCATTGGAAGAGGACGCATTTGATCTTGAGGGGTCCACTACTGAACGGAATATTGTGTTTTTGTGCATGCACAAATCCGACAACGTTATTTTTGTCCAAAAATATTCGCGCTATGCGCTGGTACCATGATGGTGCGGAACGCATGCTGGGAAGCAAGTCGCTTGAAAATGAGTTGTTTTGGACAATTGTAAATGTGCTGGTGGTGTCTCCTGTCATACAAAGGTTCGATAATTGTATGTGGTGCTACAATTTTAATATATCCGTACGAACAAATTACCAAATTAATATCTGCACTTCATCAAATGAATGTAGCATCTTTATACAAGAAGCACCAGTAACACATCTACAGCAGTCTAAAATCACGCCACTAGCTTCCCAGTCTATAGCCACATCCAAATTCAGGCCATGGCACGTGGCGTGAAGATTTTTGACGCACATGCGCGAAAATGTGCCACACCCACAATGATAATAATAATAATTATTATTACACGCGAATGGAATTATGACGTACATCTATCGGCAACTGCTAGCCCCACTCCATTGCTTCAAATATGCCCCTCTTCCAGTTGAGGTAGCAGACCCCTCGAGATCAAAATGTAGTTACCCCTTGTCCAGCGAAAGTACATGTATGACCTATCACGATAAATTTGGACACCCCTTTTTGTTCCCTCCGGTCCATTTATATTTCGAAATATTTGGACCCCCCCTCCCCCGGCCCTTATATTTCTGAAATATATGGACCCCCATGCATGTTATCAACTATAGCAGAGATTCAGAAGGGTCAGGGGCTGGGTTCTGGGTATAAATGGTTAGCAGGGTTAGTTTCCAGGGTCTGTATGGCAGGGTTAGTCTTCAGGGTCTGGATGGGGGGTCCGAATATTTCGGGGGTCCAAATATCACGTGACAGACCCCTCCTCACGATCAAAATGCATTCTTCATCCAGCTAAAGTATGACCCCCTCCTCGCAATCAAAATGCATCCCTCCCCCAGCAAAGTATGACCCCTACTCCAGATGAGCTAGACCCCTCCTCGAGATCAAAACGCACCCCTCCTCCACATAAAGTGGTATCCTCCAATAGAACAGCATTCCTTCCAGTCAAAACCACCCCTCCTCAGTGAAGTCACCCTCCTCCAAACAGTGACTGTACTTTTGACGCTATACACCCCCATAGGGGAAAAATTATGGGCTTGGACTGAGGCCATATAATTTAATTATTATCTATACAGAATTAGCAGCAGATAGTAGACTTACAGCTACGTCCTACTTTCCTTTTAATAGTGTACGTGGTTAGCGGCAGCGACGTCGACGATGGATCGGCAAGCTCGATCGAAAAGGAAATGGCCACACCCAATATCGAAATAAGGCAATTTCCTGTCTAAAGCGTATTCATTTCCGGCTTACACTCCAGGAAGTTCCCCTTGTACAATTCCATGTATGCTTCTTATAGAAGATGCTAAAAGTTTTAGAGGAGCACAATCATGAGAATCATCAAGGCCAGGTGTATTAAATAGCCTATATACAACCCCTCACCACATACATTTGCCTCCTAGATACCTAGCTAATAATATTATGATTATGTAAACAA
Source organism: Cliona cf. orientalis (assembly GCA_963930775.1). Taxonomy (NCBI): domain Eukaryota; kingdom Metazoa; phylum Porifera; class Demospongiae; order Clionaida; family Clionaidae; genus Cliona; species Cliona cf. orientalis. The sequence continues at coordinate 3,931,046 of OZ005695.1, forward strand.
TATCAGAGTGGTGTCTCTCTCTATCTCTCCTTCCTCCTTTTCCATCTTGATTGGATGAAGATGACTCCATGTTGCAATTGGTTCTCCGTCACTTGCTGGTCTTCCTCGATCAAACCAGGAATCACTTCATATGATCATTGATACAGGTAATTGCATGTCCAGTAAAAATATCATGTTTAACTAATAATAACATTTAGTGCGTACAAACAGTGCCAATGGTCTGGGTATGGGAGTTTAATACAGTAGCAGCTATAGCACTACTGGAGAGTGTGGTCTTAAAGTAGTCTTAAAATAGTCTGGATTGTGTCTCTGAAAAAGCATCTGACATAAAAAGTCTGAAAAGTTTCTCAATAGTATATGAAAATGGTATGAAATTGGTCTAAAAATTTGGCCCAATTTTGACTTAAAAGGGTATGAAAACAGACTGACGAAAAGTCTAAAAAGTTCATGAGAAGGTACTGAAACTGGTCTTAAGTATTGACATGCACAAATACTAGAGGTATCTTAAAGCAATCTGATATTGGTCTAAAAAGATTATTTAATTGTTTATGCCACATGAATGGAATGTGCATTTAATTACAAATTATTGTAAGAATGAAGAATAAAGAATAGCAGTTGGAATAAACAATAAGGATTAACATTAAAGTTAAGGATAAAACCACAAAATTAAACAAAGTATAAATACTAAAGTCAGCACTATAATATAATATACATATACATTAAAATTAATCCTAAGAACATTCCTTACTAGAGTCTCATTGTTTGTGTTTTCTCTCAAATTTCTTCTTTTCTTTATTTTTCAATTTTCCAATCTGCTAGCCAAAGATAGAATCCAATAAGTTCCACAGTAAATTTACAGAGGAAGTTGTATGAACATTCAATGTGTAGCTACCTAGCCTCGTACCCAGGCCCGGAAGGAGGAGGAAAAAGGTATTGCACTCACATGTGCTAACTACCCCAGGAAAACCTGGGATGCCACAAATGATTGTACACTTTTTGCCCTCCTCCTGCGGCCTAGAGTACGAGGCTGCACTGATATGACATTGCCTTGTACCCTTGCCCACGGGAGGAGGGTGAAAAAGCATACAGTTGTTTGTAGTGCTCAACACAGATTTTCTTGGGGTAGTTGGTGCATATGCCTGCAATCATACTATAGAACTACGTAAACGGGATTGGAAACTGCTCACGTGAGCAATAGAACGTATGTATACGTGTACGCACACTCCGTGTTATAGTTTGTATTCTTGGATGGAGCCGTTGCTATGACAATTTGAGCAAAAAATGGCCGAAAATGGCGACCGCAGTGCACTTATCGACTAATAGCAGTGAAGTAACAGTAGTATCGAACTTGGAACTAGGCTTATTCCAGTAAGGAGTCCCTAAGCTAAACGTGGCTAGCAAAGTTGAATTTCCGAAGTCTCTCTGGTCTACGCTACAGACCCACAAAGTCCAAGAAGCAAAAAATGGCTGATCAAGAACAGTTGAAAACTGTTTATTTCAGTATATTGGTGCAGTGGCTTTGCCCTTGCCACCATTTCGGGATGCGCTATCTTATTTATGACAGTTTTGACACTGATTTCGCTGTCTTCTGTGAGTAAGCAGGCCGTGAAAAGGGCCAAAAATCGGCCATTCTTGCTTCTTGGACTTTGTGGGACTGTAGCGTAGAGCAGAGAGACTTCAGAAACTCAAACTTGCTGGCCACGTTTACAGTAAGGACTCCTTCACTGAAATAAGCCTTGTTTAAGTTCAAAACTAGCTACTTTTTGTTTCGCTGCTATTAGTTGATAAGTGCACTGCGGTCCCCATTATTTTTGGCCATTTTTTTGCTCAAATTGTCATAGCAACAGGTCTACCCAAGAATGCAAACCATAACACGGAGTGTGTGTACACATTCTATTGCTCACGTGAGCGGTTTCCAATCCCGTTTACGTAGTCTATAATATCTATGGTGCAATAGGTACCAGGCCCTTTCTCCTCCCCTCAAAGGGCCTGGGTATATATGAGGCTAGTAGCTACCAGACCCTTCTCTTTCCCCATTCACTTAGATGATAATACAGTATGCAATTTACCTTCAGTTGGTATCACCTTCCTCATCAAATTATTGTCGTCACATCATTATTAGTGTCACTGCAACACATCTTCCCAGCAGACATTCCTTCATTCCCTACAAGATAAAAAAAAAAAAATTAATGTTATTAGTCAGAGAACCAACTTAGCCTTGTATCCAGATCCTTTGAGGAGGATAAGGAGAAAGGGCCTGGTACACACTGTACGTGCATGTGCAAAATTTACAGAGGATTTCCTAGTACAATTCGCTGTATATTATCACTACCATGCAGTCGGACATGGACAAGGTATACTAAGCATCCAAAGTTGGTGAAGTCTAGATATGTCCTTCTCGTAGCTACTTTATTGTTCTTTTGTCGATATTGCTCACTTATGATAGGTAAATTGGTCATAACAGCCCAGAACACTGACAACAAATGATTTTTAGGCTTATTTCTTAGGTCAAGGACAAAAATACAAATTCCCAGCTTTACTGGGAAAATAACGCATGCGCACACAGTACTTATGAACCAGGCCCTTTCTCTAGTCTCCAGCCCAGACCCCTCCTTTTCCGCAGCGCTGGATGTATTGCATCACCAGCACGCAGAAGGAAGGGTCTGGCAACTCTTGCATGGTTTTCGTGTTCTCTAGAGGAATTTGCATAGAGCCAATGGGGTGCGAGATGTCATGCGACTTTCGAATTATGGATCGCAGGAACGTGCGATCGCGGTTGACATGGCATGCACTGATACGACAATACTGTGAGTGAAAAGTTATGGCAAAGTTTATCGACGCAGTAGACTACTAGAGAACACGGCGAAGGAGATGGGCTACACAGTACTCCGTGATAAGCCCGAGAAAGAAGCTGTTTTACTAGGAAAAGACGTCTTTGTGTCTGTGTTCAGCGATGATCCTGACTTGACGAGGTGCTATGTTAGTCGTCTACGCTGCTAGAGTCTTCAGGTAGTGAGCAACAACGTAGCGAGCACCAGTCGATATAATATGAGTTGTGCGAATCGCCAAAGAACAAAATTTTAAATTATAATGAAATTCCGATCATGTGACTATAGCTTTTATTGCATACCAAACGCACACGAAAACCATGCAAGAGTTGCCAGACCCTTCCTTCCGCGTGCTGGTGATGCAATACATCCAGCGCTGCGGAAAAGGAGGGATCTGGGTTCGAGACTAGCCCTTTCTCCTCCTCCTCCTCCTCAAAGGGCCTGGTGGTATTCCATCACAAGAATTAAAGCCAAGTAAAGCACACCGGGGAAAAGAGAGAGAGGGAGCAAGGGAGGGAGGGAGACGGGGGAGGGGGCACTAATTAGAAAAACAGAGGACAAAGTATGTTAAACAAATTCGGAGCTGACTGAGGATTGTTAGCGTATTTACGTTACTTACTTACTTGTTAGCTTGTGATTGATGATCTCAACGTTGATTTCGGTCTAGAGCCTTCTTATCACCCAGCTAAATCAACCTCTTAGAAGCTGAGCAGTGCATGACCGTCGACTGCGCTTTTTATCTGTATCGGCTGGACAGTTTAATGAAAATCTTGAGGCTCTCGACGCTTATTAGCGTCCATTTCTTCACAGCCTTCTTCAAACAGTCCGTCATAATAGCTACCCAACCGTAATAGACCGTTCCATGGATCCAATTCAAAACTTCCCTCCTCACGTGATACTGGCGCCGCGCCGCGCACTATATAGCGCTCGCGCTATAGCCTAGCACTAGCATGCGCTATGCACGCGTATTAAACTCTACTATACATTGAAGTCAGATACTTTTCAGATGCTTGCCATTCAGATTGGCTAAGACTCTTTTAAGACTATATCTTAAATTAGCATTAATTTCTAACAACTTCAGGCCTTTTTCAGATTGCTATGATTTGCTATCCTTTTTCAAATTCAAGCTTTTTTCAGCCTGAGATTGCTAAGACTCTTTTAAGACTACATCTTAAAATACCGTTTTCAACTTCAGACTTTTTTCAGATAGCTAAGACTCTTTTAAGACTACATCTTAAAGTAACTCAAGACCATGCAGAATTTTAAGAGTCTTTTCAGAGTCCTAGTCAGAGACCTTCATATGCTTTTCAGATAGCTACTTTTCAGTGAGATCATTTTCACAGACACATTTTAAGACACATATAAGATACTATCAAGTTACTTTTCAGACTATTCTAGTCCAGTAGTGCTAGGAGGGAGACTAGCTAGTGACATGCACTTTCCTTCGATCCTTAGAACCGGCGTGCATGGGAATTCTCCTGATTATATCTAGCTACTCAACATGCCTTATTACTGACAATTAGAAGAGGCAGTCTGCATCTCGGAGAGCTGTTTTGTTATGCCCCAGTGTACATACATGTAAAGGTAAAAGTTACTGTAACTGGAGCATAGTTATACGTATAAATGGCAGAAGTCCGCTATTGATGTCCAGTATCCATTAAGTGGGGTTCCACAATGATCATGATTGTTGAAATTTTGAGATTGAATTTTTGTCTACTAGCTATAAAATTAATGGAGGCTCTTTGTACAGTTAGTGGGCACATGTTGTAGCTGTCGTGTCTCTCGACATGAAGAAGTTGAAATGTATGATCATATTTTTCCCGGGTCAAAGTCAATTAGGGTCATGTAGCTAATTTGTTGAATTTGCATACTGGGGCAGTGAGTGGAGGCATCTCAGATCCGAATAGCCAATTAGTTATGAAAGGATCGAAAGCCAGTGCCCATAGATAACTAACTGGTGTATGTCACACTCCATGGCTGCTGTAATAGTGACTAGTAACAGTTACTGTTGATACGTACACCGCAATGTTATGTCAGATATTGAGAATATTTATTATGTGTACAGGGATCCATGTAACTATTAATTGAAAAGCTTTGCAGATTCATGTTGAGTGCATGCACACACTTGAATTGATAAGATAATAATCTTTGTCTGCAAGCTGTTTAGCACAATTTGAAGGTATTCCTCTTGATAATGTGTCTTGGTACATGTATATCATAGGTGGCAGAAGCAGGGGGGGCATCAGGGGCAGGCACCCCTTCCAAACCACCCTGAAGTAGGGACAGTGCCCCTCCCCCCTTCCAGAGCCACTGAAGCCGCATGCAAACACATGCTATCTATGACTGCCATTGTCGTTTGATTCTGGTATCTTGAGTATATAACTCAGGAAAAAGTTAACGTTACCTTGGTCACATTATTATCCAAACATAGAAGAATGAATGAATAAATTAAGGGTACTAGCTTTATGAACTATAATTCTGCACACACTAAATTGAGCCCCTCCTACTCTCGACATCTTCCTCCACCTATGGATATAATATACCCAGAGTCCAAACAATGACAATGTGACTGGTATAAGCCACACTAAAACAATTAGTACAAACCACATGACAATGTGCTCTAGAAGTTTCTTGCACCCCTAGGGTGCATGATACACCCTATAGCCGCATTACAACAGCCAGGGTAAGCACAGTGAATCCAGAAATGTCTTTGCCTCTTCAGTACTCGCGGGGGGGGGGGGGGGGGGGGGGGGGGCAGACATGCTATATACATGTAAAACTAGATGCAATTCTCGGGGGTAGGTATAGGAGAGAGTGGGGACGAGAAAATGAAGGAGAGGCACACCAATCCATTGTGTGCCGGGGTTTGTAACTGTTACAACTCTTCCTGATCCCTATAATAATAATAATTATGCTAATACTATAGTGGCTATAATAATATTATTATATTATTGGCAGCAAACAGAATAATGGGAGATATCAAGACTGAAATTGAAATAATAGGCAAGTCTTAGATTGGTAAATAAAAATTAATGTCTATATTGGAAAGCAGAAAAGCCAAGTTTGGTTAACAGAAAAATTAAATAATTAATATAGCTAGGCAGATATAAGATAATGTGACCTGCTATGAGAAAAGGGACCATGATTGGGGATTTAATTTTTAAAAAAATTGAGTTTTTGGCATAGATTGATAGCCCTATGTGTACTGAATATAATGGTGCAAGTTGTTATAAAAATATTGATCACATTGTCAAGTGGAGTTATGACCATTTTCATGCACTTGGGTAGATACATTCGTTTAAATTTTCGGAAAATGCGCATTTTTAATTAAATTTTGTATTAATTTGTATGTATGCATGACTACAGTTCACATAATATTCCAACTATATAAACATAGTATATCAATATGAAGCGGGTCACAAATTCCAATGAGAAGAACAAATTCTAAATACATATTATGGGTATGTAGTGGACATGCATGACCCGTCCTTCTTTTGCCCTTCTGGGCCACCTTAGTACATTATTATAGTAGAGGAGGTATGCATGTCCTTGTGTGCAAATTTGTTTCACTAATTATTAAGCAAGCTTGCTATATTATATTATTATACAAAGTCCTGTGGAGTGCTGTATACAGTCCTGGATGAGATGGTAAAGGATTAATTACTAAAAAGTGTCACCACAATTGAAAGGATAACCGAGATGTGTGCAATTGCAATATGCCACTTCCAAGTGTCAATTATTCACAAAATTTAATAATGGCTGGATTATTCTTTTGGTGTGTATGCAATATGACATACACCTCCATGGCATGAAAACATTCTAGTTGATTCGTCTCAAAAAATTTAAAGATTATCCTGCAGGCAATATATCATACAATGATTTGATCTCAAGCATCTTATACCAATCTGGCACCGCACGATACACACGATCAGATGGAAAATGGTTAATAAAATTAATAGTAAATAGTACAACATTATTATTATACTTTATCTCAGATTAATTCAACATCACTGAGCAAATTCAAATCAACACACATTGACACTGTGTCTGCGTGCGCATTCCATTCCCGTTTTTTGCATATACGCATGACGACCTTTGCCGAAAAATTAGAGACTATTTTCAATCATTCGGTAAAGGGTGCCGAATAATTAGAAGGGCCGAATTTTTAGAAGAAATACGGTATTCACATAATAATGGCCGGATTATTCTTTTGGTGTGTATGCATGTGACATGGTATACTATATGATACACCTCCATGGCATGAAAACATTCTTAGACTAGTTGATTCGTCTCAAAAAATTTAAAGATTATCCTGCAGGCAATATTATACCGTATAGCGGGAAATTTTCGAGGGAGAAAACTTTCGTGGATCGGTAGGAAAGGAGCATTTCACGGAGAAAACTTTCGCGGAATGTTAAAATTGGTCGCATAATGGGTGTGGCATGCCTAGAATTTCATAGAGAAAACTTTCGTGGATGGCGGGAAAATCACGAAATTCGTGAAAGTTTTCTCCCTCGAAAGTTTCCCGCTAATAGTATACGGTATCATACAATGACGTTGATCTCAAGCATCTTACACCGATCTGGCACCGCACAATACACACGATCAGATGGAAAATGGTTAATAAAATTAATAGTAAATAGTATAATATTATTATACTTTAATACAACATCACAGAGCAAATTCAATACAGAAAAAATTTATCAACACACATTGACACTGTATAACAGTATTTCAGCATAACACATATTATTTGGCTACAATTATAATTAATATCAATAGTTTGTATACAGATCCACCAGACTACAAAATAACACTTACTGCAAAATTAGTATTTAATTTACTGTAGTACATAATTATTATAATACAAAGTTCCATCTCATGATCAACACATGCACTATACACACAAAAGTATAATAGCTTTTATCTCAGATTAATAGCAATTATTTACAATATCACAAACACAGCAAATTCAATACAGAAAAATAAAACAAAATAATATTGTCAACACACATTATCATGATAGTGTACACAATATTATAACATCTATTTTGCACACACACACAGTCATTGATGATCGTATAACTTTGACAATATGTGTTGTTGCAAGTTGATGGGGTGCTGGTACTCGTGTATAAGAATGTTTGTGTGCGAGGTTTTATTCACTCGTGTGATAAAAGATTCGTACTCCGAAAAGCAATATGCAAGTTTGTAAAAACTTAATGTAACATAGCTATAGGTTTATGGAAGCACAATGTGTGTATGTTTGTATGACAGATATAATATTAGTATGATCATGAGTGTTGCAGCAAGTCACGCAAAGTGTATAAATGTTTGTAGAAATGTTTGAATCAATATTGAGCAAGAATCTGTTGAGCAAGGTGTTGGTACCCCACCATTGGTGAACGTAGGGCATTAGCTAGCAAAGACAGAGTCGGTCGTGGTTCATCTCTTCTAAGCCAAGTAGAAAGCATGACTCGAAATTGATCATCGATGCTGTGACTATCTCTTTCAATGGCATCCAACGTCCCTGCACCTATTTTCAATTGTAAGCCGATGTTGTACCATTTCGCCCTCGCCTCCCATGCAGCACTCAGCATCTTCTCCAAATCGTCGATGCTTACATGTACCTCCTCACCGAACCAAAGTTTGTGTGTATCTTGAAGATCAGTAGTTAATCCACATCGATCACACTTCATAACGACAGGGTTTACCTCATCACACTTTGCTGGAGTAGAGCAAGAACAAATTGAATGGAATCCAAAGTAGATACCAGCTCCAGGGCCGTAGTTAAGAGTCCTACTGACACTAACCAAGGACTGCTCTAGCTCACGGCGGATTTTGTTGCAAACAGCTTTGGCATTGCTTTGCTGTGTGGATCTAGCATGGTCTGTATCAGCAGAAATGCAGACTTCAAGAAAGGAGATAAAGAAGGTGATTCTGACTGTGTGATGCTCTGGGCCAACATGAAAGCTCACCTGATCACGATATATGGCATGGTCCAGAAGCCTCCAGCGAAGGCGGGTACCAGCAGGGCTCATCAGGTCAGCAATGAGTGCTCCAAACATACCTTTTGGGCAGTAGCCACACTTGAAAAGAATGCATACAGAAGGAATGACTGGTGTAGATTCCGTAGCTGAATGACGTGGACGCCTTTTGAAGATATTGGTGAACTTTCGAATTATCTTGGATGTCTTCTTGCCTTTAGAGGTTGACTCTATTTCAATCTGAACTGGAGCATGGGCAAGAACACAAGGCACGATGTAGTGCGAAGGAGTCTTAGACTCTTGTGGCTGGTCTTGCTGCTCTTCATCCTTGTAGATAGGAGCAATGACGCGAAGATGCTTAAGAAGAATCACAAGCTGCTTTCTTGATAATGGCTCATTGGATTGATTAGAAATCTCATCAATGATTCTTGCTGGAAATATGCCCTTATCTCTAAATTCCTCTGAAGCGTGTATATCTTGAAGCTCCTCGAATGTGAAGGTGCGACTGATGAGTGCAGTAATCTTGTCAAAAATCAACTGTGGGTCGCAGATGACAATATCGCTCAGCTCTGGTATTTCACCAAAGTAGCGAATCACACCCAACTTAGTGTGAAGGAACCACAGAGCTTCCTTTAGCTCCTCATCACCATCGATACCGCAGTCCTTAGCCATACTGAGGCAGTCGTCATAGGAAATCACAGGTCTGTCTATAAGCCTCAGTGAAAGCAACAGGGCTAGCCAAGGAGCTGGAACAGAGATGGTGAACGCTGGATCACGAGCAATTTTCTCAACCAGTTGACGAATATAAGCTGCATCAGTTTCATCCTTTGATAGATTATTAATCGTCAGTGCTGGCTCATCATCTGAAGCAAACACAATGATACCTTCCTTAACATGGTCTGTCCTACGTAATTGCTCCTTTAGCTCCCTTTGAATGTTGCGTATGTGCTTGGCATCAGCTTGGTCCTTGTGTGTTCCAACAAGGACTACTTTAGGCTTGATTGGTACCAGCTTACTGTTATTGCGACTGACCTGCACATAGCTACACATGGATGCAATGCTAGCTAAAGATTGAAGAATCGATTCCAAGACAGTGAAGCTAGACTCGTAGGTAACACTTTTCCTCGATAGAGACTCTACATACTGCACTCTATACTTCTGATCGAGCCTGTCTGGTAACTTGAACACGATAAAGAAGATGGAAGGACCAGCAATGATTGCTGGTAGCACTTCTTGAAACTCAGGCTGTCCACCCACATCAGTGAAGTAGAGATTCAATGCATGCTTGAGAAATTCTTCTGCACTTGCCCACTCTTTACTTTTCAGAGCTTTTTGAAAGACCTCCAGTGGAACTTGATATCCAGGAATACGGGGTGGAGACTTCTTATGCTTACCAAACTTGAATAATCCCATTCGAGATACAACAGCCATTTTTGGCTCCACTGCAATGGGCTGGCGGTTGGTCTCAGCTGCTGTGGTGCTTGTACATGTATCTTCTGAACTCAGCCCCTCAGATGTAGTGGGAGCCACGTCTGAAGTGCTGGTCGGTGGCATTTGTGACTCAAGCTGCTCTAGTGCTAGTGTTGGTTGAGAAGAGAGAATGGCTTTCAGCATCACTACTGCTTCTTGGCTTAGAGTGATAATCTGCCAATTTATCTCTGATCTGGGAGCCTGGGGTGGCTTGGGAGACTGGGGAGCCAAAGCAATGGTGAAGGAAGATTTCTTGATAACAACCTGGAGAACTCGCTCGGCAACACCGGTGCTGGGTGTTTCAGAGATGAGGTACTCGTCAGTAGCTGATCGGGGAAGCGGTCTTCCAGTGATGCGAGAGAGAAAAGTTGATTTTCCAACCCGTGGTGGACCATTCAACAGACAGAGGGCAAAGTTCAGATTTACCTCTCCCTTTTCACTCATTATCCTTTCACAGATTGTGAGGTGACGCATTTCCTCCTCTGTAAAAGTTTCATAGTGCTATAATTTCCTACCAAGTCCTAAGTTTCTAAAATGTTTCCTGAGTTTGTCAGGAGTAGATTAGATAGGAGTGTTGAACTACTGTATACAAATGCTGCAACTAATAGCGTTCCATAGGAAAACGTAAATATAATGGCAATTGTCTTTGAACCCAGGCTCACTTTAGCGGGGGAGCATGGTAGCTACACACTGTCTGCACATGTGCCAAAATTCCCAGAAATCCCGATAATTCAGTTTTGTCTGTTTATTAGTCTGTAAATGTGAACTTTGTCCCCAGAAATATGCCTAAAAATCGACAATGTTGGCTATGGTTCGGGCTAAGGATGCTTGTCTAGCTTTCACAAGCAAGCAATACTGACAGAGAAATAGTAGAGAAACTATGAGAAGTTCTACTACTTTTATTGAACGCTTTTGGTGAAAAATCGGAACTGTCAATACAAGCAGTTGTTCAATGGAAACAAAGGGACTTTATTAGATCTCTGAAGCTCAAGAAGGTTCGTTAAGAATTTGATATTTCTCAAGGCTTCTAAACTGCAGGCTGTATTCGCTTTCATCTCGTTTTTAAGCTTTACTGACTTTGGATGCTTAGTATACCTAATTCATACGCGCGTGGTAGCAATAGTGTCCAGCGAATTATTATAGTAGAAATCTTTGCACACGTGCAGGTAGTGTGCACCAGGCTCTCTTTCCCCTCTTAGACTAGGATCGAGGCTAAATGGCAATCAGTCCTGTAGCTGAGTTAAGCAGTCAGGCCACAGCTGCAGCTATATAGACATAGAGAGAGAGTGCCACACAGCAAGGGAATCCGTCATTTTACACTACTACACCACTGGGTAGGGTAGGACTTAACATGACCACTATTCACTATGCTGGTTTTTGTGACATCCATCCTACCGAATGTGTATTTGCAAGCAGTTCAACACTCCCATATCTCATCTACAGTTCACTCAGAGGTGACTCAAAGTCACTTGTGTTAATGAAGTGGGTCCTTAGCTCTATGATCATACTTTTTATGTTGAAAAACTTTGGTAATAATGCACGATGTTGTTTAGCTAGCTGCTACAATTTTTATGGCATCCATGAGATCTCTTTGAAGGCTCATAAATGCCTTATGTATAAACATTCTACATATACATTTACCAGAGAGAATAGAACATGGTGCTGGGCACCTAACTGCTATGCAGTGGAACCCCGCTTAACAGACACCCCTCAATGGCAGACACCTGCGATATAACGGACAATTCTGAATGTCCGGATTGTATTTCCATAGACTTCAATGTATTCAAACCCCCTCAACAGCTGACACCTCGCTATTTCATATAATGGACACTTACTTTGGTCCCGTTTGAGCCTGCGCAATAGTGAACAACTTTGCATAACGGACACAATACCTTCAATATTATTGCAAATAGTGTTATTATGAGAATGCAGTACAGTGGAACCCCTCTGAAGCAGAAATATTGGGACCAAAGATTTTGTCCACTGTAGCAAGGTGTCCTTAGCTCAGGGGTTAGTGGTTGACCACGCCCCTCCTATAATCGCGGCCAGCTGTGATAAAGCACTACTGTGGACGAAGAAAAAGACAATGTTAATGAGAGATCTGTCAACTGACACCTTTAAACAAGAATTTGAGGCTTTACTGTAGCTACTGATTGCTGAAACTGATCGATTTTAATCCGGTTGGTATCATGCTATAAGCGCCAATTGCAGGATAATTGAGCCGAGCATGCCCACGCGGTAATGAACTCTGCATATTCCTCCTTCCCACAGTAATGACTATGCCCCCCAACTGTGGTATTCAGCCAGTATTCTAGACACTGACACTCAAGACTCTGAGAAAATTAGTAAGGGTGGCATGATTATGCAAATAAAACGCAAGATCGTCTCTTTACCAGAAAATTATGCTAAAATTAAATCATAACTGTTTTTTAGCTTGTGTTCTATTAGCCGCACAAACAAGGTAGTATTGGATTTATGTTGTGAGAGAGTGGTGTCATAGCACACACTAGATAAATCATAATATGATGCATACAATTTTGCTCGTCCACACAGCTATAATACTCGGACTAATAAAATAATAATGTTTTGCTATAACCTGTAATGGCCACTTATTCTGTATCCCTTAATTATCTTTATTGTCACCTCTTCAAAACAGTATAATGTTATGAAATTATTGGGGCGAGCCTGAGCTAGTCCCACACTAATCAATACTACGAAGAAACCGCTGTACTTATGTATGAACGTAAAATCGTCAATGTTGGCTGCGTGAGCACACCAAAGATGCAGCTCGCATCCAGCTCGAGTAGACGGCTAGAAACAAGAAAAGGTACAAGTATCTACAGCAAATTTGAAGGCTAGGCCTATAGTCTGGATGCAATTAAGGACTACATTATGATCTGATTTCAGTAGCTAAGCTAGCTGTACAATTCTGTAGCCACATAGTAAGTAGCAAACTCCCAATGCACTGGGGATGAAACATACATGGTACGCAACAGTTACTGTTGTTTGTACTCCTCATCCCTTGACTTTATAGTGATAATAGACCGAATCAGCTGAGCGACAGATAGCTGCTTGTATATGCACTATGGATCAAAAATAGTAGAGTGTAGTCTGGTGTAGTGAGGGTCGGCTATGCCCGACTAAGTAGGGGGGTAGTCTCGTACAGTGTGGCTAGTGAGACTAGTAGAGGGAGCATCCCAATCCTTCCCCTCTACTAAGTCTATCTATGCTGTGAGCGAAGGCTCACCCCCTCGATGATTTACATCACATCTTAGAATCTTGCAATTACCCCCCCCCCCCCCCCACACCTTCGTGCATAAGCCCCCTGCATTTTTACCCCACGCGTATGCGCAAGGGGGTAAAGTAATCGGTCGTGTCATCGTTGTTGTTGTTGTCGTTAGCACAAAAATCGCCATATCTCGAGATATAGGCGTCTAGGCGACTCGTAATCACAACGAATCAATCGAATTCGGCGAAAAACTGGCTTCAGTGTGCATCAAATCGAGGGATACGGTCCACGAGCGTCACAAACAGTGCCTTATTGTTGGCCACCGTAGCCATGCCTATCGACAGTGCCCATCAATGCATATGCATACCAATTGTGCTTTCTGCTCATGCGCACAACTGAGTGGGCAAGCATATGACTGGTAAAGATCGTCGATGTTCTAAATAATGCTCGTGATGTCTATAGTGACTGAAATCTGGACCAATCATAATGTAAGATAGCTAAACTACTATTGTTACAAAAAATATAGGTAGAAATTCATATCTTCCTAGTCTGGGCTAGGTCTGGGTGCAGAGAGTACTTTTTCAAGTGTCACCGGAACCCCTAGTAGGCTAAGCAGCATTTCTATTTCTCTGAAGTTTACAAAAATTAATTATAGCCATGCACCGAAAGTAAATCTATAGATTGCACAATGTGCGCGCGGGGTATGTGCTCTACAGAGCTCTAGTTAGCTCAAGTTCCTGTATAGGTAGTTTGTCTCGCGCATAAGCTCCCCCACTCTTCCTGACCCAGTAATTAGAATCCATAAGTTAAACATCAGCAGCCATTTGTGTCATTTTTTGCCCTGATTTATCTTTTTTTTTCTCGAGCTTTGACGATCAAACAGCCATAGAGATCACATGGCCTCGTGGCATTCAACAGTTGGTACTGGTCGTCACATGGAAATGTAAACAACCCTGCATATAAGCACTCTCCCTGGTTTTGCCCAATGCTAGCATGCACAAGAGGGGAGGGACGTAATGGTGGGATTCTACGGTAGTTGCGAAATTGCTAGCTATGTTTGGATGCCACAGGCAGTCTGGTAGAAGCGTTGCAGATCACCAGGCAAATGTATGCACATGACATTGTATTGGAAGAAATCTTACTCTGGCTTTCTTTGCTGAGTCTTAGAGCCCTCTTTTATAGGAAGGCTACTGCAAATGGTGTAAGGGCTGGGGCAGACATAAATTAGGGTAACATAAAAGGGAATAAAAAACTAAGTTACTGTTACAGTGTAAGCATGAATTATTGTTTACATTTATAAACAACGGTGCATTATACATGTACATGTACATCTCTTGATAGTTAGTCTCCATTATAAAATTAATGGATATGCATGACTCCGTGGTACTACATGTGTTTTCATGTGGCTACTGTGTTGCAGGAATTGTTAGCTCTTAGACTATTCAGCGTTTCTGATACTATACTAGAAAACACCATCCAACCCTGTTGTTCAATAGCAATCAAAAATGCTGACTATCACACACAATGCTGGATGCTCACAAGTGCTTGGTCAAAGACATGGTGGTTGACATGCTTTAGTGGTTGCACTGGTGTACACAGTGGGCCATTGTACATACACACCTATACAATTAGATTTGAAGTACACATTGTACTTAAGATCAAAAGGGGAAATATTCCCATTCATGCAGTCTTGTTAATAACCTGAGCCACCCAAACCCAAACTCAGGAAACATGAACTGACAATTTTCTAGAATCTGGGAAGCTAATGCTGATACATATCACTAATGAAATGACCATCAATGCCTTTCTGGAGAAGGCTATTAGAACACCACAAGTCTATAGACATGTGTATACCGTACTCATGTCAGTTTGATTATTTACGTTCTATGCCATGGGTATTCAGCTAGTACATGTAAGTATACATAGTTCATTACTCACATCTATAGTAAGCTTTTTACATAATGATATAATGTAAAAATATAGAGCCACATTTGTGACGGATTCAAAGATACCTTAAATTTCACAGTACACAGCCAATGGCAATGACAGGGATGAGGGGAGCATTTTATCACATCCCCAGCAGCAACTCAAAATGATGCATATAAACACAACATGCACATGCTAGCTTTGTACCTAGGGATGGGCACGAGGCTAATAGACTATTGAAAAGAAACCATAGCAGCAATTTCTTTGCTGAGCTATGACGACTTTCCGCACGAGAGAGAAGAACGCTGGAAAGAGATTAAGCCTGTCCTACCAAAGCTTCACTGCAGGAGTTTGCATGGCGAGGATGGAGATGAGCAAACCGAGTGAGTTAGAGCTAACCTCATCTCCTCACATAGGCCAAAGTGAAGCCGGGTAAGCTAAATTTGGAAATTGTTGTGCCAACATAGGCTACCGATTGTTTCATATACTTGTATTGAAGCAGCTACATTGATCCCTTGAAATGCGGTACATGCCATGGACACTTATCCTGGAGTCAGCACATAATAATATTATTATAGATGGATTTTAAATTTGCAAAACATATGCCCTCGTTCCAAAACTTATGTTACTGTTAGTCCAGAAGCTATCATACAAATATTCACTGACATAACACATCTGACTCAGCCTACCCATTGTGAGTTTGATGTGAGTTGGTAGCCTGTCCCCCTCTCCAAGTTGACTGACGTCTGTTACTATCCACTCAGCTGGGTGACCGCCACTGCATGCTGAAACAAACATACACATGTAAATGTAGACTATGATATGCATAATATACTTTAATGTTTTAAATTAAATAAAGTATTAAAAATAGTGTAGATACCCAGAATCGAGTAGTTAAATTGTGTTGGAAGTCCTGACATGAACTTGAACAACAAGTAAATTTAACAAGTATAAAAACAATTGAAGAATGAAGCGGATGGCAGGATCAAAAAGTACACAAACAAGAGATAATCGCATCTACTATACATCCCTATGCTTGCTTTTCTCGACTATTATGCACCTATTAACGTGGACGTATTTGTTGAGTGTGGTACGTGGGAGATATTCAGATTGTTCCCTGGTTGTAACTATGGTTCGGGTTTATCAGTTTTGATTGAATCGCATTATTACTGGTTATTTTTGTATCCCTCAAAAAGCAAGCATAGGGATGTATAGTAGACGCGATTATCTCTTGTTTGTGTACTTTTTGATCCTGCCATCCTACTACATTCTCAATTGTTTTTATACTTGTTTCTGTTCTTTTTATTGCACTTTGTGTAATTTATCAATGCCATCTTAGATGGTTTGCTCACAAGTTCTGTCCAGTGTAATTAAGTGGAAGATGGGAGGTGTCAAAGTGTGCCGTAGCCACGCCCCTCATTAACTTGCGTTCATATGCCTATAATAGTTTTATTTAGGCGGTCCATGAGACTGCTTAGGGAGAAAGCTGAGTTCTAAGTTTTATTGTTGGCAGCATGCAGTTAGCTCAGTATCCGGCATAAGTTTATGATCTGTATGTTACCGCTCCTCGAGCCTTGTCGGAGTCTTCGTATGATAGCATGATATCTATGATCAAGCCAGCGGAGCACTAGCACTGCACGCAGTAGCGAGTACAGTGCTTCAAGGCAAAAGAGCAAATTTTTTGATTTTGAGCTTAAATGGTTGTAAAGATGGTTCTGTTTAATATTATCGGATGAAATCTGGTTTGCACTTTTTACAACCATATTGAAATTTACAGCTGGATTTATGGGATGTAATTTTGATTAGTTTCGCTTCAATGGCTTCACAAGCGGTTCCACTTTGAGAAATACTTTTGGCATAGAAAAAGCTTACTATTTTGAGTTAAGAAACTGCACTTTTTCCTCTGATGTGGCACCATATGAAGTTACTTGGACACAAGTTTGAAGGCTAAGGGAAGTATGGTTTGTCGGATATCATTAAAAATGTCATTTCAGAGTATCAAAAACTTTTGGCATTTTATTTGAAAAGTACTTTGAGTTAAGAAAATCCACTTGAGCCTCTCAATGTACATGTATTAGAGTTTCAGATTCCCAAATTTGAAGATTCAACTCCAAAGTACTCTTGAGATAATGCCACTTTTGTCCAATATTTGTGAAAAATAGCTCAAAAACTGCCTGAATTTGTGCGGCTTCTCTGTTAGCTATATTATATGGGGATAATAAGTTGTGCAAAAAGATGATAAAAGTTATTTTTATGATATCTGTAGATGTTATTAAGCACAGTGAAGCTCATTTAACCTCAAAAAATAGAAGTTCAAAAAATTTGCTCTCTTGCCTTGAAGCACTGTACATGTAGCTCGCCTATGCCTAGCGCCTTACCACTCCTCAAGCATTACACATATCCATGATCGATCCAGCGCACCGCTGCATGCGCTAATACATGTAGCTAGCTAGCTCATGATCGCCTAGGGTGCAGCTAGGCGCTGTCACATGACTTCACCATGGCAACACATTCCGAGCATGCGCATTATGTCACAAAATGGCGTATCAGACACACCCAATCGTTAATGCGCTGTACACACCCACTATTACGTAACTGTCGAGATAACGCCAAACTAGCATGCCACTGCACTGTGCGCTACAAAATAGAGTGGATTTATATGAGAACTAAGGTGAGAGGTCCAGACAGTCTTGAGATAACCCTGGAAATGAGAAAGAAAGAAAGAAGAAAGAAAGATTGAGAAATGGTCATTTTTCTGGTTCTGGCATGTACAATTGATTTGATGAATGATCTTGGTCTTGTTAGATAGATAATTTGCTGGAGATTCTGATTTTCACACTTAGAAATTTCACAAAATTACTTATTTTGAGATATTTGGGTATTTGTAATGTATTACATATATGGCATATCTGGGCCATCCCTACTTATTATCCAATTGATGGTAAAATTTGTGTAGATCAAATCAGTAAGGAGAGGCAAATCTTGCTTTCTGGCAAAAATTTATTGGGACTGAGCCCACTGACACGAGTGCTAGTAATAATGGCTCTTAGTCCATTGAGCACCATGTATAGTCTCTCCCTCGCTACTATTAAAAACTGTTTCAAGATCCCAAAACCTGGTTGTGACAAGTCTCACACGCATAGAAGGGGGTATCGCACGAGACCAAGCTGAGACAGTTGTTTCTCAACTGCTTGAAGCATAGAATCACCTTCATTCCCAGCGCAGTCCATATCCCACTGATTTGGCTCAAAAGGTCCTATATAGAAAGAAGATTTCTCTGGCTTTAGAGCCACCAGCACTAGCACTACATTGCACAGGCATTGCTTACTGAATAACGAACGTGGTTGGCTTGCCTCTTATATGTGCGAAGGAAGTATGGTATCATTGCTGCATACTTCCTGCTCTGCAATATGAATCTGATTGGTCACTTTTCAATGCAGCATGGTTACTAAGCAACTACGCACAAACCACACTCACACAGCTGATTGGTAACCTACATGTAGTATAGGATGCAGTGCATGCACTAGAGTACACCACAAACGCGCAGTGCCATGCGCTCCATAGTCTAAGCCAGTTATCGCCCATGCCTCGGCTCTATGGCTATTAGAAACAACTCAGGATGTCGCATAATCGCCTCGGGCTCCACCTTTGCCGATTATGCAACATCCCTCGAGTTTCTAAAAGACCATAGAGCCTTGGCTTAGGATAATAACCTATACTTAGAGTATACAGCAATTACGCAATACCATGAATCTCTAGAAAGTATAAATTGCCAGCGTATCCTAATGAGAGGCCTACACGTATAAGTTAACTATACTGTACCAATAATTACGCTTGATATTTCTTCCCAAGATAGGAAACTGATCATGTCTAGCGAGCTCAATCAGTGAGAGAGGGTTTGCTAGACTAGGAGGGTATACAATGTCATGTTATACTTGTACTTACACAACTCCACCACAGTTGTCTGTGCAATGGGAACTGCCTTGTCAGTATCATCATCCTCAGGCCAATCGTTGATTCCTCCAAAGCAGATGATTCTAATCTTAGGAGATGAGTGAATGATGACTGAAGCATGGAACGCACGACCCTTTAGAGTCTCAGGCAGTATTACCTGTAATACATATTTGCATCCATGTATTATATACATGCATATGCGCACATTTGATACTAAAAACTGCCAGATCGAGAGATAGCTAATTGGTTCCTGACTAGCATCAATTAGTGTGCGTTTATTTCCATGTCTATGTAAATAATGTATACTACCTTTGTTGTATAATATATGCACACGGCATACACAGTGTAGTGGTAGTGCTGATGCACACGCAGTATTAGGCATGATAATGTGACTGCTTGATTCATGATCACCATCGTATTGTGACTATTGGTATTGCCATGGGGGACAACTTTATAGCCATAATTCCCTTGTTGCCTTGAGGGGACAAATTATGACAGTAAATTCCCACCCTAGCCTATGCAGGAAGTATAATAGGTAGGATGTATGTGTATGGTAATTATGTATGCTATACCACATGGCTGGAAATTTTCAAGGGAGCCAACTTTCGCGGTTTCTGTGGTTGACTAGCAATCCACAAAAATTTAATCCGCGAAATAAAAGCCTCAATTTGCGACATCGACACACGCACGCACACGCAATAACAGGGGGCGTGGCCATCATGGTGCATGCTGCAGCTGGATCAATCAAATAGCCGGATGATGTCGATCACACCAGTTCATTGTTGTTGAGCTTCTTCTACACAAATGTCTCTATTACGTTATTTGAAGCATTTAAGCAATGCAACAAACAGATCGTAATAGTTTTCTATTTCTTTTACATAAGATAGCTCCTCTCCAATATCAGCACACCAAATTTCCATGTACATGTGACCATAGCTTTGATCATATGTGACTCTCATGCCATTTCTCGATCTCTGCTAAGTACAAGTATGATCAATCGATCGCTTCCTGATTTTTCGCAACTTTTTCGGCTGATTTTAATGAGATTTGAGCCGCAGCGCGCATGCAGCAAGAGGCGGAGCGTAATGGATATTGTGGATGGAGCAATTCTGGAACGTCCATCCGCAAAAATTAGATCATGAAAATTAGATCCCTTGAAAATTTCCGGCCATACACAGCAGTTAAAACACCCCTACAAGTACTGTATGGAATGTGGGTGCAGTCATAAATCATATAGACTACGTAACTGGGATTGGAAACAGCTCACGTGAGCAATATTATCAATTGGGACAATCCGTGTTGCAAGAAAAACCACAAAAATTGCGAAAAAAACACAAAAATGGCCAAGAATCACACATTTTTCTAACAATAGCTACTAAACAGAAACACTTAGAAGCTTATGACTTGGCTATCCTCATGGACAAGGCCTTCTGCCAACTATGTGTAGTGGTGAGAAGTTCCTTAGTTCAGTATCTGAGGTGTTCTAGTCCCAACAACGAGGCGACTTCAAAATGGCATCCTTTTTAGTGTCTTTGGCTCAGCGGTAGCAGTACATCCTCCAATAAGTGGCTATCCTAGTACAGAGACGCCACATTTTGACTTTCAGCTTTGGTTTTTGGTAGCTGCTGCCACATAAATCAAGATACAGTCCCAAAAGTGGTTTTGTACAGCGTCCTATAGGGCAGGTATGGACAAAGGCGACTGAAATAGTGAACAACTTTGCAGCCCGAAAGACTGCCATAGATAGTTGCGCTCTTCAAAAAATGTTGCTAGTAGTATTCTTCCATCATAGAACTTTGCTTTCGTTGCCTCTACCTAGCTATAGCACTAACACGGGCTTGAGTAGAGTCTCATTCAGCTGCCTTAGTCTAGGCCACACGGAGTGCCTGCCATGGCTTGCATTAACTATATTGCTCACGTGAGCTGTTTCCAATCCCGGTTATGTAGTCTATATGATCTATGGTGCAGTAAGCACACGCAGGACATGGCCAAACTTCAGAAGATCAAAGCCCGAGGTACATGTATCTATAGTAGTTAGCTATACCACAGGGTAACTACATCCTGAATCTCGATCAAGAAAAAAAAATCTCTTTTCATAGATTTTTACATTTCATCGCCAGGCTTAGCAACGAAAAATAGTATGGGTCAAAAAGTTATTTGAATAGTATATCCATACATACATAGTACTAATTAACGTGCTCAAAATTAACGATAAAAATCTATGATAGATTGCACCTTGTCAGTCAATACTCTGCTACTGTTTCATATAGGTACTTTCACCCCCTTGTAGGTACTTATTATTGTACACACATAATACTGACCATTGGATACACGTAGATGATATTGAGGGAATTAATGTTTCTCATGACATACCTGCTTCCACTGTTGCTGATTCAAATGAAATATCCAGCTGTCTCTCAACATCTCACCATCACTTCCCCACATGATCAGTAGAGCAGGGTGGGTTGAGTCAGCATCAGGATCATACACACTGATCGATGAGGGAACTACTCGAGCTACAGGGTGGTTGGGGGTTTGACTGGCTGGGATGGCTGTCCAAGTCTATCAGAGAATAATAATTACTAACTCAACTAGAGCTCTGTAGAGCATAATACCCCATGCGCATATTGCGCAACTGTAAATCTACCTTTGTGTGCATGCATGATTAAAAAAAAGTAGAAATGCTCAGGCTTGGTTGAAAGCTACTGATTCTCTCACTGCACCAGATCTAGTCTAGGAAGATATGAACTGCTACTACCTACATTTGTTGCATTAATATAGCTATCTTATATAGTCAGATTTGGTTCCATCATAGATATTAGAGTTCCGTAGGGCTTCACATTTCAGTCAGTGGAGAGCAGCGTAAATAGTGTCACGAATATTAATTTTAATATTAAATTTAGAACATGTCAACGATCTTTACCTATTCATATTATACTAGGCATTTACATGAGCAGAAAGCACATGCATTGTGCATTGAGTAGGCACTGTTCATAAGCGTGGCTATGATGGCTAAGAAGAACGCACTATTTCTGACGCTCGTGGATCGTGTCCCTCGATTTGAAACATACTGAAGCCAGTGTTTCACCAAATTCGACTGGTTCGAGATGCTTATGTACGAGTCGTTCAGGTTCAAGATATGGCAATTTTTGTGCTCATGACAACAACGACACAACCGATTACTTTAGCCCCTTGCACATGTGCACGGAATAACTAGAGCTCTCTAGAGCACATGCCCCGCCCCGCGTAAGATTAATTATCCAACAAAATATATTATAGGTAGTAACAGTTCATATCTTCTAAGTCTAGATCTGGGGCAGAGAGAATCAGTGGATTTTTGGCTCACATCATCATATAAACAGGAGTATATAAGTAGAGGAGAATCTTGGTACAACTAAGCAGCATTTTCGCTACTTTTGATCGTGACAAAATGTGGTGATCACAAAACTTTTATGATGAAACAATCATAGTTCTCAACAGAAAGAGAGTCACACAGTAAACAAACCAGTAAGAAACAACCAATGACAGATGGCTCAAGGGGTGATCACATAATATACCTGCTATACTGACACCTGCGACCGGGATCAAATTTGCTCGGGCCTACTTTTGAACCTTGATCGCACCGCTAATTACCCTTGATTGCCAACTGGGGGTGGGTGGGGTATGGGTGGAGTCAAAGGATAAGACCATCTTGACCTTGATTGAGCAGCGCAAAACGGACATCTTGATCGCTTGATCATCTCCAATTTTACAGCTTGACCGCTTGATCTCACTTTGATCCCGGTCACGGGTGT
This sequence comes from Cliona cf. orientalis, assembly GCA_963930775.1. Taxonomy (NCBI): domain Eukaryota; kingdom Metazoa; phylum Porifera; class Demospongiae; order Clionaida; family Clionaidae; genus Cliona; species Cliona cf. orientalis. The sequence continues at coordinate 3,954,234 of OZ005695.1, forward strand.
CAGTACAGCAGATATATACACATAGAGCACATACATGTACCCTGCATGCTCTGTAGCCACTGTAGCGCTACATTGCACTAGCGTAGTATTACAACACTACTGCAGGGCTGTTACTATGACTTGACAACCCTTTTCCTACACTGAGCTCGAGCATGCGCAGTTGCATCAGCAGTGGGTGTGGTCAATAAACCACAGGCATACTGAACGGAAAAAGGCACGATTTGTAGCGCTAGTAAGCCATATTCAGCAATTCAAATCGTGTAGAGGCCACTTTTTCACGAATATCTACCAACTGCTTGTGCTTATAGCACGCACAGATGCCTAGAACGTGAAATCTGGCAATTTTCGTGCCGCCGCCACCAACAACAGACGGACAAACCGCGATTGCTTTACCCCTTGCGCATGCACGCGGGGTAATTAACTGGGTGTCTAAAGAATTTGTATGCAGGTAGTATACATGTACTACTATATAATTCCATACTCCTGCACTATATTATTGAATAACAGGATAACTAGTGTCATGCAGAGCCTGTTAAGGGTGAGCCTGAGCTGAGAAAACCTCATACCCACACCCTTTGAGGGAACGAGGAAGGAAAGCTGTACAGTGAGATCAAAACTAAAAAGAATTGAGCTGATCATTGATAGCCAGTTCCCTCCTACTCAGTAGTATGCCGATCTATTCTAGCAAATTCACATCTCTACAAACTAGTCTTCATTCCTAACAAAAAGGCACTATATATTAATTTTATGATGCTCGTGGATTGTGTTCCTCAATTCAAAGCACACTAAAGCCAATTTTTTGCCAAATTGAACTGGTTCATTGTGCTGACGAGTCGCTCAGGTGCCTAGGTCTCGAAATATGGCCATAGCGCAGTCCAGATACCAGCTGTTACCATAATTAGTTACAAACCACTGAATTTTGCTAGGTAAACAGGATAGTATGCCTATTACATGCCCTCTTCCCTTATGCCATTAGCGCAAGCTAGGATGATAGCTGAGCCACATGTCCAGATCTACCTCTAACTAACTTCGTTCATCGCCCCTCACGTTGTTCAGCTGACCATGAGCTCTATCTCGATCTTGTCCCCTCGATTTGGAGTGTTCAGCTTTCATGGCGACTTAAACTTATCTTTATTAAAGCCACGAGTGTAAATCTAGGCTATATACATGTAGCTAATAGTAGTAGTCAGAGGTGTAGGAAGATGGTTTGGTAAAGGGGGGCTCTATAGATCTATAGGCAAGGGCAGTATGATCAGTGTGTATAAAATTGAGCCTAGCTATGTAACTATCAGAAAACATAGGGGGGCACCAGCCCCCAGAGCCCCCATGGTTCCTACGCCTATGGTAGTTGCATGCTGGCTTAGCACGCAAAATTATCAGTTTGCTATTTGCCAGATGTAGGCTAGCTATTGCATTATGCCAAGGGTTTGCACGATAGTGCTTGATTTTGATGCTAATTTTGCACAAAATACAGGATTCCATTGAAAATGTTGACTACGATGAAGAGGGTGTGCATTCATGTATTGTATGATGGAAATAAAACTAAATAGTAAACTTTAACTGACCCAGTGGTTCATGTCCAGGATGTAGACATCAGGTGATACTGGCTCATCCTTCCCTTCTCCTCCAAACAGAACAGCTCGATGATGGTCCACTCTGGTTAGAGAGCACAACTGACAAGCTGGGGGTGGACTGCCAGTGATGGTTGACCTAAACCACATGTCTAACGAAGAGAAGAATAGTGACTAGGCACTGTCGACATGATGGAACATACATAAAATGCATATGCACGTATATGTATATTAATCATTTATGTAAGGTTACGGTATACAGTTTGATTTTGCGCCATACAAAGCAATTAATGGATGATAAGCGCTTAATTTATCACGTCAGTTTTTGCGTAGTTAAAAATCTAGGATACCGTATAATATTATAAGGTCTGCTCTAATTCTACAACAATAGCAGCAGGGCCACACATTTCATATGTTCGAGGCCAGAGTTATGACCGACTGTCAAAGGAGCCACTTGTGCGAGCCGGTAGCTAGACTGCCAATGCCTAGGCAAAAACTAACATGAAAACTTGTGAAACAATGGTGAAACTGCTCACATGGGCCAAAACCAGAAGATATCATTCAAGTAAGCTTTAGCTAAGAGAGGAGTAGTAGAAACAAGTAGCTAAGTAGAAGCTAGACAGACTAAAAATTCAGCTAATTTTGTTTAAGATATACAGTGCTTTATTGATTCAATTATTCATGAAACTGTTGACCTAACCTTAAAAAATGCTAGCTAAACATAATTGAATACACTGCACACATACATTGATAACCACTTCTCAATTCTCACACTGTGCACAAATCTTATTATATTAAGCAAGAAAGATCCATAGTGTCAAGCTTTATTAAAAAGTATCAGTTATAGTAAATGTGCTGCACACATATACACTCACGTTGCTCAGTGTCATAGCAGACCACCTCATTGGTCCACCCTTCACCCTCACTCTCAGGACGTGGAACATACTCTACTCCTGGATGACAGTTAATTGGTAGTTCACCACGCCCTCCAACCGTTACAATAATGCTTCCATATGAGATTCCTGCTAGTCCACTTTTCTTCATTGGAGCTGCCTGGGGGTTGGCTGGGTGTAGTTCCCTCCACTCCATGGTTGTAGTGTCCAGGCAGTGTACAGTATTGTAGCAGACTTCCTCATCAGCTCCACCAATGTGATAGAGTAGTGGTCCTACTGCTACACAGGCTGCACTCCCAACACCAGATGGTGGTGTACCAGATGTTGTCATTTGTGTCCACTCTTCTCTATCAGGATCAAACACATCGATGGAAGTAGGAGGATCAGCAAAGCCTCCATCAGCTCCAACGCCACCATAAGTTATCCATTTGCCCTCCACTAGAGCACTGCAATGGCCATATCGTGGTTCAGGCTCATAGTGAGGATCAGGGGGGCTATGAGGGGCTGTTGCCATAGCAACCTGCAGTAATCAGTATCAATATTATTACATTTGCCAATATAGCAAAAATTCATAATAATAATTATTGCCGTGTTTATGATAAGATCTAATTAGTGCAAAAAATTTTGCGTTCAAGCATAATGTAATCATGTGAAAGTTAAAATTATATATATTTTTTAGCTTGCATTCCATTAGAATAAACATGGTATCCATGGTAACATTTTGTTCAAGAATGTTACTATTAATTATTATAAAATCATACAATGTTCACACCATGCAGTAACAACAATGATCCTTGATATCATGAAAATGACTAATACAGAAAATATCAATTTAATTAACAAGTATGTTTAATATCACAATCGTGGGATAATGTGGCTAGCATGCATGATCATCTATTAACAGGATATGCTCACAAAACATAGAGACGTAGTTCATGCACAAACAGTATCCTGCCTGGGTAGGATTGCCCATTAGTACCGTGCGCATGCGCAGATGGAAGCGGTTGCAGAGGCCACACCCCTCATAGCAAGCAGTTCCTGCCGAGGGGTTCGAAACTACCCCGAAATCTCGTACAGCACTTCAGAAATCTTTCGTGAAATCCCGAAATCTTTGCTGAAATCTTGAAATCTTTGCTGAAATCTTGAAATCTCACAAATCTGAAATCTCGAAAATCGACCTGAATGTCCGTATATCCTTGCATATTCCCGCGTTCGCGTTCATCACGTGACCTACAGTTCTCTAGCCCGCCAGCGCCAAACTCTGCCAAACTGAACTAGGACCTTTGCTGTGCTCAAACGAGTGTGCTAAACGTTAGCTATACACCTCTCTCTGTTTGATGATATTTACAGATGGTAAGCAATCAAAATATCATAGGCCTAGCTACCAGGCTGACTACTGATCCATGTCCCACGTTCTTCAGATCGGATCTGGCCCGACGGTGGCAATCCTTGAGGACAGGTGTCGATTTATTCCGAGCGATTCATTCAATTCAGTGTGAGATTCATTCTCTTCAAGTTATAAAAGAATCTATCAGGTATAGTGATTAGTATAGCTGTGTTACAGCTAAGTTTTTATTTGTGTTAATGTATTTAGTTACAATGGAGTCGGATGCAACGAGCAGTCCAGTGGATGGAATCTCTATAATGAAACAAGCGCTCCCTGAGTACGTTGTAAATTGTTTTTTTGCTGCTGGGTATGACACAACAGACGTTATTACTGCTATGGATATTAGTGACAATCCGGGCAACTCGATAGAATTAATAGAGAAGTACATATCAGAGCGGTATCCCAAAGATCCTCGATATTGCAATAATCCAGATTCAGATATTTTGCTTGCAAAGCCTTTTGAATTTCCACCAGGTCACAGAATTCGTATCTGTAACTTCATATGTGCATTGAGGAAAAAAATCCAAGGCGAGAATAATCTCACTGTTAGTATAGTAGAAAACGTAAGCAACAGACAGGAGGTCAAACGAGCTGTAAGAAGGCAAGGACTTGTAGTCTCCATGGTAGTACCAGCAGTGAAACTGAAGCAGAACCTACAATCACTTCCATTTCAACCCAAATCCGTAGAAGCATTAGCAAGTGGGTAAAGAAGCAACCAGATCTGCATCTTAAAAATCTGCAGGAAAACAAGCATTTCTCTAGTATTATGGTTACTCATGTTGCTAAAGAGCAAAGTACATTTTCATCAGCCATTAAATGTAATGCTTGTAATACTGTCATTCATTTGCATCAGAAAGATAAGTCTGCCAAAGATAACCCATACCTAATATCTAATTGGACTAGACATGTGAAGACATGCAAACCACTTAATTCCAGACAAAAATCCTTTTATCAATCTACCATTTCCCAATTTTTGCCTCGACAATCTGATCACGACCATGTTTCGGGTACTAGTACTCCTCTGCTTGATGATACGACATCTGATACAACATCAATTATATCAGATACAAGTGATGAACCTTGCAGCAATCTAACACCTCCACATTTTGTGCTGGCCCCTCCTCCAGCAATATAACTACAGGAGGAGGGGCTGTTGCATTAAGTAAGGCACACGTAATTGATTGGTCACGACAAGCCAGGAATGTGAGAAAGTTAGCACAGGCGGCGGACGATTGCTTTCAAACATGCATTACTGATTACTACTCTATTCTTGACCGTATCCAGCAACTAACCAATGAAAACAAAAAACTTTCAGGTATGCTTGAGCATTTAACTAATCAAGAAACAGGTGCAAAGGAGTTCATTTTCACTCCAGTGCTAAAATGTATTATATCAAATGCTGAAAAGAATGCAACACAGCTTCCAAAGCGCAGACGGCATCCAGATATTTTAAAAAAATTTTGTACTTCACTTTTAATATATTCTGGTCCTCTTGCATATGAATTTATGCAGCAAAATTTACCACAAGCACTGCCTTGCCTTCGAACAGTACAACAGGTTATTCATTCAGAGTACAAAACTGTATCAGAGGGTGATTTCAGATTTGACGATTTGCTACAACATATAAAGCAACACAAAGCACCTATGGTAGTATCTGTTGCGGAAGATGCTACTCGGGTGATTGCCCGAGTTGAGTATGACTATGAAACTGATCGTTGTGTCGGGTTCGTACTACCCATGACCAATAGTGGTGTTCCAATTGCAGACTCATTTAGAGCAGTATCATTTGAATGTATTGAGAGCATGTTCAAGAATAATGAGATTGCAAGATATGCCTATGTTTATATGGCCCAGCCTCTCTGTGAGAACAGTCCTCCATTTTGTCTAGCTTGTATTGGTACAAACAACAAGTTTTCATTTGAAACAATACTGAATCGATGGAAGTACATATTTGATGAGTGTAAGAAAAGAGATATTCATGTTGTAAGTTTTGGCAGTGATGGTGACTCCCGGTTATTGAAAGCTATGCAAATTGCAAGTGCACTTAAATCTCCTAAGTATGATTATCCTTTTGAGGTTTATTCTTCACTGGAAGTTCCAAAGATTCCTGTAAGCTGGAAAACATGGTTTAACCTCCAAAATTTTAGCACAATAGCTCATGTGCAGGACATTGTTCACATAGCAGTAAAGCTAAAGTGTAGACTTTTAAAGCCTTCAGTATTGCTCCCAATGGGTGACTTTGTTGCTGGTAGTCATCACATTCGAATTGTGCAGTTTACGTACGGCAAAGACCAACACGGACTACGTGAAAGGGATCTTGATTACAAAGATAAACAAAACTATGATGCTGTTTTGCACATGATCAGAGCTTCTGAACTTCTGAGCAATATACCTGATGCCACCGGTACTAAGTGTTACATAGAGCTCATGCAATGTATTGTGGATAGTTATCTAAACAAGAGCTTAGACCCCCTGACCCGTATTAAGAAGGTGTGGTATGTAGTTTTTTTTCTACGCTACTGGCGCCAGTGGATTCTACTTTGCCCACAGTACACACTCCAAAACAACTTCATAACAAACAATGCATACACTTGCATTGAACTGAATGCTCATGCACTTATCTTGTTTTTGCTAACAGTCAGGGATAATTGTATTAGTGATTCATTTCTACCATGGAGACTGGGATCACAATCATGTGAAAAAAGTTTTAGAGCTGCAAGAAGCATGACCAGCACTTTTTCCACGATTATTAATTTTGGGATGCTTGGTTTATTGCGACGGCTTCATCGTCTGCAAATACAAGCAAATTTGCAAGCTGAAGCAAATATAACTGGGATCATATTCCCTCGAGCAGATAAACATCGATCTAAGGATGGCCAAAGCAGTTACATAAAACACTCACTTGAGGAAGTAACCGATGAATCAATTCTTGAAGCTATTAGGATTGCACAGTTGAATGCAAAAGCATCCATTGAGAAACTAGGCATGTTCACTCTGTTGGACAAAAGCAAAGTATTTGACAATGATAGCTTTTGTTGTCCACAAGTTGATGACACTGAGGAGTGTTTGGATGAAGATGATGAGGATGATGAAGACCCCAATGAGTATGAAACTGATACAATTATTGAGTCTCAAATTAAAGAAGTGTGCACTGATGACCCTTCTGAAGTTAGCAAAGATGTTAAGCTCCTTTCTGATAATGGTCTTATTGATACAACTGTGAAGGAAAGACTTCAAAAGCATCAAAGTTATCTATTTAAACGGACAGCATCAAGTACCATTTCAATGTTTTCCTGTATAGAAGATGATGCAAAATCCAAACCTAATTGCAAGAAGTATTCTCCCTATCTTCAGGTAGAATTTGGAGGGAAAACAGTATACATTCGTAAAACCACTGCAATTTGGTTATTCCAAGAGGGGGAACGTGTATCTTCCGACCGTTTATTTAGAGTTCGGTGCAAGCAGCCATACTCATCTACTACACCTCTAGCCAAGTGCTCTACTGTTTTGAAAGATGTTGACATGCAACCTATTATTTCTTCAACAGTGCAACTAGGAGAACTTTGTGTGTTCAAAAAGGACAATGCCAATGGGTGGAGTATTGGTAGAGTGCTACAGTTTGCTAAACTGCAAGAAAAGAAGATCAGCAGTCAACAGGTCAAAGGCTTCAAGATGGATGTATCAAAAAGTGATTTAGGAGTTCTGTGTTCTTGGTACACTCCAATATCTGGATCATCAAATTTCCAGTTGTTAAATGAGAGCCACACTACATCAGATTCTGTAATTACCCACTACTATCATCCTTTGAAAAATTATATGTGTTCACTCACCATGCAGCAACTGTTTAATATTTGTGAATGAGAATGAGAAATCAGGTAGTGCAAGCATAATGAGTAATCTTAGTGACTCTAGTCAGGTAAGGATGAGTACAGCTGAACAATTCTCCCTTACTGAGCAAGCTAAGACATTTATCGACCAGATCGCTAAAAAGCAAATTGCGAACTTCAACTCCCTTCAAGAACAACCATCAAAGAAAACCAATAAAAATCAGAATACTATTGTTATCTCAGATTCTGATGAAAAAGCTGGGCAACAATCAGATATTCAAGATAGCTGGGTTGAAATTAGTGGCTTTTACCTGTTCGAGAGAGATAGAATGATTTTGCAGGATGATAAACAATGCATGGCTTAATGACAATCATATACTATGTGCCCAGATATTGATACAGGAACAGTTTCCCCAATTCAGTGGTTTAAAATCTACAATTTTGCAAAAAATTGCCCCCCTTAAACCATTTCAACCACAATCAAAGTCACTGCAAATACTTCATGTAAATGGTAGTCATTGGATTGCCGTTTCTACAGTTGATTGTACTGCTAGTACTGAAGATATCGTGGTTTATGATTCAAAGTATGCCTCATTATCGACTGAAACGAAACTACTCCTTTCACAACTGGTGCATACAGACAAGCCAGCTTTCACTGTAAAGGTAGCCTCAGTCACAAAGCAATCTGGATCAGCTGACTGTGGAGTGTTTGCAATTGCTTATATAACAAGCATTGCATTTGGTCTTGACCCCGCACAGTATGTGTTTAATCAAGCAGCCATGCGACCGCACTTACAGAAATGTTTTGAAGAAAAAAAAATCACACCTTTCCCGGTTTTGCGAGAGAGACGATCATCTCTTACTGCCCGCACAATTTGTATTAAAGTATACTGCCATTGTCGATGCATTGACACTGGAGAAAAGATGGTGATCTGTGACGGACAGTGTGGAGAGTGGTTTCACACAAAATGTGTAGCTAGAGCAGTCAGTAAGAAGCAGAGGTGGTTTTGTAAAGCATGCAGAGTTGACTGATTTATTTTTGTTCTATAGTTGTATTAATTCTTGTTGTTTATATAATATATAGGCTATAATAGCTACATGCAGGCACTCTAGTATAATTATAATGATATTATTATATTATTGCATGTGCATATTATTATTATATAATATTAGAACTATTATTTTGATGAGCATATAAATAATGACTGTTGATATTCAATTATAATAATATTATTTTAATAATATCTGCAAAGTTCTAACTTGACTCTCGGTCCAGTAGTATGTAACTGCTGCCAACTGCTACTCCCATAGACTCTCCCATACTACATATAGTGATACTGAAATTAACTTGTGTGTTAATTTTAAAGTAGAGCCATAGAGCTCGGAGAAATCTCACCTAAAATCGTGGTGAAATCTAGAAATCTTAGAGGAAATCCCCGAAATCCTCGATGAAATCTTGAAATCTTACATGAAATCTTGAAATCTTGCATGAAATCTTGAAATCTTACCAGAAATCTTGAAATCTTGCGTGAAATCTTGAAATCCCAACGGAAATCCGGAAATCTCAAGCGAAATCTCGTACGTTTTTTGGGTGTGTTTCAAACCCCTCGGTTCCTGCAATGGCGACGTTCTCGCTCTGCTCGAACGTTGCTACCGGACAAATGACAGGTACGACAAAGAACAGACCTCGCCTCTCGCTTCGCTCGAGGCTCAGTGGCTAGCGCCAGTGCCTGCTTAGCAGGCTTTCGAAACGCGCATGCCGATCGTTCGACAATGCGTCTCTAGCTGTAGCTATAGTTGAACACTCTTCTTTGTGCACACAGCCCTACAGTTTTGACCAATCCTGAGCCTTGTAGTGCGGACTTTCTCTCCGCCCATGCCGCACGTTCATAGCAACCTGGCGCATCCAAGACGCGTATCCATGCCCTCATGTAATGACACGGACTATAATATTCGAAAAATGACTGTCTGAAAAATATTTTTCGTTGTATATAGTAGCTATATAATCAAAAACTCGACCACAAAGGCGGTGCCACCCTTCTCTTGTCTAATATCTAGAGACATATGCCAGTTATTACCCCTTCCACAAAGCCCCCGGCCCTACCATCAATCTAGTCATTATGCTTATAGCATTGAGGCATAAAAAATTTGACTTACAAGTTATGGCAGCCACTGTGGGTCTGCCCTCCTTAGACCTCTACTTGCTGAGTCAGCTGTTCTTAACTGTTCTGTAGCAAGCTGGTTTGAATCCTATAGCTATCAAAGGATATGTGATACTTATACTCAAAAATTTAATTGTCAAAATACAATTGTTAAAAAGCAATTCATTCATGGGATTTGTTATGCAGCACTGCTCTCATAAGCTTTTCATATTCAATACCATAAATGTCCTTTGATCGATGTTAAACACCAGACTGCTCCACTGCAGCTGATACTGATAATTATTACATATGTCTTTAACAGATCTAGATTATATAGCTGTAATCGGCACATACTTGACTTATACCTTTGTGGATGCAATGTACATGAACCACCCACCTAATAGTTCTAATTCCAGCAAGGGTGCTGAAATGGGATGTTCTGATGTGGTACTATAGAGGGTTTCATCCAGTGGGGGGGACAGGGGGGAAGCTTCCCCCCAAACTCCCTAGCTTCCCCCCCCCCTAAAAATTTGACTTTAACTAAATTAAGCATCATAATATCACAATAAGTCACCAAATCAAATCACTAGCATTTGTTTTTGATCAAAAATTACCCGAAACAATCTGGGTAATTAAAGAAATTCTCCTAAAATACGTCCCATGGAACTTGGCGTGCTGAATACACCCACTCATTTACCACGCTTCCACCCCAAATTTTTGTCGCTAGATGAAACCCTGCTATCCTAGTACACGTGAAAGCATGGACTAGTCTTTTCAATCTAACATAAAATGTTTCAGGATACCATTTGTGGATGGCTTATTTCTAGTTCATATGGTAGCGTCCTCCAAAAATATAATTAATATCTGGAACTAGCCCACGCATGTGATATAATAGGGCACCATCTGCATTGAAAAGTAGCTAGTAGAACATATCCTTCCTAAAAATTACCACGGACAATTATATAGTTATGTTTGCTAGTACTTGCTCAGTCTTGTCCAACTTCCATGGAGCACCACTGAAATGACCAAGTCCTAACACAGGTGCTTGAAGGCCTTCCATTCAACAATGAACATGTCTTATCATTCACTGGGGTCACTGCCTCCAGAGAACACTTCTGCTTACACACAATAATATTTTAGTTTGGTTGTAGTTCATGGCATTTTGATTTATATTTGAGAAGGTCCAAAAGCCTCGAAGGTACCATAGACCATAGAGAGCATAGCTGTGTGCATAAGTGCTGGGCCTAGATGCCTAGCTCCACATTTTCTATAGCTTACATGCAGCAGCATTTTTTGATGCTTACTTTAATAATACATAATATTTAATGATGTCAGGCGAATGTATGCTACATGTTAAAATTCACCACCAGCATAGTTAAAAACAAGTTCAGTAGGTCACAGTGGTGATCATGGTGAGTGGAAATAAGCGTATTCGATTAACTGTCAATAATGCCTTGAGGCTAGGATGACCTTCAAGAACAGGTTCTCTTCTGTATCAGTAAGAGATCTCGTCTCCTCTGGGTGGGCCTATGTCAGGTTGACAAACCCTGAGAGTATGTATAGCCTTTAACATTGATTTTCTGACACTTTCGAGGGAAGAGCGAGGTGATATTATGTAAGCGAGTCACTAATTATTTTAGTTGAGTATAAAAGGGAGTGGCCTGGCCAGAAAAGATGGTGTTTCGAATAAGTCTGAACAAGCACTGTTATGAGATTTTCCCGCCAGCTCACGTGTCTGTTCGCAAGTTGTACGTCTTGTAGCTTAGTGACAGCAAAGCTGAGCACACTACTGTTGAGGAGGTTCAGGTTGGATCCACAAAAGAGGCCCTGGATATAGTTGGTAACTATGAATTTGCAGTAAATGATGTTGCTGAAAGATTTGGTTGATTCTTGAAATATTATGTATTATCCTTGATATGTGAAGACCTATCACCAGCTAGAGATGCCTTTCAAGAAATGTTGTTTACCGCTCATCGATGATTGAATTGACGTTCACTCCTCAGCTGAAGTAGTAAGACTGATTGGCGAGTGTTTCTTGTCGTTGCTACCCCGTGCGCATGCACAAGGAGTAAAGCAATCAGTTTGTCTGTCTGTCATCGTTGTCGTTGTTGGCATGAAAATTGCTAGATCTCGCGTTCTAGGCATCTATGCGAGCTGTAAGCACAACCAATCGGTAGATATCAGCATCTGCATGTATGTGCTTCGAATTACTCAAAAAGGCTTACTAGTGCTATAAATCGTGCATTTTCTGTTCAACAGGCTTGTGGTTTATCGACCACACCCACTCTTTTAGCATAGTAGTATGCTGATGTGACTGCCCATGCTCAAGCTCAATGTTGGAAAGGGTTGTGGAATCGTAAAACTGCCATATAATGTTGCAATACTACGCTACAGTGGCAGAGCGCGCGGGGTATGTACTCTACAGAGCTTTAGTTTTTATTGTTGTCGTTGCACAAAAATCGCCTTATCTCGAGGCGTCTAAAAGCAACTTGTAATCACAACGAATCAATCGAATTGGGCTTCAGTGTGCGTCAAATCGAGGGATACGGTCCACGAGCGTCACAAATAGTGCCTTTTTGTTGGCCATCATAGCCATGCCTATCGACAGTGCCCCTCAACGCATATGCATACCAATTGTGCTTTCTGCTCGTGCACACAACTAAGTAGCCAAGCGTGTGACTGGTAAAAATTGTTGATGTTCTAAATAATGCTCGTGATATCTACATGTATAGTAATTGCCCTATGGAACCAATCATAATGCAAGATACAACAATGTCAGATAGAAATTCATATCTTCCTCCGGAACCCCCAGTACAACTAAGCAGCATTTCCATTATTATTATTATAGACATGCACCGAAAGTAAATCTATAGATTGTGCAATGTGTGCGCAGGGTATGTGCTCTATAGAGCTCTAGTACAGAATGTCGTATTCTTCGCCAAATAGCAATAGTGGAGAAAACAAGCATACATGTATTATACAGCTTGCCTCTTCTGTTATGAGAGAGAATATATATTCTGTTTTAGTCAAAAGTCATTCCATTTTTGTGTGGACTGATGATAAACATCAGATAAAGATTGGCGAGCAGGATGCCCCTGTGGCATCAACAGAAAGAGGAAGGCAGGTTATTGTACAAGCTGCTGAGGACCCCATTGAGATAATAATAATAATATTATTATTTACTACTATGCAAAAGTTTGAAGACACTTGTGTCTATTGTGCTGCCTCCGTACCTCAATGGAGAGATACTGTGAACCACATTATCCCCAGTCTTAGAACTGTGAAAATAAACAACGGATTCCAAACACCAAAATATTGGCTTGAAAGACATACGTAGCATCTCTGTAGCTGTGTGTACTATCATGAATATGTGCTACTGTCTAGTCATGTGCATGCCATATTATTGTCAGCTGCACAGTTGTCGGGTGAATTACATTGTATATTCATTGTACTCATAATGAGATTCATAATAATGGATAATGGCCGCCCACCCACACGTGAAATACAGGAAGCCAGGATGGAAAACTACGTTCTCATTTGGAGTGGCCTTATACGGAAGTATGTAGACGATAACATTGTATGTATGTATGTATGTGTACAAAAGAAATGTGAATGTCTGGTGAACTTGGGCAGAGTCCTTGGGCCTATGCTGAGGAATTTCCGCGTGCCAACAAGATCATAGCTCTGGTTCAGTCACATGATAAGCTTACTGCAGGAATGCAACATCGCCATACTTGCTATATAGAGGGATTCCGCAAATCGATTATCCCGCGGCGCTAATTAGCTAAGCGGCAGAAGTCGACGTACCACGCCTACTACCACACCCTTTGTGGGCAAAAAGGCCAGCTGTTGCGTGTTGTTGTATTGAAACGTGTCAAGTTATTTTCGAAAATGAGCGACTATTTCGAAGGTCTGAGCAATAAAGCAAAGAATCGATACAAGAGAAGCTCCAGGCAATCGGTCTTGGTATCCAAGACAATCCTTACAAGCCTAAGAACGGCAGTAGGCGTAAAACGTCGACTTCGGCCGCTTAGCTAATCAGCGCCGCGGGATAATCGATTTGCGGAATCCCTCTATAGCTTTAGAAGCTATTCATTTTTGCTGTCCAATCAGATTCAAAATTTGCTCTGTCACCGGTTGCTATCATATGCAAACACACCCATGTAGACCAGCCACATCCAAGCTTTATACGACCTTGTGGGAGGACTTCAACACTAGCTTTTCAGCTACCGTAAATCGCGAACATTTCGTTGTTAACATATTTTCGAACAGCCTTGGCTTGTGCGAAATTAAACACACACGCAATATTAACAACAATGCGGTACAGGGTCGTTTGTCCGAAAATTATTTAACATAAAAGTTTATCGCATGAAATATTTTAGACATGAAATATTCGCGATTTATGGTATCTGTCCAACCACTATGCAAATGCATTCATAGAAAAAAAAATGAGAACCGAAGATTCAGCCCAAGTTCTCCAGACCCATAGGAACTGGGGACAAGACTATCTCCTTTATTTTGTACCCCAAAAATTATCTGACGTACGGTATTTAGCTGACATAGCTCTGAATCATGATGACACTATCAATACAATACTCTGAAAATGGGTACACCTTTCCAGTGCTACGTACATGTAGCCATACAAGTACGCATACATGTACTTGCAACTACAATGATAGTACAGTTACCATATGGAGGGCAATTTTCGTGGGTTGCTATTTTTTGGTATTTTAGTAGTAGACTGGCAGTCACAAAAATTTTCACCTATGAAATTTAATGACTACCAATATGCACACATGGGCAGTCGCTAAGGCTGGTTGGTGGGTGTGGCCGATAGCTGGCCAATGTAATGAACCCCAGCCAGTATTACAGTGTTAAGATAGCATACCAAGTATTTGAGTATGAGGATAGGTTAATTTAATTAGCAAATCGTAAGGTGTGTGGCCAAGGAAGCCATACAAGCATATTGGTCAGAGATGTGTCGAGGAAGAGCCAGTGGGATTGGCAACCAGAAATGGCCTGTGAAAAGACCAATAATCAGGGGTAGATAAATTATGCTAATTTTTCGCCTATAATGCTATTTCATAGTTGCCAAGTGTCCCGGTTTGGCCGGGACAGTCCCGGTTTTTGGCCCTATGTCCCGGTTGTGTCCCGGTTTACCTGATTTTGCGGCATTGTCCCGGAATCCAGCTCGATTGCACAAATGGAGGTGTGGCACAAGCATAAACTCAGTACACTATCGAATTTCAATCCGTATATCTCGATGTTTAGTGGGTGTGGCAATACATAATCGCCCGAAAGTGGGTGTGGTCATCGGAAAGTGGGCGTGGTCAATAAATTTTCGCACGCGCTTTGCGCGCGTTAATTCTATATTATACGTTGTCCCGGTCTCTCCTCTCATAAACTTGGCAACTATGCTATTTTCAAATGCTCAAAAGTCCCCAATAATGCTCAAGAAGTGTACCTATAATTCCCAATACATTGCCCACTGTGCTTAAGTGTGAACTGACTATAATGTTAATATGAGACATGAGGAGACTCGGTTACACTATCGTCGAGTGTAGCTATTCATGTGCTCGGATTCGAAAGTGGGTATATACCAGCTGATTGATCAATCCTTTACCAGTCCATAATATGTAGTCCAGGAATTGTAACAAAGGTCGGTTAACGGCTACTTGCAATTGTGTGGCCTAAAATTTTCAAAATTATGCCAGTTGATGCCTATAATGCTAGCATAATTCTCAAAATGCTTATACACACCTATTATGCTCAAAATTATGCCGGCATAATTCACCTACCCCTACCAGTAATTACCCGCATCAAAGCAAGATCAAAATATTTTCCTAAGGTATTAACCACCTTTAGTATGACTGTCATCTACTATTGCCATGACACTAAGAGGGAGGTGGTCCAAGACTTACTGTCATAAAATTTAATTATGGCAGTATTTTTTTTGTTTGGACGTGACCCCTAAAGTAGCTTTGAAACACACCAATAATCTCTTGCCTCAGTCAGGCCACCACACTATAACTGTATTACAGTGTATATGAGTGACCCAAATAGGCCCCCACAGTCAAGGATGTCAGTATAGTGAATAGTAGTAGTGAGACTAGGGCTCGAGGTATATAGTCTCATGTGCCACACCCCTCAATCGCTGTGGTACACGAGACAACAATACATGTAATCGCCAGCTTTGCAAACTATTTATCAGTAATATTCATAATGGACAATAAAGTGACCATGAATTACCCTAGAACACAGATTAAGGTTCCAAGATTTCTAAAAGTAGAAAATTATGGGGGTGGATAGTGTCAAAAGTACAGTCACTGTTTTGGAGGAGGGTGACTTCACTGAGGAGAGGGGTGGTTTCGACTGGAGGGGGTGCTTTTCTGTTGGAGGATACCACTTTATGTGGAGGAGGGGTACATTTTGATCTCAAGGAGGGGGTCTAGCTGATCCGGACTAGGGGTCCTACTTTGCTGGGGGAGGGGTGTATTTAGGTCTCGAGGAGGGCTCTAGTTCATCTGAAATAGGGAGTGATACTCTGATTGGACGAGGATGCATTTGATCTTGAGGGGTCCACTACTGAACGGAATATGTATATTGTGCGTGTGGCACATTTTTATGCATGCGCAAATCTGTTAACAATATTTTTATTCAAAAATATTCGCGCTATGCACTGATACCATGATGGTGTGGAACATGTGCTGGGAAGAAAGTAGCTTGAAAAATTATTTTGGATGACTGTAAATGTGCTGGGGGTGTCTCCTGTCATACAAAGGTTCAATAATTGCGATTTTAATACATCTGTACGAACAAATTACCAAATTAATATCTGCACTTCATCAAAAATTAATGAATGTAGCACCTTTATACAAGAAACACCAGTAACACATCTACAGCAGTCGAAAATCACGCCACTAGCTTCCCAGCCTATAGCAACATCCAAATTCAGGCCATGGCACGTGGCGTGAAGATTTTGATGCACATGCGCGAAAATGTGCCACACCCACAATGATAATAATAATAATAATATTACATGCGAATGGTATTATGACGTACATCCATCGGCAACTGCTAGCTCCACTCCATTGCTTCAAATATGCCCCTCCTCCAGTGGAGGTAGCAGACCCCTCGAGATCAAAATGTAGCTACCCTTCGTCCAGCAAAAGTACATGTATGACCCCCTCCTCGCGATCAAAATGCATCCTTCATTCAGCGAAAGGATGATTCCCTCCTCGCGATCAAATGCACCCATCCCCCAGCGAAGTATGACCCCCTACTCCAGATGAGCTAGACCCCCTTCTCGAGATTAAAATGCACCCCTCCTCCACATTAAGTGGTATCCTCCAACAGAAAAGCACCCCCTCCAGTCAAAACCACCCCCCTCCTCAGTGAAGTCACCTCCTCCAAAACAGTGACTGTACTTTTGACGCTATACACCCCCATAGGCATGATAGGGGAAAAATTATGGGCTTGGACTGAGGCCATATTAATTATTATCGATACAGTAATTAGCAGCAGATAGTAGACTTACATTATTATGCTACGTCCTACTTTCCTTTAGTGTACGTGGTTAGCAGCAGCGACGTCGACTATGGATCGGCAAGATAGACAAGACAGTGGCTACTCGATCGAAAAGGAAATGGCCGCACCCACCCAATATCAAAATAAGGCAATTTCCTGTCAAAATCGTATTCATTTCCGGCTTACGGATGACAAATTGAGCATGCGCAGAATATTAATCTATCATAATCTCCAGGAAGTTCCCCTTGTATAATTCATTCCAGATCCATGTATGCTAAGAACGTGTCTTATAGAAGATGCTAAAAGTTTTAGAGGAGCACAATCATGAGAATTATCAAGGCCAGGTACAGTGCCTCCAAGCTTCTCTCCTGTCTTTCAGTATAAATATTCCCATTTTTCAGTATTTTGCATGCATTTTCAGTATTTTTCAGCATTTTACAAAGGGCTCCATATAGCTATGATGTATGTACTTAATTCTCCCAGTTTTCAGTATTTTTGAAATTTTATCAGTATTTATGGTCAAAATTCAGTAAAAATACTGACAAATCCGTATACTTGGAGGCACTGCAGGTATAATAGCCTATATACAACCCCTCACCACATACATTTGCCTCCTAGATACCTACCTAATAATAATTATTATGATTATGTAAACAATATCCAGTAGGCTCACAATATCATCGTGTGCACAGAGTGGTGTCTCTCTCTATCTCTCCTTCCTCCTTTTCCATCTGGATTGGATGAAGATGACTCCATGTTGCAATTGGTTCTCCGTCACTTGCTGGTCTTCCTCGATCAAACCAGGAATCACTTCACATGATCATTGATACAGGTAATTGTACATGTTTGCATGTCCCGTAAAAATATCATGTTTAACTAATAATAACATTTAGTGCATACAAACAGTGCCAATGGTCTGGGTATGGGAGTTTAATACAGTAGCAGCTAGGAGGGAGACTAGCTAGTGACATGCACTTTCCTTCGATCCTTAGAACCGGTGTGCATGGGAATTCTCCTGATTATATCTAGCTACTCAACATGCCTTATTACTGACAATTAAAAGAGGCAGTCTGCATCTCGGAGAGCTGTTTTGTTATGGCCCAGTGCACATACATGTAAAGGTTAAAGTTACTGTAGCTGGTGCATAAACATACGTATAAATGGCATGTAGAAGTCCGCTATTGAGGTCCGGTATCCATTAAGTGGGGTTCCACAATCATGATTGTTGAAATTTTGAGATTGAATTTTTGTCTACTAGCTATAAATGGAGGCTTTTTGTACAGTTAGTGGGCACATGTTGTAGCTGTCGTGTCTCTCGACATGAAGAAGTTGAAACGTATGATCATATTTTCCCGGGTCAAAGTCAATTAGGGTCATGTAGCTAATTTGTTGAATTTGCATACTGGGGCAGTGAGTTGAGGCATCTCAGATCCAAATAGCCGATTAGTTATGAAAGGATCGAAAGCCAGTGCCCATAGATAACTAACTGGTGTATGTCACACTCCATGGCTGCTGTAATAGTGACTAGTAACAGTTACTGTTATACGTACACCGCAATGTTATGTCAGATATTGAGAATATTTATTATGTACAGGGATCCATGTAACTATTAATTCAATTGCAAAAGCTTTGCAGATTCATGTTGAGTGCATGTACACACTATAATCTGCAAGCTGCTTAGCACAATTTGAAGGTATTCCTCTTGATAATGTGTCTTGGTATATCATTGGTGGCAGAAGTTGGGGGGGGGGGGGGGGGGGGCATCAGGGGCAGGCACCCCTTCCAAACCAGCCTGAAGTAGGGACAGTTCCCCTCCCCCTTCCAGAGCCCCTGAAGCCGCATGCAAACACATGCTATCTATGACTGCCATTGTCGTTTGATTCTGGTATCTTGAGTAACTCAGGAAAAAGTTAACGTTACCTTGGTCACATTATCATCCAAACATAGAAGAATGAATGAATAAATTAAGGGTACTAGCTTTATGAACTATAATTCTACACACACTAAATTGAGCCCCTCCTACTCTCGACATCTTCCTCCACCTATGGATATAATATACCCAGAGTCCAAACAATGACAATGTGACCGGTATAAGCCACACTAAAACAATTAGTACAAACCACAATATCATGACATTGTGCTCTACAAGTTTCTTGCACCCCTAGGGTGCATGATACACCCTATAGCCGCATTACAACAGCCAGGGTGAATTTTTAGAATCCAGAAATGTCTTTGCCTCTTCAGTATTCAGGGGGGGCAGACATGCTATATACCAGATGCAATTCTCGGGGGTAGGTATACGAGAGGGTGGGGATGAGAAAATGAAGGAGAGGCACACCAATCCATTGTGTGCCGGGGTTTGTAACTATTACAACTCTTCCTGCATGATCCCTATATTATAATAATAATAATTATGCTGATACTATAGTGGCTACAATATCATTGGCAGCAAACAGAATAATGGGAGATACCAAGATTGAAATTGAAATAATAGGTAAGTCTTAGATTGGTAAATAAAAATTAATGTCTATATTGGAAAGCAGAAAAGCCAAGTTTGGTTAACAGAAAAATTAAATAATTAATATAGCTAGGCAGATATAAGAAAATGTGACCTGCTATGAGAAAAGGGACCATGATTGGGGATTTTTCAAAAAATTGAGTTTTTGGCATAGATTGATAGCCCTATGTGTGCAGACTGTCCAACCTACTCAGCATGTCAAAGTGGGACACCTAAATATTAAATGTCATGTGTGAAGTGGTATGCGTAATATCTTGCACTAACAATTATTTATACAATAATTATTATCTGATCTGTATCAGTGCCTCTAAGCTGCTCTCCTGTCATATTTTGCATGCATTTTCAGTATTTTTTAGTATTTTATTAACAGCTCCGTATATGATGTATGTACTAGATTCTCGAACTTCCATCAGTATTCTATGGTCAAAATTCAGTAAAAAAATCCGTGTACTTGGTGGCACTGCTAGCGCTGTAATATGAAGAAAACGAACACATTCGCTCGTAGAAGGCTGCTCTGATGTTGTGGTAGAACGTTTAGACGCTTGTCAACTATAGTCACATGGAAGGCTTGCGTCGGCATGGGGTCGCCACCTCCCCGTACAACATGCCTCCTGAGTACGAGCGAGTGCGAGCTCGCGCTATAGTAGTCTCGCAAGCCACACCCTTCAATATCTTTCTCGTTTGATCAAGAGTACCGTATGAATCACAGCTGTGCCTAAAGCGGGACAAACTGTGTCCCGAGCAAGGTTAGTGCGGACGCGGGACAATTTTTCTGAAAGCAGGACTGTCCCACTCAAAGCGGGACGGTTGGACAGTCTGTGTGTGCTGAATACAATGGTGCAAGTTTCATATAAAAATATTGATCACAAGTGGAGTTATGATCATTTTTATGCACTTGGGTAGATATATTCGTTTTTCGGAAAATGTGCATTTTTAATTAAATTTTGTATTAATTTGTATGCATGTGTCCGTAACTACAGTTCACATATTCCAACTATATAAACATAGTATATGAAATTGAATACGAAGGTCACAAATTCCAATGAGAAGAACAAATTCTAAATATGTAGTGGAAATGCATGACCCGTCCTTCTTTTGCCCTTCTGGGCCACCTTAGTACATTATTATGGTAGAGGAGGTATGCACGTCCTTGTGTGCAGATTAGTTTCACTAATTATTATTGAGCAAGCTTGCTATAATATTATATTATACAAAGTCCTGTGGAGTGCTGTATACAGTCCTGGATGAGATGGTAAAGGATTTTTAATTACT
Source organism: Cliona cf. orientalis (assembly GCA_963930775.1). Lineage (NCBI taxonomy): Eukaryota > Metazoa > Porifera > Demospongiae > Clionaida > Clionaidae > Cliona > Cliona cf. orientalis. The sequence goes on from OZ005695.1 coordinate 3,975,370, forward strand.
AAAAAGTCAGTGTCACCACAATAGAAAGGATAACCGAGATGTGTGCAATTGCAATATGCCACTTCCAAGTGTCAATTATTCACAAAATAATGGCTGGATTATTCTTTTGGTGTGACATGGTATACTATATGATACACCTCCATGGCATGAAAACATTCTAGTTGATTCGTCTCAAAAAATTTAAAGATTATCCTGCAGGCAATATATCATACAATGACGTTGATCTCAAGCATCTTACACCAATCTGGCACCGCACAATACACATGATCAGATGGAAAATAGTTAATAAAATTAATAGTAAATAGTATAATATTAATATAGTTTAATACAACATCACAGAGCAAATTCAATACAGAAAAAAATTATCAACACACATTGACACTGTATAACAGTGTTTCAAAATAACACATATTTGGCTACAATTATAATCATCAATAGTTTGTATACAGATCCACCAGACTACAAAATAACACTTACTGAAAAATTAGTATTTAATTTACTGTAGTACATAATTATTATAATACAAAGTTCCATCTCATGATCAACACATGCACTATAGACACAAAAGTATAATAGATTTTATCTCAGATTAATAGCGATTATTTATCACAAACACAGCAAATTCAATACAGAAAGTAAAACAAAATAATATTGTCAACACACATTATCATGATAGTGTACATAATATAATATTTATTTTGCACACACACAGTTAATAATTGATGATCGTATAACTTTAACAATATGTGTTGTTGCAAGTTGATGGTGTGCTGGTACTCGTATATAAGAATGTTTGCGTGTGAGGTTTTATTCACTCATGTGATAAAAGATTCGTACTCCGAAAAGCAATATGCAAGTTTGTAAAAAATTAACGTAACATAGCTATAGGATTATGGAAGTGCAATGTGTGTACGTTTATATGATAGATATAATATTAGTATGATCATGAGTGTTGCAGCAATGTCACGCAAAGTGTATAAATGTTTGTAGAAATGTTTAAATTAATACTGTGCAAGAATCTTTTGAGCAAGGTGTTGGTACCCCACCGTGGGTGAACGTAGGGCACTAGCTAGCAAAGATAGAGTCGGTCGTGGTCGATCTCTTTTAAGCCAAGTAGAAAGCATGCTGCGAAACCGATCATCGATGCTCTCACTATCTCCTTTGATGGTGTCCAACATCCCTGCACCTATTTTCAATTGTAAGCCGATGTTGTACCATTTCGCCCTCGCCTCCCATGCAGCACTCAGCATCTTCTCCAAATCGTCGATGCTTACATGTGCCTCCTCACCGAACCAAAATTTGTGTGTATCTTGAAGATCAGTAGCTAATCCACATCGATCACACTTCATAACGACAGGGTTTTCCTCATCACACTTAGCTGGGACAGAGCAAGAACAAATTGAATGGAATCCAAAGTAGATACCAGCTCCAGGGCCGTAGTTAAGAGTCCTACTGACACTAACCAAGGACTGCTCTAGCTCACGGCGGATCTTGTTGCAAACAGCTTTGGGATTGCTTTGCTGTGCGGATCTAGCATGGTCTGTATCAGCAGAAATGCAGACTTCAAGAAAGGAGATAAAGAAGGTGATTCTGACAGTGTGATGCTCTGGGCCAACATGAAAGCTCACCTGATCACGATATATGGCATGGTCCAGAAGCCTCCAGCGAAGGCGGGTACCAGCAGGGCTCATCAGGTCAGCAATGAGTGCTCCAAACATACCTTTTGGGCAGTAGCCACACTTGAAAAGAATGCATACAGAAGGAATGGCTGGTGCAGATTCCATCACTGAATGACGTCGACGCCTTTTGAAGATATTGGTGAACTTTTGAATTATCTTCTTACCTATAGAGATTTCAATCTGAGCGGGAGCATGGGCAAGAACACAAGGCACAATGTAGTGTGAAGGAGTCTTAGACTCTTGTGGATGGTCTCGTTGCTGGTCATCCTTGTAGATAGGAGCAATGACGCGAAGATGCTTAAGAAGAATCACAAGCTGCTTTCTTGACAATGGCTCATTGGAACGACTAGAAATGTCATCGATGATTCGTGCTGGAAATATGCCCTTTTCTCTGAACTCCTTGGAAGCATAGACATCTCGTATCTCTTTAAATGTGAAGGTGTGAATGATGAGAGCAGTAATCTTATCAAAGATCACTTGTGGATCGCAAATGACAATATTGCTAAGTTCGGAAACTTCACCAAAGTAGCGAATGACACCCAACTTAGTGTGAAGAAACCACAGGGCTTCCTTTAGCTCCTCATCACCATCGATACCACAATCCTTAGCCATACTAAGACAGTCACCATAGGATATCACAGGCCTGTCTATAAGCCTCAGTGAAAGCAACAGGGCTAGCCAAGGAGCTGGAACAGAGATGGTGAAAGCAGAGTCACGAGCAACTTCCTCGACAATGCGGCGGATATTAGCTGCATCAGTTTCGTCCTCTGATAGATTATTTATCGTTAGTGCTGGCTCGTCGTCTGAGGCAAACTCAATGATACCTTCTTTAACGTGGTCTGTTCTAAGCAAATGCTCTTTTAGCTCTCTTTGAACTTTGCGTATGTGCTTGGCATCAGCTCGGTCCTTGTGTGTTCCAACAAGGACTACTTTAGGCTTGATCGGTACCAACCTAGTGCTATTGTGACTGACATGGACATAGTTACACATGGATGCAATGCTAGCTAATGACTGAAGAATCGATTCCAAGACAGTGAAGCTAGATTCATAGGTAATGCTTTCTTTCGATAGAGACTCTACATACTTCACTTTATACTTCTGATCGAGCCTGTCTGATAACTTGAATACGATAAAGAAGATGGAAGGGCCAGCAATGATTGCTGGTAGTACTTCTTGAAACTCGGGCTGCCCACCGACATCAGTGAAGTAGAGATTCAATGCATGTTTGAGATATTCTTCCGCACTACCCCACTCTTTACTTCTCAAAGCTTTTTGAAAGACCTCCAGTGGAACTTGATATCCAGGAATACGGGGTGGAGACTTCTTATGCTTACCAAACTTGAACAATCCCATTCGAGATACAACAGCCATTTTAGTCTCCACTGCAATGGGCTGACGGTTGGTCTCAGCTGCTGTGGTGCTTGTAGCTTCTGAACTCAGCCCCTCAGATGTAGTGGGAGCCAAATCTGAAGTGCTGGTCAGAGGCATTTGTGACTCCAGCTGCTCTAGTGCTAGTGACGGTTGAGAAGAGAGAATGGCTTTCAGCATCATTACTGCTTCTTGGCTTAGAGTGATAATCTGCCAATTGATCTCTGACCTGGGAGCCCGGGGTGCCTTGGGAGACTGAGGAGCCAAAGTAATGGTGAAGGAAGATTTCTTGATAACAACCTGGAGAACTCGCTCAGCAATACCGGTGCTGGGTGTTTCAGAGATGAGATACTCGTCATTAGCTGATTGGGGAAGCGGTCTTCCAGTGATGCGAGAGAGAAAAGTTGATTTTCCAACCCGCGGTGGACCATTCAATAAACAGAGGGCAAAGTTCAGATTCACCTCTCCCTTTTCACTCATTATCCTTTCACAGATTGTGAGGTGACGCATTTCCTCCTCTGTAAAAGTTTCATAGTGCTATAATTTCCTACCAGGTCATAAGTTTCTCCTGAGTCTGTCAGGAGTAGATTAGATAGGAGTGTTGAACTACTGTACAAATGCTGCAACTAATGGCGTTCCATAGGAAAACGTAAACATAATGGCAATTGTACTTGAACCCTGGCTCACTTTAGGGGGAGCCTGGTAGCTACACACTGTCTGCACATGTGCCAAAATTTCCAGAAATCCCAGTATTTCATATTTTGGTCCGTTTATTAGTCCGTAAATGTGAACTTTGTCCCCAGAAACATGCCTAAAATCGACAATGTTGGCTGTGGCTCGGGCTAAGGATGCTTGTTGCAACAAATCTAGCTTTCACAAGCGAGCAATATTGATAGAGAAATAATAGAGAAGCTATGAGAAGTTCTACTACTTTTATTGAACGCTTTTGGTGAATAATTGGGACTGTCTATACAAGCAGTTGTTCAATGGAAACGAAGGGATTTTATCAGATCTCTGAAGCTCAAGAAGGTTCGTTAAGCATTCGATATTAAAGCCTTCTGCACTGCAGACTGTATTCACTTTCATCTCATTTTTTAGCTTTACTGACTTTGGATGCTTAGTATACCTTATCCATATGCGCGTGGTAGTGATAGTGTCCAGCGAATTATAGTAGAAATCATTGCACATGCGCAGGTAGTATGCACCAGGCTCTCTTTCCCCTCTGGGATTGAGGCTAAATGGCAATCAGTCCTGTAGCTGAGTTAAATGTAATGATAAACACAGTCAGACCACAGCTGCAGCTACATAGACATAGAGAGAGAGCATAGGCGGCGGAACCCATAGGGCTTTGGGGCTGAAGCCCCCCAATATTTGAGCCCCATAATAGCTTTTTGATGACTATCTTGCAGAAAAATAATTGACAGTAGATAAATACATCAATATACCTACAAAATCTGCCTAGAATAAGTTCAAGAATTGATCTTAGTGCACGTTTTCTACCATTTCTTTGTTTCTGATAACCGATAGCTCCGTATGACCTTTGAACTTCAATTAAGTGGGTGTGGCCCTAAAATTTATCGCACGCGCTTCGCGCGCAATCAGTATTAGCCCCCCCAAACAAAAGTTACTTCCTCCGCCTATGGACAGTGCTGCAGAGCAAGGGAATCAGCCATTTTACACTAGTACACAATTGGGTAGGATAGGACTTAACATCACCACTATTCACTATGCTGGTATTTGTGACATCCATCCTACCGAATGCATTTACAAGCAGTTCAACACTCCCATATCTCATCTACAGTTCACTCATGCAGAGGTGACTCAAAGTCACTTGTGTTAACAAAGTGGTCCCTTAGCCCTATAATCATTCTTTCATGTTGAAAAACTTCGGTAATAATGCACGATGTTGTATATCTGCCACGATTTTTATGGTACCCATAAGGTCTCTTTGAAGGCTCATAAATGCCTTATGTATAAACATTCTACATGTACATTTACCAGAGAGAATAAAGCCCCGTTTACACATACAAGCTGGCTTAGACTAAACCGCTTTGGAATGCGCTTTAATCGCGTTTACACGTAGGGCCTTAAGCCAGCTTATTAAGCGCCTTAAGCCAGCTTAGAGCGTTTACACATGAACAATTTGTATAGCAACATATCCTAAACCAGTTTGAAACCGGTTTCAAACCACCTCCCAGACGTGGTTTACAAACCGGTTTAGAAGGCGACTTGTAAAGCGGTTTAGCGCATTTACACTAAGCCAGCTTAAACTAAGCTGGCTTCCAAACTGGTTTAAAGGCCTAGTGTAAACGGGGCTTAGGACATGGTGCTGGGCACCTAAGTGCTATACAGTAGAACCTCGCTTAACAGACACCCCTCAATGGCAGGCACCTGCAATATAATGGACAATTCTTAATGTCCAGATTGTATTCCCATAGATATTCAAACTCCCTCAACAGCGGACACCCCGCTATTCCATATAACAGACACTTACTTTGGTCCCGCTCGAGGCTGCGCAATAGTGAACAACCTTGCATAATGGACACAATACCTTCAATATTATTGCAAATAACGTTGTAGTGAAATAAGTGGTGTATAGGACAGTCCTTTTAGTGCACTGAGTTATGAGAATGAAGTACAATGGAACCCCTCTAAAGCAAAACATTGGGACCAAAGATTTTGTCCACTGTAGCGAGGTGTCCTTAGCTCAGGGGTTAATGGTTGATCACACCCCTCCTACAGTTGCAGTCAGCTTTGACAAAGCACTACTGTGGATGATGAAAAAGACCGTATTGATCAGAGATCTGTCAACTGACAGCTTCTAAGCAAGAATTGAGACATATTTAGGCTTTACTGTAGCTACTGGTCGCTGAAACTGATCAATTAAAATGGTGGGTGTCATGCTATAAGCGCTGATTGCAGGGTAATTCATAGGCGTAGAGTGGTAAACGGGTGCTCTGATACCCATGTGTACACTATTAAGTCGATAACATAAACACTTCAGAGCAAGTGTTACTTTGTGTGTGTTCAACTCAGTAATTTCATGGGTGCACCAGCACCTGGTGCACCCATGCTTCCTATGCCAGTGTAATTAAACCGAGCATGCCCACGCGGTAATGAACTCTGGGTGTGATGGAAGGTTGATATGTTCTTGTGTATATTCAAATCAGCCCGCTGCATGAGGCTCGCTCTTGATCCATTATGTAATGATTACCGTGTCCATACATGTGTAACTACGCATACAGTTAAACTGGAAGCTTCTGAAGTCGATCATTGTAAACATCTACGTGCTGCACATGCTGACTCTCTGTATACATTACCATGATAATTTGGCATGCAAGCACTTCATACACATGGGATTCTTAAACTAATGAGCTCACTAAGAAGCAAGCCTTATATCAGACCTTATGATAAATTTATTGTATGGCCAGTCAAAATGTCTGATCAAAATGAAATTTGACCGGACATTTACACCAAATGCCCGGACACCAATATACGTTAATTTTGTATTAATAATTCTTTTGGGCCAATGTTAGTGAACTATCTATGCTGTAACAGGTATGTTAGTCCAATGACATGCATACAATACCACTAGCAGATGTACAGCTGCTGAGTCATTGTGGTCAGTGTAGTTGGTGGGTGCTAGGCCCACCCCAAGCCAGCCTCCAAAACCATAGTTGACACAGTGACAGCTACTGCAGTGCAGCCTAAGCTAGTAAACAGGATGCTAGTCAATCATTAGTGCTTAAACAGCGCTATTGAATGCTGCATTGATTGAACAAAAAAGTGTCCGGATAATCAAGTCAATGGCCGGACATACTGGCTATTTGTCCGGAAAATGTCCGATGTCCGACCGTTATCATAAGGTCTGTTATATTATGACATAATGCTTTAAGATCACTTAGAACATGACAAATAAGGTGCTAAAGAGAGCACTGCTAATTACAATTGTACCTCCTAATTAATTTTGACAATTGTTTGTGGTGATTCTAGTAGTACTAGATTTGTACATCATTTGATTGCTACTACGATGAACGTCTCGTATCTTGTTCAGATATCAGTATTGGCAGTTAAAATTGACAGAATTTCATGCTCAACTATATCAGATTCTAAGACTGTTGCACTGAAAATATCTGTACCTAGCTGAAATAATAATGCATGTTTCCTCCTTCCCACAATAATGATTATGCTCCTATCTGTGGTATTCAGCCAGTATTCTATATATTAGTAAGGGTGGTTTAATACCATGATCATGCAAATAAAACGCAAGATCTAATTAATGCAAGAAATTTCGTGTTCTAGGAATTCTCATAATGTAGAGTGTGACGACCTTTACCAGAAAATTATGCTAAAAATAAAAGTGTAACTATTTTTTTAGCTTGCGTTCTATTAGCATAAACACGGTAGTATTGGACTCATAGTGGTGTCACAGCACACACTAGATAAATCATAATAATAATTATGATGATGCATACATAATAGACACTGGCACTAAACTAGCTGCACAATTCTGTAGCCACGTTTCTTGATAGTTAGTCTCCATTACAAAATTAATGCATACGCATGGCTCCGTGGTACTACATGTGTTTTATGTGGCAACTGTTTTGCAGAAATTATTAGCTCATAGAGTAATCAGTATTTCTGATACTATACTAGAAAACGCCATCCAACCCTGTTGTTCAATAGCTGTCAAACTAGAGCTCTAAAGAGCACATACCCCGCGCGCTCTGTAGCCACTGTAGCGTAGTATTGCAACACTCTGAGGCTGTTTCGTGACGTGACGACCCTTTCCAATACCGTGCTTGAGCATGCGCAGTCGCATCCGCATACTAAAAGAGTGGGTGCGGTCGATAAACCACAGGCATGCTGAACAGAAAATGCACGATTTGTAGCACTAGTAAGCCTTTTTGAGAAATTCGAAGCACGTACAAGCCAGTTTTTCACCGATATCTACCGATTGGCTATGATTACAGCACGCACAGACGCCTAGAACTCGAGATCTGGCGATTTTTGTGCCGACGACGACAACGACAACGACGACAGACGGACAAACCGATTGCTTTACCCCTTGCGCATGCGCGCGGGGTAAAAATTAATGCTGACTATCACACACAATGCTGGGTGCTCACAAGTGCTTTGGCTTCCCACAGAAAGGTCAAAGACATGGTGGTTGACATGCTTTAGTGGTTGTACTGGTGTACACAGTACTGTAACATTATATATAATGCATGGGCCATTGTACACACACACCTACACTGTTAGATTCCAAGTACACATTGTTGTACTTAAGATCAAGACGGCAACAATAAAATTATCTCTCCACATGCATGGGCACTACTTACATCATGTAATCTTTTAGTAACCCAAGCCACCCTAGGCTTGATTTTAACCCTACAGGAAAAATGAACTGACAATAATATTTTCTAGAATCTGGGAAGCTAATGCTGACTTAATATTATATCACTAATGAGACAATCAATCTTAGATTATCAGTGCATTTCTGGAGAAGGCTGTTTGAACACCACAAGTATAGACATGTGTATACCATGCTCATGTCACATTGATCACTTACGATCTATGCCATGGGTACTCAGCTAGTAAGTATACGTAGTTTGTTGCTCACATTTATAGTAAGCTTTTTGCATAATGATAATGTAAGCAACACTTGTGACGGATTCAAAGCTACCTTGAATTTCACAGTGCACAGCCAATATCATGAGAGGATGGACAAGTACTGTAGGAATGATAGACTATTGAATCATGGCAGCACTTTCTTTGCTGAGTCATGGCCACAACAGCTGCTGAGGGCATTTCCTGTACTGTTAGCTACAAATTGAATGTGGATGTGCATGGACACACATGTGCAATTCCATGTGGTAAGCAGAGTGGACCTTTTGAATGGTTAGCTTCAAACTAAGGCTCCTTTACTAGGCCACTGTAACTTAAATACTTGTTTCCCGTCCTCTCCCATGCCTGGAGAGCATGCGGGCGGGCCGTCATTATTCATTATTCATTATGTATGAATATCATTATATAACCACTAAACCTTGCCCACTTCCTGTCGTTTACAAGGAGCATGACTAGCTGGCTTGCTGTAGCAATGCATAATGAATTTTGAGGCGGCTACAAAATAAGCATGCGGGCGGGTGACAGGAAACAAGGAATCAAGTTACAGTGGCCTTAGTAGAAAGATAACTAATGGCAATGACAGGGATGAGGGGAGCATTTTATCACATCCCCAGCAGCAACTCAAAACGATGCATATAACACAACATGCACATGCCAGCCTCGTACCTAGGCTCTCCCCCTCCTCTTTATTTATTTCACGTGTGGACACTGATGATAGCCTCGTCCCCAGGCCACTCCCACGTTTTCAATGTTACACGCATGTAACATTGAAAACGTGGGAGTGGCCTGGGGACGAGGCTACACTGATGACACATTCAATGTCCATTGTGTCCATGTATAAATCAAAACAATGAGAAAGAAGCGCAGATCAGTGTGCTAATAGAACAGGCTGTTTGGAGTGTGTGTGAGAACGATCATGACTGAATTATTGCAGCCAACCCACTATCACTGCTTGAGATTCGTGAGGCTTCAAAACATTGGCTGGTAGTCTTATCCATTGATTGGGCCATCTGTAGAGCACTCCAATAAGCCTACGAGTACGCTTATCAATGTTTCTTACTCATTTGGACTCTCATACATGGACACAATGGCCACTGAATGTATCATCAGTGTCCGCACGTGATCAAGCCTCCCAGGCTCTCCCCCTCCCTTAACATGAACATTAACTTTGCGTAAATAAAACTGCGCATACACAATAAAGAGGAGGAGAAGAGCCTGGGTGCGAGGCTATATCATGCAAATGCCACATTTATCATTCTATGGAATTCTATATAATAGATGGCATTCACCTACATGTACTTGGGGGTGTGGTACTGTAGAGAATCCAGGGTAAGCGTCCATGGGTGCTGAAATGTGACTTGCTATTTTGGCCCGCATGGGCATTTACCTGGGATATACATTGCATAGGTTTGTATAGAAGCTGCTACATTGACCTCTTGTCATGCAGTACGTGAGCACTTATCTGGGAGTAGGTGCTTGCCCGGGACACTATGGTAATAATAAATTTGCCACACCTACACCCTTGTTCCAAAGTTTTGTTACTGTTAGTCTAGAAGCTATCATGCCTTAGCCTACCCATTGTGAGTTTGATGTGAGTTGGTAGCCTGTCCCCCTCTCCAAGTTGACTGACGTCTGTTACTATCCACTCAGCTGGGTGACCGCCACTGCATGCTGAAACATGCATGTAAAATTATAGCAAATCCAATTTCATAGCAATCACGTAACATGAACCTCAACTTGTTTAGTTTTCTAACAATTGTATATAATATTATACAAATAAAATGCAAGATTTAATAAAATTCATGTTCTATTGTAGGACATTTTATAGTGTATCTTTATGTAGGGTGTGACTAAGTTCATCAGAAATCGCACAAAAATTAAAATCATATTTATTTTTTAGCTTGCATTCTATTAGAATAAATATGGTACATGTAGGATCCAGATACTGTACTAACAATTACACTTAATGTTCTAGGGACTATGTCTAGCAAGCTAAATCCTCTTTTCCAAACCATCATCAACTAACTAGCTACACATACTCTGTGAGAGAGGGTTTAATTTGCTAGACTGGGAGTGTCATGTTATAGGAGCTTATACAATATCATGTTATTTTGCACTTACACAACTCCACAATAGTTGTCTGTGCAATGGGAACTGCCTTGTCAATATCACCATCCTCAGGTATAGTATCATTTCCTCCAAAGCAGATGATTCTAATCTTAGGAGATGAGTGAATGACGACTGAAGTGTGCCAAACACGACCCTTTAGAGTCTCAGGCAGTATTACCTGTAATACACATTCACATGCACGTGTTACGTACATGTGCACATTTGATGCTAAAAAGTATGCTGTATATTATAGCCCTAGGGGGAGGGGGTGTGGAATACAATGGGGCCTAAGAGTGCTTCACCACAGCCCACGCACGCTTTATTGAGTGGTTGCATAATTATCTCAGAAACCAGAAATTATAGTAATTATGTTATGTGAATGAAACGAGCATCAGTCTGGAGACACTGTGGAACCTATTATTTAAGCCAATCCCAAGTGCCTAAAGTATAATAGGGGTAATGTACTTGTAGTCTTTACCATGACATACCTTCTTCCACTGCTGCTGGTTCAAATGAAATATCCAGGTATCTCTGAGTAACTCATCACCACCAACTCCCCACAAGATCAGTAGAGCAGGGTGGGTTGGGTCAGCATCAGGATCATAGACACTGATCGATGAGTGACCTGCTCGAGCTACAGGGTGGTTGGGGGTTTGACTGGCTGGGATGGCTGTCCAAGTCTATCAGAGAATAATAATTAATTAATTAACTGGGTGTCTAAAGAATTTGCATGCAAGCAGTACTATCAAGGGCTTATCGAGCCGCCGTAGGCGGCGAGAGGGCATGTAACCCGCGTAGTGCTAACGTAGACGGCGAAATCCTAATTGTTACTAAAAATAGCAAAACATTCAATGAACAAACTAGCATAGGCAACGTTTGTACCTGGTTTTATAGCGACCTACTTCCACGCTAAGCCTTTGTTGGCAACACCGAAGATCCAGAAGGCAACACCAATCGTCGAGACAAGTGAAAACGAAGCTATTCTCGAATTGATTGGAGACGGTGGCGATGAAAAACAGCTCTGAGCTGACCGTCAAAACGCCATCACACACTCTATCAGACTAAGCTGGGGTCATGAGACGTCGAAGGCCTTCATTCTAAGCTAGTCTTCAATACAACAAAACCAGAAGCTTACCCCATCGCTTCTGTCTCTATCGTTGGGCGATAAAGTGAACAGGAACTGTACACTGCTAGAGGCTCAGACTCAGCTCGATTTTGTTTCTGACACTTGGCAGCGTTGAGAACCACCTGAAAGGACCATGATAGCCTCTCTTCTTTGTCAAATCTCGAAAAGAACGGGCTGATAAGCCATCAAACAAAATTTCATAGCTAGTAAAAAAAATCTATTTTTAGTAACATGTTGGATTTCGCCGTCTACGTACGTTACATGCCCTCTCGCCGCCTACGGCGGCTCGATAAGCCCTTGGTACTATCTATGAAATTCCATACTCCTGCACAATATTAGGACAGAAACAGGATAATAACTCAACTACAATGTTTATATATACCACATTAATTTTATGCTAATAGAGTGCTAAAACATGAAATAGAATTTCTTCCATACATTGGATATTGCACATGCATGCAATTCTAGAAATTTTTGCCTATAGTACAGTGCAGAGTATATACATGTAATACGTACAGTTTGTGTATGACAACAGCAGTGTGGTCAATAACACAGTGATCATTTCTATGTATTAATTCCGAGCGAGGTGAGGTTCCCACTCAGGTCCTGGTTGCACTTACGTGGTTTCCCAAATTTCTAAAATCTCACTTTCAGCCTCTAGAGCAACACAGGCCAGCCTTTACAGTTTATCAACTGTTGATCAGATTGCTAACCTGCTACCGAGTATCACAAAGCCATGCAATGCTTCGTCTTGCCTAAGTGTATGTACCCCATTTGAAAAATTGTGTGCCTCCCTTAAAGCTTGCACTCCACTGTCATAGTTGTGACCCAAACTTCATTACTACTCACAGATTGGCTGACAATCGGCCCACTCTTTTAACATATGTCAAACGACAACCTAGCTAAAAATTGGACTTACTGTTAATGTTGCATCCATGAACTTATTTGCACATATCCTGTAGTCCCTTTGTCAGCTCCTTCACAAACATAGGAGGTGTCTAAAGCCGGTACCTATCCAATACTTAACTTTCAGACTCCTAGTCTTAACTAGCGCCTCGCCAGAGACGGTCAAACAGATCTACAGAATGCAAGGATTTTCCGTCTGACTCGTATTGAGGCAACCTTGGCCCACCCTAGCTAGCTAGAGCCTTGTGCTTTGGCACGTGCCAAGCATGACGCTAACCCCACCTAGTCTTGCAAGCCACACCGTTCAATCTCGGAGACTGAAGGGTGTGGCTTGTGAGACTAAGCCCCACCCAGCCTACCTTGCATGCCTAGACCTTGTGGGGTGTGGTGCAACGCTAAATCCGGTATCCTCACCGCATCCTAACCAATTGGCTGAGCGAGGAAATTCCTGCACTCGATCACGTGTGTCCCTAGTAGTTATCTGATAAATAATATTATTATATAGTATGTAGCCAAGGTGAAATTAGCCATTATTTATACGCTCCTTGTAGTCAATACAGCTGCTATGCTCAGAGCATAACAGCATTAATTAGAATTAGTGCATGCACATATGGAATTTTAGTGGCTTACATCCTAACAAATTTCTTGCAGTAATCAGGCCCGTAGCGGGGGGGGGGGGGGGGGGGGGGGGGGGGGGGCGGATCGGGAGATTTAATCGAATCCCCCCAGCCTGGCTCAGAGAATTGTATGATGGAAATTAAACTAAACAGTCAACTTGAACTGACCCAGCGGTTCATGTCCAGGATGTAGACATCAGGTGATATCGGCTTACTATCCTTCCATCCTCCAAACAGAACAGCTCGATGATGGTCCACTCTGGTTAGAGAGCTCCAGCAACAAGCTGGAGGTGGACTGCCAGTGATGGTTGGTCTAAACCACATGTCTAAAGAAGAGAAGAATCTGATAAGATGGAACAGACATGTATATGTACGTATACGTATAATGCATATGCATATACATATATTAATTTATGATAAAATATATAAGGGCTAGCTAAACATAATTTTAGTGTAATACACACGTACAATTAATTGATAACCACTTCACAATAATTTTCATATTGCATACATTATCAAATCTTCTTTAGACTATAAAGCAACAAAATCAAGCTTTTAGTGTCATGTATACTACATGTGCAAGTTATGGTTCACACACATACACTCACTTTGTTTAGTGTCATAGCAGACCACCTCATTGGTCCACCCACTACCCTCTATCTCAGGATGTGGAGCATACTCTACTCCTGGATGATGGTTGGTTGGTAGCTCACCAAACCCTCCTACTGTTACAATAATGCTTCCATATGAGATTCCTGCTAGTCCAAATTTCTTCATTGGAGCTGCCTGGGGGTTGGCTGGTTGTAGTTCCCTCCACTCCATGGTTGTCGTGTCCAGGCAGTGTACAGTGTTGTAGAAGCCTCCCTCACCAGCTCCACCAATGTGATAGAGTAGTGATCCTACTGCTACACAGGCTGCAGCCGCAACACCAGATGGTGGTGTACCAGATGTTGCCATTTGTGTCCACCCTTCTCTATCAGGATGGATGGAAGTAAGAGGATCAGCAAGGCCTCCATCAGCTCCAATGCCACCATAAGTTATCCATTCGCCCTCCACTAGAGCACTGCAATGCCAAAATAGTGGTTCAGGCTCATAGCAAGGATCAGGGGGACTGGGAGGGGCTGTTGCCATAGCAACCTGCAGTAATCAGTATCATATCAATATTACATTTATCAATTGATATTCCGTAGCATAAACTCATAATATGTGACCGTCCACGAGAAAACCATGCATAATGCGCTGGATATCAATCTGAGATACAGGCCAAAATAATCGCCTGTGGTGATAACTATCGATTTTCACTTTTTTATATAGATCGATAGAGGAATCATTCCTCTACACAAAAATCTGCTTCGTAGCTTCTAGAACGCTATACTTACCGAGTTATGGCTCGAAGAAGTCGCGCGAGTAGGCTACATAGAGCGGCCATGATACGGAGCCGTTGCCATAGTTGCAGCTAGGCAAGTACGGCAGCTGCACAGAAAAAAGTCTCCAGCCACTTCTTTCTTCCATTCTGTGTACTAACGATCTTTAGAAACGCTTGCCTTCTTGTTCTTTTCCATCGAAACGTTGGCTGCTGCTCTCACTCGAGCGTTTTGGCAGCCAGCTAGCTGATTGACTTGATGGGCGGGGCCACGTATTTACCATAAACGGCGAGTATACGGACTTCCGCGTGCAACGTACGTAGCAACGTTCATTGCAATTTTTTGCAAAACTTTAGTACGGGCGATCCGGGTATATTTTTGCTCATATCTCCATGACTACACGGGCTAGAGACTTCAAATTTGCTGGAGCAATAGTTCAAAGGTTGTAGTTGGTAATGGTGGCCTTAACTCAAAAATTTTTTTCGGCGCATTATGCATGGTTTTCTCGTGGACGGTCACATATTACCATGTTTATGATAAGATCTACACTGAACATGTAATTAGTGCAAACGCTCGCGCTAACCGTGTATTTGCGTGGTCCTTTTCACCGGGGTTGTGCTTAAAACATTGAGGCATAAAAAAGTTAGACTTACAACTTATGGCAGCCACTGTGGGTCGATCTGCCCTTCTTAGGCCTCTACTTGCTGAGTCAGCTGTTCCTTGCTGTTCCGTACTGAATCCTATAGCCGTCAAAGGATATGTGATACACATAATGACATGCATGAACTTATACTAAAATTGTCAACATGTTATTTACAACAAAAAGTGATTCATTTAATGAGGAGGAGGGGTTTATCGCGCAACACTGCTCTCATAATCCCTCTACATATTCAATACCACTTTGATGTTAAACCACCACACTGCTCCACTGCAGCTGACACTGCTTTCACATAATACATATAACTACACATATACAGTAACTGTATTTGTACACTATAACAGATTGTATATGTACATGTACATGCTTGTAATCGGCACATACTTGATTTAATGTACCACTTGCCCAATTCCAGCAAAGATGCTAAAATGGATATACTGATGTGGTAGCAGCCCAATACAAGTGAAAGCATGGACTAGTCTTTTCAATCTAACATAAAATATTTCAGGATACCATTCGTGGATGGTTTATTTCTGGTTCACAAGATAGCGTCCTCCAAAAATTAATATCTGAAACTAACCCATGCCTGTGATAATATAGTAGGGCACCATCTGCATTGAAAAGTAGCTGGCAGAACATGTCCTTCCCAAGGATAATAACGTAGTTGTGTTTGCTAGTACCTGCACAGTCTTGTCCAACTTCCATGGAGCACCACTGAATGACCCAGCCCTCACACAGGTGCTTGAAGGCCTTCCATTCAACAATGAACATGCCTCCAGAGAACACTTCTGCTTACACACAACATATTAGTTTGGTTGTACTTCATGGCATTTTGGTTTGTACATTATTACATGTATATTTGAGAAGGGCCAAAAGCCTCGAGAGGTACCATAGAAGCATAGCTGTGTGCCCAAGTGCTGGGCCTAGACACCTAGCTCCACATTTTCTATAGCTATTATACAGTGGAACCTCTCTAAAGCGGACACCATTGGGATCAAAAATTCTGTCCGCTGTAGCAAGGTATGCTTAGCTCAGGGGTTAGTGGTTGACCACGCCCCTCCTACAATCGTAGCCAGCTATGATAAAGCACTACTGTGAACAACAAAAAAGACTGTATTGATGAGAGATCTGTCAACTGACAGCTCCTAAGCAAGAATTTGAGACATATTTAGGCTATACTGTAGTTACTGGTCGTTGAAACCAACCGATTCGAAAAGGACCAAAATAAGTGTCCGTTATACAGAATCCGTTGTTGAGGGGGGGGGGGTTGAATATATTGAAGTCTATGGAAATACAATCCAGACATTCCGAATTGTCCATGTGTCAGTTAAGCGGGGTTCCACTGTAAGTATTACATGCAGCGGCATTTTTCCACAATGCTTACTTTAATAATGCAGCTCATGATGTCAGGTGAATGTATGCTACTTGTACCATGGTTGTAAATTCTGACCAATCAGATTCCTCCATATGAGGTTGATAAATCACTTATCAAATCTTGTATTTATGTGCAAGTAGCGATTACAGACCTCCAAATTTCACCAGTTTTTCCGCGGAACCTCTCCCAGTAAGATATCAATGTTCAAGTATCAGAAGGTAGCTCTCCACGAGCTCTATCCAATGGCGCTTGTAACACAATCGTAGGCAAAACTGTTATGAAGCCACGCCCACCTAAATTTTCTCCATAAATGTCTGGATCTTGATTGTTTCTATTTGTAAGAGATGTTTTGGTATCAAATTTTTGCAATATGGTGCACTTGGCTCCCTTGACCCCTGCTGGGCCCGCTGACCTTTTGGCGGTGGCACTAATATTAATCGTAAAAACGTGCGTGAACGTATACAATCGCCTTCACACAACGTGTGCGCAATATTATATTATCATGAATGCGCATACGTTTGGTACTCGCGCAATGTGCTAGCCCAAGGTGCATACGTCAACCGTTATGGCATGGCAACTCAAGTAAAAATGTACTTCGTGTATGAATAAGAAAATGTATGGAAAACGTGACCCCCTTGTGCAGACTGGTAGGATGTTCACTCCTCAGCTGAAGTAGTAAGACAGATTTGTGATTGCTTTTTTTATCAAGTGTCGTATTCATCCCTAAACTGCGATAGTGGAGAAAACAAGCATAATAATATTAATATGAAGCTCGCCTCTTCCATTATAGTTTTAGTCAAAAGTTATTCCATTTTTGTGTGCACTGATGACAAATACCGGATAAAGATTGGTGAGCCAGATGCCCCTGTGGCATCAGCAGAAAGAGGAAGGCAGGTTATTGTTTATTCTGGGATGCTAATACAAGCTGCTGAGGACACCATTGAGATATTACCCTACTATGCAAAGTTTGAAGACTTTTGTGTCTATTGTGCTGCCTCTGTACCTCCATGGAGTGATACTGTGAACCACATTGTCCTCAGTCTTGGAACTGTGAAGACAAATAATGGATTCCAAACACCAAAAAATTGCTTTGTAAGACTTACGTAGCATCTCTGTGTGTACTATTATGAATATGTGCTACTTTCTAGTCATGTGTATGGCATGTGTCAGCTGCACAGTTGTCAGGTGAATTATATTCATTGTGCTCATAATGAAATTCATAACAATGGATAAGGGCTGCCCACCCACATGTGAAATACAGGAAGCCTTATTATTATTACCGTACCCTCGCGAAAGAGGGCCCACTACGGAATGTCGGCCCATCCCCCACTTTGGGCTCAAGTTCCTGCTAAGGTCTAGTGTTTACTCGAATATGCGCCCATGTGTAGCTGCCCTTGAAAACGCAGATAAAATCGCTGGTTTGTGAGGACTAAACTTCGAATATTCCGATAATTAACGTGCTAAACAGCCGTAAAAACTAAGCCTAGCTAGCTTTATGTCACGTTTCAGCACAAATAAACGATTGTACACGGCTAGCGATCGTAGCCACGCCCACTTATACGGTTGCACTCAACGACACATGGTGAAGTATCACAGCCGCCCAGTGGTAACCGCGCTTGAGTAAGGCTGAAATCAATGGTAGCTGCCGAATTAGGAAGCTAGTGTGGGTAACTTACCTGGGCGCTCTTTCGCATATAAATGCGATATTGATACCTCGAATATCGGCCCATCCCCCAATCTTGGCCCAATGTAAGGTACACCGCCCACGGGCCCTCTTTTGCGAGGGTACAGTACTGTTATTATTATTATGTGACACAACAATAGAGGTGTAATAGAATAAACAACAATTATAATAATAATAATAATAATAGTCACATGAAATAGTTCAAATAATACCGTAGAAACTGGTTGTTAAGCGCATGCGCTTATAACACGCGGCAGCAAGAAAATATTATGTGCTTAACAAAATGTATGCGCTTAACAGGAAGCATGCGTTTAGTTAATAGTGCTAACATACGGTAGGTGGGGTGTGTGTAAAGAAGGTGTCAAGAGTAGGAAGGCCTACAACAGTGGCCAAGAAGCGACCAGAGAGCGTAATTCTCGACATTTTCTTCTCCAGCCTACTTCTAGCCTTTTTTCTGGGCTCATGTAACCGATCACTCGTCATTCAGGTGGCTTGCTGGGCATATGCGCCTAACAAAGAGCGGTAAAGCTCGCACAAAACTATGCGCTTAATAAAAAGTATACGCTTAATAGCAAGCAGCGCTTAACAACCAGTTTCTACAGTGTATTAAAAGTCAGCATTTGATTGTCCACTCAGTCGAACAATGTGGATGATGTCTGCACACATGGCATATTGCGTATCACAGAACTTAAGGTAGCGTTGACCATGAAGTGAGTTAAAACCACAGAACGTAAAGGAGCAGAGAGATGACTGACGAAAGATAAATTTAACCAAACAAGAGGGACAAAGATCAGCAGAATGAAGCAGAGTAAAAGAACGACTATGTATTACATTAAAAAGGCTGTACATAATATACGATAACATTGTATGTGCACAAAAGGAGTACGAATGTGCACTTTGGAAAGTTACAGACACAGAAATTATTAATTGTAGTAGTCTCACTAAACTGATGCTGCTCAGTGTCAGTCAGTACCGGAGGAGGTTGGACACGATCATGTGTGCACAAAAAGTGGCCAAATAATCATAATACTGTATAAAAATTAATGTAAGTCATAATGTATAGCCTTCAAGAGGGTTTAAAATGTGAAAGCAGGTTGAAATCCACGAGAAAAGAAGGTCCAGCACCATACCCTGCCCACCCATCCCTCAAACATCTTGCAAATCAAGAAACTTATTCCTCAGAATGGCAACACTTGTCAATTGCAGTCAGCTTCTTTCGCTGCTACAACATTAGATCAACATGATTCATCTCCGTTTCAGCTTCAGATTTGGCCATACCTCACACACGTAAACATTTTAACCTCCAGCTACACTCACAAATGGAGTTCTTTTGAACGTGTGGCAGCATAATTACATACCAAGATCAAGTGACTACAGCGTAAATGTGCATCATGTCCAACCTCCTCTGAGTTAGTATCATATTGTATCACAGTAAAACCGCTCATATAGCCGCACCACCTGTGCGTGTATATACATGTACATGTATCATACCACCGGTTGCTGTCACGTGCAAGCATAGCCATAGAGACCTATCAGATCCAAGCTTTATACGCACGCACCATTGAATGAGAACTGAAGATTCAGCCAAAGTTCACCAGACCCATTTCCTCCTTGAGGGTAGGGTCTGGGGACAAGACTTCTCCATTTTTCAACGAAAATTTGTACCCCAAAAAATTATCTGACATAGCTCTGAATCATGATGGCACTATCAATACAATAGTCTGAAATGGGTACACCTCTCCAGTGCTAGCTATATAAGTACGCATGCTTGCAACTATAATGATAGTACAGTTACCATAATTATATGGTGGGCAATTTTCGTAGGGTGCCTTTTTAGTGGGAGACTGGCAGTCACGAAAATTTCAACTATGAAATTTAATGACTGGCGTAAGCCGCCATATATCGGCATGTACGTAATACCGGCACCCCTGCACTAATCATCGGCATCTAGTTTATGACGTATTTTATGGGATTATTTAAAGAGACATTGCTGAAGCATTTACGGACCTGAAACTTTCAATGGCCATTGCACACCAAGGGAAGTAAACAGGAAGAAAAGGATGATATTACTAGCAAGAAGGCATGGCGAAGAAGCTCTATGCCAAGTTTGATCAAAATCAGATGAAGCTCCTGGCGTCTAGAGGGAGAAACAGCTCATGGCGGCTTTACTGTGGTCTATAGCTAGCAAGAGCTAGAAAGATTATTATTCCATCATAGTTGCTCATAAGGTGGAGGCTGATGTCTAGAATACATCCAAGTCCTTCATGATTCCATCGTACTGTTGAAACAGCTCTAGTATCGATTTTACGTGCAGTACCAACACATTCATGGCTGCCGTTCAAAGATAACGCAAGTGATCGATATGAGAAGAGAGATATAGTGAGAGGACTTCCTGAGGTATCTGGGGATATTTTCCTATAATTTTATGGTAAGTAAGGCAGCAATAAAAGGCTTGAGAAGGCCCAGACACTGATAAATGGCACATTCGCCATTATGGAAAAGATAGGCAGTGCCGAAAATGTGTACCGGTTGCCGATAAATGGTTTCGTGATGTCTGTGCATCAGTGCCCATAGCTCATTGATTAATAGGGCCTACCTCTCTGTATTCTAGCTAATGAAAGCCTACTTCAAGAGCTTTCTTTTGGTGCAAGAACCAAGTTCATGCATATGTCACTCCTGGCAGGAGTTATAAATCGGGAAAATTTGTATGCCGATAAATGGCGGCTTACGCTACCAATATGCATATGCGGGCAATTGCTAAGGCTGGTCAGTGGGTGTGGCCGACAGCTGATCAATGCAATGAAGCCCAGCCAGTGTTACAGTATCAAGGTAGCATACCAAGTGCGTGGGCATGAGCATAAGGATTCGTTAATTTAATCAGCAAAACATAAGGGGATATGGGATGTGGCCAATGAAGCCATACAAGTGTTTTATTCATAGATGGGAGTGTTCGGGAAGAGCCAGTGAGATTGGCGACTGGAAATGGCCCCTGCCAGTAATAATAGGGGTAGGTAAGGTATGTTACCTATAATCCTATTCTCAAATGCTCAAAAGAATCACTGAAGAAGTTTACCTATAATTCCCACTACATTGCCCATTATGAACTGACTACCTTAGGGCTACGATTATTTGCGGGTACAAATTTTAGCGGATTTCGGAAATAGCGCATTTAGCGGGTACTCATTTTAGCGATTTTTCAAAATTAACATTCTATTTATTTGAAAATGTTGAAAATTTTAATTTAATGTTCGCAGGTACAATTTTTAGCGAATATTGGGCAAATTACTAATTTCGCTAAATTTAGTACCCGCAAACAAAAGTGTCCTTAAGGTATAATGTTAATAAAACTGATATGAGACACAAGTAGACTCAGTTACAAGTGTATAGCTATTTCAGCTTTACATGTGCTCGGATTCGAAAGTGGGTACCAGCTGATTGATCAACCCTTTAACAGTCCATAATCTGTAGTCCAGGCGTTGTAACAAAGGTCGATTAACAGCTACTTGTAATTGTGTGCCATAAAATTCTCAAAATTATGCCAGTTGATGCCTATAATGATTCTCAAATGGTTATATACACCTATTATGCTCAAAATTTTGCTGGCATAATTTACCTACCCCTACCAGTAATTATCCGCATCAAAGCAAGATCAAAAGATTTTCCTAAACTATTAACTGCATGCCTTTAGTATGACTGTCATCTACTATTGCCATGATACTAAGCGGGGAGGGGGGGGGTGGTCCTGTCATAAAATTTAATTATGGCAGTATTAAAGTACATGTAGCTTTGAAACACAATAGTAATCTCTTGCCTCAATCAGGCCACCACACTATAACTGTATTACATGAGTGACCCAAATAGGCCCCCATATATATAGTCGCGGATGTCAGTATAGTGCATAGTAGTAGTGAGACTAAGGTTTGAGGTAGTCTTATGTGCCACACTCCTCAATCGCTGTGGTGCACGAGACTACAATAATTACCAGCTTTGCAAACTATTTATCAGTAAGAAAACTTGATATTCGTAGTGGACAATAAAGTGACCATGAATTACCCTAGGACACAGGTTAAGGTTCCAATATTTCTGAAAGTAGAAAATTATGGGGGTGGATAGTGTCAAAAGTAGAGTCACTGTTTTGGAAGAGGGTGACTTCACTGAGGAGAGGGGTGGTTTCGACTGGAGGGGGTGCTTTTCTGTTGGAGGATACCACTGTATGTGGAGGAGGAGTGCATTTTGATCTCGAGGAGGCGGTCTAGCGCATCCAGAGTAGGGGGTCATACGTCGCTGGGGGAGGGGTGCATTTTGATCTCGAGGAGGGAGTCTACATCATCTGGAGTATATGGGGGTCACATACTATTGCTGGAAAATCAAGGAGGGGTATATTTTGATCTCGAGGAGGGCTCTAGTTCATCTGAAATAGGGGGTGATACTCTGATTGAACGAGGATGCATTTGATCTCGAGGGGTCCACTACTGAACGGAATATTGTGTTTTTGTGTGCATGCACAAATCCAATAACATTATTTTTGTCCAAAAATATTCGCACTATGCGCTGGTACCATGATGGTGCGAAACGCGTGCTGGGAAGCAAGTCGCTTGAAAATGAGTTGTTTCGGACAATTGCTGGTGGTGTCTCCTGTCATACAAAGGTTCAATAATTGTATGTGCTACAATTTTAATATATCCATATGAACAAAAATTTACTTACCAAATAATTATTAATATCAGCACTTCATCAAATGAATGTAGCACCTTTATACAAGAAACACCAGTAACACATCTACAGCAGTCTAAAATCACACTCTAGCTTCCCAGCCTATAGCTACATCCAAATTCAGGCCATGGCACATGGCGTGAAGATTTTTGACGCACATGCGCGAAAATGTGCCACACCCACAATGATAATAATAATAATATTATAGGGAAGTGAACCAGTTATGAAACATGTACCAGTTATGAAACAAAGAGCTATTTAGATCTAGTTTCACCTAAAAGTCAGTTTATAACTCACTGTTTCATAACTGGTTCATTTACCTTATTACGTGCGAATGGTATTATGACGTACTTCTATCGGCAACTGCTAGCTCCACTCCATTGCTTCAAATATGCCCCTCCTCCAGTGGAGGTAGCAGACCCCTTGAGATCAAATTACCCCTTGTCCAGCGAAAGTACATGTATGACCCCCTCCTCACGATCAAAATGCATCCTTCATCCAGCTAAAGTATGACCCCCTCCTCGCAATCAAAATGCACCCCTCCCCCAGCGAAGTATGACCCCCTACTCCAGATGAGCTAGACCCCTCCTCGAGATCAAAATGCACCCCTCCTCCACATAAAGTGATATCCTCCAACAGAAAAGCACCCCCTCCAGTCGAAACCACCCCTCCTCAGTGAAGTCACCCTCCTCCAAAACAGTGACTGTACTTTTGACGCTATACACCCTCATAGGGGAAAAAATTATGGGCTTGGACTGAGGCCATATTAATTATTATCTATAAAGAATTAGCCGCAGATAGTAGACTTACATTATTTATGCTACGTCCTACTTTCCTTTAGTATTCGTCTAGTTAGCGGCAGCGACGTCGACGATGGATCGGCAAGAAGAGTGCCAACTCGATCGAAAAGGAAATGACCACACCCAATATCGAAATAAGGCAATTTCCTGTCTAAATAGAGTATATTATATTCATTTCCGGCTTACGGACGACGAATTGCCCATGCGCATAATATTAATCTATCATAGTCTCACGGAAGTTCCCCTTAAACAATTCATTCCAGATACATGTATGCCAAGAATGTGTCTTATAGAAGATGCTAAAAGTTTTAGAGGAGCACAATCATGAGAATTATCAAGGCCAGGTATAATAGCCTATATACAACCCCTCACCACATACATTTGCTTCCTAGATACCTAGCTAATAATTATATTATTAATATGATTATGTAAACAATATCATCATGTGCACAGAGTCGTGTCTCTGCCTATCTCTCCTTCCTCCTTTTCCATCTTGAGTGGATGAAGATGACTCCATGTTGCAATTGGTTCTCCGTCACTTGCTGGTCTTCCTCGATCAAACCAGGAATCACTTCACATGATCATTGATACAGGTAATTGTACATGTTTGCATGTCCCGTAAAAATATCATGACATTGTTCAACTAATAATAACATTTAGTGCATACAAACAGTGCCAATGGTCTGGGTATGGGAGTTTAATACAGTAGCAGCTAGGAGGGAGACTAGCTAGTGACATGCACTTTCCTTCGATCCTTAGAACCGGTGTGCATGGGAATTCTCCTGATTATAATAATATTATCTAGCTACTCAACATGCCTTATTACTGACAATTAGAAGAGGCAGTCTGCATCTCGGAGAGCTGTTTTGTTATGGCCCAGTGCACATACATGTAAAGGTAAAAGTTACTGTAGCTGGTGCATAGTTATACGTATAAATGGCAGAAGTCCGCTATTGATCATGAGGTCCGGTATCCATTAAGTGTGGTTCCACAATCATGATCGTTAAAATTTTGAGATTGAATTTTTGTCTACTAGCTATAAATGGAGGCATTTTATACAGTTAGTGGGCACATGTTGTAGCTGTCGTGTCTCTCGACATGAAGAAGTTGAAATGTATGATCATATTTTTCCCGGGTCAAAGTCAATTAGGGTCATGTAGCTAATAATTAAATTTGTTGAATTTGCATACTGGGGCAGTGAGTGGAGGCATCTCAGATCCGAATAGCCGATTGGTTATGAAAGGATCGAAAGCCAGTGCCCATAGATAACTAACTGGTGTATGTCACACTCCATGGCTGCTGTAATAGTGAGTTACTGTTGATACGTACACCGCAATGTTATGTCAGATATTAAGAATATTTATTATGTGTACAGGGATCCATGTAACTATTAATCATGTTCAAAAGCTTTGCAGATTCATGTTGAGTGCTTGCACACACTTGAATTGATAAGATAATAATCTTTGTCTGCAAGCTGCTTAGCACGATTTGAAGGTATTCCTCTTGATAATATCTCTTGGTATATTATCATAGGTGGCAGAAGCAGGGGGGGCATCAGGGGCAGGCACCCTTTCCAAACCACCCTGAAGTAGGGACAGTGCCCCTCCCCCCGTCCAGAGCCACTGAAGCCACATGCAAACACATGCTATCTATGACTGCCATTGTCGTTTGATTCTGGTATCTTGAGTAACTCAGGAAAAAGTTAACGTTACCTTGGTCACATTATTATCCAAACATAGAAGAATGAATGAATAAATTATTAAGGGTACTTAGTCTAGCTTTATGAACTATAATTCTGCACACACTAAATTGAGCCCCTCCTACTCTCGACATCTTCCTCCACCTATGTATATAATATACCCAGAGTCCAAACAATGACAATGTGACCGGTATAAGCCACACTAAAACAATTAGTACAAACCACATGACATTGTGCTCTAGAAGTTTCTTGCACCCCTAGGGTGCATGATACACCCTATAGCCGCATTACAACAGCCAGGGTAAGCACAGTGAATTTTTAGAATCCAGAAATCTCTTTGCCTCTTCAGTATTCAGGGGGGGGGGGGGGGCAGACATGCTATATACATGTAAAACTAGATGCAATTCTCGGGGGTAGGTATAGGAGAGAGTGGGGATGAGAAAATGAAGGAGAGGCACACCAATCCATTGTGTGCCGGGGTTTGTAACTGTTACAACTCTTCCTGATCCCTATAATAATAATAATTATTGGCAGCAAACAGAATAAGGCCAGACCAATTAAATAAGTTGTTGCACGGTCCAATTTTTACTGCACAATATCCGAGCAACAACAAATTAAATTGGTCTGGCCTAATGGGAGATATCAAGACTGAAATTGAAATAATAGGCAAGTCTTAAATTGGTAAATAAAAATTAATGTCTATATTGGAAAGCAGAAAAGTCAAGTGTGGTTAAACAGAAAAATTTAATAATTAATTCCGAGCTAAGCGAGGTCCTCTACTCGGACTTGGCCGAGATCGTATGGCTTCAATGGCTACTTTTCGTGTGCCCTCTAAAATTTCGTTCTTGCTCACCAAGGTGAATCAAGCTCCATCGCCAGCTCTAAGGATTTCAAACACGGTCAGCTACATTCACGAAGAACCACGGTAGTCACAGATCCACAGTTTTTCTGATTTCGTGCAACAGACCATAAAATGGTACGTCGACTTTAAAACTTCGCCTTTCTTCGTACAATTCGATACTGATTACTTTTCAGTAGCAGCAAACGTCAAACATGGATTTCTATCTTGTGAAACTCTCACAGAGTGTACCTGGCTACAGCACCGCTGAACTGAATCATCCCCAAAAGTCTTTTTCACAACGTTCAAAATGATCGTCTTCTGTTGATTGGAGATCTCTGGGCCGTTTGCTTACATCAGCGATATTAGACCTTGTGGGCTACCTATTCGCTAACCCTTAGCTTCAGTGCTGTCACCAGCGTCTTTCAGTTGAAACTTTTGTAATCGTAATACTTGACTATGGAGTATCTAATTGCTATCTAAGTTAGCGCAAAATACACCCCCTACGTTACATGCACGTGGTCAGGAGTACGTACATGTACATGTGATGTGCATGGCCATTTTCACTTATTTAGATGATTTCCGCTTATAATTATTTGAGCTGAGCAAGGATGTTTATGCACGAAGTGTACCGCTAGTATAGCTAGGCAGATATAAGAAAATTCCAATGAGAAGAATAGATTCCAAATAAATAATATGGGTATGTAGTGGACATGACCCGTCCTTCTTTTGCCCTTCTGGGCCACCTTAGGAGATATGCACGTCCTTGTGTGCAGATTATAGATTCACTAGCTTTCATTAATATTATTAATTATTGAGCAAGCTTGCTATATTATACAAAGTTCTGTGGAGTGCTGTATATACAGTCCTGGATGAGATGGTAAAGGATTAATTACTAAAAAGTGTCACCACAATTGAAAGGATAACCAAGATGTGTGCAATTGCAAGTGTCAATTATTCACTTTTTGGGCCAATAATGGCCGGATTATTCTTTTGGTGTGTATGCATGAGACATGGTATACTATTTACCTCCATGGCATGAAAATATTCTAGTTGATTCATCTCAAAAAGTTTTAAAGATTATCCTGCAGGCAATATAATATTATATAATAACGTTGATCTCATTGCATCTTACACCAAGTCTGGCACAATACACACGATCGGATGGAAAATAGTTAATAAAAAAATTAAATAGTAAATAGTTACTGTATTAGACTTTATCTCAGATTAATAATATAACATCACAGAGCAAATTCAATACAGAAAAAATTTATCAACACACATTCAATTTGACACTGTAACAGTGTTTCAACAAAACACATATTATTTGTCTACAATTATAATCATCAATAGTTTGTATACAGATCCACCAGACTACAAAATAACACTTACTGCAAATTAATTTACTGTAGTACATTAATTTTTATAATACAAAGTTCCTTTTCATAATCAACACATGCACTATACACACAAAAGTATATTAATTTTATACTTTATCTCAGATTAATAGCGATTATTAAGTTTATAACATCACAAACACAACAATACAGAAAAATAAACAATATTGTCAACACACATTATCATGATAGTGTACATATAGCATCTATTTTGCACACACACAATGCCATAGTTATTGACAATTGAATAATTTTAACAATGTGTTGTTGCAAGTTGCAAATATGCAAGTTTGTAAAAAATTAATGTAACATAGCTATAAGTTGATGGAAGTGTAATGTGTGTACGTTTGTACGATAGATATAATATTAGTATGATCATGAGTGTTGCAGCAATGTCATGCAAAGCGTATAAATGTTTGTATAGAAATGTTTAATTCAATATTGAGCAAGAATCTGTTGAGCAAGTTGTTGGTACCCCACCATGGGTGAACGTAGGGCATTAGCTAGCAAAGATAGAGTCGGTCGTGGTTCATCTCTTCTAAGCCAAGTAGAAAGCATGACTCGAAATTGATCATCGATGCTGTGACTAGCTGTTTCAATGGCATCCAACGTCCCTGCACCTATTTTCAATTGTAAGCCGATGTTGTACCATTTCGCCCTCGCCTCCCATGCAGCACTCAGCATCTTCTCTAAATCGTCGATGCTTACATGTACCTCTTCACCGAACCAAAGTTTGTGTGTATCTTGAAGATCAATAGCTAATCGACATCGATCACACTTCATAACAACAGGATTTTCCTCATCACACTTAGCTGGGGCAGAGCAAGAACAACGAAATCCAAAGTAGATGCCAGCTCCAGAGCCGTAGTTAAGAGTCCTACTGACACTAACCAAGGACTGCTCTAGCTCACGGCGGATCTTGTTGCAAACAGCTTTGGCATTGCTTTGCTGTGCGGATCTAGCATGGTCTGTATCAGCAGAAATGCAGACTTCAAGAAAAGAGATAAAGAAGGTGATTCTGACTGTGTGATGCTCTGGGCCAACATGAAAGCTCACCTGATCACGATATATAGCATCATCCAGAAGCCTCCAGCGAAGGCGGTTACCAGCAGGGCCCATCAGGTCAGCAATGAGTGCTCCAAACATACCTTTTGGGCAGTAGCCACACTTGAAAAGAATGCATACAGAAGGAATGGCTGGTGCAGATTCCGTAGCTGAAGGACGTGGACGCCTTTTGAAGATATTGGTGAACTTTCGAATTACCTTGGATGTCTTCTTGCCTTTAGAGGTGGACTCTATTTCAATCTGAGCTGGAGCATGGGCAAGAACACAAGGCACGATGTAGTGTGAAGGAGTCTTAGACTCTTGTGGCTGGTCTTGCCGCTCTTCATCCTTGTAGATAGGAGCAATGACGCGAAGATGCTTTAGAAGAATCACAAGCTGCTTTCTAGACAATGGCTCATTGGAACGACTAGAAATCTCATCGATGATTCTTGCTGGAAATATGCCCTTATCTCTGAATTCCTTTGAAGCGTGTACATCTTGAGTCTCCTCGAATGTGAAGGTGCGACTGATGAGTGCAGTGATCTTGTCAAAAATCAACTGTGGGTCGCAGATGACAATATCGCTAAGCTCTGGTATTTCACCAAAGTAGCGAATCACACCCAACTTAGTGTGAAGGAACCACAGGGCTTCCTTTAGCTCCTCATCACCATTGATACCACAGTCCTTAGCCATACTGAGACAGTCGTCATAAGAAATCACAGAGCTCTCTATAAGCCTCAGTGAAAGCAATAGGGCTAGCCAAGGAGCTGGAACAGGGATAGTGAATGCTGGATCACTTGCAATTTTCTCAACCAGCTGACGAATATTAACTGCATCAGTTTCATCTTTTGATAGATTATTAATCGTCAGTACTGGCTCATCCTCTGAAGCAAATCGAATGATACCACCATCCTTCTGAACATAATCTGTCGCACCCAAACACTCCTTTAGCTCTCTTTGAACCTTGCGTATGTGCTTGGCATCAGCTTGGTCCTTGTGTGTTCCAACAAGGACTACTTGAGGCTTGATTGGTATCAGCTTACTGTGATTGCAACTGACCTGCACATTGCTACACATGGATGCAATGCTGGCTAAAGATTGGAGAATCGATTCCAAGACAGTGAAGCTAGACTCATAGGTAACACTTTTCTTCGATAGAGACTCTACATACTGCACTCTATACTTCTGATCGAGCCTGTCTGGTAACTTGAATACGATAAAGAAGATGGAAGGGCCTGCAATGATTGCTGGTAGTACTTCTTGAAACTCGGGCTGTCCACCCACATCAGTGAAGTAGAGATTCAATGCATGCTTGAGAAATTCTTCTGCAGTAGCCCACTCTTTACTTTTCAGAGCTTTTTGAAAGACCTCCAGTGGAACTTGATATCCAGGAATACGGGGTGGAGACTTCTTATGTTTACCGAACTTGAACAATCCCATTCCAGATACAACAGCCATTTTAGGCTCCACTGCAATGGGCTGACGGTTGGTCTCAGCTGCTGTGGTGCTTGTATCTTCTGAACTCAGCCCCTCAGATGTAGTGGGAGCCAAGTCTGAAGTGCTGGTCGGTGGCATTTGTGACTCAAGCTGCTCTATCGCTAGTGACGGTTGAGAAGAGAGAATGGCTTTCAGCATCATTACTGCTTCTTGGCTTAGAGTGATAATCTGCCAATTGATCTCTGATCTGGGAGCCTGGGGTGCCTTGGGAGACTGGGGAGCCAAAGCAATTGTGAAGGAAGATTTCTTGATAACAACCTGGAGAACTCGCTCGGCAACACCGGTGCTGGGCGTTTCAGAGATGAGGTACTCGTCATCAGCTGATCGGGGAAGCGGTCTTCCAGTGATGCGAGAGAGAAAAGTTGATTTTCCAACTCGCGGTGGACCATTCAATAAACAGAGGGCAAAGTTCAGATTCGCCTTTCCCTTCTCTCTCATTATCCTTTCACAGATTGTGAGGTGACGCATTTCCTCCTCTGCAAAAGTTTCATAGTGCTATAATTTCCTACCAAGTCCTAAGTTTCTCCTGAATCTGTCAGGAGTAGATTAGATAGGAGTGTTGAACTACTGTACAAATGCTGCAACTAATAGCGTTCCATAGGAAAACGTAAATATAATGGCAATTGTCCTTGAACCCAGGCTCACTTTAGGGGGGAGCCTGGTAGCTACACACTGTCTGAGCATGCACATGTGCCAAAATTCCCAGAAATCCCGGTATTTCACATTTTTGTCCATTTATTGGTCCGTAAAAGTGAACTTTGTCCCCAGAAATATGCTTAAAAATCGACAATGTTGGCTGTGGTTCGGGCTAAGGATGCTTATTGCAACAAATCTAGATTTCACAAGCAAGCAATATTGACAGAGAAAAAATAGAGAAGCTATATGTGAGAAGTTCTACTACTTTTATTGAACGCTCTTGGTGAATAATTGGGACTGTCAATACAAGCAGTTGTTCAATGGAAACGAAGGGATTTTATCAGATCTCTGAAGCTTAAGAAGGTTCATTAAGGATTCGATATTTCTAAAGCATTCTGTACTGCAGACTGTATTCGCTTTCATCTCATTTTTAAGCTTCACTGACTTTGGATGCTTAGTATACCTTATCCATACGTGTGTGGTAGCGATAGTATCCAGTGAATTATAGTAGAAATCTTTGCACATGCGCAGGTAGTGTGCACCAAGGATTAGTTGGGATCGAGGCTAAATGGCAATCAGTCCTGTAGCTGAGTTAAGTGTAATGCCAGATAAACACAGTCAGGCCACAGCTGCAGCTACATAGACAGAGAGAGAGAGAGAGAGTGCTGCACAGGGAATCAGTCATTTTACACTAGTACACTGTACACCACTGGGTAGGGTAGGACTTAATATGACCACTATTCACTATGCTGGTGTTTGTGACATCCATCCTACCGAACGCATTTACAAGCAGTTCAACATTCCCATATCTCATCTACAGTTCATTCAGAGGTGACTTAAAGTCACTTGCATTAACGAAGTGGTCTCTTAGTTCTATGATCATTTTTTTCATGTTGAAAATCTTTGGTAATAATGCACGATATTGTTTGGCTAGCTGCCATGTAAACATTCTACATGTACGTTTACCATAGAACATGGTGCTGGGTACCTAACTGCTATATAGTGAAACCCCGATTAACGGACACCCCTCAACGGCAGACACCTGCGATATAACGGACAATTCTGAATGTCCGGATTATATTTCCATAGACTTCAATATATTCAAACCCCTCAACAGCTGACACCCCGCTATTTCATATAACGGACACTTACTTTGGTCCCATTCGAGCGCAATAGTGAATAACGTTGCATAACGGACGTAATACCTTTAACATTATTGCAAATAATATTGTAGTAAAATAAGTGGTGTATGGGACAGTCCTTTTAGTGCACTGAGTTGTGAGAATGAAGTACAATGGAATGTCTCCAAAGTGGACACCATTGGGACCAAAAATTTTGTCCGCTGTAGCGGGGTGTCCTTAGCTCAGGGGTTAGTGGTTGACCACGCCCCTCCTACAATCGCGGCCAGCTATGATCAAGCACTACTGTGGACGATGAAAAAGACTGTTGATGAGAGATCTGTCAACTGACAGCTTCTAAACAAGAATTTGAGATATGTTTAGGCTTTACTGTAGCTACTGGTCACTGAAACTGATCCATTTTTAAATTAATGGTGGGTATCATGCTATAAGCGCTAATTGGAGGGTAATTGAGCCGAGCATGCCCACGCGGTAATGAACTTTGCATATTCCTCCTTCCCACAGTAATGACTATGCCTGTGGTATTCAGCCAGTATTCTAGACACTGACACTCAAGACTCTGAGCAGATTTATTTTAGTAAGGGTGGCATGATTATGCAAATAAAACGCAAGATCGATCTTTACCAGAAAACCGTGCTAAAATTAAAATCATAAGTATTTTTAGCTCGCATCCAGCTCGAGTAGACGGCAAGAAACAAGAAAAGGTACAAGTATCTACAGCAAACTTGAAGGCTAGGCCTATAGTCTGGGTGCAATTAAGGACTACATTACTATCTGATTTTAGTAGCTAAGCTAGCTGTACAATTCTGTAGCCACATAGTAGTCAGAGTGGCCTCAGTAGCAAAGTCCCGATGCACTGGGGATGAATCATGCTGATTGCATGGTACGCAACAGTTACTGTTGTTTGTACTCCTCATCCCTTGACTTTATAGTGACAATAAACTGAATCATCTGAGTGATAGATAGCTGCTTGTACATGCACTATGGATCGAAGATAGTAGAGTGCAGTCTGGCGTAGCGAAGGTCAGCTACGCCCGACTAAGTAGAGGGGGTAGTTTCGCACAGTGTGGCTAGCGAGACTAGTAGAGGGGCATCCCAATCCTTCCCCTCTACTAAGTCTATCTATGCTGTGAGCGAAGGCTCACCCCCTCAATGATTTACATCACCCTAGTACAGATAAAATATATCATAGAATCTTGCAATTATCCCCCCCCCCTTCGCACATAAGCCCCCTGCATTTTTAGCTCAAGTTCCTGCATAGGTAGTTTTGTCTTGTGTATAAGCCCCCCCTCTTCCTGACTCAGTAAAATTTAGAAATTAGAATCCGTAAGCTAAATATAAACTAGCCATTTGTGTCATTTTTTGCCTCAATTTATCTTTTTTTTTTCTTGAGCTTTGACAACCAAAACAATAGCCATAGAGATTGTGCGGCCTCGTGGTATTCGACAGTTGGCACTGGTCGTCACACGAAAATATAAACAACCCTGCATATAAGCACCCTCCCCGGTTTTGCCCAATGCTAGTATGCACGAGTGGGGGGGAACGTAATTGCAGGATTCTACGGTAGTTGCAAAATTGCTTTGTTTGGGTGCCACAAGCCATGTTTTAGAGTAAGTGGTCATCCCTTCAAAGAAGCAAGTACCAATTCCAATATCTAATTCAAGAATGAAATAAAAACTGATGCAATACCTGGCTCTGTTTCATACGGAAAGACGTTTCTATTTGCAGCTACAATGTTAGCATAAAAGATGATTCCGTTCAGTGATCCAACAGTGACGGTCATATTCAAGAAGGCAGTCTGGTAGAAGTGTCGCAGGTCACCAGGCAATGTATGCACATGTATAGGAAGAAATCTGACTCTGGCTTTCTTTGCTGAGTCTTAGGGCCCTCTTTTTATAGCATGGCTACAGCAAACAGTGCAAGGGCTGGGGCAGACATAAATTAGGGTGACATAAAAGGGAATAAAGACAAAAAAGTTACTGTTACAGTATAATGAATTGCTATTTGCATAAATAACGGTACATTATACATGTATATGTACATCTCTTGACAGTTAGTCTCCATTATAAAATTAATGCATACGCATGACTCTGTGGTACTACATGTACATGTGTTTTCATGTGCCTACTGTGTTGAAGGAATTATTAGCTTCTAGAGTTACTAATCAGCGTTCTGATACTATACTAGAAAATGCCACCCAACCCTGTTGTTCAATAGTAGTCAAAAATTTAATGCTGACTATCACACACAATACTGGCATTGCTGGGTGCTCACAAGTACTTTGGCTTCTCACAGAAAGGTCAAAGACATGGTGGTTGACATGCTTTAGTGGTTGTACTGGTGTACACAGTACATTATCAGGCCTTCGTTTAGAAAGTATTCCAAAGGGGGGGGGGGCACAGCAAGCTAATATGAGATCAAAGGGGGGGGGCAAGATTATTTTCCATGTACGTAAGCACATGATTTCTAGGGGGGTCTGGGGGCATGCTCCCCCAGGAAATTTTTGCATTTTGGACTCCCTGAGATTGCTTCTGGTGCACTCTCAGGCACTGCATTTGGGGGGAGGGGCGAGCATCCCCTGCCCCCCCCCCCCCCAAATGAAGCCCTGATTATAATGCATGGGCCATTGTACACACATACACCTACACTGTTAGATTCCAAGTACACATTATTGTACTTAAGATCAAGGTGGCAACAAAAAATTATCCCTCCACATGGGCACTACTCACATCATGTATTCTTTTTAATAACCCTAGCCACCCTAGGCTTGAGTTTAACCCTACAGGAAACATGAACTGACAAATTTTCTAGAATCTGGGAAGCTAATTCTGATATATATCACTATAATATATAGAATGATTACTATAGAATGAGATAGCTAATCAATCTTAGACTATCAATGTGTTTCTGGAGAAGGCTGTTTGAACACCACAAGCTCTGGAGCATTATTAAGGACTGTCCACACTTGATAAGCTTGTAAATGGCTCGTTTGCGGTAACCACACCTGTCAGTGCGGCACCCTCCACTAATTTTTGCAGTATACCTATGTGGGTTAAAGGTCGATTGCTCTGCTGACTCGGCAGGAATGGCTCTTGCAAATTTAATATAGAGAAAGAGAGTGTCTGGAGAGGCGGACAGGAAAACAGTACTTTTACGTTACCTTGAGAGTGTAGAGAGGTTTATCGTGATGTAAATAGCTTATCTACCAGATTGCATCTTCTAAAATAATTCATGCTACTATTTATGAACGTGTATAGTCCGTACTTACGCTAGTCAAAACCATGTTTTTTTATTGTACTGTATCTACCTTTGTATGCTAGCTATCAAAAAGCAATCCGATGAAAAGTTAGTATAGCTTGTTGAGAAAGTATAGATGCCGTTAAGGCTGGCTCACAACACATGGAAGTAGATCACCTCCTCGAGGGTTACCTCGCCAGAGGATATTAGTTTAGGAAGCCACCAAAGTGTACGTGATGTCATTCTGAGGGCGTGGTCACCATCTTTGTGCAGTGTAAGGCTACTAGTTTTTGTTGGTACTTTTACTTTATCTATAGCCCCGTTTACACTAGGCCTTTAAACCAGCTTGGAAGCCAGCTTAGTTTAAGCTGGCTTAGTGTAAACATGCTAAACCGCTTTACAAGTCGCCTTCTAAACCTGTTTGTAAACCACATCTGTGAGGTGGTTTGAAACCGGTTTCAAACTGGTTTAGGATAGGTTGCTATACAAACTGTCCATGTGTAAACGCTCTAAGCTGGCAGGCCCTACGTGTAAACGCGATTAAAGAGCAGCGGTTTAGTCTAAGCCAGCTTGTATGTGTAAACTTGTGACGGGGCTTATATGTCATTCAGAAGTGGAGATATCAACATCTAAAGTTACCCTACATTGAGTAAACTGAGAGAGAGTTCTTGACTGATATGCTTCAGGCATGAGTGGCCATGAGGGCCTAAGAGAATAGGCTGAATGCTCAACCTTGTAGCACAACACAGCACTGCACAGCTAGTAAAACTTACCAAACTCACCTAAATCCTACCTGTTGTGCTGTTTACAATGTGCATGTGCATGGACACTCATGTGCAATTCAATGTGGTGAGCAGAGTGAACCTTTTGAATGGCTAGCTTCAAACTAAGGCTTCAAATTCTTTAGATAAGTAATGGCAATGAAAGTGATGAGGGGAGCATTAATTTTTATCACATCTCCAGTAGCAACTCAAAATGATGCATATAAACACAATATGCACATGCTAGCCTCAAAGAGAAAGAAGCCCAGATCAGTGTGCTAATAGAGTAGGCTGTTTGCCATGGAGTACCCTGCATAAGCCTACTAGCACTCTTATCGAGGCTTTTTCTAGTTACTTTAAACTCTCATATGGCCACTGAATGAGTCATCAGTGTTGCATGTGATCAAAGCCTCCCAGGCTCTCCACCTCCCTTGCCATGAACAATAATTTCGCATAAATGAATCGTGCGTACACCTACATGTACTACCAGGGAGTAGGTGCTTGCCCAGGACACTACGGTAATACCGTATAGCTGGAAATATTGGCGGGAATTAAATTTGGCGGTTGAGCCCAAAATCGCTATTGCAAGACTATTGGCGAATTTAAATTTGGGGGTTCGGTACGGGATAGCCATACGTATATATGTGAGTAGGAAATTTTGGCGGATTTTAATTTGGTGGTTGTAATATAGACTGCCAAACCGCCAAATTTAATTCCCCGCCAAATTTTCCGGCTATACGGTAATAAATTTGCCACACCTACACCCTTGTTCCAAACTTTTGTCTAGAAGCTATCATGCCTTAGCCTACCCATTGTGAGTTTGATGTGAGTTGGTAGCCTGTCCCCCTCTCCAAGTTGACTGACGTCTGTTACTATCCACTCAGCTGGGTGACCACCACTGCATGCTGAAATATGAAATTATAGTAAATCTGATTTCACCTAGTACCATGAACCTCAATTTGTTTGGGTTTCCTAATGACTGTGTTTATACAAATAAAACGCAAGATTTAATTAGTGCAAGAAAATTCATACTCTAGGACTTTTCATAGTATATCTTTATGTAGAGTGTGACCAAATTTACCAGAAATTGTAGATCTCACAAGCATCCGAAGGATGTGCAGTGAGATGAGAATTCCATTAGTGACAAGGCAAGTATATGACATTGTGTATTTGGCCCTAAAATTGCTTCCAATTTTAATAATCAATAGCAAATTTTTGAAGATAAATAAAAATAAAATTATATGAATTTCAATTATTCCATCTCTATACGGTACCGTGATCACGTGGCCTAAGTCGGCCTAAAATTTTTGCTCCCCGCAAGTGAACTGCGTCAACACAGAGCTGCCAATAATCGATGTTTTCTAACAACGCCGCATAACTTGAAGCATTGCCAACGTTGCACTCAAAGCGCAGTAAGCTAGTGGATAACCTTCTATCTATAAGGCCAGGTTCTGAACTCTTAGTGCGCATCCGACTAACGGCCTCTTATCGCTCATGGTTGCGGTCAATTAGCGCTTGTACTGTGACGTCATATCGTATTGAGCACGTAGAAGCCACGGCGTTGGGGCTGCATAGCTGCAGATTGGAGCTCAATATCTCGAGCAAAAGCCGTCCAGGGTTGTTCCACCCAACATTTCGCAGGTCTGACAGCAAGAAGGTGATCGCTGGGATGGATTTCGAGGATCTGTCGGAGGGATTACGAATACGTTTGTTTGTTTTGAACTTATATGCGGAAGATTAGGCCATCAGCACTCCAAAAACAGTGTCTACGTGGAATAAAACTTGACCAGAACGCTATCTTCACAATCCCTCCGATGAAAGTTTAGATCACTATCTTAGGCTTCTTACTTCATAGTTAAGGTCAGCTGAAAGTTGCTACTTCAAGGTTGGAACTCGTGATTTAGCAATCTAGAGGGCGTGGCTAAACACCGTGCATAGTGCTTAATTAATTAATTGGTTGCGGTTGAATAATTATTAACATCAAAGTACTTGAGTCAGTCTTTCATTTAAACACCATGATGAGGCCTCTATCCTTTTATTAAGAGGCAGCACCAGCCTTTGAAATATGACCATTTCAGCAGTAGTTTCCAGTTGGTACCTGGCCTTAAGTACACTGAGCAGCTCTGACTGAAAAATGCTGCTGCCCAAGTGGTGTGAGTCCAAACTAGTATTATCAATATCTGGCATAAGAAATAATTTCTGCAAAGAAAAAATACACACGTATGTTTGTGTGTCTGTTGAGAAAAATAATAATAACACTAATGTTATTATTATATTATAGCAGTGTTAGTTTCTTGTCTGGACTGCCTACTCCACTTCACTGTCGCAGCGTATGATCTTAGCGTTGTTATAGTGATCATCATGCAAAATAGCCCAGGTCAAAGGAAGTGAGAAATTAGACCTGTGTGTCTCAGTAGGATTCAACATTATTATATCACAAGTATAAACACAATTGAATAAAATTGAAGAATGAAGTAGGAATGGCAGGATCAAAAAGTACACAAACAAGAGATAATAGCATCTACCAAGGGCTTATCGAGCCGCCGTAGGCGGCGAGAGGGCATGTAACCTGCATAGTGCTAACGTAGATGGCGAAATCCTAATTGTTACTAAAAATAGCAAAACGTTCAATGAACAAACTAGTATAGGCAACGTTTGTACCTGGTTTTATAGCGACCTACTTCCACGCTAAACCTTTGTTGGCAGCACCAAAGATCCAGAAGGCAACACCAATCGTCGAGACAAGTGAAAACAAGGCTATACTCGAGTCGATCAGAGACGGTGGTGGTGAAAAACAGCCCTGAGCTGACAAAACGCCATCACATGCTGTATCAGACTAAGCTGGGGTCATGAGACGTCGAAAGTCTCTGTTCTAAGCTAGTCTTCAATACAACAAAACCAGAAGCTTACACCATCGCTTCTGTCTCTGTCGTTGGGCGGTAAAGTGAACAGGAGCTTTACACTGCTGGAGACTCAGACTCGGCTCGATTTTGTTTCTGACACGTGGCAGCGTTGAGAACCACCTGAAAGGACCATGATAGCCTCTCTTCTTTGTCAAATCTCGAAAAGAACGGGCTGACAAGCCATCATAGCTAGTCAAAAAATCTATTTTTAGTAACATGTTAGATTTCGCTGTCTACGTACGTTACATGCCCTCTCGCCGCCTACGGCGGCTCGATAAGCCTTTGCATCTACTATACATCCCTACGCTTGCTTTTCTCTACTATTGTGCACCTATTAATCATGGTTGACGTGTTTGTTGAGTGCGGTATGTGGGAGACATTCGTGCAGGTTGTTCCCTAGTTGTCACGATGGTTTGGGTTTATCAGTTTTGATTCAATCGCATTATTACTGGTTATTTTTGTACCCCTCAAAAAGCAAGCGTAGGGATGTATAGTAGATGCTATTATCTCTTGTTAGTGTACTTTTTGATCCTGCCATCCCTACTTCATTCTTCAATTTTATTCAATCGTTTCTATACTTGTTTCTGTTCTTTTTTATTGCACTTAGTGTAATTTATCAATGCCATCTTACATGGTTTGCTCACAACTGGAAGATGGGAGGTGCGCAAAATTCTTTGCCACGCCCCTCATTAACTTGCGTTCATAATAATATTAAATATTATTATGATGATGAATAGTATAAAATCTATGATCGATCCTGCATAGCACTAGCTATATAGCGCTGCAAGCGCTAGCGAGTAGCTCGCCCGGCTATGCCTAGCGCCTTACCGCTCCTCGAGCCTTGAACCTTCATATTCATAATCGGTCCAGCCATAGATATTAGAACATGGGGACTCTAATATCTATGGTCCAGCGCGCCTTTGCATGCGCTAGCGATGTACGAGCTAGCAATAGCTAGCTCGCCTCAGCGCGGTGCCTAGGGCCAGGCGCTGTCATGTCACATGACTTCACCATGGCAACATATTCCGGGCATGCGCATTATTATCACAAAATAGTGTATCAGACACACCCATTTGATAATGCGCCGTACACACCCACTATTACGTAACTGTTGAGATAACGCCAAACTAGCGTGCCACTGCACTGCGCGCAACAAAATAGAGTGGATTTATATCAGAACTAAGGTGAGAGGTCCAGACAGTCTTGAGTTAGCCATGGAAATGAGAAAGAAAGAAAGAAAGAAGAAAGAAATGGCCTAGTTTTTGAACATCTGGTTCTGACGTGTACAACTATTTTGATGAATGATCTTGGTCTTGTTAGATGCACAATTTGCTGGAAATTCTGATTTTCACATTTAGAAATTTTACAAAATTACCTATTTTGAGATATTTGGGTATTTGTAATGTATTACATATAATATGGCATATCCGGGCCATCCCTACTTAGGCCACACCAAATTGATTACCTGTTTCTCGGATCCGGCGGGTCCCTTTTTGTAGAATTCAGCAAAAAAGTATAAATTAGTGGGTGTGGTCATAATTATGGGCGGTGCGCATGCGCTATGTGGATTGTGGAATGCTCGTGGACATTAATTGGAATTACTGGTATTCTCATGGTGAACTGAACTGATGGTGCAGAAAGTATGGCTACCTTATCAGTCTGGCTAAGCGTATTGGTTAAGCATGGCCTGGAAATCATTATACCGCAAACAGTTGTCAAATGCCTGTGGGAAGATACATTTGGAGAAGTTGAATGTGATGGATGTCAGTGTTGAGAAGGTGCAAATAGCTTCAAATAGTTGTAGTTAAAAAAATTTTAATGAGATTCATTTTTTTTATTTTTTTTTTTATTTCCGCCACCCGGGTCACTATTTCTGGCTGGTCTGTTCGAGAAACAGGTAATCAATTTGGTGTGGCCTTATAGAGCCTACCGACTCTATGATAAGATGGAGTGAACTCAGGACTGAACTAGGATGTCTTATGAGTATTAATGTTGTTAGCTTTGGATAGCTAGTTGGTTAATATCGATATACTTTCCATTGAGAAATGCTCCTTCAGAAAGTGTACATATAAGACTGCTACAGTAGTCACCCTAAACTTTTCTGTGAACATAACTTGCAATGATTTCACTCAGTGGGGTCACTGGTCAAGGAGTGGTTCCTGTGGAGTAACTCTCCGATGAAACTAAACTTTTCTGTGAACATAACTTGCAATGATTGCACTCAGTGGGGTCACTGGTCAAGGAGTGGTTCCTGTGGAGTAACTCTCCAGTGAAACAGATTGAATCAATATCAAAATTACTGCCATCCCTGCCTAAAGTCTTCTGTCAAGAAATGCATGGGATAAACTACTACTATAGTAGGCATCCTTATCTTGTCATTTGGAGCACCATTCCACTCAGCCCAAGTTGGAGGGTATCTGTGATGTGGAATGATTAATTTCATCAGAAATTTCTCCAAGTTGAGATCTGGTCCACTAATTAAAATGAGGCTAGATCTGATGCAGGCAAAATTTAATTTATATGAGGAGGTCGATCAGCTAAGTTTGAGGAGTGGTACGTACGGTCCAATTGGCTCACTCAGTGGGGCATCATAAGTGGAAAAACATGATCAGCCAATCAGTATGGCTGCAAATGGTTCTGATACCAAACTTGATGTAGCAATAATAATTATATTGCAGACGTCAGGACTGCTTCTTTGACTCTGTTCTGCTTGTTTCTGAGGGTTAAGGTGAATGAAAAAATGAAGTAAATGTAAGGCTAATAATTATTATAACCATTATTATAGCTTTCCTCCCTTCCCATTTCGGGCTAGAGCATGCATTCAACCCTTCTACATCTGGGTTTGGATGAAAGCCATAATTAAACTCTCCATAGTAACTTTGGCATGGGTGTTGTGTCATGCAAGCAAACCAGGTCAATAATTGTGCATGCATGATCCCCACTTGCTTCTTGCTTCCCAAAGATTGGCTGTTGGATCCAATTTCCAGTCTGATGAGCAGTCGAGATTCTCTGCAGCTGTCTGTGTCTGCTCAATCTCACACAGAGAAAAGGCTGGAGTGTGCTCTGTCTGAATGGTGAGGGTTCCCTCTGGATCCATGCTATATAATTATTATGGCTATAGCCAAAATACATTGAGAGGTCTGACATGCAGGAATCCGATGCTATGTCATCCTTGCAATTCACCATGTGGTACATATTTTTATTGAACTTGAAAAAAAATAATTAATGATGGCTTGAAGTATAATAATATCATAGCGCCTTTTAGCTGTATGCATACATAGCTGAAAAGCTGCTAATTAAATTGTTTATGTTGGTCCTGCATGACATTGTGTTTCCATGAATGTCCATGGGCCACCAGATGCAGTGTGCAAATCAGCACAACTCTCTCGCCTACCTGAGGTAGACACATTAATTTTGAGATGATGACTTTCATGAGAGGCACACGTGAGTGTCATTTTCAGTGTGGTATTAAGGTATGAAAGGTTTCATAACTTTTTTCTTTAAGAATTATTTCTCTGAAGGATCAAGGCTTGTTCTCATCCTCTGAAGTTCCTAATGGGGCATACATCACCACAGGATTCCAGATTTGAGTATAATAATAATAATTATTATTATTGTAGGCTTATTAGACTCTGTTGCAGGTATTTTCCCCAATGTATACCTGTCGTCCTATATTATTATATACATATATAGGAAGGCTTCTGAACATTGTGGATTTTGCCATCCAGCAGTGAAAATCAGTGTTAGAATTATAATTATTATTGTATAAAGCCCAGAAAGTATATTATCTGGATTCGTTTATAATAAACTCCAACTCCTGCAGCAAGCCAAATTAGCGTTTTCCATCCCAATAAAGGCACTGCTGAGATGACTCCGTCATCCTAACTATCATCCATATTATCATTATGCGGATGAAGATCCTGAGTTTCATTATAATAGGGGCGAGTATTGAGTACCTTGCATTTAAAAAGGTGGCATGCGAAGGCTGTTGCCAGCCCGAAAGTAATCTGTTCCTGTAGCTATCAGCCTCTGCACTTCCCGGATTTTAAATATTATCAAGGGATTTCCCAGAATTGAATCCAAACTGGGTGATTCATAGGCTTTTAATTATGTTATAGTTTTAAACTCCACCCATTTCTTTGAAAATCAAAGCTGGGTGGTCCACCCTGATTCAGGTATGGTGGGGGAACCACTGCATCCAACTGGATGACTGATAAGATAATTTCCCGGATGGAGGGAAAAACGGAGGTGGAGTCGAGCTAGAGTCAAAATACGCAAGTCCCTGGACCGACTGTATTTTGTCAGGTTTGACCATGTCTGCTATTAATAATAGATCAGACGAGGATCCTTGCACACACTCTGACGGACCATTTGTGTGTATTGCATTGCCTGGTAATTGGCTGCACTGCTTACAACCTCAACCAGAAGGATAGCTAGTAGCACTACGCATAGTAGTACTGGCGAGGCTAGGGATACCTCTATCTTTCAATCCTGGCCCAAGGAGATATTAATATTCTTTATCTTGGTACCACACAAAGGTTTGGGGAAAAATCCCTAGCTATTTGCTTTCCGTATAAGGCAAGATTAAATCAATCATAGTATTATTATTGTTGGATCAATTCACTGTCTTGATCTGCAAATTCATTTGACATCATCCATTAAACTGTTGCTGCTTCTTCAAGTATTCGAATTAATTTAATAGTCACTGCATGTTAGGGGGAGGGGCCAAATTCAGCCCTGAGTAATATCGCTTATGAAGGTGAGGATCATTACTGGATCCCTCATTCAATGATTAATATATGCCCTTTGGCACATCCAAATGACCTCGTGCAAAAACCAATAAAATTGGATACTGAGGTCTAGTTTGCTTGTCTACCACCCGTTGGCGCGGCCTTCGGGGTGGGGACGACCAAGTGCACCTGCCCTAGGCACGGCCTTTGGGTTGAGGTGCGGGGGTCTGAAATCCATTATTTCCATCCACCACCCCTTGGCACAGCCTTCAGGGTAGGGACATACCCCAAATAAAGTGCACCTACCCGTTGGCACAGCCTTCGGGGTAGTGCAGGGTATAGTGTATACTTTCACCCGTGTTCAGGGTGATAGAAGATTATCCACTAGCATACTGCGCTTTGAGTGCAACGTTGGCAATGCTTCGAGTTATGCGGCATTGTTAGAAAACGTCGATTATTGGCAGCTCTATGTTGACGCAGTTCACTTGCGGGGAGCAAAAATTTTAGGCCGACTCAGGCCACGTGATCACGATACCGTATAGAGATGGAATAATTGAAATTCGTATAAATTTATATTTTTATTTATCTTCAAAAATTTGCTGTTGATTATTAAAATTGGGAGCAATTTTAGGGCCAAATACACAATGTCATATATGCAGTCTTGTCACGATATGGAATCATGCAAAAGTTAAAATGGTATTAAATTTTATTTTTAGCTTGCATTCTATTAGAATAAATACAGTACATGTAGGATCCAGATACTGTACTAACAATTACACTTGATCTTTCTTCCCAAAGTAGGGAGGTGATTATGTCTAGCGAGCTAAATCCAAGCCAACATCAACTAACTAGCTACA
The DNA here is from genome assembly GCA_963930775.1 of Cliona cf. orientalis. Classification (NCBI taxonomy): domain Eukaryota; kingdom Metazoa; phylum Porifera; class Demospongiae; order Clionaida; family Clionaidae; genus Cliona; species Cliona cf. orientalis. The sequence continues at coordinate 4,020,135 of OZ005695.1, forward strand.
CATACTTTAATTTACTAGACTGGGAGCTTATACAATGTCATACATGTATGCTATATTTGCACTTACATAACTCCACCATAGTTGTCTGTGCCATAGGAACTGCCTTGCCGATATCACCATCCTCATGCATAGTATCAATTCCTCCAAAGCAGATGATTCTAATCTTGGGAGATGAGTGAATGACAACTGAAGTGTGGTACAAACGACCCTTTAGAGTCTCAGGCAGTATTACCTGTAATATACATTTACATGTATATGTTATGTACATGTACACATTTGATGCTAAAAAGTATGCTGAATATTATAGCTCCGAAGAGAGGGGGCATGGAATACATTGTGTGCTTCACCATCGCCCATGCACAACTGTTTGAGTGATTACTTGGGACTATGAAAAATACAGTAGTTACCCCACATGCATGCTCAAGGAGTAAAATTATCGGTTGTGGTGTCATTGTTAGTACAAAAATCTCAAGAAGTAGGCCTCTAAGCGACTCGTAAGCACAACGAATCAATTGAATTCAGCAAAAAACTGGCGTCAAATCAAGGGACACAGTCCATGAGCATCACTAATATATTGCCTTTTGTTGGCCACCGTAGCCATGCCTATTGACAGTGCCTACTCAATGCATAATGTATGCCTATTGTGCTTCTACTCATGCACACAACTAAGTGGCCAAGTACATGACTAGTAAAGGTCATCGAAATATTCTAAAAATATCCGGATCCACTGATCTGAAGCCCTATGGGAACAAAAATGAATCATAATATAAGATAGTCATTAGGGGCGAGCCTGAGCGAGCCCTGAATACACGAGAAACCGGAAGCGGTGTATATATATTTATTTGTGCGTGATCTTACATGGCAATGACTCAATGCGCATGCTCAGACACCACGTGGTAGACCTTACCACGACAGGTAAAGGTCGTCATCAACGCAGATCGAAGGTTGATCGTGGCAGTGCAGTGTGGCTCGAGCTCAAGGGCCTTAGGCGGATACAAATCTGTGTAGTGGAGCATGCTACTGGGTAACTTTCAACCTTACTCATCTCGAGTTGTAGCCATGGCAGTGGCAGTCATTCACGGTTGGCACTGTTTTCAGTTGTACAGTCCAACCTCGATTATCCGAACCCTCGATTATCCGAACTCGAGATCCAAAGAAAATGCAGGGTCAAAGTACATATTGTGACCATGTGACCGGATTGCGCATGCGCAGTAAACCTACGTCGCGTAGTTGTCACGCGAGAACCAGCTGCTGCGCTGCTATCAAATCTAGTTCTAACGCTCAAAGAAGTAAAAGAAACGCAAGATAAGTGCTCTGTCAATCGAAGATGAGATTAAAATCATCGAAATGCTCAATAAATCTATCGTATATACGTTGTTACATGCACGATCGATTTTGTGGGTGTGGTCAACGTTATCTGAACTCTTTGCTTATCCGAACGGTTCTAGATTTCCCCTTGGCCAAAGGGGTTCGGATAATCGAGGTTGGACTGTACTGTAGTTTAATAAATATAGGTAGAGCTCTACCTTTCTCCAGCTTGAATACCGTACTCAAGGATGTCAAGAATCATACCATGGCCAAACTGAGAGCCTGGCTACTCTAATTCAGTCATTTTTGTTGTGCTTAGCCTGCCCAGTAGTGACTCAAAACCAAAGTATTTTAATAACACTTTGATTACCCTTTACAAATTAAAAAAAAAAAAACCTGGAGTACAGCTGATGCCACGAGCAAAGGCTCACCCCGCCTGATGATTTCATCTTCCCAGTATTATACTACATGTAATTATCACAACAAAAAGGAGTATCAGTATCAATTCATATCTTCCTAGTCTAGTAGATTGTGCAATGTGCGCACTGGTATGTGCTCTACAAAATTCTAGTTACATGCATGTCATATGAATGAATGAAACAAGCACCAGTCTGAGACACTGGAACCAATGTCTAGATGAGCCCTTCCCAAGCGCTTAAAGTACAACAGGGGCACATGTAGTTAGATGTACAGTAGTGGTCAATAAAAAGTTAATGTTCCGTTTTGTTTGCACGTTCACGAGAAAGCTACATCTAAATTGGTAGGTGTGACCATATTGCAATAACTGACCGTTCTCAATGCCACGGGGAAGAAACGAGCTTCTGAGAAGCCGTGAGCAACGGACAAGCACAACCGATCCTCGTACCAGTAGCAGACATCGAAAGAAAGCTGTATTTTTGTATCTTATCGATAGCCAGGTACATGTACGTTTCGCACAAGTAGTTCAAGTGATCGCCTCAAGCAAAACAGCTGTCGGCTTGGCTTCCAGCGAGTAGAGCCACCTAGCGATCGTAGAAGCCAGTGCAGCAAGCGACTAAGGCTATCTTAGTACGCACTGTGCTCACTAAGAATGTTTCTAATCTGCCAAAAGAGCCCTTGTCACCTTTCGTCTGTACCATTCAGCTACTGTTTCGTTCTCCTTTATTTCACCATTCTGCAATCGTAGAAACAGAAACAGAATGTTAACTTTTTATTGGCCGCTACTGTATATACTTTACCATAGACTGCCATCATCATCTCTTTCTTGTTGATGATAAACGTGCATTTTATTTATTCTTCTGTCTATACACAGGCATCGAGGGCATAAGTTTAACCACTCCCCCAAAGTATTTGGAATTTTTTCGTATAATTCTGAGTTACGTGCATGTATCGTAACGTATGTTATAGTTAACACACCCCAACAAGTGAATATGAGTACAGTAAATCCACACAGGACATGGCTGAACTTCAGAAGGCCGAGATCCAAGAGCTGAACGTTGTATGCACGAGTGCAAAATTCCATACAGCACTTGTAGGGGTGCGTTAACTGGTCTGCATCCCCACTGTCGTAATATACATGTACATTTAGCACTACAAGTGTGGCCAGGTACACTGTATCTGTAGTAGTTAGCTATACTGCAGGGTAACTGTATTCTGAGTCCCAATGAAGAATGAACACCATTGGTACAAAGAGATTTATTATTCTATTAAAGAACGGTAGTGACAGCTAATCTGCAAAATTTGCAAGCAGCTAATCTGCAAAATTTGTAAGCCAGTAACACTGTTGGTATTGCAGAGAGTAACCACAAAAATGCACTAATACTGATTGCACAGCATTATGTAATAGTACCACGTGTGTGCCAGACTAGTACAAAGTAAAGCCAAGAAGCGTAGTTGACAGCCTATTGTGACTAGTGATGAGTCGGTTGAGTTATAAGAACTATCGCTAGACCTACACACTAATCTTCTTGAAATGAAGCGGCTGCTGTCACTTTCGTTGTTCGAGAGCTCGATAATAAGCAAAGAAGGCAGCAGTGGTCAGCAAATGTCACCAGAACCTTTGAACAAAGCATTTTCAACGAAATCCACACAATTCAGATCTTGAAATTACCACGAAAATTAATGGCACCTTGTTTTCAAAACTTACTGCTGTCACTATACACTGACCATTGGATGCATGCACCTGTAGATGGTAGATGGTATAGAGGGAATTAATGTTCTTCACGACATACCTTCTTCCACTGCTGCTGGTTCAAATGAAATATCCAGCTGTCTCTGAGTATCTCATCACCATCATATCCCCACATGATCAGTAGAGCAGGGTGGGTTGGGTCAGCATCAGGATCATAGACACTGATCGACGAGTGAACACCTCGAGCTACAGGGTGGTTGAGGGTTTGACTGGCTGGGATGGCTGTCCAAGTCTATCAGAGAATAATAAATACAATTAATTAACTGGGTGTCTATAGAATTTGCATGTAAGCTATATAATTCCATACTCCTTGCTGAAGCCTAAGGGCATTAATTAGAATTAGTACACATACATGCAAGGGCGTAGCTAGAAAATTTTTTATACTGAGGCAGATAATAAAGATTGCGTGCAAAGCGCGCACGAATTTTTAGCCACGCCCCCTTAGGGGATCAAACCTCACCCATTTTTGGGTGTCTACCACAATCGTAGCAACATAGAAATTTAAGTATTCTTGAGTCTAGTACGGTGCACTGCAAACCCGTTTTGTCAAGATTATATGACATCACTTACATCATCTCAGAGAGAGAAATCTGTCTATATAGCTCTCTTAGAGATCAGAGCTACAGTCGAGCCTCTGATAACGGACCCCCTGAGAAGCGGACAACCTCTCTACAGCGGACAAGTGCCATGTTACCGATTGAATTTAGCATAGTTATAGTACATTAGCAACCTCCGAGAAGCAGACGCTTCTCGATTCCGGACAGCGGACAAGATCCAAGCTCCCAACGTGACCTTTCAATGCAAAACTGCCTCTAAATAGCGGACATCCGGAAACCACACCCTTAAATTACCGATGCCACGCCCACCTTTGCCCCAATCTAGGCGGTCGCGATAGTATGCCGCATGCGCGATAATAATATCAGCCTTGAATCCAGATAACGATTTTGGAGTAGCCAGTACTTCAGAAACAAAAAAAATTCAGCCTGTGCTATGTTGATACTGAAAACAGAACATACCAACCACTTGATTATCATCTCTACTGCTCTTATCATACATTTCAATGCATTTACTATAACTAGTTAAGGATAATACAATCAAAATGGGTTGAAAAATCATGAACCTCCGAGATAGGGACAACCTCCGAGCAAAGGATAAGAGGCCCGTTCCCAAAGTGTCCTTTGTTCGGAGGCTCGACTGTATACCTTCTGCCATTGTAAAAGTTTGATTGCTTAGTCAGCAAACAAACTTATCATGGCATGCACGTGGCACGGTGAGTGGTGTTGTGTATTTAAGTATAATATAGCTGGCTGAACTGATGACCGAGGCAGCTGCCTTGGTTGCCTCAATGGTAGCTACACCCTTGACATGCCAAGATCATACAATATAGTCTACATGCATGCACAGATACTGCTGTACAAATTCATGTACCGTACCCTCGCGAAAGAGGGCCCATGGGCGGTGCATCTTACATTGGGCCAAGACTGGGGGATGGGCCGATGTTCGAGGTATCAGTAGCGTGTTTAGACGCAAAAGAGCGCCCAGGTAAGTTACCCACACTATCTTCATAATTTGAATAGTAGCAGCGGCTACTATTGATTTCAGTACTTATTCAATCACGGTTACAAATCCAGAGGAAGGGCAGCCATGACACTTCACCGTGTATCGTTGATTGCAGCCATATTAGTGGGCGTGGTTACGATCGCTAGCCGTTCATTTATGCTGAAACACGACATAAAGCTAGCTATGCTTAGTTTTACAGTTATTTAGCAGGTTATTTATCAATCTTACTTACATTATTCAAAGTTCAGTCCTCATGAATGCATAAACCAGCCATTTAGGCTGCGTTTTCAAGGGCAGCTACACATGGGCGCATATTCGAGTAAACATTAGACCTTAGCAGGAAATTGAGCCCAAAGTGGGGGTTGGGCTGATATTCCATAGTGGGCCCTCTTTCGCGAGGGTATGGTATTAAACGTTGCCTCATTTTCTTAGATTCTTAAGAAGCAGCTTAAGAGACCTAGGTCTCTTAAATTACTTGTTTAACAGTTGTACTAATGGCTTACATTTTAACAAATTTCTTGCAGTATATATGTGTGTGGGGGGGGGGGGATTCGGGGGGTTCGATTGAACCCCCCTAGCCTACACTCGAGCTTACATGTATACTGATTGCAATGATCATTAATGATAATCACAGTCAATCCACACACTCAGTCACACTACTAAATGAGTGGTTACTTATGTAAACTGCTACATTCACCAAATCAACATCAGACAAATCTATGAATGGTATACTGTCTATATTTTATTAACCCTCGGTGCATGCGCCGCAGGGTTACGGTAGTCGTTCTGTGTGTCTGTGTGTCTGTGTGTCTGTCTGTTACCAGGCCAGTTGCTACATACCTTATTTATACGTTGAAAGCGAGGTGTCATTAGGCTTCTCGTGGCGATTTTAACAAATGAAACGTGTAGAATTCGTTGAAAACGCTTTGTTCAAAAGTTACAGCGACATTTGTTGATCACCTCTGCCTTCTTCGCTTCTTGACGAACTCTCGATGGACAAATGTGACAGCGATGGCTTCTTTTCCAAAAAACTAGGATGTAGGACTAACGATAGGTCTTATAACTCGACTGACTCATCACTGATCACAGTAGACTCTGAACGCTTCTTGGCTTTCTTGTGTAGCGCTATAGCCAACTGCTGACCAGGTACGTGATGATCATGCTACGTATTACGTAATCCCTTGCCATTGCACTTGGGATCGGGAACAGCTGCCCCAGGGGTGGGGAGTTTACCTTAGTCTGGGAATCAGCACAGAATAGTGTCACCATGACATTAGTACTAGACCTCAAGTAGTAGCCTTGGTTAACACTAATGTGGCTTAAGTGAGTGTTATGTAAACTTGTATGTCTAGCATAGCTAGTGCACCTGCACAAGGACCTGCATATTCAGTAGTAGGTGGGGATTGGTGTGCCTTTTGATTACAGGAGCTTCCCCCAGGGGTGGGATAATTGATAAAAGTAGTGGTCAAATCCCCACCCTATCCCCACATATGCCCGCACTAGGGTAGGTGGGGCAATACATTGATAGGTGCATAAAAGGCTAGTGCACAGTATAGCGCATACTGGCATGCATATAGATATTTTCTCATTTCGGCATAATGATATTACATCGAAGCATAATTATAGGCTTAATCAGTGACCAAGTTAAAACAAATTCATGAAAGCCGAGGGTTTCGCACTATTAGTGCTTCATTATTGTTTGCAGCATGCTCAAAGCTGGGGAAGCATACCCTCAGATGCCCCCATGTGAAAAAAATACCATAATATAGCGTATAATTTTCGTGGGGTGCTAATTTTCGTTATTTTCGTGGTTGACTTGGCAGTCACAAAATTTTCTCACCCGTGAAAATTAATACCTATGGTCGAGTCCATGATGATGGGTGTGGCCAAAAATATCGTGGCCTACACTTCCCAGTGTTAATAAGCAACAGTAGCCATTGTTATCTAGCTGATGGCATCAGGCATGGCTTAGTAACAAAGAAGATCGCAAGCGAGATCGAGCGCGTGTATCGATTACATCATTGCTTGTGCAGTGCCACACCCCTGAACTGGTTGCAGTCATGAAATTTAAAACCACGTGATTAATTTTTAGGGCCTTTTCGGACTTTCCACGAAAACTACCCACCACATACAGCAGAGAACCCCCTATCTCAAGGTCTTGTTACGGGCCTGTAAATGGCAATTATCTGATGTTAATTTATGCTGGATTCTATTGGATACATTGACTATGATAAAGAGGCTGTGCATTCATGTATTGTATGATGGAAATTAAACAGTCAAAAAAAAATTTACTTGAACTGACCCAGTGGTTCATGTCCAGGATGTAGACATCAGGTGATATTAGCTCCTTATCCTTCCCTCCTCCTCCAAACAGAACAGCTCGATGATGGTCCACTCTGGTTAGAGAGCACAACTGACAAGCTGGAGGTGGACTGCCAGTGATGGCTGGTCTAAGCCACATGTCTAAAGAAGAGAAGAATAGTGATTTAGGCACTATCTACGGAATGGAACATATAATACATATGCACATATAATATGTGTATTAATTATTTATGTATGAAATATTTACATGTAAGTGCTATAGCTAGCTAAACATAGTAAAATATATATACATGTACATGTACGTACAACTAATTGATAACTACTTCACTATTCTCACATTGCACATAAATCTTCTTTAGACTAAGCAACAAAAATCCACAGTATAAAACTATCATGTGTAGTACATGTATAGGTTACATCACGAGGTGGAGGTCTCTACGGGATTTACACACCGAGGGCCGGAGGCCCGAGGCTGTGTAAATCGCGTGGAGACCGAACCGAGTAATGTAACCGACTTGTACCATGGGCTACGTAGTCCTGGCAACGTATCTACGGCCTAGCAACTACAGCGCCGGCCATAAAAGGCTCGAGCGCGTACCTAGCAACAGTTCAAACCATCATCGTCGATCGAGTCGACACTGGACATCGATGCATAGTGAGCCGACGCCGTTTTCTGTCCAACTCGAGCTTCTTCCTTGACATTCAGAATCACAATACTATCGTCGCTACATACAAAAGTCCGGCCATGTCATCGCTGTCTTGATTTCAACTCGAGGTAGTCAGAGTGCAACTCAGTTTTTACTACTGCTGACTTGGCAATCGTTCGCTCCACCCATTCAATTAACGCAGTAAGACCGCCTGCCCACTAATCATCTGCATACAGTACTCTGCATAGCACTAGAGCTCTGTACTTTGTCTCTTTCACTAACAAAAGATGCTGTAACTACCCTAGCAGGCATGATCATGTAAATTTTCATAGCCTCAGAGGTAGGTGTCTATCTAGATAGACACCACCTAGGAGATGTCTATTTTATTTAGACACCTCCTATAAATCAATCTGATTGGTCAGAATGTTACAACCATGGTACAAGTGTAAGTGATGGTGCACTCACATACACTCACTTTGCTCAGTGTCATAGCAGACCACCTCATTGGTCCACCCTTCACCTTCACCCTCAGGATCTGAAACATACTCTACTCCTGGATGATGGTTGGTTGGTAGGTCACCAAACCCTCCAACTGTTACAATAATGCTTCCATATGAGATTCCTGCTAGTGCAGTTTTCTTCATCAGAGCTGCCTGGGGGTTGGCTGGTTGTAGTTCCCTCCACTCCATGGTGGTTGTGTCCAGGCAGTGTACAGTGCTGTAGTGGCCTCCCTTACCCTCTCCACCAATGTGATAGAGTAGTGGTCCTACTGCTACACAGGCTGCACTCGCAACACCAGATGGTGGTGTACCAGATGTTGTCATTTGTGTCCACTCTTCTCTATCAGGATCAAACACATCAATGGAAGTAGGAGGATCAGCAAAGCCTCCATCAACTCCAACGCCACCATAAGTTATCCACTTGACAATGCCCTCCACTAGAGCACTGCAATGGCCACATCGTGGTTCAGGCTCATAGGGAGGATCTGGGGGGCTGGGAGGGGCTGTTGCCATAGCAACCTGCAGTAATCAGCATCATATCAATATTACATTTGCCTATGAATATTCTATAGCATAAAATTGTAATATTACTGTGTTTATAATAAGATCTAGTTAGTGCAAAAAAATTCGTGTTCAAGGACTTTTCATAATGTAATTGTGTGAAAGTTAAAATAAGATATATTTTTTAGCTCGCATTCCATTAGATTAAACACGGTATCCATAGTAATATTTTGATACCGTTAATTATTATTAAATGATACAATGTTCACACCATGCAGTAACAACAATGATCCTTGATATCATGATACAGGAAATAATATCAATCTTAACATCAAATCGAAAACTCGACCACAAAGGCCGTGACACCCTTCTCTTGTCTAACATCTAGAGACATATGCCATGCTGTCATTACCCTTCCAAAAGCGCCCAGCCCTACCACCTATCTAGTCATTGTGCTTATACGTAGCATTGAGGCATAAAAAAGTTAACTTACAATTATGGCAGCCACTGTGGGTCTGCTCTCCTTAGACCTCTACTTGCTGAGTCAGCTGTTCCTTACTGTTCTGTAGCAAGCTGGTTTGAATCCTACAGCTGTCAAAGGATATGTGATACACATAATGACATGTATTATACTGAAATTGTCAATAGGTTATTTACAACAATTAACTAGAGCTCTCTCGAGCACAAAACCCTCGGCGCGCTGCATGGCATTTAAGCTACATGCTTCATGGCATTTTGGTTCATATTTGAGAAGGGCCAAAAGCCTTGAGAGGTACCATAGAAGCATAGCTGTGTGCACAGGTGCTGGACCTAGATGCCTAGCTCCACATTTTCGATCTATAGCTAATAAGCATTACATGCAGCAGCATTTTTGGATGCTTACTTTAATAATGCAGTTCGTGGTGTCAGGCAAATGTATGCTACATGTTATATTCCACCACCAGCAAAGTTAAAAACATTTTCAGTAGGTCACGGTGGTGATCATGGTGAGTGGAAAAAAGCATATTCAATTGACTGTCAATAATGCCCTGAGCTAGGATGACCTTCAATAACAGGCTCTCTTCTGAATCAGTAAGAGATCTCTAGTCTCCTCCGGGATGGCCAACAATCAACAGCCTCAGTGTTGTGTATCTTATTACCCCGCGCGCATGCGCAAGGGGGTAAAGTAATCGGTCGTGTCGTTGTTGTTGTTGTCGTTAGCACAAAAATCGTCATATCTCGAGATGTAGGCGTCTAAGCGACTCGTAAGTACAACGAATTAATCGAATTTGGCGAAAAACTGGCTTCAGTGTGCGTCAAATCGAGGGATACGGTCCACGAGCGTCACAAATAGTGTTTTTTTGTTGGCCACCGTAGCCACGCCTATCAACAGTGCCCATCAATGCATTATGCATGCCATTGTGCTCTCTGCTCATGCGCACAACTAAGTGGCCATGGTAAAGATCGTCGATGTTCTAAATAATGCTCGTGACGTCTCTGATAGTGACTGTCCCGGCCCTATGGAACCAATCATAATGTAAGATAGCTATTTGATATTACAACAAAATTAATATAGGTAAAAGTGCATGTCTGGTTGCAGAGAGCGCTTTTCAAGTGTCACCCGGCGGGACCCCCAGCAACTAAGCACTATTTCTCTCAATTTAGGCCCATGCACCGAAAGTAAATCTATAAATTGCGCAATGTGCGCGCGGGGTATGTGCTCTACAGAGCTCTAGTTGCGCATGCGTTTAGTTATGCTATTCTAATTTAACGAAATTGTGAATTTTCATTACCATGTGAGTTCTGTCAGTCATGATTCTATCTGTAAGTGCTGTTGCTGATAATATCTTACATGTATCCAAGATAATCCTTTACATTTACTAACTGAATCTGCGGTACATGTGAATGATCCAGTGCTAGATCCGTTACATGGTCCTTCGAGCCGGATTGAGCGGAACGGAGAGGTCTCACTGGAAGGGTTCTTTGGATCACACAGCACCACGTGGACATGCCAGAAACTGAAGGACTTACCCGAAAACGAAAGGTTAGAGCGGCCCATCGTGGGTCGGTGACTAGAATTATAAGTCAAGTCTATGAAAGCCTTGAGTCTGGAGAGGCTTTGAACTTGCCGAGACTCAGACAGCAGAAATTGCAGCTCTCTGGGAAACTAGACGTATTATCGAAATTGGATGATGAACTGATCGAGATGGTGGCAGAGGACGAGTTGGATGTTGAAGTTGAACAAGCAGACGTAATTAAAGAGAAGATAGGTCTGTGTTTCATGGATATTGATCAGGCACTTGAACAGCTGATACCTCCCATGCTGATGGTCGCACGACACCCCCAACCGAAGATTCTACATCAACACATGCACGCTCTGGAGGGACACCTCCCACGCCCCCCTCCACTGAAGGAGATGGCAGTCGTACTGATCCGGATGACCCAACGTTGACCCCGCCCCCCACAGATCCTGGAGGTGCCACTCCCCTTTCATCGATCACACCGCGTGTTAAGCTTCCTAAGCTATCGATCAAGAAATTTAATGGAGATTTGACAAAATGGGTCACTTTCTGGGACTCCTTCGACTCCTCTATACACAGCAATCCGAGTCTATCGAATGTCGACAAGTTTAATTACTTGAACTCCTTTCTGGAATCAACTGCTGCTGAATTGGTTGCTGGACTTACCTTGACCTCAGCAAACTACGAAGAGGCTGTGGCCACACTGAAGAGGAGGTTCGGCAATACGCAACTGATAGTAAACAAACACATGGACGCATTGCTGAACTTACCTGCCATCAGTTCTCATCATGACATCAAGGGACTTCGACATCTCTACGATTCGGTGGAGACGCACGTGAGGGGACTCCGAGCACTTGGAGTAACTGCTGACTCCTATGGTGGCTTGCTGACTTCGATTCTGATGAACAAGTTGCCATCGGAGATACGATTGATCATTAGCCGAGAGCTTACCGAAGAGAAGTGGGATGTGGAGAAACTCATGAAGATTGTCGATCGAGAAGTCGATGCCAGGGAACGATCAGCCGCTTCGCGCACCTCGAACCCTAATTCTACTCCTGCCCCCAAAAGACCACTCCCAAGGGGACCGCCTACCGCTGCTGCTCTCATGACTAGTAATGTTGGTACTGCTCATTGTGCCTTTTGTGAACAGAATCATGTCTCAAGCTCCTGTACCGTTATAACTGACACCAGTGCGAGGAAGGAAGCGCTCCGTAAAGCCGGAAGATGCTACGTTTTCCTGCGGAAGGGCCACATTAGCCGTGACTGCCGATCCACAGGAAGTTGCAACAAATGTCGCGGAAGACACCACCATGCCGTCTGTCCACGTAGGAATGAGAGCGCCACCAACCCATCCACCATGTCAGGTCCGATTACAGAGGATGTGAGCCAAACATCTGGGGCCACTCATAGGCCTACTAATGTTTCCTATGTTGACTCGCAGACGCCAATTCTACTACAGACGGCGAAACTACAACTCTACAATCTCAATGATAACGTGAACCCGCCAAGTTGTATCGAGGCCAGAGCTGTCATGGATAGCGGAAGCCAGAGGACCTACGTCACCAGCCGCTTGAAGGAGAGTCTTCATTTACCGACGAAACTAACCGAGTCATTGCGTATTAAGACCTTCGGATCCACTGAAGGACACGACACTACCTGTGAAGCAGTCGACCTTGGCCTTGTCGCGAAGGATGGTGAGACTTTGAGACTGACTGCACTAGTTGTCCCATTCATTTGCAACCCCTTGACCTCCCAGCCGATTAATCACGCCAGGAATCACTATGACCACTTACTAGAGATTGATCTAGCAGACTCCGCCAGCATTGGAGACACTCTTGAAGTTGATGTACTGATAGGGTCTGATTTCTATTGGAGCCTGGTCACTGGTAGGGTGCGACGGGGGAGAAGTGGACCAATGGCTATTCACACAAAGGTCGGATGGATTCTTTCTGGACCGATCGACAGACAGGAAGTTTCAGTCAATCTCACCCTCACTGCTACACATGCACTGAGAGTAGACACCCACCCTGTTGAGCAAAATTTGGATGACCAACTAAGACGATTCTGGGAGTTGGAATCGCTCGGCATAGCAAAGGACGAGCCGTCTGTGTACGACAAGTTTGTTCAGCAGATCTCATTTGATGGAGAGAGATATCAAGTGAGCTTACCATGGAGGGAAAACACTCCACCATTGCCAGACAACTTTGAGCTGTGTCGTAGACGGCTGGACAGTCTTCTCAGACGGTTGAAGCAGAACCCTCCGCTTCTTGCAGAGTATGACTCCATCATCAGAGATCAACTGAGGCGGGGGATAATCGAAGTTGTCGAAGACCCATCCTCCTCGGAAGTGAGTGAACGAGTCCACTATTTGCCCCACCATGGTGTAGTCCGACAAGACAAGACTACTTCCAAACTCAGGATAGTTTATGCCTCAGCGAAGACAAGTGGACCCTCCTTAAACGATTGCTTGTACACGGGGCCAAGTTTCGGCCAATCGATATTCGATATTCTTCTACGATTTCGTTTCCATCGAGTTGCACTCGCAGGAGACATAGAGAAGGCCTATTTGATGGTCTCAGTACGAGAGAAGGATCGTGATTCCTTGAGATTTCTATGGACCCATGATGTGAATGGAGGTTCGCCTGAGGTGGTAGTCATGAGATTTACTCGTGTCATTTTTGGAGTGAATTCCAGTCCTTTCTTGCTTAATGCAACGATAGACCACCACATGCGGAGGTACCAAGCAATCGACCCACTGTTTGTTGACAAATTCCTTTCCTCGATCTATGTTGATGATGTCAGCCTCGGTTCAAATGACGTGGAGTCAACGTATGAGCTTTATCTCAAGTCCAAATCACGACTTGCAGAGGCTGGATTTAAGCTGAGGAAATTCGTTACCAACTCAGACGAGCTTCGAAGCCAAGTGGGTGCCAATGAAGAGATTATCAAGGAGCAAACCACGGCAGTCACTGTGGAAGAGGAAGATCAGTCATACGCCAAGGGCTCATTGGGGATGAAGTCAGCCGAGACAGATGGAAGACACAAAATTTTGGGAGTGCAATGGGATTTTGTGCAAGATACTCTCACCTTTAATATAGGAGATGTCTCCCACTACATGGAGAATTCAGAGCCCACAAAGAGGAATGTTGTGAGTATGACTGCACGTTTTTTCGACCCTCTAGGCGTTGTCTCACCCGTTACAATCCTGTTCAAAGTATTCTTTCAATGTCTATGTGAAGCGGGAGTAGGTTGGGATGCTCCACTCACTGGAGATCTACTAAGGGAATGGAGTCAATTGCTCTCATCGCTTCAAGGACCCGAGTCGCTAGTGATCCCTCGGTGCTACTTCAGCGACGTTCCTGATTGCCCTAAGTCAGTGAGATTGGTTGGATTTTGTGATGCATCTGCTTAGGCTTATGCCGCAGTTGTGTACTTGAGAATAGAAGGTGAGACACAAGTGTGTGTGAGATTTGTGGCTGCCAAAACTCGTGTTGCTCCCCTCGGAGGCATGACGATACCCCGCTTAGAGCTTTTATCAGCCTTGTTGCTATCGAAGCTGATTGTCAGTGTTCGGACCACCTTGCAACCAGAAGTGACGCTCGATGATCCTGTGTGCTACACCGATTCAAGAGTAGCTCTATACTGGATACAGGGATGTCAACAGGAATGGAAGCAGTTCGTGGAGAACCGAGTGACCAGTATTCGTGCTTCTGTTCAACCTCAGTGCTGGGAACACTGCCCAGGGAGAGAAAATCCCGCCGACATACCTTCCAGAGGTATGACTGCTTCAGAGCTTTCAAGAAATAGCTTGTGGTTGAGTGGTCCAGATTGGCTTAGTGAGTGCCAAGATCTCCCAGGGGAAGACTTAGACACTGACTCCGAAGTTCCCGAAGAATGTCGCCAGGAAATGAAGTCCAAGAAGACAGCTCATACTCTGGTTGTTGTTCAGAATCATGGTCCTCACCTAGGACAGCTAATATCTTGTGAAAATTTCAGCTCTCTTCACCGACTCCTACGAGTAACTGCCCTCGTGTTAAAGTTTGTACGCCTCCTTCATCTGCGAGTTGGGAAATCTAGTACATCAGCAACCGCTGACAGTGTGAGTGGTATCGACCAAGCCAGACTCTACTGGCTCAGAGATGTTCAATCCCAGCTGGAGCAGAACAGCAAGTTTCCTGTGTGGAAGTGCCAGTTTGATCTGTTTTTGGACAAATCTCAATTGTGGAGGTGTGGTGGCAGGATGGCTAATTCAGATCTTCCCTCTTCAGCCCGAAATCCAATACTTTTAGACAAAGGCCACCCATTGATGTCACTAATTGTGATGGATGCTCATCGACGTGTTATGCACAATGGCGTCAAGGAGACGCTCACAGAGCTCCGATCTGCTTACTGGTTGATACGGGGGAGACAATTCATCCGTAAGATTGTTCATAGCTGCCTGACTTGCCGCAAATTGGAAGGAAAGCCATTTCAGAGTGTACCCTCACCACCCCTACCCGAGTATCGCGTCAGACGGTCTCAACCATTCTGCTACACTGGAGTGGACTTCGCAGGTCCGCTGTATGTCAAGGCTTCTGTACTTTCTGAAGGACGAAAGGTGTGGTTGTGCCTTTACACGTGCTGTGTTACGAGAGCTGTTCACCTCGATCTAGTGCCCAATCTAAATGCTTTCACCTTTCTTAGGAGCTTCAAACGCTTCACTGCTCGCCGGGGAATACCCTCAAGGATTGTCTCTGATAACGGCAAAACGTTCAAGTCAGCGAGTAAGCTCATTCAAGGTGTGTTCGATGAGCCGGAGGTGAAGAAGCACTTCACTGAACTACGTATCGAGTGGGCGTTCAATTTGGAGAAGGCCCCCTGGTGGGGGGGCATATTCGAGCGTATGATCAAGTCTGCGAAACGCTGCTTGAAGAAATCAGTCGGACGAGCTAGCCTGACATACGATGAACTCTCGACACTTGTAATTGAGATTGAAGCAGTACTGAACTCCAGGCCACTTACCTATGTTTCCATGGATGATTTGGAGGAACCTCTCACCCCCTCCCACCTGTTACTCGGCTACCGAGTTTTGTCACTGCCAAATCCACCCCTCTTGGATGACCCTGACTACGGTGCATCAGCAAATGACCTGAGTCGTAGGATGAAGCACCTCTTGAAGACCTCTGAGAGATTCTGGAAACGTTGGAAGAAGGAATACTTACTTGAACTCAGAGAGTTTCACCGCACATCCCGAATCAGCAAGGGAGTCAAGGAGGCGGTTCAAGAGGGTCAGATTGTTACAGTTTATGACGAAGGACAGCCAAGAGGGCTGTGGAGAGTCGGCAGGATCGAAGAAGTCATTCCAGGAACAGATGGAATGATCCGTAGTGCTCGAGTACGTGTGCAATCTAAGACTGGGCGGACGACAGTGTTGAAGCGACCAATACAGCACCTGTATCCACTTGAGATTGGTTATGACAAGGACTCGCAGCCTGAGATAATAACTACCGACGAGGATACTGAGAATAATGGGACTCCACCTATCCCTCAGTGTGAAGACGAACGCTCTAGCGTGAACACTGAAACTCCTCAAGGTGGTCGACCTCGCCGTTCAGCTGCTATTGAAGCCCGAGACAAGATATTGGGGTGCGTGACTGATTGACTCTATGTAGATATAATGTGTTAACTCATTAGACTCATAATTGTTAATCATAACTATTGTTGATTTGTGCTAGTGTTGAACA
This sequence comes from Cliona cf. orientalis, assembly GCA_963930775.1. Classification (NCBI taxonomy): domain Eukaryota; kingdom Metazoa; phylum Porifera; class Demospongiae; order Clionaida; family Clionaidae; genus Cliona; species Cliona cf. orientalis. The sequence continues at coordinate 4,036,866 of OZ005695.1, forward strand.
TTCCCTGTTCAACAGGGGGAGGATGTTGTGTATCTTATTGCGCATGCGTTGAGTTATGCTATTCTAATTTAACGAAATTGTGAATTTTCATTACCATGTGAGTTGTGTCAGTCATGATTCTATCTGTAAGTGCTGTTGCTGATAATATCTTACATGTATCCAAGATAATCCTTTACATTTACTAACTGAATCTGCGGTACATGTGAATGATCCAGTGCTAGATCCGTTACACTCAGGTTGATAAACCCTGAGAGTATATTTATGTATGGCCTTTAACATTGATTTTCTGACGCTATTGAGGGAAGAGCGAGGTGCAAAAGCTTGATGTTGTGCAAGTGAGACACTAATTATTTTGGTTGAGTATAGAAGGGAGTGGCCTGGCCAAAAAGATGGCGTTTCGAATAAGTCCGAACCAGCATTGTTGTGAGATTTTCCTGCCCGCTCGTGTGTATGCAAGTTGTCTTGCTTTAGCTTAGTGACAGCAAAGCTGAGCACACTACTGTTGAGGAGGTTTGGGTTGGATCCATGAAAGAGGCCATGGATACAGTTGGTAACTATGAATTTGCAGTAAATGATGTCACTGAAAGTTTTGCTTGATTCTTGAAATACTATAATAATATTATCCTCGGTATGTGAAGACCGATTCCCAGCTAGATATGCCTTTCCAGTAATGTTGTTCGCCACTCAACGATGGTTGAATTCCGTGAAGTTTCCCCCTATGATCAATGTACACAACAAATGAGACAAATGTATAGTGATCAACTATTATTATTATTAATTTACTATCACTTCTAAAAATTAATCTAAAGACCTCCACTGGGAGTCTGAATGAGTTGAGAGTGGGACTGCTACCAGAGTGATACAGACATTGAGGGACACACTGTGGTGTGTGGACAGACCTCATTTAACTCTCAGTGAGAGAGGGTGCACTGTCCCAGTTCTATTTCGGCAATTCAATGACTATAATAAGCCAGAACAACACAAACATAGAAAGTGGATACCCTCTTCCTTATTAAATTTTAGAGTTGAGCTACTATCACATTCACAGGCTTTATTCACTACGCTTATTTGGAGGAGGCCATTATGACATGTCATTGAGATATGACATAGAACAGTTAGCACACTCTTTTACATCCAATGCTAATCTATTTTTGTCCAAAAGAGAAAGAATTAATGTAGGACATTCACTCCTCAGCTGAAGTAGTAAGACAGATTGGTGAGTGCTTCTTTTACCAAATGTCGTATTCTTCTTGAAACCGTGATAGTGGAGAAAACAAGCATAATATGGTATGCAGCTTGCCTCATCCGTTATGAGAGGGAATAATATTCTGTTTTAGTCAAAAGTCATTCCGTTTTGTGTGCACTGATGATAAACACTGGATAAAGATTGGTGAGCCGGATGCCCCTGTGGCATCAGCAGAAAGAGGAAGGCAGGTTATTGTTTATTCTGGGATGCTATTACAAGCTGCTGAGGACACCATTGAGATGATAATATGCAAAGTTTGAAGACATTTGTGTCTATTGTGCTGCCTCTGTACCTCCATGGAGTGATACAGTGAACCACATTATCCCCAGGCATACAACCGTGAAGACAAACAACGGATTCCAAACACCAAAAAAATTGGCTTAGAATCTCTGGTGTACTATCATGAATATGTATTACTGTCTAGTCATGTGTATGCCATGTGTCAGCTGCACAGTTGTTGGGTGAATTATATTCATTGTGCTCATAATGAGATTCATAATAATGGATAGTGGCTGCCCACCCACAGGTGAAATACAGGAAGCCTTATACAGAAGTACATATACGATAACATTGTATGTGTACAAAAGAAATACAGATGTGCGCTTAATGGAAACTTACAGAAACGAAAGTTATTAATTTAGTAGTCTCACTAATTTAAAACTGATGTTGCTCAGTCTCAGTTAGTACCAGAGGAGGTTGGACATGATCATGTGTGCACAAAGAGTGGTAGCATACCAAGTGCATGGGTGTGAGGATTGGTTAATTTAATTAACAAATCGTAAGGGGTGTGGCCAGGGATGCCATACACTGAGTGTTTTGGTCAGAGATGGAAGTGTCCAGGAAGAGCCAGTCAGATTGGCGACCAGAAATGGCCCCTGAAAAGACCAGTAAATTTTAGGGGTAGGTAAATTATGCTAATTTTTCACCAATAATGATATTCTCAAATGCTCAAAAAATCCCTAATAATGCTTCAAAAGTGTACCTATAATTCCCACTACATTGCCCATTATGCTCAAGTGTGAACCGACTTAAAAACTAATATGAGACATGAGGAGACTCAGTTACAATATCGTCGAGTGTAGCTATATATTTCAGTTTTACATGTGCTCAGATTCAAAAGTGGGTACCAGCTGATTGATCAACCCTTTACCAGTCCATAATATGTAGTCCAGGCATTATAACAAAGGTCGATTAACAGCTACTTGCAATTGTGTGCCCTAAAACTCTCAAAATTATGCCAGTTGATGCCTAAAATGCTAGCATAATTCTCAAATGCTTATACACACCTATCATGCTCAAAATTATGCCGCATAATTTACCTATATCCCCCTACCAGTAATTATCCACATCAAAGCTAGATCAAAAGATTTCCTTAACTATGAAAAACTTTACCACATGCCCAGTAGCTACATATGCATAATGGTTCATGTGGTAAAAGATCATCAATATAGTGCTCACACAGTCTAAGCCACATTGATGTCGGCACCTCAATCGCAGAGATGGAGTCTGAGACCGACTCTTGACCTCGATACTAATACTTTTCAATCACAGGCGACAGACTCGACAGCGCAATACAGCTTCTGAACATCGGCATGGCACAAAATCTCAGAAAGGCTCCATAGAGGACCTGGGTTTTCTCGCAATGGGCATGTAATTAACCGCCTTTAGTATGACTGTCATCTACTATTGCTGAGACACTAAGAGGGGTGGGGATGGGCCAAGACTTACTGTCATAATGGCAGTATTTTTTTTAGTTTGGATGTGTCCCCTAAAGTAGCTTTGATAATCTCTTGCCTCAATCAGGCCACTACACTATAACTATATTATATGAGTAACCCAAATAGGCCCCCACGGTCGCGGATGTTAGTACAGTGAATAGTAGTAGTGAGACTAGGATTCGAGGTAGTCTCATGTGCCATACCCCTCAATTGCTGTGGCACACGGGACTACAATAATTGCCAGCTTTGCAAACTATTTATCAGTAAGACAACTTAATATTCGTAATGGACAATAAAGTGACCATGAATTACCCTAGGACACAGGTTAAGGCTCCAATAATATTACTTCTAAAAGTAGAAAATTATGGGGGTGGATAGCGTCAAAAGTACAGTCACTGTTTTGGAGGAGGGTGACTTCACTGAGGAGGGGGGTGGTTTCGACTGGAGGGGGTGCTTTTCTGTTGGAGGATACCACTTTATGTGGAGGAGGAGTGCATTTTGATCTCGAGGAGGGGATCTAGTGCATACGGAGTAGGGGGTCATACTTTGCTGGAAGAGGGATGCATTTTGATCTCGAGGAAGGGTTCTACATCATCTGGAGTATAGGGGGTCACATACTATTGCTGGAGAATCAAGGAGGTGTATATTTTGATCTCGAGGAGGGCTCTAGTTCATCTGAAATAGGGGGTGATACTCTGATTGGACGAGGAGGTATTTGATCTCGAGGGCTACTGAACGGAATATTATGCTTTTGTGCATGCACAAATCGGATGACATTATTTTTGTCCAAAAATATTTGCGCTATATATGCGCTGGTACCATGATGGTGCGGAATGCGTGCTGGGAAGCAAGTCGCTGAAAATGAGTTGTTTTGGACAATTGTAAATGTGCTGGTGGTATCTCCTGTCATACAAAGGTTCGATAATTGTATGTGCTACAATTTTAATACATCCATACTAGCAAATTAATATCTGCACTTCATCAAATGAATGTAGCTCCTTTATACAAGAAACACCAGTAACACATCTACAGCAGTCTAAAATCACACTACTAGCTTCCCAGCCTATAGCTACATCCAAATTCAGGCCATGGCATGTGGCGTGAAGATTTTTTGACGCACATGCGCAAAAATGTGCCACACCCACAATGTAATAATAATATTACATGCGAATGGTATTATGACGTACTTCTATCGGCAACTGCTAGCTCCACTCCATTGCTTCAAATATGCCCCTCCTCCAGTGGAGGTAGCAGATCCCTCGAGATCAAAATGTAGTTACCCCTTGTCCAGCGAAAGTACATGTATGACCCCCTCCTCACGATCAAAATGCATCCTTCATCCAGCTAAAGTATGACCCCTTCCTCGAGATCAAAACGCACCCCTCCTCCACATAAAGTGGTAGCTATCCTCCAATAGAAAAGTATCCCTTCCAGTCGAAACCACCCCCTCCTCAGTGAAGTCACTCTCCTCCAAAACAGTGACTGTACTTTTGACGCTATACACCCCCATAGGGGAAAAATTATGGGCTTGGACTGAGGCCATATTAATTATTATCTATACACTCGGAATTAGCAGCAGATAGTAGACTTACATTATTACGCTACGTCCTACTTTCCTTTAGTGTACGTAGTTAGCGGCAGCGACGTCGACGATGATGGACAAGACAATCATGGCCACTCGATCGAAAAGGAAATGGCCACACCCAATATCGAAATAAGGCAATTTCCTGTCTAAATCGTAATTTCCGGCTTACGGACGACGAATTGCCCATGCGCATAATATTAATCTATCATAATCTCCAGGAAGTTCCCCTTGTACAATTCATTCCAGATCCATGTATGCTAAGAACGTGTCTTATAGAAGATGCTAAAAGTTTTAGAGGAGCACAATCATGAGAATTATCAAGGCCAGGTATACCTGGCCTTGATAATTCTCATGATATAATAGCCTACCGTATAGCGGGAAATTTTCGTTGGTGCTAATTTTCGTTAGTCTCGTGCCCAGCCCCCTTCATGCACGCGCGAGGTGAAAAGGGTCGTACTACCGTGTCCCCACGTTGAAAATCGAACGTGGCCAATGAGATTGCAGTAGCGTAGTCACATGACTATTGGAATGTAATCGTCTATTGCACGCATGCGCCCAACCTATTGCTATATCCCTTTCGGTCACAGAAAATTCATGAGCTCACCCAGCAGGCCTTCGTTAGGTACAGGGTCGACCAGGCTGCGGTTGTTGCCGGGAAACCGAACGAGCCACGCCCCAATTATCGATCTCTGCAAACGGTTGCTCAAGATGCAGCTCAAATGCAGCCCAGAGAGGGAATGCAAGCAAAGTAATCGAGTCATGAGACAATACTAACACATACATCGCCTACAACACCACTCTTTTGCTTTTTTTTTTTTTTTTTTTTTTCAAGGGGACCACACACTAAGCAGAAAAAAAATGGTCCGAAAACCACCACACAGTCGAGCTGGATGCATAGTAGAGCCATACAATGCAAGCAGGCATCCTAATAGCCATATACACAATATTCGGTAAAGGGTCGTCAACGTACCCCGCGCGCCCGTAATTTTTTTTATGGGCAAACATTGCTTCCTATACAAACATATGGGAAAACTTTCAAGGACCGTAACTTTAATTCTAAGGCGTGAATCAAAATTCTTTCAGGTCAAATCTCTAGTTTCGACCCATTCTGCGTGCCGGTGCAAAAATTATGTCCCCAAGTGCTCCCAAACCCCCCATGAATTAGATTATTTAATTATTTAATTATTTAAATTTGCTTTTTTTTTTCAAGGAGACCTGAACACTAAGCAGAAAAAAATTGTCCAAAACCACCACATAGTTGAGCTGGATGCTTAGTAGAGCCATACAATGCAAGCAGGCACCCTATACTCCAATTTTGACCAAATTAGGTAAGGGTCGTCACATTTGTGTGCGCGCGCCTAACGGGGATTCCCCGTTTTTCACGTAGCGCGTGGGCGGAAAACATTGCAAACGCATGGCTTCCCTATACAAACATATGGGAAAACTTTAAAGGGCCGTAACTTCAATTCAAAGGCGTGAATCAAAATTCTTTCAGGTCAAATCTCTAGTTTCAACCCATTCTGCGTGCCCATGTAAAAATTATGTCCCCAAGTACTCCCAAACCCCCCATGAATTAGATTATTTATTATTTATTTAATAGTTTAAATTTTTCAAGGCGACCAGAACACTAAGCAGAAAAAAAAATTGTTCGAAAACCGCCACATAGTTGAGCTGGATGCATAGTAGAGCCATACAATACAAGCAGGTAGCCTATACACCAATTTTGGCCAAAGTGGGTAATGGTCGTCACGTTCATGTGCGCGCGTGGCCCCGCCCCTCACGTAGCGCGTGGGCGGAAAACATTGCAAACGCATGGCTTCCTATATAAACATATGGGAAAACTTCAAAGGGCCATAACTTTAATTCTAAGGTGTGAATCAAAATTCTTTCAGGTCAAATCTCTAGTTTCGACCCATTCTGCGTGCCCATATAAAAATTATCCCCCCAAGTGCTCCCTAACCCCCCATGAATTAGATTATTTATTTAATAGTTTAAATTTTTCTACTTAGTGTATAACTACTTAGTGTATAACTACTTAGTGTGTAATTAAAGCATAGATGAAAGCTTCTTCAAAGCAAAACCACTTTGACGTCATCACTTCAAAGTGCCGACGGGACCGCGACTATTGCGTGGGCCAGGTTTTCTTATCGGTAGCCTAACCGCCGCCAATGAATTATTCATATCTCTATTTAGCCGAAATACGGTCCATGCAAAATTGTTGTAAATTTACAACAATTTGTGACCGAAAGGGATATATAGCTATGCGCGCGCACGGTATGGTTTATTTCTTATTTAACGCACACCAAAACGACAATTATTGCATTCCAGAGGGACACGGTAGGGCGGCCCTTTTCACCAGACCCTTTCTCGCGCGTGCATGAAGGGGGCTGGGCACGAGACTAAATTTTCGTATGATTGGCCAAAACACCCTTAGAATAAATTTTCGTATTTTTTAATTTCGTATGCTTGCTGCGGGACATTGCGTGCATGCGCAGCTGGTAGCGCTCGCACTTACGTGCGGTATACGGTAACGCTAGCATCACTGGCTTCCATGATCGTAATCGACGCCGATAGCGGTTCACTGGGATCAGAAAGGTCACTTCGTTTCAACGCCTTGGCAAAGAATCGATAAAGAGACATCGTTCAGTGAGCTAGTTTTGCATTTAGTACATGCCGCTAGCGACCGCTTGTGGCTGTGGTATAGGCGTATAGGTCAAAGGTCACGCGCGAAAGGAAAAAAATTTCGTGCGTTCAAATTTTCGCAGTTTTTATTTTCGTATAAGGGATGGAGCATACGAAATATACGAAAATTAGCACCATACGAAAATTTCCCGCTATACGGTATATACCGTAGAAACTGGTTGTTAAGCGCTGCTCGGTGTTAAGCGCATAGTTTTGTGTAAGCTTTACCGTTCTTTGTTAGGCGCACATGCCCAGCAAGCCACCTGAATGACGGACGATCGGTTATACGAGCCCAGAAAGAAGGCTAGAAGTAGGCTGGAGAAGAAAACGTCGAAAATTACGCTCTGTGGTCGCTTCTTGGCCATCGCTGTAGGCCTTTCTACTCTTGACACGTTCTTTACGCACACCCCACCTACCGTGTTTTAGCACATTTAATTAAGCGCATGCTTCCTGTTAAGCGCATACTTTTTATTAAGCGCATATTTCCTTGCTGCCACATGTTATAAGCGCATACGCTTAACAACCAGTTTCTACGGTACCGGTACAACCCCTCACCACATACATTAATTTTGCCTCCTAGATACCTAGCTAATAATAACATTATGATTATGTAAACAATATCATCGTGTGCACAGAGTGGTGTCTCTCTCTATCTCTCCGTCCTCCTTTTCCATCTTGAGTGGGTGAAGATGACTCCATGTTGCAATTGGTTCTCCGTCACTTGCTGGTCTTCCTCGATCAAACCAGGAATCACTTCACATGATCATTGATACAGGTAATTGTACATGTTTGCATGTCCCGTAAAAATATCATGTTTAACTAATAATAACATTTAGTGCATACAAACAGTGCCAATGGTCTGGGTATGGGAGTTTAATACAGTAGCAGCTAGGAGGGAGACTAGCTAGTGACATGCACTTTTCTTCGATCCTTAGAACCGGTGTGCATGTGAATTCTCCTGATTATATCTAGCTACTCAACATGCCTTATTACTGACAATTAGAAGAGGCAGTCTGCATCTCGGAGAGCTGTTTTGTTATGGCCCAGTGCACATACATGTAAAGGTAAAAGTTACTGTAGCTGGTGCATAATTATACGTATAAATGGCAGAAGTCCGCTATTGAGGTCCGGTATCCATTAAGTGGGGTTCCACAATCATGACTGTTGAAAATATTATTTGAGATTGAATTTTTGTCTACTAGCTATAAAATATTATAAAATTAATGGAGGCTTTTTGTACAGTTAGTGGGCACATGTTGTAGCTGTCGTGTCTCTCGACATGAAGAAGTTGAAATGTATGATCATATTTTTCCCCGGTCAAAGTCAATTAGGGTCATGTAGCTAATTTGTTGAATTTGCATACTGGAGCAGTGAGTTGAGGCATCTCAGATCCGAATAGCCGATTATAGTTATGAAAGGATCAAAAGCCAGTGCCCATAGATAACTAACTGGTGTATGTCACACTCCATGGCTGCTGTAATAGTGACTAGTAACAGTTACTGTTGATACGTACACCACATGCAATGTTATATCAGATATTGAGAATATTTATTATGTGTACAGGGATCCATGTAACTATTAATTCAAAAGCTTTGCAGATTCATGTTGAGTGCATGCACACACTTGAATTGATAAGATAATAATCTTTGTCTGCAAGCTGCTTAGCACAATTTGAAGGTATTCGATCCTCTTGATAATGCATCTTGGTATATATATCATAGGTGGCAGAAGCAGGGGGGGGGGGGCTTCAGGAGCAGGCACCCCTTCCAAACCAGCCTGAAGTAGGGACAGTGCCCCTCCCCCCTTCCAGAGCCACTGAAGCCGCATGCAAACACATGCTATATCTATGACTGCCATTGTCGTTTGATTCTGGTATCTTGAGTAACTCGGGGAAAAAAGTTAACGTTACCTTGGTCACATTATTATCCAAACATAGAAGAATGAATGAATAAATTAAGGATACTAGCTTTATGAACTATAATTCTGCACACACTAAATTGAGCCCCTCCTACTCTCGACATCTTCCTTCACCTATGGATATAATATACCCAGAGTCCAAACAATGACAATGTGACCGGTATAAGCCACACTAAAACAATTAGTACAAACCACAATGTCATCACATATTGTGCTGTAGAAGTTTCTTGCACCCCTAGGGTGCATGATACACCCTATATAGCTGCATTACAACAGCCAGGGTAAGCACAGGAAACTTTTGAAATCTCTTTGCCTCCAGCTGCCTCTTCAGTATTCCAGCCAGCCACCCCCCCCCCCCCCCCCCCCGGGGGTAGACATGCTATATACATCTATAGCTAGATGCAATTCTTGGGGGTAGGTACATGTATAGGAGAGGGTGGGGATGAGAAAATGAAGGAGAGGCACACCAATCCATTGTGTGCCTGGGTTTGTATCTGTTACAACTCTTCCTGATCCCTATAATTATTATTACAATAATAATATTATTATTGGCAGCAAACAGAATAATGGGAGATATCAAGACTGGAATTGAAATAATATTATAGGCTAGTCTTCGATTGGTATATTTAGTATAAAAATTAATGTCTATTAATATTGGAAAGCAGAAAGCCAAGCTTGGTTAACAGAAAATTATATATAGCTAGGCTGATATAAGAAAATTCCAATGAGAAGAACAGATTCTAAATACATTTTTTTTTCTCTATAAAAATTTAATGTTTATGCGATTATATGCAAAGGTACATGTGTCAGTGATGTAGGTCACTATAATAGTACATGCACCAACTAAAACTTATAAGGACAACAATTAACACAACACTAACTGAATGATTACATTAAGAGTAATGTAAGTAAGAACATAAATTACGTTTAAATGATGAAATAGAGGTAGAAAGTATGACACTGGATGGAAGAGAGTTCCATAGCGATATGGTTTTAGGAAAGAAAGAATAAAGAAAAGAATTAGAGTGGGCAAATGGTTGAACATATATACTTGCATGGCTACTACGTGTACTGTAGGTAAGCTGATGTAGTGTGGTTGGCATATCCGGAAATTCAAAGAGTCCATTGATTAGGTTATAGAAATAGCTTAAACTAAGGTATTTTCTGCGGAGGGATAGCTCAGGCAGTAGGCTTTGGTCTAGGTTTTCTGAATAGCTGGAGTCCCAGCGTTTGCAGCACATTTTTAGTGCAAATTTCTGCACCGATTCCATCTTGTGGATGTCTTTAATCAAGAATGGATCCCACACTTGTGTCGCATATTCCAAATGAGGTCTTACAAGTGAGGTGTAGAGTTGAAGTAGAGACAGGGTTGAAGATAAGCTATAGAACTATCGATAAATAAGTCCAATAATCTTCCTAGCTTTGTTTGTAACTTCATTAATGTGGGCGGACCATGTTAAGTCATCAGTGAGAATAACTCCAAGATATTTATACTGATGGACTCTATCCAATGGCTGACCATTAAGGCTGGGTGTGCAACTTGGAACTGACCTTCCACGAAGTCTAGAGACAATCATATATTTGCATTTCTTAGAATTAAGCGTTAGATGGTTCACATCAACCCATTTGGCAATTTCATTTACATCCTGCTGTAGTTTAGGATAGTCCTCAGGGCAGTTTATCTCTCTATGTAATAGCAGATCATCAGCATACATTGTGATGTACGTGCCAGGATTTAGTTGCACGCATGCAGAGTCATTAATATAGATGAGAAAAAGGAGGGGACCCAAAACAGAGCCTTGGGGTACACCCGACAATACTGGAATGGCTGATGATGTTTTCCCATCCAAGACTACTGATTGTTCTCTACCCTGAAGGTAAGAGAACAACCACCTTAGAATATATTCATTGATATTGCAGGCTTTGAGTTTTTCTAGTAGCGATCGATGGGGGACTGAGTCAAACGCTTTGCGTAGGTCAAAAAAGATGGCACAGATTTCCTTGCCTTTATCCATTGACTGGAACCATTTATGTGTGACATCTAACAGTGCTGATACAGTGGATTGACCGGATCGGAATCCCCATTGCTGCAGGGCTAGTGGCATGGTTGATTCCATGTGTTTCAAGATGTGTTTATACAGATGCCTCTCCAACAGCTTGCTTAATAAGGATATTGGGCGATAGTTACTAGGTTGACATGTATCATTACCCTTTGGTATCGGCACAACTGAAGAGGTCTTCCATTCCTTTGGGACCTCACCAAGTTCTATGGACTTGTTGAACAAGATCATAACTCCTTTAGCAATGGTAGGAGCTGTAGCTTTAAGCATAGTCGCTGAGATATCATCTGGACCATTAGCCTTGGTAATCTCTAAGGAGTATAGTAGTTCTAGGATATCATCTTCGGTACACAAAAGTTCCTGGGGACAATCCGGAGAAAAGGTAGTAAATAAGTCACGATCTCTCTCTGATAGCGGTGTTTCACATGCAGTTGGAGAAAAAGTTGTTCAGAGTTTCAGCTTTTTCATAGTCATCCGAAATCAATTCACCATTTTCTGGCTTGAGGACAGGTATTCTACTCTTTTTTTTGGTCAAAATTTTTGCAGCTTTCCAAAAGGATTTCGGATTTGATGGATTAAGGGACTTAAAAAATATCTTTTTCGCACGTTTAAGTTCATTAGCAGCATGGTTTCGTTTTTTTTTTCTATATATGCACTCCAATGTTCAGGATTGTTGCTCCTCTTTGCTTTTTTGTAGGCAAGGTTCCTTGCCCTCATTGACCGTGTTAGTTCAATCTTTATCCATGGTAGGTTGCGTTTGGCTTTGACAGTTGTGTGTGGAATGCACTATTCCATGACAGACAAAAGGCTTGTTTCCAGTTGTCCCACGCTTGATTGTCACCAGAAAGTTTATTGTCCCAATCAATTGAATCTAAAAGGTTGTTTGCAGTATCAAAATCAGCCAGATTGTACCGCCAGACTTTCCTTGCACTAGCTTTAAGTGGATTGCTAGCTTTCCATTTTAATGAACACTGTATACCATTGTGGTCTGATGAAGCCAGAGGAGGAATAACACAGCATGATGACAGCAGTGATATCTCGGAGACTAGAGCCAGATCGATGAGTGATGTGCTGCCTTGAGGACTTATATGAGTATCTTCCTGGACTGCTTGAGTGAGAGAAAAACTATGCAAAATATTACATAATTCTGAAAAAAGGGGGTGGGATGGGTTTCTAATATTGACATTGAAATTCCCTAAAAGTACAAAAATTAATTAGAAAAAATGTTAACACTGACACTTTGAAAACAATTGTACAAAAGTTCAAGTGAATTTGAGGGTGAGTTTGGGGGACGATAAAAAAGACCTACATGTACTTTGTTAGAAAAATTTGGGTTAGAAATAGAAAGCAATAAAAATTCTAAATCATAAGGTTGTTTGAGTACAATTTCAGAGTGCAAGTCAGATCTTGTATAAAAAATAATCCCACCACCATGTCTATTTCTGTCTAACCTAGTTACATTATAATCAAGGATGGAAATTTCGTTATCGGATATGTCATCACCCAGCCAAGCCTCTACCACACAAATAATATGAGGAGAACTAGTAGCACAAATAAGTCTAAGTTCATCTATCTTAGGAATCATATGGGTATAGTGGACATGACCTGGGCTTCTTTTGCCCTTCTGCATGCATGGGCCACCTTCGTACATTATTCTAGTAGAGGAGATATGCATATCCTTGGGTGGAGATTAGTTTCACTAGCTTTCATTAATTATTGAGCAGGCTTGCTGTATACAAAGTCCAGCCCTGTGGAGTGCTGTATAATACAGTCCTGGATGAGATGGTATAAAGGATTAATCAAAAAGCTAGTGTCACCACAATTGAAAGGATAACCGAGATGTGTGCAATTGCAATATGCCACTTCAAGCGTCAGTTATTCACTTTGTGAGCCAAAAATTTAATAATGGCCGGATTATTCTTTTGGTGTGTACAAATGCATGTAACATGGTATACTATATACCTCCATGGCATGAAAATACTAGTTCTAGTTGATTCGTCTTAAACATTATCCTGCAGGCAATAAAATATCATAATGATATTGATCTCATTGCATCTAACACCATGCAATCTGGCACAATACACAATCATGATCGGATGGAAAATAGTTAATAAAAAATTAAATACTGAATACTTACTGTATTAGATTTTATCTCAGATTAATATAACATCACAGAGCAAATTCAATACAGAAAAAATTTGTCAACACACATTGACACTGTATAACAGTGTTTCAACATAACACATATTATTATTTGGCTACAATTATAATCATCAATAGTTTGTATACAGATCCACCAGACTACAAAATAACACTTATCGCAAATCAATTTACTGTAGTACATTAATTTTTATAATACAAAGCTAATTTTCATAATCAACACATATACTATACACACAAATTTAAAGTATATATTTACACTTTATCTCAGATTAATAGCGATTATTAATTTTACAACATCACAAACACAGCAATACAGAAAAATAAAACAAAATAATATTATCAACACACACTATCATGATAGTGTACATAGCATCTATTTCGCACACATACAGTTATTGACAATTGAATAATTTTAACAATGTGTTATTGCAAGTTGATGGTGTGCTGGTACTCGAATATAAGGATGTTTGTGTGCGAGGTTTTATTCACTTGTGTGATAATAAGTTCGTACTCCGAAAAGCGAAAAGCAATATAATGTAAGTTTGTAAAAAATTAATGTAACATAGCTATAGGTTTATGGAAGCGCAATGTGTGTACATTTGTATGACAGATATTATAATATTAGTATGATCATGAGTGTTGCAGCAATGTCCTGGCATGCAAAGCGTATAAATGTTTAAATTGTAGAAAAGTTTAAATTAATACTGTGCAAGAATCTGTTGAGCAAGGTGTTGGTACCCCACCATGGGTGAACGTAGGGCATTAGCTAGCAAAGATAGAGTCGGTCGTGGTTCATCTCTTCTAAGCCAAGTAGAAAGCATGACTCGAAATTGATCATTGATGCTGTGACTAGCTGTTTCAATGGCATCCAATGTCCCTGCACCTATTTTCAATTGTAAGCCAATGTTGTACCATTTCGCCCTCGCCTCCCATGCAGCACTCAGCATCTTCTCCAAATCGTCGATGCTTACATGTACCTCCTCACCGAACCAAAGTTTGTGTTCATATTGAAGATCAATAGCTATTCGACATCGATCACACTTCATAACGACAGGGTTTTTCTCATCACACTTAGCTGGGACAGAGCAAGAACAACGGAATCCAAAGTAGATACCAGCTCCGGGGCCGTAGTTAAGAGTCATACTGATACTAACCAAGGACTGCTCTAGCTCACGGCGGATCTTGTTGCAAACAGCTTTGGCATTGCATTGCAGTGAGGATCTAGCATGGTTTGTATCAGCAGAAATGCAGACTTCAAGAAAGGAGATAAAGAAGGTGATTCTGACTGTGTGATGCTCTGGGCCAACATAAAAGCTCACCTGATCACGATATATGGCATCATCCAGAAGCCTCCAGCGAAGGCGGGTACTAACAGGACTCATCAGGTCAGCAATGAGTGCTCCAAACATACCTTTTGGGCAGTATCCACACTTGAAAAGAATGCATATGTCAGAAGGATTGACTGGTGTGGATTCTGTGATTGAACGAAGTATATGTTCTTCTGTCCTCTTTTGCGTAATCTTACGTATCTTCCTACTTTTATAGCTTGGTGTTGTCTTGCGTCTCTTCCTACCTTTAGAGCTAGGGGTGGATTCCTCAGAGCTAACGTTGGACTCCTGAGAGGTATTGGTGGACTCCTCAGAGCTAGGGCTTGACTCCTCTCGAGCATGGGCAAGAACACAAGGCACAATGTAGTGTGATGGTGTCTCGGACTCTTGCAGCTGGTCTTGCTGCTGGTCATCCTTGTAGATAGGAGCAATGATACGAAGATGCTTAAGAAGAATCACAAGCTGTTTTCTTGACAATAGCTCATTGGAACGACTAGAAATCTCATCAATGATTCGTGCTGGAAATATACCATTTTCCCTGAACTCCTTTGAAGCATAGACATCTCGTGTCTCCTCAAATGTGAAGGTACGACTGATGAGTGCAGTAATCTTATCAAAGATCACTTGTGGGTCACAAATGACAATATCGCTCAGCTCTAAAATTTCACCAAAGTAGCGAATCACACCCAGTTTATTATGAAGAAACCACAGGGCTTCCTTTAGCTCCTCATCACCATCGATACCACAGTCCTTAGCCATAATGAGACAGACGTCATAAGAAATCACAGAACTTTCTATACGCCTCAGTGAAAGCATCAGAGCTAGCCAAGGAGCTGGAACACGGACTGTGAAAGCAGGGTCATGAGCAATTTCCT
Organism: Cliona cf. orientalis; assembly: GCA_963930775.1. Classification (NCBI taxonomy): domain Eukaryota; kingdom Metazoa; phylum Porifera; class Demospongiae; order Clionaida; family Clionaidae; genus Cliona; species Cliona cf. orientalis. The sequence goes on from OZ005695.1 coordinate 4,052,440, forward strand.
CAACAGTGCGGCGGATATTTGTGGCATCGCTTTCATCATCTGAAAGATTATTAATTGTCAGCGCTGGTTCGTCCTCAGAAGCAAATTTAATGATACCTTCTTTAACATGGTCTGTTGTCAATAAATATTCCTTTAGCTCTCTTTGAATGCTGCGTATGTGCTTGGCATCAGCTTGGTCCTTATGTGTTCCAACAAGGACTACTTTAGGCTTGATTGGCACCAGCCTAGTGCTATCGCGACTGACCTGCACATAGCTACACATGGATGCAGTGCTAGCTAAAGATTGAAGAATCGATTCCAAGACAGTGAAGCTAGACTCATAGGCAACGCTTTTTTTTGATACAGACTCTACATACTGCACTCTATACTTCTGATCGAGTCTATCGGGTAACTTGAATACAATAAAGAAGATGGAAGGGCCAGCAATGATTGCTGGTAGTACTTCTTGAAACTCGGGCTGCCCACCAACATCAGTAAAGTAGAGATTCAATGCATGTTTGAGATATTCTTCTGCACTTGCCCACTCTTTACTTTTCAGAGCTTTTTGAAAGATCTCCAGGGGAACTTGATATCCAGGAATACGGGGTGGAGACTTCTTATGCTTACCAAACTTGAACAATCCCAATCGAGATACAACAGCCATTTTAGGCTCCACTGCAATGGGCTGACGGTTGGTCTCAGCTGTTGTAGTGCTAGTAGCTTCTGAACTCAGTCCCTCAGATGTAGCGGGTGAAGGGCTGGTTAGTGGCGTTTGGGATTCAAGCTGCTCTAGTGCTAATAGCGGTTGAGAAGATAGAATGGCTTTCAGCATCATTACTGCTTCTTGGCTTAGAGTGATAATCTGCCAATTGATCTCTGATCTGGGAGCCTGGGGTGCCTTGGGAGACTGAGGAGCCAAAGCAATGGTGAAGGAAGATTTCTTGATAACAACCTGGAGAACTCGCTCGGCAACACCGGTGCTGGGTGTTTCAGAGATGAGGTACTCGTCATTAGCGGATCGGGGAAGTGGTCTTCCAGTGATGCGAGAGAGAAATGTTGATTTTCCAACCCGCGGTGGACCATTCAATAAACAGAGGGCAAAGTTCAGATTCACTTCTCCCTTCTCACTCATTATTCTTTCACAGACTGTGAGGTGACGCATTTCCTCTTCTGCAAAATTTCATAGTACTATAATTTCCTACCAAATCCTAATTTTCAAAAATCTTTCATAAGTTTGTTAGGATTAGATTAGATAGGAGTGTTGAACTACAAGGGTTTCATTTAGGGGCAGGCGGGGGGGGGGGGGGAGCACTCCCATGGAAACTGGCTGCCCCGCTTGAGAGTAGTCACCATCCATACACGCAATAATATATGTACAAGTAAAAGTTTTAAACGGTGAAAGTCTCCAAAGCAGCAATTTTGCTCATTTTTAACCCATAAATTAGCTAAAGCTTCGCACTACGCGCGGTAGGAGAGACATCCCACATCCTTGCAACATTTCACTTGAAATAGAGGGGAACCAGTGGATATTGCTGACAGACTTTCCCTATCCGAGTGCTCTGAAGCCACCAGAAACAGTCTCAGTGGTTGAAACATTAAAAATTTTCCTGGGGGAGCATTCCCCCAGACCCCCTAATATAATCAATTTAATGAGTACGACGTCATTCTTCACGGATGGAAAAACATATTATAGTTTTTGCCCCCCCCCCTTGACAAAAATCGTAAATGAAACCCTGACTACTGTACAGCATTTCATAGGAAAATGTGAACAGAATAGCAATTGGCCTTGAACCCTGGCTCACTTTTTTTGTGTAGCCTTGATCCCAGAGGGAAAAGAGAGCCTGGTACACACAGTCTGCACATGTGCGAATATTCCCAAAAATCCCAGGAATTCATATTAAATTTTTTTGTCTGTTTATCGTCCATAAATACGAACTTTGACCACAGAAATATGTCAAAAAATCGACATTGTTGGCCACAGTTTGGGCTAAGGATGCTTGTTGCAACAAATATAGCTTTCATAAGCGAACAAAATTGACAGAGAAACAATAGAGAAGGTACGAGAAGTTATACTACTTTTTTGAATGCTTTTGGTGAATAATTGGGATTGTCAATACAGGCAGTTGTCCAACGGCAATGAAGGAACTTCATCAGATCTCTGAAGCTCAAAAAGGTTCGTTAAGGACTTGATATTTCTAAAGCCTTTTGTATGGCAGACTGTATGTTCGCTCTCATCTCACTTTTAGCTTCATTGACTATGGATGCTTAGTATACCTCATCCATATGTGTCCAAGTGATAGTGTCCAGTGAATTATAGTCGAAATCTTTGCGCATGCTCAGATAGTGTGTGTACCAGGCTCTCTTTTCCCTCTGGGATCAAGGCTAAATGCCAATCAGTCCCGTAGCAGAGGTAGGTGTAATGTAAACACATGCAGTCAGGCCAATAGCTGCAGCTACATAGAGAGAGAGTGCTGCACAGCAAGGAATCAGTCATCTACATGATTCCTAGAAAATGAATGCCCAGCAGAGTGAGCCTCATGCAGCAGGCAGATATGAATGTATTAGCCATCCACCACACCCAGAGTTCATTACCGTGTGGGCGTGCTTGGTTCAATTACCCTGCAATCAGCGCTTATATATAGCACGACACAATATCTTTGAGTTGTGAGAATGAAGCATAGCAGTTAGGTCTCTGTCCATTCTCTATGGTAAATTACATGTAGAATGTTTTGTACATAAGGCTAGTTTATGACCCTTCAAAGGGACCTCATGGGTATCATAAAAATTGTGGCAGCTATTAAAACAACATCGTGCATTCTTGCCAAAGTTTTCAACATGAAAGGAATGATCATAGGGCTAAGGGACCACTTAATTAATGCAAGTGACTTTGAGTCAACTCTGAGTAAACTATACAGGAGACATTGGAGTGTTGAACTGCTTGTAAATGCATTCGGTAGGATGGATGTCATAAACACCAGCACAGTGAATAGTGATCATGTTAAGTCCTACCCTACCCAGTGGTGTGGTAGTGTAAAGTTCTTTACTTGATAATTACCACGTCCGTAACCATACAGATAAACTACAGGCTTCTGAACTCGATCATTGTGAACGTCTACGTGCTACACACACTGACTCTCTGTATACATTGCCATGATATTTGGCATGCAAGCACTTCATACATGTGGGATTCTTAAACTAATGAGCTCATTAAGAAGTAAACCTTATAATAATACAACGAAAATATTTTTCAGACGATCAATTTTCTTACATAGTCCGTGTCCTAACCTGGAGGGCATAAAGATTTGCTCTCCTACAAGTTCCAAAGACTCACAATTGGTCAGAATTGTTGTGCCGTGTGCACAAACAAGGTTGCCAAGGCCTAGGGGCCATGGAGATGCATTCTCGAGCTTGAGCAAGTGGCGCAAGCGCCGCACGTTTCGACAGGCCTGCTCGGTAGGCCACCGAGCCTCGAGTGAAGTGAGAGGTGATGTCTGCTCTTGTCATGGTTTGGTGGTAGATTCGACGTTCGAGCGGAGTGAGTTTGAGCAGCTGCTCTTGGCCTGTAGTGAGGGGTGTGGTCTACACCATAATATAATTATAACAAAGTTCGGTGCTGCTTTCATCTGCACATGTGTACTGTACTAACTGGCACTCGATTGTATGTTAGTAGTGTTCAGTCACATTATCCCATGATTGTGATATAAAACATACTTGTTATTGTGTTTAAGATCACCTATATAGAACACGGCAAAATTAATAAGGTGTTAAAGAATTCACTGCTAATCACAATTGTACCCTTTAATTTGATAATTGTTTGTGGTAATTCTAGTAGTACTAGAGTTGTCTATCATTTGATCATTACTATATTGAACTTCTCATTCTAAGACTGTTGTACTGAGAATATCTGTACACCACATTTCCTCCTTTCCACAATTATAATGACTCTGCCCCCGACTGTAGTATTCAGTCAGTAGTCTCATAGGTGCCAATTTTTCCTGGGACATAGACCACACCCACTAGATCCGCATATCAATAATTAACTCCACCCACACCACACCCACTATGATTGAATTTGATGACCACAATGCTCAGAATATACTTTCTTTGCACCTAGTAGACATCTTGTAGTATATACTGTTGCTGCAAAAATCGAACTGTGTAAGGCACTATATACCACAAGCAGCTGGTTCATTTTACCATCAATAAGTGATTAGTTGTAGCACTACACCAGTATTTATGCCAGTGTCTGGATCTCTTCCAGGACCAATAACACAATTATAGTAGAGCTAGCCTTCGGGACGCAGGACAGTTGCTAAAAATTCAGGACTGTCCTGGAGATTCAGGGAGAGTTGGAGCAGATATACATGACATTGTACCAGATATATCATGTGATGCATATGATTCTGCTCATCCACACAGCTATAGACTCGGACTAATATTATGTTTTGCTATAATCTGTAATGGCTACTTATTCTGTATTCCTTATTGTCACCTCTACAAAACAGTATTATTACGAAATTATAATGATATTATTGTATATGTAGGTGTGAAAAAATATACCATAGATAGCATCCCGCAATTATGCCTCCTCCTCTCGCGCATAAGCCCCCTGCACTTTTAGCTGAAGCTCCTGCATTATAGGTAGTTTTGTCTTGCGTATAAGCCTCCCTCTCCCTGACTCAGTAAACTAGCTATTTATGTCATATTTTGCCTTACTTTAAGTTTTGATGATCAAACAGCCGTAGAAGGTACAGAGATTGCGCGGCCTCGTGGTATTCAACGGTTGGTAATGGTCGAAATGTGTAACAATCCCGCATACAATTAAGCTCTCTCCCTGGTTTTTCCCAAAGCTAGCATGTACAAGGGGGGAGGGACATAATGGTGGGATTCCACGTTAGTTGCAAAACTGCTTTGTTTGGATGCCACAGGCAGTCTGGTAGAAAGCGTCACAGGTCACCAGGCAATGTATCACGTGTACATGTATTAGAAGAAATTTTACTCTGGCTTTCTTTGTTGAGTCATAGTGCCCTCTTTTTATAGGAGGACTACAGCAAACAGTGCAAGGGCTGGGGCAGACATAAATTAGGGTGACACAAAAGGAATTAAATCAAGACAAAAAAGTTACTGTTAGAGTGTAAGCATGAATTGCTGTTTACATAAACAACGGTGCATTATATATGTGCGTCTCTTGACAGTTAGTCTCCATTATAAAATTAATGCATATGCATGACTCCGTGGTACTACACATGTTTCATATGGCTACTGTGTTAGTTCCTATATAGAGTAATCAGCGTTTCTGATACTATACTAGAAATTGCCACCCAACCCTGTTGTTCAATAGCGGTCAAAAATGCTGACTATTACACACAATGCTGGGTGCTCACAAGTGCTTTGGCTTCCCATAGAAAGGTCAAAGACATGGTGGTTGACATGCTTTAGTGGTTGTGCTGGTGTACGTGTACATAATGCATGGGCCATTGTACACACACACCTACACCGTTAGATTCCAAGTACACATTGTTGTACTGAAGATCAAGATGGCAACAATAAAATTAATTATCTCTCCACATGAGCACATATCTCTCCATATGAACACTATTGATTTCCATCCACTCTAACTACTCCTGCGGCGTAGTTAGAGTGGATGGAAATCATGTAAGGTATACATAGACATGTGTAAACCATGCTCATGTCACATTGACGATTTACATTCTATTCCATGGGTATTCAGCTAGTAAGTATACGTAGTTTACTACTCACATCTATAGCAAGCTTTTTGCATAATGATATAGTGTAAAAATATAGAGAGACATTTGTGACGGATTCAAACCTGCCTTGAATTTCACAGTACACAGCCAACATTATTAGAGGATGGACAAGTAGCTACTTTGGGAATGATAGACTATTGATAGAAAACCATTGCTGAGTTATGGCCACAACACCTACTGAGGGCATTTGTTTGCTGGCACTCCTAGATCGCTGAGAACAATCATGATCATTGGATCATGGCAGCCAACTCACTGTCACTATCTGAGATTCAATAGTGCGAGGTATCAAAACATTGACTGGAAGTCTTGTTCATTGACCGAGCTATCTGTAGAGCACTCCGATAAACCTACTAGCACGCTCATATGTGGATATGATGGCCACTGAATGTGTCATCAGTGTCCGCATGTGATCAAAGCCTCCTAGGTTCTCCCCCTCCCTTACTGTGAACGATAATTTGTGTAAATAAAATCGCACGTACATGTAACCAACAAAGAGGAGGGAAAGAGCCTAAGTATGCGCATGCCACATCTATATCATTCTAGGTAGTCTGTAAACAGTGGACTGGACTACTGGAATGGATTACTGGACTGGACTACTGGACCAACCTTTGACCTCAAATTTAGTCCATTAATGTTGGTGTGAGTGTAGGGAGAAGACCATTAATTTGGTGTGAGTGTAGGGAGAAGAGAGTGTGACTGTAATGTACTTCATTTGCCACGAGTGTGACTATTCAATTTCTACTTTAATATTATAATATATTAATTTTATGGTTTAATAGCTATAGCGGATTTTGTGTGCCGTACTCTTACATGCAAATTGCTCAGCTATGCATAAATGGAACAGGTAGGTGGCATGGTAGCTATGTCTTCTTTTACTTCAATCCGACTGGAGTAGCTAAGATATTGTAACATGTACATGTACATGTACACGTAGCATGCAACAGCTGAAAAAGGCAAGTATTTACGGTATAATGGGAAAGGGGCAGTGTTGATAATAGTCTCGCTCCCAAGAGGGCTAGGTGTAGCCTCGTACCCAGGCCCTTCCTCCTCCTCTAGAGGCCTGGATACGAGGCTAGGTGTTGATGGGCTAGAGATTGAAGTTTAATATGCATGCCCCCATGCAACTCCTGCCAGCCAGTTCTGCAAGCAGCTAATAGCTCAGGCTAGCTACATGTATGTGTATCATAATATTATCCTTCTCATCTCCACGAGTTAATTATATATCATCAAGGCCGTAGTTACAGACTAGATCAAAGTACTCTGCAACTAAAGAGGGTGCGGTAGCTAACCATGATTTAAATAAAACAGCTAGCTAATACATAATATTATATGTACATGTAATATGCATGAAGTAGCTTGCCTGACATCTACTAGAATTCTCCAGGTTCCCTACTTCTTGTGACCTATGCTATACTTTAGCAAATTGTGGCTAAATTTGAGGCCAAGGGTCAATCCAGTAGTCCAGTCCAGTAGTCCATTCCAGTAGTCCAGTCCACTGTTTACAGACTCCCATCATTCTATGGCATTCAGCTATTTGGGGGTGTGGTACCGAAGCAGTGTGGATTATAATTTTTGTTGATGATCTGACAAAATTAATGTCAGACCATATCCCAGTTTGATCGGATATATATCACCAACTGTTGGTTGGACATACATGTAAATGACATTGTACATGTATTATAATTATTATGTTAGTTTACATGTTGGCACAAGCACAGCAGTTTGTTCAGCCGCAGAGCTAGCGGTGCAGTTACCACAAATTATAGCACAGAGCAGTGGAAGTTGTAAGCTAAGTGGGTGCTAACTAAACTCTACTACTAACATCACCCAGCTACTGACCAACCATTGGCCGTCCGTTGTAATCCACACTGCCGTAAAGTCCCGGGTAAGCGCCTTACTTGCAATTTTGGCCTGCATGGGTGTTTACCTGGGTTATACATTGCATATAGGTTTGTATAGAAGTTGCTACATTGACCTTTGACATGCGGTACACAAGTGCTTACCAGGGAGTAGGTGCTTGCCCGGGACACTACGGTAATAATAAATTAGCCACACCTACACCCTTGTTCCAAAGTTTTGTTACTGTTAGTATAGAAGCTATCATGCCTTAGCCTACCCATTGTGAGCGTGATGTGAGTTGGTAGCCTGTCCCCCTCTCCAAGTTGACTGACGTCTGTTACTATCCACTCAGCTGGGTGACCACCACTGCATGCTGAAACGTAAAATCCAATTTCATAGCAATCACACAGTACAATGAACCTTAATTTTTTGGGGTTTCCTAAAGATAGTATTTCTACAAATAAAACGCAATATCTAATTTGCACAAAAAAATTCACGTTCTAGGACTTTTTGTAGTGTATTTCAAGTCCAATTAGGGAAATAGTCAAAATTGGACGAGGCGAAGCCGATAGATTATTTCATGTATAGTTATTCCCTAATTGGATGAGAATGTGTGTGATTGCCTATTAATTGTATAGTTCAAGTGCCTTTATGCATAATGTGGTAATGAGCGCCATGGCTACTGGTGGCGCTCTATGCTCCAACACAGACATGGATGAAAATGGAGGCAAGAAAGTACAAGATAAAGGCGTAAGTCTTCCTTTAGTTGACAGGAGACAGTAATGGACATTGAAAAACCTTACCAACAACTCTGTTATTTGTCAGCGTGCCATGCTCAAAATACGAGTAAAATTATGAACCACACCCCAGGCAATAATCCAAAGTACAACTAGGGATTAATCAGTACTCGAATAATAAGAGGGTAAGTAAATAACCATACGATTAGAATAAAATATGGTACATGTAGGATCCAGATACTGTACTAATAATATTCTTATACAATTGATCCTTCTTCCCAAAATAGGGAGGTAATTATGTCTAGCGAGCTAAATCCTCTTTTCCAAACCATCACCAACTAACTACACATACTCTGTGAGAGAGGGGTTAATTTGCTAGACTGGGAGCTTATACAATGTCATATGTCATATTTGCGCTTACACAACTCCACCATATTTATCCGTGCAATGGGAACTGCTTCGTCAAAATCACCATCCTCAGGTATAGTATCAATTCCTCCAAAGCAGATGATTCTAATCTTGGGAAATGAGTGAATGACAACTGAAGTGTGGTACACACGACCCTTTAGAGTCTCAGGCAGTATTACCTGTAATACATATTTACATGCATGTATTATGTACAATGTACATGCACACATTTGATGCTAAAATGTATGCTGTATCATTTTATTATAGCCCCAGGGGGAGGGGGTGTGGAATACAATGGGGCTTAAGGTGCTTCACCACAGCCCATGCACGCTTTATTGAGTTGTTGCTTGGGAATATACCTCAGAAACCAGAAATTATAATATTATTACCGTGGAATCCCATGATTATGCCCCCCCCTCGCACATAACCCCCCCCCCTGCATTTTTAGCTCAAGTTCCTGCAGAGATTGTTTTGTCTCGCATATAAGCCCCCCCTCCCTGACTGTAAAATGGAGTCCATAAGTCAATAAAAACAGTAGCCACAGCTAGCAAACTAGCTATTTGTGTCACATCATGCCTTACTTTGTTGTTTTTCTCGCGTTTTACCCACCAAACAGCCAGAGCCTGAAAGTACAGAGATCACGCTCCCACGTGGCACTCGACGGTCGGTAATGGTCGTCACACAGAAATGTAAGGATCCCGCGTATAAGCCCCCTCCCCACTTTTGCCCAATCCTAGCATGCAAAAAAGGGGGGCGTAATCGCGGGATTCTACGGTATAATATGTTATATGAATGAAACAAGCATCAGTCTGAGACACTGCGGAACCTAGTCTACAGTGACATTGTTTAAGCCAATCCCAAATGCCTACAGTATAACAGGGGTAATGTACATGTAATTAGATGTACTTTACCATAGACTGCCATTATCAAATCTTTCTTGTTGATGAAAAAAAATATTACACTTTATTCCTCTGTCTATACAAAGGCATAGGGTATGAGTTCAACCACTCCCCAAAATATTTGTGTATAATTCTGAGTCACATACAATATGTATATTTCATCAGCAGCAGTGGAAGAAGGCATGGAATATGAGTGCATGCAGTAAACACACACAGAACGTGGCCCAACTTCAGAAATCTAACTAAATTTCACTTTGTCAGTCAATATTCTGCTACTCTTGTTTCAATACTTTTGGCACTTTCACCCCCCTTATACACATGCAATACTGACCGTTGGATACATGTACATGTACAGCTGTAGATGCTATTAAGGGAATTCATTCATGACATACCTTCTTCCACTGCTGCTGGTTCAAATGAAATATCCAGCTGTCTCTGAGTACCTCATCACCATCAGCTCCCCACATGATCAGTAGAGCAGGGTGGGTTGGGTCAGCATCAGGATCATAGACACTGATCGATGAGTGAGCTCTTCGAGCTACAGGGTGATTGGGGATTTGACTGGCTGGGATGACTGTCCAAGTCTATCAGAGAATAATAATAATTACTAAATTAATTACTGGGTGTCTAAAGAATTTGCATGAAAGCAATACTATCTATAAGTATAAAAACAATTGAATAACTTGAATTGAACATCCAGTGTCCAGTAGCTATCCAGTATACTTCAGTAGCTAGGTGCCAAAGTTCGCGCGTGCGCTGAAAATCAGTAGTCATGCCCCCATGCCTAAACAGTGCAGGCTGACAAAGAAGCTGCCCAAGTAGCGATGACACTCTTCCTGAGCTGACTGACTACTGAGGGACCGCCCGAGGAATGGACGCTCCTCTAACCTTCATATTCATGATCAAATCAGCACAGCACTAGCCTAGCCACCAGCGTGCTAGCACTTGCACTAGCCTAGCTAGCCTTCGACTGGCCGGCCTGTAATGTCGCACACGCCGCTGACTACAGTCACATGACTTCGCGGCGATCACCATGGCAACACATTCCGAGCATGCGCATTATATGACAAAATGGTGAATCAGACACACCCACTTGCAGAATGTGCTGTACACGCCTGGCCACGATTAAATCGTTGTCCTGATAATACAAAACTAGCGTACCACAGACGTGCACACTAGAAAATGGAGTGGATTTATACTCAAGCTAAAGTGAGAAGTCCAGGCAGTACCGAGTTAGCCTGAGAAAAGAAGAAGACAAGAAGATTGAGATTCTTTGCATTTTTTAAGATTTATTTACACAGCTGGTTCAGGCATACCCGATTATTTCCATGGATGGTTTGGGGCTTGATACCGTAGGATTGGTATGTTATGTGGTATTTTTAGTTATGCGATTATGCGAACTTTAGCGAAATCGCACAATTAAAAATCGCAATAGGGCGGCCGGCCGAGGCGCACGCCGCGTACACGTGGTCTTATTGCACGCAAGATCGATCTGCTGGTAAGCGCTCAGTCCGTTTGGTCGAACGGTACAATAGTTTGAGCTTGGAAAGAGCCAGAAAGAAGTACACTGCCGATATTTACGGACTACTGGTGAGTATTTTCAGCACCTATACTAAGGGCTGATAGCTCTTTCCTCAACTAGAGCAGGTAGTCTTGTGCCCAGACTCCACCCTCGAGGGTGGAGTCTGGCTCATGGTATTATCGCATAAACAAAAATCGCATAATACTTTTAACCAGAAAATCGCATAAATTTAACCTCATATAACATATCAATCCTACGGTAGATAGGTATTTTGGTGTAGATTATGAATGTGAAAGTTTAAAATCTTAGCATTTTATTAAATTTGGTCTGAGTTATTTACTTTTTTGTAACGTATTACATACCGTATAGCCGGAAATATTGGTGGGAATTAAATTTGGCGGTTGAGCCTAAAATCGCTATTGGCAGAATATTAGCAGATTTAAAATTGGCGGTTCGGTACGGGATCGCCATACGTATATATGTGAGTAGGAAATTTTGGCGGATTTTAATTTGGCGGTTGTAATATAGACCGCCAAACCGCCAAATTTAATTCCCCGCCAAATTTTCCGGCTATATGGTATAGCTATGGCATATCCGGGCCATCCCTACTCATAGAGTCTACCGACTCTATGATAATTCCGTACTCCTGCACAAGATAGAATATGCTGAATTACAGGATAATAACTCAATTACAATGGTTACACATACCACATTTATGTTAATAGAATGCTAGAACAGGAAATAGAATCTCTTCCATACATTGGATATTGCACAATCATACAATTCTAGAAATCTTTGCCAGTACATGTACAGTGCAGTGTACATATTAAAGTATGTGTATGATAACAGCAGTGTGGTCAATCATAATGCATGTACTATGTATAAGTCAATATTGAATACACTTTGTTGAGCTTTAAGGGTTTATGAAAATCATAATCGTTAACGTTCAGTGCATGATCATTTATATCAACAATCTTTCTAAGTACTAATAATTATTATCAACTATCTGATGAATATATATTATTATAGTACGTAGCCAAGGTGAAATAAGCCTTTATTTACAGGCTCCTTGTATATTATAGTCAATACAACTGCTGTGCTCAGAGTCTAAGGGCATTAATTAGAATTAGTGCACATATGCAAGCTACATGTATCCAAGATCATAATGTAATCTATATGCCTGCACAGATACTGCTACATGTACATGTCAATGAACTATGTACATGTATTAAACGTTGCCTTATCTTCTTAGATTCTTAAGAAGCAGGTCTCTTTTTTGTTTTGTCAGTGGTCCTGGCCTGAGACGGTTGCAGTCATGCACTAGTGGCTTACATTCTAATAAAATGTAATATCTTGCAGTAACATCCAAGGGGGAGGAGGACACATACCACATAGGCGACTGTACTTCCACCCGTGACCGGGGTCAAAGTGAGGTCAAGTGGTCAAGGTGAAATTTGGATGGTCAAGACGGAAATCAGTTGATGGTCAAGTGGTCGAAGTCCTTTCCAGATCGTGTATTTCCTGCTCATTGTATCGATTATTTGACGATTATTAATAATAAAATTTACTATAATAATGCAACTTGTAGTCTAATCTAGCTATATTACAGAGCTAGAAGCATATATACGAAGAATACGTGCACCGGCGTCGCACCGCGCACTGCACTGCAGGCGCCCTGGCGTGTGCATGCATAACATGGCATGTTAATTGGTTCGAAACCGCGCCTACTTTCTACTGTAAGTGTAAGCGACACGTGCGTATGAATTGGTATTAGCTGTAGCTGCCGCAATAATGTTTATGAAGTTAACTTGAATGTACGAATCTAATGGGGACAGGCAGTGCAAAAACGCTGAAAGTAGCGATTGAACTGCATGAGGGAGAACACTCCACGAAGAAGATCTGGTGGTTCAATGTGGATTCCGTCCAGCAGTACTCTCGAGATGTCGTCGAGGCTGAAATAATAAGCTAATTCCCGCACACAAAAGCCAAAGGATTGCGGTTGAACTTATTCCATTTTGACGAGATAGCCGGGAAGGTGCAAATAGAGAGTGATAGCAAGAGCAGTATTCTTTTGACGCTTTGTCAGCCATTCCGCCAGCAAATGGTTGCTATTCGTGGACTTACAATAACAATCGTGCATGCAAACTATATGGTAATAGCGCTAGCACCCATATTATTGGGTGGGCGTGGCTATAATACTATGCTTCGGTATACATGTATAGAGTCAACGGTCACGGTGCAATTCTGTATCCGGTCAAGAGGTCAAGGCATGTTTTTCGGTGCGGTCAAGAGCAAAAATCTGCTCAGTCAAAATCTTGACCCCGGTCGCGGGTGGAAGTACAGTCGCCTATGTGGTGTCCCCCATGCACTTGACATCTCGATCAAATCCCCCTAGCCTGGTTAATATTTATACTGATTGCTATGATTATTAATGATGCTCATAGTCAATCTCTATACACTCTGTTGCACTACTAGGTGAGTGGTTACCTATGTAAACTGCTACATTCGCCAAATCAACATCAGATAAGCCTATGAGCAGTGCAGCATACTGTTTAATTATAGTGACATATTTTATTAACTGTTTGCAGAAAATCCTACAATATCAAAGCTGGGGAAGCATGCCCTCAGATGTCCCTGCCATGTGAAAAAAAATAGAATCCCCCCCCCCTAGCTCAAGGTCTGGATACGGGCCTGTGATGTTAATTTGCATAAAATGCGGGATTCTATTAAATACGTTGACTATATGATGAAGAGGGTATGCATTCATGTATTATATGATGGAAATTAAATTAAACAGTGAACTTGAACTGACCCAGTGTTTCATGTCCAGGATATAGACATCAGATGATATCAGCTCATTATCCTTCCCTTGTCCTCCAAACAGAATAGCTCGATGATGGTCCACTCTGGTTAGAGAGCTCCAGTGACAAGCTGGCGGTGGACTGCCAGTGATGGTTGGTCTAAACCACATGTCTAAAGAAGAGAAGAATAGTTATTTAGGCACTATCTACTGAATGGAACATACATAATACCAGGAGCATATGAGCCGCCCGAAGGGCGGCAAAGGAGCGTCCGACTACCGTAGGGTTGGCTGTAGAGTATATATTATGTGTTAGGCGAAGTACTTAAGGCTACACTTCCTTATTTGGAACGTGCAGCTGGTGCGGTGCATAGCAGATTACTTTTGTACAAGCCACACTGCACTAGCTAATTGACTTAGCCTGTAGTGTGGTTGTCGACTGTGTACTACGGGCGGTGCTATCACTATGGAGCTTTACCAATGGAAATACCCTGCAGCTGGCCACTCCATATAAAGTCAAGCATTGCTAATGAACTTCGCCTAACACATCTGACACGCAGTCGGACGCTCCTTCGCCGCCCTTTGGGCGGCTCATATGCTCCTGATAATACCTATGCACATACACGTGTATTAATTTAATAATGTACATGCAGTGTATGAATTAAATACTTTAGTGCTAACTAAACATACATACATACATGTACATGTACAATTAATTGATAACTACTTCACTATTCTCACATTGCACACAAATCTTCTTTACACTAAGGAACAAAAATCCACAGTATCGCGCTTTAAAAACTATCATGTGTTATGTACAGTAGTGTAAATAAGTGATGGTGCACACACATACACTCACTTTGCTCAGTGTCATAGCAGACCACCTCATTGGTCCACCCTCTATCCTCACTCTCAGGATGTGGAACATACTCCACTCCTGGATGACGGTTGGTTGGCAGGTCACCATACCCTCCTACTGTTACAATAATGCTTCCATATGAGATTCCTGCTAGTCCAGTTTTCTTCATTGGAGCTGCCTGGGGGTTGGCTGGATGTAGTTCCCTCCACTCCATGGTTGTCGTGTCCAGGCAGTGTACAGTGTTGTAGTAGTCTCCCTCACCAAATCCACCAATGTGGTAGAGTAGTGGTCCTACTGCTACACAGGCTGCAGCACCAATACCAGATGGTGGTGTACCAGATGTTGTCATTTGTGTCCACTCTTCTCTATCAGGATCAAACACATCGATGGAAGTAGGAGGATCAGCAAGGCCTCTATTAGCTCCAGCGCCACCGTAAGTTATCCATTTGCCCTCCACTAGAGCACTACAATGGGCATATCGTGGTTTAGGCTCATAGCAAGGATCAGGGGGGCTGGGAGGGGCTGTTGCCATAGCAACCTGTAGTAATAAATATAATTATTACATTTGCCAATGGTTATTCTGTAGCATAAAATCATAATATTACCGAGTTTATGCTAATAAAACGCAAGATCTAATTAGTGCTAGAGAATTCGTGTTCTAGGTCTTTTCATAATGTAGTGGTGTGATGAGGTTTACAAAATCGTGCAAAAGTTAAAATTATTTTAGCTTGCATTCCATTAAAATAAACACGGTATCCATGGTAATATTAAATTTTTGTTCAAGACTGTTACCATTCATTATTATTAATCATGCAATGTGCCCACCACGCAGTAACAACAGGAATCCTGCTTTAATTTTGATGGCATGCAAATGAATACAGGAAATGTCAATCAAGACAAATATCAAAATCCTAACCACAAAGGCCGTGCCACCCTTCTCTCAGCTAATTATACTATATACAACGAAAAATATTTTTCAGACGATCAATTTTCTTATAATAGTCCGTGTCCTAACCTGGAGGACATAAAAGATGCGCTCTCCTACAAGTTCAGAAGACTCACGATTGGTCAGAATTGTTGTGCCGTGTGCACAAACAAGGTTGCTAGGGCCTAGGGGTCATAGAGATGCATTTTTGAGCTCGAGCGAGTGTCGTAAGCGTTGCGCATTTCCACAGGCCTGCTTTTTGAGGGGTACAAAAATAACAAGCAATAATGCGATTGAATCAAAACTGATAAATTTGAACCATTATGACAACTAAGGAACAACCTGAATATCTCCCACATAACACGTTGCGTGACATTAATAGGTGCATAATAGTCAAGAAAAGCAAGAGTAGGGATGTATAATAGATACAATTATCTCTTGTTTGTGTGCTTTTTTATCCTGCCATCCCTACTTCATTCTTCTATTTTATTCAATTGTTTTTATATACTTGTATAATATCATTCAGCTTGTGTTACATTAGAATAAACACGGTATCCTTGATAGTATAATTTTGGTTCAAGAATGTTACCGTTATTATTAAATCATACAATGTTTACACCATGCAGTAACAACAATGATCCTTGATATCATGAAAATGACTGATACAAGAAATATCAATCTTAATATCAGATTGAAAACTCGACCACAAAGGCCACGCCACCCTTCTCTTGTCTAATATCTAGAGACATATGCCAGTCATTACCCCTTTCAAAAGCGCCCGGCCCTACCACCAATCTAGTCATTGTGCTTAAATATTGAGGCATAAAAAAGTTGACTTACAACTTATGGCAGCCACTGTGGGTCTGCCCTTGGTCATAGACCTCTACTTGCTGAGTCAGCAGTTCCCTACTGTTCTGTAGCAAGCTGGTTTGAATCCTATAGCTGCCAAAGGATTTGTGATACACATAATGATACGCACAAACTTTACTAAAATTGTCAGCAGATAGTTACGTCCAGAGTCCCAATTAGAAAAACAGAATTCGGCTGATGAAATTATGATGAAATCTATGATGAAACCTATGATGTAATTGCTGTGAAGCTGTTTCAAAATGTTTAGTGCGCATGAAAGGTTGTTGGGACCCAGAATTCCTACCTAGCGTAGAAGAGATCGTGGACTATCCGATAATATCATTATGGCGTTTCTCTCAGTTCGCTTTCTCTAGCAAGCTCGCTTTCAGGGCAGGGGGATTTCCCTATTCAGTCGAGCACATGGCAGGTGAAGGTCAACCGGCTCAAGCCGCGCGCACCAACATTGTACGCGTATACGGAGCATGCGCAGTTTGTCAATGTGTCCTAGTTCGAATTTATGGCGGCGTATTCATGAGGGACTCTGGACGTAGTCTCTAAGTTTTTCATTATGTCCTCGGTAACAATTTACTTTTTTGCGGTTATTAGGTAATTATGCGTTAATTATGATGAAACCTATGGTATAATCTATTATGAGAAAATTCGAGGCCTCGATGGAGCCTTTCTACAACTCGAAATTCAGTGAATATGTAGAGTATCTTGCGCGTGTATCCAGCGAATACCTTACAAGCAGCGTGCTCCCTTCTCTGGCGAGCAGCGACGGCCGAACTTTACACGTTCTCTTGGCTGACGTAATCCCGTGGATATATATAGATAGCCCTGCGCTATATATAGCACACACTAGTCTGGCGGGCCAGCCCCTCTCTTGAAGGGGCTGGCCCACCAGGCTAACCATGCACAGCGTGCCGTCGGACCGATCTGAAGCTCGGAAGCTGTACTGTGCTGTTGAATTCTTCTCAGTTTTGAAACTTTTCACTGTCGAGGTCGAGAGCAACTCTCAGACTCAGTCTAGTCTGCAACTGCGGCATACTGTACCGTGAACCCACTATATATATTGACGACCTTTACCACACGCACCATTTCCACTATGCAGCCACCGAGGACATGGTCAAGTTTTCATTTATAACAAAAAGTGATTCATTTAATGAGGACGAGGGGTTTATCGTGCAGCACTGCTTTCATAATCCCTCTCATATTCAATACCAGTTTCAATGTTAAACGACCACACTGCTCCACTGCAGCTGACACTGCTTCCACATAATACAGCTACACATGTACAGTAACTTTATTTGTACACTATAACAGATTGTATACATGTACATGCTCGTAACCCAAACCCAAACCCGAACCTTCCTATAAATTACCAAGGAAAATAACGTACTTGTGTTTGCTAGGGCCTGCACAGTGTTGTCCAACTTCCATGGAGCACCACTGAATGACCAAGACCTCACACAGGTGCTTGAAGACCTTCCATTCAACAATGAACATGCCTTATATTATTCACTGGGGTCACTGCCTCCAGAGAACTCTTCTGCTTACACACAATATTTTAGTTTGGTTGTACTTCATGGCATTTTGGTTGGTATTAGAGAAGGGCCAAAAGCCTTGAGAGGTACCATAGAAGCATAGGTGTGTGCACTTGAAAGTGCTAGGAAAAAGCATATTCGATTGACTATCGATAATGCCCTGAGGCTAGGATGACCTTCAAGAACAGGCTCTCATCTGAATCAGTACGATATCTCTTGTCTCCTCCGGGTGGGCCTATGATCAATAGCCTTGGGTTGATAAACCCTGAGAGTACATGTATATTTACATATGGCCCTTAAGGTTACGGGATAGTGTTCCGCCCACGCATAGTCAAAGTTCACATGAATAATAAATGAGACACTTATATTCCAGTTTTTGTCCAAGTTCTTTGCACAGTCAAGGCACAGGTAAGTAGCTCTCCTGATGCCTGCCCCATGGTCCACAAAAACGAAAAGCAAACTCGCCACTGTCTGTCTGCAAGTGCGGGTAAGTTTTGCAATTTCCTGCGTCAGTTTTTGCCAAGGTAAACAGCCTCTATGTAATGATATACAAACGAAACGATAGCTTACGAGCCTCTACAGGGCCAGGTATAGCGTTTGAACTCTATCGAGTTACACGAACAGAAAGCGAACATAAAAACTTACTGCTCAGCTGCCATGTGACTCGCTTAATGGCGGCCCTCCAGGACAAAACCTTGTCTGACAACTCACCATCCTAGAGTTTTCGAAAAAGCGCTATACCTGGCCCTGCTCCGATCGATGGACTAGTGTGAACAATAGCGAAGTCAGTTCGTTCGAGTCTCTGGTCTTCAAAATTTGATGCAGGAACTTGGACCTCGTTTGCATCTGGAAAATGGTCGACGTTCGTTCGCGTTCCCGACTAAACCGCATTAAAACATACGTAAATTGTGTCCATGCGCAATCATTTATAAATTGCGCGTCGAATACTATCCCGTAACCTTAAATAAAATTATTAACATTGATTTCTGACACTACTGAGGGCAGAGCGAGATGCAAAGCTTGATATCATGTAAGCGACTCACTAATTATTTGGTTGAGTATAAAATGGAGTGGCCTGGCCAGAAAAGATGGCATTTCGAATAAGTCTGAGCAAGCATTGTTGTGAGATTTTCCTTCCCACTCGTGTGTGTGTCTGCAAGCTGTCTTGCTTTAGCTTAGTGACAGCAAAGCTGAGCACACTACTGTTGAGGAGGTTTGGGTTGGATCCATGAAAGAGACCCTGGATATAGTTGGTAACTATGAAAGGTTTGGTTGATTCTTGAAATACTACGTATTATCCTCGGTACGTGAAGACCTACCCCCAGCTAGAGATGCCTTTCAAGTTACATGTATGTTACTTGCCACTCAACGATGGTTGAATTCCGTCAAATTTCTCCCAATGATCAATGTACAGAACAAAAATTGAGACAAACGTATAATGATCATCTATCACTTCTAAAATCTATAGAGCTCCACTGGGAGTCTGAATGAGTTGAGAGTGGGACTGCTACCAGAGTGATACAGACATTGAGGGACACACTGTGGTGTATGGACAGACCTCATTTATGAGAGAGGGTGCACTGTCCCAGCTCTATTTCAGCAATTCAATGGCTATAATAAGACAGAACAACACAAACATAGAAAGTGGATACCCTTTTCAATTTTAGAGTGGTGCTACTATCACATTCATAGGCTTTACTATGATTCACTACTCTTCAAAGTCCAGTTTAGAGGAGGCCATTACGATATGAGATATGACGTAGAATAGTTAATACACTGTTTTGCATCCAATGCTAATCTACTTTTGTCAAAAAGAGAAAGAATTAATGAAGGACGTATGCTTACTACATTATTATCATCACAGTAAAAATTATTCATATAATATCATAATTGGTCATTCAGATTCACTACCTGCGCATGTATAATATTAACATAAGTGACCGTATCTGACAAAACCCGGCATATGGGATCCGCGCGCTATTCGTGCAATGCACGTTTTTAGTACCTCAAGTCAAAAAATGTCAAAGTTGAGTTTTTGTCATATTCATGCCAAAGAACCTTTCTACTAACCTTTGCCGTCTTCTACGGAGGTTAACCGTAAGTTACACAGGCGAAAATTCATTTTGACCTACCTAGACTGTACAGCTGCCGTACACGGAGCCCGTTGCTATGGGCGCTAATTAGAATTCTCTACCTAGATACAGCTAGATTCATCAAACTACTGTACGTTCGCTCACCTTGTTAGCTTCTTGGGCATCACAGAACAATCGGCTGTCATTGTCAACAACGAAATTCAACTCTTGCTCGATCTTTATGTTCATTTCGAACGGCTCCGCCCAGGTCCATTTAATTGATTTCCGGGTCACGTGTAGTATGCGGAAACGCCATACGCATGCATAGCAACGCCTTTGGACCATAATTTCTCGATTATTGGGGGTGTGGCGCGATCACAAACAAAGCGTTGTACATGTATCTCCATAACCAAGCGCACAGTCGGTCTGAAACTTGAATGCGGGTTAGCTCTATGATAGAGCTTATCAACCATACGTAAAACTCAACTTTCACAAAAAATTCCATATGCCGGGTTTTCTCAGAGATGGTCACATATTATGGTGGTGAATTTTCGTGGAGTGCTAATTTTCATCACTTTTGTGATTGACTTGAATCATGAGAGGTGTGGCCAAAAATGTTGTGGAATACGACCAACTGTTCTCAGTATTAGCAAGCAAAAATTGCTACTATCATCTCACTGATGATGGTTTTGACACTAATATCCCTCTATCCCATGATATTTACCCAAGCCTCTTTACAGAAGTGGCTTATATACATGTAATGACAAAGAAAATCGAGCAGTTCAATGGACAGCAATGTGCAGCAATTACATAATTGCTTCCCATCGCCCCACCCCTGTACTGGGTTACTCTGATGAAATACACTGTACATGTAAACCACGAACATTACTTCTGGGGGTTTTCCCTGTCTTAGTCTCATCCCTATACCCCACCTCCAAGGAGGAAAAGGATCTGGTAAACTTGGGCAGAGTCCTTAGGCCGGCACTGAGGAATTTCTAGGTGCCAATGAGATCACAGCTCTGGCTCAGTCACATGATAAGCTAACTGCATGCAGGCAGGAATGCAACACTGCTATATTTGCTGTATAGGTATAGCATAAGCTATTCAGTTTACTGACTAATCAGATTCAAGGTTTGCTTTACCGCCGATTGCTATCATATGCAAATGCAGCCATAGAGACCAATCAGATCCAAGCATTACATGGCCTTGTCAGCAAGCATAATAGAACGAGAATCGAAGATTCGGCCAAAGCTCACCAGACCCTTTTCCTTCCTTGAGGGTGGGGTCTGGAATGAGACTATCTTTGTCTTTCCACGAAAATTAGCACCCAAAAAATTACCTGACATACGGTACTTAGCTGACATAGCTCTGAATCATGATGGCACTGTGCTGATACAAGACTCTGAAATGGGTACACCTTTCCAGTGCTAGCTACTAGCATTCATAATCGTGAGCGAATTTGAAAAAAGGGGTAACTTCACGCAAAACGTGATTTTTGTCACTTTTCAACCTACCACCATTTCTAGCCAGTAATCAGACTTGGTTTATTAGCAGTTTGGGCCTTCTACTTCACAGATCCAAAGTTAGAAGTCTGAGCAAGCCTCCTGACCCGAGCGGTGAGCCGCCAAAGAGAGGCATAAAACGGTGTTTTCGAAGGTAATCGATGCGCACGCTTGCCCCGCCCATACCGGAAGTGGGCGGGACTCATGAATTGCAGCAAGTGTAGTAGGATGATTAAAAAATATTTTTGCCAGGTTTGAAGTTCATAGCTGCTATATTTCCAGAGATATAAGTGTTTTAAAACAAAAATTCGGAAAATGCCAAGTTACATGTACCCCTTTTCTCAAATTCGCTCACGATTTATGTACATGTACATGTACATGTAATACTGGTAACTAGCTACATTAATAATAGTACAGTTATCGTAGGCAGGTGATTTTTGTGGGGTGCTAATTACCCCGTGCGCATGCGCAAGGGGATAAAGTAATTGGTCGTATCGTCGTCGTTTTTGTCATCATTAGCACAAAAATTGCCATATCTCGAAACGTAGGTACCTGAGTGACTCGTTAGCACAACAAATCACTTAAATTTGGTGAAAAACTTGCTTCAGTGTGCCTCGAATTTAAGGACGTGATCCATAAGCATCAGAAATAGCGCCTTTTTGTTAGCCATCATATGTAGCCACACCTATGGATAGTGCCTACTCAATGCATAAATGCATATAGGCATGTGCTTTTTGCTCATGCACACAACTAAGTGGCCTAGTATATGAACTGGTAAAGATTGTCGACATGTTCTAAATAATGCTCATGATTATTCTATTGGCTGCTATCCGCTGACTGAAATACATGTATGAAACCCTATGAAACCAAATCTGATTGTAAGGTACATGTGAGTAGCTAATATTAATACAACAAATTGTAGGTAGTAGCAGTTCATCTTCCTAGTCTAAATCTGGTGCAGAGATAGAATTAATTTTCTGGCAGATATCACCGGGACCCCAATATACACATGTACCTATTGTACGTGACGTCACGGGGCGCATGCAGTGGGCCACCCTGGAGGACAACTGGAACCATTTTCTATGGCGAAAATGTATAGAGGCTGCCTTTGCCGCTCGTTTGCAAAGAAGGTAAGCATCCATTTTCCTTGTGGTTGCAGTATGTACTAACCACAGCGTGCTTCAAAATATCACTTATTTGGCTGGCATCCATGCACAAGGATAGAGCAATAACACCATTTAGTGTACAAGTTTACATAGACGCTTGTATTCCAACATGGCGGCCGTTGGAGCTAGTCTCGTGCCCAGCCCCTCCTACACAAAAAGGGAGAAAGGGCCTGGTGAAAAGGGTCACACTACCGTGTCCCTCCGGAATGCAATAATTGGTATTTTGGTGTTCGTTAAATACGAAATAAACCATACTATGCGTGCGCATAGCTGTAGCTAGCTATACATAGATCAGGCGCATGCGTGCAACAGATAATTACATTCCAATAGTCATGTGACTATGCTACTGAAATCTGATTGGCCATCTACGATTTTCAACAGGGGGACACGGCAGTGCAACCCTTTTCACCAGACCCTTCCTCCCTTCTTGTGTAGGAGGGGCTGGGCATGAGACTACGTTGGAGCGGAGTCTTAACAGATTTTTCTGCAATGGGTCTATATGCACACACATACAATCGCTATTAAAGGCTTGGTCGGTGGGTGTGAAGCGGCCCAGCCAACGTTCCAGTGTACATGTATATTAAAGTTACAACAAATACGGTAACCCAATAAAAAAAATATAAGCTTAATTTTGGTGAGAGTGTACTTACATGTTATTCTACTTTGTACTTCTGGCGAAAGGACAACAGCAGCAACACAAGATGATTCGGATCGGCTGAGCGCTCACTCAAGGGGTCACATATAATTTATTATACCAGCTGTACTGACACCCGCAACCGGGATCAAAGTGAGATCAAGCGATCAAGCTGTAAAATTGGAGACGATCAAGCAATCAAGACATCCTTTTTCACTGCTCTATGCTTAGCCTCGTACCCAAAGGGCCTGGGTACGAGGCATGCGAGCATAGATATGATGGAGGCTACAAGGTCAAGACCGATGTCCTATCCTTTGACTCCACCCACACCCCACCCATCCCCGGTTGGCTATCGAGGGTCAAGCCTCAACGCTCTTTGCGATCAATGCGATCAAGCGATCAAGCTCCAAAAATGGCCCAGATCAACTTTTTTGGATCGTGGGTGTCAGTATAGCAGCCTAGCAGGTATATACCGGGGTATGTGTCTTGAATAAAACAGGATTAACCACATCCTGTATATAGCTTAGCTAGCATTGTGTGTTGTCACGTGGTCTGTAAATAGTTATTACGCATGCGCCACCCGAAAAACTGATTGGGCACGAGACTACCGTCTACTTCATGTTCAGTAAATATCTGAAGTCATATTGAACAGACTCAGAGGTTTCTTAGATGTGGCGTATTTCAGACTTTCTGGAGGTCGAAGGAAAACGGACCATGCGAGAAGTGAGTACCACCAATAGCAAATATGTAGTTTTCTTCAAACAATTTGTTTATCTCTGGTATGCTGAATTTACAAATTCTGCTTAAGCTTTCTACTATGCCATATACTGTGTACAGTAGATAAGTTTTAAGCTTAGCTAGATAGGAGATGTAGCTATACAGTCCTCCGTCTTTCAGTATAAAATTCATGTTCATAATTTTGCATACAGTTTTTTCACAAAGAGCTCCATAATAATTATAGCTATGATGTATGTACTAAGTCTCCCCCATGCACTTTCAGTAGTTTATCAATATTTTGGACAAAATCACTCCCGAAGATTAGTTTGGGCTAGCATCCTGTCTGAAGTTAGTTCAGAAAATACCTTACTCCAGCATGGCTTCGGCATCTAGTTTACGACGGATATTGCGGGATTATATGGACATCGCTGAAGCATTTACGGACCTGAAACTTTCAATGGCCATTGAACACCAAAGAAAGTAAATAGGAAGAAAAGGATGATATTACTAGCAAGAAGGCGTGGCGAAGAAGCTCTATGCCAAGTACGATCAAAATCGGATGAAGTACCTGGCATCTAGAGAGAGAAGCAGCTCATGGCGGCTTACCGTGGCCTAGTAAGAGCTAGAAAGACTATTATTCCGTCATAGTTGCTCATAAGGTGGAGGCTGATGCCTAGAACACATCCAAGTCCTTTGTGAATTTACGGTACTGTTGAAACGGCTCTAGTATCGATTTTACATGTAGTATCAACACATTCACGGCTGCCGTTCAAAGACGAAGCAAGCGATTAATATGAGAAGAGAGATATAGTGAGAGGACATCCTGAGGTATCTGGGGATATTTTTTCTATAATTTTCTGGCAAGTAAGGCAGTAGTAAAAGGCTCGAGAAGGCCAAGGTGCCAATAAATGGCGCATTCGCCATTATGGAAAAAATAGGCAGTGCCGATAATACGTACCGGTTGCCGATAAATGGTATTGTAGTGTCTGTGCATTAGCACTCATAGCTCATTGATTACTAGGGCCTACCTCTCTGGATTCTAGCTAATGAAAGCCTACTTCAAGAGCTTTCTTTTGGCAGGAGTTACAAATCAGGAAAATTTGTATGCCGATAAATGGCGGCTTACGCTATATGTAGATCAATATTATGTTTCAATAGAATGAAAGAAATAACAGGCTCCATGATGTCCTCAGGACTTGACTAGTAATGAGTTGATTTACTGTGTACACTTAATAGTCATAGCTATGCATGCTGTGCCTGTAAACCACGCCTACCAATACGTGCACGCACTAGCTCGAATAAAGAATAGTATCGATACTAGAGCTTGCGAAATTCAGTCTTTCAAGAATCATAAAGTTGATATTAATTTTGGAATATTCTGACAGTAGAGCTAACCTCTTGTGTATACTAAATGCACATGATGCGTTGTAAAGACATACATGTGACGTGCGCCCAGCCCCCTTCTCTCGCGTGCGTGAAGGGGGCTGGGTTCAAGATCTCGAGATTAGCTATAGACATAGATGATAATAGTACGGACTATAATTATCATCTATGCTATAGACAAAATACTGTTGACAGTGAAATACGCTGTAGCTCGATCGGATGTGGTACTAATCTATCTACAGGGTGGTATGAAATTTCCAATCTTGATCGTATTTTTGGCCTAAGTTCTATCTTGATCCTTTGATTGATGCTTGTCAGTGTTCTTGATCCTTTGATTTCACTTTGATCGCCGTTGCAGACGGAAGTACAGGGCACATTGCGGTGACCACCCCTTGAAGAGCTCCATGTCATGGTCACTCTATGTAGCTACTCGCCTGCTGAGCTCTTCGAGCCACAACTCGGTAAGTAGCTATAGCATTCTAGAAGCTACGAAGCAGATGTTTGTGTAGAGCAATAACTCCTCTATCAAAAAGTGATAATCAATAGTTATCAATTCATCGCAGGCGACATTTTGGCCTATATCTCAGATTGATATCCCACACATTAATTCCCATGCTCATACTGTGAGAAAACTCTTAGCAATGGAATAATATTATAGGGCTGCATAATTATGATTCTCAATTAATATACTTATTTGCTTCATCTTTAATGTTATTTGTGACCAAATTTTGCCGTATGGGATCCGTACACAATTCATGCAATGCACACTTTTAGTAGCTCACGTTGAAATTTTGTCAGAGTTCAATTTTCATCCCATACGGAGGATTTTCCCAAATCCAGTCACGTTAATTTTGTATTGTTATCTGTTTCATACTGGGAGCTTTAAGTTTGTATATACTTTTAATCAATCTACGTCAGCGTATGGAATCTAATCACCCTGTGGCAGGGTATAAACAAAGCTAGCACGTTAAACTGAGCAGAGTATACTATTATCTCAGTTTGGTGTGCAATGACTTGTTGATAATTTCTCTATATACATGTCATTGTGTGTGTACAAACTGATATTTACTCAACAGATAGCTAGGTTGGGAAAAAAAACTGTGAAAGAACCATATCGAATAGGCGCTGTAGTTGTGCATTTGATGTGTGTGTAATCTTCACATGGAGAAGGCATGAAAATGGAACAAGTAATTCCATGCACTTCCAGCTATTAGGCCATGAGAACAAGTATTATATCTACCCTACTGCATGAGCTACTGATAGCATGCTCAGACTTCCAGATAGTATAAAGTGCGCATACATGTGCAAATGGAAGCAGCACCGAACTTTGAACCTAGGCTATTATGGAATAGACCACACCCCTCACTGCAGGCCTAGAGCAGCTGCTCGAACTCACCGTGTATGGCAACATTCTTGTTCTGCTCAAATGTCGAATCTACCCCCAGACTATGACAAAGAACAGACCTCGACTCTCGCTCTGCTCGAGGTGTGCTCAAGAATTAATGTGTCTCTGTATCCATCATTGTTTGTGCACACGGCACTGCAATTCTGACTAATCATGACCCTTCCGAACTTGTAGCAGTGCGCATCTTTTGGTATACGGACACAGACTGTAAAAAAATCACGGTCCGTCTGAAAAACAGTTTTCGTTGTATATCATAGAGTCGGTAGACTCTGTATTAAAGTAGGGATGACACGGATATGCTATATGTAATACATTATAAATACCCAAATATCTCAAAATAGGTAACTTCGTGAAATTTCTAAGGTCAAAATCAGATCTCCAGGAAATTATCTATCTAACAAGACCAAGATCATTCATCAACTCCATTGTTCTATATGCCAGAACCAGATGTTCAAAAAAATGGCCATTTCTCATTCATTCATTCTTTCTTTCTTTCTAGTTTCTTGGGCTAGCTCAAGATTGCCTTGACCTCTCATCTTAGTTTGAGTATAAATCCACTCCATTTAGTAGCGCGCAGTGCAGTGGCACGCTATAATATTATTGCGTTATCGTGACAGTTACGTAATAATGGGTGTGAAAGTGCAAGGCTCGAGGAACGGTAAGGCACTAGGCATAGGCGAATTACTCGCTAGCGTGTGCAGTGCTAGTGCTCTGCTGGATAGATCATGGATATGCAAGCGCAAGTTTCGAGGAGAGGTAACTGACGTACAAATCTGCTGCGGCTAAGGCCATGCAAAGTTAATCTTCTGTTTCTCGTCCACGCCCGCACGTACATCAAACCCCCAGTTTGTACCTTTGATATTCCGATTTTGGCTGGATGACGTCATTAAGCCATAACTAGTTAATTAACCATTCTGGGGGTGTGGTCACGTCGTTAATCGCTTGAGGCCCGAGTAGATGCTCTACAAATGTAGAAAACAGATTAAATGCTCAGCCTCTACCAACAATATTGGTCAGCAAAGATCATCAGTAACTGCTGTGATACTGTAAATTGAGCAGATAGCTATAGAGCTAATCATTGTTGGTTGTCATTTCGGCTTGTTAGCAATTAATGGGGGTGTGGCTAGGGGATGTGGTATCAAATATCAAAATCACCCGTGTCCCTTATGTGCTTTGGGGTATCCTATAGGACGAGAAACAGAATATTTAATTTGTGTGGCCTAACAGTACATGTAAACCTTAGAACTTGTTTTTCTCCCTAAACAGAAGAGTCTTATAGCTACTTCAACCGCCTCTTTATCAGCCTGATTCATCACATAGATATAGGAACAAGGGGCGTGGCTACAAATTGCGCGGATATGCGATCTTTGGCACCTCCCATCAGTCTTCTACACTGGATCCATGGCCCAGAATATCATGACAGCAAACCATACATGTAAGAAATTATCGTGACTGAGAGCAATAAAAACGAACAGAAACAAGATTTGTAGGGATAATCACATCCACTATACATCCCTACCCTTGCTTTTTGAGGGGTACAAAAACAGTAATATCTTCCACATGCAAGTCAAGAGCACTTAATGATTGAACAAG
The DNA here is from genome assembly GCA_963930775.1 of Cliona cf. orientalis. Taxonomy (NCBI): domain Eukaryota; kingdom Metazoa; phylum Porifera; class Demospongiae; order Clionaida; family Clionaidae; genus Cliona; species Cliona cf. orientalis. The sequence continues at coordinate 4,081,041 of OZ005695.1, forward strand.
CTATACAGTGGCGTAGGAAGATGTTTTTGAGCAGGGGGGCTGAAAGTAAGCAGGTGAAGACTCGCTTTACGCGCGCATAGCGCGCAAAAGCTAGAGGATCTGGGGCATGCTCCCCCAGGAAAATTTTGGAGTTTTAGACCTTCTGAGAGCTTTTCTAGTGCATTTTCGAGGACATTCTGGACTCTTAGCTTGTCACATATGAACACAGATCAGTAGTGACTACTGATCTGTGTTCACATGTGACAATTATTGATATCTACACACCGTGGGGCTAAGATACACCACAATCATGAATAACTCAACCCTGATTGTGGCAACAGATGAAAAAGAAAAGTGCAAACCTCAGAGGGTGAGCCCCACCCCCTGGCTTGTACAGCAGTCTAAAAATCAGAGGGGCTCTGCATGATAATGGAAAAAAAGTAAGTGTAGGGATGTGTAGAGGATGTGATTATCCCTACAAATCTCGTTTATGTACTTTTTGATCCTGCCATCCCTACTTCATCCTTCAATTTTATTCAATTGTTTTTATACTTGTTATAACTTGGAATTTACAGTGACACTTCAAAAAGTGGTGTACTATGGTTGATTTTTATGGAAGCCGAGAAGTGCAATTTACCGCACGACGCCCATTTCCGCATGCGGAGGGCCAGCTCCGCATGCGGACGTACGGTCTCCGCGTGCGGAGAGCCAGCTCCGCATGCGGAGACCCTGCTCCGCATGCGGGGGTATCTTCTCGGCGTGCGGAGACCCTGCTCCGCATGCGGAGATACCTTCTCGGCGTGCGGAGACTCTGCTCCGCATGCGGAGGTAGCGTCTTGACGTGCGGAGACCTCTGTTTCAAACCATCACAGCCTAGCCGTTTCATTACCCCACCAGTGTTAATAGTAGCGTCGATCTTGGCGTGGTTATACCTTCTTGAGAAGCCTCTTCAGCAGGGACTGTTACTTCTACAAGACTGTGACTGCCCGGCGTGCAGGGTGTGGCTAGCGAGACTAGGTCCGGCGACGATCGAGCCAGAGTGTGTCACAATTAGATAGTATACTAGTAAGTTGTAGCTATTGAACACTTAGTAACTACTGTCCATATTCTCTGGCTACTGGCTCTAAGACAGTTGCTCCATTCATGGGGCGGAGCCCAATTTCACAAAGCGACCACACCCAGTTTTATTGATCACGCCCATAATACATGTAGGGTGTGCATATTATTCAGCAGCTTTTGATGAACTATATAGCTAGCAATTTTGAAGCGTGATAAAAACGCTACGCTAAAGCTTCAAAATCGCTAGCCCGTTCATTAGTAGCTGGTGAATAATTCACACCCAATAATTGTAATATTTATGATGAGCGTGATCAATAAAACGGGGTGTGGTCACTTTGTGAAATTGGGCTCCACCCCACGAATGGTATAGAGTCAGTAGCCAGGAATATGGACGGTATACATACTAGGTGTTCAATCCTAGTAGCTACAACTTACTATAGTATACTATCTAATTGTGGCGCACTCCGGCTCTCGGTTTTGACCGTCGCCGGATCTATTGTAGTCTCGCTAGCCACACCCTTAAGCTTCACGCGGGGCCTTTGCTCAGTCACAGCCTTGTAGAAGGTCACAGTGCCTGCTGAAGAGGGTTCTCAAGAGGTTAACCACGCCAAAATCGACGCTACTATTAACACTAGTGGCGTAATGAAACGGCTAGGCTGTGATAGTTTGGAAAAAATATCTCCGCACGTCAAGACGCTACCTCCGCATGCGGAGCAGGGTCTGCGCACGCCGAGAAGTGCACAACCGCATGCGGAGGTACGTCTCCGCACGCCGAGAAGTGCACCTCCGCATGCGGAGCAGGGTCTCCGCACGCCGAGAAGTGCACCACCGCATGCGGAGGTACGTCTCCGCACGCCGAGAAGTGCACCTCCGCATGCGGAGCAGGGTCTCCGCACGCCGAGAAGTGCACCACCGCATGCGGAGGTACGTCTCCGCACGCCGAGAAGTGCACCTCCGCATGCGGAGCAGGGTCTCCGCACGCCGACAAGTGCACCTCCGCATGCGGAGGTACGTCTCCGCACGCCGAGAAGTGCACCTCCGCATGCGGAGCAGGGTCTCCGCACGCCGACAAGTGCATCTCCGCACGCTCCGCACGAGGAAAACGTTTGCCCGCGTGCGGAGGTGCGTTTCCGCACGCGAAGAACGTTTGCCCGCGTGCGGAGCTGGCTCTCCGCATGCGAAGAACGTTTGCCCGCGTGCGGAGCTGGCTCTCCGCACGCGGAGAACGTACGTCCGCATGCGGAGCTGGCCCTCCGCATGCGGAAATGGGCGTCGTGCGGGAAATTGCACTTCTCGGCTTCCATAGATTTTACATACTGGTCAAAAGTTGATATTATCAGGATATTATTAATTATTATCTTTATAATGTATCTTTTTCTAACACTTACATGTATTATACCGTATAGCGGAAAACTTTTGAAGGAGAAAACTTTCGTGGATCAGTAGCTAGGAAGAGAGCATTTCGTGGAGAAAATTTTCACGGAATGTTAAATTGATCACATAAGGGGTGTGGCATGCCTAAAATTTCAGGGAGGAACTTTCACAGGTGGCTGTAAAAATTAATCATGAGATTTGTGAACGTTTTCTCCCTCTAAAGTTTCCTGCTATAGTATGGGAGAAGTCAGGAAATATAGAATTTAAATATAAATGAGATGCAATTGCGAGGGCACGGACAATTTACGAGGCCCAGACTATTTACACACACTCATACAGTAATAATAATATTATGATGCGATTGGACCATCTAACCTATAATATTATAGCAAATTTAATTAGTTCCAGCAACCATATCTGCTAGTGAATGTACTCTGGACTACTATTAGCATAATATCAGAACATCTACGTATATCATGAACTACAATAATAATATTATTGCAAATACAGGTATTGTTTCATATGGTTATATTTGTGCTCCTGCTAACAATACTAGAACCAAGTGAGTTAATTATTATCTAGGTTATTTTGATTGCCTGCTCGCATGCTTAAGGGTATCACTAAAATAAATTAACTGTCAACTTAATTTCATCACATCTTTATCTACACTGTTAGAAAAAAGGTGCTAGCGTAAGTCATCATTAGTCAACCACCTTTTATTGTCGACCGATATCTACTATGCGGTGGTCTCAGATGTGGTCGCGTTTTGCCATGCACTGTGAACGTATGGCGATGATATTAATTTTGTGCATCCTGCGTATATAAAAATTTTACTCGATATAAAAATTTGATATAGTAAGTAATAATCATGATGAAAGTATTATTTCAATAAGTATCTACTACTTGCATGCACATTAATTTTATTATTAAAATCGGCGATCGGTCGACGTTAGCGCTGTTACAAATCACTGGATGGTCGATAACAGGTGGAAACGGTCGCCAATTCTTAAAATCATGGGTCTGGCATACTCACTCATTGCCTGCAGAAACGAGAGTATACAATACATGGTAAGTGGTCATTAAATTTTATTAGACAAATGAATTATCTACCGAATGGATTTTATTCAAAGTTCATAGCATGTACAGAGCCCGAGTTACAGTCCCGAAAATCTTAGATGGTCGAGAGTTGATGTCATAATATTATATGCTACTGTAACACCATTTGGGGTGCTAGTAATATATTCGACACCCTGTAGCTAGGGTGTACAGATTTTGACACCCGATGATGCTGTAGATTTCCTTCTGTCATGTTTATCAAAACATGAAATTTCCTACACATGATTATCACAGGATAGGGTAGAATTTTTGCTAAATGAAAATTTGCCCTATCCTACATATTATGTTTCCAGAGGAGGTTGGATATGACGCACATTTATGCTATAGTCACATGACCTTGGTATACAATTATGCTGCCACGCGTTCAAAAGAATGCCATTTGCGAGTGTAGCTGGTAGCTAAAATATTTGCGTTTGTGAACTATGGCCAAATCTAAAGCTGGAACAGAGATGAATTGTGTAGATCTAATGTTGTAACATCAAAAGAAGCCGACTGCGATCGACAAATATATACTGTTTTTGTTGTTGCCATTCTGAGAAACAAGTTTTCCTGATTTGCAAGATGTATGAGGGGTGGATGGGTGGGGTATGGCGCTGGATCTTCTTTTCTCATGGATTTCAACTTGCTTTCACATTTTAAATTGTCTTCAAGGCTTTAGATCGTGACTTACATTTTGTACAGTGTTGTATATGGGCAACACGCCCACTTTTTGTGTGCACGTGATCGTGTCCAACCTCCTCTGATATGTTTCCTACCTGCACGAAATCCATATTTTCATCTAGTGCTATTCTCCTATATACCCTATGCGTGCAAAACATTAAAATTTTTAGCAATAATTACATACACATTAGTGATACAAAATGTAGTGGGAAATCTTTGCTTAGGCTAGCATGAATTAAAATCAGTTTATGCAGTTTTGATACAGCTTTCATGTGTTATATGCTCACACTTTTGTCTTTCTGTTCCTTTTCCTTAGATTATGCATTCAATACATTGAAGTCCGTTCCAACTGTAGAGAATGGAATTTTAACAACTTGTACTGGAAATCCAATTGCAATAACATGCAGCCATAACGAAACCCTATCTAGAAGTACCACCTGGAATTTTAGCCCTCCCGTGAATTGTTCAACTATTATTACCCACAGAGAGGATGATTCAGTTGTTCCTCCATGCTACTCGAGCATGATCATGTTTCAAGATGTCGAGTCTGTAGCTACATCTGGCACTACCATATTCAGATCTACTGCTCTAGTGAATGCAACTGCTATGATGAGTGGCAGTGTGGTTGAATGCAGAGGTGGAAACAGAATTCAATCTGTCAACATTGGAAATATAACACTCTGTGTTATTGGTAAGTTTGAACTGCTATAATATAGCATTATCATAATGTCATTTTGTATCAGCTAGTGCATAACAATTTCAATTACAGGCCAATTACCTCCTCCAGCGGATCTTCAGTGTATGAATACTCCGAATGGCTTGATGATTACATGGAATAATGTCACAGACACAAGCTGTGCTGGGAGCCCTGTCAAGTATAATGTAACAGTTGTCAGACAAAATGATGGAATGGTGATTGACTTATTGACTGACCTGGATGGCAATGGAATTGAGATCCTCAATAAAACCAGCCCTAGCATTGACTACAGAGTTTCCATAAGTGCTAGGACCACCATTGCTCGTTGTGATGGTGAAAAAGCATCTGCAATATGTAATACATCAGCAGCTGATCACCATTTATTCATCGGTAGGAATAATGTGTAATTGCATGATAAGCTAATAGCAACAGTATGCATGGGTACATGTGACTTTGGAGAGAAGAACGAACAAAATTTAATGGCACGAGCTACATGTACACAGCTATCTAAGCATCACATCTTTGCCTACTCCTAGTCTTTGTTGGGAACCTCTGTGTGTTCACTGGGTACAGAACGAGATATTAAATCGGTGATATTTCTGTTCCAATCCAACTAAGCAGAATATATTCCGTGCAGTTCACCATTGATGATTAGTTGAGCATGTCTTACTGAGGTATCAACAATCGGAGCTAGCTCGTTTGCTAATAATTAGTTAGAATAGATATTATTATTTTGTACTACAGTGGATAAGGCCACTTCAATTTAATATTCTGTTTCTCGGGCTGGCCTTTCCTCAGGATAGGGTCGGTAGGCCGGCTTGTAAATGAAAATAAATTCAATTAACTGGGCGTGTCCTAGGTCAATAATCGAGATTTATCTCGAAAAACCTATTGCGCATGCTCAGAACATAATTAAACCTGACCTCTGACCTCAAAACTAACAAAAGTTTTCACTGAAAGTAGGGTCGGTCGGGCCCGAGAAACAGAGTATTAAGTTGAAGTGGCCTAATGCAGACACACTTGGGATCCAGACCCAGTACAAGTGGCCAGATTAGCAAGGAATTTCTTTATTGAAGTGCGGTGGGTGTGGCTTACCGCTATAACAGATGATGTAATGTGACTTGTGACCTCACAAGCGAAGAACATGGAAGCTACTGAGGGGTTCGAAACTACCCTGAAATCTCGTACAGCACTTCAGAGATCTTTCGTGAAATCCCGAATTCTGTGCTGAAATCTTAAAATCTCAAATCTCGAAAATCGACCTGAATGTCCATATATCCTTGTATATTCCCGCGTTCGCGTTCATCATGTGAGCTACACACGTTTCTTGAGCCCGAACTACGTAGCTGCTGCTGAAACCGGGAATGTGCTAAAGCTAACTAGCTAGCTATACACCTCTCTGTTAATAGATCCTCTGTACTGAAGGCTCATTTGGCCGACATGCCTTACGTATTATGCTGGGGAGAACACTGCTCCCCTCCATGAAGATGAAAGCTGCTGGATTCTAGTGCCACTGCATGTATATGGGGCTGGGTCACAGGCTGGGAGACTTGTAGATATCTTGCTATCAATGGCTTATTATATTAATAGTATTATATCTACCACAATAGAACACGCAGCACCTGATGTCTCCAGTACAGTAGCGGCTGTTGTGGTGGTAGTAGTGATTATTACCACAGTCACTGGAGCCTTCATTGCTGTGGTAGCTATGTTTTATAGGCACAAACACAACAGTAAGAATTTGCTGAAATAGTATTCATATTACTGGTACATTAACATTCACTCATTCATTCTTGTAGAGAGCAATATTATAAATACTGAAAGAGCACGGTATGACATTGTAAAAATTAATAGACATTTTTGCGTTGTTCTCGATTATCATGACATGACATTTTATGTGATACAGAGTTCAAAATTCAGCTCCATCGTACGTGGAGGTTCTGGAGCCTGAAGCTGACTTGGAGATAGCTACACAACAGGTGAATTTAATACTACTTGTGCAACAATGTCAATTGAATGTGTGTGATACGTTACACAGAATGCAGCTTACTTGGATATAAAATCCACCCGGCTCAACTGTAGTGCTGGTGCTTCAGTCTCCGTGGCAAGAAGTGCTCTTGGTAGGCACTAAATTTAATCATGTAGCTATTTATCCCCAAATGAAAAATTGATCAAGGGGGCAAATAATGCTAATTGACCATGCACAGTCATAATAATAATTATTACTGTAATGCAGATGCAACTAGTGAGGGTCACTTATATGCAGAGATCCCTGAAGCAGATGATAAACTTTCTGAGATACCAGTCAATCAGGTAATGAGCACGATCGATGATATGCATCTATATAATAATATATTATTATTATAATACATACAATAAATTTTCATCGTAGAACGTTGCCTATTTGGACCTGAAATATGTCAATAAATTTTGAAAGGAGCCAATGGTGTTCATTTTGACAAATGAAACTTCTTATTCACTGTAGAACAATAAATATGTAATGTACATTAATACAAGGCACATAGCCAGACACTAGCTTCTAAAAGAAGAGTGACAAAATTAAAAATGTTGTCAATATACCACAATAATAATGAGACATAGTTATTAAATAGCTAAGTTAAATTTGGACTTACTGTGTGGGTGTAATGTTGTATCTTTGCTTTTATTCTAACATCCCCTGTAGTCCCTTTGTCTATTTACAAACACAAGAGATGCAGATACCTATCTAGTACTAAACTTTTAAACTCTGAGCCTTAACTAGTGCCTCTCCCAGAGGTGTCTAAGTATATCTATAGTTCTACAATTTAAGCACCATGCATCTGGCATCCTAATCTACATGTTCAGCATGGCTTACATGTCATACTCATCTCACGTGCATGCTAGCCAGGCCAAGGTGCCATGCCACGCCATGCTCCAGCCCTCCCTGGAACGTGAAACTGGAAAAGATATGGGTATAGCTAGTCTAGTTCCAAACACCGTAAAATCCTGCGATTACGCCGCCCCCACAGATAGTTTTGTCTTGCGTATAAGGCCATGCAAAGTTAATCTTCTGTTTCTCGTCCCCGCCCGCATGTACATCAAACCCCCCGTGTATACTTTTGATATTCAGATTTCGGCTGGATGACATCATCAAGCCATAACTAATAATAAATTAATATTATTAATCATTTTGGGGGTGTGGTCTCGTCATTAGTCGCTCGAAGGTGGAGTGGATGCTCTACAAATGTAGAAAATCAATTGAATGCTCAGCCTCTACCAACAATATTGGTCAGCAAATATCATCAGTAGCTAACTGCTGTGATACTGGAAATGTAACAGATATAGAGCTGATCATTGTTCGAGTTACCATTTCATCTTGTTAACAATTAATGGGGGCGTGGCTAGGGGTGTGGTATCAAATATCAAAATCCTTATGTGCTTTGGAATATCCTACAGGATGAGAAACAGAATAGTATTTAATTTGTGTGGCCTAAGCCCCACCCCTCCCTGACTGTAAAATGCAAACATTACAGATCATAAAGCAGTAGCCACAATTAACAAACCAGCTATTAATTTTGTGTCGTAATATACCTTACTTTATCGTTTTCCTCAAGTTTTTCCCACCTAATAGAGAAAGTGCAGTGATTGCGTGCCCACGTGGCATTGGACAGTAATGGTCGTCACATGGAAATGTTAGGATCCTGCGTAAGCTTATAAGTCCCCTCCTCGCTTTTGCCCAATTTTTTTTTTAAACAAAACATGTATGCTAGCATGCACAAAGGGGGGGGGGGGGAAGGGGGTGGGGGCGTAATCGCGGGATTCTACGGTAATAGGGAAATTCAAGAAGCAGTGTAGGTAGAATAGAACTAGAGCTCGATACCTGCATGCAATCTGTATAATATTATAGATCTACTCTTGTGTGCATGGTTATAAATATTAGATCTATTTATGAATAGTGGAAATGCTGTTTAGTCCCGGTGATGTTGGCCCCAAAAATGCACTCATTGCACCAGATCTTGACTAGGAAGATATTAATAAGTATTAATACCCTTAGTAGCTATAATATTATTATGGCTGGTTTATGAGGACTGAACTTCGAATAGTCTATGTAAGATCGATACCGTATCCGATCTAATTAATGCGCCATAAAAAAATAATTACGAGTGCTGGGTGGCGTGCCATTAGAGCGTGAAAATCGACCAGGTGGCGCGCAAAATTTATACACAAAAGTATAGGGACGCGTGGGTGGGCGCATTTAAATAGAGCGTGAAAATTGCACTTCAGGCCGAGGTGGCGCATCTATTAGAGAGGCGCGTTAATTAGATCGGATACAGTAAATAACGTGCTAAACAGCTGTAAAACTAAGCCTATTTATGCCATGTTTCAGCAGAAATAAATGAGCGTACACGGCTAGCGATCGTAGCCACGCCCACTTAATAGGGCTGCACTCAACGACACACGGTGAAGTATCGTGGCCGCCCTTGCTCTGGATTAGTAACCGTGCTTAAATAAGCCTGAAGTCAATAGTAGCCGCTGCTACTATTCAAATTATGAAGCTAGCCTAACTTACCTGGGCGCTCTTTCGCGTATAAATGTGATACTGATACCTTGAATATTGGCCCATCCCCTAATCTCTGCCCAATGTAAGGTGCACCGCCCATGGGCCCTCTTCCGCGAGGGTACAGTATTATTCTTCACTGATCTACCCCATTATTCAAGAGAAAGTTACCTAAAACAAGGTGACAAAATGCAAATGAAACATGAATATGACAAGAATGTAAATAAATAAGTGCTGAATTACATGAAACTTTTCTCTTTATTGTAAAAAAAGAGAGTCAGATGAGTTTGGAGGTCTATAAAATAGAGCAATTGTGAAGTCAGGGCTGTTGTAATTATGACTACTACGGCTACAATTATTAATGGATAGCTAACTTAAAGGCAATACATTCAAATTCAGGGGTGCCAAGAAACACAGGAGAGAAAATAAACAAGTTTTCAGTGTAAGATTTAGTAATTTCATATATATTTTTTTCCTTCTCTCCTTTATTGTACTACCGTAGAAACTGGTTGTTTAGTGCTGCTCACTGTTAAGCGCATACTTTTTATTAAGCGCATAGTTTTGTGCGAGCTTTACCGCTCTTTGTTAGGCGTATGTGCCCAGAAAGCCACCTGAACGACGAGCAATTGGTTATATGAGCCCAGAAAGAAGGCTAGAAGTAGACTGGAGAAAAAAGTGTCGAGAATTACGCTATCTGGTCACTTCTTGGCCACCGTTGTAGGCCTTTCTACCCTCGATACGTTCTTTATACACGCCCCACCTATCGTGTTTTAGCACTTTTAACTAAGCGCATGCTTCCTGTAAGCGCATACTTTTTGTTAAGCGCATATTTTCTTGCTGCCACGTGTTATAAGCGTATGCGCTTAACAACCAGTTTCTACGGTATCTTATAGGTATATGCTCGTACTATAGCTTTTGCTAATTCATGTATCCACTGTTGTCATGCAGAAATAGTATAAAATCAAATAAATAAATAAATAAGTTCTGAGGCTACTTTTAGGGTCCTACATATTTTAGTGTAAAATAGAGTTTTATACCTAGAGTAGCTCATGGGACGATTTTACACCAGCAAAACCTAGAGTAACTCATGGGACGATTTTACACCAATACAACCTAGAGTAACTCATGGGACGATTTTACACCAGCAAAACTAGTGTAAATCCTGAGTATTTATTGTATGCCAAGCATACTATAAGGGAGGATTTTACACCACATCAAAATTAAGGGGCTTAGCTACTCATGTAAAATTCTCCCATATAACTTACCTCTGCTATATACAAGGGACGATTTTACACCAGTTGCCACCACAAGTACTGAAGTGGTGTAAAATCATGCCATATAATACTGATGGCTAACAGTAACCCATAATATAATACTGATGGCTAACAGTAACTGGAGCAAAGATTTACATGTGACCTTTGACCTCACTTAAAATTCTCCCATAATAATAAGAATGTACATCCTTACTCTGCTAAAACTTTAAGTGTGAACTTTGACCTGGTGTAAAATGCTCCCTTGTATATAGCCACTGAATCCAGACTCAGGTGGGTGGTCCGAATGTTGAGAAAATTGGTAGCTATAATATGTGTAAAGGGATCCATGCAACTCAAAAGGTTTGCAACTATGTGGATGGCATCTTGTTGAGTATTATGCACTTGAATTGATAAGATAATAATCTTCGTCTACAAGCAAAAAATTAATTCGCTTGAATGTCTCCTGGTATACATAGTTCAAATAATGACAACAATTATGACTGGCATACACCACACAAAAACAACTAGTACACAAACTACATGACCTTGTGCTCTAGAAGTTTCTTATTATATACCCTATAGCTGCCTAGTAAAGTATGCTGGTAAAAATTTGGGCATCATAGTACAACTATTATACACTCAATGGCTATGCATGCATATAATGTTATGAGACAATTATAGTAAGACTGTATCTGCATGTTTGCAAGTGCATAGGTTTTCATAAATAATTTATAATTATATAAGGCCACTCAGAATTAAATGTATGTTTGAATCAACTGACTGTAAAATTTATAGCATCCAATAGTTGAGTTTACTACAGCGACTCAGACTTTTAATAGAACTACCTTAATGAATTTTGAGCTATATGTACAACACAGCACAAGCCTGTAGACAGCTGGAATACTAGAACTTGCATGACTGACCAACCCTACTACCGTATTTCTTCTAAAAATTCGGCCCTTCTAATTATTCGGCACCCTTTACCGAATGACTGAATATAGTCTCTAATTTTTCGGCAAAGGTCGTCATGCGTATATGCTATAAACGGGAATGGAATGCGGACGCAGACAGAATGTTGAATACTAACCTCTAAAAATTCGGCGAAGCTAAAGCAATATTATTATTTTCATGCCGAATTTTTAGAAGAAATACGGTATTATTTTTGTGGTCATGTTAGTTCAAATACCGTAGGACGGGTTTTAATTGCGTAGTTTAATAAATGCGTTCTAGTCAAGTCAGGCCAAATTACGAATCCAATAATTGCGATGGACGACCCCGTACCGTACTGTAGTATACGTGAACGTTTATGTTTGTGAATCTATTAATTGTGAAACGTAGAAAAACTCGCAATTCGCATTTAATAGATACTCGCAATTAAAACCCAACCTACGGTAAACATGTGCATGGCCCATAAGACATATTCACAAAGTTAATAATAGTTATCTGCCAGTAATTGGGGTGCATGAGATGCATGATCGAATGCACCCCAATTACTGGTAGATAACTATTTTGTTGGTAGTTGATCTTTGTTCATCATTGGCCTACTTTATGATGACCCACCACCTTCCCATAGCCGGTAAAATGCCTATAAAAACTTTGGTTGCTAAGCAACTACAAACAAGCACTATTACAGTGTTTCATCATACTTATTACACATAACGGGATAAGATTATATATAATAGCTTAGTGGTTACAAATCCACCGGACCACAAAATAATATATTATTATAATTTATTTACTATACCATACATAATACAAAGGTACTTGTGTGACAATAATAATATACCATATAGCTACATAGCACCAAATTTTTGTGGTACAATACTTTTGTGAATTTTGTGATATGACTTCTGATCACGAAACCTTCATCACAAAAAATTGTGGGTGTGGCTATATTCTGTGTGCACAGGCGCATCGCAGGCGCGATCGTGCGTACGTCTACACAATGTCATGCGATACTAGTGAACGTGTGAACTGCCTGAAATTAAGTATTGAATCGCTGCTTACAATGTACAGACTCTGTACGCTTACTTTCAGAAAATGAGCAAACATTGCCTGCCAAATCCTCACTGACAGGGACCTTAGTCAAAAAATTTCCTTCATCTTGTATCGAATCCGCCAACAACCATGCACGTTGAAGAGATGGCAAACGGACAACAGCAGAAGGCGATAAAGGCAGAAAGAGGCCCGTGTAAGTCTTTTTTCTTTCACATAATAGCATGCACTGTTCTAGCCCAATGCCGAGCCATGTGCGGGTGTTGCGGCACAGTGGTAATCATGAAAAAATGTGGTGATCACGAAATTTTATTTTCAATCCTGGGATTTTCAATAATTTCATGAAAAATTTGAAGGGCCACAAACATTTGGAGCTATAATATAATAATATGATATATAATGCATAATATTTGCAAGTATAACAATATACACATATTATTATAATCTACAACATCACAAACACAGCTAATTCAAAATCAATAATAATATTATTATTGTCATGATAGTGTACACATAGCCTATTTAATTTAACGTTTGCATGCGAGCTAAATTTACTTCGATAAACGATATACAAGATTGTAAAAAATGTGATAAAGCTATTACCGTATTTCTTCTAAAAATTCGGCCCTTCTAATTATTCGGCACCCTTTACCGAATGACTGAATATAGTCTCTAATTTTTCGGCAAAGGTCGTCATGCGTATATGCTATAAACGGGAATGGAATGCGGACGCAGACAGAATGTTGAATACTAACCTCTAAAAATTCGGCGAAGCTAAAGCAATATTATTATTTTCATGCCGAATTTTTAGAAGAAATACGGTATATGGAATTGCAACTCTGTATGACAGAATCTGATATAGTATTGTGATCATGAGTGTTGCAGAAATGTCACGCAAAGTGTATAAATGCTTGTAGAAATGTTTCAATTAATATTGTGCAAGAATCTTTTGAGCAAGGTGTTGGTACCCCACCGTGGGTGAACGTAGGGCATTAGCTAGCAAAGATATAGTCGGTCGTGGTTGATCTCTTTTGAGCCAAGTAGAAAGCATGCTGCGAAATCGATCTTTGATGCTGTCATTATCTTCTTTGATGGTGTCCAATGTCGCTACGTCTATTTTCAGTTCTAAGCCAATATTATACCATTCTGTTTTCGCCTCCCATGCAGCTCTCTGTATCCCCGGCAAATCGTTGATGCTTACATGTACCTCCTCACCGAACCAAAGTTTGTGTGTATCTTGAAGATCACTAGCTAATCCACATCGATCACACTTCATAACAACAGGGTTTTCCTCATCACACTTAGCTGGGGTAGAGCAAGAGCAATGGAATCCAAAGTAGATACCAGCTCCAGGGCCGTACTTAAGAGTCCTACTAACACTAACTAATGACTGCTCTAGCTCACGGCGGATCTTGTTGCAAACAGCTTTGGCATTGCTTTGCTGTGTGGATCTAGCATGGTCTGTATCAGCAGAAATGCAGACTTCGAGGAAGGAGATGAAGAAAGTGATTCTGACAGTGTGATACTCTGGACCAACATGAAAGCTCACCTGATCACGATATATGGCATGGTCCAGAAGCCTCCAGCGAAGGTGGGTACCAGCAGGGCTCATCAGCTCAGCAATGAGTGCTCCAAACATACCTTTTGGGCAGTAGCCACACTTGAAAAGAATGCATACAGAAGGAATGACTGGTGCAGATTCCGTGGCTGAACGACGTGGACGCTCTTTGAGAACATTAGTGATCTTTTGCTTTATCTTGCGTGTCTTCCTACCTCTAGGGGTAGACTCTATTTCAATCTGAGCTGGGGCATGGGCAAGAACACAAGGCACGATGTAGTGCGAAGGAGTCTTAGACTCTAGCGGCTGGTCTTGCTGCACTTCATCCTTGTAGATAGGAGCAATGACGCGAAGATGGTTAAGAAGAATAACAAGCTGGTTTCTTGACAATGCCTCATTAGAACGATTAGAAATCTCATGAATGATTCGTGCTGGAAATATGCCCTTTTCCCTGAACTCCTTTGAAGTATAGACATCTCGTATTTCTTCAAATGTGAAGGTGCGACTGATGAGTGCAGTAATCTTATCAAAGATCACTTGTGGGTCGCAAATGACAATATTTTGGATCTCCGGTATTTCACCAAAGTAGCGAATCACACCTAATTTAGTGTGAAGGAACCACAGGGCTTCCTTTAGCTCCTCATCACCATCGATACCACAATCCTTAGCCATACTGAGACAGTCGTCATAGGAAATCACAGAGCTCTCTATATGCCTTAGTGAAAGCAACAGGGCTAGCCAAGGAGCTGGAACAGAGATGGTGAAAGCAGGGTCACGAGCAACTTCCTCGACAATGTGGCGGATATTAGCTGCATCGGTTTCGTCCTCTGATAGATTATTAATCGTCAGTGCTGGTTCGTTGTCTGAAGCAAATACAATGATACCTTCCTTAACATGGTCTGTTGTCAGTAATTGCTCCTTTAGCGCATTTTGAACACTGCGTATGTGCTCGGCATCAGCTTGGTCCTTGTGTGTTCCAACAAGGACTACTTTAGGCTTGATTGGTACCAGCCTGCTGTTATTACGACTGATATGGACATAGCTACACATGGATGCAATACTAGCTAAAGATTGAAGAATCGATTCCAAGACAGTGAAGCTAGACTCATAGGCAATGCTTTTTTTCGATATAGACTCTACATACTGCACTCTATATTTCTGATCGAGCCTGTCAGGTAACTTGAATATAATAAAGAAGATGGAAGGGCCAGCAATGATTGCCGGTAGTACTTCTTGAAACTCGGGCTGTCCACCAACATCAGTGAAGTAGAGATTCAATGCATGCTTGAGGACGTCTTCTGCACTTGCCCACTCTTTACTTTTCAGAGCTTTTTGAAAGACGTCCAGGGGAACTTGATATCCAGGAATACGGGGTGGAGACTTTTTGTGCTTACCAAACTTGAACAATCCCAATCGAGATACAACACCCATTTTAGGCTCCACTGCAATGGGCTGACGGTTGGTCTCAGCTGCTGTGGTGCTTGTAGCTTCTGAACTCAGCTCCTTTGATGTAGTAAGAGAAGAGCTGGTTAGTGGCGTTCGTGATTCAAGCTGCTCTAGTGCTAATATCGGTTGAGAAGAGAGAATGGCTTTCAGCATCATTACTGCTTCTTGGCTTAGAGTGATAATCTGCCAATTGATCTCTGATCTGGGAGCCTGGGGTGGCTTGGGAGACTGAGGAGCCAAAGCAATGGTGAAGGAAGATTTCTTGATAACAACCTGGAGAACTCGCTCGGCAACACCGGTGCTGGGAGTTTCAGAGATGAGGTACTCGTCATTAGCTGATTGGGGAAGCGGTCTTCCAGTGATGCGAGAGAGAAAAGTTGATTTTCCCACCCGCGGTGGACCATTCAACAAACAGAGGGCAAAGTTCAGATTCACCTCTCCCTTTTCACTCATTATCCTTTCACAGATTGTGAGGTGACGCATCTCCTCTTCTACAAAAGTTTCATAATACCATAATTTCCTACCATGTCATAAAATCTTTCCTGAGTCTGTCAGGAATAGGAGCATTGAACTATTGTACAAATGCTGTAACAGCATTCTGTTGGTAGGATAACGTATACAAGCAGAATGGCAATTAGCCTTGAACCCAGGCTCACTTTGGGGGGGGGGGGGGGGGGGGGGAGGGAACCAGGTACACACTGTCTGCACATGCACCAAAATTCATATTTTTGTCCGTTTATCAGTCCGTAAATGTGAACTTTGATCCCAGAAATACGCCTAAAAATTGACAATGTTGGCCGCGGTCCGGGCTAAGGATGCTTGTTGCAACAAATCTAGCTTTCACAAGCAAGTAATATTGACAGAGAAACTATAGAGAAGCTATGAGAAGTTCTACTCACTTATATTGAACAGTTTTGGTGAATAATCGGAACTGTCCATACAGGCAATTGTTCAACGGCAATGAAGGGATGTCATCAGATTTCTAAAGGTACATTAAGAACTCAATATTGCTGAAGCCTTTCGTACGGTAGACTGTATATTGGCTCTCATCTCATTTTTAAGCTTCTGATCACTGACTTTGGATGCTTAGTATATCTCATCCATACATGTCCTTTTGCGTGGTAGCGATAGTGTCCAGTGAATTATACTAGAAATCTTTGCACATGTGCAGACTGTGAGTACCAGGCTCTCTTTCCCCTCCAGGTTTGAGGTTAAATGGCAATCATGTTAAAAAGCTCTGGTAAGAATGCACAATGTTGTTTAGCTAGCTGCCACGATTTTTATGGTGCCCACGAGGTCTCTTTGAAGGCTCATAAACTAGTCTTATGTATAAACATTCTACATGTATACTAACCATAGAGAATAGAAGATGTGCTGGGGACCTACTTCATTCTCACAACTCAGTCCATTAAAAGGACTTCCATACACCACTTATTTTATTACAGTGTTGTTTGCAATAAAATAAATTAAGGTATTGCATAACCATACAGATAAACTGCAGGCTTCTGAACTCGATCATTGTAAACATCTACGTGCTGCACACGCTGGATCTCTGTAATTACCACGATAATTTTTTGGCATGCAAGCACTTCGTACACATATGGGATTCTTTAACTAATGAGCTCATCAAGAAGCAAGCCTTACAAAGATTACCTAAGGTTGAAATAGGGCACTGCTAATCACAATTATTGTACCCCTTAATTTTGTTTGTGGTGATCCTAGTAGTACTAGGGATATGCATGGCCTGTTTAGGGCGATCCTGAGCTGATAAAGGCTTGTAGGCTATAGCTGAGATCCGAAAAGCCGCGGCATAGATTGTGAAACCATGTACACAGATCCAAGCATACCATGACAGTCGTAGTTGCCGTGTACCTCCCCATTAGTCCCCTCCACACAGTGTCTATTCTATGACAACAGTTAATAACTACCGTAATCTGGCAAGACAGCTAGCCGCATAGCTGCCTCTGTACGGTAATAATAAAATTTGCCACACCTACATCCTTGTTCCAAAGTTTTGTTACTGTTAGTTTAGAAGCTATCATGCCTTAGCCTACCCATTGTGAGTTTGATGTGAGTTGGTAGCCTGTCCTCCTCTCCAAGTTGACTGACGTCTGTTACTATCCACTCAGCTGGGTGACCGCCACTGCATGCTGAAGCATGTAAAATTATAGCAAATCCAATTTCATAGCAATCACCTAACATGAACCTCAATTTGTTTCCATTTCCTAATGACTGTGTTAATGCAATATTTAATTAGTGAACGTTCTAGGACTTTTCATAGTGTATCTTTATGTAGAGCGTGACTAAGTTTACCAGAAAATTGTGCAAAAGTGAAATTTTAGCTTGCATTCTATTAGAATAAATATGGTACATGTAGGATCCAGATGCTATACTAATGAACACCACTGGTGCCAAACCCTCAGCGCTGTGAGATTCATAGTAATGATATACTACACAGGTAGCTATAAAGATGATTGTATAAACTTCATTAATAGTGGTACACAGTGATAATTTGAATGAACTCTTTAGGTATACAGCTTGACTGGAGGCATGATTTGATTTTTTTAACAGACACAGACGCGTCGTCACCAGAAAGGCCTCTGAAATTGCGAGCTCAATAATGATACAGGCTTCGCTGGACGAACCATAAGAGCATTTGGTACAGAAGGGCGAGCATAGCTATCCATACATCTCCAGATCCCGCCTTCATAACCCTCGCGCAAGTGTATAACTATTAGGCCTATGCCGTATATAAGTGCAACATATCCAACGTTCTACTTATACGTAAAGTTAGCTGGCCGGGATCGGAGAAATCAAGAAGCTTAGAATCAGCAAATGATGCCAAAAGTAGCGAACAAAGCATTCTCTGTGAAATCCATACAAATCATGAGTTTAGAACGCCATAAAGTATCTTACAACATCGCAATTTGGACTAGCAAACGAGGTATGTAGCAGTTAGCATGGTAACAGATAGCCAGACACACACACACAGAACGACTACTGTAACCCTCGTGCATGCACCAAGGGTTAATAATAATAATATATTATTACATTTGATCGTTCTAGGGAGGTGATTATGTCTAGTGAGCTAAATCCTCTTTTCCATGCAAACCATCATCAATCAACTAGCCACACGTACTCCGTGAAAGAGGGTTTAATCTGCTAAAGTTGGAGCTTATACATAATTACTATAATAATTATTTGCACTTACATAACTCCACCATAGTTGTCTGTGCAATGGGAACTACCTCACCATCCTCAGAGATAGTATTACTTCCTCCAAAGCAGATGATTTTAATCTTGGGAGATGAGTGAACGACAACTGAAGTGTGCCAGAAACGACCCTTTAGAGTCTCAGGCAGTATTACCTGTAATACACATTTATATGCATGTATTAGAAACAAGCATCAGTCTGGAGACACTATGGAGCCTAGTCTACAACGACATTATTTAAGCCAATCACAAGCGCCTAAAGTATAATAGGGGTAATGTACATATAATTAATTTTACCATAGACTGCAATTATCTTATTGATGTAAAAATATGCTTTATTCCTCTATCTATATAAAGGCATAGGGTATGAGTTCAACCACTCGCCAAATATTTGGAATCCTGAGCTACATACAGTATGTGCATTTCATTTAAATCAGCAGCAGTGGAAGAAGGTATGGAATATGAATGCAGCAAACACACACAGGACGTGGCCCAACTTCAGAAATCTAAAATAGACTGCACCTTGTCAGTTAATATTCTGCTATTTTAATACTTTGGTCCTTCCACCCCCCTCATAGTTCCCTTATTGCTGTCACTATACACATGCAATGCTTACCATTGGATACACGTACTGTAGAATCTGATGGTATTATAAGGGAATTCAAATTAATGTTCATTATGACATACCTTCTTCCACTGCTGCTGGTTCAAATGAAATATCCAGCTGTCTCTGAGAATTTCATCACCAGCTCCCCACTTGATCAGTAGAGCAGGGTGGGTTGGGTCAGCATCAGGATCATAGACACTGATCGATGAGTGACCTTCTCGAGCTACAGGGTGGTTGGGGGTTTGACTAGCTGGGATGGCTGTCCAAGTCTATCAGAGAATAATAATAATTACTAAATTAATTAACTGGGAGTCTAAAGAATTTTCATGTAAGCAGTATTATCAATAAAATTTCGTACTCCTGCACAATACTATTATGATAGAATATGCTGAAAAACAGTACATAAGCCCTAGGATTATTTCATAGAAAAATTTAATCTCTAGATTGAATCGCTCATGGTTGAATCACTTACAGTTGAGGTCGAATCGCATAGTTACAGTTGAGATCGAATTGTTTTATGGCCAGTGAGATCGAATAGCTTACAATTAAGATAGAATCACTTACGATTGAATCACTTACGGTTGGGGTCGAATCGCATATAATTGAGATCTAATCGATTACGGTTGAATTGCTTACAGTGATACAGTCATAGATGTATGGAGTGTGTTTCTCTCTGCCACCATAGTGAACTGCTACATTCACCAAATCGACATCAATATGCACATACATGTGTATTAATTTATGTACCGTAGGATTGGAATGTTATGCGGGGTTAAATTTATGCGATTTCCTAGTTAAAAGTAGCATGCGATTTTTATTTATGCGATAATACCATGAGCCAGACTCCACCCTCGAGGCTGGAGTCTGGGTACGAGACTACCTGCTCTAGTAGAGGAAAGAGCTATCAGCCCTTAGTAGAGGTGATTAACGCTGAAAATACTCACCAGTAGTCCGTAAATATCGGCAGCGTACTTCTCTCTGACTCTTTCCAGGCTCAAACTGTAGTATCGTTCGGCCAAACAGACTGAGCGCTTATTAGCTGATCTATTGCGCGTACAATAAGACCACGTGTACGCGGCGTGCGCCTCGGCCGGCCACCCTATTGCGCAATGTATGTAATGCGCATTATTATTTTGCGATTTTTAATTGTGCGATTTCGCTAAAATTCGCATAATCGCTTAAGTGCAGCATACTGTCTATAGTGACATACATAAGTGTTTATAGAAAATTCTGCAATATCAAAGCTGGGGAAGCATGCCCTCAGATGCCCCCATGTGAAAAAAATAGAATCCCCCTAGCTCAAGGTCTGGCTATGGGCCTGTGAATTGCAAATATTTTGATGTTAAATTTTGCACAAAATGCGGGATTTCATTGAATACATACCCTACGATGAGTAGGGTTTGCATTCATGTATTGTATGATGGAAATTAGTTAAAACTAAACAGTCAATTTGAACTGACCCAGTGGTTCATGTCCAGGATGTAGATATCAGGTGATATCGGCTCATCACCTTTCCCTAGTCCTCCAAACAGAACAGCTCGATGATGGTCCACTCTGGTTAGAGAGCTGAAGGCACAAGCTGGAGGTGGACTGCCAGTGATGGTTGGTCTAAACCACATGTCTATAAAGAAGAGAAGGATAGTGATTTAGGCACTATCTATAGAATGGAACAGATATAATACATTATGCACATATATATATACATGTGTATTAATAATTAAATTTTATGTATGAAATATTTAAGTGCTAGCTAAACATATTATAATACAAACAATGAAATTGAAGGGTGAAGTAGGGATGGGAGGGCCAAAAAATATACAAATAAGATCTTTAGGGATAATCGTGTCCACTATACATCCCCACGCTTGCTTTTCTTGATTATAGCTATGATGTGCCTGTTGACGACTATTCATTTGTTTAAGCAAGAGATATTCATGTTATCCCCTAGCTATTGTTATGGCTCGTAGGGGTGGGGGGATTGACTGCTGCATTACTGCCTGGTTAGTTTATTCCTGTACCTACTCAAAAAGCAAGCATAGGGATGTACAATGGACATGATTATCCCTACAGTAAATGTTTTTTGGCCCTTCCATCCGTACTTCACCGTTCAATTTCACTGTTTTTATACTTATTTCTGTTCTTTTTTTGTTCCTCTTTAGCGTAATTCATCAATGCTACAAGCCGAAATTGCTTTCTGCCTAGATCCAGAGAAGCTGCTACCAACGTTAAACTCCCTAAACAAAAGTTTTTTATGGCCTATCGCGTTCTCAATTGGGCTTCTGTCAGGCCAGTCTAGTTTGCCCACGTGATCGATGCAGTGGCGCACTGCGCCAGCACCAAATCCTATCACATGACTTCACCATGGTAACACATTATGAGCATGCGCACAACATGACAAATTGGCGTATAAGACACACCCAATTGTACAATGTGCTGACCAAACCCACCATTATGTAATTGTCATGATAACACAAAACTAGTGTGACATTGCACTTCTTGCTACAAATAGAGTGGATTTATATGAGAACTAAGGTGAGCGGTCCAGAGAGTCACGAGTTAGCCCTGGCAATGAAAAAGAAGGAAAGAATGACAATTGGCTATTTTTACACAGCTGGTTCAGGCATACCTGAACATTTCCATGGATGAGTGGGGGCTTGATAGATAAGGTATTCTGGCGTAGATCATGATTATGAGTTAAAAATCTCAGTTTCTCTGAGTTATTCACGTTTTCGTAATGTATATTACATACTAAAGCCTACTGCGTCGGTGGATGAAAGTGCCACGCACTTTCGCTATACGCCGTAAAGCTGACCAAGGCGAGGGCAATACTCATATCACCCAGGATGTGGTTAGGGCAATACGAGTATTGCCCGGCCACTCTTGCGTCATGAGCTTTGCCATAGAAGCTATGTCCAAAGCAATTTCTATGTATGTATGAACAGATTGGATGAGTGTTATGAATGTTTTTGGCTGTATTGACTAGTGATTTAATCGCTAGTTTTGTAAAAGACTCACACTGCAGCTAGCTACTGCTCGGCTGCAACGCGCGTACACATACATAACGATCGTAGCTAGCTTGTCAATACAGTCTGGATCTCTCCCATGCACTACAAAACAATTGTACAAAGCCCAGTAAGCCTGATGCTGCCTGTTTCAGCTATGCACACTCCCCGTTTACAGCAAAATCCCTCCAGGCCATACAAGCCAATCTTTTTGCTTACCTTGGAAATAAAACGAGCAACAAAGGCCAGAATTTCAGTCAAGGAATAGCTGCAGATGATCGATAGTCACTGCAGGAACAAGAGGCAAGAAACGAGGTAGAATCATTGCTGCTACTAGCGTACAAAAGCGCTGCCAGCTACACAGCTGGCTAGCTAGTACATACATTCAAACGGCATGACGTCATACAGTCGCTATGGACCTGCTGTAGTTACTATGGTTGTGGTCGGATGACATCAATACGGGATGCGTTGCTATAGTAATGCAGATGCGTTGCCATAGTAGGCTTTAAAATAGTTATACCACGCCCCCTCGGGCCGCATGGGATTTATTGCCTTCGCCCTCGGGCTCCACCCTCGGGCTCAGGCAATAAATCCCATACAGCCCTCGTGGGCATGGTATAACTATTACTAATATTATGGCAATATCCAAGCCATCCCTACTTACAGAGTCTGCCGACCCTATGATATACATGTACATACAATTAATTGCTAACTACTTCACATTACATACAAATCTTCTTTAGACTAAGTAACAAAAATCCACAATATCGCGCTTTATTAAAAACTATGATCATGTGTAAAATTAATGATGATACACACACATACACTCACTTTGTTCAATGTCATAGCAGACCACCTCATTGGTCCACCCTCTATCCTCACTCTTAGGATGTTGAACATACTTTACTCCTGGATGGTGGTTGGTTGGTAGGTCACCAAGCCCTCCCACTATTACAATAATGCTTCCATATGAGATTCCTGTTAGTGTAGCTTTCTTCATTGGAGCTGCCTGGGGGTTGGCTGGTTGTAGTTCCCTCCATTCCATGGTTGTTGTGTCCAGGCAGTGTACAGTGTTGTAGTGGCCTCCCTCACCCTCTCCACAAATGTGATAGAGTAGTGGTCCTACTGCTACACAGGCTGCACTCACAACACCAGATGGTGGTGTACCAGATGTTGTCATTTGTGTCCATTCTTTTCTATCAGGATCAAACACATCGATGGAAGTAAGAAGATCAGCAGGGCCTCCATCAGCTCCAACGCCACCATAAGTTATCCATTTGCCCTCCACTAGAGCACTGCAGTGGCCAAATCGTGGTTTAGGCTCATAGCAAGGATCAGGAGGGCTGTGAGGGGGAGTTGCCATAGCAACCTGCAGTAATCAATATCATATCAACATTACATTTGCCAATGGATATCCTGTAATATGCATAGACTTTAATCATAATATTACTGTGTTTATTATATTAAGATCTAATTAATGCAAAAAATTTGCATTCAAGGACTTTTCATAATGTAATCATGTGAAAGTTATATATTTTTAGCTCATGTTCCATAAGAATGAATACTTGACCATGTCCTCAGTAGCTGCATAGTGAGAATATGGTTAAAAGTCGTCAATATAGTGGGTTCATGGTACAGTACGATGCCGGCGCCTCAGTTGCAGACTGGATCATAGTGAGTCGGAGAGTGGCTCTCGACCTCGATAGTGAAAACTTTCAAAGCTGAGAAGAACTCGACAGTGCAGTACAGTGTTCAAACTTCAGATCGGTCTGGTGGCACACTGCTCATGGTGCATGACACAGGGCTATCTATACATATCCACGGGATTACGTCAGCCAAGAGAACGCGTGAAATTCGGCCGTCGCTGCTTGTCAGAGAAGACAACACACTGCTTGTAAGGTATTCGCTGGATACACACGCAAGATACTCTATATATTGACTGAATTTGAAGTCTCAGAAACGCTCCATCGAGGCCCTAGATTTTCTCACTATTACCTCATAGATTGCATCATAGGTTTCATCGTAATACTCATAATTACCTAGTAACCGCAAAAAGTAAATTGCTACTGAGGACATAATGAACAACTTAGACTACATCCTGAGTCCCTCATGAAAAGTATTGCACCGTGCTACTGTACGCCGCCATTATTCGACATAGACAAACTGCGCATGCTCCGTATATACGCACATATATTGGGGCGCGCGGCTTGAGCCGGTTGACCCGGACGTGACCTTCACTGCCAGGGTTTTATCTGGCCCAAAAATTTAGGGGGGGAAACATGGGAGAAGTTGAAGTAATGGGCCGCCTTGGCGGCCCAAGGGGGTGGGTGCGGGAGGGGGATGTGCCCCCTCCCGCGCAAAGCGCGGGAAGCTAAAGCATAAATTAATATTAATGTTCCCATAAAGGCACCTAAGTAACACTTCAACATAATTAATTATGAAATCTCATGAATTTTTTGTAAATTTTTTGGGGGGGGAAACAGAACCTCTTGGGGGGGAAACACACCCTGCTGGGCTCTATGCAGATAAACCCCTGACTGCCATGTGCTAGACTGAATAGGGAAATCCCCCCAGAGTGCTAGCTCGCCAGAGAAAGTGAACTGAGAGGATCGCCATATATCATCGATAGTCTACGATCTCTTCTACGCTAGGTTTGAATTCTGGGTCCTAACACCATGTCATGCGCGCTAAACATTTTGAAGCCGTCTTCACCCCAATTTCATTATCATTTCATCATAGGTTTCATCATAATTACCACATCGGTCGGCCGAATTGTTTTTGTTGATTGGGACTCGGGACGTAATAAATACAGTATCCATGGTAACATTTTGTTCAAGAATGTTACCATTAAATCATAGAATGTTCACATGCACCATGTTCACACCCTGCAGTAACAACAATGATCCTTGATATCATGAAAATGACTAATACAGGAAAGATCAATCTTAATATCAAATCGAAAACTCGACCACAAAGGCCACGCCACCCTTCTCTTGTCCAACATATAGAGACATATGTGACTGTACACGAGAAAACCGTGCATAATGCGCTGAAACAAATTTTGAGTTAATGCCACCATTACCAACTACAACCTTTGAACTATTGCTCCAGCAAATTTGAAGTCACTAGCCTCTGTAGTCATGGAGATATGAGCAAAAATATACCCGGATCGCCCGTACTATAGTTTTGCAAAAAATTGCAACAAACATTGCTACGTACGTTGCACACGGAAGTCCGTATACAGTTGATTTCGCTAGCATTAATTTTGAAACATGTATGTGTGTGTGCGCGTACGCACGTCAACTGTCCGAAATAGCGCGGGTGCACGCATGCATGTGAATGTATGTACCATGCATGTTTCTTCTACTACATGTACAAGCATGCAAAGGTGCTAGCTAGATGAGCAGTTTTAGTGGATTTGGCGGGCTCGGACTCTCGTTTATTGTTGTGTCCTGGACAGCCGATGATGGCAGAGATCTGGAGTGCTTACAACTCTTACGCTAGGGCAAGACTTATCTCTATTGGTAACGGAGACAGCCATAGTCAAACAGCATCTAAAGAAGTGGTGGTAGCGGTAACTGGCTTAGGATCAGTCTAGCCAGGTATGTTAACAACTTTAAATTTTAGTCTACCCAGGTTGTTTCTGTCGTTCCTGAGCTGCTATTTTGCCTATGGCCCTACAGTTGAGTTCAAGTGTGCTATCACGATTAACTAAACGGGACTCCCCCCGCACTTCATACAGTGTTGGTAGTTTGTGTGTACGCACGTGTGCACACATGTACACTTATGATGGCAGTATCATGTGTATTAGCCTCGTCCTCAGCCCCCTCTAAATCAAACCTGGTGCACAATAACTGCACATGAGCCTATTTGTACCACTCTGTAAGCTATGTGGACAATTATAAAGAAAATCTACATCATGAACGGGTAAATTTAATTTGGACAAGTGCAGTTGTGTACTAGGCCCTTTTCCCCATGTTGGGAGGGGTATGGGGACAAGGATATTATATGTATGGCAACATATGCATTAACTGAGTCATGATGCACACACAATAGGGTTCTCACAATGCTAATGAAGTGATGGTGATACCTGAGTTTGAGTACTTTTTCAAGGTAGTTAACCCATCCAAAATGAGCGAATTTGTTAACCTATGTTCGATACTCGGAAGCAATGTGAGACGCTCTCAGCCCTTAGATGTTTGCTTGAAGAAAAAATCTGCTTGCCATCTGAATTAAAATTTAACAAGCCAAAGTTTCAAATTGTCGAGATTGGTATATTGAACCAGGACACGGCCTGAGGGCAAAAGGTTTGGCTGTACGCTGATGCAGACTTAAAGGAATGCATGATAAGCTTACTGGGAAGAAGTCGATTCAACTATGGTGCTATACATGCGTGTTACAGCCACCAAAAGCCAGAAGGAATTAAACCTCTAAGGATATGTCAGCAAGCTCAGAAAGCCAAAAATTGGATGTAGATGCCGTGTATGAACAGCTACGGGAGAAGCATTCACTTTCATCAATCACACCAGAAGTACATAGTTGATTCCATTTCTGTAGTTGCCCCCCCCCCCCTGTATCCGCCCCTGCATTACCCCTTTCAAAAGCCCCTGGCACTACCATCAATCTAGCTAGTCATTGTGCTTAAAACATTGAGACATAAAAAAAGTTGACTTACAACTTATGGCAGCCACTATGGGTCTGCCCTCGGCTTAAGACCTCTACTTGCTGAGTCAGCTGTTCCTTACTGTTCTGCAGCAAGCTGATTTGAATCCTATAGCTGTCAAAGGATATATGATACACATAATGAACTTATACTAAAATTGTCAATAAGTTATGTACAATTCGTTTAATGAGGAGGAGGGGCTTATCGTGTAGCACTGCAATACGGTGCCTTTTTGTCAGCCATCATAGCCACACCTATCGACAGTGCCCATTCAATGCAGAGAGAATCAGTGGTATTTTGGCTGACCACGGATCGCTGGGACCTCTGCAACCCACCAGAATTTCCATTAATTCACAAAATTTTAACCACACACATGGGGTATGTGCTCTACAGAGCTCTAGTATTATTCACTGGGGTCACTGCCTCCAGAGAATACTTCTGCTTACACACAATATTATAGTTTGGTTGTACTTCACGGCATTTTGGTTTGTATTTGGGAAGGGCTAAAATCCTTGAGAGGTACCATAGAAGCATAGCTGCATAGCCGTGCGCATAAGTGCTGGGCCTAGACTCTTAGCTCCACATTTTCTATAGCTGATAAGCATTGTATGCAGCGGCATTTTTCGATGCTTATTTAGTTCATGATGTCAGGCAAATGTATGCTATATGTACATGGTATACTTCACCACCAGCCAAGTTAAAAACATTATAGGTAGGTCACAGTGGTGATCATGGTGAGCGGAAAAAAGCATATTCGACTGACTGTTAATAATGCCCTGAGGCTAGGCTCTCTTCTGAATCAGTAAGTGATCTCTTGTCTCCTCCGGGTGGGCCTACGATCATTGATAAACCCTGAGAGTATATACCGTATGGCGGGTAATTTTCATGGAAACTCCAAAAAGGCCCTCAAGATTAATTTTAAATTCCGTAATAGTAACCAGTCCAGGGGTGTGGCACTGCACAAGCATGTTACAACGCAAATGCGATCTAACGCAAATGCGATCTATCAACACTTAGAAAATTCGACAGGGAAAAAAAGAGAAAAAAAAGTCAAAGTGTACGGCAAGATTCGAACCCGCTCTATTCCGTCCCATGCATAAGAGCCCAAGCACTCGGCCACCACCGTTGTTGCTGCTGGCAGCCGTTATTTTAACTATTTTATAAACAAATCCTACACAACCCAGCCCCTCCCACTGCTAACCATTCACAACCCAGCTCCAGACCTCCCAGCCCCTCCAGTCCACGTATACGCAAACCCTAGAGACTAACCCTGCTAACCATTTGCAACCCATCCCCAGACCTCCCAGCCCCTCCCACACTAACCCTGCTAACCATTCGCAACCCATCCCCTGACCTCCCAGCCCCTCCCATCCATATCGTCCAGCGATCGCGGCGGCGTACGTACCGGCATATCGCGAACGGGTCGGGATCGCATTTGCATCATTACAAAGCATTGATGTAATCGATGCACAAGCCCGATCTCACTTGCACTCTACTTGGACAAATAGCATGACATAGAAGAATATTAGTGTCGAAGATGCTATCAGCTGGATGACAGTTGCTATTATTCCTTGCTACGTAACACTGGGAAGTGTTGGCCACACTGCCACGATGTTTGTGGCCACGCCCGGCATCATGGACTCGCATAACCATACATTTGCATCACTGTAGGCATATTTTCATGGGTGGAAAAATTTGTGACTGCCAAGTCAACCACGAAAGTAACGAAGATTAGCACCCCACGAAAATTACCCGCCATACGGTATACGTATGGCCCTTACCATTGATTTTTTGACACTATTGAGGGGAGAGCAAGGTGTAAGAGCTTGATGGTGTGTAAGCGAGTCACTAAATATTTTGGTTGAGTAAAAAAAAGATGCCTTTCAAGTAATGTTGTTCGCAGCGCCTCAATCAGTTCCATAGTTGTTGGAAGGTCCGTTATGAGAAGTTCCATTGTAAACTGCACAAATCAGAATATTCTAGAACACTACATAAGTGTTATACTGACCTATAGACTGAACTATTGCACAATAAAGATGATAATTACTACATTACACATGGAAGACTACTAGCATAGCAGTTCTATAGATCTAGCATGCTTAATTATAGCGCTATAGCTAGCCTTTAGCTCTAGCTTCTTGCTATTATAAATCGAATCAATAAAGTTTTCGCCAGTGTCTGCTATGAGGGTAAGTTTCCAGGGCATTGATAACTAGTGTTGCTAGCTAATAATATGTGGGCGTGGCCAACCTATCACAATAATGGAGAATGCCAAATCCCCCTATGTGGAACACAGATTTGTTGAAGAACCCCCCTGTATGACCCGTACTATGCTGCCCATAAGGGCATTACATTAATAGGTGCATAACTATTAACTGCCTTTAGTATGACTGTCACCTACTATTCCTGTGACACTAAGAGGGGAGTGGTCCAAGACTAAATGTCGTGATTTTTTAGTTTAGACTCAGTGCCGTTAAGGACAGTCTCATCTGTGTTTGTCAATGAAATTTTCAGGAGCTTAGTGCTTGTATGACAATTGAGTACGGACTCATGATATTGAAATTGAAGCCCAACTCTAGCTAGTACTTTCATTATATGAAAATAATAGTAATCCACAAATATCTAATCAATTAAGCGGTACAACCGCAATTAGCCACACCCTTTAAAACACTATTTGTAGTTTTCCACAACCGTGGCTTGTACTACACCACTATCGGGTGGCGTCACGTCTAACCGGTAATTGGCCACAAAATTTAATATGCACGCTAAGTGGCCGTTAGTATGGCGTGTGTGATAAGACTTGAGGCAGGCCTTAAACGTACTGAGGACATGTCCCCTAAAGTAGCTTTGAAACCTGCAGTAACTAGAACTCTGTAGAGCACATACCCCGCGCACTCTGCAACACTATGCGGCAGTTTTGAGATGTGACGACCCTTTCCAACATTGAGCTTGAGCATGCGCAGTCACAACAGCATACTGAAGAATGGGTGTGGTCGATAAACCACAGGTGCTGAACAGAGAATGCACGATTTGTAGCACTAGTAAGCCTTTTTGAGCAATTCGAAGCGCGTACAAGCCAGTTTTTCACCGATATCTACTGATTGGTTGTCCTTACAGCTCGCACAGATGCCTAGAATACGAGATCTGGCGATTTTCGTGCCGACGACGACGACAACGACAACAGACGGACAAACCGATTGCTTTACCCCTTGCGCATGCGCGCGGGGTAATAATCTCTTGCCTCAATTAGGCCATCACACTCTATAGCTATGAGTGTCAGTACAGTGCATAGTTCCGAGCGAAGCAAGGTCTCTACTTGGACTCAGACCGAAAAAGTATGGCTTCACCCATATTCCTCGCGTTCTTATAAAATGTCGTTCTTGCTTGCCATATCAAGTTGCTTTCCTTCGCCAACTCTCAGATTGACAAACATGGATTTCTATCTTCAAAAGAACACAGAGTAGCTACAAGTCAGCAGATTTGCCTATCTTGTTCAAAAGTTCACGTCGGCTTTATATCTTCGCCCATCTTCCCGATCACCTTTTGCTGCTTCTTTGTGCTCCTGATACACATCAAACATGGATTTCTATTCTCTGAAAACTTAATACCACCAACGCTCTGCCAGTTTTGGCGAACTGCACTTCCTCGATGGCTCTAATGTGCGACCCACAAAAATGGTCCCCCCCGTTGTTAAATCGTGATTGCTCACACTTTCACTAACAGTCATAGATAGTAACAGGAGTAGATTAGAAACTACCTTGTCTACAATATAAACTGATTCCTAGCTTTAGATCTTCTACAAGTGTCGTTTAGTAAGCACTTTTGTCGCACCTATGTATCGCAAGATTTGTTTACCTTGCATTGTGGCACTGAGCAGCAGGGAGTTCCCCATAAGCACATGGTTGCCATTGCGCGTGCACCTCCCTGAGCTGAGCAAGGGAGCCCCTGCACGCAGTGTACCACTAGTAGTAGTGAGACTAGGGAACATGGTAGTCTCATGTGCCACAGCCCTCAATCGCTGTGGCGCTGCACGAGACTACTACTTATGTTCCCAGCTTTGCAAACTGTTTATCAGTAGCTAAGAGAATTTAATATTCGTAGTGGACAAATTATATATAAAGTGACCATGAATTATCCTAGGACACGAGTTAAGGTTCCAATATTTCTAAAAGTAGAAAATGGGCTTTGGACTGAGGCCAAATTTATTACAATAATAATTATTATATATTTATACAGAATTAGCCGCACATAGTAGACTTACATATAATGCTATGTCCTACTTCCCTTTAGTATACGTACTTAGCGGCAGCGACGTCGACAATGGATCCGCAAGATAGAGACAAGACTATCATGTACAGTAGCTACTCGGTCGAATAGGAAATGGCCACACCCATGCCAGTATCGAAATAGGGCAACTTCCTGTCTATATCGTATTAATTTCCGGCTTACGAATGCCCATGCGCATAATATTAATCTACCGTAATCTCCAGGAAGTTTCCCCTTACTGTACATTCCATCTTTACAGGGCTGCCATAATCTTTTGACAATAAATCCTAAGGAACATACCCCAAATCCTGAGATAATCATGGAAAACACTAGCTACCTTATGGGAGTAGCTAAAAGGCAAAAAAAAAAAAATCCTAATTTGCACATGCTAATGAAGCAAAATTGATGCTCAAAAATCCTAATAATATCCTTATCTTTGGCCGCACTGTCTTTACTAGTTATTTTATGCTAAGGAGATGTCTTAGAATATCTATGTTTTATAGGAATTAATGCACAGTGCATGGCGTCTCACTCTCTATCTCCCCTCCCTCCTTAATTAAATTTTCCATCTTGAGTAACATTAATGAAGATGACTCCATGTCTGCTACCTATTAATTGCTGGTGTTCCTTGATCAAACCAGGAATTGCTTGACGTGATCGTTGATACCGGCAAGAGTATCTTGATACATGTATACATGTCCCATAATAATAATTATCATGACATTGTGTGTTTAGATTAGTGCATGCAAACAATGGTCTGGTTATGGGAGTTACAGTAGCAAGCCTCCGGGGTAGCCTCATCCCCAGGCCCCCTCTCGATCTCCCAGCTTTTAATGTTGCACGCAAAAAGCAGGAGGAGAGGAGGGGGTGGGGACAAGGCTACCTCCGGGGAGGGAGACTAGCTAAATGACATGCAATTTCCTTCAATCCTTAGAACCGGTATGCATGGGAATTCTTGATCCTGAATTAAGATGTCGTATCTACTCAATATTATGCCTTATTGCATGCTGACAATCAACCTGGTTTAGTGACTGTTGATTTGTTTCGACTAAGAAATGTCTATAGGCTTTGTGATCCAAACTGTCATGATTATTACGTTTTTTTTCCAGTGACTATATTATAGCTACATCCTGAAAGGCCGTAACGACGGTGCTATCATTTCTACTCTTCACCAAGCCTTTCACAGCTCAGTAAGTACTGCTATGGTAATATTTTAGTGGATCACATCAAAATTAATTATAATACCGTATAGCGGGAAATTTTTGAGGGAGAAAACTTTCACAGATCGGTAGGAAAGGGGCATTTCGCGGAGAAAACTTTCGTATGTGTGGGCTGGGCTGATTGTACTCTCCAATACAGGTACAGTAAGAATAAGTCAAAGATTCATGACTTGATCCGACTCGCTCTCATCAAGGCAACGGCACTCTACTCCAGGAGAATGAGATTATATAACTCACCTCAGTTCCAAGTTTGAATCATAATAATGTTATTACTACTTTCTCATTAATGGAATAATCATCACTCCGTAGCTGCCTTCGATTCTAGAGTAGCTACCATAATTAATAATTTTTATGCAATATGACAAAGAGCGGTTAATAATTTCACATTCTTATTTATGACGTCATCTTCATAGACGATTATCGTCATCACTACTTCAGATCATTATCACAATCAGTGGCGGATTCAGAGGGGGGATCCAGGGGTGCACAGGAACGCCCCCTTTGTATTTTATAAAGAAGTATACTGATGTTTAATAGGCTAAATGTGGAACCCCCCCCCCCTTTCTGGCTACAGAACTAAGAAAACTACTGCTATGGCTCACCTTAGAATACTTTAGAAGAAATTTGTTCGAAAACAGATCTGGCAGGACTGGCCAAGCGCGAGCGAAATGGGCGTGGTTTTCCCCGAAAGTGTGCGTGGCTTCTAAAATTGCGTAACACAATCTTAACTAGAGCTCTGTAGAGCACATACCCCGCGCGCTGGAAATGCGGTCAAATTCTTGTGGCCAATCTAGCCGTCATTATTTCGCCCATAGCTACTCGTCAGCTAGTAGTCTGCGATTTGGTAGTTACACTGCATATTAAAAACCGTGCTTGCAAATTTTTCGCGAATACCTGGGATTGGTAATGGTCGACAGTTCACTTTGCTACGCACAACTCCAGTCTGTGCTTTTGAAGTAGCTACCTCTTTTAGATAGCGTTTCCACACAAAAAAATGAAGTTTTTCAAAACTTCTCAAAACTCTGGTAGGACGAAGATATTCTTGGACAAACACTAATGCTCACTCCAGGTCACGCCCCCATGTTCATTTGCCGAGATATCGAGACTTTAATTATTCTCCAAATTTTGGCAAAATTCGCAAAAACGTGGGGTACCATCGTTATACAGTATGGTAAACGCTTCCTCACACTGTCACTGGATGAGGACGATCAATTTAGTAAGGCAGCCACAATAAATCACCGGTTGGAGCACACAAGTTAACCATCTGGCGCAACAATTTCGCCAAAAAACGCGAAATTTTTGTATCTCCACGTAAGAGTAATTTTGCACAGTATCATTCGAGATTAAGGGACCGTCCCAGTAGGCTAGCTAAATGCCCCAAAATGAGCGGTTTTTGGAAAGTTTGATTTTTTCGTTGGATACCCTATTTTAGACCACAGACTGCCACAGTAAAGCTTCCTTATCGTGGTGAAAAATACGTAAAATGAAAGAAAATCCCATGAGTAACTCATGGGAAGGATTTATGTCACCAAACCCATGTCATGAGTGACTCAGGCATGGGATTGATTTACGTCACTTTTCCCATGAGTCACTCATGGGAACGATTTACGTCTCTCTTGAATGGTGTAAATTCCCCGATACTTAATCTTTTAAAGTTTATATACATACAAATGATTTACGTACTTTTTATTAAGAGTAAACTGGTATTTAACGAAAAATGCGTAAATCCTCCCCATGTAGCTATAGGCACACATCTAACCAATTATTATTAAGGAAGGATTTACGCCCAATAATTTGACGTAATTCATTCCCATGTATATAACAAGGACCAAAGAGTTCCAAGCATATGCATAGAAACTTTCACAACAAGAAGTGTGTAAATCCTCCCCATGTACGTCATGAGGAGCCCCTGTAATTAGGTGAATTTGACGTAATTCATTTCCATGTATCATCATAAAGGAGCAAGGATTTACAGGATACGTATACATTTTAGTATGCACATAAAGTACATTAAACTAATACGATGATTATGGAGATCACTAGATAAAAACTCAGATTTCATGCATGTAGGAAATAATATGTAGGATAAGGAAAAATTTTCTACACATTTCATTTATTTGCAAAAACTCTGCTCTATCCTCTGCCAAACATGCATATGTATCGGAAAGCTCATCGTTTGGAAAGCAAGGCATAAGGAAAATCTTACTTCTGATCCAGTGTTACTTTGCTACTACCGTAATATTAACCTGTAGAGAATTAATCATCATGATCCTGTTCTGTTATCAAAAAACAATCTTACAATATTATTATATAGTTGTAATTCAGCCTTGAGTACTTAAACTTTGAGGTTAGTAAAAAAAACCTTATTGTGATTTAGCTATATTGTGTTGACATCAAAGTTTGCACTTCAATTGTTAAATTGACAAAGTAGCGCATATTGGATTTAGTAAACTGTTACCATAGTATTCATAAGAGTCCCAACAGAATAGAGAAGCACGGGAAATCAAAGGTTTGATGATGAAATTCAAGTTTATCGATTAACATACTGAGGGTCATCAGAGCTGTACAAGTGGGTGATTATCTAAACTGGAGCACAAAGAAACTGAGTGCATAATAATTCACTGGACTAAAAGTAAGATTTCCTTTATATCGTGCTTATCAAAACATGAGCTTTCCGACACATGTTTGGTAGAGGATAGGGCAGAGTATATACTTGTAAAATAAATGAAATGTGTAGAAAATTTTGCCCTATCCTATATACATGCATGAAATCTGAGATTTTATCGAGTGGATTACCAATGATTTCATCAGGCCATGCACTCCTGATTATATTATTATGACCGTTTTAACATTGTAATTATTGATGATGGCTTAGTCTGGTGAGAGAGAATGGTCGAGTTATAAATGTGCCTATTTGCACGGCTTTAAGGATCTCTGTGTTGAGTTGGGAGATATATATATATATATATATATATATATATCCTGGTGAGAAGAGAGGTGAAATTGGTGTTGATGGATGATGGATGACTCACCGTTGCTATGAATCCTTTCTGCGCACGCGCACATCACTTTCGAGATCCAGAGCTCATTCCAAGATTTTCGTCCCAGCAGTGACGCAATAGCTGGAACGGATCCTACGCGCGTGCATATATAGTGAACACGAGAGATACAGTCTATGTTCAATGTGACTATTGCCCACTTCAAGATGAGCTCTACACGTCAGACGATTCAATCGATAGTCATTCATTATGTGAGATTATTTTTCGTATCATAGTATTAATATTTAGAAACAATGAAGATTTTATGCGACTAGAATCCACTCATAATTGAGTTGATGGTCAGGTGTCCACAGTTGCTCAACAGCTCGAGCAGCGAATTTTCCCACGTTTGACTAGATGCTCTAATCATCCTCAGGGGTTTGAATTGTGCCCAAGAATCTTCGTTGGTTTTTGATAGCAATTGAACTAAATTGCAGGTTTATAAACCGTGCCTCCCCCCCCCCCCCCCCCCCCCCCCGGCTGCTCTGTG
Organism: Cliona cf. orientalis; assembly: GCA_963930775.1. Taxonomy (NCBI): domain Eukaryota; kingdom Metazoa; phylum Porifera; class Demospongiae; order Clionaida; family Clionaidae; genus Cliona; species Cliona cf. orientalis. Next base: position 4,117,214 of record OZ005695.1, read on the forward strand.
TTGGTGTGCACGTGTGTGACCTTGCAAAACTAGAGGTAGTGAGTGGCCTAGCCTCGTCCCTAGGCCCTTTGAGGAGGGGAGGAGAAAGGGCCTGGTACACACCATTCGCGCATGCGTCAACTTTTCCGTAAAAAAGTCCGTAAACGTTTACGTACACTAACCCCTACCATAGATAGAGGAGGGGGGGAAAGGGATTGGCAACGGATGTTGCGGTTGGTTCTATCCGCGTTTCGCCTATGTAACATCTGTTGTCGCGGGCGCGCGCACGCAAAATCACATAATGCCGTCAGGGATTATGCGTTGTGCCATCTCCAATGTTCTGGACAAAACACCCTCGCTATCTAGCCGAAGCAGTCAATTGCGCCAATGGAGGGAAGAGCTACTGGAAAAATCTACACATGGAGAAGCTAGTTTGGCCGCTTTTGACAGGTTCAGCGAAGATTTAATACACTATATGCGAGAGAGAATCAGTCATGTAACCAAAGGCCTTAAGCTCAACAGTTCTAAACGCACAAAAATCTGGTCAGATTTTCATCAAATACGACTGAACCCTTCTGGCCCAATGCATTCTTCTTGGAAGGAACTGTTGGAAAAATTAGGCATCACAAGAACAGAGACTGATCCCTTATTGGAGCAGTCTGTCTATGACGAAATTTGTACAATGCTTGTGTCGGAGTACTTTACTTCACAAGCTGCTCACAACACTGATCGTACTGGTACAGCATCAACACCAGTTTAATTAACTAGTGATGAGCTAAATGCGATGCGATATGCCTGTGGTTATGTTCCACGCTCACTGCTGAAGAAATATGAGATAAAATGCAGGGAGGTACTTGTATATTCACAATTTGTACAATCAATGCCTGGGTGATATGGCTGTGGAAGGGGAAGGAGATGATGTACTCACTTACACAAGGAAGTGGTTCAATCAAGTCAACCGGGGTGGTTTATTCCCTCTCAACGACAACACGTTTACTTTATTTATTGAAATAGAAAAATCTGTACGTGTTGTATTACCAAAGCATGTCATACAAGGTGATTCAGACAAAGACACCTTTAAGAAATCAGTGCTAGATGTCATCTTAGGAATGAAAACATCCAGTTTTATTGGACTTTACTATCACAAGATATTGATAAACCAGAGAATTCTGAATCGTTGTTGACAGAAATTGTCAATTTGTGGGTGACAATAAGGGGGTTTTCCATGGCTGCATCGTGGTTAGAAGAGTACAAGAAGAATCATAAAAAGACAACTCAGAAATCAACCGGTTTACGTAAATCAATCAGTGGGACAACATGACCTCTGTATCATACACTTGTCATAATACATGTAAATGCATTATTTTGTATTTTCCTTGATTTAGAAAGAAATAAATTTCAAATTATACATAAATAGACACAATACTTGACATTCATTCTTAGTGGAAAATTTAATTCTTTGTGTGTCTCTTTCGTTTCGGGAGTGGAGCATTATCGATCTCAGGCGGTGTATCACCATACAACCGCTTCTTGCGACCACAATTCCCACGAACTGGGTCGGTAGCAATGGATTTTTGAACTCTGATAGCAGCGGCACTGTTGCAGGTTAGGATTCTCATTACGCCCCCCTCTGGCTCTTTGCTGGTCGAAGTAATTCTCAAGAGGATCCTGAGATATTCTTTCACTTAAGAAAAACAACTTCGCATTGGTATCCGCGAGTAAAAACTTGGCCATCTCCACAAACGATTTCACTATGTAAGAGGAAAAAATAATGTACCCATACACCACACTTGTTTGATAAACCTACCAGTTATTCTCAAGCCCTCAATAGTTTCACTGCTAAGCATCAACTTTTCTTCTCATTGGGCTTAAGTCCTTCACGTTGTTCGACAGCTGCTTCCCACTCGCTGAGGTACCCAAGGAAATCTTCCTCTAACCACTATGTTGTAATACTATAAATACATACTTTACTTGATCAAGTACTATACATACTTTGAATCTTGGGTCATCAACACTTGTGTAAGGTTTCAAATCTGGCTTCAGCTTGTGTATCCACTGGTCCTTGCTTCGCACGTTAAGGTAATCAAAGAGTTTGTCAAACATAGTGACAAACCTCTGAGTCTCCTCAGTAGCTGGATCACCGAAGTATGCAAATACATCAGCAACAGTTTTACTTAAAACCTGCAGAGGCAAATAAATTATGTGTGTGCACATGTGTGTGAGTGTAAGGTATGTGATGTGAGTGAGTTGTGTGTGAGTGTAAGATACATGTATGTGATGTGTGTGCACATGTGCGAGTGTAAGGTATGTGATATGTGCGCACACGAGTGTGAGTGTAAACTATGTGATGTGTATATGTGTGTATAACATTGTGTGCATCCTCACTTGTGCTGCTAGATCTACTCGTATCCGGGAGTATGAGGTTAACTGCAGACGTTCACGTTTCAACTTGGGGGCAATAGTCAGACCTTGTGATTGGATGGACATGGCTGAGATTTTCTCAAAAATATCCCAAAGTTGTTTCCACTCAATTTTTTTCCCATTCACCTACAAAAGTTAGATAATAACACGTGTATATAAAAAGGTACTTTACTTTTCTTACCTCCATGTGTCGAGTGCCAGAAATACCTGAGTGTGACCAGCAATTATGAGTGATTTTAATAAGGTGTGGCGGATCTGAGATAAAGAAAACCCAACGCCCATCCTTTGCATAGGGATTCTTAGCCTTGTGAGGTACAGACTGGTCGGGAGTTTGGTGCATCTTGAAAAATTTCCTGTTTGGGCTTCTATAATATCTTTATGCATTAGCATGGGATACATGTATAAGTGCAATATACACTATCATATAAACATGTAACCAAATAAACAAAAACAAAACAAAAATTACAAGAGACAAGTTGACAGAGCATAGAGACTAAACATAAGACAATAATAGACGTTTGTAACAATTAAAAGTAGGAGCAGAAGCAATAGAAAAAGGTAAGGAATTCCATAATGAAATAGTTTGCGGGAAAAAAGAGTGCAGAAATGAATTAGAATGTGCATAAGGTTGATAGTACAAATTAGTTCTACCACTACGAGTAGGGTAGTTTAACTGGCGAGTAGTTAGCGGGGAATTGGGAAACTCAAAACCCCCATTAAGCTTATAAAAATAACATAGATTTAAGTGAGTCCTGCGTGCCTTGAGATCTGGGAGTGCCGTTTGCTCCAGGGCTTCAGCATAGGTTAAGTCCCATCGCTTGCAGCATACCTTAAGTGCGAACTTCTGTACGTTCTCTAATTTTTGGATATCTTTCATCAAATACGGGTTCCAAACCTGCGTTGCATATTCTAAATGCGGCCTTACTAATGAAGTGTATAGCCTAAGTAGAGTTTGTTGTGAAGACCAGCTATAAAACTGACGGTAAATAAGGCCAATGATCTTATCAGCTGTGACACACAACACCTTAACACCATCTGCTTCCAAAAGTCGAATAGCTTCCCACACAATGGGATAAAGGACATCAGCGGTAACACCTTCTGTTCCAAAATGAGCATATGGAAATTCTAGCTTGAAAAGAAGGCCCCTAACCATGATTATCAAAACGTGGTTAGCAATTGGAGGATGTTCATTTCCTTGTTCAAGCTTCATTAGCTCATTGTTGATGTCACCTAAGTGTGTGAAGCCTATCATCTCTCCCGAATGCTTGTTATACACGAGCCCTTCCTTAATTTTCATTTCGTCCAAGATGAGGGAGAAAAATCTCCTATTTTCAGGAAGAGATTCGATTTTGGCTTCCTTGAGCAACTGCTGATGAACTTCCTTCTGAAAACCGGGTCTGTTAGAAAAATAATGCACATAGTCTCTAAGTGTTCTCACTAATGGTAGCTTCAGAAAACCGCTTGTTCTCATGGCATGATACGCTGAACTTGACAACAATTTGAGATTCAGACACCACTTGATTAGAACGGGATGCCATCGGACTTGTCGTGGATCCTTTGTAGATGCAGCTTTCAGCTGTTCATCCCAAAAAAGCCTGCTAAAACTATTCTCGGGGTAGGCCTTTCTTATCTGATCCACATTCTCATTCATTATGTGCAACAAATCCGAATGCAATTCGCTGTCCACCGTGTCACCTTGCTTTAGTAGTGTTCGGACCTTATCTTTTAGCCTTTTGACCTCTTCTTCTGCAGCATACACCCTCTTTCGTAAACCATCCAGCTTGGCCTTCTTCTCTGGTGTATTGAGATACCTGTCGTTGGTGTGGCTACTGGTGTCACTTCCATCAAATGCGCGATGCTTGCTCCATCTGTTATACATTGATCTCAAATTCGCTCTGTAAGATTTACACGATTCACATTTAGGGGTTGGGCAAATTAGTTCACAATCTCCTGTACGAATGGTTTTTGTACAGGTGTCGTCGTCAACGTATGCTGCAACCTTCCCATCCGGAGATATAATCTTGCCTTTCTTTGCTGCAACCATTTTTACGAAGTGTACATCTGGCTGCCCAGCACATATGGGGAGACCATCAAGCTTAGTGAGCAATAGAGAGAGAGTTTCAGCAGTCAGAACTTTGATCACTCCATGAGGCAGGGAGAACAACAGATGACCGCAAATCACGAAGCTCTCTTATTGATTCTTCATTTGGATCTGCTTGTTCAGCAGCTGCAGGACTTGGAATTGGGTCAGAAGAGGGTGTGCCTGATGTTTCAGAAGACAGTTCAAGGGTTACTTGGTCACTGCTACTCTCATGGGAAGAGTCACAGATATCGCTGCTGCCAGTGGTGGACGATTTCTGTCTCCTTTTTCGTTCAGAATTCTTATGATAATAGAATCTTATTCTGTGCGGCATACCTGCATGTTTATTAAGCAAAATCACCACCATCTCATGCACATATCCAATCATGATATTCATATGTACTGGCATATGCACTGTACAGGTACACAAAATGAGGCATAACACTCTCAGGAAAATCACTAATAGCACGTAAGTTAAAGCATGATACCGATAAATAACGCATAATTACTCAACAACATGGAGTTCGCCTCATGCATAAGGACCCTACACAATGGTCAGGTGCCTCGAAGTACCTGCGAATATCACACTGATACGCCCTAGAGGTACACAAACTATAGAAACTATGAAAATAGTAGTTTTAGGGGTTACCTGAAGATCTTGATTGTCAAATAGCCACCAGAGCTGCAGCACGCCTCGTTTCTGATGGTCTCTAAATAGAATCCAGACATAAACACCTCCACCTTTGTTCCAGCGGAGGTGCATCCGCTATTACAGGAATTAAGCTGTGGTGCGAAACGCGGATCAACATCAAAGGCCATGCCGCGCGCACATACTGCACTAGTACAAAAATATCACATAACATACTTCCGTTGCCAATCCCTTTCCCCCCCTCCTCTATCTATGCCCCTACCACGTGCTGATAAGTGAACGATCCAGAATACGGAATGACCTTCTGACCTTCGCACTAGCGCTCGTGCTAAACGCGTGCCTACTCTGATTCGAGTCCTTTGTTGATCAATATGGCGAAGTCCCTCGAGCTTCCTCGAAATCTCGCTCGAAACTCAAACCGTTTAAGCTTGCCAAAGGAGTTCAGGTCAAAGGGCAAGTATACTAGGAAATATCTGATCCCCTAAGATTCTTAGGGTAACGGAGCATGCGCAAACAGTGTGTACCAGGCCCAATTTCTCCTCCTCCCCTCAAAGGGCCTGGGGACGAGGCTATGAGTGGCCAAACCAATCAGTATCAATATCACTCGGATAGCTCTACTGTAACCATATTAAAGTCTCGTGGACCAGACCACTGGGCCCTCCGCACTACTGGGTGTATAATTTTGTATTGCCAGCACGCGGGAGGCCACTCTGGTACGGTTTCAGCCTCGTGGAGCTTGACAAATACTGATTGTGTATGCACCCGGAATCTGGGTGATCATATTATTTGCCTTGGATATCTTCTGCATATTTTGTATTTCAATACACAAACCATTGTATATGTATATCACGCTAACCGCAAGCTATACTTGCGTGATATTTGTAATTATGCAAGCGTCACGTGGCTTGTCAGTGCGACAGCATAGAATATGGATAGATTCCGGTAAACATAGGCGCCTTCGCTGTCCATGTGTACCAGGCCCTTTCTCTTGCCCCTCCTCCTCAAAGGACCTGGGCATGAGGCTAATATGGTTTCCATGGCAGATGTTGGAGATAGAAACTGCACGCTGCATATAATATATTAGGGAAGAGGATTATAATGAAAGGCAACTGATTGTTTTCGCTGTTTTCTGATACAATATTAGTATTGAAGGGTAAACGTACTTCTTGCTATCTAACTTGATAAGTGACTTGTGAGCCGAATGAAGATGTAGAAAGTATAGCAGAAATTTTTGTATGCCTATATTATAATAATAGTATTACACCATGGCCATGATTAGCTGAAATCAACTACAACCATTATACAGGTAGATAGTAGTACCTCAAGTGGGCATTGCTTTCACTGGAGTTAGCTATTGTGTGGCCATAATTCACTAATTAATTTAATTATGACTGAGATCATTAATTTCATTATGCACCAAGCACATTTGACATTTGAAGCAGAGATCTTATTTGTGATAATATTGTGTAGGTACTTATTCTGGAACTTGCATTGCTGCAGGAGTTGTCAGGTATAATAATAATAGTACTAGGGTGATGTAAATCATCGAGGGGGCAAGCCATCTCACAGCATAGTAAAGGGTTACCCTCTCTATTATCTTCGATCCAAAGTGCATGACATTGTACAAGTACATGTAACTGAGCATAATCTATTGTTGCTATATTAAAATATCAAGAAGGGAGGGAAATGTATAGTTTAATACTAAACAATTGTGTACCACATTCCCAGTATGTCGGGAGCTTTGGCCCCTATAAGACTACAGAATTGTCTGGGCAACTATAGCTAGTTTGGACCCACGTTCGGAGCCGACTACAGAAATTAGATCATACCTAGACTTAAACTACATATCTGTCCCTCAATGATCTGAATTATCTAAGGACTTGATTATACTGAAACCTCACCATAATAAAGTACCTTGTACTGTAGGCTGCCCCCCCCCCCCCCCCCCCGAGAAATAGTATGAGGTCATGGGGGTAGTACATGTATGTAGTGCTTATAGTCTGTGCATCAGTGGCACACATCCTGACACTGGTTAAATTCCTATTTGCAATGCTTTCCCTAGTTATTGGTGGGCACTCTTCAAATATCCTTAAACGAGATGGGCAGACAATCCATAATGGGCCCTCTTTTATGAGACTTAGGTACTTGAAGATTTTGTCTATCATTTAGGTGCTAGTGCTTCAAATTCTTTCACGTCCTTTCCTCCTCAAATCAATGGAAGAATTACAGCCTGTATTGGTGATGAGATCTCTCTGACCTGTAGTCGCAATTATTCTGGCACTGCAGTTACTAACTGGATATTCAGTCCTTCAGTGAGCTGTTCAATTAAAGTCAGTCATAGCTCACAAGCTGCTATTCCATCCCACTGTGGACCTTTTACATTTATGAATATCAGTGCCCTAGGTGTGGCAGGTCATACCCAGGTGAACTCTGCTGCTGTGGGAAATGCTAGTAGTGAAATAAATGGCAGCAAGATTGAGTGTAGGTTTGGGATTCGTATGCCAATCAGTGTTGGTAATACCTCACTGTGTGTCGCCAGTAAGTTATTATTAATATTATTATTATGCATGCTTGCCTTAAACATGCAATGTTATGGTTGTTTATTCACAGATACATTGCCTGTGCCAGTTAATCTCAGATGCATGGATTCCGAAGTACCCCGTAGACTGTTGGTCACTTGGGATGTGCTCACTTATGGAAGTAATACCTGTGCTAGGAGTTCTATTGTTCATGATGTCACAGTTAAGAGGGAGGATGATGGGATGATCGTTTTCTCAATGAATAATGTGAAAACTACTCGGATTGAGGTCACGGATTCATTGGAAACTGGCCAAAATTATAGCATTAGAATTAGAACTAAGCTTATTCATGGCACGTGTGAAACTGATGAAGCCACCATTATGTGCAGAACCTCTGATGACCTATCACCAACTACAGCCCCACCAGCTTCATCAGGTTAATATTCATAGTCTACCACTATACTATAATATATAGAGAGAATTTCTTGATATGTGTTCTATAGCTGCATGTAACCATTGAAAACGTGGGAGTGGCCTGGAGACATACTGCTTAAATTGAGGGACAGTATTGCTCTAAAATTGTTGGTTTAACTAACCTTCCATGTCCAAATACATGCACTATATGTTATAGTTGTATGGCAGGCATCTATCTTGTATTGGGCCAAAGGGCCAGTACAAGACATTGTAGTACTGAAGCCATACAAATCAAAGGATGCCGACAACAGCTAAAATCGCTTACCACCCAACTGCCTTCCTGCAGGACTATAACTAAACCCACAGGACAATAACTCCTGCAAGGCATAAAACTGACTTGTTATTGTCCTGCGGGTAGCAGCTGAGGGAAAGCACCTTGTAGCTATGTACACTAGCCGTGGTTTGCACCTTGTAGTTTTCTTTTGTTCAGTACTACAAATCGGTTATAGTACTCGATCTTGACAGTTCAGTGGCTAATTGACCTCGGGCTTCGCCCTCGGTCAATAGATCACTGAACTGTCTCACTCTCGTGCTATAACCTATATTTGTTAGATGTTGACATAGGAATTTAATTAGTACCTATTCTTTTACATTGAGCATGTTGCCCACAGTGTCACTGTGTACACTAACAGGAACCTGTTTGAGACTATAATAATGATGTTCCTCTGTATTGGAGAGTATTCTGTCACTAGCTACCTAGGTAACATCTAACAAGTTATAGTTACAAGACCTTAATTGGGGTGCATGAGGTGCATGGTCGAATGCACCCCAATTAAGGTCTTGTAACTGTCTTATTGGCCCATGACCCCCTCTCATCATTGGCCTACCCTATGATCACCCACACCCCTGTGGTGGCCGGCAATTTGCCTATAAAAACTTTGGTTGCTAGGTGATGGCCAATAAATAATATTATTATATCCACAGACCACTACAGACTTGTGCCAAGTATTCACAAAAGTGTTTTCACTTCATAGCATCAGCCACAGAAACCAATACTGTATACATGTAGCTAGGCAATTGACGTAACCTGCCATCCCATAAAAATTATTCAGTTTGTATGCCACTCATGCAGTGCAATACTGCCACAAGTACATATTCAATACCACACAAGTGCACCAATTAAGGGTCTTACCCAACCAGGCTTTATTTTGATTGTATTCTTACCAGCTGAATCCACTCACCATTTCCTCATTGGGCTTGTTTAGATAAACGGGAAATACTGCAAGTGGGCTTTCATAGAGTAGTCATAGTTCAGGATCATCTATACAGGAAATATAGGTAAACATGACTGCATGGAGGAGGAGGATAGAAGTGGGGGAGATCCTCATTAATTTTTGGTAATTTACAGAATCTGATGATGAGGTAGCAGCAGCTGTTGCCGTGCCCATTGTATTGATCCTAGTGGCTGCCATTGTTATTGGAGTACTGATCATTTTTGGATACATGTACTATAGAAGTAAGTATCATGGTGTTGCCTACAACAAGTAAGTAATAATCATCCTTACTAAGAAATATTGCGCTATATTTCCCTATAGGACATGGTAAACTACCTTGTAATCTTACCTTACTGTCACTTGGAATGTTTAAGGACAAGTGAGTGCAAGGATGTAACACGTACTATACAAAGGTCTTAATAATAATTATTATTATTGCAGAAATTCTTCTCATCCACGTGAGCTTACCCATACACAAGGTCCTGCTGGTGACTTATACACTGATATTAACAAAGCTCATAGTAAGAGCAAGCATCATGAGGTACGTATAATAGCCCAGTATCATTTCAATAACATACCGTATAGCAGGAAATTTTTGTATGGTGCTATATTTCATATGCTCCATCCCTTGTTGCATGACCTTAAACCGCGAAAATTTGAACGTACGAAATTTTTTTTCCTTTCGCGAGTGACCTTTGACCTATACGCCTACCACGGCCACACGTGGTCATTAGCGGCTGCCCGTGTGAAAAGAGTAGTGTACTTACACGACAGTTCGCACTATTTTGCGAATTGTCGTACTTCCTTATACGGGCATCTTACGTATACTTACGCGCACCCAATACCGTGCCAATACGCGCATGTACGTATGGCTACGCAAGGCTACACTTGCGTGCACGTACATGTACGTGTGTACTCTACTACGTATGCATAGCGCGACTACTGTACTGATTGAATTTACTTGACCACGAACAAGATTTGATAGTAAGATTATTGTAGATTGTAAGGATACAGCTGTTGTATGTAGGAGCGTGGTAAGCAAGGTTTGTGTAAACTTTGCATGAGCATGGTTAGACTGGTCTATGTAAACTTTCAAGTTTGTGCTGCAGTGGTTAGGTAATTACTTAGAAGAATGCAGCCGTACGCGTACACGCGTGTAGCACGTATATGTGCGTATTGCTATATAATCTACGTACGCTTGGGATAGTATGTGTATTAGCGCGTAATACTCTTACGCATGCACGAAACTTCACTACTCTTTTTATACGGGTGGTGCTAAATGCAAGGCTAGCGATGTATCTTTATCGGTTCTTTGCCAAGGCGTCGAAACGGAGTGACCTTTCTGGTCCCAGTGGACCGCTATCAGCATCAATTATGATCAAGGAAGCCAGTGATGCCGCACGTAAGTGTGAGCGCTATCAGCTGCGCATGCGCGCGATCTCCAGCAGCAAGCATACGAAATTAAAAAGTACGATAATTTATTCTAAGGGTGTTTTGGTCAATCATATAAAAATTAGCACCAACGAAAATTTCCCGCTATACGGTAGATCTTTATCATGGTATAAATATTTTCTTAATCAATGGAAGCTACTGAAATCAAAAATATAATTATGTAGTTAACATCATGCAGTGTTTCCGCTACTACACTTAAAAAGGGGCGCCCCGCCCTGTTTGTGAGTGGCTGATTTGCAATAATGCTGACAGCTGCACAGTGGTTTGCAGTATGGTAGTAGTTCCCAAGTGTTGTGGGTATCTTTGGCTTCCCACAATCAGCTCAGAGACACTTTACTAGTGGCTGAAATGTGGCTGTACTAGCACACACAGTGACTATCCAAGTGCACATTGCATAAGCCTGTGAAGCAAATCATTCCCTCTTCGTGGCCAATATAATTATCTCCCCAGTAGCAATTTACTTTTCTGTGGTTATAAGGTAATTATGGTGTAATTATGATGAAACCTATGGTGTAATCTCTTAGGTAATCTATGAGGTAATTATGAGAAAATTCAGGGCCTCGCTGGAGCCTTTCTGGGACTTGAAAATCAGTAAATATGTAGAGTATCTTACGCGTGTATCCAGCGAATACATTACAAGCTGAGCGCTACTTTCTCTGAGAAGTACTGTTGGTTGAACTTCACGTGTTTTCTTGGCTTACGTAATGCCGTGGATAAATAAAGCTAGCCTTGCGCTATATATAGCACGCATTGTCACAAGGGGCTGGCCCGCGCGCGACTGCAGCAGCGTGACCAACCTGAAGTTCGGAAGGAATACTGTACTGTCGAGTTCGTCTCTGTGATTGTACTGTCGAGTTCGTCTCTGTGATTGAAGCATCGAAACTTGTCGCTGTCAAGGCTGAGAGTCGATCTTAGACGCCATCTCCATGATTTCTGGGGCGAGCATCGATCGATGTGTACGCATTCTATTGACGACCTTTTACCACATGCACCTTTACACTATGCAGCTACTGGGGAGATGGTCAAGGGTTCATATCCATAATAATATTCAATGATAGTAATGTTAACACTCAACCACCCTGTTTGAATTCAGTCCTAGAGGAAACTCTGATCATGATAATAATATGGGACTGCATGTGCCTACGAAAATAATATGCTATAATATGGAAGTTTCCTGCGGGTCTACAACAATAGTGTTGGTCACTCCAATAACGTTGTGTAATAACATGGGATACTCCCAAAATTCATTGCAAGCATCTAAGTGATTAAAATCATAGTATTAATTTATTTTTAAGCCATTGATTGTCAATTGATGCAAAAAGTAATTTTCTTATAAATTGTATCTTGATTACACGACAGTGTACACCTACTTGTACATGCATATTACATACAATGGCATGTAGTAATGACAAACAATGATTGTTAGAATGATAAGGTCACGTACGTTACAATTATAGTTATTATCAACCCCATTAGGCTCAGCAAGACCACACATATCATGTATTTTCTGACGAAAGCAAAGACCTAGATGTAAGTTCAATTCAGATCAGTTAGACTCGTCTCTAGCAACCATAGCCAAATTGCCGGCTATCAGAGAGGTGTGTGTGATCTTAAGGTGTGCCATATAAATACACACATGTTGTTGCATGACTTTAATTGGGGTGCATGCCATCCCAACTACCCCCCCCCCCCCCCATGGCAGGTGTATACAGGATTACTGAACTGGTATTGAAAGGTAGTGTTTTGAGATTGTGTATCTAACAGAAGCTGGAATGTTTTCAACATCTGTCCCTGAGGCTCATTCCAGTGTTTCAGTGTTATGTGCAGGAACAGGCCTGGGGACTGGCCTAGTGGCTGGTTTATTTACTACCTGGCAGACTACCCAGGTACAGTTATGTAATTATAGTATGCCGGCAGGGAAGTAATTACCCTCTAATGTCACTACCTTGACATTTACTTGTTCAGGCTATGTAGGATGACAACCTTCTACATTCACTTTAGGGGTAGCACACCCTAGACAGTCGTTAAGCCAGCGGTCCAAAACATTGCAGATCCAGGAAGTGCATCCGGTGGCACATTCCAGTGCATGTAATTTTTGCCGTTTTTATCTATTTTTTCTTACCTGTTCTATCTAGGCCATTTTTCACTTCTAGGACTCCAAACAAGGACCAGAAGACAGAGCAACTCTTCTACTTTCTGTTCGTTCAAGTCCCATAACCCGGAGACATTCATGAGCTTCGCGGCAAGAGCTTCTATGGATGCTATTTGCAAGCGCTCGAAAAAGTGCCTCGCGCAAAAAGTGGGGCATCTACGTTTCCTGGGACGGATTCCCATGATTCAAGTACCAGTCAATAGCTCGTGTGTTGCTCTACAATATGAGACTGGAACAAAATTTTTCCATCGAGCCGTTCCAGAGTTACACACTATTAAAAATAGTACAAAAATTATTATTTGACCGTGTACGTTTACATACAAACCAATGATATTACATAGTACAAGCTAGCTATATAGCTGCTAACTATCAAAGGCCATCTTGAACTTTTGCTGAAGGTTGTTGGAGCTTTCGCAATCAGTATCCTATCCCATCATCACAGCTATGGTTGACAGAAAGTACTCTCTTCCAACACTCAATAAATCTGATTACAGGAACTTCACCTATTGTGTATGTGCATGGGGTCAGGGTGTGAGAGGGAGAGAGAGGGAGAGAGAGGGAGAGAGAAAGAGGGAGGGAGAGGGAGAGAAAGAGGGAGGGAGGGAGAGAGGGGGGAGGGTGAAGTACCAGAGCACTAGTGAAGTATTAGCTACTTCTATTGGCCCAATTATTGCAAGTACCGGGGGGTATACGCTCAGCTTTGATGTAAGCTGCTTTACAACACAGACTCTTCTTCTGACGTTTCCAGACTACACTGGTAAGGCTCACCCATCCCTGGACTTTTTTCTATACTGATACACTTGCCTCACACACACTTTGTATTATTAATTTTACCATGGCCAACATTCAGGAATACTTACTAGACTACAGTGAAGGAATCCTTCCATCTGGATGACGATGCCTCCTCCCTAGAAACTTGGAAGTACACAAGGAGTACTCTTTTTCTCATTTACGACTTGCTCTTAGGCAGAAACCTTCGAAAAGATATGGAAAATACCACATGGTTGCACTGAAATTTTGTGATTTTCAATGCCGTGTAACAGCTCGATGGTAAACCCTTGTTCCAGTCTCATATTGTAGAGCAACAAAAGAGCTATTGAATGGTAGTTGCATCATGGGAATCTGTCCAAGGGAACCTAAATGCCCCACTTTTTGTGCGAGGCGCTTTTTGTGAGCGCTTACGAGTAGCATGCACAGAAGCACTTGCCGCGGAGCTCATGAATCATTCAATGTCTCTGGGTTAAGGGACTTGATCTAGTAGAAAGTAGAAGAGTTGGTCTGTCTTCTGGTCTTTGTTTACAGTCCTAGAAGTGAAAGATGGTCTAGATAGAACAGGTAAGAAAAATAAATAAAAAAAGGGAAAAATTGCATGTATTGGAATGTGCCACCGGATCTGCAACAATATTGGACCGCTGGCTTAACGGCTGTAGAAACCCATGAATGCATGTTGGTATGTACACATGCATTAAGTTTTGTGGAGATGCTGAATGTCCATTGAGAGATCACTGACAATGATGATAATTCGGTGTTACTTCTAATTGTCAGGGAGGGTGTACCCCCCCCCCCCCCCACCCCCTAAAACTACCCTTTCATTAGAGGTACATGTAGGTAAATAATAATAATATTTATTATTATGCTAGCCTCCTAACAATAATTATATATTATGAGAAAAGGGCCCACTTGGGATATTAAAAATTGAGGTTTTGGCATGGGTTGATAACTCTATATGCTGAATCCAATAGTGCAAGTTTCATGACAAATATTGATCACAAGTGGAATTATGACCACTTTTATGCAGTTGGGTAGTTACATTCGTTTTTCGGAAAATGCGCATTTTTTAATGTATGTGTCCAAGTATTATATAAAAGCTCATAACTATAGTCTACATGTTGTATCTCTATGAGCATAGCATATCAATGTAAAGCCAGAAATCTAAATTTTCTAGTGGACCAAAGAACAGAAAGTGAAATCATTCACACATTTTTGCCATTAGAAAATTAAGTGGTCCCTTTTGTCATAGCAGGTCACAATTTACGAAACAATTACCACATCCCTAGTAGCTTCATTGTATGTGGTAAAGGGACACTATGTATGTAAGTAGCATCCTTAAGTTATGCAACGTTATGTAATCGTCAAATGCTTTAAAGTGGCACAACTTGAAAATGAAAACAGATGACAAACTTTAAAATATTAATTTTCTAGAATCATCAGGGTTTCATTTAGGGGGCAGGGGGGGGGGCTCTTGGAAGCTGGCTGCCCACCCTTGAGAACAGCCACCAACCATACACACAATACATAATACATGTAAAAAGTTGAATGGTGAAAGTGTCCAACACAGCAGTTTAAAATTTGCCATACAAACTATCTGAAGCTTCGCGCTACGTGCATTAGGAAACACATTCCCCTTTCAACATTTTACTATTAAAAAGGAAAGATATCACTGACAGGCTTTTCCCCAACTGGGTCTCAGAAGCCACCAGAAACAGTCATCGAGTCAGAGGTTGTAGAGTTAAAAAATTTCCCGGGGAGCATACCCCCAGACCCCCCTAATGTACTATTCTATATTATAATATGGATGAAAAAACACGACAGTCCTCGCCCCCCCCCCCTTTAACTCCGCAATTGTCGCATTCCCCCCCCCTTCACAAATACCCTAAATGAAAGCCTGATCATTTTCCATATTCACCTACACTGTATATCTATGCCAAATTTCATGATTCGATACCTTTATACTGTTTCAGAAAAGTAAATTGCTACTAGGGATGTAATGAAAAACATAGACTACATCATGAAAAGTATTCACTGCGCCTACTGTGCGCCGCCATCATCGACCTTGACAGACTGCGCATGCTCCGTATGCGCGTATATTGGGGCGTGCGGCTTGAGCCAGTTGATCCAGACGTGACCTCCACATGCCATGTGCTAGACTGAATAGGGAAATCCCCCAGAGTACTAGCTCACCAAAGAAAGCAAACTGAAAGAATCGCCATATATCATCAATAGTCCGTGATCTCTTCTATATACACTAGGTTCGAATTCTGGGTCCCAACAGCCTTTCATTCGAGCTAAACATTTTGAAACAGGCTTTACAGCAATTACATCATACAAGTAGGTTTCATCATAAATTTCATCACAATTACCTCATCGGTTGGCCGAATTGTTTTTTGTTGATTGGGACTCTGGATGAAATGGAGTGATTGACCAACCAACAAATGCACATTTTTTACATCCTGAGTCCCAATCAACAAAAAAAATTCGGCTCTTGCTATGAATTACGATTAAGCCATATGCCCCAATATACGCATGTACGGTGCATGCGCAGTTTGTCAACATGTCCTGGTTCAAATTATTGCGGTGTACAGTAGCACGTTATACATGTAGCACTTTTCATGAGGGACGAGGGATGTGAGGGGTATATACTCTCCAGTTATGAAACACTTAAGCAATTTTGTCTGTAACTTCCGTTAACTAGTGTCACAACCAACCACATTTTTGCACATAGACACAGGTAGGTAGTGTGCATACATGCACAATATTTTAGCTTTATACCCTAACAGCAATAAAACAAAAATCAACTGATTTTAGTGCATTAATTATGAAACATATGTCCCTAACATCTAACATGGTGCACATAGATCACACAAATACTCTTGTAGGTGTTCATCATTAATACCAGCACATTCAAGGTCAAACCAATCATCACAAATGTTGCATTGGATCCAAGTGGCACTTCTGTCACCATAATATTCACCACATATAGCACATTCACAGTCTGATTCACTTTGACTGTTCAGAGAATCTGGTGATTGGGTTCTAGCAGATGCAGCTGACTGAATTTTAGTTTTACTCGATGTAGATGTTGCAATTGATCAAGACTGGGACCTAGTCAACACTCTAATTGCACTTGTCAACTGAGTAGTTATTGATGTTGGTGATTGCTCTCTAGTTGGCTTGGAAATCGTTGGCTTGGCTCTAGTCGAAGCTCTAACAGAAACCAAATCAGATATTGAGTTGATGCGGTAATAGCAGAAATTGATTTGGTGGGTCTTGTACTAGTTTGTTTTTTTCCTTTTTCTTTCTTCTTTTGTTCCTTATCGTGTTTGTACTTACACGGTAACAAAGTCATTTTCTGTAATGTAAACTGCTACACTGTTATAAGAGGGCTTTGCTTTCCTTTTAGTTTTACGGGTTAGTTTTGGTTTGAGACACAAACTTTCCATTGCACTGGATATATATAGACGATTTCAATGAAATAGCATGAGTTTCTAGTGAATCAACACTTTCAGCAGGGTTATACTCGGCACTATCCTCTGCCGTGGTGGCACAACCCTCTGTCAGTGAAGGGACTGGTGATTCGGATTGCTCAGACGGGAAAGTGGCTATTGAGGGGGCAAATACTCGGTCATGAATGTAACTTGGGTTTAAAGGATGAATACCAGACTTTCTAAATCCACTCATAAGATTAACTGGGGTCATACTCTTTGGCCAAGCCTCTGATAAATTTGCCGGAATGTCTTCAGATGTTGGAACACGTCCCTCAGAGATTCTTAGTAGCGTATTCAATGTAAGACCAATGTGGTGCTTAAAACCGCTAAACACACCCACATCTAAGGATTGCAGTACGTGAGTGGTATGCGATGGCAGGCACAGAAGGTGAACATCATTTTCCTTTGCTAATTCAATCAACTCAATAGAAATGTGGCTTGAACTTCCATCCTGAATGAGGAGAACAGGTCTTGCAGGAGGAATTTGTTCAAGGAAAATAAAGCTCGGCAGTGATCCAGCCCTTTTTTTGAGCAGCAATCATGCTACCAGGAGGTGCACTAACTTTGAGGGCTTCGGACACACAAACTCTTGGGAAATAATCATGGGTGGCAGGATATATCCTGACGCAGATCCGCAGGCCACAATAGTGTGGTTTCTTCCTTTCTCACTTGCAACTATACGATGCACTCCTCTTCTCTTTATATCGGTAATGACTTTGCCTTTGTGTTGCTTAATATTAAGGCCACTCTCATCAACATTGTACACCTGCATCGGTTTGCTAAGGAGATTCAAGCGTGCGTACAGTGGACCTAACTTTGCAAAAAAGTCCTGGATTGTAACAGGATTGACTGCCTTAGTTCGTACATAGGATAGAGATTCAGGCTTACATAACGTTAGGTTTGAATGACGAGATCGAAATGCTGCAAATCATTTGCGGCCAGTGGCACCATTCTTGAAAGGGTTCTTGATTCCATCTTTATCAGTAATCTGAAATGCTAATCGCATGACCTCTTGGTGAGAAAATCCAAACCCCATGTCAGCCATTTCAAGAAGGTAATTTGATATTCTTCAACGGGTAGAAAGAACCGGATTAGATCCAGGTTTACACCCCATTTTTACTATTCCTGCTCACTCTCCTGAGAAGAGTAGAAGCGGGCACATTTTTTCTAGCAGATTCTCAGATAGGCATTCCCTCAGAGCATGCAACTACTGCAGAGATCATAGCAGTCTCTATCCACGGCCTCCTCTTTGGAGTACTTGTCTATAGCAAAAATAAAATAATCTCTGAATGCTATGGATGTTAAACATGGTCAGTATAATTTTACCCATTACCTTCTTGTTCTTCCTCCTGTGCATGGGTGATGTTTAACTGAGGAAATTTGTTCACCTCATGCTAGTGCTAGTGCTATCATTGAAATTAGCGTTATTAGATAGGCAATGCAATTGCTAAGTACCATTGACGACCTTTTCCAGATACAGAATAGCGCACTATCGCACAACTGCACCGGAGTTGTGCCAATTTAAACTCTTGATTTTTGTTGGGTATTTTATATTAGGAGCTGTTTTATATATTATGGTACCTCTACCTTAGTCTAATTTTCATATATCCCCAGTAGCAATTTACTTTTCTGTGATTATGAGGTAATTATGGTGTAATTAGCTATTAGGTAATCTCTTAGGAAATCTATGAGGCAATTATGAGAAAATATATAGGGCCTCTATGGAGCCTTTCTGTGACTTGAAAATCAGTAAGTGTGTAGAGTATCTAACATGTATCAAGCGCATATCTTGCATTGAATGTGTGCACTATGTCGACGACCCCTTACCACATGCACCGTTATTACCATGCAACTACTGGGGATATGGTCAAGTGTTCATTCAAATTTTTTTTCCATGTGCTCTATTAATAAACGAAATGTAAAGACATTACCTTAAGTATAACATTTCACAGGCAAAAACTGATATTATTCCACCAAGAGAAAATGATAAACCACCACCAAAGCCAAAGAGGATCAACAGGGCTGAGAGCGAGACCAAGAGTGAAACCAAGAGTGAGACCAAGGATAAAGAGAAAACCTTTAAGCCACCACAGTTCAACCCCGGTTATGAAGACTTAGACAACTTTTAAAAGAGCTAAATAATATTTTTTATAGCATTGATTTATGCTGATTTGTGTATTATCATGATCGTAGTGTGTGTCCTGTCACGTGATATTTGGACCCCCGAAATATTCAAACCCCACATGCAGACCCCGAAGACTAACCCTGCCATACAGACCCTGGAAACTAACCCTGCTAACCATTCATATCCAGAACCCAGCCCCTGACCTTTCTGAATCTCTACTATAGTAACTGTTGATAACATGCATGGGGGGGTCCATATAATTATTTCAGAAATATAAGGGCCGGGGGGGGTCCAAATATTTCGAAATACATGGACGGGGGAGGGGCCAAATTTATTGTGATAGTTCTTAGGAAATTATACCTTGAGGAAGCTGTGTGTTTTAATTAGGATTGATTGTGTGCGTACGGTGGCCAGTCAGTACTTGATTGAGAATGGTGGTCCTTGAGGAACAGGGTGGTGCTGTTTTGGGCGTGGCCTGGCCCCTCCCTTCTAGCTCGGCTTCCAGTCCATTGAGAAGATTAAATGAACACTTCTGGCTCTAGCAGCCACACCCTAGCTGAGACATAGATAACTGTTGTGCACCTGGACAGGATAGCTACTGTTATTATGAGGACTATTTACAGTGCAACCAAGCAAGAGAGCAAAACATTTTTATTTCAGAATTTGAGCCTATTTTGGCTCATAAAATAAGATCGATAATAGATAAGAGTTTGAACTTTGGTACCAACCTTCTTCAACATAAACTCTACATAAAATTTAAATTATGGATGTAACTGTGATTACATCCATTTTATGGCTTCATAAGGTAACATGGCTCTCCAAAATATGTTAGGCACATTAAATGAGTCGGTTAAGAGTGTGCGCTCTACCCAGTCATGCACATCCATATATGAAGTTAATTTGACATGAGTGTAGAGGCTGCATGCAAATTAATTTGAAGTATCAATCCAGTGTACAATGGGATGTATTTCAAATTCTAAGTTCATCTTGCAACTATATCTCATTCCATAATATAGATTATCCACATTCCTAGGTATATCCCCCCCCCCCTGACTTGATTGAGCATTATTTCTAAGTTTACCATCAAACATCAATAGCCAATATTGGCAACGTTATTTGATTCAATGATAGAAGATTGGTGGCTAACTTCTTTTGAGTGATCCGGAGCCTGATTCTTCAATCTTGTGTAATTAAATTAAACACTAAAACACTAACTAACTAAGAAGAAGCTAAGAAGTAGTTAAACACTAAGTAGAAAGAGGAAGCTGTGTGTTTTAATTAGGATTGATTGTGTGCGTACGGTGGCCAGTCAGTACTTGATTGAGAATGGTGGTCCTTGAGGAACAGGGTGGTGCTGTTTTGGGCGTGGCCTGGCCCCTCCCTTCTAGCTCGGCTTCCAGTCCATTGAGAAGATTAAATGAACACTTCTGGCTCTAGCAGCCACACCCTAGCTGAGACATAGATAACTGTTGTGCACCTGGACAGGATAGCTACTGTTATTATGAGGACTATTTACAGTGCAACCAAGCAAGAGAGCAAAACATTTTTATTTCAGAATTTGAGCCTATTTTGGCTCATAAAATAAGATCGATAATAGATAAGAGTTTGAACTTTGGTACCAACCTTCTTCAACATAAACTCTACATAAAATTTAAATTATGGATGTAACTGTGATTACATCCATTTTATGGCTTCATAAGGTAACATGGCTCTCCAAAATATGTTAGGCACATTAAATGAGTCGGTTAAGAGTGTGCGCTCTACCCAGTCATGCACATCCATATATGAAGTTAATTTGACATGAGTGTAGAGGCTGCATGTGCAGTGCATTGCTAACCAGACATTGTCCGTAAATCCCTTTCAGAGGGCCAAATACGTTAGGCACATTTTTTCCTATTTAGTTTCAGTTAAGAAATTCTACTTGGTGGGCTAATAGCACTTGTAATGAAGTTACTAAATCCCAAATGTGAAGTCTTAACTCCTTACCATTTCTGAGATATAGCAACTTTTATCCAAAATCAGTGAAAAATCTATGAAAACGGGCTCGCACTTGTGTGGCCTCTGTATTAGCTATATATGGGAAATTTGCAATTTTATAAAACATAATAAATATGATTGTTGTGGCCATTTTGATATCAAATAGGTCTGTTGGTGTAGTTTTTAGCCCAATAATATGGTTTTAAAAAGTTTTGCTCTCTTGCTTGGTTGCACTGTATCTCGGAAGAATCTTAAAGGCTATAGCAATTGCACCAGCATGATCAAATGAGTTCATGTGTATCTATAAGTTCTTTTCACTGATCAGATAGCTAGTTTAACATCATTCAGTGTCAGATCACTGGGACAGGCTAGACTCCACTAGAGTAGTCCATCCTACTTCAAATAGAGACAAATTGCTTAGCTACATTGCTTAATGCCATTTGGCCATAAAGCCACAAGGCCAAATTTAGGCCATTATTCTAACCCCTGGTGTGCTACATCATGCAATCATCTGGCCAGCTAGACTCATAGTAAAATCAAAACTGGAGAGGGGGCTAAGGGTATCATAACCAGCTCTAGCTCGAAAGCCTATAGCTAATGCTCTCCGTGTCTCAAGCAGTTTGGTACAGGATTTGAGTCCATATGTGCTACAGAAAACCCAAAATTAATTTGAAGTATCAATCCAGTGTACAATGGGATGTATTTCAAATTCTAAGTTCATCTTGCAACTATATCTCATTCCATAATATAGATTATCCACATTCCTAGGTATATCCCCCCCCCCCCTGACTTGATTGAGCATTATTTCTAAGTTTACCATCAAACATCAATAGCCAATATTGGCAACGTTATTTGATTCAATGATAGAAGATTGGTGGCTAACTTCTTTTGAGTGATCCGGAGCCTGATTCTTCAATCTTGTGTAATTAAATTAAACACTAAAACACTAACTAACTAAGAAGAAGCTAAGAAGTAGTTAAACACTAAGTAGAAAAAAACAAAAAAACTTTTATAATCTAATTCATGGGGGATTTAGGAGCACTTGGGGACATAATTTTTACATGGGCACGCAGAATGGGTCAAAGTAATAGGTTTGACCGGATGGAATTTTGATTCACACGTTAGAATTAAAGTTATGGCCCTTTGAAATTTTCCCATATGTTTGTATAGGAAGCCATGCATTTGCAATGTTTTCCGCCCACGCGCTACGTGAAAAACGGGGAATTCCCGTTAGGCGCGCGCACACAAACATGACGACCTTTACCTACTTTGGTCAAAATTGGAGTATAGGGTGCCTGCTTGCATTGTATGGCTCTACTAAGCATCCGGCTCAACTACGTGGTGGTTTTGGACAATTTTTTTTCTGCTTAGTGTTCTGGTCTCCTTGAAATTAAACACTAAGTAGAAAAAAAAAAAAAAACTTAATGTAATTCATGGGAGATTTGGGAGCATCTGGGGACATAATTTTTATATGGGCACGCAGAATGGGTCGAAACTAGAGATTTGACCTGAATGAATTTTGATTCACGCCTTAGAAATGAAGTTACGGCCATTTGAAGTTTCCCATATGTTTGTACAGGGAAGCCATGCGTTTGCAATGTTTCCGCCCACGCGCTACGTGAGGGGCGGGGCCACGCGCGCACATAAACGTGACGACCTTTACCAACTTTTTGACAAAATTGAAATTTAGGCGGCCTGCTTGCATTGTATGGTTCCACTATACATCCAGCTCGATTATAATATGGTGGTTTTTGGACAATTATTTTTTTCTGCTTAGTGTTCTGGTCGCCTTGTTAAACACTAAGCACTAACACTAAGTAGAAAAAAAAAAGAATTTAAATAATGTAATTCATGGGGGGGTTGAGAGCACTTGGCGGGATAATTTTTACATGGGCACGCAGAATGGGTCGAAACTAGAGATTTGACCTGAAAGAATTTTGATTGACACCTTAGAATTAAGGTTACGGCCCTTTAAAGTTTTCCCATATGTTTGTATAGGGAAGCCATGCGTTTGCAATGTTTCCGCCCACGCGCTACGTGAGGGGCGGGGCCACGCGCGCACATAAACGTGACGACCTTTACCAACTTTTTGCCAAAATTGCAATTTAGGCTGCCTGCTTGCATAATATGGTTCTACTATGCATCCAGCTCGAGTATATGGCGGTTTTGGACAATTTTTTTTTCTGCTTAGTGTTCTGGTCGCCTTGAAAAAAAAAGATTTAAATAATTAAATAAATAATCTAATTCATGGGGGGTTTGGGAGTGCTTGGGGACATAATTTTTACATGGGCACGCAGAATGGGTCGAAACTAGAGATTTGACCTGAAAGAATTTTGATTCACGCCTTTGAATCGAAGTTACGGCCCTTTGAAGTTTTCCCATATGTTTGTATAGGGAAGCCATGCGTTTGCAATGTTTTCCGCCCACGCGCTACGTGAAAAACGGGGAATACCCGCGCACACAAACGTGACGACCTTTACCTACTTTGGTCAAAATTGGAGTATAGACTGCCTGCTTGCATTGTATGGCTCTACTAAGCATCCAGCTCAACTATGTGGTGGTTTTGGACATTTTTTTCCTGCTTAGTGTTCAGGTCGCCTTGGAAAAAAAAAAAAACGTGCACGATGGAGCTCGAGCGTAGTCTCGTGCCCAGCCCCCTTCTGCATCCACGCGTGCGCGAGAAAGGTAGGAGTGGTGCGCAATACCAGACGTAGGCATTGACGCTCTGCAATCTGATTGGCTCGGAGATCTTTAATTTTGCCGTGGCTTCCGTGCACGCGCTAGCTTTATTAAAAACAGCAGGTCGCTGCAGGTACAACCCGGGTGTACGGTCCTGAGCAATAACTTTCTGGTATCCTGGAGTAGACAGCCACGCCAAAAGTGAGTAGCTATATCACATATATTAAAACGCTGCATGAGCAGTACTATATTAATTGGGGGGGGGGGGGGGTGGAAGTATACCCCTCCCACTTTATGTAGGGGATTTGACAATGACCATTTGAATCAGCCCAGGGTTGAAGCAATTAACATTTGAAGTCGAATCCCCTATTCCGTACCTATTAAATTTTAATATATTCCTAGGAGCCACACCCCCCAGTATACAACTTGGTAGTTTATGTCAATGCGTATCCTATTAAAGTCCGGATCCAGTTTCTCCTGTGATAATCCCTTGGTACTCAGGCCAGTTAAGGACTGGGACACCCATTTCAGAGTGTTTTTTGGGATAGTTTTGACAGCCTGAATCTCTGTAATGGAACATGCACCTTACTTTCACTATGAGATAGAGCAACTCTTCCTTAAACCGCAGAACTACCTTTCGGCCACACCCCTTAATTAGTCTCGATCCTATGATGTCATAAATGATGGCCATTGGGATATCTAAATCGCAAGAGGCAGCGGTCTAGATCAACCAGGATGGCGGTCTCTATAGGGTCAGTAGATAGCCCTTATGCCGAACTACTTGAAACACATTTGGCAGGCAGATCGGTTGGCAGACAAGCTACAGTAGCACAAAGTGTAGGAAACCTGGTGGTCATGCGACCATACTTACCTGAATATCTTCCACCTCGAACCATCTTTCGTTGTGCCAAATGGAATTATAACTCGAAATATAGAATACTTCCCTCGTGTGATGGATGGATGCCCTCAGCTAGACGATTTCACCGCCGCCTCAACTGCCTCCTAACTTTGTACAGCAACCATATGGCGATGATCGCGATCATGTGACTAAACGCGTAGGGATATATGGCGCGCACGTGATAACGCTCTGACCTCTACGTACACAGGCCTTAACATACCTGAGTACCCTTTAATTTCGTGTGGGAGGCAGGGCAGGTACTGAGCTGGGGCATACCGTTAACAGGTGTATAATACTATCCTTACTGGTATGTTGAATTTTCTATTGATTATAAAAAACACATAAAATTAATCATATATAGACATGTCATGACACAGGTATATAAAAATTTTGAGATCATTGTTCACATAAATCCGAGTCACAACTGGTATATACCTAGCATAAGATCTCTGGCTCAGTCAGTACATACCTTGGCTGTTCTACCGTAGACGCAGCTTTTTGAGCACACCTAGGAATGAAATGCATATTTAGAGATAAGCACATACTGATTTAACTACTAAGAATAAGACCGTGGCACTAATTTTAGGTCCATAATTAACGTCACTGATAGATCTACTTCTCTGAGCATGAAGGTGACTGCATATCGCATGCAGGCTTGTCCTATGGCTGGCATGTAGACTGGAATACACCGTGCTATCATCGGACTACTAGGCTAAGCAGTGTATGATACTTGCACTCTCTCATGATAGCTTCTCAGGCCTATGCTATTAGCTACTACTAATGCAACTAACTGATATGCTGGTGTAGTTTCTCAGACTGTATAGCCCATGCTGTTGTGGTTTCTTATAATTTTTGCAAAGACTCACCCCGCACGGATAATTTTCATTACCGCTAGTTATATAGGTTTCTTGATTTTGACCCACGTTATTGATGACCCTTACCCACTTGTATACGTGGGATGTGGCAGAAAGTACAATGTCAACTAGAGCTCTGTAGAGCACATACCCCGCGCGCTCTGTAGCCAGTGTAGCGTAGTACCTTCTCCCACGGAGGTTAAATATTGCAACACTCTGCGGCAGTTTTATGACTTGACAACCCTTTCCAACATTGAGCTTGAGCATGCGTAGTCACATCAGCATACATATACTAATGTGCTAAAAGAGTGGGTGTGGTCGATAAACCACAGGCATGCTAAACAGAAAATGCACGATTTGTAGCACTATAGTAAGCCTTTTTGAGTAATTCGAAGCACGTAAAACCAGTTTATCACTGATATCTACCGATTGATTGTGTTTGTAGCTCGCACAGATGCCTAGAACGCGAGATCCGTGCCGATAATGACGACAACAACGACAACAGACGGACAAACCGATTACTTTACCCCTTGCGCATGCGCGCGGGGTAACAATGGCGGTGGTTTGATCATAGAGCATGCAGGCAATGTGCGAGAGAGTATGATCTTTAACCCTCGGCGCATGCACGAGGGTTATGGTAGTTGGTTTGTCTGTCTGTCTGTCTTTCTATCTGTTACCACGCTAGCTGCTACATACCTCGTTTGCAAGTCCAATTTTCGGTGTTGTAAGGTTCCTTAATTATGGCGTTCCAAACGCATAATTTGTGTGGATTTCTCTGAAAACACTTCGTTCGCCAGTTTTGGCGTCATTTGCCGATTCTAAGCTTCTTGACTTTGCCCAAACTAGCGATAGCATAACTTAATATATAAATAGGTTGCGCGCTATATACGGTATGCACGCCTATTAACACTCAGCGCATGCGCGGTTGCATCAATCTCTCCGCCAGTCCACTGGCGAGCTTTTGAAGATTGTAGGATGACAGTGGCTTCTTTTCAACTCTAAGGCTTAGCTGCCTGTATTTTTGTGGTACCCTTAGACTTTCTGGCTTGTATGCATGCATGGCATTTAATACAGTGCTTGAACCCAAGTGAGTTGTGATAGTATTGAACATGCAATATTTCTCAGTGTACTTTAGTCTTGTGCCAACACCTAAGAATTGGAGGTTAGGCTACAGTGAGGGAAGTTGAGTTGATCTCGACACCACAGTGTGGAGTTCGATACAACACACTAGGGTTGTTGCTACTACGTGAGCCATTGAACCTTGAATAACACTGCTGTGCAAGTATAACATTAGCCTCATCCCTGTCTCGCCTCAACCCCAGCCCTTTAGCTACCCCGGGCCCCTTTTCTGCATGCAACTGTTGAAGCATGTAGCTAATGCCATGCAACGCACCGAGGGTTTTGTGCTCGAGAGAGCTATAGTATGTACATGTAGCTTGCTATGTGTATGGAGTAATGTACTGCAGTGCCATGGACTCTGTTACAGGGTAGTAGATGCTCACTCACTAATTTTTTGTGAAAATAAAAGTTGCATCATCTTAGTTTCGCCTATACTCACAGCAGGTCACATACATCATGTAATTACTGTAGGCTAGCCTTTCAGCTTTTATGTGTTGACCTGGTACAATACGTATACTTGCACACACAGTACTACTATTCATTGCAGCAGCTCAGTGCAGTCATATCAAACTATAGATCCTACTTGTAACAAATACTGTGATCGGATTGGTTAAATTGAAGTAACTATCCTTCATAGAAAATCATGTAAAGCTCTATAAAAAATCATGTAAAATTTCTTGCCTATGGTTAGGGTTGTTGCTAGGCAGCAGTTTATATGTCAAGCCTATAGGCATTGTTGCTAGGATCTAAACATGTTAGACACTGTTTAGTCGGTTTCTACGTGATTTAGAAGACCGAAGGGCTCTATGTAGAATCCCGAGCGAAGCGAGGGTTCTACTGAACCCTGAGGTCTTCTAGAAACCTCCTAAACAGTGTCTAACTATTATGTAGTACATTATACATTGTACATGTGCTGGCTGCTATTCTGTAACTGATGGAAACTTAAGGGTTTTGTACTTATAGTAACTTCCTTCATTGTTACTTGTACGTGTAGCTATTACTACATATAATGCACAGCGGTAGTGATCGATAGTAGAGAAGCCATACCTCACTCATGCATGTGTTCATATGTTATAGCAGGAATGTATATACTTCTGGTTACAGTCATAGCCATTTTAGAATGGGCTCCATGCACGGCAGCTGTGCAGACCATAGGTGATTATTAACAGATACAGTTTAAATTTTGGTAATTTTGGCTTGAAACACAATTTGTGAGTGATAAAATTTAATATTTTGATTTGTATGCAAAAATGGTATAGAGTCAACAAGTTCTAATGCTCTATAGTATTACTACTAATAGTGCATAATATAGCTAATGTTGGTGGCTCTTTCATTTTTGGACCAAACCTCAAAAGTGTATTATTATACTATATACGTGCAACGAAAAATATTTTTCAGACAGATACCGTAAAATCTGGTTAATAAGCGCATACTTTTTAATAAGCGCATGCTTCCTTCCTGTTGTTAAGTATCGTCTAATAAGCGCATGCGCTCAATAAAGACGACAGTAGTATTCACCGTTCGATCAAGAGTATTCCATGCTCTACATAGCTAGAACTAATTTACCAACCTATTTTCGGATAGCCAGCTGCACAAGATCGGCTATACTCAACACTGATGTTTCACTGAGACGGGTTCGGACTCTTGACCTTGACTTCGAAGCAAGTCTCGCCAAAGAAGTCAGCTATTTTTCCACCGTTTTCTTCCAGCGATGGCTTCCGATCATACTTCCATGAACTACTACAGAGCTTATTCCAAGAATCGCCGTGTTTTTTACTTGCTAGTTTTGTGATCGAGCGCTCGAACGTGCTGGCAGTGGGTGGGGCCAAAACTTTACTCTCTATTAAGCGCACATCGTCTAATAGGCGCATGTTTTCTTACCACCGAGAGTGATAAGCGTATGCGTTTATTAACCAGACTTTACGGTATTTTCCTTATTATAGTCCGTGTTCTAATCTGGAGGGCATAAAAGATGCTCTCTCCTACGCTCACGATTGGTCTGTGCCATGTGCACAAACGAGGTTGCGCCAAGACCTAGGGGCCATAGAGATGCACTCTCAAGCTTGAGCGAGCAGCACAAAGTGTTGTGTATTTCGACAGGACTGCTCAGTAGGCCTCTGAGCCTCGAAAGAAGCGAAAGTGAGAAGGTCGCCATTTCATGGTGAGTTCGAGCATTGCAGCTGCTCTTGGCCTGCAGTGGTCTACATCATAATAGCAAAGTTTGGCACCTCAGGTGGTCTAAGGACTGGGACCAAATGCTTTCAGTACAATTTTAGCTGTGAATTTGCCACCATATCTCAGAAATAGAACATGATATGGACACCAAACTTTCGCTGCAGGATAGAGTAATCATTACTCTAACCACAAAATAATGTATGCTCACACCCATTAATTAGTCGTGCACTAATGACGTCATTAACAATGGCCATTTTGACAGATAAATGGCAAAAGGCGGTGGTTAAGATCATTCTGGATGACTGTCTCTGTATAAAGTTATTACGCCTAACTACTAAAATCCACGGGGGCAAGCTGATCCATGATCGTACTAAGCGGCAATGCCAAAAATGTATGAAAGCTATGGTCATGCATTGGCTGTTTACCTGAATATCTCCCATCATGTACAATATATATTTCTTTACGCCCTCGGGTAGTATGACTTAAAACCATTGTTACTTGCTTCGTATAGTGGAGATATCTCCTCAGTAAAGCGTCTTTATCGCTGCCTCAGCTACATGCTGCTTTTGTATAGCCACTCTACGGCAAATGATCGCAATCATGTAACTGTTTTTATAGAAGTATATAATAGCGCACATGATCCAGCACTGACCCCCGTACCCAGTCCTTAGATTACCTGAGACTGCTTTCATCTGCGCATGTGCACTGTACTAACTGGCAATCAATTGTACGTGTACTGAGCATGCTATTCGTACATGTAGTGTTCAGCCAATTTAACTTTGAAATCTATGCCAGAATATCTATCTATCAAGCCCAGAGCCATTCATGGAAATGATCAGATATTCCTTTAATAAGCTATTTTTAAAATTGTGAAAGAAGTGCATTTTGTCTTTCTTTCTTTCTTTCTATTCGCTAGGGCTAACTGAAGACTCTGTGGACTGCTCACCTTGGTTTGAGTATAAATCCACTCCATTTTGTAGTGCATGTTTGTGGCACGCTAGTTTTGTGTTATCCAGACAGTGATTTAATTGTGGGTGTGTACAGCACATTTTATTTGTGGGTGTGTCTGATTCGCCATTTTGTCTTACAATGTATAATGCGCATGCTCATATATGTTGCCATGGGGTCTAACCTATGGTAGCCGGCCACGGTACCCAGGATAGAACCTGTAGAGTTGGCATATTATTTCGGATAGCTAAGGAAAAATAGCACTATAATAATATTATTATTACCAACAAAACAAGCAGCACATGATCGCGAATAATTATGCCACCTATAGACTAAGGTACTGCCTACCGAAGAAGCTCTTAACCATGGCTCCATCCACCTCCGTACATGCAGGTCGCACATAGATCTAACGAAGTATCAATGGTAGAGAGTGGGAATTGGCGCATGTCATTACCAGATGAAGGTGAAAAAAATTTACAAATCACTGTTGCTGTTAGGAATACATGATGCGTATAAAAGAAGGCATTCTCTTTGTATCTTGCTTTATATTTGAAGATCCATCTAGAAATTGTGAAGCAGAGTATGAATACGTAAAGCAACACATTGTCCAGAAACTACCTCCAAAGATTCTTTTTACAAAAATTCTAGTTTTATAGGGTCTTGAAATAATTGCAAAAATTTCCCCCAGACTCTCCATGCATTATAGTGTATACATTAATGATAATCTGTTGATGGCTTGGTGTAGTGTGCACATTGTGACAAATCTTAGCCACCATCGGAGAACTGCTTTTAGACTACAATGAAGCAAAAGTTGCAAGTGATGCTGTGCAGCTTCTACTCCTCAGTGTGCCCACCAAAAATGAGATGCAGATAGTACTTACATTTCCCCTGCCTGATTCGTTGATTCCTGCATCTAAAAAAGCAAGTGTAGGAATGTATAGTGGATGCGATTATCCCTTACAAATCTTGTTTGTGTACTTTTTGATCCTGCCATCCCTACTTCATCCTTATTTGTACTTAATCCTTCAGTTTCATTTTTTTATACTTGTGTATACTGTAACAGTCATTTCAACCCAATAATTGATTATCTCAATTTCATTTCTACATAACAAAGTTTATTGGAAACTCACTGATTGCTATGTAACTTTATCAGTAATCAGAGTGAATACATGCAGAGAGGTTAAAGTGTTAATTTTGTAATGGCCAGTAAAATTAATTTAGGTGCAAAACCATTCACATACTAGAGCTCTGTAGAGCACATACCCCACGCGCTGCCAGCATAGTATTGCAACACTATGTGGCAGTTTTATGACTTGACGACCCTTTTCAACATTGAGGTTGAGCATGCGCAGTCCATCAGCATACCAAACGAGTGGGTGTGGTCGATAAACCACAGGCATGCTGAACAGAAAATGCATGATTTGTAACACTAGTAAGCCTTTTTGAGCAATTCGAAGCATGTACAAACCAGATTTTCACCGATATCTACTGATTGGTCGTGCTTACAGCTCGCACAGACGCCTAGAACGCAAGATCTGGCGATTTTCATGCCAACAACGACGACAATGACAACGACAGACAGACAAACTGATTGCTTTACCCCTTGCACATGCGTGCGGGGTAAATATTATTATTGATGTATAATTATTATGTCCTCAGTAGCAATTTACTTTATGAGGTTTAAATGCAGGCGTTTAAAGCGGGTTAATTAGATGATGATCATACCCTTCCACTCCTCCTGGACTGTTTGTGCAGCCATTTGTGCAGCCCTAGTGGTAGGGCTGTACAGCAAGCGCATGGCAGCGCAGATAGCGCCCCTCCGCCAAAAGCGGAAAGCTACGTCTGATTGAATAACGACAGCCCTTGCATGAGTGTGCTGTACCACTGGCTTTGTGAGCAGGGTCTGGCGCAGCACTGTTGACACTAGTTGTAATCTATCATGTCTGAACTGAACGGGTGGGAGGTACCAGGCGCTGGTACAAGTCCTACTTAAGGCCCAACAGCAAGCAGGCTAAATGGGAGTTGAAGTCTGTCTAAGAAGGAGACTACATGGAAGGAGCTGATTCTTACTCGCCCTTCCCTCCCAGTGATGTTAGAATTTTTTTTTTTTTTAGGTTTCTCTTCCAAGTCGCAGACTTTGCCATGATAGTCTGTTAGTGCTGGGATGGTAAGGAAAGTGGCAGCACATCCCCATGGGGTAATATGGCCCCCAAGCCTTCAGCGGAGGAGGCAGCCCCTCAACTGCTAATGCAAGATTAGGCCAGCCAGCACTGCATGCTCCTGGGAGAGCTAGTCTTTGGAGAAGGGAATAGAAGCATAATTAAATTGTTATTAGATAATTATGATATTGTAATCTGTGTGATATATAATTATGCAAAAATTCAGGGCCTCAATGGAGCCTTGGTGAGACTTGAAATTTGGTAAATATGTAGAGTATCTTACGTGTATATCCAGCGAATTCCTTATAAGCAGCGTGTTGTACTAGATAAAAACTCAGATTTCATGCATGTAGGAAATATGTAGGATAGGGCAAAATTTTCTACATATTTCATTAATTTATTTTACACAAACTCTGCCCTATCCTCTACCAAACATGTGCCGGAAAGCTCATGTTTTGGTAAGCACGACATAATAGAAATTTTACTTTGGTCCAGTGTTGCCATCTCTGACAAGCAGCGATGGCCGAATGTCATGTGTTCTATAGGCTGATGTGAATCCCGTGGATATAATAATTATTACAAGTATAAAAAACAATAAAATTGAAGGATGAAGTAGGGATGGCAAGATCAAAAAGTACACAAACAAGATTTGAAGGGATAAGCATCTGCTATATACATCAGTTGATCTGACACTGTACTACTATTCGCCGATCAGAAAAAAGAATAGTATATGCCACAGGCATGCACTCGTTTGCAATTGATCATGCTATAGCTAGTACAAATATAGTAATAACATTCTTCCAGATGAATAGTCCCCATATTCTGTCCAGGAGCATGACAGTTGAGTCCAACTTAACGTCAGTAACATGTTTGTGTCGTTCTGAATACACGACAGAATAACTCTATTAATTTTAGCTACACAGCTGTAGAGCATGTACCCTGCACGTGCATTGCATTGTATTTATATCATCTGAGCTGCATAGAGCTATGTAGCTAGTTAGAGTGAAAGCTGCAATGTATGCCTGTTGACGACCTTTGCCTACATACTACTATGAGCATGAGCAGGGAGCACATGGCCTGCAGTAGGGTAAAGTCAATAGGCATGGCCAATAAAAACGCCGTATTTGCAATGCTCGTGGGCCTTGCCAAACAATTCAAAGCATTATGAGGCCAGTTTTTTGATGATTTGTTGAGCTTACAAGTCATTCAGATGCCTAGATCCCTAGATCTAGTGATTTTTGTGCTGACAGACAGATGAACACAGCCAATTGCTTTACCTCTTAATTGTGTGATAGTTACAACATGTATGAGTAAGTGGCATTACTGATCTTATCCAATATCAATTTTGTGTAGCTACAACATTGGATGTTGTTCCCATATTAAATCAATAGTAGCTATATATACATGTATGCCATATCTGTGCAATTATGATGAGATTCAGGCTCCTAATCACAGCTGTGTGGCTAAATACCCTGTCACGTGCTGCATGATGCATTGTACTCAGAACAACACAAACGTGTTGCTGACGTTAAGGTACCATTTAATTGCGTGGGCGTGAGCGTCAGGAATGGCTAATTCAATTAGCGAATCGTGAAGGGGCGTGGCCGAAGAGGCCATACGAGTGCTTTTGGTCGAAGGTGGGCGTGTCCAGAATCGGCCAGGGATGATTATGCGCGTGTAATTAGCGACCGGAAGTGGCCCCTGAAGAAAAGGCCGGTAATTGCCCACATCAAAGCAAGATCAAAGCATTCTTTCTTAACTATTAACCGCAACGACTTAAAAAAAAAAAAAAAAAAAAAAAAAAAAAAGCTTATTAGGCCTAATTAAGCATGTGGGCGTGTTCCTGGCACTGTGTGGAGTGTGTGCGTGTGCGTTAATGCAGGTTTTATTGCTTCCGATTGGGCGTGGCTTCACGGGCCAGTGCTTGGACATCGGCGCCTGGGACTTGGCCTCGGCGATAGGTGGGCGTGTCCCGGAAGCGGTGGTGACCTTTGAACCCCGCGAGGAGGCTTTGGGGGCGTGGCAGGAGGTCAAAGGTGAGGCCATGTCTGTTAATGAGGCACTGTACGGCGGTGCGATCGAGGGGCCCGTACGGCTGGACGGAAGCTGACGATGGTTTGAAGCGGATGTGGTTGCGATGACGTGTTGTTACTCCGCCCACACAGGAAATGAGGTGAGCTCTTGCGTGGGCGGTGTGGCAGAACGGCCTCCAAGTGTTTGTGTGTGTTTTGGCCTTGAGGAAGCTGTGTGTTTTAATTGGGATTGATTGTGGGCTTCCGGTGGACATCCGGTGGTTAGTAGGCACTTGATTGAGAATGGTGGTCCTTGGGGAACAGGGTGGGGCTGTTTTGGGCGTGGCCTGGCCCCTCCCTTCCGGCTCGGCTTCCGGTCCATGGAGGATATTAAATGAACACTTCCGGCTCTAGCAGCCACACCCCTGAGACCTGTGCAATTAAAAGGGCGTGGTTACACAACATGCACCTCACTAATGACTTTGATGTGGTTTAGGTGTCATATCCCCCACCTCACGCCCACGCAATTTAATGGTACCTTAAGGTGTACTTGGCTATCCTTAACTGCACTGAGCTGTCAATAGGCGTGGCTACGGGCACTATTAGTGATGCTTGTCGACTGTATACCACTAAGTATCAATTCTGATAAGCTTTTATGGCCAACTCCCAACTATAAACAGAGGTACTAATAGTATTACCGGGAGTTGATACCAATATGCAGAGTCTGCATTACTCCTTGCATGCATGCATGCCTCAGGCCAGTTAAGGACTGGGACACCCATTTCAGCGTGTTTTTTGGGATAGTTTTGACAGCCTGAATCTCTGTAATGGAACATGATATTGACACCTTACTTTCACCAAGAGATAGAGCAACTCTTCCTTAAACCGCAGAACTACTTTTCGGCCACGCCCCTTAATTAGTCTCGATCCTATGACGTCATAAACGATGGCCTTCGGGATGTCTAAATCGTAAGAGGCGGCGGTCTAGATCAACCAGGATGGCTGTCTCTATAGGCTCAGTAGATAGCCCTTATGCCAAACTACTTGAAACACATTTGGCAGGGAGATCGGTTGGCAGATAAAGCTACAGTAGCACAAAGTGTAAGAAACGTGGTGGTCATGCGACCATACTTACCTGAATATCTTCCACCTCGACCCATCTTTCGTTGTGCCAAATGGAATTATAACTCGAAATACAAAATACTTCCCTCGTGTGATGGATAGATGGCCTCAGCTAGTTGATTTCACCGCCGCCTCAACTGCCTCCTAACTTTGTACAGCAACTATATGGCGATGATCGCGATCATGTGACTAAACGCGTAGGGATATATGGCGCGCACGTGATTACGCTCTGACCTCTCCGTACCCAGGCCTTAACGTACATCTGGAACAATGCAGGAGTAAACACCATTGTAAATTGAGGTAAAAGGTTGTAGTGATGGGTTTTGTAGCTGAAAGGTGTTGTAACTGGGGTACCTCAATTTGAAGCACACTGAAGCCAGTTTTTTGCCAAATTCAATTAATCATTGTGCTTACTAGGAGGTGCTTAGATGCCCACATCTTGAGATTGGTGATTTCTGTGCTCACAGTGATGATGACACAACTGATTACATCACTCCCTTGCACATGTGCACAGGGTAACAAGAATGTTTTGGATGGCAGGCAGTTGTTTTCATGATCATGGTTTACAACAATCCGATTGAATTCTCTAGCATTGCTCTTCCTCCATGGCTTTTGAGGTCAGGGCAGCAGCTGTAGCCATCATGAGAATCTCCCGGTATGATCAATATTGTGTTTGCGAGCATTGTCTCCATCTGGCACTCATTAATAATTACTAGGAAGATATTATCATCAGGCGGGGCGCGCCTTTGCTCATGGCATCAGCTTGTAATAATTATTGCCTTGGTTTGTGAGTCACTATTGAAGTCTATACTATTCATGATCATTTATGATCATGGCAGATATGTAGCCATGCCAGTTACAGCAGTGCCAAGCACACAAATAACCGATACTGGAGCAGCCAGGCTCTCAGTTTGACCATGTCCTCAAGTATGCTGAGGAGTGTGCTCTTGGGTAACATTTGACCAGAATCACTTATATTCATCTGAGTTGGAGCCATGACAGTGGTAATCATCCATTCACGGGTGGGATATTCAGTGGCAGATTTGGAAGTAACTATGCCATATAGGCTTGAAATGACTGCACAGCTTTCCAGTTCAGAGTAAGTAAGCTTGCGTAACTTTTTTTTATCGTCCTTGCATTCAGGCCACAGTGCAGCATGATTCACACCATGTACCACTGCATTGGTGATGACTATTACCAGTGACAGTACGTAGTCTACCATGTGGTGTTTAAGCATGTGCATTAAATCGTTGCTGTGCAAGATAACGCACATATAAATAAATATACACTTCTTCCAGTTTTAATAGCACATAGCCCTATGTGGCATCTGATTTATGGGATCACAGTGCAAGTCAGTGCAATGCCACACACTTAGTCCTATAGTTGCTAAGTGCACTAGTCATGTACACTTTTCCATAAGTACATATTCTCCTTTCTGGTTTTGATAGCAACTTGCTGTTAAGTGCATATACTAATTTGGGGTGAGCCTGAGCGAGTCCTGATTGGGTATAATATGAGATTCCCAGAGTACAAGGGTTTGTACTACCTGTTTTTTCTTTGATCATGGCTTTATTATAGTACAAGTAACGTAGTTCTGTTGAAATTGAAAGTGTTCCGTGTTTACTCTAATGAGTTGTACATGCATAATATATGTTAGGTTTACTGTTTACTTACACGGTTTGCTTTGGGAAAGTTATATCAGTAATAATTATAGTGTGTCATGGTTAAACAAACACATACTAGCTACATGCATGTAAAGATGTACAACGTATTGATAATTTGAATTTAAAGAGAGGTCGCTGTCAAAGAAGTAATGGCACATGGACATTGGGTGAGTAAATCTGATTGTAACTTTGTGGGTTGAGAGCATGTACAGTGCAACCAAGCAAGAGAGCAAAACTTTTTAAAACCATATTTTTGGGTTAAAAACTACACAGACAGACCTACTTGATATCAAAATGGCCACAACAATCATTTTTATTGTGTTTTACAAAATTGCAAATTTCCCATATATAGCTAATACAGAAGCCACATATGTGCAGGCCAGTTTTCATAGATTTTTCACTGTTTTTGGATAAAAGTGGCTATATCTTGGAAGTGGTAAGGAGTCAAGACTTCAAATTTGGGATTTAGTAACTTTATTACAAGTGCTATCAGCCCACCAAGTGGAATTTCTTAACTAGAACTAAGTAGGAAAAAATGTGCCTAACATATTTGGCCCTCCGAAAGGGATTTTAGGACAATATCTGGTTAGCAATGCACTGCACAGCCTCTACATTCATGTCCAATTAACTTCATATGGATGTGCATAACTGGGTTGAGCGCATGCCCTTAACCGAAAACAATACTCATTTAATGTGCCTAACATATTTTGGAGAGCCACGTTATCTTGTGAAGCCATAAAAATGGAAGTAATCATGGTTACATCCCATAATTTAAATTCTATGTAGAATTTGTGTTAAAGAAGATTGGTACCAAATTTCAAACTGTTATCTATAACAGATTTTATTTTATGAATCAAAATAGGCTCAAATTCTGAAATAAAAAAGTTTTGCTCTCTTGCTTGGTTGCACTGTAGCTTGGGTAAGTGAAAATTGCCTGGCTTCAAAAACTTTGATGCATACTGGATGGTTAATCATGACCACATTAAAGTGCTCTTGTCAAGTCTGAGATGTACATACAAATTAGTCGTAATCCTGTGTGCTGCTTCTGAGACAGAGTATATACTCTAATGATGTGTATTATTTACCTTCGGCGCATGTACCGGAGGGTTATTGTAGTCGTTCTGTGTGTGTATCTGTCTGTTACCAAGCTAGCTGCTATATACCTTGTTTGCGAGTCCGAAGTGAGGTGTTATAAGATTCTTTATGGTGTTCTAAGCGCATGATTTGTGTGGATTTCACTGAAAACACTTTGTTCGCCAGTTTTGGCGTCATGTGCTGATTCTGAGCTTCTTGACTCTGTCCAGCTAGCAATAGCATGAACTGTGCACATAAATAGAATGTTGTGCGTCGCACACTATATACAGTATGTATACGTACCGTAGAATCCCACAATTGTGCCTCCTCGCGCATAAGCCCAAGTTCCTGCATACAAGGGGGATCACTCCCATAGGCGCTGTGTCCAGAGCTGCGATCAAGGTCAAAATGCAGTCTAACGGTCAAGGCATTTCTTGGGGATCGGTCGAACAGTCAAGTGGTATTCTGGGCCCTGTCTCCAGCACAGCTTGGTGGCCAAGAGGCGTCAATTGTCAACGGATTAAGGGCAAACGTTAGCCGTGGTCAAGCAGTCAAGGCCATTTTTAGATGGTCAAAAATCTTGACCCCGGTCGCAGCTCTGGATATAACGCCTATGGGAGTGACCTCCCACAGTGACAGCATTATCACTGCCAGGGGTATTCCACAAGACAAAGTTACTTTCTGATGTATGGGCACCAAGAACCAGCACGTGTATACCCTTCCTTCCACCAGCTTGCTCCCAAGGGCTTGGTAGCTCAATTAGTAGAGCATCACACCGGAGATGTGAGTGTGTAGGTTTGATCCCCACTGAAATCTTGAGATTTTCGTTTCCAGGAAACAAATCTGTCAGGGACTTGTGCTACAGGAAGGAGAGTAGCACAATCCTGCCTGCAAAAACATTTTACTATACACACGTAAGGGCTATAACAGTGAAAAACAAGGTGCTATATGATATTGGTTAGCTCTGAGTACTCCAAAATGGCAGAGTGGAGTTGCTTAGGTTGGGATCATGATGGTTGGATACTGTGTATTGGAACACACACTCTTCTGTGTTGTCCACTTCTCACAGGGATGTGCTACATGTGGGACACTCTCCTCTCTCTTTGTTATGTACTCATGCTAAAAGTAGGCACGATCCTAAAGGGAAGGATGAAGTAGAGAGATGGAAGGATAAAAAAGTACACAAGCAAAGATAATCATGTCCACTGTATACATCCCTATACTTGTTTTTCTCAATTGTCATACACCTGTTGATGTGGGAGAAATTTATGTTATCCCCTAATTTCCCCGCACACATGCGCAAGGGGTAAAGTAATCGGTCGTGTCGTTGTCGTTTGTGAGCATAAAAATTGCCATATCTCTACAGAGCTCTAGTTTTATCATTAATTTTATGGCTCATGGGAGAGGGGGAAAGAAAATCAGCTTGATTGTCGCATTACTACTTGGTTAGTTTAAATTAATTTATTCCCTACCTACTCAAAAAGCAAGTGTAGGGATATACCGTAAATCACGAATATTTCGATGTTAAAATATTTTCGGACAGCATGGCTTGCACAAAAATTAAACGCACGAAATACATGCGCAATATTAACGACAATGCGGTATAGGGTCGTTTATCCGAAAATTATTTAAAAAAAAAATTATTGCATGAAAGACACAAAATATTCGCGATTTACGGTAATGGTCCCTACAACTCTTGTTTTGGCCGGCCCTTCAATTTCATTGCTTTTTACCCCGCGCGCATGCGCAAGGGGGTAAAGTAATCGGTCGTGTCGTCGTCGTTGTTGTTGTCGTTGTTGGCACAAAAATCGCCATATCTCGAGGTCTAGGCACCTGAGCGACTAATAAGCACAATGAATCAGTCGCATTTGGCAAAAAACGAACTTCAGTGTGCCTCGAATCGAGGGATATGGTCCACGAGCGTCACAAATAGTGCCTTTTTATTAGCCTTCGTAACCACGCCTATCGACAGTGCCCACTCAATGCATACAAGGCCTTGTGCTTTCTGCTCATGTGCATAGCATTGATAATTATGGTTGGTAAAGGTCGTCAATAATGTTAGTGGCACATGTTTGGCATACTGGAATGCAAAGCCCCATCGAATCAGAATGTAAGAAACCTATATCTACCTAGTCTAGATCTGGTGCAGAAAGAGTTTCAGTGATGTTTTGGCTGATATCACCAAGAGCCCTATATTATACAACCAGGGGCTTATGGGGTGTATAAGTCCTTAATGTAACCAAGCAACAACAAAACAAGACCTATAGATTGCGCAATGTGCGCGCGGGGTATGTGCTCTATAGAGCTCTAGTTATACTTGTTTCTGTTCTTTTTTAATATCATCTGACATGATTTTCCTATCAACTCTCAAATTCATTATGATGGTGCAGTGGCATACAGCAGATGAGCCAAAGTTTACGCGAGCACGCGCAAGTGTACTCGTAGCCACGCCCCTCCTTTAATAGTTCGTCATTAACCATAGCATGGTCCGTCAGTTCTAAATCTCGACATATAAACAGTCAATAGCCTTATGCATTTCCAGGCCCAGATAAGCTAACTATGAACAATAAACTTACTGGCTTCTAAGATTAGCTCCCTATAAATACAAGTTTTTCACGGCAGTGCATACTAGTATAAGGGGTGCCATATGTCTCAAAAGGAAGTTTTTGCCCTGTATTTATATATATCGCTATGTATTTACAAATTCTGCTGCATTATTTTTAAATGTGTTTGGATATCGCTAAATTTTATAAATGGCCGTATACATGCTACCGTAAATTTGGAAATTTTCGTGTAATAAAACTTTCGTAATAAAAAATTTCGTGTTTAAAAATTTTCGTAGGACGACTCAGCCTACGAAAATAATTTTACATCGAAATTTTATTAGCACTGCTTTTACTTGTGAAGAAGATCACGAAAAGGCCTACAATAATATAGTGAGCAGCCGTCGATAACAAAACTGAGGTAGGTAGGCAGCAAGGTTGATCGACTCTTGAACACGCGGACCGCCCCGTACTGCACTGCTAGCTGTAGCTGTACGTACGTACGTTCGCGCATGCGCACACGCTCTAATATTTCGCTGCTTTAAAATTTCAACGTAGAAAATATTTCGTGATATTTAATTTCGTAGTCGACAGGGACTACGAAAATATTTCAACAACGAAATTTTCCAGATTTACGGTATGTGTTTGCTATGTATTTATATAAATGCAACTGTGTATTTATGTAACTATCCTATGTATTTATCATGGTTGCATGTATTTGAATAATTTTATAGTCCTGTGTATTCGACTAAGTATCTGTATATTTATGGAAATTGTGTATGTATTTAAATATAGTACTGTGTAATTTTTCTTGTGAATGCATACGCACGTAAAGCGCATGCACTTAGATGGGCATAATTAATGTCACGTGATCTGTTTGGCACCCAAATTTAACCACAATAGCGATTATTGTTACCAACATTTGAGAAGTCTACCTCCCTTTCTCCTGTATCAGGTCTACCAATGGCTGCGACTCCAGCAAATCAAAATGGAACTTTGCAAGCTCTGCATGACAAATGTCTGGAATATTTTTACCAACACCCTATAGAGCAAGCCGCAGCCTCTCCGATGCTTGTACCTGGTGCACAGGAGAATCTCCGATGCTTGTACCTGGTTCACAGGAGAATTTATAGTGCCAGTTATGGCTGAAGCAGGGAAAGATGTGATAGCGGGCTGGAGCTGAGGGGTAGTACTCGAACTTGGAGAGGCTGCAGCTTGCTTTACAGTATTGGTAAAAATATTCAAGGCATTTGTTAGAGCTTGCAAAGTTGATTTCCTGGAGTCGCAGCCATCAGTAGATCTGACACAGGAGAGAGGGAGGTAGACTTGTTAACAAAATTATTAATATATTAATCGCTGTTGTGATTAAACTTGGGTGCCAAACCGATCATGTGACATTAATTGTGCCCATCTAAGCGCATGCGCTTTGCGCACGTATGCATTCACAAGGTAGTTATTTATGATAATACACAGTACTATAATTTAATGCCTACACAATTTCCATTAGATACTTAGGCGAATACATATAGGACTATATTTAAATATATGCAAGATGTGATAAATACATAGGGTAATTACATAAATACACAGTTATGTTT
The DNA here is from genome assembly GCA_963930775.1 of Cliona cf. orientalis. NCBI lineage: Eukaryota > Metazoa > Porifera > Demospongiae > Clionaida > Clionaidae > Cliona > Cliona cf. orientalis. The sequence continues at coordinate 4,159,366 of OZ005695.1, forward strand.
ATAAACAAGATTGAATAAAATTGAAGGATGAAGTAGGAATGGCAGGGTAAAAAGTACACAAACAAGATTTGTAGGGATAACACATCCACTATACATTCCTACGCTTGTTTTTCTCAATTATCATGCACTTATTGATTTCAATTTGTTTGTGCTATCCTTCAGTGAGTGTTCTTGATTTGCATGTGGGAGAAACATCCCCTATGGCTCAGGATAGTCAGTGTTGATTTGGTCACATTATTTTTGCACCCCATCTTATTTGTGTACTTTTTGACCCTGCTATCTCTACTTCATCCTTTAATTTTGTTTTTATACTTGTTTCCGTTCTGTTTTATTGCTCTCAGTGTAATTCATCAATGCCATAAGGATCTTACATGGTTTGCTCATTCAACTCTCAATGGTCTATCTAGAAGATGGTAGGTACCGAGGTTCACGTGTGTAAATTCATAGCCACACCTCTCACGTTCCAAAGCGTCCATGAGATTCTTTGGTTTTGGGAGAAAATTAAGCTTTGTTGGTAGTGTAGCTACCATTTATTCAACTACGTATCTTTGTCACTTAGGTACTGAGCTGGCTGACTGCTAATGGGCCGCACCCGAGGAACAGCTGCTTCTCTACCCTCCAATGTCCATATTCATGATCGATTCAGCGCAGCAGTAGCACTGTGCGCACTAGCATAGCCACCTAGGAGATTAGCGCCTGGCAGCCTGTAAATAGCACTGCCACTATAGCTAGAATTAGAATGCAGATATATACCCATACTATTTGTCTTGTTATGAACAGAGTGATTTGGATCCTGGCTACATGTTAAATAGTTATTGACCAATCATACTAGAGGAAACTAGAAATAAAAATTCCTAAATCTTATGCAGGTGTTGACACGTTTGGAAAAATTAACACTGCTACTAATACTAGTGATACCAAGTAAGTTTTTGTACTATCTGTTTTAGCTTTATCCAATATTGAGATCAAATAGATGGGTGGTAAAATTTTTAAGGCCACTTGTCAGGAAATGAACCACCTGGTCTCAGCAGCCATTATAAATGATGTAATCTGATTGTTCAGGAGGTGTCGTCTCATTTCTCATAAATACCTGTAAATTCACAGCTTGAAGCATGAGGCCAAGCTTGCATGGTTGTATCCATGGATACAGAGATAAAAGCCACAGTCTAGCAGCCTAGTTAAAGCACCAATATGAGTAGATGCAACCACAAGCCACTTACAGTATACAAATACACAATGAGACGACTACTGTAACCTTTCAGGCTCATGTGCACTTAAACTTAATATGGTTATCCTGGCACTAATTCTGCATTCATTTTCTAGGTTATTACTCATTGAATACGTTGGAGTCTAGTCCAGCAGCAGTGAATGGAACTCTCACTACTTGCAGTGGTAATCAAGTTGAAATAACATGTAATCACAATGAGGTTGATACTGAAAGTACTATCTGGAGAATCGGCCCACCTATAAATTGCTCAACTATCATCACTCATGGTCGTAATCCAGATGCTCCTCCGTGTGGCTTGATTATGTTTCAAAACATCACGGTAGCTACACGTCACACTACTTTGCTAAGCTCTACTGCTGTGGTATCTGCCAATGTCACAATGAGTGATAGCGTTGTTGAGTGTAGTGGCGGAAATAATGTTAGATCTGTCGAAGTTGGAAATATTTCACTTTGTATAATTGGTGAGTAAATCCCACGTAAGTATCAAGTTACTGTACTATGTATAGTGGCTATACTGTACTACAGGTCAGTTACCCCCTCCAGCAAATCTTCAGTGTATTAATGATCCAAATCTCTTGCTAATTACTTGGGATGCTGTGACAGACAGAAGCTGTGCTGAAAGTCCTATCAAGTACAATGTGACAGTTGTCAGACAAAGTGATGGGATGGTGATTGATTCATTGCCCGATATTGATGACAATGAAACTAAGATCATTAATATGACAACACCAGATATGGATTACAACGTCTCCATAAGTGCTAGAACCACTATTGTTTCTTGTAATGGTCAACAGGAGACAATTATTTGTAAAAGGTCGGCAGCTAGTAATCATTCATCAGCAGGTAATGAAATTTAAGTTGCTTGTCGTGTCCGTCTGTACTGTCAGACTTAGTCCATAAAGGGAGGTCTGCAAAACTGGATTTTACCCCAAGATAAAATGGGCTGTATCTCAGGCCACCATGCATGCAAGCATGCATAAGAAGCTAAAACTGTAGGCTGTCTCTGTAAATAGCAGTTATGGCACTAGCTGGAATATCATAACTACAGGCACATGAACACTTAGCTAGTGTCTTGCATAATATTGTACATCTATAGCTTGGTAGGAGTGGACAGGATTCTGCATGAGTATTCTTTCATAAACTATAGAAATGTTAAACAATGTGTTATTAAGGCTGGCGGGGAGAGTTAACATCATGCATAATAAATGATATTAAACTTGACACTGGCAACCTGATTGTGAATACTAATCCTACATGTTATTCTAATCCTGTTATTACTCAGTGCACATAAGGACTGCATGCATGTCTGGAATCGAAGAAGTTACAGTTTTCAGTCACATTCAAGGACTCTTTTAAGCACCTAGTAAAAGTATCAGAGGCTGATCAGGCTACCATATTATGAAAGATCAATCCAAGCACCTTCCGAATATTTAATTATTAACCCCAACCAATTAATTAATTAGGTGTGGCAGCGCCATTCAGCCATGCCCTCTAAAAACGCTAAATCGAGCTATCCGGAATTTAAGCGGCCACTTCTACCGAACCTTAGCTACACAAACGGAGGCTTACTATGATGATCTAACATATCAGTGGACGGATTGCATGGGCGTAGGAAGATGTTTGAGGGTTGGGTGGGCCCAATATCCAGTTGCGCGCGAAGCGCGCGCGAAATTTTACGACCACGCCCACTTTGTGTCAAACCACGCCCATTTTTGCACGATCGCCACTGCTATCGCGAGTTTCTCGATGAAAAAATAAAATGTAAGTCGAATGGAATGGATTTGGAAGCAATTGAGGCACTTTCACTCATGTTAGTCACTGCAGACTACCTGGATTGGATCTATTTTGAACTGCAGGTATTAAATGTTAGCTCAAAAAGTGGGGGGGCCCTGGCCCCTGTGGCCACCCCTGTTCCTACGCCCATGGATTGTTGAAAAACCCCTCTGTAATATACGATTTTAATCGCAAAAAAAAAAACCCAGATTTTGGGGGGATCCACGGCACGATGTTTCGCACGTAGCTCCGAACTGAAAGCAGCCATCGACAATTCGTCCGATAGATCGTCAACATCAATTGTAAGCTTTGGTTTTCGATCATTAGTGCTGCGAAACCATGAGTGCTACAATTCCGGATGGCATTTGCTCGATGAAGGGAGCTCAAAACTGCGGCTGTGCGGCTTTTTGCCGTGGCTTGTTCAAGGCTTGTATAGTAGTCCCTCTCGGCCACCGTAGACATCACAATACAAGCCACTAATTGGCTCGCAGACGGGCGCGTGCCAACGATAATCAGACATGCCTTAACTGCACTGAGTATTATCCTTTGCAGTAATAATATAATATTGTAGTAATATGTCGTAAAGAACGCATTTAATTTCCCTTTGCAGTGTCGGCAAACAACTTGGCAATGATTATTTTTTCTTCCATTATCACTATGGCACATATCAAGATAATATTTTAGGTAACTATAATAGGTGTATAGATTATAAGTATATAGCTAGCTATGTATGCTTACTGATATAATATTAATCAATGTCATGATATTCACTGCATAGGTGGCAACTGACATACTTTATTGACTGATTCTGTTATCTGTCTAGGTAGTGATAGCTATAGTTACTAACTATTATGCATGCATGATGTGTGAGTGTGACCATATTATGTTACCATAATACTATAATTTTATAGCGGGAAATTTTCGAGGGAGAAAACTTTCACGGATTGGTAGGAAAGGAGCATTTCGCGGAGAAAACTTTCGCAGAATGTTAAAACTGGTCCCATAATGGGTGTGGCATGCCTAGAATTTCGTGGAGAAAATCTTTGCGGATGGCTGAAAAATCGTGAGATTCATAAAATGTTTTTTCCCACGAAAGTTTCCCACTCTACGGTATTTCATGCATGCAGTCATTTCAGACTATTGTCTTATTGCACACTAATCTTCCTGAGCATTATTGATATTTTGAGAATTGAATAATCGGTAATTTTGTTATTTTGAATTATAGGTCACTTTTTCCATTTTTCCCCCTATGAAACTTTCTGCATATTGCATGGGATACACAATAGTACAGAATACTAATAATAAAAGCTAAAAAGATGAACAGTAACAAAGAATGGCTGCCTTTCACAGCTTCAGGTGCTTCATAAAGTTAATGATACAGTAACAAACATAAAAAAATTAATGTAATAATGAAAGATGAAGTAGGGATGGCAGGGTCAAGAAGTACACAAGTAGGGATAATCACATCCACTATACATCCCTATACTTGCTTTTCTCGATTATCATGCACCTGTCGATGGTAACCCATTGGTGGCAGTGCTATCCTTATACTATTTCAAATATTGTATGTATGCATGTGGGAGAAATTCACTACCCGTAGACTCGGGTCATTAAGCGCACCTCGCACATTTTTTAATAAGCGCATGCTGCCTTCCTACTACTAGCATTGGCTAATAAGCGCATACTCAACAAATGTAGCCTAGCTGTTCACTGTAGCTTTCTGATCAGGTTACCGTCCCTTTTGATGGCTCTGCTACTCACTTGATAGCTCTACCAGTGCAGTATACTTCGATCCCTCACGTGGATCACGACCGCCCGTGAGGGGGTGTGGCTAAACTACTCTCGTTAATAAGCGCACATTTCTTATTAAGCGCATATTTCCTTACCACCAAGAGTAATAAGCGCATGCGCTTAATAACCCGAGTCTACGGTATCCTCATATAGGGGTGGGGGATAATTTTTAATTTTGGTCATCGCATACATTACTGACTTAATTCCTGCACCTACTCAAAAAGCAAGCATAGGGATGTATAGTGGATGTGATTAGCTATCCGTACAAACCTTGTTTGACCTTGCCATCCCTACTTCATCTTTCAATTACATTGTTTTTTATGCTTGTTTCTGTTCTGTTTTATTCCTCTTTAGGATAATTCATGCATCAATGCCATCTGACATGGTTTCCCATTAACTTGTGTACGTAGAGACTGAGTAGGGTAGGATATTTCCAGAGAGAGGCAGCTGCAGTTAATGGATGCCTCGCAAATAATTATGTTTATGCATGTATATATGTATAATATGTATTCCTGAATTCACCACTTGCCATGAGGCAGGGGCAATGTAAGTACTATTCTGAATCTCATTTTGGTGGGCCAGGGGTGCATCTACATGGAAGCTACACAGTACCACTCTAAGCAATTGCAACTTTTGTTGTCTAAAAGCTGTTTTCCGATGGTGGCTAAGATTTCTAATAATTTGCAGATCACACCATGCCAAGCCATCACTTTTTAAAGGATTATCATAATTAAGCATAAACCAGAGTCTTTTTTTTTTCAAGCAAGCCGACACACAAAGCAGAAAAAAAATTGTCCGGAAAACCCACATAGTACAGCTACACTGCATTGTAGAGCTACACAGTGCAAGTAGGCTCCCCATACAGTGTAGTCCACTTAAATCGAATCTCAAAATCCATGAGAAATATTTGAATTAAACGAAAATTTGAATTACAGAGATCCATATAAACCACTGTATTGAGACCCTGCAGTGCTTATTAGTGGAGCATTCAGCCATGTATGAAGCTTTAGAATTGTTCTGAGAGTGATTTAGGTAACAAATACTTACAGTTTCATATCTCAAGGAGGATTGTAGTGATCTCCATGTGATCTACTTTCTGTATTTATATAAATATGTATACTTTTGTGTGCTAAAGCTGGCTGTAATTTTTCTAATTAAGCGAAAAGACCAGTTCAAATTTATGTATTAGCTCTATGTAGGGAATCTGAAAGAATTTGAATTAGACAAAAATTCGTCTAAAGCGGATTTGAATTAAGTGGACTACACTGTACTACACTTTTGAACAAATCTGGTAAAGGTCGTCACGTACATGTGCGTGCGAAGCTCAGCCCATCACGTAGCGCATGGGCGGAAAACCTTGCAAACGTATGGCTTCCCTATACAAACATGGGGAAACTTCAAAGGGCCGTAACTTTAATTTTAAGGTGTGAATCAAAATTCCGCTTCCAAGAAACTCCCAGGTACTAGGTATGACCTATTTATGGGGTGTATTCTGGTCATAATTAACATTCCTAACATGCATCTACAATATGTCTAAAATGCATCCATATATTGTGGATGCATGTTAGGAATGTTAATTATGACACAGAATATACCCCATACCTATTCTGCATGCTCATGCATATCAATTATTTGTTGTGAATGTTTTCCCAGAGTCTCTTTTTTTCTCTACTTAGTGTGTAACAAGGAGACCACACACTAAACAGAAATAAAATTGTCCGGAATCCACGACATACTGTATACTTTCTTATATTATAGCGGGATTCCGCAAATCGATTATCCCGTGGCGCTATTTAGCTAAGCGGCCAAAGTCGACGTTTTACGCCTACTGCCGTTCTCAGGCTTGTAAGGATCATCTTGGATACCAAGACAGACTGCCTGGAGCTTCTCTTTGTATTGATTCTTCGCATAATTGCTCAGACCTTCGAAATACCGTATAGCGGGAAACTTTCGAGGGAGAAAACTTTCACGAATTTCGCGATTTTTCCGCCATCCACGAAAGTTTTCTCCACAAAATTCTAGGCATGCCACACCCATTATGCGACCAGTTTTAACATTCCGCGAAATGCTCCTTTCCTACCGATCCGCGAAAGTTTTCTCCCTCGAAAGTTTCCCGCTATACGGTAGTCGCTCATTTTCAAAAAAAAAGCTTGACACGTTTCAATACAAGAACACGCAGCAATTGGCCTTTTTGCCCACAAAGGGTGTGGCAATAGGCGTGGTACGCGGACTTCTGCCGCTTAGCTAATTAGCGCCGCGGGATAATCGATTTGCGGAATCCCTCTATTGCGCGTGTGATTGCGTCATAATCACGCGCCGATAATCTAATTAGAATGTCTGTATATATATAACGATTTCGATTTGCAATATTTTCCATCCACGCGCTACGTGAGGGGCGGGGCCAAGTACGCACATCAATGTGACCACCATTACCCACTTTGGTCAAAATTGATATAATATTATAGGCTGCCTGCTTGCATTGTATGGCTCTACTAAGCATCCATCTCAACTATGTGGTGGTTTCTGGACTATTTTTTTCTGCTTAATGTGTGGTCTCCTTGAAAGTAGGGAAAATCTAATTCATGGGGGATTTGGGAGCACTTGGGGGGGGGGCAATTTTGCAGAATGGGTCGAAATTAGAGATTAGATCGGACAGATTTTTGATTCACACCTTACAATTAAAGTTATGGCCCTTTGAAGTTTCCCCATGTTTGTATAGGGAAGCCATGCATTTGCAATGTTTTTGCCCACGCGCACATAGGCTTGACTACCTTTACCCAATGTGGCCAAAATTGGAGTATAGGCAACCTGCTTGCATTGTATGACCCTACTAAGCATCCAGCTCAACTACCACATATGTTCTAATATTATAGGTGCCGCCCTAATTTAGGCGCCCTTTGAGACCTGTGCAATTTTTTTGGTTCTAATTTAAGGCGCCTTTCCAGTGTCATAGGTGGAGATGACTCCCCCTCAAAATGATTCCCCAGTCATTCTAGCCTAGGCTCAAATGACCCCCCTTCATTCTAACCTAGGTGGAAATGAATCCCCAGTCATTTCCACCTAAGGAATAAATGACTCCCCCCAGGATAAAATGACTCCCCTACATTTTTCTCATAATAACAATAATAATGATCACTGATGCATGTAATAACAATGAGCATATACCTACAAGAGTTACTATTATTTATTCATTGTTCTCCTGTGCACAATCTGTACAAAACCTGACACCCTGGGGTACATCTTCCATGTTCACACATGAAAGGTGAAACCAGTGGTCACAACCATCGATATCACAAGCCACCATGTCATCAAAAGTGTCTGGGCACCCACAAGTGCAATGGATTTCAATCAAGATATTCTGCTGCTTGGCTCGACGCACATTTTTCTCTGGCAGAGCAAGTGGAAAGGGAGTAAGCTCCTGACGCTCAAAACAGTTTACCAGATGTTGACGAAGTTTGATTTCGTCAAATGTCATCTCAGCTAGATTGTTGCCCTCAGCTGCATGGTATGCTGCCGCAATGCACAATCATGGGGAGATTTTATGTGACTTCTGCCATGATCTAATCATGGGAGGATTTTATATCACATGTAAAGTATTCCCATTCATTACTTTATATGGGAAGATTTTACGTAAGGTCAAAGTTCTTACGTAAAATCTTCCTATGTAATAGGGTGGGGATTAAATTACACTATAATTACTCCAGCGTTAACTGGCAGGAAAGAGTGTAGGGGTACACTCTTTCCTGCCAGTGTTACTCGGGAAATTGGGGGTTAAAATAGTGTGGGGGTACACAAAGGTCAACTTAATGCCCGCGTATTACTGGGAGGAAACAGTGTAGGGGTAGCTACACTCTTTCCTGCCAGTATAACGGGAAAGAAAGAGTGTAGGGGTACACTCTTTCTGGCCAGTATAACGGGAAAGAAAGAGTGTAGGGGTACACTCTTTCTGGCCAGTTAATATCGGGAAGAGGAGAGTACAGGGGTATACTCTTTCTTGCCAGTTAATAGTGGGCAGAGAAGAGTGCAGGGGTACACTCTTTCTTGCCAGTTAGTAAGCAGGTAGAGAAGAGTGCAGGGGTACACTCTTTCTTTCCAGTATTAGTTAGACTCGGGAGAGCAATAGTGTGGGGGTACACTCTTTCTTGCCAGTTAGTAAGCAGGCAGAGAAGAGTGCAGGGGTACACTCTTTCTTTCCAGTATTAGTTAGACTCGGGAGAGCAATAGTGTGGGGGTACACTCTTGCATTGCCAATTAATAAGCAGGGAGGGAAGAGTGCAGGGGTACACTCTTTCCTTATCGCAGTGTGGATGCACTGTTTTATCTTGGCCGTAGTTGGCTAGGTATACTCCTTCAGTGCATATGCGCATAATGGCAAAGAAAGAGTGTACCCCTGCACTCTTCTCTGCCTGCTTATTAACTGGCAAGAAAGAGTGTACCCCCACACTATTGCTCTCCCGAGTCTAACTAATACTGGAAAGAAAGAGTGTACCCCTGCACTCTTCTCTGCCTGCTTACTAACTGGCAAGAAAGAGTGTACCCCCACACTATTGCTCTCCCGAGTCTAACTAATATTGGAAGAAAGAGTATACCTCTGCACTCTTCTCTGCCCACTATTAACTGGCAAGAAAGAGTGCACCCCCACACTATTGCTCTCCCGACTATTACTAATACTGGAAAGAAAGAGTGTAGCTACCCCTGCACTCTTCTCTGCCCACTATTAACTGGCAAGAAAGAGTGTACCCCTGCACTCTCCTCTTCCCAATATAACCTGGCCAGAAAGAGTGTACCCCTACTCTCTTTCTTTCCCGTTATACTGGCAGGAAAGAGTGTACCCCTACACTGTTTCCTCCCAGTAACACGCGGGCATTGACCTTTGTGTACCCCCACACTATTTTAACCCCCAATTTCCCGAGTAATACTGGCAGGAAAGAGTGTACCCCTACACTCTTTCCTGCCAGTTAACGCTGGAGTAAATCTTTGAATAGTGTAATATTGTACAGATCCCTTACCAACACAATAATCAGGGGGGTGATTTATGACCTCTGACCTCACGTAAAATTTCCCCAGATATATACAATGTATAGGTAGCTATGTGGGCTGATAATACTGCAATAACACACTTTTCATGTATTTCGTAGTTCTTTGTATCTGCTATAGAAGCCGAGATACTGATGTCCTAGAACACCAAAAAACCGTCAAAAAAATCGTAAAAAGTTCATTTCTAGGGCATCGATATCTCGGCTTCTATACCCCCTACGGACTGTGAAACTTGCACCAAAATGTCTATTTTTTCCAAGTACTTCGATAATTGGCTTGGTGTTGGGAATTAGAGCATAGAGCATTATTATCGTGACCCTCTAGTAGCTAGAGTAGTTGACCTCCATTCAGTTCATGATTGATTCTTTTCTATTAACGTTGTTACGATAATAATACTAGTGGTGATGAAAATCATCTGTGCGGGGCGAGCCTTTGCCAAAGTCACAAGATTTCTTTGAAAGCACACAGGTATGCGTGCGCACATAGGGTTGGTACCTCAATGGTTGTACATAAAATAGCGTAAAATAAGAAATATTGCCTTTATACCTAAAGGGAAGATTTTACACCATCGATGCCTTTAGGCATAAAGGGAAGATTTTACGCCATCATCCCCGTTCTGTACCTAACAGGAACATTTTACGCAAAGAATTTCAGCGCATATTCCCTTGTGTGCAATCAGTGTAGCTAATGTGTGCACATAAAGGGAAGATTTTATGCCAACTTCATTTTCGAGACATTATTAGTAGGGTCCTACCCCTTTCCCTGATGTGGGATATTATAACATAATGGGAAGATTTTACGTCAACTACATGGCTGGCGTAAAATCTTCCCATTATGACTGTACACAGTCACAAGGAGCAGATAATACGCTGTCACAGTTTCTTCAATTTATTAGTAGGGTCCTACCCCCTCCCCTGATGTGGGATGTATATAACACAATGTGAAGATTTTACGCCAGCCATATAATTGGCTTAAAATCTTCCCATTATGACTGTACACAGTCACAAGGAGCAGATAATACACTGTCACAGAGCGACACGGAAACTAAAGGTCTCAGGCAAGCTATTGGAAAGATAGCTACAGCTGATCGTCTGTTGCAAGGATGCAATGTACACTGGGCTAGATCATATCAAAGAGTCACAGACAGAGTTAATAGCAGAGTACAAAAGTTCAACAAAAAATAGCAAGTGAGGCATTTTGTGCATGCTGTTGCAAAATTGATAACAACTTCTAAGACCAAGGAAGACGTGCTCAAATGTTTGATGTACTTCAGGGTGCTTCACCAATCTCCACTTTAAAGCATCTTAAACTGTCCATATCTGATGAATATAATATTATTACAGTAGTGGAGGCTGAATGTAATTGGGCAGGAGCAAAGACATGGGTCCAATGGTGGACGAGGAAAAAACATCTCCAAAATTAATGTTAACTAAACCATTTAGTGTAATGAATCCGGAAGACTAGTAGGATAGAGCTCCCAGAAACACTAATGGTGTAGAATGAGCCAACTATTCAGCCAAAAGTGGTGGACACAAGCTGTCTCTGTATGCAGCAATGCAATCTTTGTATGAGAAAGACAAGATGTTTGCTCTTCGGTACATTGCTGCTGAGGACGGATCTAAAATTACATACCAAAGTCCAATCGATGAAGAGCAACACTCATAAGCCGCTGTGAGAAGAAAAAAGCAAAAGGATGTCTGTGACAAAAACGCATCTTATGGACCCCCTGATAAACATCAGCATTTTGAAGATACTGATTTTGAAGAGATACGGCCGAGAAATGAAGAACGAAAATGGATAAGGATAGTGATGAAGACAATGAAGGCACCAAAACGCCACCCAGTAATTTCAACAAGAAGTTAAAGTACTTTACGCTGATGGGATGTGGTACTGAGGATGGCTGTCATCATTTAATTTTCGAACAGGAAAATGGATTGTAAAGTTTTACGATGATAGTGAAACATTGGAGGTGAACTTTCCCAACAAGGAGGTTAGGCTAGTGAATTAACAAAAATTTATGATACTGAGCATTAAAATTAATTTTAACTTTATAGCTACCTCATACTCACATTGCCAATCAAATACATAGCCATAGACAGTCATTTCAAATAACATATCATTGTAAATGTTATTGCTGGCATTGTTGATCAAATATTAGCGGCTATTAATTACCATGCTTAAAAGGGCAATGGTCATGCTGCAAATCTGTGGTAGCTACTCGACTCCTTTCAAACTTCTTAAGACAGCGTATTAATTATCTGCTCCTTGTGACTGTGTACAGTCATAATGGGAAGATTTTACGCCAATTACATGGCTGGCATAAAATCTTCCCATTGTGTTATATGCATCCCACATCAGGGGAGGGGGTAGGACCCTACTAATAAATATAAATTGAATTTACCTGAAGAAACTGTGACAGCGTATTATCTGCTCCTTGTGACTGTGTACAGTCATAATGGGAAGATTTTACGCCAGCCATGTAATTGGCGTAAAATCCTCCCATTATGTTATAATATCCCACATCAGGGGAAGGGGTAGGACCCTACTAATAATGTCTCGAAAATGAAGTTGGCGTAAAATCTTCCCTTTATGTGCACACAGTATAAGGGAATAGCTAGCTATGCGCTGAAATTCTTTGTGTAAAATGTTCCTGTTAGGTACAGAACGGGGATGATGGCGTAAAATCTTCCCTTTATGCCTAAAGGCATCGATGGCGTAAAATCTTCCCTTTAGGTATAAAGGCAATATTTGTGAATTTACGCCAAAATGTACATAACCCCGCGCTTGCAGACAGACAGTGGCAGGTTTGCTTTTCGTTTTTGTGGACCATGGGGCAGGCATCAGGAGAGCTACTTACCTGTGCCTTGACTATGCAAAGAACGTGGACAAAACCTGGAATATAACTGTCTCATTTATTATTCATGTGAACTTTGACCATGCGTGGGTTAATCCCCCATCTAGGGACACGCACATTATGCTTTTTAAAGTTCCTATTATGCTATGCTCTAATTCCCAACACCAAGCCAATTATGCTCATTGTTTTGTACCTATTATGCTCTTAATTTCTCTTAATTTTTAATATTTTGCATATTTAATCTGTGATAATTCGTTCGGAAACTTACACTTTATGACAGCTTTATTTCAAATAACTACCCAGAAAAGGCAAGCTACAGCCATACTAGACTACACTACTCATAAAATATTAGAAAAGTCCTGTGTACTCAGTTGATTACTTGACTACCTATATTTTAACCCTATTATGCCAGCATAATGCTGGCATAACAAAACCACCTATTATGCCCAAAGCAATGCCAGCATATTGTGCTTGTCTCTACCCCCATCTCGACGTTGCGATGAATCCTTTCTGCGCGTGCGCACATTACTTTCGAGATCTAGGGCTCATTCCAAGATTTTCGTCCCAGTAGTGATGACACAATAGCTGGAACGGATCCTGCGCGCGTGAACAATTTGCGAGAGATACTGTGACCGTTGCCCACCTCAAGATGAGCTCTACAAGTCAGACGATTCAATCGCTAGTCATTCATTATGTGAGATTATTTTCCGTATCATAGTATTAATATTTAGAAACAATGAAGATTTTATGCGACTAGAATCCGTTCATTGTTGAGTTCATGATCAGGTGTCCACAGTTGCTCAACTTGAACAGCTCCGAGCGGCAGCGAACTTGCCCACGTTTGACTAGATGCTCTAATCATCCTCAGGGGGTTGAGTTGTGCCCAAGAATCTTCATTGGTTTTTGATGGCAATTGAACTAAATCGCTGGTTTATCAACCGTGAGTGGACGGCCCCCCCCCCCCCGGGAGCTCTGTGTTGTTTGTGTCAGAGTGGAAACCAGAGGTAGTGGGTGGCAAAACCAATCAGTGTCCACATCACTCGGATAGCTCTACTGTAACCATAAGTCTCGTGGACCAGACCACTAAGCCGTCCGCAGTACTGGGTGTACAATTTTGTATCACCAGCATGCGGGAGGCCACTCTGGCACGGTTTCAGCCTCGTGGAGCTAGATACATACTGATTGTGCATGCACCCGGCTAGCATGGTTTCCATGACAGATGTTGGAGATAGAAACTACACGCTGCATATATTAGGGAAGAGGATTATAAGAAGGCAACCTCTGTAATATGATTGTTTTCGCTGCATCTGACACAATATTACCGTAAAAGTTCTAATTACAGCGCCACTCTAATTTAAGCGCCACTTGGCATTGTATCATATTTTTTCTGTTCTAAATATAGCGCCAACCTCCACTCAGAAATATTAAAACTGGCGCTTATAATTAGAACGTCGTAACGGCCACTGCACAAGCATCTGCGGGATTACTGTGCTCCCGCAGTGTTGCTAGTGCTTCTCCGACTGTAGGAGTCCAAATAGCTTGGTACACATGAAGGCCACGTACCACAGCATAAAACCTGACTTCAAAATCACCCAGCGTATCTGTAACCGGTAAGTACAGGTACGGCGCGATTCTAAGCACAGCTAGCTCGTTCTATTTAGTAAGCGCCGCCCTAATCTAAGCGCCACTGGCTACTTAACACAATTTTTTACGTTCTAATATAAGCGCCACACGAAGGTTAGAATTATTTTTTTGGCGCTGTAATTAGAACTTTTACGGTATTATTATTGGAGGGTATATGTACTTATTGTTATCTAATTCAACAAGTGACGTGAGCCAAATGAAGATGTAGAAAGTATAGTGGAATTTTTGTATGCCTATAATCAGGAGCACATGAAGAGAAGGAGCGTACAGTCATCTAGAAATTATTGAAAAATAAAGTAAATTGTATCAATATCTCGTGATAGCCTTAACAAATAAATCTAACTGCACCTAGAGATGATTGTAGTGGGTGCTATACTATACCAAGAATAGTGTAATGTGCCATGAACACTGTAACCACAAGTTATTGGTAAAATGTTCAAAAATTTCCATATATGAAAGTTTTCTAACTTGCCAACCGTAACATATTGTGGTCAGTTTTGCTACTCCATTACTAATCACGTCATTTGGATTACGGAATTTTAGTCAAGATTTTTCTATCTGCTATGCATTAGTAGGAATGAGAATCTGCCAGTGGTACTTTATTTTTTGATATTACCACTGTGTATGTATGCAACTTGTACACTCCTCTTCATGTGCTCCTGCTATAATATTACTAGAGATGATGTTTTAACATCAATGGGGCGAGCCTCTGCGAACCCCGCACAAGTACAAATGATTTGGTATACAGATGGGAATTAATTTTATGCACTGACTCGAGGGAGCGGAAACTATGGTTAGAATGTGTCTCTAGCTACTCATAGTTCAGTGATGATCATTTGCTAGCAACAGTCATTTGTTCTTGATCTTTTTAGGGCCTTGAATTTGGAGTCCCACATGGACCCTCTGCACTCAAAATGTTTTCGCTCTGCCTGCCTAGAACGACATTTTTCTGTAGCCTTGCCCCTCTCAGTTTGCACGAGTCTCTGCAGCTTTCCTTTTGAAAAATTTCTGATATCAGTTTCTGTGTTTTCTTAGTCTTTCTTCTTTTTTAGCCGCTTGATATCACAGAGCTTGTCTTCTGTCTTTCTCTACATTGAAGTGTTTGCTCCACTCTCACACTCCCCTACATCATATGTGCATGCACGTAATGGAAGAAATATCATATATCGTTGAAATAGAAGATAGGTATATACGGAATGATGGACGGCAGATATATATATCATGATATAAACGGAAAATCTCGATTGACATCGCTTGTGTGGGGCTCGCTTCGGCTCGCCCCAATTATACCATGGCCATGATTAGCTGAAATCAACTACAACCATTATACAGGTAGATAGTAGTACCTCAAGTGGGCATTGCTTTGACTGGAGTTAGCTCTTGTGTGGCCACATTCACTAATTAATTTAATTATGACTGAGATAATTTATTATGCAAGCACGTTTGACATTAAATTTGAAGCAGAGATCTTATTTATGATAATATTGTGTAGGTACTTATTCTGGAGCTTGCATTGCTGCAGGAGTTGTCAGGTATATACATGTATATATATAATAATGATAATAATTATTATGACATTGTGTACCATCATTGTGTATGTAACAAGGCTAGGGTACATGTATAATCAGATCTCTAAAGTGGCAAATACCATACTATCTATTGGGGTGTTTCATTTTATCAGTCTGTCCCTCAATGATATGACTTACCTAAGGACTTGATTATACTGCATAAGGTACCTTGTACAGTAGGCTCCCCCCCCTCCAAGAATAGTATGAGGTCATGGGGGTAAGCACCTTGTAGTACATAATATAGTGCTTGTCACCACTAGCTAAATTCCTATTTGCATTGCTTTCCCTAGCTATTGATGGGCACTCTTTCAAATATCCTTAAATGGGATGGGCAGACAATCCATAATGGGCCCTCTTTTGCGAGACTAAGGTACTTGAAGACTTTGTCTATCATTTAGGTGTTGGTGCTTCAAATTCTCTAACATCCTTTCCTCCTCAAGTAAATGGAAGAATTACAGCCTGTGTTGGTGATGAGATCTCTCTGACCTGTAGTCGCAATAACACTGGCTCTGCAATTACAACCTGGATATTCAGCCCTCCGGTGAATTGTTCAAGTCAAGTCAGTCATAACTCCCAAGCTGCTGATCCACCCCAGTGTGAACCTTTTACATTTATGAATATCAGTGCCCTAGGTGTAGCAAGTTTAGTGAACTCCACTGCTGTGGGAATTGCTAGCAGTGAAATAATAAATAGCAGCGAAATTGAGTGTACGTTTGGGACTACTATGCCAGTCAGTGTTGGCAATACCTCGCTATGTGTTACTGGTAAGTCATACATAATTATTATTGTGCATGCTTGCCTTAAACATGCAATTCTATGATTGTGTATTCACAGACACATTGCCTGAACCAGTTAATCTCAGATGCATGGATTCCGAAGTACCCCGTGGACTGTTGGTCACTTGGGATGTGGTCACCGATGGAAGTAGTGCCTGTGCTAGGAGTTCTATCGTTCATGATGTCAGAGTAGTGAGGGAGGATGATGGGATGATGATTATCTCAATGAATAACGTGAAAACTACTCAGATTGAGGTCACAGATTCATCGGAAACTGGCCAAAATTATAGCATTAGAGTTAGAACTAAGCTTATTCATGGCACATGTGAAAGTGATGAAGCCACCATTATGTGCAGAATCTCTGATGACCTGTCCCTAACTACAACCACAGTCCTACCAGCTTCATCAGGTTAATGTTCATAATGTACCACTATACTAGAGAGAGAGTTTTTTTATCTGTGCTCTATATATAGCTGCGTGTAATTGAAAACGTGGGAGTAGCCTGGGGACATATTGCTTAAATTGAGGGACGGTATTGCTCTTAAAATTGTTGGTTAAACTAATCTTACATGTCCAAATACATTATATATCCACATACTGCTACAGACTTGTGCCAAGTGTTCATGAAAGTGTTTTCACTTCATAGCATCAGCCACAGAAACCAATACTACAATGTCATATAGCTAGCTAGGCAATTGACTTATACCTGCCATCCCATGTTATTTTCAGTTTGTATGCCACTCATGCAGTGTAATACTGCCACAAGTGCATGTTCAATACCACACCAGTGCACCAAGGGTCTTACACAACCAGGCCTTATTTGATTGTATGCCTACCAGCTGAATCCACTCACCATTTCCTTATTGGGCTTGTATAGGCTAGTTTAGATAAACGGGGAAATACTGCAAGTGGGCTTTCATAGAGTAAACATGTTCAGGATCGTCTATGTACAGGAAACTGAGGCAAATGTGACTGCATGGAGGGGGGGAGGGAGGAAGTGGGAGAGATCCTCATTAATTATTTTTGGTAATTTACAGATGATGAGGGGATGAGTACCACAGATTTTGCGACCCAGAATGGAAGCTCTGTGTCAGCAGCAGCTGTTGCCGTGCCCATTGTATTGATCCTAGTGGCTGCTATTATTATTGGAATACTGATCATTCTTGGATACATGTACTATAGAAGTAAGTATCAGCTAAGTTTGGTGTTGCCTACAACAAATGTACATGTACGTAATAATCATCCTTACTAAGAAATATTGGGCTGTATTTCCCTATAGGACATGGTAAACTACCTTGTAATCTTACCTTACCATCAGTTGGAATGTTTAAGGACAAGTGAGTACAAGGATGTAACACTATACGAAGGTCTTAATGTTATTGTTGCAGAGATTCTTCTCATCCATATGAGCTTACCCATACGCAAGCTCCTGGTGGTGACTTATACACTGATATTAACAAAGCTCCTAGTAAGAGCAAGCATCGTGAGGTACGTATACTATATCCCAGTATCATTCCATAACATCATGGTACAAATATTTTCTTAATCAATGGTAGCTACGGATATCCAAAACATAACTATTATGCGTATGTAGTTAACATCATGGTATGGGACTGTATGTGCCTACGAAACTTTGCTATATTATATGAAAGTTTCAGGTCTACAACAATAGTGCTCATCACTCTAATAGCTTGCTACATGTTGTGTAATAACACAGAATGTCGCCAAAAGGAACTGTGTAATTCCCACATTACAAGCATCCAAGAGATTAAATCATAGTTATTATGACAACTTAAGCCATTGATGGTCAATTATGCAAAAGTAGTTTTCAACTTGTAAATTGTATCGAGACCGCACTCTTGATTACATGACATTGTACACCTACATGTACATGCGTATTACATACAAATGGCATACATGTAGTAATAGCAAACAACATACTTGTTAAATGATAAGGTCACGTAAGTTGCAATTATAGTTATTATTAACCCCATCAGACTTAGCAAGACCACACACATAATGGATTTTCTGATGAAAGCAAAGACCTAGATATAAGTTCTATTTCGATCAATTAGACTCATCTCTACAATTTCCTATTAGCACTTCATGTGTGTACATGTGGCTTGTAGCCCTAAAACCCCACAAATCTGAAATATTTAATTTAGTATGTATCTCTTCTCTAATACATAGCTACTCATTCTAGTTGCACGGCTAGTCTCATCATATCCACTGCTATTCGGGATTCAAAATTAAACCACTGTGTGGCAGTGCGCGCATCTTTAAACAAGCCCCATCACTTGGCTTGTGGAAGGATTTCCTACCCCTAACTATATTTTTAATTGGGGTAACCTCCCCTATTAGGAACAAGTTAGACTAAGATGTCCTTAAGTTGGGGTTTCACCCACTACCTATGAATATCACCTTGAAACCAAGCAGCTTCCAGCCCTGTGCTATAATAATATAGTATTCATGGCATGTGGACTGAAATCACAGTGGGTTCTATATACCTAGGATACTACCATATTATGGATCAACATACTTGCCCATCCCTTTCACCCTGAGCTTATTTTGGCTACCTCACTCATAGCTAGATAATTAGATTCTTGTGAATTCCAGGAATCAAATTTCAGCCTACATGTACATGTAGGTCATACATGATAATTGTTGGCCATCACCTAGCAACCATAGCCAGATTGCCGGCTATCAGAGAGGTGTAGGGTGTGCCAATGATGATAAATACACACATGTAGTTGCATGACCTTAATTAGGGTGCATGAGATGCATTTGTGCATTAGGAATCCTCACACTTGGATGGATTTGCAACCCCCCCCCCCCTCCCCCAAATGGCAGATGTATACCAGATTACTGAACAGGTATTACAAGGTGGTATTTTGAGATTGTGTACCTAACAGATGCTGGAATGTTTTCAACATCTGTTCCATAGGCTCATTCCAGTGTTTCAGTGTTATGTGCAGGAACTGGCCTGGGGACTAGCCTAGTGGGCGGTTTATTTACTACCTGGCAGACTGCTCAGGTGCAGTTCAGGCTAGGTGACAACTTTCTACATTCACTTTAGGAGTAGCAGCCCTAGAAACCCATGAATACATGTCCCTCCCCCCCCCCCCCCCAAAACTACCCTTTCATTAGAGGTACATGTAGGTATCATAGAGTCGGTAGACTCTATAAGTAGGGATGGCCCAGAAATGCCATATATGTAATACATTACAAATACCCAAATATCTCAAAATAAGTAGTTTTATGGAATTTCTAAGTGTGAAAATCAGAATCTCCAGCAAATTATCTATCTAACAAGACCAAGATCATTCATCAAATCAATTGTACATGCCAGAACCAGATGTTCAAAAAAAATGGCCATTTCTCATTCTTTCTTTCTTCTTTCTCATTTCCAGGGCTAACTCAAGACTATCTGGACCTCTCACCTTACTTCTCATATAAATCCACTCTATTTTGTAGCGCGCAGTGCAGTGGCACGCTAGTTTGGCGTTATCTCAACAGTTAGCTACGTAATAGTGGGTGTGTACGGCGCATTCGATTGAGTGTGTCTGATACGCCGCCATTTTGTGATATAATGCGCATGCTCGGAATGTGTTGCTATGGTGAAGTCATGTGACAGCGCCTGGCCGCACCCTAGGCGCGGCGATCGATCGCGAGCTAGCTGGCCAGCTACGTACGTACTACCGCGTTCAGCGGTGCGCTGGATCGATCATGGATATGAAGGTGCAAGGCTCGAGGAGCAGTAAGGCGCTAGGCATAGGCGAGCTATTCGCTAGCGCGTGCAGCGCTAGTGCTCCGCTGGATCGATCATAGATATCATACTATATCATACGAAGGCTCCCGACAAGCGGCTCGAGGGAGCGGTTAAACGTACAGATCATAAAATTATGCCCGGTACTGAGCTAGCTGCTGCCAAGAATAAAACTTAGAACTCGGTTTTCTCCCTAAGCAGAGTCTCATGGGCCGCCTAAATAATACCATTATAGGCATATGAGTGCAAGTTAATGAGGGGCGTGGCTACGAATTCTGACACCTCCCATTAAGCTTCTACTTATAAATACACTGGACAGAAGTTGTGATAAGATGGCACTGATAAATTACACTAAGTACAATAAAAAAAGAACAGAAACAAGTATAAAAAACAATTGAATAAAATTGAAGAATAAAGTAGGGATGGCAGGATCAAAAAGTACACAAACAAGAGATAATCGTATCTACTATACATCCCTATGCTTGCTTTTTGAGGGTTACAAAAATAATCAGAGTATTAATATACGATTGAATCAAAACTGATAAACTCGAACCTTTATGACAACTAGGGAACAACCTGAATATCTCCCACATAGCTACCGCACTCAACAAACGCGTCAATATTAATAGGTGCATAGATAATAATCGAGAAAGCAAGCGTAGGGATGTATAGTAGATACGATTATCTCTTGTTTGTGTACTTTTTGATCCTGCCATCCCTACTTTATTCTTCAATTTTATTCAATTGTTTTTTATACTTGTTTTATTATGCTAGCATCCTAACAATAATTACATGTATATATGAGAAAAGGGACCATCACTTGGGATATTTCATAAATTTTAAATTGACCATACACAAGGTCATGGTGGTGATTTATTCACTGATATTAACAAAGCTCCTAGTAAGAGCAAGCATCGTGAGGTATGTACCATGTTTATGCTAATAGAATGCAAGCTAAAAAAATAAATACGATTTTAATTTTAGCGCAATTTTCTGGTTAAGGTCGTCACACTCTACACTAAGATGTATTATGAGAAGTCCTAGAACGCAAATTTTCTTGCGCTAATCTTGCGTTTTATTTGCATAAACACTGTATTTATAGCCCAGTATCATTCCATAACATAGATCTTTATCATGCTATAAATATTATTTTCTTAATCAATGGCAGCTACTGAAATCGAAAACATATGTAGTTAACATCATGATATGGGACTGCATGTGCCTACGAAAATTAACTATAAATGGAAAACTACTTTTAGCATCTATTGACAATCAATGGCTTAAGCTATCATAATAATTTTTAACTACTGCAGTGCGTTTGGGAATATCCCATGTTATTACACAACATGTAGCAAGTTATTAGTGTGACAAACACTATTGTTGCAGACCTGCAGGAAACTTCAACTTGTGAATTGCGTCTTGATTACATGACATACACCTACATGCATATCACATACAAATGGCATCCATATCAGGGTTTCATTTAGGGGGGGCGGGGAGGGTCACTCGCCCCTCCCCTTGGAAGCTGGCTGCCCCCCCTTGAGAGTAGCCACCATCCATACATGCAATACATGCACAAGTAAAAGATTTAAACGGTTGAAAGTGTCCAAAGCGGCAGTTTTGCTCATTTTTAAGCCATAAATTAGCTGAAGCTTCGCGCTACGCGCAGTAGGAGACACATCACACACATCCTTGCAACATTTGACTTAAAATAGAGGGGAACCAGTAGATATTACTGACAGACTTTCCCCATACGATGAGTGCTCAGAAGCCACCAGAAACAGTCTCAGAGGTTGAAACATTAAAAATTTTCCTGGGGGAGCATACCCCCAGACCCCCCCTAATATAATGAAGTTAATGAGCACAACATCATTCTTTACAGATGGAAAACATACTATAGTCTTTACCCCCCCCTTAACTCTGGAATTGTCGCGTTTGCCCCCCCCCCCTTGACAAAAATCCTAAATGAAACCCTGCATGTAATAGTACAGTAGCACACGATAATATTATGTTTGTTAGAATGATAAGGTCACGTACGTTGCAAATATAGTTATTATTAATCCCATCAGGTTCAGCAAGACGACACACATAATGGATTTTCTGACGAAAGCAAAGACCCAGATATCGATGTAAGTTCAATTCCAATCAATTAAACTCATCCCTACAATTTCCTGTTGGCATTTCATGCATGTATGTGTGGCTTGTAGCTCTAAAACCCCACAGATCTGACATATTATGTATCTCCTCTCTAATACATATGTACTCATTCCAGGTGTATGGCTAGTCTCATCATATCCAGGGCTTCATTTGGGGGGGGGGGGGGGGGGGGGACAGGGGAGCCAAGAAATCACCTTAGCGTGAATAACAATAGTAATGATAATAAGTGCTAAGAGCATTCAAAATGTAGTGCCTGAGAGTGCACCAGAAGCAATCTCAGGGAGTCCAAATGCAAAAATTTCCTGGAGAGCCTGGCCCCCAGACCCCCCTAGAGATCATATGCTTACACACATGGAAAATGGTCTTGCCCCCCTTTGATCTCATAGTAACTTGTTCCCCTCCTTAGGAAACTTTCTAAATGAAGGCCTGATATCCATATTGCTATTCGGGATTCAAAATTAAATCACTGTGTGGCAGTGCTCCTTTGGCTTGTGGGAATTATATGTATTAAAGAAAAGATTTCTTACCCCTAACTATATTTTGACTTGGGGTAACACCCCCTATTAGGAACAATTAAGGTAAACTAAGATGTCCTCACCAACTGCCTATGAGTATCACCAAGCAGCTTCCAATCCTGTGCTATATAGTATTCATGGCATGTGGAACTAAATTACAATAGGCCCTATATACTACTCAGCAACATAGTTGCCCATCCCTTTCACCCTAAGCTTATTTTAGCTACATACCTCACTCACAGATAATTAGATTCATGTGAATTCTAGGAATCAAGTTTCAGCTTACATGTACTGTATTATATAAGTCCTACATAATTAATTGTTGGCTATCGCCTAGCAACCATAGCCAAATTGCCCGCTATCAAAGAGATGTGTGTGATGGTAGGGTGTGCCAATAATGAGAGAGGTTATGCATGTAAATACACACATGTAGTTGCATGACCTTAATTGGGGTGCATGCTATCCCAACTACTCCCCCCCCCCCCCCCCCCCCCCCCCCCCCCCCCCCCCCCCCCCCCCCCCCCCGCAGGTGTATACAGGATTACTGAACAGGTATTACAAGGTAGTGTTTTGAGATTGTGTATCTAATGGATGCTGGAATGTTTTCAACATCTGTCCCTGAGGCTCATTCCAGTGTTTCAGTGTTATGTGCAGGAATAGGCCTGGGGACTAGGCTAGTGGCTGGTTTATTTACTACCTGGCAGACTGGCCCAGATACAGTTGTGTAATTATAGTATGCTGGGGACATTCCCAGGGAACTACCCTCTAATGTATAGCTCACCCTAGAAACCCATGAATGCATGTTGGCATGTACACATACATTTTTGTGGAGATGCTGAATGTCCATTGAGAGGTCACTGACAATGATGATAATTCAGTGTTACTTCCAATTGTCAGGGAGGGTGCAGGTCCCCCCCCCCCCCCCCCCCAAAAACTACCGGGTAGATAAATTATGCCGGCATAATTTTGAGCATAGTAGGCATGTATAAGCATTTAAGAATATTATTATTATACTTGCATACGTATAGGCATCAACTGGCATAATTTTGAGAATTTTAGGACACATAGCTACATGTATATGTTGTCTCAATCCCTGCACTACCTACATTGTATTATGGGTTGATCAATCAGCTGGTATCAACTTTTGTATCCAAAGCACATTATAATAACTAAAATGGCTGCACTTGACGATATAATGTAACTGAGTCTCATTGTATCTTATAATAATATTATCGGTTTCTGTTAATATTTTAACTTGAGCATAATGCATGGGCAATACAGTTGAACGTACGTACCCCTCTAAAGTGGATACCATTGAGACCAAAAATTTTGTCCGCTGTAGTGAGGTGTCCTTAGCTCAGGGGTTAGTGGTTGACCATGCCCCTCCTACAGTCGCGGCCAGCTATGATCAAGCACTACTGTGGATGACGAAAAAGACAGTATTGATGGGAGATCTGTCAACTGACAGCTCCTAAGCAAGAATTTGAGACATATTTAGGCTTTACTCTAGATACTGGTCACTGAAACCGAACGATTTTAATGGTGGGTGTGGCCTAACTGTCCGTTATGGTTGTTCACTACTGTGCAGGCTCGAACGGACCAAAATAAGTGTCCGTTATACGGAATAGCGGGGTGTCCGCTGTTGAGGGGGTTTGAATAGAAGTCTATGGAAATACAATCCGGACATTCAGAATTGTTCATTATATCGCAGGTGTCCGCCGTTGAGGGGTGTTCATTAAGCGGGGTTCCACTGTATACATGCATTGTATTAGGCACACTGCTTGATGGGAACTTCGGAATAGCATTATGGCCATTTACCTACCCGTACCCCTCTCTTTCATGCCATGATAAGAGTCATGTGTATTGCGATACTGTCAACAAAACCGCTAGTTATCTTGTTCACCCTTATTAGTCATAATTATTTGACTCCAAACAAGTTTTGCAGCTGCTAGCCTCCTAACAATAGTTTATAAATTTCATGGTGGTTGACGACCTTTACCAGAAGAACGCACATTTTTCAAAAGAAATATTTTTCCATGCACTCTATATAAAAAAGATAAAGATGTTACATAAAGTGTAACATTTCACAGGTAAAGACTGATAATATTATTTCACCAAGAGAAGCTGACATACCGCCACCAAAGCCAAAGAGGATGAGCAAGGCCGAGAGTGAGACCAAGGATAAAGAGAAAGCCTCTAAGCCACCACTGTCTGACCCCGGTTATGAAGACTTAGATAACTTTGAAAGCAGCTAAAAATACATTTGCTGATTTGTGTATTATGACCGTAGTTTGGAATACTATTTTTATCCCTATCAATATTGATAATATTATTACTGATATTAGTGCATAAACGATTAAATTTTGTACAATGTCCATGATCAATGTGTGCACATGTGCATAATTTCAATACTGTAACAACGAAAGAACGGCTGAACTCCATCATAGCATGCTCAATGAGTGCATGTGTAGCCATATGGATGATGATCCACCTTGTCACTTAGCTAGTACTGCATGCATAATAATAATAGTCATAATAATAAGGCTATGCAGGCACATATATATGCCTCACATGCACACATTTCTAGTCACTGGCAAGTTCATGAAGGAGTACTAGTATTCCACCAACATGCATGCATATTATTATTAAAGACAGTACATTGCATTGTATATAGCTATAATATACATATTATACTAATGTTCTAGATGGTGTATAGTAATTATTATTACATCCTTAGTAGACTATAATTATAGCAATTTACTTTTCTGAAACAAGCAATATTTGCCCAGTAAGTTAAGCCTAGGGTATCGAATCGTGAAATTTGCCATGGCAACAGGTGAATATGGGAAATGGTTCTATAAATATTTTAAAGTTGGTCATCTGTTTTCATTTTCAAGTTATGGCACTTTAATTTAAAGCATTTGACGATTACGTAATATGACATAACTTAAGCATGTATAATATTATGCTACATACATACATAGTGACCCTTACCATATACAATGAAGCTACTCAGGATGTGGTAATCTTTTCATTATTATTATTACATCCCGAGTCCCAATCCGCAAAAAAGAATTCGGCCGCGCGATGAGTAATTATGACGAAACCTATGATGAAACCTATGATGAAATTATTGAAACCTATGATGAAATTATGATGAAATTATGATGAAATTGGGGTGAAGACTGCTTCAAAATGTTTAGCGCGCATGACAGGGTGTTGGGACCCAGAATTCGAACCTAGCGTACAAGAGATCGTGGACTATCGATGACATATGGCGATTCTCTCAGTTCGCTTTCTTTGGCGAGCGAGCTCTCTGGGGGGATTTCCCTATACAGTCTAGCACATGGCAGTGGAGGTCACGTTCGGGTCAACCGGCTCAACCCGCGCGCCCCGATATACTGCCTGTACGGAGCATGCGCAGTTTGTCGATGTGTCCATGGCGGCGTACAGTAAGCGCGGTGCAATACTTATGAGGGACTCGGGATGTAGTCTCTAAGTTGTTCATTACATCCCGAGTCCCAATCCGCAAAAAAGAATTCGGCCGCGCGATGAGTAATTATGATGAAACCTATGATGAAACCTATGATGAAATTATTGAAACCTATGATGAAATTATGATGAAATTATGATGAAATTGCTGTGAAACTGTTTCAAAATGTTTAGCGCGCATGAAAGGTTGTTGGGACCCAGAATTCGAACCTAGCGTAGAAGACGTCGTGGACTATCGATGAGATATGGCGATTTTCTCAGTTCGCTTTCCTTGGCGAGCTCGCACTCGGGGGGATTTCCCTGTTCAGTCTAGCACATGGCAGGTGGAGGTCACGTTCGGGTCAACCGGCTCAAGCCGCGCGCCCCAATATACGCGTGTACGGAGCATGCGCAGTTCGTCGACGTGTCCTAGTTCGAATTTATGGCGGCTACTTTTCGTGAGGGACTCGGGATGTAGTCTCTAAGTTGTTCATTACGTCCAGAGTCCCAATTAGAAAAAACTATTCCGCCGACCGATGAGGTAATTGTGATGTAAAATATGACGAAAATGCGGTTAAGACTGTTTCAAAATGTTTAGCACACATGAAAGCTTGTTGGGGCCCAGAATTCGAGCCTAGCGTAGAAGAGATCGTGGACTATCCGATGAAATCTTTATGGCGTTTCTCTCAGTTCGCTTTCTCTAGCGAGCTCGCTTTCAGGGCAGGGGGATTTCCCTATTCAGTCGAGCACGTGGCAGGTGAAGGTCAACCGGCTCAAGCCGCGCGCCCCAATATTGTACGCGTATACGGAGCATGCGCAGTTTGTCAATGTGTCCTAGTTCGAATTTATGGCGGCGTATTCATGAGGGACTCTGGTCTGGACGTAGTCTCTAAGTTTTTCATTACGTCCGGAGTCCCAATTACTATTCGGCCGACCGATGAGGTAATTGTGATGTAAAATATGACGAAAATGCGGTTAAGACTGTTTCAAAATGTTTAGCACGCATGAAGGCTTGTTGGGGCCTAGAATTCGAGTCTAGCGTAGAAGAGATCGTGGACTATCCGATGATATCCTTATGGCGTTTCTCTCAGTTCGCTTTCTCTAGCGAGCTCGCTTTCAGGGCAGGGGGATTTCCCTATTCAGTCGAGCACGTGGCAGGTGAAGGTCAACCGGCTCAAGCCGCGCGCCCCAATATTGTACGCGTATACGGAGCATGCGCAGTTTGTCGATGTGTCCTAGTTCGAATTTGTGGCGGCGTATTCGTGAGGGACTCTGGACGTAGTCTCTTTATTACGTCCAGAGTCCCAATTAGAAAAAAACTATTCGGCCGACCGATGAGGTAATTGTGATGTAAAATATGATGTAAAATATGACGAATATGCGGTTAAGACTGTTTCAAAATGTTTAGCACGCATGAAAGCTTGTTGGGGCCCAGAATTCGAGCCTAGCGTAGAAGACATCGTGGACTATCCGATGATATCCTTATGGCGTTTCTCTCAGTTCGCTTTCTCTAGCGAGCTCGCTTTCAGGGCAGGGGGATTTCCCTATTCAGTCGAGCACGTGGCAGGTGAAGGTCAACCGGCTCAAGCCGCGCGCCCCAATATTGTACTCGTATACGGAGCATGCGCGGTTTGTCAATGTGTCCTAGTTCGAATTTATGGCGGCTTATTCATGAGGGACTCTGGACGTAGTTTCCAAGTTGTTCATTACATCCCCAGTATAAATTTACTTTTTTTGCGGTTATAAGGTAATTATGTTGTAATTATGATGTAACCTATGTCGTCATAGCGCTAAAATTCAGAGCCTTTACAGAACACTTCTGAGACCTGAAAATCCACAGAATCATATATTAACTTACATACATATCCAGCGAATACATTAAAAGCTGAGTGCTACTTTCTCCGACAAGTAACGCCAGCCGAACTTCACGCGTTCTCTTGGCTGACGTAATCCTGTGGATAAATAAAGCTAGCCTTGCGCTATTTATAGCACGCGTCATGCCACGACCGATTTGAAGTTCGGAAGCTGTACTGTGCTGTCGAGTTCATCTCCTTTGATTGAAGCATCGAAATTCGAAGTCGAAAGTTGATCTTAGACTCCATCTCTGCGATTGAGGCCCCGGCATCGATGTGTGTATTGACGACCTTTACCACATGCACCATTAGAACTATGCAGCCACTGGGGATGTGGTCAAGGGTTCATTATAGTCAAAATTAATTTTAAATTTCTATTGAATTCATGATCAGTATGCTTGATCAACTGAGCTAGCTTCATTTCAGTCTCCAAGGGGTATGGGTATGCTGGAAACCCTGCAGCTGACAGCATAAGTTGCAGTTGGCAAGATAAATACTGATGCAGGGTACTATAAGTAATGCTTTTGCCTATCAAGAAAATGCCATTGTGATAGAGTTGCAACAATTGGTGGAGCTCCAGGGAGCTGGTAACTACAATAATAGACGTAGGTACGTACATGTATAATAATCATTACGTTAGCTATCCTCTTGAGGATTATATTGTCTCCATAGAATTTCAAACTGCTTGGTAAATGGTTGTACCAGTTTCGGTTCACTAGTTATAATAACATTCTCCTGGTTGCCACAAAGTGCTTGAGTTGTCCAGTTCAGTGACCCACTCATAAGGAGTTCCCCATCCACAACCACAAACTTGTGATGCATAAGGAAAGCTGTTGTGTCAACACGGACCTGTATCCCGGCACGACGCAGTCTGTTCACTTGAGTCCCAGAAAACATCAACTGCTCATCATTGGTGACTACTCGGACAACCACCCCATCTTGGTGAGCACTAATTAGAATATCACCCAGTTCACGACTTGCTATTGTCAGCATACACACAGATATGGAGTATTTGGCTTGCTGGAGTCCCTTAAACAGCTCCCATAAGCTTCCTTTATGATCAGTGTTCTCAGTTTTTAGGTTTTCCTTGTGGTCTGGCGCGTGGTTGGATGATTCGGAAATGAGTTGGGTTGTGGCTGAGTCCGGGAAGAACAGGACTTTGTTTATTATCGCTCGTCTTGGCTTCTTCTTGCGGCTACGACTCCATATCAACCACACTATCATAGAGAAGACTGAACCAGCAAGCACTGCAGCCGTTACAGTATAGACTCGCGTCGCACACATCTAGTACTCACAATAGGTGATGGTCGTCAACATAACTTGTTTCGTTTAGGCCACGCCTACTCACGACCAGTTGCGTATCTCGTGCATGCTCAATCGAGACAGTCAGTGGACATACAGTGAAACAAGCATGGAGAGAGGAAGGCGGAGACAAGAGAGCACATCAGAACTACCCCAGGAGCCTGCTTTGCGCAGTATTCCCATATCGGTAAAGGCTACTACTCGGTTGAGAAGTGGTAGCGGTGGGGTGCTGTTTCCTTCCGCCTCGGGCAGAGTGAGGAGTAGCGACAGTACCTCAAGCACTGGGTCCCTGGGCGGTAGTAGCCGAGGGAGAAGTGGCTCTGTCGTGGGACAGTGGGTCAAGACTACCCTCTACCTCACTGAAACAAGGCTCTACTATGAAGCACTGGGACAGGTGAGCTCTCTCTCTCTCTCTCCCTTCTCTTAAATGTTAATTTATATTAAATGTCAAGCTCTAGTGATCTGGTGTTTGTTTACATCGTATTAGCTGCTGTGCAGCATACTTCAAATCCACATCCACTCATGTCACATGTACATGTACTTGTTTAGGCACTGTGTAGCATAGCACGGCATAATAATAATTGTCAGGGCTGGTGTCTAGGAGATTCAGTTTGTTGCTGAAAGGCT
This sequence comes from Cliona cf. orientalis, assembly GCA_963930775.1. Classification (NCBI taxonomy): domain Eukaryota; kingdom Metazoa; phylum Porifera; class Demospongiae; order Clionaida; family Clionaidae; genus Cliona; species Cliona cf. orientalis. Next base: position 4,189,728 of record OZ005695.1, read on the forward strand.
TCAATCTTCCCTTTTCCTTTTTGACAAGAGACTCAACTAGGCATTAAGAATCCAAATAGCTCAAGGTGCTTAGCTAATGACAGCTTGGCACTTGAGTTCTATAGTGGTGTAGGGCATGTGATCATTCCTTCATTCTTGGTTGTGTGCAGGTACAACATGTATGCGTGGCAACACAATTGCCTTATCCATTTCACTTCCTGTTTAATAATATTATGATATCACACTGTTGTTGTATGTAATTAATTGTAAGTATGTGCAGGAAATTGTGCCATGTGATCTAACCAGTGGTCTTTATAATAATAAGGAAGCCATGCAGTCAGTGATTGCACTCCAGTAGTACTTTTACCCTGTGCATGTGCGCAAGGGGTGACACTACCCACTATGTACTTTCTGCTCATGCGCATAACCTGGAACAATACATGTATGTAGGTAAAGGTCGTCAATAGGCTGTTGGCATGATATCAACATCAATGCTGCAGCACGGCGCACACGACCGGGGTATGTGCTCTATAGAGCTCTAGTTTTGTGTTTGTGGAGCTAGTGCTGGTTTTAGATGTGCACAAGTTTATTTGGTAACATCTTTACCTTGATAAATTATGTTTAGCAAGCCCTTGATGCAATGCGTATGTTTACATGTACATGTACATTGTACATGTATGCTAACAGAGCCTATATTAGACCTTCCAGACATGTTACCACAACAGCGAATGTAGTCTTGATTACCATTACACTGTATAGTGGTGGGAATGGTCTGATCTGGAAGACCAAATTTCCCCAGGGAAGGACTGCCCTAGTTGGCCTGGGATGTGATGCATTATGGAGGTAGATTGACACAGCTTATGTACAAAATTTTAAGTCTAGTCCTAGTTCCTATTGAGAGATGTCAACGTTTGATTTGTATGCATGTAAATGTACATGTACATGTATGTACATGTACATGTATGCACATGTAGATACAAGACAACAACTATTAATTTGCCATAACAATTATCTATAACCTTTGACTCCCTTGGAATGCATTTCTTGACATCATAATGAATTTCACTCTACCCCACGTCCATGTACACATGCGTGTATGTACCCTACACATTCCCCTAGGTGTGTACCATTCTCCTTGAGGACCTCATAGGGGTCCAGGTCATACCCCAACCTCCACCCAACAATCCCAATGCCTGTGAGTTTGACATCAACTACTATCCCAAGGTGTTCCGCAGAGGGGGAGGGGACAAGATGACCAGGAAGCTCATAGCAGCAACGGTTCAGTTTGATGCAGAGGCTACCTTCAAGGAGAACCTGTTTCAGGCAGTGGACTGGAAGAAGGTGATCAACCTCCAGGCTAAGAAAGTCGTCAGAAAGATCTTTCACTATGCTGATGTTAACGCACTACAATGTAGGTTGTATCCCACAATAAATATGCATGCATGTGTGTATGGTGGTACACTTTTTGTACTGTGGTAAGATGCATGTAAATGTACATCTCTCTCTGTCTCTCTCTCATGTTCTTTCTCTTTCCACATCCACCATCCTCTTCAGTGGATGAAGATGAGTCGATTTTGGTTCCCCGCCACCTGTTGGTGTTGCTCAACCCAGCTAGTGGGCCAGGGAAGACGGTCAGTGATTTCAAACAGCACATCCAGCCTCTCTTTGACCTGGCAGAGATCAACTACAACTTGATAGTCACAGGTACCTGTTCATGTATGTTACTAGTGTTTTCAGTGCTGTGTGCATGTTCATGTACATGTATGTGGTCACTTTCTGGATATACCGGTATGATTACTTTGACTAGCTTTATGTATGGAGAACTGGTACTGTAGATTTAGGCAATTAAGTGTATGCTGTTGGTGACCACTTAGCTATGTTATGGATCTCAAGCTCAGCAGAGAGCGAAAGTGTTGCTAAAAATTACCGAGCAACAGCAAGATGCATGTGCAGCGTGCCAAGTACAATGTACATGTATAATATTATGTTCTAGAGATACATTATACATGTACCTTTTTAAATCGTGTTGTTGTTTACGTGGCCAGTATACTAGTAGTAGACACATCCTGGAGTCACATGACTGTTCAGTGTGTGACAGCTTATGAAAGACTGGTGCCTGTTGAATACAAGACTCATGATAATGCATAGAGTACTTCATCAAGTGCATGTACAGTGCAACCTTGATTATCCACACTAGCTGGACACCAGAAAATATATTACTATGCATGCGCAGGAGGCGTGACCAATCACCTTTTGTGGGTGTGGTTACATATTGAGTGATGAGCTACTACAGGCTTTGCCTTGGCCAAAACTGATTATGATTAAATTTTTTGGAATATTAATGGCCATGATCATCTGTACAGGTGTCATTTATACATGTACATGTAGGCTAGGTATCAGGTGAGAAATATAGGCACTTCAGTTATGGCAGCGATCAGCCTGTGGACAAAGGGGTCCAGATAACCTGTACGTGGCTGAAGGGAGAAACAATTATTGTGCACTCTAGTAACTTATCCCACTCTATCTTGATGCTTTATAGAAGTTTCCCAGGTAGTGCTTTGTTACTATTAATACATGTGTGTTCTAAATTTAGCATTCTTGTGGTGGATGATACCCATAGTATTAGGCTAGTGTACATTGTGGCTACAGACATATATTGTAGTGGATGCTCAAATCCCTGTAGCCTGATTGTGACGATGGGAATATTCTATTAATCGTTAGTTGAATAATAATATTGGTATGTAGTGACATGAACATATGGTCCAGTGCATTTTTAAAAATTATATATGCACATATACATGTACATGCATGCACATAAGGAAAGAGGATTTAAGTACATGAGGATAGTGTATACTAATTTGATTTGACCTTCGTCCCTTGAAATCTGGAAATGACTCAAATATTTATAAAGGAAATGGAGCTGTTCCCCACCTTGTTATATACATGTATTTACAACGAAAAATATTTTTCAGACGATCAATTTTCTTATATTGTCCGTGTCCTAACCTGGAGGGCATAAAAGATGCGCTCTCCTACAAGTTCAGAAGACTCACGATTGGTCAGAATTGTTGTGCCGTGTGCACAAACGAGGTTGTCAAGGCCTAGGGCCATAGAGATGCATTCTCGAGCTCGAGCGAATGGCGCAAGCGCCGCGCGTTTCGACAGGCCTGCTCGGCAGGCCACCGAGCCTCAAGCGAAGCGAGAGGCGATATCTGCTCTTTGTCATGGTCTAGTGGTAGATTCGACGTTTGAGCGGAGTGAGAACTTCGCCATTATACGGTGAGTTTGAGCAGCTACTCTTGGCCTCCAGTGAGGGGTGTGGTATTCATCTGCGCATGCACGCTATACTAACTGGCACTCGATTGTACTATAGCATGCTGTTAGTGTTCAGTCACATTATCCCATGATTGTGACATCAAACATACTTGTTACTGTGAAAATAATTATTGATGGTCTAGTATACATGTATGTGTACGTGTACATGTAGTTGGTCAGATTGAGTATCGTTGTAATACTACCTGTACCTGTACAATATTATAGTCTGTTTCTGGTGCAGAGCATCAGAACCATGCTAGGGAGATCATGAGGAGCTTTGATGTGACAACAATCCACGGCATTGTCATTTCATCGGGAGATGGACTGCTCTACGAGGTCAGTTGGGAGGGAGGGTATGCATGTTGAATGCCTCTGGTGTACAGGTACATGTGCAAGTACATGACATTGTGTGTATACTCTATGCCGTATCCTACAGAAGACAAACCCCCACCTTTTCAGCTGTAGATACATGTATGGCCCAGCCTGAGAAGGGATTATTTTCGAATCCGCCTAGAATGTACCCCTCCCCCCTCCCACCCCCAACGAGTAACAACACTTGTCAATCCCTAGAGGTTCATTCATGGCATGAATGTATGCACATGTACAATGTACATGTACATGTAGGTTGTGAATGGCCTTATGGAGCGTGAGGACTGGGAGAGAGCCATCAAGGTGCCCATTGGCATGCTACCAACTGGGTCTGGCAATGCTCTGGTGGCTTCAACACTTCACGAGTCTGAGTAAGCTAATTCGGGGCGAGCCTGAGCGAACCCCGAATACACGAGAGACAGGAAGCGGTTTTATATGTATATATATATTTGTATGTTTGTGGGGTGATCATTTCAGTGAAGAGAGTTAAATTTTGAATGCGTAAGGTAATGATCGTCATGCGCATACGCCCGCACTGCACCATATCCATGTGCACGCGATCTGAGAGACAACTCGGGCCTGTACAGTCACAATGACAGTGTAGGCAAAATGGTAGGCAAAGGCATAAAATTGGAAAGGTGAGTGCTGTACCACTCTGGCAAGGCTCAGATCCACGATTGACATCACTGGCAGACTCCACTTTCCTGAGCATGAAGGCGACTGCATGGAGGTTTATCCCCTCATGCAGGGCCTGGCTACAGGTACTTAGTCTTGGACTCATGATGGTCATGGCGGCATGTATTGTAGACTAAATATAGTATAGGTGATCAACATAGCAGTCTATGATACTTTCACTGTTGTGGTAGCTTCTCAGGCCTAGCTGTTGGGGTACAACCCCATGTGCATGCCTGTGTGCTTTCAATGAAATCTTATGACTTTCGCGAAGGCTCGCCCCGCACAGATGATTTTCATCACCACTAGTTATACATACATGAGTATTAGTAGTGTATAGTGAGTATAATAATTATGTATACATGTACATTTGTGCATCTCTATGCGAGTGTGATTCCTGTACACCAAGAGAGGTATACATGTATTACATCAGTCATGTACATGTATCATAATAATATGGATATGATTATGTCAAGTAATATTTTTATGCATAATACATTACATTTTTATATTTCCTTATTTCCCTCCAGTGAGGAGTTCAGTCTGTTGAATGCTGCCTTCCAGATCATCCGTGGTGGTGTGATCCCCCTCGACATAGCCACAGTACAGACTGGGGATGGGGGGAAGTGCTACATGTCCCTGCTGGCCAACTGGGGGTTGGTAGCTGATGTTGACATTGAGTCAGAGAAATTCAGGAAGATTGGCGAAACAAGATTTATTTTAGGTATGAAGCCTTAGCCAGATGCCTACTAGTAGTACATGTACATGTATAATTATGACATTGTATTACCGTACCCTCGCGAAAGAGGGCCCATGGGCGGTGCACCTTACATTGGGGCAAGATTGGGGGGTGGGCCGATATTCGAGGTATCAGTATCGCATTTATACGCGAAAGAGCGCCCAGGTAAGTTACCCACGCTAGCTTCATAATATGAATACTAACAGCGGCTACTATTGATTTCAGCCTTATTCAAACACGGTTACCAGTTCAGAGCACCGTGTGTCGTTGAGTGCAGTTCTATTAAGTGGGCGTGGCTACGATCGCTAGCCGTGTGCGTTAGTTTATTTCTGCTGAAACGTAGATTAAAGCTAGCTAGGCTTAGTTTTACAGCTGTTTAGCACGTTAATTATCGATCTTACGAAGTTCAGTCCTCATAAACCAGCCATTTGAGCTGCGTTTTCAAGGGCAGCTACACATGGGCGCATATTCGAGTAAACACTAGACCTTAACAGGTAATTGAGCCCAAAGTGGGGGGGTGGGCGGACATTCCGTAGTGGGCCCTCTTTCGCGAGGGTACGGTATTATAGCGGGATAGCAAAAATATTAATAAGTTGTTAAATGCACTCTACATGTATGTCCACACACCATAATAATTATGTAATTACATACATGGTGTACATGTACGTGTATGGATAGGACACTACTGATGTAAAGTGTGTACTATGTTCTCATAGGTGCTCTGAATTGCATTATCAAGCGGCGGTTGTACAGAGGGAAGCTCAGTTTCCTCCCATGTGAACCTGAGTCCACTGAGCAATCAACTGCCCAAACAAATGACAACACTGACTCTCAAGAACAGACGAACGACAGCACTGACCCTCAAGAACAGACGGACAGGTCAGAGCAGGAACCCTCAGATAAACCTCAAGAAGAACAGTCGGAGACCTCAGAGGAAAGGAAGGTCGACGTAACCATTGACATTGAGGAGGAAAGGGAAGAGGTGGAAGAGGGCGGTACTAACAGGGACACAACAGAACAGACAGGCACAGGAGAAGAGCAAGCAGACGACCCAGAGACATCGCTGCCTGCTAGTGCACAAGCAGAAGCACAGGCTACCACTGATCCACAGTCAGAACATTCCACTGCTGATAGTGCACCGTCAGCACAAGATGCAACACAGCAGGAAGATTTTTCACAATTTGGCCCCAAAGCTGATCTCCTTCCCTCTCTCTTGGGACCCATCCCTGAGAACTGGGAGACCATTGAGAGAGATTTCATGGCAGTCACACTACTCATGATACCACATATGGCTCACAATTTCTTCGGTGACCCAGCATTCTCAATAGGAACTGGAAAGATTCGAGTGGTTATTATCGATGGGCAGATCAGCAGACTCGGAATGTTTGGTTTACTGACCAAGGCTGACACTGGAGATCATTTGGAAATGAACGGTGTTCTTCGTAAGGATGTGATGGCATTTCGCTTTGAGCCACACACTGCACCAGGAATGCTGACCATCGACGGGGAGGAGGTGTACTATGGACCTCTGCAGTGTCAGATACATCCCACACTAGCTAGAGTCATGTGTAGGAAGAGGAGGGTATAATACTTATTACTAATCAAGTTTTCCACAATAATAATTATAAAAAGTGTTAATCTTTTATCTTAAAAACAACTAATTTTGTCACTACTATTGGATCCTTTCACAAGTTCAATTAAAACGTTGCAGGTCCAAATACAACATTCTGTGGTTATAATTATTGGATTTTAATGAATCCTAATCGATTCATCAATTATCATTACCTGACTGACTGGTATCTCAGTATTTGGTAATTGCTTCAGGGATTTCTGCGTAGATCTGTCCCTCATTACTTGCATCTAAAGAAAAAAAATTAATTAAGCATGATCATTATAGGCACATCAAATCAAAATTGGCTATTATGAGCATTGTCCCTAGCTATAAAATTTATAATATAATATAGTATAATAGCACTACTGGAAGTTTAGTATTTGAAATGAACTTAAAAATTATGTGAATTAGTCCATTTTCACATAATTTGAAATGTTTTTGAAAATTGCTAGACTTTTTGTGTTTTAATATCCTTTGAAATGCTGTTTGAATAGAATTGTCTTTCTCTTGTGTTTTCATTTGAAAAAAAAGACTTGAATAATATGAGAAATAATATGTGCATAGTATTTGAATTATTGTGCATGAATCAAATCATTAAATTTTACATAATGATAATAATTACTAGTAAGACTTAATGTATAACGTATACAAAATTATTATGGACATACACTGTCAGCAGATGATGAATAATCATGACATGAAGATTAGTCTACAAATTGAAGGTGGCTTAAGTTAACAGTTGTCTGTTAAAAGTTAGCACATGTCCTAGGCCAATCATCCATAAGTTGCATTGCTACATTAACCTGTTGGGAGAATCCCGGTATTTCTCAGATTCTTCTGGCGACAGCTACCCCGCTGGATGAAGCGGACTGATCAGCAACAGCACTAGTGCTGGCACCATCTTCCTTTTTGATTTATCTCCTTTCCAGAGAAACTTGTCATTTTTCTGTACATAAAAAATCAACCAAGTCATAATAATTACTTTTGGTGTACGTATAATAATTATGCCCTACTGTATATTACAAGTATATGTGAATCAACAATCATAATATTATAGTACACGTAACTGTAACAATTCTGAAGTGATATTGCTCTCTGTTACTGTAGCTATAGAGAAACAATGTAGATCCTTCATGCCATGAGGATGACTAGAGCATCTAGTCGAAATGTCGGCAAGTTTTACACTGAACATTAGTTGTTCACAAAGAATGTTCATTGTTTCTCTACTGTAGCAATAATATTGTTTGATCTGTAGAATGTATGATCCATGACATTGTATGTTGTATATGCTTGGTGAGTATGTCATGTACTCGGAGACAGTTTAGCATGTCAGGTTGTGTGTGCTGATGTACATGTAGGCTTGGTGAGTTTAGTGTGCCTGTCAAATTTCTATGTGATCTGTGTGTCTGTGTACTTGGTGAGTTCAGAGTGTCTGTCCAGTTGTGATTGATCTGTGTGTCCTGTGTGCTTGTAGCCTCATACCCCAGATCCTTTGAAGGGGGAGAAAGGACCTAGCTGGTACATACTGACTGCATATGCCAGAAAATGGGTGATCATATATTATTCCTCTTGTGACCCTTGATCTCAACCGTTACCTAAAATTCATTTGCCACGAATGCTTATTGTGACGAGTCTTGCCATCAAAGACGAACGAAATTGACAAAAATATAAGAAGATTCATTCACCTTTAGTGAAAGATTTTGATGAGGCAATCAGAATTGTTGGTCACCCAACTGCAAAGAAGGGTTTTGTTTGGTTCTTGAAGCTCAGGAGGGTTTGTTTAGGATCTATCGTACAACATTCTTTCAAAACATTGACTTGGTGAGTTCTATGGGAGAGAAAGGGCCTGGTCCACACCACATGTGCATACACAAACTTTACGAAATTTTTTCTGGTATAATTTGTTTGCTACCATGTGGTTGGGCCATGAAAGGCCTGGGTATGAGGCTAATGTCCCTTGTGAGTTCAAGTTGTGTGTGATCTGCATGTGTACTTGGTGAGTTCATGATCAGTTAAGTGCAATGCTGCTGGCTGATATTTACATGCATCAAGGAGTATACGATTTTATCTTCCTTACCTTCACATTTTCTTCTTCACAATTGTTGAATGTTTCAGAGCTATATAGCTATCCATGGTTATTTTGTATGTGTGACCACAGAGTCCAACCTATGGCAGAGAAAATATCCATACGTATGACATAATTATGATTATGATTCCCCGCCCCCCTTTCTCTATCTGTCTCTCCCTCTCTTTAGGGACACCGCCAGTGCATATTACAGGCATGAATGACTCCCAGGTTGGTAGGTTCCTTGAACCATAGCCTAATAACTGGGTAGTCATCCCCGGTAAGAGCTACATGTATGTAGGTCAACACACTTTTTTGTATGGTACAAATTTTCACACACCATATTATATTATTTGCTGTATAGATTAGTACAGGTAAGCATAAAAAAATTTCATTGCTTTGTGCAAAACGAAAATTTTATGATGAAAAATGTGTGCTGGACTAACAATTTTGTGACAACAATCAAGATTAAATTCTGATTGGGCATTAGCTGTTTTATCATTGCTAAAAATCAAATTCAACTAACTGATTAATATTTCTTGTCCAAAACTACAGTTTACACTGGGTGGTATCAAACCATCAGTCACAGCAGGTATGTTAGTTGCCATCTCTTAAATCACAAACATACTACTAGAGTACAGTTAAGAGTATCTTTATAATTATATTATGTTATGCAATAAAAGGGACATGCAGCTAGCCTCGTACCATAGATACTTTCAACTGCTCGTACCCAGGGTGCAAGAGGAGAAAGCAGCTTGGTACCTATTGTATTAGTTTTCATTGTGCACAGCATGTCAACATTTCTGTGATTCTGCCATTGTGTATATCTAGGATTCTGTTGGTATTTTATGTCTGTCTGAATGACATGGCGTAGTTTACTGATGTGTACTGGAGGGAAATATCAGAGCCTATATAGGTACTCAGCGTATACACATGCAAAGAGGGTACTAGGCCCTCCTGTGGTGCCATGCATATGGACTGGGTAATCCATGTGATACATGTACATTAGTCTCACGCAGCCAGACTCTTATACCTCGGGAGGGGGAGAGAGAGAGTCTGGTAAAGTGCTATACATCGAGTTGTCCCAGCGCCTCGTACGAGGGGCGATCAATCAGATTGCATCTTTAGTTTACGGTGGCATATCCGATTGTGAACGGAGAATAAACACGCGTGCGCAATAATATCTCGTCCGTTCACAGTCGGATACGCCATCGCAAACTATGTAATGCCATAAAGATGCAATCTGATTGGTCGCACCTCATACCAGGCGCTGGGACAACTCGATGTATAGCATTTTACTAGTCTCGCGAGCCAGCCCCCTTTCACGCACGCGGATAGAAGGGGTCTGGTCAAATGCGTAAAGGACCCGTGTCGCCGAGGAATGCATGACGTCACATATTTCTGGTGTGCGTGAATAAGAAATACAAATTTAAATTAACATTCCATTGTACTGGGGCACGATCGCGCACGCGCACAATCATTAATTTGCATTCCTTTCATGCCCACGCAGTCATGTGACTTTATTCCGTGCATCTGATTGGCGCGCACTATACAGTGCGCGGGGACACGGGCCCTATAGGCATTTGACCAGACCCTTTCTCCCTCTTTGGGTAGGAGGGGCTGGCGCGCGAGACTAGCATTTTACCAGACTCTCTCCCTCCCCTCCGAAGGTGTAAGAGTCTGGCTGCGCGAGACTAGTGATAGATGCTTACTTTTGGCCACAAGCTGATTTAAGCTTGCTCTCTCTCACCGGTCTACACTCTCCCCATACACTCTCTCAACCCCTATTTAATATCCCCTAGTGCCCCAAGTTATAAAATTAATATAATATTATAGTACTGCAGTATACTCACAGTTTAATAATATAGTCCACAACAGCTCTAGAGTATCCAGGAGGTCCCCCGGAGGCCTCGATGGTCATACGAACAATCAACGATGGGACCTGCCGCAAGTTTCTCAGGTTGAATCAAGCGTCTTTTTAACACAGTGGTCGACAGCAGGAACGTTGATAGGGGTAGAAATGGATAATCCTCTCTCGAATATCGACATCATACTACGACAGGCTGACAGCTAGCCCTCGGTACAGCGATCTCCAGTTGAGCTCTAGCTCTGCAAGCGCTCGCGCTCCATAAAATTTGAATTCAACGCACGTGATCTTATACGTGCACGCGCACGCCCTCTCCCGCTAACGAAGCCACGCCCTAAACTTTGGGATTTCAAATACTTTTCAAGCATAAAATTGAAGCATGCTTTATTTCATACAATTTTTCAACACTGTTTGAAAATATGCAATTTTATTCAAACAGTTTTCAAACTTGGGGATTCAAATACTTTTTAAGCATAAAATTGATACATGCTTTATTTCACACAATTTTTTAATACTGTTTGAAAACATGCAATTTTATTCAAACAGTTTTCAAGTAAGTACAACATTTTTCAAACATGCTTGAATTCTGTCTAATGTATTTCAAGTATTATTCACATACTACGTGAAATCATTCCCATGGGCTAGACCAGAATACAAGTACTTTTCACATATTGGATTACTGCATCACACATAATATTATTTCAAATACATTTTCAACAATTCTCAAACAAACAGCTTCCAGTAGTGTAGGCTCCTCAATTATTCAATGATGAAAACCGTGCATGGCTGTCCCATGTAGAAAACAAACATTATTCCATTTTTAATTAGCTTAATTCAATTAGCTCTCCTAATAGTACGCTTTGACATTTGAAGATACATGTAGACTAAAGTTACTATAGAGCCTAAATCTGAGCTTTCTGGGAGATTCCACAGCAGACAATCATGCATGTCAAAATGTGATAGGAATGTTGGTTTTCTACATGGACTGCCACATCTTATTACATGACCATAATGAATTTATTTCATGTATTGAGTATTTTGCAAGTGTAGTACTACGATCACTATAATTATTATGGTATACCTATGCCAAGAGTATTCCTTGTTGCCATGGAGACTGAAGCACCAGCATTACAGTTGATCCTTTGTGATCTGGTAGACTTTATATCCACATAATATACCATGTTCTGTACGGATAGTGCATCACGCACATTCACTGCATGTTTCAATCTATAGCTAAATTTTATTTACCTCTATCTCTAAGTCAGTTTTGGGATCCAGAATCTCCGCGTATATTGGATCTGAATCTTGAGGATACTCAACTCTGCATCGATCATGACATTATGCATGTACTGTCTAATACTAAAGGGGTAAAAATACTACAGTGTCATCATAGTACACATACCGTGTTCCTTCAGTGTTTGTGTTGTTTTCTAGTAATTTTGAAGGAATTAATGAATGTCAATAATAATATTATTATTATTCTCTTCTCTGAATCAGCAAATCCTTACCATTTTGTTTGCGTATCCAGCTGAATACCATAGCAACTATGATGACTCCAGTGACTGTGGTAATAATTACCACTACTGGTACTACTATTACCACAACAAACAATACTGTACCAAGGGAGCTCTCAGGACCTACTGTACCGGAGTCATCACTGGAGCTCTCAGGAGCTACTGTACCAGAGTCATCACTGGAGCTCTCAGGACCTACTGTACCAGAGTCGTCACTGGAGTTCTCATGAGTTGGTGATGGGTTTTCTACTGTGGTTCGGTGAAACACGACTGCATGTACATGTCATAATAATAATAATAATACTAGGGTGATGTAAACCATCGAGGGGGCGAGCCTTCGCTCACAGCATAGTAAAGGGTTGCCTACTATCTTTGATCCAAAGTACATGTACAAGTAGTTTATAGATATCGTCATTAACTGATACAAACTGAGCATGATCTATTGTAGCTATAAAGATCAAGAAAAGAGGAAAATTGTATAGTTTAATATTAAAATTTAATAGTCGTGTACCACATTCACAGTATGTCGGGAGCTTTGGCCCCTATGAGGCTACAGATTTGTCTGGGAAACTATAGCTAGCTTGGACCCGCATTCATAGCCGATTACAGAAATTAGATCATATACCTAGACTTAGACTACATGGTCTTGTTGCTGTAGAAACTTTATTGTGTACTGATGCCTTACCTTTGCTTGTTTTTCAGCAGTCTACTCAAGCTGGATGCGAGCTGCACCTTTTGGGGCGCTATGAGCTGGCGAACACGTGCATACATACATAATTATTAAAGTACAGCGATTTTCTCGTAGTACTGATTAGTGTGGGGCTCACTCAGGCTCACCCCAATTAATAACCCTTTGATAGCATGAGTCTCATTGTAACTGCTCTGGAGAGTGACTGACATAAATACATGTATAACACAGGCTATAATTCTTCCATCAGGCCATTCCAATAATTATTATGGTTAGTTGTCTCCCATTTTCCGCCCGCATCCTTTCCACAATTTCCAGATTTTATTCATTATAGTGTACAGTATACCCGCTCGTTGTCTAACACATGGGTCATCATGCAATGTTGCTGGCACTCTAATACATAATTATAGTGATAATGAATAATGGATAATGAACCGCCCGCCCAGTCATCAGAAAGCCTGGGGCATGTGGGCGGCGCCCACATGCCCCAGGCTTTCTGATGAAAGGGGAAACAGTGAATCATAATAATAGGAAAGGCCTTAATTTGACGAGGAAAGGACGTTAAAGAATTCACCATCAGATAATTGATTCAAAATAATAATTATTATGATTATAATTGTGAACGTATTAAGAAAAGTTCTTTACACTTTGATATGGGAAATGGCCTAATTATATTATAAATAGCATTAGATCCTACTTACAACGAATACAGTGATCTGATGTAGTATCTATCCTTCATAAAATACCTTGTAAGCCCCATAAAAATCTTGTAAGCTCCATAAAAAACAATGTTTTGTTTGCCTATGGCTAGTTTATTGCTAGGCAATTGTAAAGCTTTTGGGCATTGTTGCTAGGATCTAAAGTAGCTAGTTAGACACTATTTAGTCGGTTTCTACGTGATTTAGAAGACCAAAGGGCTCTGTATAGAATCCCGAGCTAAGCCATGCAGGGTTCTACTGAGCCCTGAGGTCTTCAGGGTTCAGTAGAACGTGCCCTTCTAAACAGCGCACAGTCTGACTATTATATTAATGATCCCCTAAGAGTCTATGAAAAGCCTGAAAATATCAAAATTCTCTGAAATACAATTTGCACCTATTCCCAACTATGGATTGGGGGGGGGGGGGGGGGTATTTACAATGGTACAATATCACAAACTCAATGATTATGATAAAATTTAAAGTAGCTACCTGGTGGGGCTGTAGTTGAGAGATCATCAGAGGTCCTGCACACAACTGTTACAGTAGCTGCTTCTCTGGTCTCACATGTGCCCTGTGCAAGCCTAGCTCCGATATATACAGTGTAGTTTTGGCTGGGTTCTAGTAATGAGCCTGTAATCTCAGCGTAACAGTAAGTCTGCTCAACACCATTCACTGAGATAACAGTCCTGTTAACCTCACCAACTACCGTGATAATGTAAACTATAGACCTCCTAGCACAGGAATAGTTTCCATCAGTGACCACATCCCAAGTCACTGACAGTCCATGAGGTGCCTCCATACATCTGAGGTTAGCTGGTATAGGCAACTCATCTGTAGTCATGCAAGCCAAGTTTAATATTGACCACTAGTGCATGGCATGCACACGTTCACCATGACTTTAGCTTACCAATTACACAAAGTGAGATATTACCAACATCAAAACTGGCAGACGGATCAAACCCAGCAATGCACTCAATTATGCTGCCGCTAATATCTCTAGTAGCAGTCGCCACTGCAGTGGAATTTAGCTGAACAGCACCTGCTTCAGCTAAGGTGATGCCTTGAAATGAGAAGGGCCCACATGGAGGAGCGACTGGAGTAGGGGGGTTATGAATGATCTCTGTTGAATAATTTATCTGAGATCTGATTATCCATGTTGTAGTTGCAGATATAACATTATCATGACCACAGGTCAGTGAGATTTCTTCACCAGCACAGGCTGTGATACTTCCATTAACTTGAGATGGTTGGGATATTAGAAAGTTTGAAGAGTGGGCACCTTCAGGAAATGACCCACAAATAATACAATGTAGACCTTTACATGAAAATTATTAAATTTTAATTCAGGAAGATTACCTGTAATCATTAGAAGTACTTCAATGATTATTAACACCTAAAGTATAGATGTAGTTCACCATGATCAGTCAGTGTGCAGGGTAAGTCAATTCCAGTACAGAAAGGGAGCAAAATTAATGAAGATGACAAAAAATCTTTTGCTCTCGTTGACGTGGGAGGGGGTGTAGCTAGCTATATTTCTCTGATTGAATAGCAGAAACAGTGGCTGATTTGTTTGTCCATGACCTCGAGCCTTTCATCATTAGGCTATACTCTACTCTCATCTACATGACATTGTATTAATAGCTATTAGCCAATAAAGCTTTGTTGCTAGGTGATTATACAAACAAAGTGCACATGCACGTACGTACACTGTGATACATTCATGCATAGGGATAAAAATTATGCTAGCCTAATTTTTTGGCCTATAATACTATTCTCAAATTCTCAAAAAGTCCCAAATAGCTACTCAAGAAGTGTACCTATAATTCCATGCTCAAGTTGAACCCAATTAAAATGCTAACAGAAACCGCGATGTGAGATACAATGCGACACAGTTACACCATCATTGAGTACAGCTATTTCAAATGTAAAATAGGCTATTAAACAAACTTTGCAGACTAGTGCATAATATAGTTTTGGCTTATAATATTATTATGGGAGTCTCTATACGGACAAGGTTGCAATTGAGGGACTTGTTTGGGTAAACACATTTAGCTACATTCTAATATTACTGTAGCTAGCGACTTATTGTATAGCAATTTTTATGCACACAATCTACTGGAGATGATGATTTATCACAATCTAATCAGTTACTGCAAACATTGTTGTTTATCTCAGTGAGTCACAACTGTGCAGAGAAACTATCTGTCACAGTCCCAACTTAGTGGCGGCTGGCCTCTTAAATTTATGGGAATAATAATTATTATGAACAATACACTAGATGATAATATAATGTGCATATTTTTTAAATACAGCATAGATTATGACACAGAACGAATAGACTGCAAATTAAGATTAAAGGGTATCTGTCGAGGTTTCTGCTCAACTGAACTGATCATGCAGAAGTACCATGTGTGTAATATTATGGGTATACCATTGCAAGCGATCTTTGTTGTACCACACCCCAGTCCAGAGTGGCATGCTCATTAAATTTCTAAAGACTTGCTACAATGTTTCTATAACTAGAAGGAGTAAACACAGCCCTGTATAAGCTGCAAGACTTAGTATCAGTAGCTAGAACCGAGCAGCTAGTAATCTTTTCAGTCATGGGTAGAAACTAAGCCGGGCGCCTATGATAAATCAGGGCTCTATGTTAGAGAGCAGATATTACTCACCGAATTAGGTGCCATTAGGTGACGCAGGTAGATGTCCGATTGAGCTAGATGACGTTGCTATTGCCTATGCTATTGCCCATGCAATATTATGGTAAAGGTCGTCGACACTATAAACGCGCTTCACTGCCCACGATTTAGTCTCGCGAGCCAGCCCCTCCTACCTACGTAGGGGGATACGTCAGTTGGGAGGGGGGTGTGCATGTTCAATGCCTCTGATGTACAGGTATATACATGTGCGTGTATGTGAAAGTACATGTGTGTATACTCTATGCCGTATCCTACAGAGGACGAACTGGGAGAGAGATTTCATGGCAGTCACACTACTCATGATACCACATATGGCTCACAATTTTTTCGGTGACCCAGCATTCTTGATAGGAACTGGAAAGATTCGAGTGGTTATCGTCGATGGGCAGATCAGCAGACTCGGAATGTTTGGCTTACCGATAAAAGCTGATATAATATACTAGGGATCATTTGGAAATGAACGGTGTTCTTCGTAAGGATGTGATGGCATTTCGCTTTGAGCCACACACCGCACCAGGAATGCTGACCATTGATGGGGAGGAGGTGTACTATGGACCTCTGCAGTGTCAGATACACCCCACACAACCATGTATAGGAAACGAAGGGTATAGTAATATTAATCAAGTTTCCAAATTTAATTATGAAAATTATGTCTTAATTAATCTAATTTGTCACTACTGTTAGATCCTTTCAGAAATTCAATTAAGGTGTTTCAGGTCCAAATAGGCAACATTCTGTGGTTATTATTGCATTTTAACGAACCCTTATTATCATCAATAATAATTACTATCATTACCTGACTGACTGGTATTTCAGTATTTGGCAATCTTTCATCTGCTTCAGGGATTTCTGTGTAGAACCGTCCCTCATTACTTGCATCTGCAGTAAATGAGGAGCTAGCTCCAGTAAGTACATAGCTAATATTAAGTTGTATAAAGAAGGCCAGAAACTTTATTAATAGTGCTCTTATTTTAACATCATGCCACAAAAGCATTTGTTGTGTATGCACGCACAATGATAGTGATCATATAATATTACTGCTGTACTTGCACAATACTTGACACGTGGAATTTCATTCTTATTGTCCCTACTCATGCATATGCTTATTATATGCTTATTATACCTATACCAAAAGTATTCCTTGTTGCCATGGAGACTGAAGCACCAACATTACGGTTGACTCTTTGTGACCTGGTAGATTTTATAGCCAAATATGCCACGTTCTGTAGAGTGCATTGATCGATAATAATAATTATGTTCATGTTCAACCTATAGCTAAGTATTAAGAATTCACTTGCTGTGTGGCTATCTCCAAGTCAGTTTCAGGATCCAGAATCTCTACATACATTGGATCTGAATTTTGAGGATACTCGATCCTGCATCACATGCATGTATTGTTGACTAAGTTCAATACTAAGCATAGTCTTGTCCCCTGACCCCACCCTCAAAAGGAGGGGAAAGGGTCTGGTGACTTCGGGTAGTTTTCTTGGTTTGGCCGGTTCTGGACGTGTGTGCCTGCACGGGTGCACTTGAACAAAGCTAGGATCTGATTGGCCAGTAAGGCTGCGTGGACCATTCAAATTTGTATAGCGGGCAATGGCCATGCTAGCTACATTTCTACGGCTAGCGAGTCATATGACTGGGCTAAAGCTGTGATCTGATTGGGGCACACAAATTTCTCCACGAGTAGTCAACTGGACCGAGCTTTTTACCCAAAGTCACCAGACCCTTTTCCTCCTCGAGGGTGGGGTCTGGGGACGAGACTATACTAAGCATTGTAAGGGGTAAAAATACTATAATAATAGTACACATACCGTGCTCTTTCAGTGTTTGTGTTACTTTCTATTAAGGAATGAATGTTATTGTTAGAATTGTATTATCTGAATCAGCAAATTCTTACCATTTCGTTTATGTATCAAAACGAATACCACAGCAATTAGTAGGACTCCAATGACCGCGATAATAATCACCACTAGCACTACCACCACAACAACCACTATTGTAGCAGAGTCATTACTAGAACCCTCAGGACCTATTGTACCAGAGTCAGGACCTGGTGATGGGTCTTCTATTGTGGTTAATAATAACAATAACTCTTTGATAGCATGAGTCATTGATTAATAATAATTATTGTTAGTTAAAATTAATTTTAATCTGGAGAGTGATGATATAAATACTTTATGTCATAATTAATATTGTGTATACCTGTGGAACTCTCAGGATCTATCGATTGTACTGAACACAGGTCGTCATCACACAGTATACCTATTGTGACTTTGTCTATTTCAACTCCGTGAATATCCACAGTTACGACACTAATATTTAACGTGTGATTTCCTTTCTGTAGTACTGTTGTTCGTCCTATAAGCCCTGATTTAACGATTTTGTTCCAAAAGACACCTTCTCTGCTATGCTCTACTGTCTGAAAGCTGCCAATAACGTTTTCATTGATGTAGACAGTTAGGTTGTCAGCTGGACCATCATTAGTGTAGAACACGTTAAGGACATCTATATTGCAAGTGGACTGGGTGATGAAGAACCAGTACAGAAATTGTCCTTTCCTTGTGAATCTGACTGTGCGTCCATATGACGCTGCACTACGAGGTGTTAGTTCTCCTCCACTGGTGTTTCCATACTCAGCAATGAAGTCCCGACGACAACCATAGACTTGGTTGAAGTACAATGAAAGAATCACAATAAATCTTATTGGAGACATCTGGAGCTATCAAAACTATAGTACTCTGCGTATCTGGCCCTACAGAGGTAGCATTTACAATTCCCTAAAATTATTGTATTGAAACTGAAAGTATACCGTAGAATTCATATTGCATAATTTATATTCTCCCAGTTACTAGCTATATACACAATATGTTACTAGTTAATGATTATGATGATTACCCGAATTTCTCTCCATTCAACAAGCAAGTTTTCGAAAGGGTATTTGTTGTTTTGGTATACAACACTATCAGTTATAGCTACCATGCATTGATGGTTATGGCTATGCATCAATGTCTCACTTCTTAAAATGCACGTCATACTGTATTATCATGCGATTTGAAACTAAGTCCAATGGTGATTGGTGAACTTAACTTTATTAAGTATGTAATGTTTCATTACATGATCATGTATTGTATGACCAACTAAATTTGGGACTTGTTGCCAGTTTGTAGTAAGCTTCTTGAAATAATAAAAAAAAATAATATTAATGTCATGTTGTTGTTTCATACGATCATCTTCGATTCACAAATTTTCCATAGGCTTAGCATGTAACATTATGATTATGGTGCTATTCTATGCCAAGCTATGCTATAGCTATGCACTTGCAATTGCAAACCTGACACATATCCTCTAGCAGAAGCGATCATATTAATTATTTTGGCAACATATTTAGTGCAATAGCAGGGATCCCCCAGTACTGAAGACACCCGGCCACCCCCTAGGCTAGCTAGTGAAATGGGGATCAGTTAGTACCTATAATTTTAGCAGCCATTTGGGGAGGGCCGGATCATGGTCTGGTCACAGTGAAGGGCAGGTGCCAATATAGGCTCTCCTATACCGGTAACTTAGTAGCTAAATTTTGGCCTAACATTACAAAGGCTAGCCTACATGTGAAGCCCAAGAAGACGCAATGTGGCCCATGGAAGAGAGGCAATACACCAAATGCTTGCACGAAGTAACAAGCAGCACTGATGAGGTTAATATTCAATGCTGGTTGGAAGCTGCTCTGACCCAATTTTGTGCCCATAATTCTCTATTCTTCTCCTAGATCAGTCTTTAAACTACTGCCACTGGCTCGTCAGAATTCAGTGAGGGGGGGGGGGGCTGTGTCTAGGGTCGAGGCAAACACGCCGTGGGCGTGGTCATTCCACTATTCCATTCCATTCCATTTCATTCCACCGTTCCATTCCACTGAATAAAGATACCCGTCTATCTTCATCCTCAACTGCAACAAACTGAAACCTGAACGGAAAAGCCGCATCACCCATCCTAGCTGAACTGGAATCCAGAGTTAAACTTATAATTAGTGACTTAAAAGCAAAGCAAGTCATTGAAGCAGTACGTAGATCTACCATCACAACAATTAATTTGAAGTCAAGTTTATCATCAGAGTCCTTTATTCATCAGCTACAGTGTAACTGATCACCTAGGTCATTAACTTTTCTCAATTTCATGAGTGTATAGCTAGCTATATATCATGTAATGTAATTTAATCATTAATGATGATTTTGTCCAATCAATTTAAAAATAAGGCTGTGTCTACCGTACCGGCACCGGCACTGAAAATTTAGCGCTTCGAGTACCAGCAAAGTAGCCCACCAAAAAACTTTCGAAAGTGGAAGTTACACACTAAGTAGACACTAAGTAGTTATACACTAAGAAGAAAAAAAAAACAACAAATAATCTAATTCATGGGGGATTTGGGAGCACTTGCGGACATAATTTTCATAATATTATGGGCACGCAGAATGGGTCAAAGTATAACAGGTTTGACCGGATGGAATTTTGATTCACACCTTAGAATTAAAGTTATGGCTCTTTGAAGTTCCCGTATGTTTGTATAGGAAGCCATGCATTTGCAATGTTTGCCCATAAAAATATTACGGGTGCGCGCGGTACGTTGACGACCCTTTACCGAACATTGTTTATATTGCTCCTATGGCTCTCTACTCAGAATTTTCTTGCATTATAAATTTCTGCTAAGAGTTGGCATTTTACAGCTATTCTATGCATTCCATCAGTACTTTGTGGTGTTTTCCGGACAACTGTTTTTTTCTGCTTAGTGTGTGGTCTCCTTGATTACACAATTACACAACAAGTAGGAAAAAAAGCAAACTTAAATAATTAAATAATTAAATAATCTAATTCATGGAGGGTTTGGGAGCACTTGGGGGGACAATTTTTACATGGGCACGCAGAATGGGTCGAAACTAGATTTGACCAGACAGATTTTTGATTCACACCTTACAATTAAAGTTATGGCCCTTTGAAATTTCCCCATATGTTTGTATTGGAAGCCATGCATTAATTTTGCAACGTTTCCACCCACGCACTACGTGAGGGGTGGGGCTACGCGCGCACATAGACTTGACGACCTTTACCCAATTTGGCCAAAATTGGAATATAGGCAGCCTGCTTGCATTGTATGGCTCTACTAAGCATCCAGCTCAACTACGTCGTGGTTTCCAGACAATTTTTTTCTGCTTGTTGTGTGGTCTCCTTGTTATACACTAAGTATAAAAAAACAAAATAACTTTAATAATCTAATTCATGGGGGATTTGGGAGCACTTGTGGACATAATTTTACATAGGCATGCAGAATGGGTCAAAGTAACAGGTTTGAACAAAAAGTTAAATAATTAAATAATTAATAATCTAATTCATGGGGGGTTTGGGAGCACTTGGGGACATAATTAATTTTTTGCACCGGCACGCAGAATGGGTCGAAATTAGGGATTTGACCTGAAAGAATTTTGATTCACGCCTTAGAATTAAAGTTACGGTCATAAAAAACTAGAGCTCTGTAGAGCACATACCCCGCGCGCACATTGTGCAATCTATAGATTTACTTTCGGTGCATGGCTATAATAAACTTCAGAGAAATAGAAATGCTGCTTAGCCTACTGGGGGTTCCGGTGACACTTGATAAAGCACTCTCTGCACCCAGACCTAGCCCAAACTAGGAATGTATGAATTTCTACGTATATTTGTTGTAACAATAGTAGTATACCTGTCTTACATTATGATTGGTTACAGATTTCAGTCACTGTAGACATCACGAGCATTATTTAGGACATCGACGATCTTTACCAGTCATGTTAGTTGTGCGCATGAGCAGAAAGCACAATTGGTATGCATATGCATTGATTGGCACTGTCCATAGGCGTGGCTACGGTGGCCAACAAAAAGGCACTATTTGTGACGTTCGTGGACCGTATCCATCGATTTGACGCACACTGAAGCCAGTTTTTCGCCGAACTCGATTGATTCGTTGTGATTACGAGTCGCTTAGACGCCTATATCTCGAGATATGGCGATTTTTGTGCTAACGACAACGACAACGACGACACGACCGATTACTTTATCCCCTTGCGCATGCGCGCGGGGTAATTACGGGCGTGCGGGGTACGTTGACGACCCTTTACCGAATATAATATTGTGTATATGGCTATTAGCTTGCATTGTATGGCTCTACTATACATCCAGCTCGACTGTGTGGTGGTTTTTGGACCATTTTTTCCCTGGTCCCCTTAAAGAAAAAAAATCCAAAGATCAAGCGGGATTCGAATCCATGACCACCGCTCCACCAGCATCAGCCCTAGTCCGCTCAGCCAACCCAGCTCGACAATGCTGGAGGTCGTTTTTTGCCACCTTTATACACCTTGTCACTATAATACTAACCCTTAAGGTACCATTTAATTGCGTGGGCGTGAGCGTCAGGAATGGCTAATTCAATTAGCGAATCGTGAAGGGGCGTGGCCGAAGAGGCCATACGAGTGCTTTTGGTCGAAGGTGGGCGTGTCCAGAATCGGCCAGGGATGATTATGCGCGTGTAATTAGCGACCGGAAGTGGCCCCTGAAGAAAAGGCCGGTAATTGCCCACATCAAAGCAAGATCAAAGCATTCTTTCTTAACTATTAACCGCAACGACAAAAAAAAAAAAAAAAAAAAAAAAAAAAAAGCTTATTAGGCCTAATTAAGCTAGTGGGCGTGTTCCTGGCACTGTGTGGAGTGTGTGCGTGTGCGTTAATGCAGGTTTTATTGCTTCCGATTGGGCGTGGCTTCACGGGCCAGTGCTTGGACATCGGCGCCTGGGACTTGGCCTCGGCGATAGGTGGGCGTGTCCCGGAAGCGGTGGTGACCTTTGAACCCCGCGAGGAGGCTTTGGGGGCGTGGCAGGAGGTCAAAGGTGAGGCCATGTCTGTTAATGAGGCACTGTACGGCGGTGCGATCGAGGGGCCTGTACGGCTGGACGGAAGCTGACGATGGTTTGAAGCGGATGTGGTTGCGATGACGTGTTGTTACTCCGCCCACACAGGAAATGAGGTGAGCTCTTGCGTGGGCGGTGTGGCAGAACGGCCTCCAAGTGTTTGTGCGTGTTTTGGCCTTGAGGAAGCTGTGTGTTTTAATTGGGATTGATTGTGGGCTTCCGGTGGACATCCGGTGGTTAGTAGGCACTTGATTGAGAATGGTGGTCCTTGGGGAACAGGGTGGGGCTGTTTTGGGCGTGGCCTGGCCCCTCCCTTCCGGCTCGGCTTCCGGTCCATGGAGGATATTAAATGAACACTTCCGGCTCTAGCAGCCACACCCCTGAGACCTGTGCAATTGAAAGGGCGTGGTTACACAACATGCACCTCACTAATGACTTTGATGTGGTTTAGGTGTCATATCCCCCACCTCACGCCCACGCAATTTAATGGTACCTTAAATTCACATAGCCTAAACCCAAACCCCTCGTCACTAACCCATTACTGAAACCCAACCCCCCCCCTTACTAACCTCACTAGCCGGGGGACCCCCACGCCAAATTTCACTAGGGGTCCCTATACTCCTTGTGTTTTGGGCACTCAGGGGTCCATATTTCACTTAGCTATAGGGGAATAGGCAACCCCATCCCCATATCACTAGTGACCATGATGGGGTTGGGGGTGCCCAAAAACTGGGGGTCCCCATATTCCCTGCTACATCAGTACTCCAAGCACTAAATCTTGGGTACCGGTGCCGGTACGATAGACACAGCGTAAAAGGAAAGTCGACAATAATATTGTGAACATGTAGACCTGCATGGAATCCGAATGTGTGTGGGGAGCATTGTTTGTAGCTAGTACTAAAGCCATACAAATCAAAGAATGCCGACAACAGTTAAAATCGCTTATACCACACAACTGCCTTCCCGCAGAACGAGCCGCAGTGGATTTCAGTTGCGTTCGAATTTTCCGTGGCGTATGCTGCGTGCGCCACGGAGCGTGACCCGACGCCCACGTGTAGCTATATTATAGCAAAACAGTGCAGTACGTGCTTGATAAGGATGCTCAAAGGATGGCTACTGGAGAATTGGAGTATGTGTCTGAATAGGAAGGAATAGCTACAGAGGGTAGTGACAGTCTGACAGATGATATCGCTGCTCTACGTACCACACGATATGACTTCAGAGTCGTATGGGAATTGCTACCCTCCTGGCTTAGCTCTCCCAAGCCCCTAGCTACTGTGACTCTATTTATTGCACTCGATTTTATGGGTTTCAACCGTTTGGTGCTTCGATTGGTCATGGTCCTCAGCGATCTCAGCCTGGCCCATCTCAACCTCCTGTGGAGGTAGACGTAAGTAAAGTCAGGCTCTTTAGTGTGCATTAAATAGAATAATTACACACGTGTTTAAGTACATGTGATCGTGACAGGTGGTTGATCTACTGTCACCGAGCCAAATGAGTGTAGATCAGGAAACTGGATGCTAGTTTGGCTTTGAATTCTGAGATAACCTTATGATTCCTTTAATATTGTGCTCATTTCATCATAGTATTTAGTATAGTGTACATCAAGTAATTCAACCAAGGTGACTGTAGCTAACTCCGTCCCAATCACCCACTATGACTTACACAGTCAAGCTTATCAACCAAGCAAAAAAAGTCTGAATACACTGTGCTGAAGCTTGTTACTACTCATTTCAGTTCCGTTGAGGGTTTGAAGCAAAAATTACGCCAGCTACACCCACATGTAAGGAAAAATTTTGGATACATTACTCCAGGACATGGACTCAAAGGGAAATTAAATTCAATCACAACTGAACAAGATCTGGTGGAAATGTACTATAAAACAGCATAAACGACCAGCCACTAGAGTGGCCACTAGTACATCATCAAAGCACACACCAGCTGCTAAGCGCCCTACTTGTGAGTCAACCATTGATGCTGTTCAACAACTCGTGGAGGAACTTAAAGAAAAGCATGGTTCAAAATACGCTGTTGAACGCTTAAATGCGTGGGCCCACATGATTAATATGGGCAAGCACAGCTCAAAGGATGATCCACCCGATCTACCCTTTTTCGGAAAAAAGCAAAAGCTGTGGAGTCAGTATCAGTGACACCATCAACTTCTGTTGCTGCTGACAGCCCTAGCAAGCGGGTTGGGGTGCGCACTCAATGCATTGATCAGCTAACAAAGTGGCACGATCTGTTGAAAATTAGCGGTGCGATTTCTCCGAGCCAATATGAAGAATTAAAGGATATGTCACTGGATCCCAGAAAGGAATAAAGCCATTCAATGGCATGCAAGGTACAAATTAATTAAAATCTCCAAACAATCAATATGTACAAGGTGCAAATTCAAATCTTCAAACAATCAATACATACAAGATACAAATTCAAATCTCCACAATTGATACTTAGAGTACATGTAAATACATTTGGAATACTGACATTGTGTTTGTGTACATGTATTAATTGTGTTTTTGACTGCATTATAGTACATATCCCGAGTGTGTAATCCATGATTGGCACTGGGTTGCAGTAATTGAATCAAATCCAGCTTGGATAACGTCAGTAAGGCTGACTCCACACTGCAGTAGGGTATCATGCTTTTTCAGGTAGCCCTTTATGTAACTGAATGCTTCTTCAGCAGGGTTGAGATGAAGGCTATACGGTGGCAGGAAGAATAGAAGTATCCCAGACTGTTGGATTAGATCAACAACTTCGTGGACATGATGCACTGAGCAGTTGTCCATCACTAGAATTGAGTTGGGATTTTGACCATCATATGGCATCATATTGGGGATGAGACTACCTCGAAGAAAGTCAAAAATTTTTTCACCATTCACAGACCCTGATACTATATCTACTGCAATGATTCCTTCTGCTGATAATGCTGCAATTGCATTCACTCTTTGTCCTCTAGCTAACAACCTGTGCGACACTGGTGTTGTGCCTCGGATAGCATATCCATACTTCCTTACGTGATCACGTTTATCACTACCTGTCTCATCCACCCAAACAAATTGATTCCTAGAAGAGACAGAGCACTGGGCCATAAAGGCACCACAAAGTGCGTTGCATCTTTGTAATGCAACCTGCCTGATACGCTTCCTTGTTATTCCATAGCATCTCATTATTCTGCATACGGTTGATGGTGAAACTGTTGTGCTTGTGAGATCAGCTACTTTCTGGCACAGCTCTTCAAGATAGATGCTTGGTTCATTTAAGATGATACCAATTAATATTAACTCACTATGCTCGTCTAAAGCTCTCAAATCTGGTCTTGAATCATGTCTAATAGCTTGTATTTCACCTGTAGATTCAAATTGCAGTTTGATGCAGAGGCTATCTTCAAGGAGAACCTGTTTCAGGCAGTGGACTGGAAGAAGACGATCAACCTCCAGGCTAAGAAAGTCGTCAGAAAGATCTTCCACAATGCTGATGTTAATGCACTACAATGTAGGTTATATCAATTGTGTATCCTACAATAAATATACATATACATGCATCTGTGTATGATGGTACATGTACACTTTTTGTACTGTGGTAAGATGCGTGTACATCTCTCCCCCCCCCCCCCCTCTCTCTCTCTCTCTGTCTCTCTCTCTCTCTCTCTCTCTCTCTCTCTCTCTCTCTCTCTCTCTCTCTCTCTCTCTCTCTCTCTCTCGTGTTCTTTCTACACCTTTCCATACGCCTCTCCCACCCACCATCCTCTTTAGTGGATGAAGATGAGTCGATGTTGGTTCCCCGCCACCTGTTGGTGTTGCTCAATCCAGCTAGTAGGGCCAGGGAAGACGGTTAGTGATTTCAAACAGCACATCCAGCCTCTCTTTGACCTGGCAGAGATCAACTACAACTTGATAATCACAGGCACATGTACGATACTAGTGTCTTTTTAGTTAATTACTAGTGTACACACGCTGCATGTGCATCCTCCTGTTGCTCGTAAACTTCAAGCAAATGCTTTCACTCTCTGCTGAGCTCGAGATCCATGACATGGCTAAATGGTTACCAACAGCTTCAACAGCATACACTTAAATCTACGGTACCAGTTCTCCATACAGTAAAAGCATAAAGCTAGTCAAAGTAATCATACCCAGAAAGTGACCACATGCATGTGTGGGTACATGTATCATTGTATGTGCTCTAGAGAATTCTAGTTCGAATGATGTATTTACTGTTGCTCTTTAAGTAGTCAATAGTAGACATCGTATTATCCAGGAGTCACATGACTGTTTAGCATGTGACAGCTTATGAAAAAATTGGTGCCTACTGAATACGCAACTCGTGATAATGCAACTACTTCATCCAAGTGTACATTTTGGCTACTTGGCTAAAGGAGAAGGGAGAAATAATTACCATAAAATAATTATGAATAGTTTGTGTCCAAAAATTTTTAATATTTTGTGTGATAAATTTTCGCATTGAATAATTTTCATACAAACGACCCTGTACCGCATTATCATTAATATTGCACATAATAACTAGAGCTCTGTAGAGCACATACCCCGCGCGCTCTGTAGCCACTGTAGTGTATGTAGTTATAGTACTGCAACACTCTGCGGTAGAGCTGTTTTATTAGCTGACGACCCTTTCCAACTCTAAGCTTGAGCATGCGCAGTTGCAGCAGCATGCTAAAGGAGTGGGTGTGGTCAATAAACCACAGGTATGCTGTACAGAAAATGCACGATTTGTAGCACTAGTAAGCCTTTTTGAGCAATTTGAAGCCCGTACAAACCAGTTTTTCATCGATATCTACCGATTGATTGTGCTTACAGCACGCACAGACGCCTAGAACTCGAGATATGGCGATTTTCGTGGCGATTTTCGTGCCGACGACGACAACAACGACAGACGGACAAACCGATTGCTTTACCCCTTGCGCATGCGCGCGGGGTAATTATATTTTCACATGTTTAATTTTTGCATAAACCAAGTCTGTCCGAAATTTTTAACAATGAAGTATTCACTCTTTACTGTATTGTGCACTTATCCCACTCTTATCTTGATGCTACAAGTTTCCCATGTAGTGCTTTGATACTATTAATACATGTGTATTCTAAATTTAGCATAATATACACATGCACATTGTTACGTTCTATCATGTCATAGTATAATATTATGGTGTGTTGTTTGTAGTGTACACTTACACATGTAGCTACAGACATATTGTTGTGTATGCGTTGCTCTCAAAGCCACCCCCATTCCATATCACAGCCTGATTGTGATGGTGGGAATATTCTGCAATTGCTCAGTATTGGCATAGTAGTACAGACTTTCTCTTCGCCCACGCCGTACGTTCGTAGCAACTGGGTGCATCCATGGCCTCATGTAATGATACAGACTATAGAAATGACCGTCTGAAAATATTTTTCATTAGGCCATAGTAATAAAATTACTGGTTTCTCAGACCCGCCCGCTTCCTCTTTTTGACTTTCAGCTCACTTTTTTATTTTTAGGTCAAAGATTAAAGGTGAAGCTGATCACATGATTGCACCTTTGACCTCGTGTGTGTGAGTGCGAGAAGTAGCTAATAATTGCTAGCTGCTAGTCCAGTTGTTAGCTAGCTACGATGTTTGTACCGGTGACAGACTAAAAGGAGTGTCCATAAGGTTCCAGAGAAAGTAATTTTGATTGATATTCACAGTGTGGTAAGGCTATGATAGGATCATGAACCTTTTTGTGCATGCAGTTGATGAAATTCATTGATCCTTTGGCACAAAAAAATAAAAAAAATCGTCGCCCTCCCGCATGCTGCGAAAGCTTCTATGTGTCTGAGAAACCAGTTATTTTATTACCATGGCCTTATATAGTTATACATATGTACATATCATACATGTAAATTACAGGGTTTCATCTAGCAACAAAAATTTGGGAAGTGTGATAAATAAGTGGGCGTATTAAATTTTAGCACGCAAAGTTCCTTGAGATGTATTTTTAGGAGGATTTTTTTAATTTAAGTGGTTTGATTTGGTGACTTATTTCATATTAATTTTTACGTCACAATTACCTCATTGGTCAGCCGAATTGTTTTTTTCTGATTGGGACTTCGGGATGTAATGATGCTTAATTTAATGAACACCATTGGTGCTAAACCCTCGGCGCTGTGAGATTTAGTGCAGTAGTGACTAGCCTAGTCTATATTGCAAGCTAAGCCTGCAACACTCTGTTGCTGTTAGCAGTGTTGTAGAGAGAAACTATGACCACAAGAATGCATTACGGATTGCAAGGTATTACGCAATAGTACCACGTGCATGCCAGATCAGCAGATCTAGTAAAGCCAAGAAGCGTAGTTGACAGCCTACTGTGACTAGTGATGAGTCAGTCGAGTTATAAGAACTATCGCTTGAGCTACACACTAATCTTCTTGAAATGAAGCGGTTACTATCTCTTTCATCGAGCAAAAACTCGACAAGAAGCGAAGAAGGCCGTGGTGGTCAGAAAATGTCGCCAGAACTTTTGAACAAAGCATTTTCAACGAAATCCACACAATGCATATATTGTATCTATGACGAAAAGCCTAATGACACCTTGTTTTCAACGTATAAAACAGGTATGTAGCAGCTAGCGTGGTAACAGACACACACACTCACTCACTTACACACAGAACGACTACCGTAACCCTCGTGCATGCGCCGAGGGTTAATTAAAGTCAAATTCTTTGGGGGGGGGGGGAACTATCCCTCCAAACTCCCTAGCTTCCTCCCCCCCCCCCCCCCCCCCCCCCCCCCCCCCGACTGGATGAAACTCTGATGTATAATGGAAGAGCATTTAAGTGCATCAGGATAATGTATACTAATTTGATGAACCCCCACCTGGTTGCTGTCACATGTAGTTAGTCAGATTGAGTGTCACACATGCGTATATCTGTTTCTGGTGCAGAGCGTCAGAACCATGCTAGGGAGATCATGAGGAGCTTTGATGTGACAACAATCCACGGCATTGTCATTTCATCGGGAGATGGACTACTCTACGAGGTCAGTTGGGAGAGAGGATATGCATGTTGAATGCCTATGGTGTACATGTACAGGTATATGAAAGTGCATGTGTGTATACTCTATACCGTATCCTACAGAGGACGAACCTCCACTTTTTCAGCAGTAGACATGGCCCAGCCTGAGAAGGGATTATTTTCGAATCTGCTTATGATATATCCCCCACCCCCAATGAGTAGCAACACTTGTCAATCCCTAGACGTTCATTCATGGCATGAATGTACATGTATGTACGTACATGTACATGTATATGTAGGTTGTGAATGGCCTTATGGAGCGTGAGGACTGGGAGAGAGCCATCAAGGTGCCCATTGGCATGCTACCAACTGGGTCTGGCAACGCTCTGGTGGCTTCAACACTTCACGAGTCTGAGTAAGTTAACTGTATGTGTATAGTAGTAGTGTATTATACTGTAGGCATGTGTCAGTGTGAGTGCTGTATACCAGTACCTAGAAAGATACTATGTACAGTACTATGGCATCTTACTAGGTTCTCTGAAATATTCTACATGTATGCATAGTACAATATCATTTATTTCCCTCCAGTGAGGAGTTCAGTCTGTTGAATGCTGCCTTCCAGATCATCCGTGGTGGTGTGATCCCCCTCGACATAGCCACGGTACAGACTGGGGACGGGGGGAAGTGCTACATGTCCCTGCTGGCCAACTGGGGGTTGGTGGCTGATGTCGACATTGAGTCAGAGAAATTCAGGAAGATTGGCGAAACAAGATTTATTTTAGGTATGAAGCCTTGGCCAGATGCCTACTAGTAGTACATGTATACATGACATTGTGTATTAATTATTATTATAAGCAGAATAGCAAAAAATTTAATAGACGCAAGTTGTTAGGTGCACTCCATATCTGCCCATCATAATAATTATGTAATAATTATGTAATTACATAATTATTATAATCATACATGGTGTACATGTATGTGTATGGATGGGACACTACTGATGTAAAGTGTGTACTATGTTCTCATAGGTGCTCTGAATTGCATTATCAAGCGGCGATTGTACAGAGGGAAGCTCAGTTTCCTCCCGTGTGAACCTGAGTCCACTGAGCAATCAACTACCCAAACAAATGACAACACTGACTCTCTAGAACAGACAAACGACAGCACTGACCCTCAAGAACAGACGGACAGGTCAGAGCAGGAACCCTCGGATAAACCTCAAGAAGAACAGTCGGAGACCTCAGAGGAAAGAAAGGTTGACGTAACCATTGACATTGAGGAGGAAAGGGAAGAGGTGGAAGAGGGCGGTACTAACAGGGACACAACAGAACAGACAGGCACAGGTGAAGAGCAAGCAGACGACCCAGAGACATCATTACCTGCTAGTGCACAAGCAGAAGCACAATTGCAAGCAACCACTAACCCACAGTCAGAACAGTCCACTGCTGATTCAGCACCGTCAGCACAAGATGATACACAACCAACGCAGCAGAAAGATTTTTCGCAGTTTGGCCCCAAAACTGATCTCCTTCCCTCTCTCTCAGGACCCATCCCTGAGAACTGGGAGACCATTGAGAGAGATTTCATGGCAGTCACACTACTCATGATACCACATATGGCTCACAATTTCTTTGGTGACCCAGCAGTCTCAATAGGAACTGGAAAGATTCGAGTGGTTATTATCGATGGGCAGATTAGCAGACTCGGAATGTTTGGCTTACTGACAAAGGCTGACACTGGAGATCATTTGGAAATGAACGGTGTTCTTCGTAAGGATGTGATGGCATTTCGCTTTGAGCCACACACCGCACCAGGAATGCTGACCATCGATGGGGAGGAGGTGTACTATGGACCTCTGCAGTGTCAGATACACCCCACACTAGCTAGAGTCATGTGTAGGAAGAGGAGAGTATAATGATTGTTGCGTTCTCTGCGCAAAACCGTGAGTTCGAGATAAAAACTTTTTATTGAGACTCAACTGAATATGCATACACACACTGAACTAATACAAAAACAATACATACAACATTACAATACAAGACAATAGAACAATGGAGCCTGCTGCGCAGGGCGCTCTCTAAATAAGGGAATAACAAAATTAATAATACAGGAAGGGAATATTATAACAGAAATTAAACAGGAAGTAAACATGAAAAATACAACAATTCCTCCCTCTTAAGTTTACAAAACCAAAAACAGTGCATGACACAAAACTCAACTAAATAAACATTCAAAAAGTTCAATGACCATATCGATCTGGATGGTGTCTCACACGTGTAGATCGTCTCAGTTCAGGAGGATTCGAACTCGGCTCAACAGTTTCATCCTCAGGTGTAGCAGTAGTTGGTTCCTGAGGTGTTTCAACCTCCTCCATAGCTGGTTCGTTAGAGTTAGCATTCTCTGAATTGTCAGAGTCAGCTGGTGAGGGATTATCTGAATTAGCTGAAGTATCTGAGTGGGGAATCCTAGCATCAAAATCATCAATGTCCGAATCAGCTTCTTCATTAACATCCCCAGCATTCTGTACAACTCGTATTCGAGACCTTAACTGGTCGGCATGCTTCCGAACTCTCCGTCCATTAGTTAACTTGACTTCATACATGGCTGAACCAATGTTGCTTACGATTTCTCCAGGTAGCCACAGGACTCCCGGACCATAATTCTTGGCATAGACTAAATCTCCAATGGAAAAGTCTCTGGGTCTAGCACCTTTGTCGTGTGCTCTCGTCTGTTGATCCTGTGCATGCCGCACTTTCTTTCCAAGATTGGGACGGAGATTGTCCATAGCTGTATGCATACGGCGACCAAACATTAGCTCTCCAGGGGATACACCAGTACTCCCATGAGGTGTCACTCGATACGCAAATAGAAATCGCGACACTTTGGTCTCGATCGATCCTGTTTTCAGCTTCTTTAAGCCGCTTTTGAGGGTCTGTACGGCGCGCTCCACTACCCCATTCGAAGCAGGGTGGTAGGGTGGAGTGCGAACATGTTTCACGCCATTTGATTTCAGAAAAGCTTCAAATTCCTCACTCGTAAAATTAGTAGCGTTGTCCGAAACGACGACGTCGGGCAAGCCATACGTGGAGAACGATTTTCTCAAAAGTTCAATCGTGACGGTGGACGTGGAGGTCGTAGTTACATGCACGTCTAGCCATTTCGTGTAGGCATCGATCACTAGCAAAAACATTTTGCCCATGAATGGGCCGGCATAATCGATATGCACTCTCGACCATGGCTTACTAGGCCAGGACCACGGATGTAATGGAACATTTGGTGGTGTTTTCTGGTTAACCTGACATGCTTCACACGATTTAACACACAATTCCATCTCTTTGTCTATTCCCGGCCACCACACATAACACCTAGCCAGACCCTTCATTCTAGTAATCCCGGGGTGGGCTTGGTGAAGCATTGCTATTACTCGTTTCCTCCCTTTCTCAGGTACCACAACCCTACTCCCCCACAACAAACATCCATCTTCCACACTTAACTCACTTTTTCGATTGACATAGGCACGTAACTTTTCATCGCTCGGGGAGTTTTCAGGCCATCCTGTCAGAATCCATTCCTTCACCTTGGCTAAAATTGGATCCTGGTTTGTCCAGAGACGTATCTGGGAACTAGTGACAGGAGATGTGTCGAGGTACTCCATCAAGTGTACCACCTCAGCAGGCTTTGGTGGCTCGGCTCTGGTCACTGGCAATGGTAGCCTACTCACAGCATCAGCAGTAGTGTTCTCGCTACCTTTCTGGAAACGAATAACGTAACTATAGGCCCCTAGAGTGAGGGCCCATCTCTGAATCCTGCCAGAGGCCATAGCTGGAATAGACCTTTTTTCGTTGAAGATATACATGAGAGGTTTGTGATCCGTTTTTAGTTCAAACTTGCGACCGTAGATGTACTGATGGAACTTGCGAACACCGAAGATTATCGCTAACGCTTCTTTTTCGAGTTGCGAGTACTTCTTTTCGGTTTCGGTGAGGGTACGTGATGCAAACGAGATCGGACGTTCATCGCCATTAGGCATTAGATGCGACAGTACAGCTCCCACACCGTAAGGGGATGCATCGCACGACAAGATTAAGGGCAGTGCATCATCGAAATGCACTAGCACCCTAGACGACAGTAGGAGGCTCTTCACTTTGTCGAATGCCTTACTCTGGTTTCGACCCCAACTCCATTTCTGGCGTTTCCGTAACAACGCATAGAGAGGTGAGAGAATAGTTGCGAGGTTCGGTAGGAATTTAGAATAGTAATTGACTAAGCCCAAAAATGAGCGCAATTCGGCAACGTTCTTAGGTGCCGGAGCATTGACAATTGCTTCCACTTTCGAGTCGGCCGTTCGGAGGCCTTCTGCGCTAATTGTGTGGCCAAGATACTCCACCGAGGGAAGTAGATACGCACATTTCTCCTTTTTCAACCTCATTCCTGCCTCCTGTAGTCTTCGCAACACTTCCGCGAGGTGTTCGAGATGTTCCTGATCGGTTCGTCCAGTTATCAAAATATCGTCGATGTATATACACACTCCTGGTATTCCTTGTAGCAAGGTCTCCATAATCCGTTGAAAGATGGAGGGGGCAGAAGATACCCCAAAAGGTAACCTGTTGTACCGAAATAGCCCCTTGTGAGTATTGATTGTCACATATTGGCGAGAAGCTTCGTCCAGTGGGACTTGCTGATATGCATGCGATAAGTCCAGTTTCGTGTACTTCTTCCCACCAGATAGAGATGCAAAGAGGTCATCAATTCGTGGTATCGGGTACTGGTCGACTTTAGCTGCTTGGTTGACGGTTACTTTGTAATCTCCGCAGATGCGGATGCTCCCATCTGACTTGACGACGGGCACGATTGGTGCAGCCCAATCTGCGAACTGTACTGGCTCGATCACACCCTGCTGCTCAAGACGCTCCAGCTCCTTCTCAACCTTCGATTTTAGGGTGTAGGGTAGAGGTCGAGCCTTGAAAAATCGAGGTGTGGCTGACTGATCGACATGAATAGCTGCCGTAACTCCCTGCACTGTCCCTAGTCCTCCTGCGAACACGTCACTATAGGAGTCCAGCACGTCAAATAGTGATTTGCAGGTGTGAATAGTGAAGATTTCCTTCCAGTTTAGCGGTAACGATGATAGCCAGTTTCGCCCTAGCAAGGTAGGTCCAGTGCCTCCTGTTACAATGAGTGGGAGCATGACCTCTTGGCCATTGTGTTCTGCACGTACGTTCACAGCACCTACTACGGGAATCGGGTCTCCGGTGTAGGTAAATAACTTCGCATGTGACTGATTCAGGACAGTTCCTCTGTCTCGTAGTGCCTCAAAACTCTTCTCACTCATAATAGAGACAGACGCACCGGTGTCGATTTCCATGGCTGTCATGATTCCATTCAATTTGACACCTACGATGAGTGGCTTGGTTGCTTTACTGCTAATGCTGTACATGGTGTACTCTTCCTCACTCGATGAGTCGGCCACTACTTGGTGCGTTTGTTCCGACTGCGTTTGCGAATCCTTCTTTTTCTTACGACACACTGAGGCCAGGTGCCCTTTCTTCCGGCAATAGTGGCACTCGTAGTCCTTGTACTTGCATTTCGACGCTTCGTGTTTTCCCCCACAGCGATAACACGTAGTGCTCCTACTCCCAGACTGGGGTGTTCGGTGCCGCATCGGCCCTTTTCCAGGTCTAGCCCTACTGACTCTCGACTGGTCAGTGGACTTCTCCAGATGAGCAATTGTTCCCTCCTTGTGACTGTTTTGGCTCACTGGGGGTACCGTTGCTCCACTCTCGTCGTTCTCGGCCTGCAGCCTCTTGGAGTCCTTGTCAGCAGTCTCCGCCGCGAGAGCCATGTCCCTCGCTTCCGTGTACGTCAGTTTGGTCTCTCGTAAGTACCTGTTTTGCACTCGCTTATCTGCAATACCACATACCAATCGATCTCGCAACATGTCATTCAAGATATCACCATACTCACAGTACTCAGCTATCTTGCGTAGAGCTGCCACGTACTCGGCTACCGTCTCGCCGGGTCGCTGCTTCCTCGTATTAAATTCATATCTCTTAATGATAGCTGAAGGCTTCGGATTGAAGTGGGTTTTAACCTTCTCCACAAGTTCTTCGAAGGTGTGGTCCGTCGGTTTACCCGGTAGACTCAGAGTCTTGATCAGGCGGTAGGTTGTGGGACCAACTGCGTTCAACAGAATAGCTCTCCTCTTAGCCACGTCTGTTATATCGTTAGCCACAAAATAACTATCGAGACGCTCGGCATACTCGATCCAGTCCTCTTGCGAGCCGTCAAAGGGTGACACCGTTCCATGCAATCCACTGGGTACAGCGACAGTCACCGTTGTAGTTGTAGGGGTCCCAACTGCAGCAGCTACGCCGCCACTGTCGCCACCTTCGCCATCGGACATCGTGTATCAACGTTCAGTCTGACTGCAGGATCCCGTCCTCGTCGCCAATTTGTTGCGTTCTCTGCGCAAAACCGTGAGTTCGAGATAAAAACTTTTTATTGAGACTCAACTGAATATGCATACACACACTGAACTAATACAAAAACAATACATACAACATTACAATACAAGACAATAGAACAATGGAGCCTGCTGCGCAGGGCGCTCTCTAAATAAGGGAATAACAAAATTAATAATACAGGAAGGGAATATTATAACAGAAATTAAACAGGAAGTAAACATGAAAAATACAACAATGATTACTAATCAAGTTTTCCAAATTATAAAAAGTGTTAATCTTAAAAACAACTAATTAATTTTTGTCACTACTGTTGGATCCTTTCACAAGTTCAATTAAAATGTTTCAGGTCCAAATAGGTAACATTCTGTGGTTATAATTATTGGATTTTAATGAATCCTAATCGATTCATCAATTATCATTATATACCTGACTGACTGGTATCTCAGTATTCGGTAATTGCTTCAGGGATTTCTGCGTAGATCTGTCCCTCATTACTTGCATCTGAAGTAAAAAAAAAAAATTAATTAAGCATGGTCATTATAGGCACATCAAATCAAAATTGGCTATGATGAGCATTGTCCCCAGCTATAAATTATAATATTATCCTATAATTGGCTCCTCAATTATTCAATGATGAAAACTGTGGCTGTCCCATGTAGAAAACAAACATTATTCCATTTTTAATTAGCTTAATTCAATTAGCTCTCCTAATACTACGCTTTGATATTTGAAGCCAGAAGTTGGCTCACTCTTAGCAGATAATATATTATTATATAGACTGAAGTTACTAGAGCCTAAATCTGAGCTTTCTGGGAGATTCCACAGCAGACAATCATGCATGTAAAGTAGAAATAATGGTAAAAATGTGATAGGAATGTTGGTTTTCTATAATATTATGGACTGCCACATCTTATTACATGACCATAATGAATTTATTTCATGTATTGAGTATTTTGCAAGTGTAGCACTACGATCACTATAATTATTATGGTATACCTATGCCAAGAGTATTCCTTGTTGCCATGGAGACTGAAGCACCAGCATTACAGTTGATCCTTTGTGATCTGGTAGATTTTATATCCACATAATATACCATGTTCTGTACGGATAGTGCACCACGCACATTCACTGCATGTTTCAATCTATATAGCTAAGTTTTATTTACCTCTATCTCCAAGTCAGTTTTGGGATCCAGAATCTCCGCGTATATTGGATCTGAATCTTGAGGATACTCAACTCTGCATCGATCATGACATTGTGCATGTACTGTTTAATACTAAAGGGGTAAAAATACTACAATGTCATAGTACACATACCGTGTTCCTTCAATGTTCGTGTTGTTTTCTAGTAATTTTGAAGGAATTAATGAATGTCAATAATAATAATTATTATTATTCTCTTCTCTGAATCAGCAAATCCTTACCATTTTGTTTGCGTATCCAGCTGAATACCACAGCAACTATTATGACTCCAGTGACTGTGGTAATAATTACCACTACTGGTACCACAACAAACAATACTGTACCAAGGGAGCTCTCAGGACCTACTGTACTGGAGTCATCACTGGAGCTCTCAGGACCTACTGTACCAGAGTCGTCACTGGAGTTCTCATGAGTTGGTGATGGGTTTTCTACTGTGGTTTGGTGAAACGTGACTGCGTGCACATGTCATAATAATAATAATAATAACCCTTTGATGGCATAAGTTTCATTGATTATTAGTTAACAGCTCTGGAGAGTGACTGACATAAATACACTATGTCATGATTGTGTGTACCTGTAGTTGGAGAGAGGTCATCAGATTCAGAGGTTCTGCACATAACGGTGGCTTCATCAGTTTCACATGTGCCATGAATAAGCTTAGCTATAATATGAAAGCTATAATTTTGGCCAGATTCTAATGAATCGGTGATCTCAATCTGAGTATCTTTAACATTATTCCTTGAGATAATGATCATCCCATCATGCTCTCTCGCTAGTGTGACATCGTGGACAACAGAACTCCTAACACAAGAGGTATTTCCATCAGTGACCACATCCCAAGATACTGACAGTCCTTGAGGCACATCCATGCATCTGAGGTTAACTGGTGCAGGCAACTTATCTGTAAAATAATTTAAATAACCATGAAATCATGTATAATACATGATTATTATTGTACATGTGGCTATATACTTACTGATGACACACAGTGAGGTATTACCAACACTGACTGGCATACGAATCCCAAACCTACACTCAATTTTGCTGCCATTTATTTCACTACTAGCAGTTCCCACAGCAGTGGAGTTCACCTGAATAAAATTTGCTACACGTAGGGCACTGATATTCATAAATATAAAAGGTCCACACTGGAATGGAGAAGCAGTTTGGGAGTTATGACTGACTTCACTTGAACAATTCACTGGAGGGCTGAATATCCACTTAGTAATTGCGGCACCAGAATTATTGCGACTACAGGTCAGAGAGATCTCATCACCAACACAGGCTGTAATTCTTCCATTAATTTGAGGAGGAAAGGATGTTAAAGAATTCGACGAGTGAATACCTGCAGACAATTGATTTAAATACAATTATAATTGTGAATGCATTAAGTAAAAATTAAAAAGTTCGTCACATTTTGATATAGGAAATGGCCTAAAATTAGCAATAAAACCATAATAATGATCCCCTCTATGAAAAGCCTAATTAAACGTTTAAATTTTTAAAAATCTCTGAAACACAATTTGCACCTATTCCCAGTTTTGGGGGGGGGGGGGGGGGGGGGGGGGGAAGAGGGTACATGTAATGGTATACAATGTCATGTAATTATTTCAGGAAATGATCCACAAAATTTAATTATAATACAATGTAGACCTTAAGTTTACATAAAAAATTTAGATTACCTGTAATCATTAGAAGTACTTCAATGATTATTAACACCTACAGTATAGATGTATAATAATATAGTTCACCATGATCAGTCATTTGCAAGATAAGTCAATTCCAGTACAGAAAGGAGTTATTAAATGAGGATGACAAAAAAATTTTAACTCTCCTTATAATATTATACATCTCAGAGTCTCTGATTAATAGCAGAAACAGTGGCTAATTTAATTGCTTGTCCTTGACCTCCTTTCATCATTAGGCTATACTCTACACTCATCTATAATAGCTTTTAGTATACAAACGAAGTGCACATGCATAATAATATTATGTATGTACACTGTGACACATTCATGCATATTATAATTATATATATAGGGATAGGTAAAATCATATATAGATATTAATAATTATATTATAGACTATGTAAACGGGATTGGAAACTGCTCACATGAGCAATAGAACGTGTACGCGCACTCTGTGTTACGGTTTGCATTCTTGGATAGACCCGTTGCTATGACAATTTGAGCAAAAAATGGCGACCGCAGTGCACTTATTGACTAATAGCAGCGAAATAACAGTGGTTTCGAACTTGAACAAGGCTTATCCCAGTGAAGAAGTCCCTACGTAGTCTATATGATCTGTGGTAAAATTATGCTAGCCTATAATTTTTGGCCTATATATAGATATAATACTATTCTCAAATTCTCAATACTCAAGAAGACTTAGTGTATACCTATATTATATAATTCCCAAAAATACGCGTGCGTCCATTTCAGTTATACATGTGCTTCCATGGATTCAACCCTTTGTCAGTCAATATCATGGGTTCCCTCTGTACAGCCACTTAGTTATGCCAGCATATATTTTTAAATATCTACTCCCTATCATATTAAAAGGTAATGACACAAACTTTGCAGACTATAATATTATTATGGTGCATAGTTTTGGCTTACAGATGGGGTATATAACCGTTGCACTGAATTGAGGGACTTGCTAGCGTTTGGGTAAATACATTATAATATTTAATTTTACATTCTCAGATAGCATGATTATTATAGCTATAGTAACTTACTGTATAGCAATTTTTTATGCATACAATCTGCTGGACACTAGATGAAAATAACCATGGATTTCATGCATAATAATAATATTTATAGGAAATGCATGTAGGATAGGGAAATTTTCTATAAATTTCATTTATTTTACATAAATTCTGCCCTATATATCCTCTGACAAACAAGTGTGCATGGGTCATGCTTTGGTAAGCACAACATAAGGAATCTTAGTTTTGGTCTGATGGGAGATGATCATTATCATCTTAAAGTTACTGCAAATATTGTTGTTTATCTCAGTGAGTATATTACAATTGTGCAGATAAACTAGCTGTCTGTCACGGTCCCAAATTTAAAGTGGCGGCTGCATGGGCTCTTAAATTTATTGGAATATAAATATTATGCACTAGATGATATAATATGCATAATATTATTA
The DNA here is from genome assembly GCA_963930775.1 of Cliona cf. orientalis. Classification (NCBI taxonomy): domain Eukaryota; kingdom Metazoa; phylum Porifera; class Demospongiae; order Clionaida; family Clionaidae; genus Cliona; species Cliona cf. orientalis. The sequence continues at coordinate 4,230,680 of OZ005695.1, forward strand.
TAGCACATAATACAGAACGAGTAGACTGCACTGTAAACTAAAGGGTATTATATCTGCTCAATTAATCATGCAGAATTAATAATATGGGTAGCTACCATTGCAAGTGAGTCTCTGTTGTATCACACCCCAGTCCAGCGTGGCATGGCATGCTCATTAAAGACTATAGCTAGCTACAATACTTCAAATAGATGATGTAGTGGCCCTGCGTAAACTGCACTAGCTGCAGCATGCAAAACTTAGTACCAGTAGAACCGAGCAGCTAGTAGCTAGTCATACCCTCAAACCTATTGAATTTTAGTCATGGGTAGAAACTAAGCCGGGCGCCTATAATAAATCAGGGCTCTATGTTAGAGAGCAGATTCTACTTTAAGCCTTAGTTCCTCACCGAAATAGGTGCCATTAGGTGACGCAGGTAGATGTCCGTTTGAGCTAGATGACGAGTAAGGCGCCCAATATTATGGTAAAGGTCGTCGACACTATAAACGCGCTTCACTGCCAAGACGATTGGATTGTAAGCAAAATTAATTATGCATGCGTATAAAGTGTGAGTCAAGTGGAGTATGTAATATAGACAACGGTCATGTGACGTGGTTGGTGATGAGCTGAGCTATAACTTATAGTATCATGAAGGTCAATTGAAGGGTGCACTGACATTTGTACACTATAATATTCATGATACAGTACACTCATCACATCACCTGGAGTACCCACTTTCTCCCACTAGCTAGTGTAGGCTACCAGTCCCAGGTGTTCAACATTAAGAAATAGCCTGCCTTGATGTCAACTGTCCCTACAGACACCCTGGCGGGAAGGAGAAGAAAGGAGACCTGCATGGATGCAGGTCAGTGGAGTCACCCAGTAATGATAATTATAAAACACTCAAACAATCATTATCTGTGGAGCTGTTACTATCAAATTGTCTAGTACATGTGTACATGCATGTAGTTGGCCAGATTGAGTATCATTGTAACTTGATAATATTATACTACAGGTACCTGTACGTGTATCTGTTTCTGGTGCAGAGTATCAGAACCATGCTAGGGAGATCATGAGGAGCTGAGATGTGACAACAATCCACGGTATTGCCATTTCATCGGGAGATGGACTGCGGCTCTACGAGGTCAGTTGGGAGGGAGGGAGTGCATGTTCAATGCCTCTGGTGTACAGGTACATGTGTGTGTATGTGAAAGTGCATGTGTGTATACTCGATGCTGTATCCTACAGAAGACGAGTCCCCACCTTTTCAGCAGTAGATATGGCCCAGCCTGAGAAGGGATTATTTTCGAATTTGCCTAGAATATACCCCCCACCCCCAACGAGTAATAGCATTCATTCATGGCATGTACATGTGTGTATGTATGTACATGTAGGTTGTGGACAATGAGGGGATGCTGTTGAGCGTTATTAAACGTAGCTGGAAAGATCTGCGAAGCAAAACGTTTCGGACCGTGGTCCTTCATCAGCTGCAAATGCACACTAGACTGATACAAAACTGACATAATTGAATATTAATACTTGATGATGGTGTGTGATGTAATGATTGATGATGTCATGTCATTGTTGTGTTAGTGTGCTCCAAATGGAACTGAGTTGGAGGCCCTGATCTAAGTTCATGGTGGTGTTCTCATGGTGACATCATCCATCATTACATCACACACCATCATCAAGTATTAATATTCAATTATCTCAGTTTTGTATCAGTCTAGTGTGCATTTGCAGCTGACGAAGGACCATGGTCCGAAACGTTTTGCTTCGCAGATCTTTCCAACTACGTTTAATAATGCTCAACAGCGCAAGCATCCCCTCATTGTCAACAACAACGTAGTCACGAGCCTTTATTCTATAATAATATAGGTTGTGAATGGCCTTATGGAGCGTGAGGACTGGGAGAGAGCCATCAAGGTGCCCATTGGCATACTTCCAACTGGGTCTGGCAATGCTCTGGTGGCTTCAACACTTCATGAGTCTGAGTATGCTAATTATAATCTATATTATGTGTACAGTAGTAGTGTATTATATAGTACAGGTATGTGTCAGTGTGAGTGCTATATACCAGTACCAAGAAAGATACTATGTACAGTACTATGGCATTTTACTAGGTTCTCTGAAATAATATTTCTACATGTATGCATAGTACATTTATTTCCATCCAGTGAGGAGTTTAGTCTGTTGAATGCTGCCTTCCAGATCATCCGTGGTGGTGTGATCCCCCTCGACATAGCCACGGTACAGACTGGGGACGGGGGGAAAGATTCGAGTGGTTATCAGCAGACTCGGAATGTTTGGCTTAGGGGGCTTGTCCAAAGTCCTTGTGGAAAAATTAACGTCATTATGACGTTAACTTTTTACCCCCCTCCCCCCCCCTCTTAACGTCACAGCATTTCAGCATAGATTCAACACTGAAGCTCTGATTCTGCTCTATTCAGCCTATAAATTTGGTATTCACTTGTATTCTACAGTGCTAGCTATGTCTTCATGGATTCATTGCATACGTGTGCTTCTTTGACAGTTCTTGCTTGCCTGTAGCTACGTGTACACTTTTAGCTACATAGTGCTTGACACAGTTGTCACTAAAATGCAAATTTTGACACTGCTGGAGGTGTGTCTAGACTTGTTCAACCACAAGAATGCATAATCACAACTAAAGCTCAAGTCTGCTGACAGTGCAGTTGTAAAACGTCATGGGCCAAGACCCCCTCCCCCCCTAACGTCATAATGACGTTAATTTTTCCACAAGGACTTTGGACAAGCCCCCTTACTGACAAAAACTGATAGAATCTACTAGGGATCATTTGGAAATAAACGGTGTTCTTCGCAAGGATGTGATGGCATTTTGTTTTGAGCCACACACCGCACCAGGAATGCTGACCATTGACGGGGAGGAGGTGTACTATGGACCAGCGCAGTGTCAGATACACCCCACACAATCATGTATAGGAAACGAAGGGTATGGTAATTATTATTATTAATCAAGTTTCCAAATTTAATTATAAAAATTATGTCTTAATTAATCTAATTTGTCACTACTGTTAGATCCTTTCAGAAATACAATTAAAGTGTTTTCAGGTCCAAATAGGCAACATTCTGTGGTTATTATTGCATTTTAACGAACCCTTATTATCATCAATAATAATTACTATCATTACCTGACTGACTGGTATTTCAGTATTTGGCAATCTTTCATCTGCTTCAGGGATTTCTGTGTAGAACCGTCCCTCATTACTTGCATCTGCAGTAAATGAGGAGCTAGCTCCAGTAAGTATTATAGCTAACTAAGTTCCATAAAGAAGGCCAGAAACTATAATAATAGCGCCCTTATTTAACATCATGCCTCTTTCTGTGTAAAAACATTTCTTGTGTATGCACAATGCATATTGCTGTACATGTACTTGCGCAATACTTGATACGTGGAATTTCATTCAATATTATTGTCCCTACGCATGTCACTGAAGAATTGAAGGGGCTTAGCTACATGCCTATTATACCTATACCAAAAGTATTCCTTGTTGCCATGGAGACTGAAGCACCAGCATTACGGTTGGCCCTTTGTGACCTGGTAGATTTTATATCCAAATATGCCACATTCTGTAGAGTGCATTGATCAATATAATAATTATGTTCACGGTTTCAACCTATAGCTAAGTATTAAAAATTCACTTGCTGTGTGGCTATCTCCAAGTCAGTTTCAGGATCCAGAATCTCTGCGTACATTGGATCTGGATTTTGAGGATACTCGACTCTGCATCACATGCATGTGTTGCAATTGTCTGACTGAGTTCAATACTAAGGGGCAAAAATATATAGTACACATACCGTGTTCTTTCAGTGTTTCTTTTGCTCCCTATTAAGGAATGAATGTGAATGTTATTGTTAGAATTGTATTATCTGAATCAGCAAATTCTTACCATTTCGTTTACATATCAAAATGAATACCACAGTAATTATTATGACTCCAATGACCGTGATAATAATCACCACTAGTACTACCACCACAACAGCCATTACTGTAGCAGAGTCATCACTGAAATTCTTGATCTCAGGACCAACGTCATCACTGGAGCTCTCATGACCTGGTGATGAATCTTCTATTGTGGTTAATATACGTAATAACAATAATCCTTTGATAGCATGAGTCACTGATCATGATTAATAATAATTACCGGTTAATAAATACACTATGTTGTGTATACCTGTAGTTGGTGATAGGTCATCAGAGGTTCTGCACGTAATGGTGGCTTCATCAGTTTCACATGTGCCATGAATAAGCTTAGTTCTAACTCTAATGCTATAATTTTGGCCAGTTTCCAATGAATCCGTGATCTCAATCTGAGTAGTTTTTACATTATTCATTGAGAAAATCATCATCCCATCATCCTCCCTCACTACTGTGACATCATGAATAATAGAACTCCTAGCACAGGCACTACTTCCATCAGTGACCACATCCCAAGTGACCAACAGTCTACGGGGTACTTCGGAATCCATGCATCTGAGATTAACTGGTGGAGGCAATGTATCTGTGAATAAACAACCATAATATTGCATGTTTAAGGCAAGCATGCATTAATTTTTATATATGACTTACCAGTAACACATAGCGAGGTATTACCAACACTGACTGGCATAGTAATCCCAAACGTACACACAATTTTGCTGCCATTTATTTCACTGCTAGCAGTTCCCACAGCAGTGGAGTTCACAAAATTTGCTACACCTAGGGCACTGATATTCATAAATGTAAACGGTCCACACTGGGGTGGATCAGCAGCTTGGGAATTATGAGTGACATCACTTGAACAATTCACTGGAGGTCTGAATATCCAGGAAGTAATTGCAACTGCAGAGTCACTGCGACTACAGGTCAGAGAGATCTCATCACCAACACAGGCTGTAATACTTCCATTAACTCGAGGAGGAAAGGATGTTAAAGAATTCGATGAATGAATACCTTCAGACAATTGATTCACAACAGGATAATAATAATTATAGCTAATAATGAATCACCTGATATCATTGACAGAAGTGTTATTCCAATGATTAATCCCTATAATAATAAGATTATTATTATGCAACGATATTATCATACAATTTTATGCACAACGTACATTGCATGGTACAATGAATTACACACTCTCAGCTCATTACCTTCTATTTTTTCACATACATAGACCAAATACATGACAATGTACACATAAAATTAATGATAGACATAACTCATACACATAGTATCATACAATGTCATTGTCTTGTGCATGCACACATAGATCTATCACATTCATGTAGAAATTAAAACCACACCCTAAGGGGGCTTGTCCAAAGTTCTTGTGGAAAAATTAACGCCATTATGACATAATATGAGGGGAGGGCCATGACGTTTTATAACCGCAGACTTTAGCTTTAGTTGTGATTATGCATTCTTGTGGTTGAACAAGTCTAGACATGCCTCCAGCAGTGTCAAAATTAGCATTAAATTTTTTGTGACAGCTGTATCTAGCACTACGTAGCTAAAAGTGTGCATATATATAGCTACAGGCAAGCAAGAAAGTGTCGAAGAACCACAGGTATGCAATGAATCCATGAGCTTCAAGACATAGCTAGCACTGTAGAATACAAGTAAATACCGAATGTGTAGGCTAAATGGAGCAGAATCAGTATTGAATCTATGCTGAAATGCTGTGACGTTAAGAGAAGGGGGAGGAGGGGGGTAAATGTTAACGTCATAATGACGTTAAGTTTTCCACAAGGACTTTGGAAAATTAAAGGCCCCTAAAGTTTGAATTCAGTAAAGATTATGTGCAGAATAATAATATGCACTTGCAATAAGTATATAGTTTAGGCTAGCGATCATGGGAGAGTCACTGTAGTACTGGTAATTGCATAATTGGAAGGCTCACTTGGCTAAACGTGTTGGTACACACATGTTGTATGATATTATAGCAGTATAGGTCCAGTCCAGTGCATACAATCATGACATGTACATTGACAACATTTTAATGTCTCTAACATATATACACTGAATTTTGCCACTAAGGCTTATCTTTGGAAGCCTTATTATTTTACGTGTGGCTAGGTGGTATTAATGTACATTATGTGTTCTACAATGAACAAGAAATCTTATTAAATTTTGTCAAAATGAACACCATTGGCTCCTTTCAAAAATTCATTTGACGTATTTCAGATCCAAATAAGTAACATTCTACGATGAAAATTTGTTGTATGTAAATTAACGTTCAATGTAATACAAACACATCGATCGTGTTCATTACCTGATTGATTGGTATCTCAGGAAGTTTATCATCTGCTTCAGAGATCTCTGTATATAAGTGACCCTCACTAGTTGCATCTGTATTACAATAACAATATTATAATAATATTGCTGTGCATGGTCAATTCATAATTATTAGCTATTAGCTTTGATCGCTCCCCTCAATCAGGTTTCTTTCCAACAATAAAAAACTGAAACAAACGAAGATTCTTAACAACTGACAACGATGTCACTTCAATAAAAAGAACTGGGGACAGAATTATTTTTAATAGCTATGTGATTAAATATTGTGCCTACCAGGAGTACTCCTCGCCATGGAGACTGAGGCACCAGCATTACGGTTGACTCTGGTTGATTTTATATCCAAGTAAGCTGCATTCTATGTAAATTAATGTATCACATATTATATTCAATCAGCACTGTTGCATAAGTAGTATTAAATTCACCTGGTGAGTGGCTATCTCCAAGTCAGCCTCTGGCTCCAGAATTTCCTCGTACAATGGAGCTGAATTTTGAACTCTGCATCACATAATAGTTATAATAATGATAGGAGAACAACACAGTAGTGGTAGGTAGTTAGTGAGCTTTTTCATAGCAGGTGAAATAACGTAATTGATTATTCATGCATGGGATGCACAACACCATGTTGACTGGGAAGGTGTAAAGATCAGAGAGACTGAACCACACCTATGGAAGAGAAGAGTCCTAGAGGCCATCCACATCCAGACCCAAAGAAACAACAACAACCTGGACAGTGCATGGACTACAAATCAGCCACATAATATTATGGCACCCTTTCATTAAATAGAACATTATTACTCCTGACTCAGCACATTCCAGAATCATCTGTTACATCATACCTCACACCTTTCATGTGTCTATTTAGTCGTGTGTCTTATACACATTGTGCATACAGCTGATGAAGGTCTTCGGACCGAAACGTCCTGAATAATTAAAGTTGTTTCTCCTGCTACGAAAAAGTTCACTAACTACCTACCATTGTTATCATGTAGCAATGAGCATCTATAGCATCAACAACAAAGTAACTCCTATTATTTTTAATTTTACAATTAATGTCATACCGTGCTCTTTCAGTGTTCGTATTGCTCTCTATTAAGTGAATGTTAATGTACCAGTAATAATAATAATATTCTGAATATTTCAGCAAATTCTTACTGTTGTGTTTGTGTCTATAACACGTCAAAGATACCACAGCAATGATGATTCCAATGACTGCGGTAATAATTATTAGCACTACCACCACAACAGCCGCTACTGTACCGGAGGCATCACTGGAGCTCTCAGGACCTGGTGCTATTGTGGCCAACATATCCAAATTAAAAGTAAAACAATAAGCCTGATAGCACGATAATAATTATCTACAAGTCTCCTAGTATACCCCCTTTTATGGTGGACTATAGAGTGGATCTATAATCAATGCTTTCATGTGTAGTCTCCGATCCATGGGGAGAGGTCTCACAAGTTGAGCACCTCACAAACCTCTCCCAACAATACTACGTAGCTATAATAATTAGATTTTTTTTCTAGGTGTAATGGCAGCTGTGCCATTACACAAACTCAATTATGGACAAAATTCAAATAATAATATTATTATAATGTTATAAAATTATTATAGACTACACAGCTATATACTTGTGCATATGTGTGGAACCCTCAACCACAACCCCACTAGGTAGTACTATACCGTAGCTAATAGTGAACATCAGCTAACCTGTTTCTACTGGGACTGTTACAGCAGCTGGAGAGAGGTCATCAGAGGTTCTACACACAACAGTAGCTTCTTCTCTGGTCTCACATGTGCCCTTAGCTCTAACATTGATGATGTAAGTCTGGTTGGGTTCTAGTAACGAGTCTGGGATCACAACGTTAGTCTCCTCAACATCATTCACTGAGGTAATAGTCCTATTAGCCTCTCCAACCACTGTGATAACATAAACGATGGAACTCCTGGCACATCCATCAGTGACCACATCCCAAGACACTGACAGTCCTTGGGGTACTTCCATGCATCTGGGGTTACCTGGTGCAGGCAACTCATCTGTAATAAGATGAAGAATAACTTACTGATATTAGCATGTACAGGTTTATGATTCAATTAACTTACCAATTATACAAAGTGAGATAATACCGACACTGGCAGATGGAATAAAACCTGCCATGCACTCTATTTTGCTGCCACTAATTTCCCTACTACCAGTCGCCACTGCAGTGGAATTTAACTGAGCAACACCTGCTTCAGCTAAGGTGATGCCTTGAAATGAGAAGAGCCCACACAGAGGAGCAACTGGAGTAGGGGGGTTATGAGTGATCTCTGTTGAACAATTTACTGGAGAGCTGATTATCCATGTTGTAGCAACAGACCCAGCATTATCATGACCACAGGTCAGTGAGATCTCTTCACCAGCACAGGCTGTGACACTTCCATTAACTTGAGATGGTTGGGATGTTAGAAAGTTTGAAGCGTAGGCTCCTTAATTCAGGAATAATCCACAAATTAGTACAATGTAGACTTTTCATGAAAAAAATTAATTTTATTATAGATTACCTGTAATCATTAGAAGTACTTCAATGATTATTAACACCTAGAGTATGGATATAGTTCACCATGATCAATCAGTTGCAAGATAAGTCAATTCCAGTACAGAAATGGGGCATAAAATTAAATGAGGGTGACAAAAATTTAATGTTTAACTCTCCTCAACGTTCACGGGAGGGGATGTAGCTACATCTCTCTGACTTATTATGCATAGAAGAGCCCACGCATTATGTATCATTAATGGAAGAAACAGTGGCTATAATCACAACCTCCTTAAGCTTTCATCGATCACTATAGGCTTCTCTACACTCATCTATTTAAATATATTAGCTAAAAAGTTGCCTAGTAAAGCTTTGGTTGCTAGGCAATAATTATACAAAATGAACACCACTGGTGCTAAACCCTCGGCGCTGTCAGATTTTAATATAGTAATGATATTATTATTGATCGTATAATATCATTGCAAGCCTTGCTCATAATATTATATGCTGCATGCATGCATGCATGCATACATGTACAAGCTTAGCTAGCCAGACTATCATACAAAAGTCAGTATGCTTGCAAGCTATCCAGCCTTAATTAATAGTCCGGGTGACGGGGCTGGCAACTAGACTACGTTTATACTAGTCCAGCCTGTTAGTGTAACCATTCCACGTGCCACAAGAATGCACACAATTACGTAATATGCATGCACGTGTGCGTATATGCCTGATCACTGAGCAGTTTTGTTACACACAAAGAAAGTACAAGCCAAGAAGCGTTGTTGTTAGTCTACCGTGATCAGTGATGACTCAGTCAAGTTATAAGAACTATCGCTACTCATACACACTATTCTTCTTGAAAAGAAGCCATCGCTGCCTCCTTTGTCCATTGTGAGCTGGTCAAGAAGCTAAGAAGGCCGTGGTGGTCAGCAAATGTCGCCAGAACTTCTGAACAAAGCGTTTTCAACGAAATCTACACAATGCATACGTTGAAATCAGTATAGAAAGCCTATATATGATTTTCAATGTATAAATGAGGTATGTAGCAGCTAGCTCGATTACAGACAGACAGATAGACAGACACACAGAACGACTACCGTAACCCTACGGCGCATGCGCCGAGGGTTAATTAATGAAGGATACATGCATGTATGTACACTAGTACTGTGACACAAGGTACGTAGGTAAATTATGCTAATTTTTTGGCCTATAATGCTATTCTCAAAATTGTAAATAATCCCTATAATAATGCTCAAAAAGTGTACCTATAAATTGCCCATTATGCTCAAGTTGAACCAATTAAAATGTTAATGGAAACCGATAAATAATAGTTCGACACTGTTTAGGAGGTTTCTACGTGATTTAGAAGATCGAAGCCAGGTCTCTATGTAGACTCCTGAGTGGATAGGGCTTATATACATGGTTGATATATACTACAGTTTAATCAATTAGATCGCATTTGTTATAAGTATAGGATCTAATAATACACAATAAAAACAAGTGGATCATATTAAACTAACGTGGGTTACTTAAGTTGCATGCACACACTATACCTCCACATACTGTAAATCTGGAAATTTTCGTTGTAAAAATATTTTCATAGTCGATGGTGGCTATGAAAATTAATCATACAAAAATTAGCATGCACTATTAATAACGCTAATGTGGTAAGGGGTCATTCCTACGAAAATTTTTTTACACGAAAATTTATCATACGAAAGTTTCTTTACACGAAAATTTCCAGATCTACTACCCGGTAGTTCTCATAATAATAAACAGGCATAGTTGTACGTACCACTTATCCCATGAGTATTATCAAATTCATGTAGTAACTGTATCTCATAAACTGGCAAGTTTGAAGTATCCATAATTAACTCGATTATAAGAACTATTATAGGAATTAATGTGCCAGTGCAACTGAGGCAACCCACATTAGATTAGCTATAGTGTGATCCACTTGTTTTTGCTGTGTATAATTATGAGATCGTATAATAATTATTGTGATTCAGTTACACTATCGATGAGTGTGGCCATTTCAGTTTTACCATGGCTTGTGCTCGGATTCAAAAATGGGTGCCACCTAATATAAAATGTAGTGCAATCATTGTGCAAACGTCAATTTGCTAGCTCACAGGCGGAGAAGATGTTGGGAGTAGAGGGGGCACAATTAAGTTACCATGTGCAGAATTATTATAAAGCTACCTTAACTTTAATCATTCATTCTTTTATAATAACGTGATCTATTCCAGGATTTTGCCTGACTTACTCAAGATACCAGAATCAAACAACAATGGCAGTCATATAGTAGAGATAGTCAAAATTATGCCAGTTGATGCCTATAAGACATATATACCAAAATATACAGATGTGTATAAGCTTATACACATCTAAGTTTGCTCAAAATTTTGCTGCCCAGCATTAATATAGTCTACTTTTAATTTTACTGTATGTAATGACACAAACTTTGCACAGATTACTGTGTAATTATTATGGCACATGTGGGAGTCTAAGGTTGAGTGACTTGTGTGGGTAAACACGGCTACATTATCAGATAGCATAATTTTTAATAGCTAGCAACTTACTATAATAATATAGCAATTTTTCATGCTTATTTACAATCTGCTGGAGATGATGATCATTGTAAACTAATGTTGAAAGTTATTACAAACTTGTTTATGAATACTATATACAGTGTAGTCCACTTAATTCGAATTTACAAATCCACCGAAATAATTTGAATTAAAGGAAAATTTGAATTACAGCAACATCCACTTAATTCGAATTTAGCTCATATGAATGATAATTTTGAATTAAAGGGATAATAGCTACCATACATAATAATAATCTTTACATATTCAGATGCAACAACCTTTTTCTTCTTCTCTGGAGGCAGACTGTCCACTCTATCTACTATTTCTAGCTTTCTTTTAACAGTTTAGAACCTAATACTGCTAGATATGGCTAGTGCAGCTGCACTCAGCTGCAGCCATGTGATGCCCACGTGATCAATTTTCCGTATACTATATGTGCATGTCCGTATACTAGACCTTGTGCGTGTTCTAATTAAGCGAAAGTGCCATTTCGAATTTATGTATTAGGCCACTTCAATTTAATATTCTATTTCTCGGGCTGGCCTCTCCTCAGGATAGGGTCGGTAGGCCGGCTTGTAAATGAAAATAAATTCAATTAACTGGGCGTGTCCTAGGTCAATAATCGAGTTTTAGCTCCAAAAGCCTATTGCGCATGCTCAGAACGTAATTAAATCCGACCTCTGACCTCAAAACTAACAAAAGTTTTCTCTAAAAGTAGGGTCGGTCGGGCCCGAGAAACAGAGTATTAGCGTAATGTGCCAATTACCGACAGGTATCAACTATCGGAAATACGGGTATCAATTATCGACATAGGGCCTTAGTATAGGCAGTGGGCGTGGCGCGTTTAATAATAACTTCGCGTGGTCGATCGCGACTCACTTCTGTGCTTCAGGCTGGACTTTTGAAGGTAGGTTTTGCTTCATTTGTGATAAGATGACCCTCACAGTGTCTTACTTTCTCAATACAGGGGGAAATACGCGATGGTGCCGTTCCCGAGGCGCTTCTGCCAAGATTGAAAAAAAGATAAAGATCGAACAAGCTCACCTATGAACATGAAGTTGTCTCAGTAGTTAGAGCTCATGATTATGCACCTGCTAGTATTTTTTATATAATTTTCTTACTCTTGGATTGCATGCACTGTGATGACAAAGCTCCAAATGACGATAATTGATTGTATTGAAAGTATACGGTGTGCCGATAATACGTACCGACTGTTGATAACTGGCATTCGCAATTATAAGCTAAAATTGCCATTGCAGACGTATTTTGATAGGCAGCCCCCTGAGACTTTAGGTACTTGTAGCCCTGGCGACCCCCTACCTTTTGGTCCAAGTTCGAAGCTCAGGCGATGTTCCTAAGCAACAGCACACGCGGGAGAAAACTGTATGTCGATAATTGGCACTTTACGCTAAGTTGAAGTGGCCTTAGCTCTATGTGGGGAATTGGAAAGACTTCGAATTAGAAGAAAATTCGTGGTAAGCGGATTCGAATTAGGCCACTCCAAATAAATTTCCTGTTTCCCGTCCTGGAAACAACTAATGTAGTATGCGGGCGGGCGGTAAATTCCATTATTTACATAGTAGCAAGGCCTACAGGAAACACTTAAACTAATTAATTATCACTCACTTGAGGCAAGAACCCTACGTGTACAAAAGTAAATGCGGATATTGCATACATACAAAAGTACTAATAATGGAAAATTTTGTGAGATGCCAGAAAAGGATGCGGGCGGTGGACGGGAAACAGGAAATTTATTTGGAGTGGCCTTAGGTGGACTACACTGTAGCTGCTGTTCTCTCAGGGAGTACAACTGTGCAGAGAAACCGTGAGTGCACATATCCAAATTTATTTATAAAATAAATAGTGGCCTCGCTCTAATAGTAAACATACACTAGTCTTAAAAAAGTGATACCCTGTAATATGCATATGTAATATTATATGACATGCATGGTTAGGCCATGACTTATAATACCGTACACTCTGGTTAATAAGCGCATGCGCTTATAGCAGTAAACGGAACGACAGTATGTGCTTAATAAAGGATATGCTTATATAGCACATAACTACGCCCACAAACGTTTGGGCACGTGATGGATGCGAGGCCCGCTCGCGCTAGCACTAGCTGACTCGATCGATCGAGCGCTTTAGCGTTTACAGCTGCCGCTCAAGACGACGAGTGCTGGCGATTTATCTGAAATTCGATCTTCTTGCATGATATGGTCATCATTTCTCCAAAGATATCTGGACTCCACATACTTTCCAGCCGGTCAAGGTCAGGTTCATAGAACGCCACGCCTATTAAGCGCATGCGCTTAATAAACAATAGCTTGTGACGAGAAGAGAGCATGCGCTTAATAAATAATGTGCGCTTAATAGCGAGGTGCGCTTAATAACCAGAGTTTACGGTATACTTGTTTCCCGTCCCCTGATTGCCATTAACCCATGAGGGCGGGCGGATATTTTTTATTATTGTACTAATAATATTATTATTCTGCTGCTATTAGCTAGTATACAACTCAGTATATAGCTTCGAGCATGATCTTGCATGCAAGAATCTGACCACACCCCCAAACCTGCCTCGAATTAAGGGGTGTGGCCAATGAAACTGCCAATAATAAGTGAGGATGCGGGTGCCAAAATAGCATGCGGGCGGGGGACGGGAAACTATTTTATTATAAGTGATGGCCTTATGGGTATTGCAAACAATCCTTGTCGTGCCACACCCTAGTCCATGCAATGTGGCATGCTCATCATCATTAGTAAATTTCTATTAAAGATTATGATAGGGTATATTGAAATAATAATATATGATGTGGCAGTCCTGCGCAAATGACACTAGCCACAGCATGCAAGTAGGTTAAGTATTGCTCTGAGTAGAACCGAGTAGCTACTAGTTCATACCCTCAGTCATATGGGTAGAAATTAAGCTTGACGGGCGCCTGAATATTAGTTAGACACTGTTTAGGAGGTTTCTACGTGATTTAGAAGATTGAAGGGCACTATGTAGAATTCCGAGCGCAGCGAGGGTTCTACGGAGCCCTGAGGTCTTATAAATTGAATCACGTGGAAACCGACTAAACAGTGTCTAACAAGTTTAGATTATAGTAAAACACTGTAATAGCCCAAGGATACAAATTGTAGGGGTTCTATCAAAATCTTGTAGGGTTTCTATCAGACTTGTAGGGGTACTATCACATATAGACACCTGCTAATGACCAATCAGATTGCAGTATTTGTTTATACAACCGGCTATGATCTAAAATAAATTAGCCTACTTTAGGGCTTATACTAGAGAGAAGATTCTACTTAAGGTTAGTTCCTCACCGAAATAGGTGCCATCAGGCGATGTCCAGTTGAGCTAGTTAGTAGGGCGTTCGCGCGCGGCTATCAATCATCGACTCGCCAAATATTATGGTAAAGGTCGTCGACACTATAAACGTGCATCACTATCCACGAAATCAAGTGATATTATTGTTATAAAACACTTCTGACTTCTAATACAAAAAGGTGCAATGTAGCTACATGACTCTAATACAGTCACAATAATAATAATAAATATAAATATCATACATGTACATGCTTGCAACATTACTAGGATGCACTGATGAACATAGTGAGTTAATCTGTTTTTCTGTCATCATCCTTTGAACCTGCAGCTGGTATCTGAGCAATGAACCTGGTATAGAAGAAGAAAAAGCCATGTCATAAGTAAAAACACTGACAAACCGGCAACAGTTACCCGATACTCTAACTCTGTGCAGACATACATGCAGGCTACATTGTATACAGCATATAGCTACCTAGTAGCTGCAATGCTCAGTATGCTACCAGTACTATTAAGTACTGATATCACTCCACACTTCATGCCAAACTATGCAGATACACAGGAGCTCAGTGGCTGGATCATTGTCACAGTATACGTACATACTGGATATCATGACTTACACATTGAATCCAATCATGAGTCCAAGAGCCAGAATTCCCAGAAATATGACGTGTAGATTGATTCCAGTGATGAATGTAACAGCCACCAGAGTGACTAGCAGCAAGAAGAAGATAAGGTTCAGGAAAATCAGAACAGAACTGTTGACTCCAGGCTCGAATGCATTCAGCAGGAGGTCAGTGACGAAGCCACGAGGCTCTGATACAGAAGTCTGACTCTTTTCTTCTTGTTTCTCATGCTCTCTCCCAGTATTAGCAGTTTCCATGCAGACAGAGACTAGCCAATCCAGTGTATGGTCAGGTGTTCTAAATAAAGCACACCATTGCATCATCAGTCTCAGGTTCGATCCGCGCTCAAAGCGGCCTGCTACTGAGCTTGCATGGAGCGTCTTCCTGGGCGTATTTCTTGCCGTCAGCCCACGGGCATGGTCCCGTCGTGAGGGATAACTCTAGAGCTGGAACACAAAGCATAAAAAGAAGACCTGCGGGCGGGAGAGAAAGCTGAAGAGGGTGATGGCTTCTGAGGCTCAGCGCGTGCCTACATACCCGGTATGGGTGGGCAACTTAAAGGACACTGTCAGGGAGAAGGATTTGAAGAGAGTTTTCGCTAAAGTCGGACAGGTAGCCAATTGCAGAGTTATGGTGGATGAATCAGGCAATTCCAAGTGAGCAGCTGTTCCCATCAGAGAAGGGGCGTACTCCTTGATCAATTATGCAAGGATGTACATGTATATAGGTGCAATTGAAAAGCTGCAATTGCCGTAAATAATTGCATGCACATGTTCATTCACACCATAGATTGAAATACTAGAATTAGAATGTGAGGCAATTGCTGTTTAGGCAACACAAAATTTAAGTGCATGATGATTGTGGATAATAAATAAAAAAAATTTATGACATGAAATATTTGTGATTTACAGTATTTCATGCACAGCCATGGGACAAGTGACTGCTACATGTAAAAGTATCTCAGTAATCCCCATGTGTGCATGTACAGCACAACATTAGTAATTGTACTAGGGATATTTTATCTGATAGGCAACTCAGTCATGTGGTTGGGGCCTATATATAGTGGACATTGGTCATTGCCAAGGAGCTGAGCTACGTGTAAGGTCAAGGGTGCAGTGACATTTGTACACACATACAATGTACAGTGTACATGTACACTATGTCCACTCACAGGTGTTCAGGAATAGCCTGGGGACAAGGCTATAATACACTATGTGTACTATGATGATGTATAGCAGTACGTGCTCATGTACAGGAGTTTGTTTTGTGTTGCAGGTGTTTTGGTTATGTGAACTACTACACAGAGGAGGAGGCTGAGAGAGCCGCCTCTGTCAAGCAGGGCTCCAAGATATCAGGAGTTGCGATCAAGACCAAGGGACCAAAGGTTCTGAGCCGCCAGGGACACTTCAATACCTCTCTCCCCAGGCCAGACGGGCTCAACTTCAGACCTCTCACTGATTGCTCTTTCTTTATCATGGGGAAGAAGTGCAAAAAGGCTGGCACTGTGAGTATAGGACACACAAATACATGTACATGTACATACCTACGTCAGGGATTAATACAGGATTATCAGTTGGTGACTCTTCAAGAGGAGGATATCATTTGGGTTTTTTTTTTATATAATATTTCTGCACTTTGTAAAGTGTTGCATCATGTTTCCCACCTTCATGTACATGTACATATGTAATTATTTCAAATCTCCCCGATCCCAGGATCATCTTCAGGGAGGCATGTTTCAGCATTTTACATGTATTACTATTCTCTAGTGCACACTGTAGTGTAGCATCATGTATTATGTGAAGTTTACTTATCAATTTTGTGCTCTACACATGCATGTATATACATGTACATGTACATGTATGGGATTGCTGGGGCTTAGCTTGGACATTTGCACTATGACCGTGCACATTTCACGCAATGACCATCTAGACATGTGCACGTGTACATTGTACATGTATATGGATGTACCTCTCTCTCCCCCTCCCTCCCTCCCCTCCAGTGTCCCTACCGCCACAGTGAGGCAGCTCGTTCCTCGCCTGTCACCTGTCCCCAGTGGGTTGAGAGGAACTGCCTTGATGTCAACTGTCCCTACAGACACCCTGGAGGGAAGGAGAAGAAAGGAGACC
This sequence comes from Cliona cf. orientalis, assembly GCA_963930775.1. Classification (NCBI taxonomy): domain Eukaryota; kingdom Metazoa; phylum Porifera; class Demospongiae; order Clionaida; family Clionaidae; genus Cliona; species Cliona cf. orientalis. The sequence goes on from OZ005695.1 coordinate 4,248,151, forward strand.
TGGATGCAGGTCAGTGGAGTGGTGATAAAACACTCAAGCAATCATTATCTGTGGAGTAGTACATGTAAACTGTATGTTATCTGTTGCCCTACCCATTATCTTGATCAAATTTGTGGGAGGATGGGCATGATATTAGGGCTTTGACTATCTAGTGCAAGCTTGACTATGAAATTCCAGTGGAAACCCTCTATTCCGGACACCCGTGGGATAGTGTCCTGATTAAAGGAGATGTCCTCATTTCAGGGGTAGTTTTGTACACTGTTCTATTGTATGTAGCTGGGTGTCCTGATTAAAGGAAATGTCCTCATTTCAAGAGTGTCCTTATAGAGGGATTCCACTGTATCTCTTAATTCACAATATCTATGACTATGAGATGTGTATTTTGCAGAAGTAGTGAGTGGATCTGGGCTTGAGCTGATCAAGTGTGGTGGTAGGTGTGGTCAGTCCTCTTGTGCCGCCCACTTTGCTTCCAAGGAGGACCTCTCCCAGCACATCAAGATCAATAGACTGCTACAGTGTAGACATGTGAGCCACTACACATGTATTGTACATGTACATGTGTACCATCCCTAGCCCTATAGTTATCAAGGCTATAGGTACCCTGAGCAGGCAATGGGATGATTTCCCTTCTTGCTAATTGATGATAAGCCTGCTGTATATGCATGAGTGAGTGACAATGGGTACACTGGAATTGATACATTGGGATGCACCTGCAATTTCCCATTTCTGATTTGAAGTAACATGGCCAAAGCTAAGCGCTTAAGCAAAGCTATCCTACAGTTTTGAAATTTCAACCTACTGTAGCATACAATGTATACATGTACATTGTACATGTAGAGATAGTGCATGAGCACTAGCTACTGTTGTTGAACGTGACACTGTGTCTGCAATGTGATGTACATGTAATTATATCATTCCCATGAAGGGGCTAGGGACTTAAACAATTGCCTTATGTGCTATTGTTTGCTATCATTGATTAGTCATTGTGGATTCAGTGACGGACAGTTGAGTGTATGCCAGCATTGCATGTACACGAAAGTGTTTGCTCGGTAGCCATCATGTCTGCAAACAACCTTTTCTAATGGTACTACCTAGCACCTATGTACGTGTATGTACATGTACATAAAATTTATTTGTAAGAGTAACGAGAGAATAATATGATATCCACTGTACATGTAAATGCCATAACATTATACCAGTGTGTGCTGTAGTTGTAAAAATAATTACATGTACACATGTATGCATATACTGTACATGTATGTTGTACATTTTCAATTATACATGTATATTGACACTCATACATGTACATGTACATGCATACACTCTTCTGCTCTTATTTCATTGCCCAGTGTCGTGCCATATTCTTCACTGACGTGGAGTACCGGGAACACAAGATGTCGTGCCGTGCACGCATGAACTCGGGCTCTACCGACTTGTCCTCTGATTCCGTGGACATTGAAGAATTCACCGATACTGAGTCTGATTCCGATTCCACCGACTCGGAATCAGATGAGGAAACCCCTGCTAATCAGTTTAGCAGCAGCTCTGGGGCTGGTCAACTTCCAGCTCAGCTGCGTAAAGCCGTCGATCCCATTCATAGGAGTGCATCGGCCAACGTAATAATTTCTAGTAAGAAACAGTTCCCTCATCAAGAGCGAGATCGCAGGAGCTCGGAGAGCGGAACCAAAACCAAAGGAGAGCTAGCCACATCCACAAAGTATAGCTCACCACCAAGGACACGTAAAAGTCGTTTGGATTCAAACAAGAAGTCTTCGAGCGCTGGAACCAGTAGTAACAAAGCTTCGGATTTGTATGGTATTGCAACTGCTGATGCAGATAGCGGTGGACTGCTATATCCTGGTATAGGTGGATATGGTATGGCATATGACAACAGCGTCATTATGGAATATGGTGACTCAGACAGTGATGATTCTGACTATGGTGATGATGATGGTGTGGATATTTCGCCGAGTGAGATGACCAGACTACTCAGCCTCAATGACCAGGACATGTACGAGGGAGAGGAAAGTGAAGAAGAAGAAGAGGAGGAAGGGGAGGGGGAGGGGATTCAGTTCAGCGGACACACTGTGCAGGGGGAGAATGGAGTCAAGAAAGCCAGGCATGGTCAACCTACAAAGCTGGGTATGTACTGTAGGTTTTGTACAATGTATTTGAACTGGTTTACATGTACAATCATGTACATGTATATAATATTATTATACATGTAATATGTAATAGTTATATCACGGGCGCGAGGGATGTATGGCATTTATTGCACCGAAGCACGAGGGCGCAAAGCGCCCGAGGGTTGAGGGCAATAAATGCCATGCATCCCGAGTGCGCGTGATATAACTAGTTTATATCCCGTGGGCATAGCTACCATAGATACGCATAGAATACTAAAAAAGAAAGAAAAGGCAAGGCTATCTTACTCAAAACGGACACACAAAGCCGCTCTCTGAGTCCAGTTCTCAAACATCAATCGAACTTCTGAACGTCTCGTACCCTGACCATACTCTGACCACATTCTGGTAAAGACAATTTGATTTCACGGATAGTATGCGAGTGCGCGTGATATAACTAGTTTATATCCCGTGGGCATAGCTACCATAGATACGCATAGAATACTAAAAAAGAAAGAAAAGGCAAGGCTATCTTACTCAAAACGGACACACAAAGCCGCTCTCTGAGTCCAGTTCTCGAACATCAATCGAACTTCTGAACGTCTCGTGATCGAGGGGTGTGGTCAAACCCACACCCGCTTGCTATAGCCATCCGACTCTTGACGATGAACTACCAACTGCAACGTCGAGCTCAGAAGCCAAGAAACGAAGCTCGAGCTGTTGACTATCCTAAAAGCAAGGCTACGTGCCTACGCAGTAAGCTTACCTGGATACCCATACACTATATTGACTCGCGATCGATCGATCGACGACTCGATCCGCCCATCTCTTCGAACTAGCGATCTCCCGCTACCTTTCCCGCCATACGTTCCATTTAGTCTCGCTCCATTGATAGATTTATTTTTGTTGCTACCAACATGTTTATTGTTCAAGGCCTGCAGTATTTAATATTGCACAGTAAATTTACCTGAGGCTACTCATATTGCACAGTTACCAGTGCAATATGGCTAATATAGCACATAGCAACAACATAGCAACGGGATATAAGTACATGTATGTATATGTATATACATGTACATGTATATGTACATGTACATGTATATGTATATGTATATGTATGTATAAGTAGATGTACATGGGTTCTGTGTACATCATGTGCCAACACTAGTACACATAGTATAGTCTGTAGTTTGGCTACTATCAGCACAGACTAGAATGTGTATGAATGTCTCCTTCCAATTGCACGTATACATGTACATGTATTAGGCTTAGCCTGAACTACACTGTACATGTATCATGTACAGTGTAGTGAAGGATTTTCACTGGCACATTTTGCATGTACATCTGTAGTTCTAGAGTAGGTTTAAGCTTTATATAGCTGTGTACAAATCACTGTAACAGTGTTTACATTACGTTAGCCAATAATACTTGCTTCTGGACACATTCTTCTGCTAGTCCTACATGTACATGTACATACAATGTATTATGTAATGTGCATACACTCATGGACATGTAAGCAAATTTATGGAAGTTCATGATATCGTGTAATATACATTGTACATGTACATGTATATGTACATGTACATGTAAGTCAAGTGGTGACTATAGCCCGTGTCATACTGTGCAGGGTCCAGGAAGCCTACTGATGGTGGTGGTGGTCATGGTGGCATGGTGAAGTCTCCTCACAGGGTGAAGCTGGAGCCGGTCGGTGTCTTCTGGGACATCGAGAACTGTCCCGTGCCTGTCGACAAGTCGGCATTCTCCCTGGCTGCCAAGATGAGGAGGGTATTCTTTGAGGGAAAGAGAGAGGCGGAGTTTATGTGTGTGTGTGATGTCACCAAGGAGAGGAAGGAGGTCACCGATGCACTGCATAATGCACAGGTAGGTGGCACACAATGTAGGTACATGTATTATGGCCATAGGACATGAATTGCATGCACCAAGTAAGAGAGCCAATTAATTTATGTACATGTACAGCATACATGTACATGTAGAACATGTACTTGAATACATTGCACTTTTGCCTCCCTCTCCCCCCCCCCCCAAAAAGTACAGTAGTTTTAAATACACATGTATAAGAAATTCCATGTGTAACACACACCAGTTTACTGTATTGTGTTGAAGCTAATGTAGATCTATAGAAATTATATAGTGTACAGAATCATTTCCTAGCATTCATGTACTGTATTTACAGTGTATTGTTGCAGTATGTACATGTACATGTACGTGTATAATATTACATGTATGTACATGTACATGCATGTTATAGCAACCTCTCTTGTGGCTGACCATAATATTCATGAGGTTTCTTTGCATGTATCTCTCCTTTTCCTTCTTTCTAGGTGACCCTAGTCCACGTCAATGCCATAGCTAAGAATGCTGCTGACGACAAGCTGCGTCAGAGTCTTCGTCGTTTTGCCCACACCTACCCCTCCCCCTCGACTGTGGTGCTCATCTCTGGGGACGTCAACTTCTCCTCTGAGCTGACGGACCTGAGGCATGTCCATAACATCACTATAGTGCTGGTCCACAACCCCCAGGCAAGCCAGGCACTCAAGGTGTTCGCACACAAGCTCATCGACTTTTACGAGTTTCTTGAAGATGTAGAGGCACCTCAGCAACCACAGGTACACTTGTGTTGCAGTATACATGTATATAATCATTATCGTTCTGACACATGATGGATATAATATGCTTGTATACACATGTGTACGTGTATATCCTCCTCATTTAATTATAAGCTACATGTACATGTGTACATATAGGATAATCAAAACTGTAGCTCTTGATACTGATTCCCTTACACTGTAAGCTTTACATTCTCCCTCCCTCTGTCCTTTCCCAGCCCTCCACCCAGCCTAGAGTTGTGATAGTGTCTGGTCTCCCTAAGCACATGCCAGTGGCTAAGGTGAATCAAAGGCTGGACCGCCTCTCTGACAACTGTGGAGGGAAGGTTCTCAAAGTAGATCAAAAGACTGGAACGGCAAAGATACTCTTCAGGACACCAGAGTGGGCCAATAAGTAAGAAACTCCTGCTGACATGCAATTTCATACTACATGTACATGTGTATATATATACATGTGTATAGTGGGAAACTTTGGCAAGCATTCAATTTTAGGAAATGGTCCTCAGTTGGTGTTGGTAGAATTTAAATTGAATCTTTAGCTTCCTAGGTGACCATGCACGAAATAGTGATTTTTTTTTTATTTGGCAACCCTTGCCAATTCATCAAGTCACCAAATTAAAAACGTTGCTAAGTTTCCCGGTATAGTGCACGTACATGTGTACATGTATGTGCCTATGATACATGTATGTTCAGTACTGCTGTTTGATGACAGCTTACCGTATAGTCATCAATAATATTATGCTTAATAGCTTATACAATTTTTAGCCTTAAGAGTACACCATACATGTTCATGTTCATGCAGGGCTCTGAAGAGGATGTCTGGTGAGGATGTGTATGGGTACAAGGTCACTACTGCCCTGGAGACCCAGCCTCCCCCTCATGTTCAGCAGAAGCACGGCCCCAGTCACCCGATGCGTAACCTCTCTGGCTCCTCCCTCTCCAATTCATTCCCCCCAAATCTCAAGTCTCCACCCCCTGCTCACCATCCTCCTCCTCCCCCCTTCATGACCCCCCGGCCCCAGAGACCCCCTTTAATGTCTCCACCACATCCCCCTCGACCCAATTTTCATCAGCACCCCGGCATGTTTTCGCCTACCAGGCCGACTCCTCCCCTGGGACACTTTGGTGGCCCCCAACAACCCCACCCACGCATGGCACAACCACACCCACCACCGCAACGGGCCCCCTTACTCAAATCTCCCCCTCATCAGGGGGGAGGGAGATTCCCCCCAGTACGACCAGGAATCCCCCCAGGACAGCCGCCCAGCTCCCCAGCCTATCCTCAGCCACTACCTGCGTTTACAATTCAAGCCCCCTTGCACACTGCACCCCCATCTAAAATTCATGGGCCTGATGGGAAGATTTTGGTGTTCCGTATCCCTGCCGTCCCAGAGGTTGGGTTGGACCAGCTGAATGGACACGTAGTGGCAATACGCCTGGAGGCTTGTGTCAAGGCAGAGCACCTGATACTGTGGCATAACCTGTCGGAGCTTCAAGTGCTGATGAGGGTAGACTTCATCCAGACTGCATCGGCCATGAAGGAGGATGTCATCAAGACTCTCATCGAGAAAAAACAACTAAAAAAAGAGGTTAGATATTGTACACTGTATGTGATTGGCACAGTATCTGCATGAACATACATGTACATGTATATGTATGAGGTTAAAGTTTAGTGGCAAACAGTAAACCTTCTTAAATGTAACTTGGTAGAACTTTTGCTTTTTGTGTCAAATGTGTGTGATATTAAAAAATTTGTAGTAATACATGTACTTGTACATTGTATGTGCTGTTTGCTTTGCTCTTTCTTTGCTCATAGTGCACTCTTGGTGTAGTCTATGAGCCAGGGATTGAGGGTAAGCATGTGTACATACATGTATAAGTGTACTATGTACATGTACACTGTACATGTATAAGCAAGATTTTCCTGTGAATTTTGCCTACACTATTTGTACACAGCTTGCTCAGAAGTTTCTTGAGCGTTGTGCTGAGTCAGTTGAGCGAGTGAGCAAGCTTCACCGGTTGCCGTGGGAGGTAACCTCCTGCGGATGGACGGAGGACGAGGAGGAGGAGAGGGTCGTCAGGTCAAAGGTCGTGGCACTGCTCCGGCGCTACGCTCCTTACTACTGGACCAAGTGGAACACATTCAAACAGAAATTCAATGAAGTGTGAGTAAGGACTATTGGGGTGATGAGTAATGCAGTATCAGAAGGGTACATGTACATGTATACACATGTACACTGTACATGTACATGTACACATGCATGTATATGCATACACATGTCAGACATTTTGAGCGCAATTCTGTTTATACTAGAGTTATGTACATATACTTTTTCTGTAATTTCGGTTTGAAGCATTCTTAAAATTTTAATACTATATAGTACCATAATTGCATTCAATTTGTCCAGGTATGCTTCAGCAATCAGTGAGATGGCGATCCATAACGCCTGCAGAGGGGCAGTGCAGATCCTCGGAAACCCTGGAAACTCACAGAACCAGGTCAGCAGTGATGAACAGCATACTTAGGGTGTTCGTTGGAAATAACATTAATTTAGCATAATTGTCTTTTATTTATTACAACTATTATTAATTTACATGTACATTATTGTTCATGTGTATGCGAGGTTTTAAATTTTCTACTATGATATGTGTATGTGATATTACCACTACAAGTACATGTACATGTATAGTGTTGTATAAGCGCTTTCTATTATCCTGTACATGTAGGTGATAATCTTTTATGAGTTGAGTCCACTGGTGAAGGTTGTCAACAACCAGCAAGTCCTAGCTCAGCTGCAGAAGAATTTCATCAAGCTTCTCAACTTTCAGCCTGACAAAAAAGTCAAGCTTCTCGAGTAAGGAAAAGTGTAAACTCGATGATGCATGTACATGTACATGTACCTATTTCAATTTCACAGTCTCTCCACTATCATTTACGCATACATGTGTACATGTACATGTACTGTGGTATTTTGTCTTCTCAGAAGATTATCAGCTTTAGGTACATGTACATGTATGCCGGCCCAGGATATGAGTGAAAACTGCATGTGTGTAACTCTTGGCAATTGTACAATATACTTGTAGCATAGAACTTTGAATTTCAAAGATTTTATATTATTATTTCATGTACATGTATGTACATGTATAATATTATGTAGCTCACGTCTATTTCTCTCTCCATGACACTGTATGTCCATGCAGTTTTGTTCGAGTGTACAAGGATTCCGGAATAGGAGCCCTACCGGTGAGCTCCAGTGGGAGGCTACTGCAGGAGGTCATCACCAGCACCCCTAGTGTCACCATGATGGGGGTAAAACCCTCCAATATCTATGTCACTCTAGGGACCAGCGACAAAGGTTGGTATCTACATGTACATGTACCACACTGTACATGTGCATGTACAAAGTATGTACATGTTGCTTGTTTGTACATGTAGGGAGAGGCTCCCTTTATGGTTCTGCCTATTGTGATTTTACCAGGGACTTATGGACCCATGTACAATATATATACCTTAGGTCTGTGATTATTTGTGGGTCCCCTCGATTAGTACATGTACATGTAACTGCACTCCAGCGTGGAATAGTAGCCATAACAATTGTTCAAATGCATATGAATATGGTACATATATTATTTGTATATTGCACATTATATGATGATCGACACATGTAATATTTCAACGTCAGGTGCTGTAGGTCCAGTTGCATCAACTCCTCAAAATCTTCCTGGAATTTCAGCAGCGTTTGTCAATCTCTTGGTGCACACCACCTCTGGAGCGATCCCCCTAAGGTCAGCAGGCTTTCAACAACCATAGACGTACACTCGATGCATGTGATAGATTATCTAGCTACATGTACATGTAGTTTCTAGTACTTGTGTATGTACGATATTGTGTGCATAATAATAGCTATAGTAACAGTATTGTAATTATTTGTGTTTCTGCAGTCAATTCCAGCAGGAGTATCAGACCTTTTACCACAAGTCTTTCCGTGTCTCAGACTATCTCAGTGGTACAGCTAGACTCAGGGATCTCCTGGAGAAATGCAGTGGCATTAAGGTACATGTATGCATACCGTATTCGCTCGATCAGACGCCGCTCTCGATTAGTCGCCGCACCTCCGGAAGTGCTGAACGAAATAGTCGCCGCTCTCGAATAGTAGCCGCGCCACGCCTACTATTCGAGAACACCAGCACATGGACATGTCTCGCGACTCGTTTTCGATGGCAGGTACACGAGAACCAGTCTAGAGCAAGTTTTAATCTTCTTCTACATCAGCAAAAGGGCCAGAATCTCCTAGATCAGTTCTGTCAATCGACAGTTTCTCTAAGGATTGCCTCCCTGGCAGCTACTGGTATTAATAAACGCCGCTCTCGAATAGTCGCCGCTCTCGAATAAACGCCGCATAAACTCGGGCGATGAAATAAATAGTAGCCGCGGCGTCTGATCGAGCGAATACGGTATGCACACATGGACATACATGTACACATGTACACAATGTACATGTACATGTATGTGCAAGTAATTGTAGGGCTCACTAATTTATAGAACAATACCCTCTCTCACTTTGCAGCTAATAGACATCCCCATTCCCTCGGGAGGTACGCGCACCATTGTGGCTCTGGATAACGAGGTATCTTTTGTCTATCCATGTACATGTACGATGTACATGTACATACCATAGAATCCCGCGATTATGCCCCCCCCTCGCACATAAGCCCCCCCTGCATTTTTAGCTCAAGTTCCTGCATAAGTAGTTTTGTCTCGCGTATAAGCCCCCCCTCCCTGACTGTAAAATGGAGTCCATAAGTCAATAAAAACAGTAGCTACAGCTAGCAAACTAGCTATTTGTGTCACAATATGCCTTACTTTGTCGTTTTTCTCGAGTTTTGCCCACCAAACAGCCAGAGAAAGTACAGAGATCGCGCGCCCACGTGGCATTCGGCGATCGGTAATGGTCGTCACACGGAAATGTTAGGATCCCGCGTATAAGCCCCCTCCCCACTTTTGCCCAATCCTAGCATGCATTAAGGGAGGGGGGGCGTAATCGCGGGATTCTACGGTACATTGTATATGTACTGTATACATGTACGTATATGTATGTGGTAGGATATGAGAAAAGGGACCACTTTACGCAAAACGCGATTTTTTTTTACCATTTTCAAACATTTCAATGTTTCAAGAGCCCTAGGCTTCTGACTTGGTTTACGGACCTTTCACTTCACAGATCCAACGTTAGAAGCTACAGCAAGCCTCCTGTCCCGACGCCAAAGTGAGGCATAAAACGGCGATTTTCAAACGCGCTCGCTCACAACGCCCATACCGGAATTGGGGAGGGCCAGGAACTTGTAGCGAGTGTAGTAGGATGATGGAAGAATATTCATGCCAGGTTTAAAGTTCATAGCTGCTTTGGTTTCAGAGATATACATGAATGTAAGTGTTTTAAATAGAAATTGGGGAAATGCACGCAGTGGACCCTTTTCTCATATCCTGTCACATAATAATTACATGTGTGTATTATTATGTAAACTTGTACATACATGTATGCATACTATTGTGGTTGTTATGTCTCACAGAAGCCCCCTTCTGCTAGCCAAGCTGCTGATAGTGCAGTCAACTCATCGTCAAGGAGATCCCCAGTTCCCGATGTTCCTGGTGACATAGCCTCTCTTTCTGCTAAGTTTCGTTCTCTCTTAGCTCGGTTCCCAGACAGAAGGCTGCCTCTAAGGTGAGACAAGAGCAACTCAGCAGCTCTGTGTGTATGTACGTGTACATATAGATAATTTACATAAATGGAGGCCTTCACATTCATTTGTTGGTAGTTGCTTAGCAACCAAAGTTTTTATAGGCAATTTGCCGACTATGGGAAGGGGTTGGGTCATTATAAAGTAGGCCAATGATGAACAGAGGTCAACTACCAACAAAATAGTTATCTGCCAGTAATAGGGGTGCATTCGACCATGCATCTCATGCACCCCAATTACTGGCAGATAACTATTATTTACGTGTATGTCTGTATTGATAGCAGCCATGTACCTGTGTACAGTTGTATGTGTATGGTTGATTATTGCCATGTTCTCTCATTGCTTTGCAGGGAATTTCAGCAGGAGTACCAGACTTATTTCCGTCATTCATTTCGTGTCTGTGACTACCTCTCTAAAGAAGATGCTGGACTTAGGGATCTTCTCAATGCCTGTCAGGGGATCAAGGTCAGTCTCTCTCTCTCTCTCTCTCTCTCTCTCTCTCTCTCTCTCTCTCTCTCTCTCTCTCTCTCTCTCTCTCTCTCTCTCTCTCTCTCTCTCTCTCTCTCTCTCTCTTATGACCTCAACATCTTTATTTATAATGAGTGAGGGTTTGTACAGAACCAAGGAGTGTGCCTACATGTACATCTATTCATGGCGCACATAGTACAATGTAACTCCTAGTACAAAACTTATAAATGTGTACAACACGGTACACCATGGTTAAAAAGGAAGCATGATAACATTATAGTAATATACATAAAAGTATGAGGATATATATAAACAAAACAATAGTTATAAGTGAGAGAGAAACAACCTGTGGTCATGTTTCATCAGGTTTGGATAAACTATTTCTTTGTGTCCAGATATGAAAGGAGTTTTTAATAGTGACTTTGGCCACATCCAATAGCAATGTGAAAAACTCCTTTCGGTCTGCACCCAGCACTTTGTTTAGCCGACGGAAATTCTCTCTCTCTCTCTCTCTCTCTCTCTCTCTCTCTCTCTCTCTCTCTCTCTCTCTCTCTCTCTCCCTCCATTGAATGCTCTCCTGTATATGCTCATAAAATATCATGTAGGTTATGAATGTGATGCTTGCTAATGGGAAGAGTGAGGCCTTTGTGCACAGATCAGAGGATGTTGCACCGGTATGTCCATAGTATATTCCTGAAGTCCACTTGTACATCATAACATGTATATGCATATACATGTTATGATGTAGTACAAGTGGACTTGATGCTTCAAAGGTTTATAGGGTATTATGCAATTCATGTTTTTAATCCAGCCTCCTCCTTCTCCGTCAAAAGTTCAAAAGTCTGCCTCCAGTGCAAATATGAATGTGACAAGCTCACCTTCAGTTACTCCTGGCAGTGCTTCACAGCGTACTGGCACGGAACCCAGTGTGTCTCCTACACCAGACACAATCCCTGCAGACTCGCTTGAACTATTCAGACAGGAGTGCATAGATGTTCTTAGTGGTCTACCTGATCGTAGAGTTCAGTTGGCAAAATTTCCAGAAGCTTACTACAAAGCTAAGGGGCAAATGTTTACTCTGGCTCGCTATAAGGCAAAGAAGATAGTATTGCTAGCTCAAGCAATACCGAATACAGTCAGGGTATGAATACTGTCAGTACTTATAAATACAGTTACTTGCACTCCTACACATATCGAGCGTTGGTGGTGTAACGGTCAGCATTGTTGCCTTCCAAGCAGTAGATCCGGGTTCGACTCCCGGCCAACGCATGTTTTTTTTCTTCCACTTTGCAACTTCATTAACTTCCTTTTTTCTTTTCCACTACAGATTCTAGGAGAAAAAGATAACAAAATCATGGAATTGATTACAGGTAACAAATAGCTCATACTTATTTTTGAAAGTAATTTAACACATACTTTTGATTTTTAGACACCAAGAAGGATTTTGAAGACCGTGTTCAGAGGATGCTCTATGGCTTGCCTAATCAGTCCATTACCCTTGATCGGTTTGTGGTCGAGTATGAAAAGCACAGTGGCAGGAAACTCTCCTCCTTTTATGGCCATCCAAAGCTGCTCAAGCTGTTGGAAAGCATCCCAGATACAGTCAGGGTACGTACATGTACATGTATCTAATGCATATACATATGGAGTAGTTGGACCCAGTATGCATGTCAAGGAAAATAGCGTTGTATAGTATGCATCTATATGGTACAGGAACTGGCGGGGGGAGGGAGGGTCAGAAGCTTTATGAGCTTAGAGCCTAATCTGCTTGTATCTTGTGTGTACATTGTGACTATGTGGATTATGTTTATGTACCCAATGCTGCTTTTCTTTGCTTTATCCAGTTGAAGGGTAATGGTCCAGCAAGACATATCCAGCTCCAGCCTCGGTGTGTTTTTGCGATGGATATGGCTCAGCTGGTGTCCTTCCATCCCGATGGTCTGCCCATCAGCCAAGTGGTCCCCTCCTATAAGACGACGTTTGGGAGGGAACTGGTGGTGGCCAACCTTGGCTATCCCAAGCTCATCAAGGCACTCGAGTCCTTACCCAATATCTTAGTGGTGAGTATGAGCATGTATGTGTGTGTGTGTCCTTTTTTAGTCATAATCGCCTAGCAGCCAAGGTTTTATTAGGTTTAAGTGTTACGAAAGCATACTATTGAAATTATCCACATAGATCTGTGGTGAAGGACCTAGTCGAACAATTTTGCCAAAGCTTGGACCTCCTGCAGGTACATGTCAAATTTATGATCCTTTCCACATGGGTAATAAAACTGTGCACTCTCATTTCCTGGTACGTGTGTACATGTAGGAGTTGTCTCCCCACCAGCCCCCCCTGCTGTGCTGCCCCCTCTCCAGCTGTTTGCTGATGAGATTGTTGCCATCCTAATGACAACGTTCAACCAGCAGTTGTCCCTCATTCAACTGACAGCACGCTACAACACCTGCTTCCGCCCAGATCAGCCGAGGGTGACCAAGGAGCAGTTGCTGGACGCTATTAAGAAACTATCTAATTTTAAGGTAATTATAGTGCACATATACATGTACTAGTATGTGTTGTAGTAGTGGAGTTGAGTATGAAGGGGTTTATTATCTTTTGTCAAGATACATAATAATGTACCAATCACAATGTGTACACTGTACCTACATGTACATGTATGTACATGTATAATAGACAAATTAGAGAGAGACTGAAGTACATTGTACTTCAATTGTTAATCTGTGACTGTTTTTTTCTGTCTTACCTTGTCCTTCTCATTTGCGGCCCACTGTTATGCCTATTCTCTCCATATCCCTATTTCCTTTATGGTATACCCTGGTTTGCCTTTGGTGCTATTGAATCTCTACCTCCTTATTGTTCTTTCTGTCCTATTAGATCACTGAAAGTGGAACGACAACCTTTGTGCAGCTTGCCCCGCCCAGCCCCGAACACTCGCAGGAAGCTCAGCCCGGTGGAGCTAGCAAGGCAAAGAGAAAGGTGAAAACATCTGAGTCAAAGGAACCATCAGAAACAGCAGAGGTGGTAGCCCAAGTTGATACCACAACAGAGCCTACAGTAGCTGCCACTGTTGATGATAAGCCACAAGCTACACCAGCTTCACCATTGCAAAACTCTCCGAACATTGTGAAAAAGGAATCTATTGGAGGCCCTCTTGAGCATTCATCCGTACTGGCTAAGCCTGCTGCCCAGCTTGTTGAAGACGGTGAGGAGGGAAAGAGACTTTTCTCTGAGACTAGACGAATGCTACAGCTCCACCACGAGCATGCCATGACGCTGACAGAACTGGTGGAGAGATTTAAAAGGAATGAAGATCCGACTCTTCCAACAGCAGAACAGCTCTATCAACTGCTGACAAAGTTTAATACGAAGGAAGGGGGCACTGGTACTGGTGGAAGGACTACCAAAATCATGCAGGTATTGATAGTTCGGTAAAGGTCGTTTTACTTATTCGTATAAATTATATTGGAATACACATGTATGTTTAGCACTTGTACGCATGACGATCCATACCATACTTGTATCCCTCTTCTTTCTCTCCCCCTCCCTCTCCTTTCTTTCCTCCCTCTTTGCTCTACTAGATATCGTACATTCCAAGCTCTGTTGGTGACAGTGTGATCCAGCTGGGAGTGGCGGACTGCTTCCAGAAGTTGAGTGATGACCTGGCGTACCTGTTTGTCTTCCATCCCACCGCTAACTTCAGCATGTCCGTCTCTGAGCTGGAGTCCTGCTATGCCGAGTGCTATGGTAGGAAGCTGGAACCAGCCATCTATGCTGCAAAGACAGTGCAGAAGCTGTTTACATGGAAACAAGTTGTTAAAGTTGTGCAGGTATGGTTTAGTAATCACATTAGTATATCGATGTACATGTACATCTCTATAGCTACATTTACATGTGTGTCTCTTTGATATGTCTGTATTATAATATACATGTACATGTACGTGTAATAGTTAGATATAGGTTTTGCATATTCTATAAAACGGCTAAGTCGCGAGTAGAATTGCGAAACCAACACTTAACTATTTTGGTATAGCAGTCACTACTGACCCGTTGACATACTGTGACCCTCTATCACCTCTAATTATCCCACGATTTTGGGTTGAAACCTTTATTGGTATTGTAACTGGTACCTAGGACTCGTGTGTATGTACATGTATTAGAAGTGCAAGAGATATATATTATAATAATTATGGCAGTACATGTACATGTATATGTACCCCCCCCCCCCCCCCCCCCCAAACACACACACGTCCAGTTTAACAGTGGCAGTGGTATGTGTCAGTTGACCCAGTCTGGTAGACTGACTGCCCTGGCGGCCCTGCTTGCTGAACTACTCTTCACCAGGGGAGCAGAGTGTTCTACTCTCGACAACCTACTAGAGCTCTACCAACAGCATTTTGGTGTTCCTCTGCAATTGAAGCACTTTGGAGTCGATAACATAGTCAGGTTGATAGAGCTACCAGAGATCAATGAAGTTGTTGAGTTGGTTGATGTACAGGTGAGTGAATGCATACTGTCTGACCCTATACAGCGTAGATAGCTATGACGACCATTACCTGTTTGGTAAAGGTCATCAAGGGACTATCTTATCTCCTGCTCTCTCTCTCTCTCTCTCTCTCTCTCTCTCTCTCTCTCTCTCTCTCTCTCTCTCTCTCTCTCTCTCTCTCTCTCTCTCTCTCTCTCTCTCTCTCTCTCTCTCTCTCTTCCCTTCATATTTAAATTTCAATATAGGTTAGAGAGGACTCCTATCAGGTCAAACCAGTCCTGTCTACTCATAGCTTACTCGTTGAGCAGCTGAGGTATCTTTTGACCATTCATGATGGCTGTGTCCCCATGGAGCAGGTGGAATCCGTCTACACTTTCACCTTCGGTATTCAAACCCACATTAGCATTTCTGACCTTTTGGAACGAAACAAGATCATTCGTGTAGCACCTCATGTTGTAAATGTGACTGGAAATCGCAAATGGCTTGTGTGGGCTCCTACTGGCAGACCATACCCTAACCGAGATAGGAAGACCAGCATGCTACCAATGAATAAATGCGCAGCTGAAGTTTCAGAAGCTGGTGTGGAAACGACAAAGACTGCCATAGCAGAAAGAAGTGAAGCGTTGATGAATGAACATTCTACAAATGCAATGGTTGGCGCTGATGTGACTGAGGATGATTCACCACCGGTTGCTTCCCAACTGAAACCCCACCCCATATTCTCTGAACCAGCTCCCACTCTGTTGGGCAATAAACAGAATTCCACTGCTGATAGTGATGAACAAAAATCAACCGAAACTTCAACAGCGGTATCCGTGACTCAGGTGAATGTTGAAAACAGTGTTTCAAACGTAGGTGATAGTGCTGCCAATACTAACTTTATTGAATCCAGTGTCGATCCGCCCAGTACTACTTCTACTACCACTACCTCGGCTAGCCCCTCACAGCACTCTATCACCATGGCTAGCATCTCACAGCCTAGTACTACCACTACCTTGGCTAACCCCCCACAGTACAGTATAACTACTACCTCCATGGCTAGTCCCCCACAGACTAGTACTACTACTGCTAGCTTGGCTAGCCCCTCACAGACCAAGGGTGAAAGCAGTGGGGAGGTCGCAGTAGGGGAAGTCACAGCTGAGACTTATGGATTCTTAGAGGAGACTCTTGAGCCAGAACTGATGGCTGAACTTAGAGCTAGTGGAGAGCAGCACCAGCAACGGGAGCAAACTTTGGGTGAGCTCCTCAGTACACAACCGTTGAGTGAGCAAGCCATTCAAGTGCTGCTTCACTTTGCTAAACCTATGAGTGAGCTTGATTTGGAAGAAAGCGATGGTGATAGTGTAGAAGAACTGGAAAAGCAGGTTGAAAGTGATCAACCAGTAGATTATCTAGCTAGCGGCATGTCACCTGATCAAGTTCTGGAGGAAATGCGTTCACTTAAAGAGCGTTCTGGCGGCTACCTCAGTCCCGACAAGATGGAACCATTTCTGACCTACTTTGGCGAACTCTCAAGCCGCGAGCTCGATCGTATCAATGCACTGGAGGAGAAGGAGAAAGCAAAATCGAAAAAGGAGGCTACCAAAAAGAAGCGAGTGATGGCCATTCGCTTCCCAGACAAGTCCCCAGCTCCCACCGTCCCTCCAAGTGATGAAGATCCATATGAGGAGCAAAGGCTCTATAGTGCGGAACTTCTCAAAGATAAGCTCCCCGCGGTACCCGACTTTGAGAACATGAGCGATAGTAGTGATGACGATGCCCGCCCTTTAGAGAGGGAAGAGTACATCCAGACGCTCCTCCAGAGGGGAGTTCCATCCCTGACTGATGAGGAGATAATGAGAGTTACCCAGATGGGCAAAAGTAGCGTCAGTATCGATTGGGCCTCGCTTGATATGGACAGTGGTATGGGAACAGACATCAGTGACCTGCCTAAGCCTTTGCTTTCCACGTCAGAGACTGAACGTGCCGCTGCTCATCAGCTATTCGATAGGGAACCTTTTGTTATGGATCGTAACTCTGCTGAAAGTAAGGCCGATGAATGGCCAGATCTAAAGTAAATGTGATAGTCAACATACATGTACACACATTAATGATAGTACAAACTATGCACACATTACTTTATTTGCTGCAAGTATTTACTGCAAGCTACAAGAACATTGTACATTGTATACATTAATTTTGCTTTTGCTATTATTGTTATGTTCTTTGCTGGTTTGTTGTGTATGTACAATGTCATGCATGACATTGTGTGTGTGTGTACTTCTCATTTATG
Organism: Cliona cf. orientalis; assembly: GCA_963930775.1. Classification (NCBI taxonomy): domain Eukaryota; kingdom Metazoa; phylum Porifera; class Demospongiae; order Clionaida; family Clionaidae; genus Cliona; species Cliona cf. orientalis. The sequence goes on from OZ005695.1 coordinate 4,265,863, forward strand.
AGTACATACCAATATATATACAAACTTTTTTTTTCCTTATGACATAGTATGGACAGCTCAGCAGTAGTATTTTACCATCAGCTAACAGTCCAGGTGGTGGTTTGATTATGCATGTGGCATACATAGCAATAGAGTCTTTGGAATTCCATCGTGTGGAATTGTATACAGGCCATGCACTGTGATCCTGGCATGGCCAATATAGCTAATATTATAATAATTATTATTATTATGCATGCCGAGAGCACTGAGCTACTTTTTCGAGTGTATGAACCACTGTACTGTCAATGACCTATGTTGCTAATTAACTCAGCACTGCCCCATGGATTGTATATCTCTACTGTATTGTGGTTTTTATAGCTAGCTATAGTGCTAGTGCGCATGCGCGCACTGATGGTCACATGATCAAAACACAAGTTACACTGCAGAGTAGATGCAGATGCGCACAGGACAATGTTCAGCTCAATAATAAGAGATCGCTTATTTTCTACGATTGTGCTGCTAATTGCAGCACCACTGTGGGTCTCACCATCAGTGCATTGCCATGCTGACTGTCAAGATTACAACGATCCAACAAACAGCTACGATGTCATTGTCTTTGCAGCTACTCCAGCAGGCTTTGCTGCTTCACTGGCAGCAAAAGCTGCTGGAGCCCAGAAAGTGTTGCTATTGGAGCCAACAGCTCATGTAGGTGGGATGGCCTCCCCTGGAGGCATTGGACTGCGTGACTGCGAGCATAACGAGGTCAGAACCAACAATGCAACCCAATATCAGTGGGCAATGCGCAATGCCAAATATTATGGGCTCAACGATCCTGTGTGGCAGCCTGACAATTGGGTTGGAGAACAATCATTTTTAGACATGCTAAAGGAGTCAGATGTGGAGCTGAGACTGAATACAACATTTGTTGAAGGAAGTGCTGGCATTAACACCACTGTTGACAGCCACGGTATGCGGCGAATAACTGCGATCAAGCTTGAATCTGGTGAATGGCTTGAGTGTCAGTATGTCATTGATGCAAGCTATGAGGGTGAATTGATGATCGCTACAGGATATGTGAGCTACACATTTGGACGGGAATCCAAGCAACAATACAATGAATCGTTTGCTGGGATTACAAATGGCTCAGCCGGCCAATTTAAAAACCCTGTGAATCCATATCAATCTGATAATGTGACGTTGCTGAAATGGATTCAAGATAGATCAGATCCACGAGAAAGAATTGGAGCAGCTGATGACAATTTAATGGCCTACTCATTTCGTGCATGCTTGTCTAAAAACACAAGCAATATGGTACCATTTGCACCACCACCGGGATATGATCCAGCAGACTTTGAGCTACAAAGACGCTACTTGTTGTCTGAAGGAACAAGTCCTCACCATCCATGGGGTAATCTTCAATACCACAGCTATCCTTCTAGTAAAGCAATGAAGTATGATGCTTGCTGTGGCATGAGTGCAGTTGGAATAGATGCTGTTGGACTGGCTGTGGGTTATGTAAATGCAACTAGAGCTCAGAGAAAGGAAATTTACGACAAACATCGCTACTATGTACAGGGGCTAATGTGGTTTTGGGCTTCTGATCCAGCAGTACCAAAAGCAATTCGAGATGAAATGAATTCATATGGACTCTGTAAGGACGAGTGGCCAGATAATGGCTATTTCCCTCCCCAGCTCTACGTTCGTGAAGCCGCCCGCATCATTGGTGACCAAATCTTTACTCAAAATGACAGAGTGCCCTATACTGAGATGGAGAAATGCTACCGTGACTCTATTGCAATAGGCTCATGGGCGTTTGACATCCACGAAATGGAGCGAGTTGCAGTTAAAAACGAAGCTGGTCAACCAATAGCCTACAATGAAGGCCTCACTTCACCCAGTAATGGGGGTGTTGTCTTGTTCGATATTCCATACTATGTGCTCCTCCCCCAAAAGAAGGAAATGGTGAACTTGGCTGTTCCTAACTGTCCATCAGTAACCCACGTTGCATTTGCAGCGATTCGTGAAGAGCCAACTCTGTGGCAGTTGGGTCAGGCTGCGGGAGCGGCTGCTGGAATTGCCGTACAGCGTGGTGGAGGCATGGCTCTGCAGGATATTGACCATCGAGACTTGCAGAATGCCCTTATCCAGCAGCATACATTTGTACGCTGGCCACCAAATCAGAACTGTGATGATGTGCCCACTACTAGCAAGGATAACCCAGCATTTCCTGATACCGGCATTGTGGACTCCAATGTAAGTGTGCATGCATGGTGTCATGATTAACCTAGTCACAACTATAATACATGTCCATAGTCATAATAATAATTATTATTATTATCTTGCTTTCACTTGTGACTAGGAACTGTAACAGAAATTCAATCGGACCCGGGCCACTCTTATTAAAGATATCTATTATCAGACTCTACAAATCTTGGGTTGTTTATGAACTTGAAACCTTAAAAAACTTATTATAGAAAATATTTTGATAGCATGAGTTACAATGTCTCAGTTGCAAGTTTAATGATTAATTTTGACCACTAATTCCACCACACTGTATGTATGTATAGTGTATAGCCTTATCTATCCCAAAGCATCATTGATATTCATACCTTTGGCATACATATCACGTGATTTAATTCATGACTGAACAACATTCCTATCCTCTCCTTTTACTGCTCCCCCCAAATACATACTTGTACGTATTCACATCCTAGGTTAATCACTCAGTGATATTAATGAATATGGACTAATTTTCAAGAGATTGACAGTACATCCATTAAGGTTATGTTGAGATTCTTGGTTGAGTAAATAGATTTATTAGACTTAGTACATCTGAGGAGCGGACAATCTCTCAATTCACTATAATTACTAAGGACGTACACACATGAGTGCAGGAATTCCCTCGCGCACGCGGTGCATAAGTAAAGGACATGTACAGTACATGGATTTAGTGTTATACCACACCCCACAATTACAAGTATGCTGAGTCACCAGCCAGGCATCCGGGCTGGGTGGGGCCAGCCTCATGCTTTGGCACGTGCCAAAGCGTAGCACGAGGCTAGGTATATGTATAGGGTGGGGCAAGTTTGCATCAATACAAGTCAAAATTAATGGTGCTTAAATCCTTATGTTCTGTGTTTCATAGTGTCACATGATCCCTCCCCCCCCCCCCCCCCCCCCCCCCAAAGTTGTCCCCCCAGACACTGTACCCTAGGGCAAGTATGTCTCCGGCCAGGACGTACTTCACTACTAAGAGTAGGGTGTCCCGTTGGGACATTGAACACTAGAGCCACGTGTCCTTTCTAGGGCCATGTGTCTCCATAGACACGTAGCTAGCTACAGCATCCTCTGCCCTTGTTGTGTGTACTACCCTACCTATGACAAAGAAGTCCCCTGGCCTGATCAAACGCAATTCAGAGTCATCAATTCACCAGTTTTATTTTCATTATGTTTGACAGCAACCAGTCAGCAGGTTTTTTTGTGATTCCTGCCACTTTGATTTAGCTAGCTAGCTACCCAATCATCTATGTCGTGAAGGCTGATTCAGAAGTTTACTGACACTGTATGGGGACATTAGTGAGGGCTCAGGATTCAAAGAACTTTCTGAGGGCATGCTCCCACAGGAAAATTTGAAATTTTTGAGTTCTTTGATTTGATAGTGTAATGCACAGGCGTAGGAACCATGGGGGCTCTGGGGGCCGGTGCCCCCCCCCCCCCCCCCCCCCGCTATGTTTTCTGATAGCTACATAGTAGTAGGTTTAAGTATAATATACACACTGCAGGTCATACTGCCCTTGCCTATAGATCTATAGAGTCCCCCTTTACCAAACCATCTTCCTATGCCCCTGTAGCTAATGGAATACAAAAAAGTATAGCTTAGCTCCCCCCCCCCCCCCCCCCCCCCCCCCCCCCCCCCAAATTTCTTGGTATGGGGACTCATAACACTGGAGAGGACGTTTGACATTAGGGCTGCACGTTTGGGGGGGGGGGGGGTGGACATGTGGCTCTAGTGCAGAGTGTCTGGGGGGACACTGTACACAGGGGGACAGGCAGCACTCCGACACCATCACTGGCGAGGCGCTAGTTAAGAGTAGGAGTCTGCAAATTGAGTATTGGATAGCAATCAACTTTTGACGTCTCCGGATCCTGTGTTTGTCAAGGAGCTGACAAAGGAACTACAGTGGCATATTATGTGGGAATAATTCCACGGACGCAATGGTACGCCCACACAGTAAGTCCAATTTTTAGCTAGATTGATAGTTGGACGTGCTTCAAAAGTGGGCCAACTGTCAGCCAATCTGAGAGTAGTAATAAAATGGGGGCCACAATTGTGACAGTGGAGTGCAGGCTTTTAATAAGGGAGGCACACAATTTTTCAAATGGAATACACACACTTAGGCAAGATGAAGCATTGCATGGATTTGTAAACTTGGTAGCAGGTTAGCAATCTGATCAACAGTTGATAAACTGCAAAGGCTGGCCTGTGATGCTCTAGTGGCTGAGAGTGATATTAAATTTTTAGAAATTTGGGAAACCACGTTAGTGCAACCAGGACCCGAGTTAGTCTCGTGAACCAGACCACTCCCTCCACAGCGCTGGATGTATTGCATCACCAGCACGCGGAGGGAGGGTCTGGCCACTCTGGCACAGTTTTTATGACATTACAGACCTCCAAGGGCCTGCAATAGATCGTGAATATCTCGGCTCTGGCTAGGAGTACTCTCATGAAACAAATTGCAGTAGATAGCTCATTGAAAAAGCTATCTACCGATGCCTTAACCTTGCAAATCAGTCTCGCGGAATCGCCGCTAGCTTCATTTTTGCTTGTATTAAGTTTCTATGGAGAAAGTTTAGGTGGGCGTGGCTTCGTAACGGTTTTGCCCACGATCGCCGCGTGGCATTACAAGCGCCGTTGGATAGAGCTCGTGGAGAGCTACCTTCTGATACTCGAACATTGATATCCCACTGGGAGAAGTTCCGCGGAAAAACTGGTGAAATTTGGAGGTCTATAATCGCTAATAACAGCTTGTAGCGTGGTCAGCACTGTCTGCAGATAGTGCATTGATGTTACTCCACACAGGTACAAATTTTGATAACCACACTTTGATCTCTACTCTAGGTGATTCAAAATTTCTAATCACTGCTCTAGCTTGAATCTGATTGGTCATGTTCACATTCCAACATGGGTCACAAAAACTGTGCCAGAGTGGCCAGACCCTCCCTCCGCGTGCTGGTGATGCAATACATCCAGCGCTGCAGAGGGAGTGGTCTGGTTCACGAGACTATACCCGAGTGGGAACCGCGGACCCAATTGGTTAACGGCCAGGAAGCCACACCCCTTTTCATGGCCAGTGACATAATTGCTAGCGCATGGTATAGCTGCTCTGGCGCTATCTCGTCTGGGGCGAGACTAATAATATTATTGTGCATTGCATGATACAGTTCAAGTGTGGTCTATTTTATATACACAATAGATGCATGATGTTTGCATATATAGACCTATTATGTACACTTGTCCAGGAAGACACAGCAGCTATTGAAAGGTGGTCTGATGAGAACTTCCTTACATCAAGAGTAAATAATAAGGAGAGGAAGAGAGTGTCGAACGCGCTATATACCCCGTGTAATATGTTTTCGGCAAGTAACGTGACTTGCAGCCATGCGCACGTGACCAGCCCAAGGGCTAAACAGTTGATTTTTCCTAGAACTGAGAAGAATAGAGGCGTTTTTCATGAGTTTTATGCTAGATTCTTCACGAACGCTCGTTTCATATTGTGATCTGCTCGCGCTTTCGGTCGAAATCGCCTCGCGTTGGCTTGCACTCGAGGCCACGCCCACAACGTACCATTTGAATCGAGCGCTCTCATTGGTCAATTTTTGAATTCCTGGCGCGTGACTTTCCGAAAACATCTCATACGGAGTATATAGCGCGTTCGATACTCTCTTCCTCTCCTTATTATTTACTCTTGCTTACATTAAACCCATAATAGTGCAAGTACATGCTCGAGCTCATATCAAGGAAGAAAGCTCCCACAGCTCCTGTAATTCCACTTTTACTCCACAACCTCATGAGTCAATAAAGTGAACACATTCAAGTATTTGGGTGTGTTGCATGCTTGCTGAAGATCTTGCCCAGACTCCCCATATAATATGTGCAGTCTGCTCAAGAGCACGTCAAATTCTTGGCCTTCTCTACCACAGATTCTACAATTTTTCCAATGCCAATACTTTACTACAACTTTATGTGTCAATGGTACGACCTCATCTTGCACCATCACTCCAATTAGCATTCTTAAGCTTCGAAATTATTTTGTAACCATCCTACTCACTAACCATTTCACCTTACTTGTTACCCTTACTGTATCTTATTTAGGGTCCACTTTTATAATATAATTAGCAAATATTATTATTATCATGATGCTAAATGTGTGTCCTTTGCTAACGAATTAAGAAAGCATCATAATTATTATTATTATTATGTTTAAAAAAGTAGACTCAATCCAGCTCATATCCTGCTTTCCTGTTGACTCTTTCTCCAGTCATCTCTGCAAACGCTAACTAGCTATATAGCTATTATAATACTGTATAGACTAATATTTTTATTTATGATTAGGTATAAATTATCTCCGCTTCTGTAATTTTAAAAGGGATAACCTCCATAATAAAGGACAAAACGCCTGCTCCCAACGTGTCCGTTACTCGGAAGTTCTACTGTAAAATTTCTTTGACTAATAACAAGTTTTAATTAGGTGACCAAATAGACTAAAAGCTTAACATTCAATTTGCTGTTTGGATATTAAGTTGCATGCAATCCCACAATTAATTCACTGAATGTAATACCTCAATAACGAATTCAAAGTGTTTGCATGCAGGCGCGACCAGAGTAAATTTGGCAAGAAATCCTTGCATGTCATATAGATAGAGTAGCTATTAAACTTTTGTGGCTCTAGATTTTATAATTAACTATCTAGTATTGTAGCTACAGAATTCAAAATTCATCGTGTTAATTATTATTATCATACTGTATACAACGATTAATTTAATATTAGCTGGAAAACAGATATTTAGATTTATGTAGTGATTACGTTTTGTAATTGTGTGTGCTGTACATCAAGAAACTATTACAACTTGAAGGATCCCTGAAACAGAGACCTAAGAATGTCAACTGACTGTGATGATCCTTCTGTCAACGTGTTTATTAGTTGTTCACACTTTCTCTTGTACATTTGGGCCTCCTTTTGGACGTTTGATATCAGTTTCTTTGTAGTGCACATGTAATTGTCTGTAGATTCCTCTTTATTGGTAAGTAATGCTGTGCGGAGTGTTAGTAGCAATGACGTCAACGACTGTGATTCTGTTTGAGGGAATTCCAATGTTGTAGCGTGAACTAAAAGAGCTAGAAGCATACTGCCAAGTAAACCAAAAGCACCTTTATGATACATATCCGAGTTGCGATGCTGAGAGCTTGCCTTGCTGACTTTCTTAGTCTGAGGAATCAATTGTATTATCTTGTCAGTGGCATCTTGACCAAGCATTTGGGAAATTTTTGGAGCATCGTCTACAATTTGTTGTTTGTAGTTGGATACAAGCATGAGCACATCGCCTTGGAGGACTTTACCATCTACATGGCCTTTTTCTATCGCATAAAGTAGGAGAATAAACCACTTCATGATCAAAACTGTGTAATTCCTGTAGTTGAAGCACAATTCACCATTGACAACTAGTGAATTAAACGAGACATTAGCAACAGTAAGAAGATCATGTGATCCGATTAACTCTGAAAATACTCCATGTAGTGATTGATAAACTTCCACGGTAGCACTACCAATTACGTCATCTCTTCTGTACTCTATTGTGTGGAACTTGTTGAGAGTATCTGTCAGCGGTGCGTAATCTTTGGGCACTTTTGCACAAAATTCATTCCAGTATTGACGACACAGCACTGCTAGACATTCAAATTCTCCAGTTTCTCCTTCTAAAAAGTGATCAAACAAAGTGGGAATACTCCTCCAGTAGAGTGAAACAGAGGAGAGTGTGTCACAAGCAAACAGAGTAGTGAAACATTGTGGTGATTTAAACAGACATTCAGATTCAGAGACCTGGAGTAGCGACAGCATATGCATGATACGAGATTCAGACACCTGGTGGTGTATGCTGGTACTTTGATGTAGTGCATCCAATTTCTGCATGGAGCGTAGGTAATTCTCCTTCCTTTGGAGGATTTGAGCTCTCTTCATAACAGCTAGTTGTTCAACAACTGGAAACTTGTCTGGTGGTAGAGCAATGACAGTTGCAGCTTGGTCATCTGAACAGACTATCTTGATCAAGTCAATCCTGCCAATGGTTTCCAGGAGTGATATCAAATGGATGTAGTTGTGTTGACCAAGAAGCCCTTTCTTCTCGAGAACAGTGAAGAAATCTGTTCCTGAGCTTATCGATTCCTGTAGTTGCTGCTCTACTCCTGCCAAGTACATCATATCTTTGACATTTTCTTGAGAGAGCCTCGTAGACACACTGTACAGCACTTGGCGGTGTTTTAGCTGGGTTAGTGTTGAGAGTGCCATGATTCGTAATAATAATTATTATGCTGCAGCTTGCTTTCAATTGCAGCTATACTTGGTAGGCTCTTGATATCCTACTAGGCTAGTTGCTTATTGCCTTTATATTATTTCCCAAGACAGATCATGCTATTCAACTATGGCATGAACCATGATGTGATTACAGGACATACCGGTATGACATGGATGTTATGTCTCAAAGCATAACCAGCCACATATCTCTATGACCTCATACAGAGTGTGACGCATTTATCTCTACTTTATATGGATTAAATATCCATAACTATGAGATGAATCAGTGATATTGAATACATATCAGGTATAAGGTATACATTGCATACATTGCATTCTTTGACCGTAGTGACTATTGATTGCCTCCCACAATGTCATGATCACACATGCAGCTGGTGAGTATGGCTAATATTATGGTTCTAACCACAGGTGTACATATTTATGACCTGGATAGTATCTCTATAGGGAAGCGTGGTTTGTGCCACAAACAGTCACTGGCTGGTGTGTTTGCTGACAGTGTATTATGTTTCATAGCTACAATAGCCTCCAACTGTGGCCATCCCGGCATGTTTTTCAACTGGGATGTCCCTGGTACAAGCTCGAGGCTAGGCTAGAGCATAATAATAATGTAATGCTGTAGTTGTACATACAGTTAACGTTTCTATACATGATGACCCACAGTTCCAGGAGAGAATATTATGACTTACATCCTAATAGGTGTAAGCCTCAAGTACTAAACTCAATGTACTGTCAAAACTCTGTGTTCATAATAACTAATTGTGTTGGGTTGCCAATTTTTTTATCATCATTAAATTTTATGGCTCACTTTTATTACCGGTAATACTATTCCAATACTAGGTATGCTAACATTTTCCCATGGATAAGATTGTAGTGTGGGAAATTCTATTCCAAACACTACTGAGCAATTTCCTGCATAACTGTGTCAAATTCTCAGATATAATATTACCAGCACTTCTTTGATGATTGAGGTCATACACACGTTTTCCTATATTATCATGTTTTCATATATAGCTACCTATGGAAACATGGAAATGCTACTTAATCATAATTAAATTTTTGTCTCTGTACAAGAGTCCCATAGACTAAATGTGCAATTATTTTCCTAGTTGCACACTTACTTACGTATTTGTTCAGTAATTGCACATTTACTGACCAATAGCGGTGCGTGATGGACCAATCCGACCGTACATACAACAAGTATTACCCCAGTAACGAATGGGTTCTTGTCAAGTTGAATGGCAGGGCTAGCTGGCATGGCCCACTATGGTGTTGAGTAAGGGGCTGGTACCCCAGACTAGGCATTCTGGAGATGGACAGAGAAGGCTTCATGAAAGTCATCAAGCCAGACCCTAAATAATGCACTCCGCTTCACTTCGTGCCTCCTGATACATAATTATGTGAATAGCTACCTATACTCTAATTACCATAATCATGCGTCATGGGACAAGTAGTACATGCTTACTAAATTATGCCAAGCATGCCACCAAGGGCTTAGGGTCTATAAGCCCTTGATGCCACTGTGTGAATAACAAGCTGGCATAATTACACGTCATACTATGAGAATTCTCATGATTAGGCCACTCCAAGTCAATCATTAGTTTCTGGTCACACCAGTTGTCTCAAGTACATGCGGGCGGGCGGGTGGTTAAGACTATGGGACTATAATTAAGACAGGAAGAGGAAGTACTTAAATCATACCACAGATGCATAGTCAGCAAACCTCGAGCAGCCTGTCAGATCATATCATCACAGACAAGCTCATGCCATGAGCTGTACCAAGGGCTTAAGTATAAGCCCTTGGCTGTACAAGACTATAAGTACACAGTAAAATTTAATGCAGAATAACAAACCACGGATTCGATCACATGGAATGTGCAGCAGGCAATGAGCTCGAGATCGAGAGTATCACATGGCTCAATACGTCGTTTTACATCATTTTACTATGAATATCATTATAGTCCTCATAAATTGCCTTTTCAAAATATCATGCGGGCGGGTGACCAGAAACTAATGATTAATTTGGAGTGGCCTTATAGTGAATTCATACACTCTACATACGTCATGCAATAATTATTGATAAAGGAATTTCACCTTTTTATTAAATTATTAATCAGTTGTGGCGTAATAATAGTATTAAGGCATGCACTACACTCAGAGAAATTATCACAAGAATGCATTCCTACGTCTTTCGGGACATTGGCTCATTAAAAAATGCATGATAAGGCTTCCATAAGAAACGTGGCCAAACAGTCGATTATAAAAGTGAGTAACTGCTAGTGAGAACAGCAAGAATCATCCAATCACTGAACAGTCAATCCGATCAAACTTAACTTTCCTAATATATACACAGAAAATCTTCAGCGGCATACAGAATCTAAGCAGAATTATATATATCGGTAATAGGCAACTAAAAGCTGCCTCAGCATGAGTCTCTTGACTCTATCACTACTTGTCCTCTGCTCTCTAAACCAAGCAGCCAGTGAGGTTTATTACATCACAGCCAACTCAACTGACCCTTGCACCGGGAACCCATGTCTAACCCTCTCCCAGTTTGCTGTTAACTCGAGCCATTCTCTCCACTCCAACACCGCACTGGTCTTCCTCCCTGGAACACACCACCTCAGCAATGTCAACCTAATACCGTATAGCGGAAAACTTTCGAGGGAGAAAACTTTCACGAATTTCGCGATTTTTCCGCCATCCGCAAAAGTTTTCTCCACGAAATTCTAGGCATGCCACACCCATTATGCGACCAATTTAACATTCCGCGAAAGTTTTCTCCGCGAGATGCTCCTTTCCTACCGATCCGCGAAAGTTTTCTCCCTCGAAAATTTCCTGCTAGCTATACGGTATTGTCAAATGCGGATATCTTCATAATGAAGTCTGAGAACTCAACAGCACAAATCAAATGTACAAGTGATTCAGCTATACATTTCTATCAATCACAGAGCATTCACATCACTAACCTGGAGTTTATTGGATGTGGAGGAAATCAAGTGAGACATGTTGAAGAATTTGTGGTCGAAGGTACAAAATTTGAAGGTCAAGAGAATAGTGGAACAGCCCTTGAGCTAATTAAAACAACTGCATGGATTGTCAGGAGCACTTTTCTATCCAATAGAAAAGGATCATATAGAGAATGTGTATTTGCTTCTTGCAGCAGTAGATTCATTGGTGGTGCAATTGTTGCTACCAACAGTACAGTTGACATTAGCCAAAGCAGATTTGAAGATTATAGAGCAGCAGACAGGGGTGGAGCTATATTTGCAGAACAGGATAGCATCATTAACATTAGTGATGTGTTTATTGGTGACAGTGCCACCGCATTGGGAGGAGCTGTACTGTATTCCAACAGCAGTACTGTCACAATAGAAGCAAGCTAATTTACAATAACAATGGTGGCAATATTGGAGGAGTACTGGCTTCCTACACCAGTACTATCACAGTAGAAGGAAGTGAATTTCTTAATAATAGTGCCACCTTTGGAGGAGTACTGTATTCCAGCAGTAGCACTATCACAATAAAAGCAAATAAATTTCGTGGTAATAGTGCCACCTGGGGAGGAGTACTGCGTTCCAGCAGTAGCACTATCACAATACAAGCAAATAAATTTTGTGGTAATAGTGCCACCTGGGGAGGAGTACTGCATTCCAGCAGTAGCACTATCACAATAAAAGCAAATAAATTTTGTGGTAATAGTGCCACCAGTCGGGGAGGAGTACTGGATTCCTACAGCAGTACTATCACAATAGAAGCAAGTGAATTTTATGATAACCATGCCACTTATAGAGGAGGAGTACTGTTTGCTGATCACTCCAGCATTATCAAAATAGCAGGTAGTAACTTCACTAATAATACTTCACCAATAGGAGGAATTATTTATGCAACATCCAGATCCATAATTCAACATACCCATAGCTTTCTCCTAATCGATAACAACAAGGCTGACAGATATGCTGTGATATACTTACTTGACTCAGAATTCATTGGAAATGACTCAAGAAATGCTATATTATTCTCCAGTAACTTGGGATCATTAGTGGCATTCAACAGCAACATCTCTTTCACTGGTTATGCTATATTTATGAATAACAAACCATCACAAACTGTCTCAGGTGACTTCCAAGAAGGAGGAGCAATAACTCTATTTCAGAGCAACGTATTTTTAATGGAGTATGCAATCTTGAACATAACCATGCTGAAAATGGTGGAGCAATACATTCCACTGAGAGCAAACTCTATGTGAGTGGTAATGTAACTACAGCACACAATACAGCCACTGGAAATGGAGGCGGTATCTACCTCTCAACTAGTGAATTAAACTACCAACAAGAGAGCACCTTTGAACTTAAGAAAAATACTGCGTCACATAAAGGGGGAGGACTCCATGTCATTAGCTCATCGATCAAGGCAGCTTCATCGAAGTCAGTTTCTAGTTATGGTCCAGGATGGTTCCAACCCCGTAAGCATATACACTGGTGCAAGAATAAACATCATAAGAAATGTAGCAGAGAGGGGAGGTGGATTATCACTGGAAGCAAATGCAAGAGTTTATATCCTGAAGTATGATTATTTTTATTTTAATACAACAACATTCACTGCCAACAGTGCAGACTACAGTGGAGCAATACATGTGGATGATGAGACCAACTCTGGTACATGTGCTAATAACATAGAAACAGAGTGCTTCTTTCAAGTACTTGCTCTCCATGATGCTAAAGCTCCAAGTACGTCTCATAATACAGAGTATGCACTTCTCACAAAACCATGCTAACATTTCTGGCTCCACTCTCTATGGAGGACTACTAGACCGATGTACTGTGAGTCCATTTGCTGAAGTTCACAATAAGTACCCACATGACTTTAAAGACAGAGGTGATGGGATTGCTTACTTTAAGAATGTATCCACTCCTACACAGTCCACAAACCTCTCAGTATCATCTGATCCAGTTCGAGTGTCCTTTTGCTTCAGTGCTGATCAAAACAATGACTACCCCCTCCAATATTATTACACTGAGGTTAAAGAGGGAGAAATGTTAACACTCACAGCTGTTGCTGTAGATCAGAATGGCCAACCAGTTAGTGCAACCATCCAAACCTCCCTCCACTTCACTGAGAGTGGTCTAGCTGAAGGTCAGCTTGCTAGGAAAGTACCTGCTGAGTGTACTAATTTGACATTCAACGTTGTTTCACCACATAAATCAGAGAATTTGTCCCTCTATGCCTTAGATGGTCCATGCAAGGATGCTGAACTCTCTAGTGCAGTAGTGGAAATCAATTTTCTCCCTTGCAGCTGTCCAATTGGGTTACAAGTCTCAGGAACGAACAGCACAAACTGTACATGTGACTGCCACAGCGACATCAGTCAATATGTGGATCACTATGACAGCCACACTGGTTTATTAACCAAGCAGCGTCAGTCTAGAGCCTGGATTTCTTACATCAATGACACAGACCTAACTGGTTATTTAGTCTATCATAACTGTCCTTTTGACTACTGCTTGTCAACCAGTCCACCAGTTAACCTCAACCAGCCAGATGGAGCTGATGATCAGTGTGCCTTTGATCGGTCATCTCTATTGTGTGGATCTTGCCAACCTGGTCTCAGCCTCTCTCTCGGTAGTTCACACTGTCTCCCATGTCCTAGCTACTGGCCTGCAATACTCACAGCCATCACCATGGCTGCAATCCTAGCTGGCATAGCACTGGTGGCTTTATTGCTACTACTCAACATGACTGTTGCAGTTGGAACTCTAAATGGACTGATCTTTTATGCCAATGTCGTACATGCAAACAAGAGTATTCTACTTCCATTTCAAATGAGAAACTTCATTACCGTGTTCATATCGTGGCTGAACTTAGAACTTGGAATCGATACCTGCTACTTTCCAGGATTGGACACTTACATTAAAACATGGCTACAGTTAGCTTTTCCTGCCTATGTCATTCTTCTTGTGGTTTTCACCATTATTTTCAGCTCCTACTCTACTAAATTTTCAAACCTCATTGGAAAGAAGGATCCAGTGGCAACTCTGGCTACACTAATTCTTCTTTCCTATGCTAAGCTTCTTGAAATCTGCTTTAAGTCTCTATCAGTTGGCATTCTTAAGTATCCTGATGGCTCTAGTGAAATGTTGTGGCTCCCTGATGCAACTGTCAAACATCTCTCCGGAAAGCATATTCCTCTATTCATTGCAGCTGTTCTCATTCTCCTGGTTGGTCTGGTCTATACTGCTCTTCTCTTCTCCTGGCAGTGGCTCCTCTACCTTCCAAGGTGGAAAATTTTCAAGTGGTCAAGGAATCCAAAGATACAAACATTCATTGAAACCTACCATAAGCCTTACACTGCCAAATATCGCTACTGGACTGGACTGCTGCTGATTGTTCGTGTCGTCTTGTACCTTGTAGCTGCCACAAATATTTCCAATGACCCTACTTTTGCTCTTACAGCTATCAGTTTTACAGTATGTTGCATTTTTGCTCTTAGTAAACTCTTTGGCAGCAGACTGTACAGGAAATGGCCAGTGGATGTACTTGAGACATTTTTCTACGTAAACATCCTATCCTTCGTCATTTTCACCTGGTATTCTCTTAACAGCCCTGCCAGTCGGGAAGCTGCTGCCTACACTTCAGTCATCATCACATTCATTGCACTGTTGCTCATCATCCTCTACCATGTCTATACATGCACCTCAGTCTTCTCAAAGATTTATAAGACAAAACTTGGTAAAATGATTCACAGACTTTTCACTAAAATAAATGCTGATCCAAAACCAAAATCTGAACGTCGCTGGAGCCCACCACCTGATGATGATATTCATCAATTCTATGAATTCTTGGACGAGATTGACCACCCAGCTAACACTCAGGACTATAAAGTGCCACAAGAGCCAGTGAAGCCAACCCAGTCTGTGGTGGAGGTGCACCAACCCCGTGACCTTGCAGCACCAGATCCTGAAGAAGTGGCCAGCTCACTACACATACCTGACGCTGCAGAGGTAGCCCAAGTTAAAGAGAAGGAAGCAGTTAGCCAAGTCTAATATAAACCTCGAGTGAAATGTTGAAACTTTTGAATTTATATACGGATCTCTAGACTAGAATAGAAACTGAACAATAGATTGCTTAATGCTACATTAGTGTGCTTACTTTCTGCAGAATATGTTAGGAATTTTGTGATAGGCCTTCTTGAGTTATGTATAACTAAGCAGGACAAAAATTACAGTAGCTACAGTGTAGTAGTATTTCATGTAATGTGACAGTAGAGAATTTGTTTTGCTTTTTGTGAAATATATAGAAGCAGGGCCTCTAGATCTACATGTAGTATACTGCCAAAATTAATATGGTCGCTTCCGCTAGAGGAAATTCAGGTCTGCAAGATTAGTGCATAGCATAGCTTGGCATAGAATAGCACCATAATAATGTTACATGCTAAGCCTATGGAAAATTTGTGAATCGAAGATGATGGTATGAAACAACAACATGACATTAATATTATTTGTATTACTTCAAAAAGCTTACTACAAACAACAAGTCCCAAATTATTTATTGTCCCATTTCTCATAGTTATAGTCATAAAATACATGACATGTAATGAAACATTACATACTTAATAAAGTTAAGTTCACCAATCACCATGGGACTTAGTTTCAAATCGCATGATAATAATTATTATACAGTATGATGTGCATTTTAAGAAGTGAGACATTGATACATAGCCATAACCATCAATGCATGGTAGCTATATCTGATAGTGTTGTATACCAAAACAACAAATACCCTTTCGAAAACTTGCTGGAGTGAAATTCGGGTAATCATCATAATCATTAACTAATAGCATGTTGTGTGTAGCTCGTAACTGGGAGAATATAAATTATTCAATATGAATTCTACAGTATACTTTCAGTTTCAATACAATAACTTTAGGGAATTGTAAATGCTACCTCTTTAGGGCCAGATACGCAGAGTACTATAGTTTTGATAGCCCTAGATGTCTCCAATAAGATTTATTGTGATTCTTTCATTGTACTTCAACCAAGTCTATGGTTGTCGTTTCGATTTCATTGCTGAGTATGGAAACACCAGTGGAGGAGAACTAACACCTCGTAGTGCAGCGTCGTACGGACGCACAGTCAGATTCACAAAGAAAGGACGATTTCTGTACTGGTTCTTCATCACCCAATCCACCTGCAATATAGATGTCCTTAACGTGTTCTACACTAATGATGGTCCAGCTGACAACCTAACGGTTTACATCAATGAAAACTATATTGGCAGCTTTCAGACAGTAGAGCATAGCAGAGAAGGTATCTTTTGGAACAAAATCGTTGAATCAGGGCTTATAGGATGAACAACAGTACTACAGCAAGGAAATCACACGTTAAATATTAGTGTCGTAACTGTGGATATTCACGGAGTTGAAATAGATAAAGTCACAATAGGTGTACTGTGTGATGACGACCTGTGTTCAGTACAAACGATAGGGCAGCCCTCAAATGTGAATAATGTTATAGATGGAGACTCCAATGCCCCTCTGAATGACGGAACATTGGATAAAGGACACGTTATTTCGTTAGTGATTGGAGTGTCTTCTACAGTTATTTCAGTGCTAATTGCAGTACCAACTCTTATTATTACCATTTGGAGGATCTATAAGTGTGTCAAACCAAAAAAGGCCAATGGCATGTTGAAAGAACCACTTATGAACACCTAAAATTAACTCTTCAAATTTGATATTTTATACATGCAATGATAATTATAACAGATTATTATGTGTTATCTTGGTATTCCGTTACAGTCATGCATAACCAGTTATCCTTAGTACAATAGCTAATTTTTTTATCCTTCTATAAATTAAATAAGGATACCATATTATAATGGAAAACTTTCAAGTGAGAATATCTTCAAGATTTACAGCCACCCACGAAAATTTTCTCCATAAAATTTTAGGCATGCCACACTTTTATGCGATCAGTTTAACATTCCATGAATCACAAAAATTTAATGCTCCCTTACTACTGATCCGCAAAAGTTTCTCCCTCGAAAGTTTCCCACCTCTACATTGCTATGCATCCATTGCCTGTATATCATGAAGTAATTTCGAAAAAATAAGGTGCAAATTGCCACAAATTTATAATAGCCTCCTATGTCTCGAGGTCAAATCATTTACGCTATTCAGAGTGCAATATTGAAGAAAGCTGGGATGAAGCTAGGGACAAATCTTAGACTAGCTATAGCTATACTGAAATATAATAATTATACACCAGTCAATTATAAGTGTAGTACTTAGCTATTATACACTGTTTGGTTCTATTGTCAAATTTAGATATCAATACATAATAGTTGCAATGTCCACACGTTTAATGCCCAGTCCATCTCTAGCTTCACCGCCTGCTAGAAATATCTCTCCGCTGGGCAGTACTACACAAGCACACCGACTTCTATCACAGGGTAGCTCAGCAATCTCAATCCAACCGCTGATGCTAGGCTGATAGTGTTGGATATTCAATCCTCCAACTGCATATAGAGCTCTTTTGTGTACTAGCACAGTAGACTGTGCTGTTGGCGGTAGGGAAAGGGTCTGCCACTGTGATTGCATGGATGGCTTATCACTACTCAGAAGTGCGTGAGAAATAAGATTGTCCAAGCATATTGTGAAAATACTTGTGTGATCAGGTGAGAACAGGTACCACATATTACCATTGACGGCTGAAGATATTCGTGAATACGCACTGGGTAAGGGTGAACACCTGTACCACTGCTTAGAAAGAGTATCTAGGAGTTCGATTACCGCTTCATTATGTGATGCATTACCAATACCACCAGCAACAACCAGCCACTTGTTATAAGAGATAGTAGAAGGTGAGCGCCGTGGAGTGTGCATTGCAGGGAAGGGATATGTCCACGTTTGTAATCCTACATTCCAAACTCCAAGCGCATTTGTCATGATATTTTTAGCGGATGTAACTCTCCTACCACCAACTAAAGCTAGTTGGTTGTTCACTACAGCCATGCTAAACCACTCACTTTCATAAGGTGGCAATGTTCTCCACATTCGAGTGTGCAGTGAGTAGACCATCACTACCGTTCCTGCTCCACCTCCCACATACACATCACTGTCAATCACCACAGCTTGAGCATGGCCAGTCACTGTAAATGGCATATCTTGCATTCGCCACCATTTGAGCTTCAGGGGACCTTTCAACTCCACCAAAGGTGTCTAGCATAATAATACTGGTATGTGATATTAGCATACATATTATTTTAAAAGTAACAGTATTAAAATCTACATACTGGTATGCTCTTCATTTGATGTATAGATTCCCCTTCTGTAAGTGTACAGGTACAATTTTCCTACAAATAAAGATAAACGAAAGTTTTTATTTAGGTGTGTATGTATACGTTGTAACAACAACCTGTGAATACTTTCAGTGTACAATATCACGTAATACTTACATGCATGTTATAGCACTATCTATAGCATACAGACTTACAAACCTGCTGTTTCAAAATTTGTGCCTGACTGTTTTTCACATGTAGCTCTCCCATAAGTCTAACAATTTCAGCATCTCTCTGCTCCACTTCTTTCTCCAGGACTCTCAACTGAGCCTTCTTATCCTCAACATCAATTTGTAGCCTCTGAATATATAAATACAGTGTGTATGTAAAAACGACACACACAGACACTATAAATGAAATAGAAACCTTAATCAATTATCACAAGGCCATAAGATACCTGAAGAATCAATTGGACGTTTATCAATTCATTTTCCTTCTGCTGTATGAGTGCCCTTTCTTGCTCCAGTTCCGCCTCTTTCTCTTGAATTTGTACGTCTTTCTGCTGGAGTTGCATCCGTAGTTCAGTAGTCTGTTGATGAAGTTGTGAATTGACATGGTGAAGCTGTCCCTCAGCCCTAACTCGCTCAGCCTATTATAGTGGAGTAACAATTATTTTACAAAGTAACCACCTTTGAGCAGTCTTGAGTGTTTACACGTACAGTCGAACCTCCGAACAAAGGACACTTTGGGAACGGGCCTCTTGTCCTTTGTTCGGAGGTTGTCCCTATCTCGGAGGTTCATGATTTCTCAACCCATTTTGATTGTATTATCCTTAACAAGTTAGTAAATGCATGATAAGAGCAGTAGAGATGATAATCAAATGATTGGTATGTTCAGTCTTCAGTATCAACATAGCACAGACTGAATTTTTTTGTTTCTGAAGTACTGGCTACTCCAAATCGTTATCTGGATTCAAGGCTAATATTATTATCGCGCATGCGGCACAATATCGCGACCGCCTAGATTGCGGCAAAGGTGGGCGTGGCATCGTTAATTTAAGGGCGTGGTTTCCGGATGTCCGCTATTTAGAGGCAGTTTTGCATTGAAAAGTCACGTTGGGAGCTTGGATCTTGTCCGCTGTCCAGAATCGAGAAGCGTCCGCTTCTCGGAGGTTGCTAATGTACTATAACTATGCTAAATTCAATCGGTAACACGGCACTTGTCCGCTGTAGAGAGGTTGTCCGCTTCTCGGAGGGTCCGTTATCGGAGGCTCGACTGCACAATGTATCAAACCAGTTTAAACTGAATCAGATTAATCTGCATGCACTTACACAAATATGCTTAACTAGAGTTAAGATATTCATAGTCCACTGCACGTAACTCACTTCTAATCCATATCAGGATGTGGGTTACAACCCGGGTTAACTAATAGTGGATTAGTGTGTTTACATGTAGTTTAACGTGGATTTATGACGCTTTCATATTAAGCGCTATGTGCTTTACTTGCTCATGTTCCAGCTCCAATTGTAAATGTTGAATCTCCTCATCTTTTGCTACTGAATCAACATCCTTTCTTCTCATTTCTCTCTCTTTTCTCAGTATAGCTCTCATGGTCACCACATGTCTCACAGCCTCTGCTCTGGTCACCTCCCCACATGGACCTTCAATATCAGCCTTCATTTCACCAAGGGACAAGACTAGCTGTTCTGCTGTAGGTCTCTCTGAGGGTTCATTTTGGAGACATCTCTTCACCAGCTGCACGAATGGGTGCTGTCCACTCTTTGGGAGTTGATAGTCTAACTGCTCGATATATCTCCAACGCCGTTTCACTTCCGATCTAGCCAATAGCTGTCCTCGATTCTCAGAGTCAGCGTATGTGGGTTCAAGGAGATCACCGGGAAACAACTGCACACAGATAAAGCAGCATATCCTAGTTACACACTAGATACTGTATTATTATCATTATTTCGGTAAACCTGTTTCCAGTCCCATCTCCACCCACCCTATAGCTAGCTAATCCATGGTCAAATACTAACCTGCAGTCCAACAAAGATACCAAGGTGACCAAACGAAAAGACGTCCAGGCTAGGACCATACCGAGCTGCTCCACTTAGTGCTTCAGGAGGCATGTACACCAGTGTTCCTGGATTTCGAGAAAATGTCTGAGCTAGTTGACCTGGCTGAATGTTCACAATACGAGAATTCCCCAAGTCAGTTATTTTGGCTACAAAGCCAGAAGTCAAAAGAACATTTCTTGCGGTTAGATCTCTGTGGATGATTTGAGGATCGTGCTTATGTAGATAGAGCAGTCCTTGGGCTACATCCTCCAGTATAGAGTATTTCAAAGACCAAGGAATTTTAGGAACAGTCTCTAGCAGATCATCCAGACTTCCTTCTAGTCTCTCCATCACTAGCACAGGAAATTGACAGTTAGGGAGGAAACAGAGACCCAAGAAAAGAGTGATGTTGGGGTGACGAAGATCAGACATTAGCTGGCACTCCTGCACATACTTCATAGCAATATCTCGTACTCCCATATTGTCGATATCAAGTAAAATTTCGTGGATCTTCTTTCCAGCACACAACAATCCATTCACTTCGACCTGTACTAAAGCAGAGAATAATCAAATAAGGCTGGGGCCTCCTCGACTTCTCTCTCCCTCTGCCTCTGTTTCCCTCTCTCCCTCTCCCTTTCTAATATCTCTGTCCATATGTCTCTCTCATCCCTCCATCCCTCTCTCTCCACTCAGTTTGATCCACCCTCCCTGTACAAGCTGGTCAGCCTCTCAATCACCTCTTCCACTGCTCCATAGGATCCAATGCCCAGTTGTTTACCAGTGGATCTCGCCTGTACCACAAACCGTCGTAAATTTCTGTCATCTGAAAGAGTCACGAACAGTCTTCTAGGAGCGGCCATCCTCTAGTACTTCATTTGGTAAGGGTCGTTTTGCATGGGTAAATTGGCATCACACTTTTGAAGTTTGGGAATAATATATGTAGCTATTAATTAATGCAAAACTTGAAGGGATCGATGGTGTGTGGGCAGGCCATCCTGATATCAGTATCATTGGCAAGGCAAGTCATGCATTTCATGTTCCAGTGGGTGACTTTATACTGGTTGAATCATTCCTATTTTAGCTCCTTTCTGGTGATTCCCTGCCCTGACTTTTTTCATAGCGTAAATGAATAATGATTATTAACTGATGGTTAATAATAATATTAATATCAGCATAAAAATCAACAGGTAATTAGTAATCAGACTATACAGTCATAAACTGAGCCTTTTTGTGCATCCGAGATTAATACATTTTGCGGGATGCATGCTGAAGTAAGTTTTTCCATGTTTGCAGTAGGCTAGCAATGGACATCTTGGCCTCAGCATTCTGATTTTTAGCTGTATTCAGTGTTGATAGAGCCCCACCATTACCGGTAAAACAAGCAGTGACAAAATTTGGTAGTCGAAATCGTCGACGTGAGGGCTGTCCTCTAGGAATGTACGGTCTAGGGTTGCCACTGCCCCGAATTGTCCTATCGTAATTTGGATTCATTTCTGAGCGAAGATGTACCACGTTTCCCGATTTATCCGGCGTACTATAGACATCAGCCATTTCGATTTGTGAAGTAGGCACACCACCAACTGCTAGCCACTCTTTTTGCTTTTGGTAGCGATCTGCAAGAGTGACATACTCGCTATCACCAGTTCTACGATAGGCTTCACGCAGAGATGCTCCAGCACTATAAAAGTTCTCAGTAGCTTGCATTTTGTAAACATAAAATTCAGTCGCTCCAAGATGAAGAATAGCACGGTCCCTGCCCCAGTCTATGGCAAACTGCTTACTTGAGGTGGTGGCAACAAATGCGGTGGTAGATGTACCAGTTCTGCAAGACCTACCTCTCACGTGATCTTCAAGACTGTCGTTGTCACCCAGAGCCTCAAATCCCCTTGCAAAAATGTCAGATGGTTTGCGGTAGTCCATCCTGTACACGACTGTGGGGGGAGGATCTGTAGCCTGTACCACTGCAGCAGAGAGGAGAAGAAAGCAGAGCACAAGTTGAGGTGTAAATGCACCCATGATGAGCTCCAACAGAAGGTGAATGGCTTCTCCATTTTACTGTGTAAACTGATAGATTCCCATTTTATAGTAGCTATATACAGGTAGCAAAGCTGGAATATTGATAATAGCTGTCATAATAATAATAATATGATAGCTGCATAACTAGCTGCAGGAATAAAGTAATCAGAAATTGAAATAGTGTCTGGATTAACATATCTCAATATTGATAAATCAATAACACTGCAGGATACCAATACCTATAATTATGGTTATCGTATATGGCTAATGTAAACTGAGAAGAGTACAATGTGGGTTACCTTGTATTCACTGCTGGTATCTGTCCCACGACAGTTTATGCAATTAAGCTATAATTATACACTTACACTCAGGCTAAATTAATGTACAATGGAACCTTGAGCTCCTAATATTTTTACATTAGGCCAATCAAACTACATTGTTAGTTTCTCGTCCATCCGTTTTTTTTTATATAACCCCAATTGGGTTACAAGTCTCAGGAACGAAAAGCACAAACTGTACATGTGACTGCCACAGCGATATCAGTCAATATACGGATCACTGTGACAGCCACACTGGTTTACTAACCAAGCAGCGGCAGTCTAGAGCCTGGATTTCCTACATCAATGATGCAGATTCCCCTTCTGTAAGTGTACAAGTACAATTTTCCTAAGATAAGGCCATATAAAACAACTTACTTGATTCTCATCCCCGCCCGTCCCAATTTTTACAGGCCGCCTCTATGAATTTTATTGCTATCCCGCGTGCGCAGTAGTGACCCTTTACCAAATATCTCGAAAATATGCTCCAGATACTACTCTTTCTAGTGTCCTGATGAGTAAAAAATAAAAATAAAATGCCTCCTCCCGCCCCTATTTTTTGGAAAAAGGTGGATGAGAATCAAGTAAGTTATTTTATATGGCCTAAACGAAAGTTTTTATTTAGGTGTGTATGTATACGTTGTAACAACAACCTGTGAATACTAAGTCTTTCAGTGTACAATATCACATAATACAGTGGAACTTCTCATAACAGACCCTCCCAGGAGCGACCACCCACTATATAACGGACAACCGCTATGGAACGGATTGAATTTGCCATAGATTTAGTACATTACGAACCTCCCTCCGTACGGTGGCCGAGAGGGGCATTGGACTCGATTTCGATTTTCAGACTTCGGACGCGATTTTACCGAGGAGTGGACAACCTCTCAATTCACTATAACGGACGGATTGTTCGGACCCGATTGAACCTCTCAGTATAATTTTTATTTCTAAATAGCGGACGGCCAGGAAGCCACACCCCTTTTCGCGGCCAGTGACGTAATTGCTGGCGCCATGATCCTGGCCAGGCACTTCCGGAATTCCCCCTTCTTAGGAGGGGTGCTATCTTGAAGGTGGGGTCTGGTTGCATGATACAATTCAAGTATAGTCTACATATACACAGTACTTAAATTGAAGTAGACTCATATCCAGCTCATATCCTAGCTGCTTTCCTGTTGATTCTTTCTCCCGTCACCTCTGCAGCTAGTAATAGCTATACCTATCCGAGATTATGTGTAGTGACTACAATATTATTAGCTATGTAAAATTATCTCCGCTTCTGTAAAAGGACAGCCTCCATATAAAGGACAAACGGCCTGCTCCCAATGTGTCCGTTATTCGGAAGTTCTACTGTACTTACAAATGTCATGCATGTTATAGCACTATCTAGCATAATATTTTATATTATAGACTTACAAACCTGCTGTTTCAAAATTTGTGCCTGACCGTTTGTTACATGTATCTCTCCCATAAGTCTAACAATTTCAGCATCTCTCTGCTCCATTTCTTTCTCCAGGACTCTCAACTGAGCTTTCTTATCCTCAATATCAATTTGTATTATTATCTATATCCTTGATCGATTATCACAAGGCCATAAGATACCTGAAGAATCAATTGGACATTAATTTTATCAATTCATTTTCCTTTTGCTGTATGAGTGCTCTTTCTTGCTCCAGTTCAGCCTCTTTCTCTTGAATTTGTACGTCTTCCTGCTGGAGTTGCATCCATAGTTCAGTAGTCTGTTGGTGAAGCTGTCCCTCAGCTCTAACTCGCTCAGCCTATTATAGTCAATTATTTACAAAGTAGCCACCTTTGAGCATTGCTGAAGTCTACGTACCAAAAAAAGTATTAAGTACTATGTATAAACGGGGCTTTACTTGCTCATGTTCCAGCTCTATTATTGTAAATGTTGAATCTCCTCATCTTTCGCTACTGAATCAATATCCTTTCTCCTCATTTCTCTCTCTTTTCTCAGTATAGCTCTCATGGTCACCACATGTCTCACAGCCTCTGCTCTGGTCATCTCCCCACATGGACCTTCAATATCAGCCTTCATTC
This sequence comes from Cliona cf. orientalis, assembly GCA_963930775.1. NCBI lineage: Eukaryota > Metazoa > Porifera > Demospongiae > Clionaida > Clionaidae > Cliona > Cliona cf. orientalis. The sequence goes on from OZ005695.1 coordinate 4,291,159, forward strand.
ACCAAGGGATAAGACTAGCTGTTCTGCTGTAGGTCTCTCAGAGGGTTCATTTTGGAGACATCTCTTCACCAGCTGCACGAATGGGTGCTGTCCACTTTTTGGGAGTTGATAGTCTAGCTGCTCGATATATCTCCAACGCCGTTTCACTTCTGATCTAGCCAATAGCTGTCCTCGGTTCTCAGAGTCAGCGTATGTGGGCTCAAGGAGATCACCAGGAAACAACTGCACATAGATAAAGCAGCATATTATCTTAGTTACATACTAGCTACTGTATTATTATCATTATTTCGGTAAACCAGTTTCCAGTCCCATCTCCACCCACCCTATAGCTAGCTAATCCATGATCAAACACTAACCTGCAGTCCAACAAAGATACCAAGGTGACCAAACGAAAATACGTCCAGGCTAGGACCATACCGAGCTGCTCCACTTAGTGCTTCAGGAGGCATATACACCAGCGTTCCTGGATTTCGAGAAAATGTCTGAGCAAGTTGACCTGGCTGAATGTTCACAATACGAGAATTCCCCAAGTCAGTTATTTTGGCTACAAAGCCAGAAGTCAAAAGAACATTTCTTGCGGTTAGATCTCTGTGGATGATTTGAGGATCGTACTTATGTAGATAGAGCAGTTCTTGGGCTACATCCTCCAATATAGAGTATTTCAAAGACCAAGGAATTTTAGGAACAGTCTCTAGCAGATCGTCCAGACTTCCTTCTAGTCTCTCCATCACTAGCACAGGAAATTGACAGTTGGGAGGAAACAGAGACCCAAGAAAAGAATGTTGTTGGGGTGACGAAGATCAGACATTAGCTGGCACTCCTGCACATACTTCACAGCAATATCTCGTACTCCCTTATTGTCGACATCAAGTAAAATTTCGTGAATCTTCTTTCCAGCACACAACAATCCATTTACTTCAACCTATATTTAAAGCAGAGAATAATCAAATAAGGCTGGGGCCCCCTTGGCTTCTCTCTCCCTCTGCCTCTCCCTCTTTAATATCTCTGTCCATGTCTCTCTCATCCCTGCATCCCTCTCTCTCCACTCAGTGTGATCACCCTCCCTGTACAAGCTGGTCAGCCTTTCAATCACCTCTTCCACTGCTCCATAGGATCCAATGCCCAGTTGTTTACCAGTGGATCTTGCCTCTACCACAAAACGTCGTAAATTTCTGCCATCTGAAAGAGTCATGAAAAGTCTTCTAGGAGCAGCCATTTTTTTTTTTTTTTCAAGGCGACCAGAACACTAAGCAGAAAAAAAATTGTCCAAAAACCACCACATAATCGAGCTGGATGCATAGTAGAGACATACAATGCAAGCAGGCAGCCTATACATAAATTTTGATCAAAGTGGGTAATGGTCGTCACGTTAATGTGCGCGCGTGGCCCCGCCCCTCACGTAGCGCGTGGGCGGAAAACATTGCAAACGCATGGCTTCCTATACAAACATATGGGGAAACTTCAAAGGGCCATAACTTTAATTGTAAGGTGTGAATCAAAAATCTGTCCGGTCAAATCTCTAGTTTTGACCCATTCTGCATGCTCATGTAAAAATTATCCCCCCAAGTGCTTCCAATCCCCCCATGAATTAGATTATTTAATTATTTAAATATGCTTTTTTTTTTCTACTTAGTGTTTTTAATTTGTTTATAATAATTCTGCTTCTATAGCATGGATACAAAAATAGCAATTAAGATAACTTGCTAACGTGCATGTACCCAGAAAGAACAAGATAACAAAAAGAAAAACATGACTAAGTTATAAAGGCAACTCTCAGACTAGTACTTCATTATGGTAAGGGTCGTTTTTGTATAGGTCTCCAGCAAGGCAATTAGCTATTATGAAGTTTGGAATATAACACACCATCCCTTCAAGTTTTGCATCAATTATTGATGCAAAACTTGAAGGGATGGTGTGTGGGCGGGCAATCCCGATTCCCAATGTATCAGCATCATCTCAGTATCATTGGCAATTGCAAGTCATGATGCAACAATTGCAAGCGTTTTATGTTCTAGTGGGTGACTTTATACTGGTTGAATCGTTCCTATTTTTGCTCATTTCTAGTGATTCTCTGCCCTGACATTTCATAGCTTGAATGAATCATGATTGTTAATTTAAGTAACTGATGATCAATAATTAATAATCAGACTATAATATATGTCATCATTAATAACTGTGCATCCCAAATCAACAATAAATTATTAATATGTTTTGTGGGATGCATGCTGAAGTAAATTCTTCCATGTTTGCAGTAGGCTAGCAATGGATATCTTGGCTTCAGTATTCTGATCTTTAGCTGTATTCAGTGTTGATAGAGCCCCACCATTACCGGTAAAACAAGCAGTGACAAAATTTGGTAGTCGAAATCGTCGACGTGAGGGCTGTCCTCTAGGAATGTACGGTCTAGGGTTGCCACTGCCCCGAATTGTCCTATCGTAATTTGGATTCATTTCTGAGCGAAGATGTACCACTTTTCCTGATTTATCTGGCGTACTATAGACATCAACCATTTCGACTTGTGAAGCAGGCACTCCACCAACTGCTAGCCACTCTTTCTGGTAGTCGTAGTGATCTGCAAGAGCTTCATACTTGCTCTCACCAGTTTTACGATAGGCTTCACGCAGAGATGCTCCAGCACTGTAAAAGTTGTCAGTAGCTCGCATTTTGTAAACATAAAATTCAGTTGCTCCAGGATGAATAAGAGCACGGTCCCTGCCCCAGTCTATGGCAAACTGCTCCTTTGAGGTGGTGGCAACAAATGCAGTGGTAGATGTACCAGTTCTGCAAGAGCTACCACTCACGTGATCTTCAAGACTATCATTGTCACCCAGAGCCTCAAATCCCCTTGCAAAAATGTCAGCTGGTTTACGGTAGTCCATCCTGTACACGAATGTGGGAGGAGGATCTGTAGCCTGTACCACTACTGAGAGGAGGAGAAAGGAGAGCACAAGTCGAGGTGTAAATGCACCCATAATGAGCTCCAACAGAAGGTAAATGGCTTCTCCACTTTACTGTGTAGCTAAACTGATGGATTCCCATTTTATAGTAGCTATATATATACATGTATATATACCGGTACAGGTAGCTAAGCTGGAATGTTGACAACAGTTGTCATATGATAGCTACATGACTATAGCTGCCAGAATAAAGTAAAGGATGCATGCTATTCAGAAATCGAAATCGTAAGCTATAGTCCACAACAGTTAATAGGTAGCTATACATGATAGGTATCGGTCTAGCTTTGCTTTAAATTTATGCTCAATATTAGTGTCATTTTGTTGCCAGAAATGTCATATTATTCATGCACATTGTTAAAGTTTCAAACCACTTCATAATTGTAGTTCTTCACTCTTATGAAAAGAGTCCTGGGGGCGGGTACTGTATGATGTATTATGTACCTGTCAGTGATAGTGATAATGATTATAGTGTAAAGATAATTTGACAGCATTGGTGCTAGTTTGTATGCAAACATGACCTTGCCTGTACATACAGTTATGCACCATGATGCCTACCTATCTCATATTTCTTTAGAGCTGATGATAGTGGTAGAGCTACTATAGAGATCTCTCTGGATTCACCACTCCTAAAAGGGCTTGCCTTTCAACGTTGCCTGGAATTTCTCTACACTGGCTATGTTGAGTTGAAGGGTGATAGTGAGGGTTTGGATGACACACTGAAGGCAGCTAAGGTCTTCAACCTACCAGAGCTGCAGATGATCATAGAGAATGCATAGATAGATGATGAATACTGACAATAGTTGTCATAATAATATTATGATAGCTGCATGACTATAGCTGCCGGAATAAAGTAAAGGATGCATATTATTCAGAAATCGAAATCGTGTCCGGATCAACATATCTGGATACTGACACCTATAATTATGGTTATGGTATGTGGCTAATGTAAACTGAGAAGAGTACAGTGTGGGTTACCTTGTATTCACTGCTGGTACCTGTCCCACGACAGTTTATGCAATTAAGCTATAATTATATGCTTACACTCAGGCTAAATTAATGTATACGTACAGTGGAACCTTGAGCTCCAATTAATTTTTGTACATTATAAAGACCTTCAAAATAGTTATCATTAAACCAGAACAAGTCTCTAACATTATTTACTGATGATCAAGACATTTCCTGCTACATAATTTATAGAGGAGTACCTCTGAAATAAGGACATGTAAGGACACTGCATGCATGCATGTATGTGTGGTCCCAATAAAATTTAAAATCTGTATAGAGATATTCCATATTGTGTGACACTATTTCCAGTATGGAAAACGTTAATGCTCATTTACAATCATGTACACAGCTTTCAGCTCTGATTGACTTAGAAAATACAGTCAATTCAAGAGAGTTATAGTCTATCCTAAACTGTACTGGGACAAGGCTGTAATGGGATATCAAGCATGCTACTGTATAGTCCGAGTAACTTACGGTAATTATACACAATCTCTAATACGAGGCTTATCCTTTATCCATATAAAATTTAATAATAGAGGGAGAGAATAAAGTGGAAGCAATATTATTGTACAGCTCCATCTGATATTAGTATAATATATTCCTTCAATAGCGCATGCGCATAGGGGTAGTGTGACCGGAAACGCAGCACCCACAAAGATTGCTAAACGAAAAGGATCCTGTGGTTAAGCTTGGTAATGGCAAACGCGAACCTTAGGGCGATTGTCGTCGGAGATGGAGGAGTGGGAAAATCGTGTTTCATAATCTCTTGGACTGCTGGAGTGTTTCCGAGTGGGTACGTGCCCACTGTGTTCGATAACCGCGTAGGCGACGTGGTGGTGGATGGCGAGTCCGTTGGAGTATTGTTCTGGGACACTCGTAAGTCTCTGCATGGTTATTCAGCCTGAGGACCTACGTGTCCTTCTTGATCTTTTGGAGATCTAATCTTTATTTGGCCGTGACCTCACGGTAGAGCCACGCCCCCTTAATTAGTTTGAACACCTTTTATATACTAGAGTGTGACTTCCCCATAGTTTACCATCACTGGGAATGCCAACTTTTATACAATATCAAGCAAAGATTAGGGTGTTACTATGAATGCAGTGTGTCTAGGTTGCATGATCATAATTGTCATGATCAAATTATTGAGGCTACACGTTTAGCTAACGTCTGACCACTATTACAATTAACTTTTCCTTTATACAGCGGGACAAGAGGACTATAGTCATATGCGTCCCCTCTCCTACCCTGGCACTGATATCTTCCTTGTCTGCTTTGCCGTTAACTCACCAACATCATTCGATAACATAAAGTCAAAATGGGTTCCTGAGATTCGGCGCTACTGTCCTGATACACCTATAGCACTGCTAGGTATGAAGGCAGATCTGAGGTTCAGTGGCTACTATGTGCAAAGTGGTGACAATATTCAACCTGGAAGTGATGAGCCTGGAGCTAAAGTGATGGTTGATACCACAGCTGCAGAGCAAATGGCAAGAGAGATAGGTAGGTGGTACTACCTTTACTGTAAATTAATCCTAACTGTTTGTGCAATAACAATAACTGGTTATGCACTCATTTAGTGGTTTAGTACTTAAATTTCTTGTGTACACTGTCATAATAATATTATTATGCTAATCTTTTTATGCTAAAGTAATGTTTACTGTACAGCCTGAGACAAGGAAGAGGGGAGCAATGTATGATAAGCACAGGAAGTCCTTATCTATTGTGTCAATGCTATGTGGTTTCATAGTCAGCAGTCTGCCTGCATGCATGTCTAGCATGAGTATAATAGTCAGAACAAGCTAATTATAACTTTCACCCTGCTTACAATCATAATAATATTATCAATAGGTGCCATAGGATACTTTGAGACGAGTGCTTTAACCTGCCATGGATTATCAGAGGCCATGACAGCTGCCATCAGGGCAGTGTTTGCCGCTAGGAGAAGTGGACCCTCACAAAAGAAATTTACCTGGCCCTGGAAGAGGTTTGGCAACAGACTACTAGAGCAACAGTTACTGGTTTTATATCAATACACCAGCCCTGTTATCAAAGCTTGATATAACTTGATAAACAAACATAAGTGACTGTAGCAACATTGAACCTAACCATAGCCAAAAACAGACTTTAATTAAACTGATTACTAGATTAGAACACAGTATTCTTATGAGTTAGATCTAAACACAGTGAAGAGATGATTATTTATTACAGGCATTTAAAATCCAAGGGAGCCGATGCAGCATCTGAAATTCCCCATCCTCCTGAATTGCCTCCCAACGAGAAATCCCCCTGGATCAACATACCATCTTCGAGTTTCTCTCAAGATTGGGCTAAGCTCATTAACAACCAACTCCATTCTGACGTCACATTCATACTTGACAAGCAAACCTTCTATGCCCACAAGTATGTACTCTGCTGTGCTTCTGAGGTGTTCAGGCGGCTGTTTGGAGTTGAAGAGGTGGGTGGAGCTTCAAGTGAGAGTCTTGCTATGGATAAGAATCTAACCAAGTGCTCTGGCTGGAGTTCTGATCAATTGAAGAATGTGAGTGTCACTAGCGTGAATGCTGGACAGGTTGAAGGATTTCATTCCATAAAAGAAACGTAAGCAATAGTCCACAATAGTTAGTTGTATACATGTACATGATAGGTATTGGTCTAGCTTTGCTTTAAATTTATGCTCAATATTTATAGTGTCATTTTGTTGCCATGCACATTGTTAAAGTTTCAAACCACTGCATAATAATTTGTGTTCTTCACCAAGTATGGTTTATGAAAAAATTCTGGGGGTGGGTACTGTATGACTGTACATTGTACCTGTCAGTGATCATGATACTGATAGTGTAAAGATAATTTAACAGCATTGATGCTAGTTTGTATGCAAATATGATCTTGCCTGTACATACAGTTATGTATCATGGTGCCTACCTATCTCGTGTTTATTTAGACCTGATGATAGTGGCAGAGCTACTATAGAGATCTCTCTGGATTCAACACTCCTGAAAGAGCTTGCCTTTCAACGTTGCCTGGAGTTTCTCTACACTGGCTATGTTGAGTTGAAGGGTGACAGTGAGGGTTTGGACGACACACTGAAGGCAGCTAAGGTCTTCAACCTGCCAGAGCTGCAGATGATCATAGAGAATGCACAGATAGGTGACGAACATCTTAGTCCGAGCATTGGGACATGGTTGAATGACCGCAACTGTGCAACTGCCAAGAAGCTCTTTCTTAACAAAGTAATTAATCCTATAATCATATAGTTATTTTGTCTCTATACAAAAGTCCCATAGACTAAGTGTGCAATTATTTTCTTAAATTGCACACTTATTTGCTTAGTAATTGCACACTTACTGACCGACAGCGGCGCGCGCTGGACCAATCAGATCGCCCGTACGATCATAGCAACAAGCATCAGCCCAGCAACGGCGCGGTCAGAACGAGTCCTTGAATGGCGGATAGCTGAGCTGGCCACCATGGCGTTGTGGAGATCGACAGAGAAGGCTTTGTAGAAGTCATCGAGCTAGACCCTTTCTCTTCGCTTGTATCTATGCGTCTGCTCTGCTGTCAGAATACTGAGCTCTAGAACAAGCGAGCGAAACGGTGCCCTCGGACCGTATTCCTCGTGGATGCATAATAATTATGACAGTGAGGCGTGGTCAAGACTTCAGTTAGCATAATAGCTTCTTGTGATTATTGAACTCGTCGACCACTTACCAACACTGACCTTACAGCAACATTCTTGTGGTTGGCCTTGTGCCTCAGCTACAACAGTGGCTGCCCCACAGCTCCTTTGCTAACTGCTAACTGTACTATATGATTAATATGCAATCACATGAATTCTCGTGCAATTGTGGGAAATAATTGCACTCGTTATGTATTAGAAGGATAAATTGCACTCGGCTTCGCCTCGTGCAATTACTTTCCTTCTAATACATAACTCATGCAATTATTTCCCAAATTGCACTCGAATTCATGTGATTACCTATACTAATTTCAGTTTGAATACTGGCTATAATAATATTATAGTACTTTATTATAAAGTCTGTTGCCACTACAGCATAATTGTACTATTATTGTTTCTTGTTGAAATTCTCTCTCTATAGCCCCTCTTTTCCGATGTTACTTTCAATGTTGATGGAACACTGGTGCACAGCCACAAACTGGTTCTCTGCACACGCTCAGAAGTCATGGCCACCATGTTTGCCAGCCGCTTTAAGGAGAGTCAAACAAATACAGTAAGTATTATTATTGAGTTGATAACCATGAATGTGTATTGGCTACGTACTGCATAATGAGATTTCACCCTCTGACTGTTAACTTAGCTACCAGTACTTACTGTTCTCTGCGTAGCTGAGATACTAGACACAGAGGTATGCTTACAATCAAGGGGATCTCCACAGTGAGTAATAATTAGTTGGATGGGATTTGAGATCATGATGTTATGAAGGGGATTATCGGCTTAAGTTTTTCGGCAGAGTTAGAAGTGAGATGGGGAGAATACTGAGTTTTAATGTCAATATGATATTGAGTGTATTGACTCTGTGAGTTCGGTTTTAAGATGCACTAGTATAGATGCCTTGATGGTCACTGATTTTGGTTGTTTTATAGGTGGATATTCCTGAGGTTGGATTGGACACGTTCCTTGCTTTCCTGGAGTATCTCTACACTGATCACTCTCCTATTGAGGACTGCACTGATTCCGTGGGGATTCTTGATCTCTCTAACCGCTATGTACTACCAAGGTTGACCTCACTCTGTGAGCTCTACATAGCCAAGCATGTCGAGCGAGCTACTGCAGAGAGCATTGCACAAGCTGAGGTGGATATTATAGGTATGACGGCTGGTATGCTCTATATTATTATGTGTAGTATCCCTCTAAAACGGACACCACTGGTGCCAAAGATGTTGTCCTTTATAGTAAAGTGTAGTATGGTTAATTATTAATACTTACTTTTCCTGTTAATTTCCTTATGTATATTTCCTGCTCTTATGTTATCTTATGTTATGGCGTGCGCCGCCCATGCTTTGTACTATCATTGTTTGGTTCATGCGGACCTATTGTTCTCTCTGTCCATATATATGCTGTGTTGTATGTTATAGTGCACTTTAATGAAATGATAGTATTGTTGTTTTGAAGTGATCGTTAACTGCGACACTACATTGGCGACGAGTGATGGCAGAAGCCTCGCGTCCAATCGGACACATTGGGGAGTACGACCCCCAGGCAGAGAACATTACTGCTTACCTGGAAAGGCTGTCGCTATACATGGACGCCAACTCCGTTGCTGACGAGCGAAAAGTCCCCGTTTTACTTACCGTTATTGGAGCGAAGACTTACGGAATTCTAAAGAGCCTCACGAGTCCTGCCTTGCCAAAAGAGAAGTCCTTGGATGACCTCCAGGAAGCACTAAAGTCTCATTTCGACCCAAAGCCGTTGGTGATCGCGGAACGCTTTCGATTTTATCAGAGGTCTCAGGCGGAGGGCGAGTCGGTGGCAGAGTTCGCCGCTGATCTACGACGTCTCACTATTCGGTGCAACTTTGGAGATTTTCTTCCGCAGGCATTGAGAGATAAGTTCGTTTGCGGAGTCCGGAATAATGCAATCCAGAAGAGGTTGCTGACCGCAGAGGACACACTCACGGTGGACAAGGCACTAGAAATGGCTCAGGGGATGGAAACCGCCGACCACGATATGAAAACAATGAAAAATAATTCTTCAGCAACACCCACCGTCTTGCATGTCCCCGCCGCAGCAAAGTCTAACGGTGCGAGGAAGGCCTGCTACAGGTGTGGCAGGAATAACCACCACGAGAAAGAGTGTCGCTTTAAAGACGCCAAGTGCCATAAGTGTGGCAAACAAGGGCACATCGCCACAGTGTGCCGATCGAGTGCACAGAATTCAAAGGCCAGTTCGCGGGGTCCAAATCGTCGACGTAAGGCGGGCAACACTAAGTGGGTGGAGACTCAGGCCGAGGAAGACCCACCTACTAATTCTAAGGATGACCTGGCGTTATTCACGATAGGGAGTGCTTCAACCAGTCCAATTCGAGTGGAACTTGAACTTGATAGCAAAGCAGTATCGATGGAAGTCGACACAGGCGCGGCTATGTCGATTATGTCGGGAGTAGTTTTCACCTCACATTTCCCACAGAAGCACCTCTCCCCTTCAGCCGTCACCCTGAAAACGTACACCGGAGAACCCATGAAGGTTTTGGGAGAAGTGGAAGTATCCGTGCAGTACGAACAACAACCTCCACAGCAGTTACCACTTGTGATTGTCGAAGGAGGGGGACCGTCCCTACTTGGCCGCAATTGGCTCCATCACCTCAAGCTGAATTGGAGTCATATCCGGGCAGTAAGCATGCCTAACGATTCTCTTCCAGCCATTTTGGAAAATTTCAAGGATGTTTTCGCTGATGGGCTGGGAACGATCCAGTCTGTCAAAGCAAAATTGTCTGTCGATGAATCCGCTCGACCCAAGTTCTTCAAATCGAGGCCTGTACCGTTGGCCACCAAAGCTGCCGTGGAACATGAGCTGGATAGACTCGAGAGTGAGGGGGTGCTCGAGAAGGTTGACTTTAGCGACTGGGCCGCCCCTGTTGTCGTCGTACCAAAGAAGGACGGCAAGGTACGATTATGTGGTGACTATAAGGTCACTGTGAACCCTGTTCTCGATATCGACCAGTATCCGCTACCCCGATCCGAGGAGCTCTTCGCGACGCTAGCAGGAGGAACACATTTCACAAAGTTGGACCTCACACACGCTTACCAACAGCTGATCCTGGACGAGGACTCTCGAAAGTTCGTAACCATCAACACTCATCGTGGATTGTATCGCTATACCAGGTTGCCCTTCGGCATTGCCTCTGCCCCCGCAATTTTTCAGAAAACAATGGATATGATTCTTCAGGGCATGCAAAGGGTAATCTGTTACATTGATGATATTTTGATCACCGGGAAGACGAAAGCCGAGCACTTGAAGAACGTGGTGGCCGTGTTGCAGAAGTTTCGAGAGCATGGACTGCGAGTCAAAAAGCAGAAGTGTGAGTTTTTGCAACCATGTGTTGAGTATTTAGGCCACAATATTGATGCTAAGGGGTTGCATGTGTTGAAGAGCAAAGTGGAAGCTATCACAAATGCCCCTATCCCTCGTAATGTCCAGGAGCTGAGGTCGTTTTTGGGTTTATTGAATTACTATGGACGATTTATTCCAAACCTAGCCTCTATTTTGCACCCTTTGAATGAGTTGCTCAGAAAAGATGTTGAGTGGGTGTGGTCTACAGAATGTAACAAAGCTTTTGAATTAGCCAAGGAGAAGCTCGTATCGGCTGATGTACTAATGCATTACGATTCAACCCTCCCAGTAAAGCTTGCTGGAGATGCCTCCGCATATGGAGTGGGCGCAGTGATTTCGCATATCATGCCCGATGGTACCGAACGCCCAATCGCTTTTGCTTCGAAAACCCTCTCTAGCAGTGAACGCAACTATTCCCAGATTGAGAAAGAGGGGCTGGCCCTAATATTCGGGGTCAAGAAATTTCATACTTACTTGTATGGGCGTCGATTCACTCTAGTCACAGACCACAAACCCCTGACTACAATTTTTGGTCCTAAGAAGGGTATACCCGCCATGGCTGCTGCTCGACTTCAGCGATGGGCACTGTTACTTGCTGCCTACTCGTACACGATTGAGTTTCGTCCCACCAATGATCATTCAAACGCTGACGCACTCTCCCGCCTCCCTCTCAATGTTATTAGCACAGAAAGCCTGGCTGCTGAGTCTGCTTTTTGCAACATCGCACAACTTGAGAGCTTACCCGTCACAGTAGCAAAGCTCCAGGCTAACACGCGCACTGATGCTATTCTCAGCAAAGTTTGCAAATTCACAGTGGAGGGGTGGCCAGAAGAGAGAGATTCTGACCTAAAGCCTTATTATCACAGAAAAGACGAATTGACAGTTGAGAGTGGATGTCTATTGTGGGGGACGAGAGTGATAGTACCTACCAAGCTCAGACCACGGTTACTGCAAGAATTACACCGGGATCATCCTGGAGTATGGAAGATGAAGGCAGTCGCCCGTAGCTACTTCTGGTGGCCTGGCTTGGATAAGGAAATTGAGCAAGTTGCCAGCAGCTGTGTGGAGTGTCAGTCAGTGAAGAATTCACCACCCAGTGCTCCACTACACCCATGGGTGTGGCCAACTAAGCCGTGGGAGAGGATACACCTGGATTTTGCAGGCCCCTTCCAGAATGCCACATTCCTGGTTGCCGTGGACGCGCATTCAAAGTGGCCAGAAGTGTTTGTCATGTCCAGCACTACCGCTACTGCCACCATTGTCGTGCTGAGACAGTTGTGTGCCGCCTACGGATTGCCTGCTCAAGTTGTCACTGATAACGGCTCGCAATTTACGTCGGACGAGTTCGCCACTTTCATGAAGATGAATGGAATAAAGCACATTAAGAGTGCGCCGTACCACCCGGCTACAAATGGACTCGCCGAAAGATTCGTACAGTCTCTGAAGCAAGCTCTTAAGACGAGTTTGAGTGGTGGTAAAACGCTTCATCATCGACTATCCAATTTCCTCCTAACCTATCGATCGTCTCCACATGCTACGACGGGAGTGACTCCGTGCTCATTGTTTCTTAAACGTCAGATTCGCACTCGCTTCGATCTCCTAAAGCCTAATCGAGAGGCACACGTAACGGAGAAGCAGTCGCAGCAGAAAGCTGATCACGACCAGAGTGCCAGGAGTCGCCAGTTCCAGGTTGGCCAGAGTGTTATGGCTAAGAATCTTCGTCCTGGACCCAAGTGGGTACCTGGAGTCATTGTGCAGAGCCTTGGGCCGCTATCTTTCCTCATTAAGATGAGAGATGGACAAACCTGGAGAAGACATGTGGATCATCTTAAGAAACTCCACACTAATCCAGAAACTGAGAATGGAGATGAGAACTCTAACTCAGATACTGACAGCTGGGAGCTACCCAGTAGTGCACCCTCAAACAATCCAGAAAACACAGAGTCAGGAGGTGCTGCAAGTGATGGCGTCGAACCTGATCCGGCAGACGAACTGCCTAACACCTCTGAGAATGAGGCTGACGAAGCTGAGGTCTCTTCAGGAACTAGCACTCGACGTTATCCATCCAGAGCTCATCATCCTCCTGATTATTACAGTCAGTAAACTTTTGGGGAGTTTGATTGTATCATCTTTCTTTATTTGAGTTGTGTACTTTATGATTTAGTGTGGGGGAGTGTAGTATGGTTAATTATTAATACTTACTTTTCCTGTTAATTTCCTTATGTATATTTCCTGCTCTTATGTTATCTTATGTTATGGCGTGCGCCGCCCATGCTTTGTACTATCATTGTTTGGTTCATGCGGACCTATTGTTCTCTCTGTCCATATATATGCTGTGTTGTATGTTATAGTGCACTTTAATGAAATGATAGTATTGTTGTTTTGAAGTGATCGTTAACTGCGACACTACATAAAGTGAGGGAGTTGTTTTGTGATCACGTTCCTTTTATGGTTATGGTTAAGTATGGTGAAGCAAACTGTGGACCTTAGTGTTTACGTGTACCTAGCCTCTTAAACAAGAAGCAATAACATCTGAGCTGTATTGCCATTGTAGTGTATTGTGCTTACCAATTTGATAATACGGGGGTGTGGCTATAATACTGAGGCAGTACTTTATGATAATGATTATGTGATTACTTCAGGTCTCCTGTTGACCTCTGAGCTTCACAGTGCCTCCCAGCTGAGTGCGTGGTGCCTCCACTTCATCTCCAGCAACTATGTCATCTTCAAGGATAAGGAAGGGTTCTCTAAGTTGACGGGAGAGAACTTGGAGTACATCAATGAGCACCGATGGCCACCTCTCTCGTATGAACAAGCTATGGAGGAGTACAGGAGCAAGTATCTAGCTGAAGGAGATGAGCGCCATGACTTGGGTGGTAAGGCTGAAGCCAGTACTAGTCGAGATCAAGCAGATAGTGATCATGACACTGGGAAATTGGACAACTGTACCGTATCATGATTATAAACTTCATGCACACAAATTTTATCTTTTTTGTACATGACATTGTGTTAGATGATAGTTTATACGTACTGCCATTGATAAAAACAATATTATTGAGTCTTTAGTATAATATTATTACATTGCTGTAACAACTAGATCTACTGCAATTTGATAGGCAGATTTCATCCATAAATCCAGTTATTAATTGCCAGTACTTTATGACACACATTATGAAAATCTTGGGTGAGAAAGGCACAGTATCACAGGCAGAGGAAGATGTTGGGAGTGGGGGGGGGGGGGGGGGGGGGGGGGCAAAGTTCATCCCGCTTCCATCTGTGCATGCTCTTACACAGGCAGGATACTGTTTGCACATGAATCACATGAATGAGTCTCTGTTAATAGACTATAGATGATTATGCATACTATAGCCACATTATCCCATAGTCTTGACATTAAACATACTTGTGTACAGATATCCTAATTAGATTATTGGATTATTATAATGTATAGTACCGTTATTATTCAATAATAATATTATACGCTGTATGGATGGAAGGGGCTGGGGGGGGGGGTTTGAGGATGGCCCGGTTGCCAATGGTAGCAGGGTTAGTCTCTAGGGTTTGTCTTTGAAAGGGGTAAAAATTAAATAATGATTGGCAGCAGTGACAACAGCGGTGGTATAGTGGTTGGGGCTCCTGTGTGCTGAACAGAATGTAGCGCGTTCTTTATACTTTGATTTTTTTTCACTCCTCGAAATTTTTCTAAGTTCTCCTAGGATCTCTGTACACCATTACCCAATCATCCTTTTGGCACATTAGTATAATTATTATAATATGCACTCCAGAAAAAGTTTATTAGCAAAATCACACAGAAGTAAGCAAAAAATATTAAAGGTTAGACTACTATCATAGTAAGAGTTGGAGACTTGAAGGAGACCGTCTGGTGATTGAGAAATTAATAAAGTAATTGATATAGGAGATTTCTCTTCTATATAAATCATCAATTTTCCAGGGGGAACAAAGCTCCATGCACTTTATTTTGGGGATGGGGGGAGGGGGGGCGGTTATGTTAACGTAGTTACCAGTCAAAGGCCTGAGCTATGATTCAAGAGTAGATCCATTCTTTATAGAGTGATAATCAAACACTGTACGTCCATCTTCAAGTTCCTTTCCAGCAAATTTTAGTCTCTGATCGTCAGGTGGTATTCCTTCCTCATCTTCGATCTTAGCCTTGACAGTCTCAATGGTGTCTGAAGCTCTCACTGTCAGAGTGATCGTCTTTCCATCTGGTACCTTCACATATTATATCAGCATTCTAGCCGCTGTATGATAATAAGATGGAAGATATACACATAGCTCAGCAAAGATATTTTAAAATTTACTGTGTGGATGGGTATTGAAATTTATCATCTCATGCAGATATCGGATAAAGCACATAAAAATTATAACTATACTTTTGTGCCAAACTTATACGACAGAATGTATTGCAAATTAAATCCACCTTGCATGCATGCTTAAGCCTTAATTATACCCACATAGAGTCTCGGGGCCAATATAATTATAAGGACAGCAACAAATTAATAGTCAACAAATGCACAAATCATGCATGCGGAACTAAAATAACATACCTTTCATATCACAACATCTTACTCTTAGGACTAGATGAATAGTTGATCCCGATGATCACATATGCCATAATCAGACACTGTACGTCCATCTTCAAGTTGTTTCCTAGCAAATATTATTCTCTGCTGATCAGGAGGTATTCCATCCACTGTTTCAATTTTATCCTTGACAGTCTCAATGGTGTCTGAAGCTCTCACCATCAGAGGGATCGACTTTCCTCCCAGTGTCTTAACTTGAAAGATCAACATATCTATACAATAATGAAAACAACACAATGGTATATACGGCTTTGCCTCCCATCTTGGTATACTACAGTCTCATGAGAGTAGCCCAGCCCTCCATGGGTAAGACAAAAAAAATTACGTGCAATACAATGCACACTAAGTAACACAATTTAGTATATATAATTATTGTTGTTTACCCTCAACTCCAGCTAGTGCATGATTATAGATTGTCGATCCCTCCTGTATATTGTAGTCACTCAATGTGCAGCCATTGTCTAGCTCCTTCCCGTTATATACCAGCTGTTGGCTGTCAGGCGGAATTCCTTCTGCGGCATGAACCTTGTGTTTGACACTCAGAATGGTATCTGATTACTGTATCTCCATGCTGTATGTTGTAGGCACTTAGTGTGTGCCCATCCTTGAGCAGACCACCAGAAAAATTGAGTTTCTGTTCATCAGCAGGCACTCCAATCTTCTTGTGAATCATGGATTTGAGGTGCTCAATAGTGCACGATAGCTGTGTCTCCAGGAAAACATTTTTCCCTTTCGGCGTCTGAATAATTACTGTTTAACAGAAGTTTCTTAAATCATGAATTAGCTGCTAGTCTACAGAGTATATACACATACTTACTTCCGAGCACCATCAGCTCTAATTCTGATCCATTCTGTATGTTGTAATCATAAACTAAAATCCCATCTTCAAGCACTCTTCCTTCATAGGTCAGCTGTTGAAAATGCAGGGGTATGTCCTCCCTCCGGGAAATCTTTCGCTTGATATCCTCAACAGTACATGGATGTGACACTTCCAGCCTGGCTATTTTCCCAGTTGGCATCTTCACAAGCACTGCACATATAATGATTGTACATTACAGTATGGCAGGAAACATTAATTTTGAGGGAGAAAACTTCACAAATCGGTAGCTGTAGAGTGAGCATCATGGTGTTTCAAACCGTGAAATTTGTGAGTTTTCTCCTTCAAAAATGTCCCACCATACGTTATTATACTGAAGCCTCATATACTCAGCCTCTTCCCAGATTTTCAGTGTCACATAAGTAAGAACCCACGCAGCGTTTTAAAACCTAGGCCTGGGAAGAGTCCATGCACAGTGTAGCTACAAGGCTATAATATAATACACAGTAAAGATGACTTAAGGCGTGACCATTTAGCCCATTAACTGCATAGCAGCCGTTGCTATCCGCCATTTTGGTGGTCAAGCGGCAATACTGCGTGTACTGCCAGTAGCTAGCTATGCCAGTGGAAGCTAGCAAGATCGATCATGAGCAAGAAGTACACCGACAGTTTGCCTAAAGCAGCCCGAGAGCATTACATCCAGAAGCTTCAATGCCTTTACGGTGTCGTAGGCGAGCTGAGAGACAAGAAATGCACTCACGATCATACTACGCTGTATAAAGCTATGGCACCATTGACCACCAAAATGTGCAGTTAATGGGCTAAATGGTCACGTCTTAAGTCATCTTATAGTAGCAGTGAGTAAATGGAATAATCCTATATACAATATTAACATAGAATTGTTTAGCTATAGCTGGAAATATTTTCAGCAGCTCCTCCCATTGATGAAAAGTATTTTTCTCCTATGTTAGAAACTATACACATGGAGGGAGTGGTACAACAGTTACTTACCTTCCCACTTTGTGGTCCTCAGAGATAGCTGTGTACCCTCCAGTATGTTGTAGTCACGCAGTGTATGTCCACCTTCAAGCTCTTTCTCAGCAAAATCCAATTGTTGGCACTCACGAGGTATTCGTCTCTTCCCTTGAATCTTAACCTTGACAGCATCAATGGTGTCAGAGAACGCTACCTCCAGAGTGACAGGATTTTCTTCATATCTTCGCTTCACAACTAGTATCTGGTACTGAATATCTAAGGAAATTTAATACACACATACATGCAATTTCTAGCAAACAGGAGCCAAAAGAAATCTTAATTTATGCTTCAACTGCTTTTTGAATTTATAACAACACACTCCACCCCCCCCCCCTTTCCCCCACCCATCAACAGCACTGAGTGCATGCAGGACTTCAGGAGAGTACAAAGTGAGGCAGGAAACATAAGCAAAAATTTCAGCCGAGCCAACAAAATTAATGATCTAACCATGCTAAGCCCACCTCCCCCTTTCTGAATCATGTCTGTGATGACCTTTACCAAAATTAATGGTGGCCCACATCCAACATACCACTCTGCAACACAACTAATTGTAATCAGTTTTAGTGTGGTGACTGATATTTAAATAGGAGGGAAGTGACACATTCTCAGTTACTATCTGCATGAAATACATGTAAACGAAGATTCTCTGCAGATAAAAATGGATTTTACGAACTGATGTCAGCAAGTTTCACCAAACAGTTAAGTTGTCTGCAGAGAATCTTCGTTTATTTTAAGTAGGAGGGATTGAAACAGTAGCTACCTAGATTTAATGTGGCTCCATCCTGTATGTTATAGTCACTAAGTGTACGTCCATCTTCAAGATATCGACTACCAAACACGAGTTTCGCTCTATCAGCAGCAATTCCTTTCTTTTCTTGAATTATAGCTTTGACACGTCCAATGGTGTACGAAGGCTGTGTCTCCAGATAAACATTTCCTTTTGGGGTCCAGACAGTTACTGGCAGGGTGCAAAGGTTATTGCTTCCATATCACTGGTACCCATATTATAAATCAGCACTTGAACTTACTTCCTTCTCTGACCACTAGGTCTAATGTTGATTCATACTTGACGCCATACTCATCCAACGTGTGTTCATCCTCAAGCACTCTTCCCTCAAACTTCAGTTGCAGATAACGTGCAGGTGTGTCCTTTTGGGTAACCATTCGCTTGATGCTATCAATGGTAAATGGCTCAGGTATACAGAGCTCAATAGTGTTCCCAGTTGGCAACTTCATATACACTAGAACAGGACATATCAATTACAGAAATGTAATAATCATAAATATGTCATACACATTCTACCGTATACATGTACGTCAAAAATTTTGCTGGATAAAGATTTTGTCAAGCCTATATTAGCTCTGTAAAAATAAAATTAATGTAGGTAGATCCCATGTACCACTTTGTTTCCCACAGCACACCAAATGGGCAATTGGTGTGAGAGGGGAGACAAAATGGTGGACACTACCCACCTAAGTTTTTACAGTGTATATAGTATTACAAAAACTTTAATTTGGTGGAAATTTTTTCACTGATGCAGTAAAGATCTCCATATCCTCTATGCAATCATTACATCGGACAAAAAATTTAATTTTTTGGCCAATAAGGAGAAATAATATTATTGGTGAAATTCTTCCTGACAAAATTTCCATGCATGCAGTATCTAGACTATCACTTCAGAACAATTGGTTATCTACCTGCCCAACATATCCTTTGTGCCAGGTGTAATGTTGACCCTGCCTGTATCTTCCAGTACCCCAATGTGCGTCCATCTTCCCGGAGCTCATTCCCAACTGAAGTGATCAAGTGTTGCTGAACAGCAGGAGGTATTCCTGGCTCCTTCTCATAAATCTTAGCCTTGACAATCTTGATGGTGTCTGAAGGCTTAACGTCCAGAGAGATGGTCTTTCCAGCTCCCGGTATTCTTGCAAATATCTCATATGGAGCATCTGTTTTGTGTTACAATGCAACATTAATCACATGAAGTCTTCTTATCAAAAATATTATTTCTACTCCCTGTCATTAGAGAACATCGCTTAGTCGCGTGCCACACCCCTTTGTTGAGGCGAGATTCTAGCACCCAGGCAGCAAGATTGGTGTACCTCTAACACATGTTCACTGTGGCATACCTACCAACCATCCAGCTTTCTGCTTGAATTCAAGCAAAAATGGTACCCATGCCTCCCAAAAATCACTAAATCCCTCATTTTTTGTGAGAACCTGGCCCATATATGCTAATACATTTTGGAGAAGCCAGTAGCATTTTCAAGCAAAAATGCCCCAAATCAAGCACATTTTATACAAATTTCAAGCACAAGACTATCCTCAGGTTGGCAGGTATGCTGTGGGTTCTACGACAGAGCTCTGTCTATACTATATGCTAGTTTCACTTACTAGTTCTCCAGAGGATCGGTGGATCGACTGCGCTATCAACTGCCTTCGATAGTCTAGTCTCGCGCACCAGCCACGCCTACACAAAGAAGATCACGTGCGCACAAAAAGTGGGCGCGTTGCCCCATATGTAACACTGTACAAAGCATAGAGGATCTAAGAGGGGAATATATAATCTATGATGTAAGTTACAATCTATAGCCTTGAAGACAGTTTTAAATGTAAAAGCAAGTTGAAATTCACGAGAATGGAGTCTGGAAACGAGACTACCATAGCTATAGCTAGTGGCTAAATCATGTGCATCTCACGGAACAGAGGAGACCAATAATAGTGATCAAGGCACATCACATCATTAGAATTACAGCATTGATAAATAGAGCTAGTCCAGTTATATACAAGTATCCATGGTAACGATGAAAATATGTTCTCAGCAAGCAGAATATTCCTTCGGCCTCCATTGAGCTCTACAGGGAATGCATACTAGTGGGCGGGACTTTATGGGACACCAGGTACCTGGTAGGGCCACTTGCAGCCCTTAGTGTAGGCCCTAGTGTTAAACCTCGAGTCGTGTTTATACATTCAACATTAATTAGCTAGCTATATTGCATCTACTACATGTAAATCAAGCTGTAGACACCATGTTTCAGGACATTGGGGACAGACTATGTCACGATATCCATTGACAAGTGGCTGCAAAAAGGAAATTGGCCTTAAGTCACATGCTCACTAAAGTGTCCTTTTATCTTTCTTTGTTGGCCATTACCTAGCAACTGAACTCTTTGTAGGCAAATTTCCCAATAGCATTGGGATGTGGGTGATCATAGCTAGGGTAGGCCAGTGATGAGAGAGGGTCATGGGCCAACGAACTAGGAGCAGTGTTGCAAGACCTTGTATAATAATATTATTATGGTCTTGCAACACTATAATATTATTATACAACCAAGTTATATTACATGTGACAGCAATGACGATAATATTGTAGGCTTCTATTCATCCTCTGCAATTCCAGAATCGAGAATGGTAGATCCTTTATCTCAGGAAAGACAAGATTATTCTATATCAGTGAGAAAAGCCTTTAAACAGCACCACTATTTCCATCGGTATTATTCTATATAACACCAAGTGACACAATGTCACCAGTGTAAGCTTCAATGCATGTAAATGCCTTTAAATTAGTTTCAGGAGAGAGAACATGAGGGGGTGTGTTCAGCGCTATAAATTAAATGTCTATGCCAAATTTCACGATTCGATACCCTCAATTACTGGGCAAATATTGCTTGTTTCAAAGAAGTAAATTGCCCCCCCCCCCCAACTAGGGATGCAAAAATTTTACCAAGGGATCCTAGGTATTGAAGAATAATTTGGAGCCAACACTCAGTAACAAAAACAGTATCACTACACTCCACAATTACGGAATTTCATGATAACAAGGTTTAATTTGTAGCAGTGGTATCTCCTACATAATATAATATTATAGTAACCATCAAAACTAGATGGGGTGGGCACCTACTTAATACTAATTATAGTCGTGAGTTCACCTAGGGAATAATAATTACCGGTATAGAGAGGGATGAGTAATCCAGCACCTTTCATACAAAGCACATGGTTGAAACATACGAAAATTTAGAGTCCAATATATGGTAACATGTTCATTACGGTGTTTTCAAAGTGCTTTATAATATTATTGTACCTCGCCAATTGAAGTGATCTCAATGATTAATGGGGAAAGTCTTGGGTGCGAAAGGTATGGTATGACTGCAAACATGTGCCTGTCAGTGACAGTGGCAGTGTAATTGATGCTAGTTACCTTGACATTGTATGTATGCAATCATGACATTGCATGCATTCATGTACTACATGTCATGTGTATATAACCGGTGCCATTTGAACACTATCACAATGTCATGCGCCCCTGTCTCATTTAATCATAATGTGTTTGTTTAGAGCTCTACACTGGCTACATTGAGTTGAAGGGTGACAGTGAGGGTTTGGAAGATACACTGAAGGCAGCTAAGGTTTTCAACCTGCCAGAGCTCGAGCTGCAGATGATCATAGAGAATGCACAGATAGGGGATGAACATCTTACTCCAAGCATTGGGACGTGGCTGAATGACCGCAACTGTGCAACTGCCAAGAATTAATTAACAAGGTACTGAATTCTAGATTTTAATACTGGCTAGTACCAAGCAATAGTTATTATTAAGAAGAAGTCTGTTGCCACTACGGCATACAGACATACATTCTCTGCATTGCTGAGACACTTGATGCATAGGAGTAGGCCTACAATTAAGGGGGATCTTCGAAGTGAGTAATAATTATCTCGTGATATTAATTGGATGGGATTTGAGACCAAAATAATATAGAGTTAATTAATAGTGCTCAATAGCGGGTTATATGGGGGAGAATTCTGACTTTAATGCCAGTATGACATTGAGCAAATTGAGTCTGAGTTTAATTTTTTAGATGCATGCTCTCATAATATTATTATACAGCTACTGCATGCAGATTTATAGGTGCAGTGGATATCCCTGAGGTTGAATTGGCACTGATTGTGTCAGGATCCCGAATCTCTTTATTAATAACCCCTATGTTCTACCAAGCTAACCTCACTCTATATATGAGCTCTCTGACTCAGTGAGGGTGATAAAATCATTTTTGCTACTACCGGGTATTAATTTATGTGAAAGTTTATAAAAGATTATAATATTATAGTAACAGCATACGGGAGGCGATAGAAAAAAGCAGCAGCTTCTTTCTGACTCACAAAGACATCCTGCATGCACATGTACATCTTGTAGCTATACACAAAGCAGTTGATTATGGGTGTGCATTATTTAATATCTGGGTGTGGCATCTATTGCATTATGCATAATAATTTTATAATGCATAGTAGTTGCCATAGCACCATACTTGAAAACACTTGACAAAGGATTTGACTATGAAGTAACAACATAATGAAAACTAATTATAAAATAGGAGACATTAATTGTTGTATCGAATGTCTCCTACTATTACTTAATACGTAGTTGAGACATCACTACCACTCTTGTTTTGGTGCTTTTTGTTACTGCCAGTCCTACTTTTGCTTCAAAGCTTTTCAATTATCTATTCATACGATATTACCATACTATTAGCATTTTGTATCTAATTATAACACGCCTATGATTACATAACGTTGCATAACTCATGTATGCTTCTTACATACAGAGTGACCATACAATGACGCTATTAGGGATGTAGTAATCGTTTCATTAATTACCAACCTTGGGTGGTACATAATCAGAGCACGGAAATTAACATTCTGGACCAGGTGGCGCATCTGCTTTGAAGTGGAATAACTTCAAAATGAGAACAGATGACAAACTTTAAAGTATTTATAGAACCATTTTCCATATTCACCTTTATCTGTGCCAAATTTCACGATTCGATACCCTTGTTGGAAAAATATTGCTTGTTTCAGAAGATTAATTAATAATATTGCTACTGAGGATGTAATTTTTTAGTGGCGCATTAATTAGAACAGATATACAGTATGATCATTGAGCAATTGGTTGCATGTGGCTGTAGTCAACCACTGTGCTCACTGACAGCTTTTGCTCTAGGGTAATTATTACGGATGTTGGTTAAAATGATATTTTGCTATATATTTGCCGTAGGACTGGATTTAGTTCCGAGAGTATTATGGCTTCAGTGCATACATATAATTTTATCAACAACAGTAACTACATTTACCCTTTGTAAAGCCACAGAGTGAATGATAATAATATTATTATAATATAGAAATTCCTGCTTTCGCTATGCTTTGTTTACTGTCAATAAAACTCTACAGTGTCTCTGTCTGTATTCACAATATGTCTACTATAGCAATGTGTACAGTGGGTGTGTACATAATTACTGCGGCACCTACGTAGAGCCAAAACATATTATGACAGGTAGTATAATAATAATAATAATAATATTATCATGGAGTCTGTATACTATCTATAGGGATGGCCTGGAAGTGGCCATAATAATAATTATTATACTGTGTATATAGGATAAAAAACTTGCTGGGCAAAAATTCACTAAAGGCTCATATTATTTGTATTGAGACAAAATTGTGTTAAATTAATTTCGCTAACAGCCCAAGTTACCCGTAAGCTTACTCCAGCGAATTAAATGATTGCTAGCTCTTGAACCTTGCAATTAGCAATTATTACTAGATCATAGACTCTTTTGCCGGTAAGATGTTTTGCTTCAAACGTTTGTATAATCGTCGCCAAGGGCTTATCGAGGCTTGTCGTTGCTAAACTAATAGCATAATAATATTATGCAAACGTACGAATTATTAATTAATGTTTACGATTTTGTCTCAGGTCATGAGCAAACTCTTAATCTACAGCAGATTATAATTATTACCTTAAAGTAGCTATTTTTGGAGTGTACTAATTTTGTACCCATTAGCATTAATTTTGCTATACTGGTATACCGGGGTACATTATAGAACATTAGAATTTGTTGATGTCCCCTTTTCTGTTTCATGTACTAATTATTACAAAAATTAATGTATTTTGAGCCAAAATCACAGCAAAACATACCTGCAAATTAAATATCACCGCAAGGTATTGCTTTATTGACCATTATGTCATTACATATCACTAAAGTGTTGAGGATATACTTTATAGTCATTACAATATTATATTAAACTAACATCTCTGCAGTCCATGTCCTCCATCCCTTGAGCTCCATCCCTCTCTCTCCACTCAATTCGATCTGGCTCCCTCCCCACGCCGATAGCTATAATATTATATAGCTGGCTAGCTATAGTACTTGAAGTAGTAAGCTACATGTCTCAATCACCTCGTAAATTTCTGTCATCTGAGAGAGTCATTATTATACATGAAAAAATCTTCTAGGAGCAGCCATACTACTACCTCATTCTGGTGAGGTTCATTTTTGTCAAGATGCCATGGGTCTCCAGCTCCAAGATCTACCAGCATTGGTATAGTTGCAAAATTTGAAGGAATGGTGTGTGGGTGGGCCATCCCAATTCCCAAAACGTATCAGTAGCTGTATCATTGGCAATTGTAAGCTAGCAAGTGTCCTGTTAACCCTCGGTGCATGCATGAGGGTACGGTAATCTACAGTAATCAGAATTGTACACTGTATAGTAACAGTCACTGTGATGCTTGGCTTAGCTTCCAAGTTCAAAATTTGCAACATACAGACTAGCTAGCTATTGCTATTGCGCCGAGGATTTTCACTATATATAGTGCTTGCATGCAGCTTCATTAAACTGGTTAATGTTCTAGAGATGTTGGCCAGTAGAAACTGTCTAGGTCTAGACGTCTGACTATGTTGACTGCGATGATTTCATTTCCCTTCACTTCCGCATGGCAAATTCAAACTTGGTCGCTCATTTTGTAGGGCCACCTTCGTATTTCTTCATTAAGTAGCGTAGTGATAGTAATAAATAAAGTTGGAAGGCATCCATTTGTGCAGAAAGAGTTATGACTGGCTCAAGTGTGGAGCACATTTGTCTGTGAGACAATTATTTTTGCCATACGGAAGTGAATTTTGTATTTGGTGTCTATGGGTATGCTATTGGTGATAATGTCATGCGCATTCGCTCTCTTACTGTACACTGTGAACAGCCATGATTCATTCAAGCTATGAAAAATTAATGTCAGGGTGGCTAGGGATCTACCACAAACAAGCTAAAAATTTAAGCTAATATAAAGTCAATAATAAAGTAATATTAGCAGCTGCTATATATCACCTACTGAAACAAGAAATGCTTATTGGCTAATAATATAAACATAAAAGTCAACAATAATAGGATATACAATCATTAACTGAGTCTTTTTGTGCATTCCAGATCAACAATAATATTATTATTGTCAATATGTTTCAATTGTGGGATGCATACTGAAGTAAATTTTTCCATGTTTGCAGTAGGCTAGCAATGGATATCTTGGCTTCAATTTTTTGACTTTTAGCTGTACTCGGTGTTGATAGAGCCCCACCACAAGTGAAACAAGCAGTGATAAAATTTCGTAGTCGAAATCGACGTGGGGGCTTTTCTTTAGGTTTGGGAATATACGGTTCAGGGTTGCCTCTACCCTGAATTGTCCCATCGTAATTTGGGTTCGTTTCTGTGCGAATATGTGGCACGTTTCCTTTCATGTCTGGCGTTTTATAGACGTCAGCCAATTCGATTTGTGAAGCAGGCACACCACCAAATGCCAGCCACTCTTTCTGCTTTTGGTAGCGATCTGCAAGTTGGATATTCTTCTGCTCACCAGTGTTACGCAGAGATGCTTCAGCACTGTAGAAATTCTCAGTAGCTCGAATTTTGTAAACGTAGAATTCAGTTGCCGTATCATGCAGACAAAACCGATCCCTGCCCCAGTTTATGGCAAACTCCTTACTTGAGGTGGTGGCAACAAATGCAGTGGTAGATGTACCAGTTCTGCAAGATAAACCACCCACGTGATCTTCAAGACTATCATTGTCACCCAGAGGCTCAAATCCCCTTGCAAAAATATCATCTGGATTGCGGTAGTCCATCCTGTATACGAAGATGGGGGGAGGGTCTGTAGCCTGTACCACTGCTGAGAGGAGGAGAAAGCAAAGCACAAGTTGAGGTGTAAATGCACCCATGATGAACTCCAACAGAAGGTGAATGGCTTCTCCAGTTTATTGTGTAAACTGCATGACAGATACCCATTTTATAGTAGGTACAGGTAGCTAGGCTGGAATATTGAAAATAATTATTGTTGTCACATAATGGGAGTCATGCATGTAGTGGCAAGGGTTCTGCACTTCGATCAGTGCATTAAATTTATTATTAAATTATTTTGAGTTGTAATTAGTTCATTTCACATGCTGTGACAGAGCAATCAAATCTGATCACATAATTAACTCTGTCCATACAACCATAGAGTGAAGTTTCTTAGCCATAGTTAGCTATCCAATCCCTGAATTGCAACTACTACATGCCATAGTAAATCAAGCTGTAGACACCATGTTTCAGGACAATGGGGACAGATTATGTGATGTATCTATTGACAAGTGGCTACAAAAGGAAATTGGCCTTAAGTCACATGCTCACTATATTTAATATACAAGGCCTACTATAGCTTGGCACAGTAGCTGCCACCATATGGTTAGCAGCAGACAAGCTGTGTAGTACATAATTGGCCTCAAACCAACAGGTGGTGCAAGGTGGTTAGTGGTACACTCTGAACATGGCTTCATGATCAGCTATGAATAATCTACCATAAACCACAAAAGTCAGCTGTGGTGTGTGGTAAAGCTCTAGTGTTGTAGTAACTTGGTGCTAGTGGGTCATAGTCACTCTTTGGGGCGCGATTGAGCGGGCATAGGCAGAGTATAGGCCTACAATTAAGGAGGATCTTCAAAGTGAGTAATAATTATATCTCATGACATTAATTGGATGGGTTTTGAGATCATAATGTTACAAAGAGATTGTCAATTTAAGTATACAGAAGAGTTAATAATGCTCAATAGTGGGTGAGATGGGGGAGAATTCTGAGTTTAGTACCAGTACGATATTGAGCAAAATGACTCTGTGAGTTTAGTTTTTTAGATGCTCTCATCATATAGCTACAGCTACTGCAAATTTATAGGTGGATATCCCTGAGGTTGAATTGGCTCTATATTCTACTAAGCTAACCTCACTCTGTGAGCTCTATATAGAACCTGTGACAAAATTATTATTAATTTTTGCTACTATTAGTTTGTGTGAGAGTTTATAGAAATTGTAACAACACACGGGAGGCGATAGAAAAAAACAGCAGCTTCTTTCTGACTCACAAAGACATCGTGCATGTACATGTACAATGTCATGTTGTAGCCATACACGAAGCAGTTGATTATGGGTGTGCATTATTTAATATCTGGGTGTGGCACCCATTGCATTATGCATGATATGCATAGTAATTGCCGCAGCACTGTACTTGAAAACGATTGACAAAGGATTTGACTATACAAAGTAGCAACAAAATAAAAACTAATAATATAGGAGACATTGTTGTATTGAATGTCTCCTAGTATTACATAATATGTAGTTGAGTCATCACTAGCTACCACTCTTGTTTTGGTGCTTTTTGTTACTGCCAGTCCTACTTTTGCTTCAAAGCTTTTATACATGTGCCTCAGGCTCCAAAAGATGCGCCACCTGGAACAGAATGTTAATTTCTGTGCTCTGATTGTGCGCCACTCAAGGTCGGTAATTAATTTTTTTAGTGGCGTGTTAATTAGAATAGATATGGTATGATCATTGAGCAATTGGTTGCATGTGGCTGTAGTCAACCACAGTGCTCAGCTTTTGCCCTAGGCTAATTATCACGGATGTTGCTTAAAATTGTATTTGGCTATTTGCCGTAGGACTGCATGGATTTAGTTCCGAGGATAATTAATTTATGGATTCATATTTATCAATGACAGTAACTACATTCACCCTTAAAGCCACAGAGTGAATGATGATAGAAATTCCTGCTTTCACTATGCTTTGTTTACTGTCAATAAACACTCCACTCTGTCTGTACTCACATTATGCCTACTATATAATAGTTAGACACTGTTGAGGAGGTTTCTACGTGATTTAGAAGACTGAAGGGCTCTATGTAGAATCCCGAGCAAAGCGAGAAACCGACTAAACAGTGTCTAACATGTTTAGATCCTAGCAGCAATGCCCAAATGCTAGACACATAAACTGCTGCCTAGCAACAACCTTAACCATAGGCAAGATAATTTACACAGAGCTTTACATGATTTTCTACAGAGCTTACATGATTTTCTATGAAGGATAGATACCTCAGTTTAACCAATCAGATCACAGTATTTGTTACAAGTAGGATCTAAAGCAATGATAATAATAATAGGTTTATGCATAATTACTGCAGCACGTAAAGCCATGCAAAACATATGACAGGTAGCAAGAGGATATTAATTATATGCATGTACATGAGAAGATTTCTATTGTGGAGTCTGTAGTATAGGGATGGCCCAATAAATTTATGGGATAAAAACTTTGCTGGATAAAAATTCACTAAGGGCTCATATTTTGTATTGAAACAAAATTGTGTTGAATTATTTTGCTAACAGCCCAAGTTACCTGTATGCTTATTTATTAAGTGGATTGAAATCTTGCAAGTCACAGTTAGTAGATCATAGAATATTTTGCCAGTAAAATGTTTCGCTTGTAAACGTTCATGTAGTCGTAACCAAGAGCTTGTCGAGGCTTATCGTCACTGATTTTAGCTCAAAATGCATAATTAATACAGGAAATAGAAAGGGGATGTCAACAAATTCTCACGTTCTATACCAGTATAGCAAATGTTAATGGGTACAAAATTATAGTACACCCCAAAAATAGCCACTTTAAGGTATTCCAATCAGTAGATTAAGAGTTTGTTCATGACCTTTTGAGACAAAAATTAAATTGTGAGGGTTAATAATAATTCGTACGTTCGCATAATGTTATGCTATATGGGCGGGCCATCCCGATTCCCAAAACGTATCAGTAGCTGTATCAGTGACAATTGCAAGCATAATAAGGGGTATGGTAGTCTACAGTAACCAGAACTGTATACTGTACAGTGTTGCTTGGCTTAGCTTCCAAGTTCTGAATTTACAACATACAGACTAGCTATTGCTATTGCGCCGAGGATTTTGCACTAAACTGATTAATGTACTAGAGATGTTGGCCAATGGACACTGTCTAGATGTCTGACTATGTCAACTGTGATGATTTCATTTCACTTCACTTCCGCATGGCAAATTCAAACTTGATTGTTCATTTTGGAGGGCCACCTTTGTATTTTTTCACTAACTAGCGTAGCGATAGTAATAAATAAAGTTGGAAGGCATTCATTTGTGCAGAAAGAGTTGTGACTGGCTCAAGTGTGGAGTACATTTGTCTGCGAGACAATTTTGCTATGCAGAAGTTTTTGTATTGGTGTCTATGGGCATGCTATTGGTGATGATCATTGATGTCATGCGCAGTCGCTCTATTATTGAACACTGTGAACAATCATGATTTATTCAAGCTATAAAAATGTCAGGGCAGCTAGGAAATCACCAGAAACAAGCTAAAAATACGAATATTTAAGCTATGGTATAAAGTCATAATAATAATATGTGACATGTTCCAGGAATTTAGGGACTGTTCATAATAATTATTAGCTATATATCACCTACTGAAGCAAGAAATTCTTGTTGTATCAATAATTAATACTAATATCAACAATAACAGGCTACAATCATTAACTGAGTCTTTTTGTGCATCCTAGATTAACAATAAATTGTCATGTTTCAATTGCGTGATGCATGCTGAAGGAAATTCTTCCATGTTTGCAGTAGGCTAGCAAAGGATATCTTGGCTTCTGAATCAGTATTTTGATTTTCAGCTGTGTTCAGTGTTGATAGACCCCAACAACCAGTAAAACAAGCAGTGATATAATTTGGTAGTCGAAATCGTATGCGTCGACGTGGGGGCTGTGTGGGCTGTTCTTTAGGAATATACGGTTCAGGGTTCCCACTGCCCTGAATTGTCTCATCGTAATTATCATTCATTTCTGAGCGAAGATGTACCACTTTTCCTGATTTATCTGGCGTTTTATAGACATCAGCCATTTTGATTTGTGAAGCAGGCACACCACCAACTGCCAACCACTCTTTCTGTTTTTTGTAGTGATCTGCAAGCTCGATACTCTTGCTCTCACCAGTGTTACGCAAAGATGCTTCAGCACTGTAGAAATTCTCAGTAGCTCGAATTTTGTAAACATAAAATTCAGTCGCCTTATTATGCAGACAAAACCGATCCCTGCCCCAGTTTACGGCAAACGTTTTATCAGAGGTGGTGGCAACAAATACAGTGGTAGATGTACCAGTTCTGCAAGAGCCACCACTCACGTGATCATAAAGACTGTCGTTGTCACCCAGAGCCTCAAATCCCCTTGCAAAAATGACGTCTGGATTGCGGTAGTCCATTCTGTACACGAAGATGGGAGGAGGGTCTACAGCCTGTACCACTGCAGAGAGGAGGAGAAAGCAGAGCACAAGTTGAGGTGTAAATGCACCCATGATGAGCTCCAACAGGAGGTGAATGGCTTCTCCAGTTATTAACTGTAAACTGTATGGCAGATTCCCATTTTATAGTAGCTATAATATCAGGGGCGGATCTAGAGGGGGGGTTCAGGGGGTTGCAACCCCCCCCCCCCCCCCCAAATGATTCTGAGCAGCCCCTCCCACTTATATACAAGGCCTACTATAGCTTGGCATAGTAGAATCTGATGAGACTGTCCTTAACTGCACTGCACCCTGCTTTCTCTGCATGCTACACAATCATAATAGGTGTTACTACGAGATGAGTGCTTTAATCTGCCATGATCATAGGCCATGACAGCCGCCATCAGGGCAGTGTTTGCTGTTAGAAGGAGTGGTCCCTAACAGAAGAAATTTACCTGGCCCTGGAAGAGGTTTGGCAACAGACTGCTATAGCTAACTAGCAACAAGAATCTACCACTGTGTGACAGCAACTGGTTTTATATCAATACACCAGCCCTGTTATCAAAGCTTGATATATTATAAACAACATAAACTGTTACCTACTGACATTGAACCTATATAACCATAGCCAAAACAGACTTAATTAAACTGATTATTAGAACATAGTATTCTTATGAGTTAGATCTAAACACAGTGAAGAGATGATTATTAATTTCATTACAGGCATTCAAAATCCAAGGGAGCCAGCCGATGCAGCATCTGAAATTCCCCATCCTCCTGAATTGCCTCCCAACGAGAAATCCCCCTGGATCAACATACCATCTTCGAGTTTCTCTCAAGACTGGGCTAAGCTCATTAACAACCAACTCCATTCTGACATCATACTCAACATATTATGTTCTATGCCCACAAGTATGCTCTTTGCTGTGCTTCTGAGGTGTTCAGGCGGCTGTTTGGAGTTGAAGAGGTGGGTGGAGTTTCAAGTGAGAGTCTTGCTATGGATAAGAATCTACATGTAACCAAGTGCTCTGGCTGGTGGAGTTCCGATCAATTGAAGAATGCATGGGAGTGTCACTAGCGTGAATGCTGGACAGGTCGAAGGATTTCATTCTATAAAAGAAACGTAAGCAATAGCTCCACAATAGTTTTCAAAGCTGAATGTGCATGTGGTATGCATGATAGATATATTGGTCTAGCTGCTCGATGTTAGTGTCATTTTATAGCTATAGGAATACCATATTCATGATTATCATCCACATAAATTATAATTATAGATCCAAGTTAGCACTGTAAAATCATCACCAAGGTAATATGGAAATAGTCCTGGGGGTGGGACTGGTGGAGGCACTGTATGATAATTACCATTTATTGTACCTATCAGCGATAGTGATAGTATCCGCAATACATAATATACCTTTATAAAATTAAATAATAGCTGCTTGTGTTGTACAGTCTCAGTGAGCAGCATATAATATTATATCTCTATCAGCCATACCAATCACCTTCTTAGCCACTCCTCATGCTATTGAGCAGACTATGATGGACGATGAGCTCTGTTGCCCCCTTTGTTCGCGGCATCAGCGGCAATAGCACAAGTGAATTTAAATTAGAACGGCGTATGTATGGCCCATGGTACATGGTCCAGGCAAGAGAATGTGCAGTACGTAGATTATTTTGCATTCATGTCCGTATCTATAGGGCCTGGGTGACCGACTTACCATGATCATAATATTATAATATACACAGTTCGTGTACCGCTCAGGCTTGCCCCAATTATCCATGGCATTTTGAGTCTCATCTATTCCAGTCTCATAGAGAGCTCAGGCTCGCCCCATGCAAACAGTCCCTGTATGTCACTAGTTAAGTATTGTCACTATGGTAAGAACTACACATACACATACACACTAAAGTCTTTCAATTCCTCACCTGCTAACATGTACACCATTATTCACATGGGACCAACATTGATTTCATGCATTGATCCTTTGTTGCATTCACTAATGTATACTACTTTCAATTCCTCATTAATTAAATCTAGTTTAAAGGGTACATGCAGCTACATGTAATTAGGTTTCATCTTATCTAATCAACATAACTCCATTCTAATCATCTATATCAATGAATCATGTATAGATTAAAACTTCATACTGGTGCAACCATCCCATTGTTCAATAAGTACAAGCAAATCTAAAGTTAGTTTGGGAGGATGCATGCACCATTATTCACGTGGGACCAACATTGACTACATTCATTGATCCTTTGTTGCATTCACTAACTCGTACATTAGTACTTTTAATTCTAATCTAATTTAAAAGGTAGCTTATTAGATTTCATTTAGTTCAATTCCGTTCTAATCGTACAGACATACACTCCTGTTCAAACGGTGTAGATTGATCAATCACTAATTCAGTTTCAATTCCTCACCGAAATCTCCCTACAAGTTTGTACTCCTTTGTTCAAGCATGTCTTGTTTGCTATCAGAGAATAGATGCATGGGAAAGGACAACATGCAACAATAAATTAATAGTAATGTCTTGCAGATTCATTCTGAAGGATGTCAATAGCAAGGGCACTAGTACTGCTCAACTAGAGAAGTTGTGTAGGGCCCCAGTACCAGAATTTGCATCTGTTGTAGTTTCAATCAATCATGCATACATTAAACTTCCAAATGATGGATTGGACAATCACCTCCTTGTTCAATAAGTACAAGCAAATCTAAAGTTTGTTCAGGAGGATGCATGCAGATCACAAAATAACAGCTGGCTATTGGCTATTTCCGTGTATTTCAACCAGGCAATAATAATGAACATGCATGGTCTTATACTATTGGTGTGCAAGATGTGCATATGTACCTACTAATTGACCTTGTTTGTGGCTTCCTAGTACATGCAGCCCACTAGTGCTCCCAGTTGTACAAGCATAGACCAGAGATAGCAAGGAACTGGACTCAGTAGCATGTCCTAGCAAATGGAGCAAGTGAGTGACCAACTTGGGAATTGATTGGCCACCATAATGGTGAAAATCTTACTTTGTCCTCTGTGCATGCCATGACATAATAAAGAATATCATTCTTGACGAATCAGTGGAGTATACATAATGCCATGCAAAAGTGCACAGCAAAGGAATCTATATTGTGATGGGATGCTTAGGTCCATACGATGTTAGCCAGGAGTTCTAGTCAACTGTGGATACATGTAGCTAATACCTCATCTGCATTAGAAAAAACTTAATTAATGCTTAGCAAAATGTTAACCGGTGGACTTTGGTCTATATATATGCATAAGAATTGAAAAGATTGAAAGGTTATCAATATGTGACTGTGTTTGAGAAAACTCAGTGCAAGTATTGCTGGTTCTCAGGAGGCAATGGTGCATGTGATTAGGGTGAAAAAAATTCCTGCTGCTATCATGAATACATGACATGTAAATGGTATCAAATGCAATATAGAAGGCATTCTTCTTGCATCCTGCTTTTAGACTTGAAGAGCCATCTAAAAATTGTGAAACAGAATAATAATATGAATACGTACAGTATAAATGCATTGTCCAGAAACTGCCTCCAAAAGCTCTTTCCAAAAAAAAATTACAGACAGATACTCCATTCAAATGAGAAAATGTATTGATGGCTTGGTGTGGTCTGAGAAATCTTAGCCAATATTGGAAAAGAGCTTTGGACTACAATGAAACAAAAGTGGCAACTGTTAAGAGTGGTGCTATGTAGATGGTACTTATAATATTGCCCCTGCATCATGACAAGTGGTGAAAGATTATTGACCATAATATTATAAATGCAATTAATATGTGCAGGCATCTATTAACTGCCTCTGTCTGAAAATACCCTACCCGACTCTCTCTCTACTTATATGAGTTAATGGGGAAATCATGTCAGTTGGTATTGATGAATTATCCTAAAGAGGAATTAAAAAAAAAGGAACAAAAGTAAGAGTAAGTATAAAAAATTGAAGGATGAAGTTGGGATGGCAGGGTCAAAAATTACACAAACAAGATTTGTAGTAGTGATAATCACATTAATTTCGCTATGCATCCCTACGCTTGCTTTTTGAGTAGGTGCAGGAATTGACCAACCAGGCAGTAATGTGACGATCGAAACTGATTAATCCCCCACCCCCTCATAAGCATAGTGGATAGGATGAATTTCTTCCACATGCATAGAAGCTCGGCCACCGTGTAGAAGATTCATATAGCGCACCAATGGGTCACCATCAACAGGCGCATGATAATCGAAAATATATAGCAAGCGTAGGGATGTAGCTATAGTGAAATTAATATGATTATCACTGACCACACATCTTGTTTGTGCTAACAGCCTAAGTTACCCGTAAGCTTATTCCAGCGAATTAAATGATTGCTGGCTTTTGGGACCTTGCAATTCGCAGTTAGCAGGTCATAGAATCTTTCGCCAGTAAAATATTTCACTTGCAAACATTCATAATATTATAGTTGTTGCCAAGGGCTTATTGAGGCTTGTCTTCACTAAACTAATAGCATAATTAATAATTTATTATGTGAATGTATACTCTCACAATTTATTTTTGTCTTGGAAGGTTGTGAATAAACTCTTAATCTTAATTATAATACCTTAAAATGGCTATTTTTGGGGTGTACTAATTTTGTACCCATTAGCATTTGCTATACTGGTATACAACATTAGAATTTGTTGACGTCCCCTTTCCCTTTTTAATGTACTAATTTTTACAATGTATTTGAGCCAAAATCTTAGCAAAACGTACCTGCAAATATCACCACAAGATATTGCTTAAATTATTGACCACAGCCAATGTCATTACTTCACTAAACTGTTGAGGACATATTATGCTCTATATATTATAGTCAACATATTAATAATTATAATAATTATAATACTTAAGCTAACATCTCTGCAGTTTATGTCTTCCATCTCTCTCTCTCTCTCTCTCTACTCAGAATCAGTTGGACCTAGCTCCCTCCACGAAAGCTTGCTAGCTATACTAAAAGTCAAAGCTATAGTCAACCTCTCAATCACCTCTTCCACTGCTCCATAGGATCCAATGCCCAATTGCTTATAATAATATTATTATACCTGGTCCAGTGGATGTCACTGGCCTCTACGACAAAACATCGTAAATTTCTGTCATCTGAGAGTCATATTATTATGCATGAAACAGTCTTCTAGGAGCAGCAATACTACTACATCATTCTGGTTCATTTTTATCAAGATGCCGTGGCTGGATCTCCAGCTCCAGTTAAGATCTACCGGCATTGGTATACTAAATTGGTGTTGTACTTTTGAAGTTTGGGAATAATTATTATTGATGCAAAATTTGAAGGGATGGTGTGTGGGCGGGCCATCCTGATTCCCAAAACGTATCAGTAGCTGTATCATTGGCAATTGCGGCAAGCATAGCAAGTGTCCTGTTAACCCTTGGTGCATGCACGAGGGTACGGTAGTCAACTACACTGTACACTGTATAGTAACAGTGTTGTTTGGCTTAGCTTCCAAGTTCCAAATTTGCAACATACAGACTAGCTATAATGCTATTGCGCTGAGGATTTTGTACTATATATAGTGCTTGCAGTTTCATTAAACTGATTAATGTACTAGAGATGTTGGCCAGTGGATACTGTCTAGACGTCTGACTATGTCGACTGCGATGATTTCATTTCACTTCACCTCCGCATGGTAAATTCAAACTTGATCGCTCATTTTGTAGGGCCACCTTCGCATTTCTTTCATTTAATAACTAGAGTAGCGATAGTAATAAAGAAAGTTGGAAGGCATTCATTTGTGCAAAAAGAGTTGTAAGTGTGGAGCACATTTGTCTGCGAGACAATTTTGCCATGCGGAAGTGAATTTTGTATTGGTGTCTATATATTATGAGCATGCTATTAGTGATGATGTCATGCATATAGTCATTTTATTACTGAACACTGTGAACAGTCATGATTCATTCAAGCTATGCATGAAAATGTCAGGACAGCTAGGGAATCACCAGAAACAAGCTAAAAATAGGAATGTTTAAGCTATAGTATAAAGTTAATAATATAATAATACTAGCTATAATATATCACCTACTGAAACAAGAACTACTTATTGTATCAATTACTAATAATATAAGAGTCAACAATAATAAGCTACACAATCATTAACTGAGTCTTTTTGCGCATCTCAGATCAACAATATATAATTATTGTTAAATTGAGTATGTTTCAATTGCGGAATGCAAACTGAAGTAAATTTTTCAGTAGGCTAGCAATGGATATCTGGGCTTCAGATTTTTGATCTTTAGCTATCCTCGGTGTTGGTGGAGCCCTACGACAAGTGAAACAAGCAATGATAAAATTTGATTGTATGTGTCCACGTGGGGGCTCTTTTTTAGATTTTTGTATATACGGTCCAGGATTAGCACTGCTTGTAATTGTCCCATCGTAATCCTCATTCTTTATTGTATCACGATATATCCCATCTTCTCCTTTATCTTTTGGCATTTCATAGATCTCAGCCAATTTGATTTGTATTTTATCCACACCACCATATGCCAGCCACTCACTCTCATTTTGGAATTTAGTTGCAAGCTCGATATTCCTTTCCTCTTCAGTGTTAATCAGAGATTCTTCAGCATTGTAGAAATTGCTAGTAGCTCGAATTTCGTAAACATAGTAATAAGTTGCTGTACCTTTATAACAAAAATCATTCTTGCTCCATTTTACAGCAAACTCTTTATCAGAGGTGGTGGCAACAAATGCAGTGTTACGTGCGTTCTTATAGCAAGAGTCACCATTCACGTGATCATAAAGATTGTCGTTGCTACCCAGAGCCTTAAATCCTTCATTAAAAATAGTAGTTGGTTCGCGGAAGTCCATTCTGTACACGATGCTGGGGGGAGGATCTGCAGCCTGTACCACTGCAGAGAGGAGGAGAAAGCAGAGCACAAGTTGAAGTGTAGATGCACCCATGATGAGCTCCAACAGAA
This sequence comes from Cliona cf. orientalis, assembly GCA_963930775.1. NCBI lineage: Eukaryota > Metazoa > Porifera > Demospongiae > Clionaida > Clionaidae > Cliona > Cliona cf. orientalis. Next base: position 4,329,024 of record OZ005695.1, read on the forward strand.
GGTGAATGGCTTCTCTCAGTTAACTGTGTAAACCGCATGACAGATTTCCATTTTATAGTAGCTGCAGGTAGCTAGGCTGGAATATTGATAATTGTATTATAATATTATTATTATGATAGCTGCATAACTACCTGAATCGATATCATCTGTGCAGGAATAAACTAAAATGATGCTATTCTGAAATCGAAATCAATATCACTATGGGATACCAATAATATTATTATTATTATGATAATATTGTGGTATGTGGCTGAGAAGAGTACAATATGGGTTGCCTTGTATTCACTGCTGGTACTGGACTTATCCAAATATCTATTGCGCATGCTCAGAATGTAATTAAACTCGACCTCTGACCTCAAAACTAGCAAACTTAGTTTCTTGGGCTAATCGAGGGGGAGGACTGCTGGAGTGTTGTAGCACTGCTGGATATGAAGGCAGATCTGAGATTCAGTGGCTACTATGTGCAAAGTGGTGACAATATTCAACCTGGAAGTGATGAGCCTGGAGCTAAAGTGATGATTGATACCACAGCTGCATGCAGAACAAATGGCAAGAGAGATGAGTAGGTGGTATAATAATAATCATCTTTACTCTAATTTGTGTAACCTTAGAACTGTTCTCCGCAATATCAATAGCAGCTGGCTATGCACTCACTCATATCCACTATCATAATAGTAATCATCATTTTAAACATTTTTGCTGTACAGCTCAAAACAAGGAAGAGGTTAATAGCAATATATGATATAAGC